>CM077554.1:15621354-17066010 GCA_039657385.1 Citrus x changshan-huyou | reverse complement strand
TTACATCAGATATCCAATTTGTATTGCTATACCTTTTTAATATAGCTAGATACCTAATATAGTGCAACCCATAATTACGAGTATATTGTCAGTATCTAAGTACTCTTACTATAGCTTTATAGTGATTGGTTCTTGGATTACTTGTATATCTGGCAAGTTTGCTTACTGTATAAGCTAAGTCTGACCTTATAAAACTTGTTAGGTACATCAAAATGCCTATTACTCCAAAGTATTCTACTTGAGAGAGACATTCATCTCTGTTCTTAGATAGATGCAAACTCTGTTCTTAGATAGATGCAAACTTGTATATAAAAGTGTTCTTGCTATAGCAAAATCGTTTTTATTGAATTTTCTAAGAATTTAATCCACACAATGTGATTAACTTAGAATAAGTCTGTTAGATGTCCTTGAAATTTTTATTCTTAAAATGACATCTGCTAAGCCCATATCTTTCATGTTAAATTTGGAATTTAATATATTCTTGGTAAATCATACCATCTTATCATCACTCCCAACTATTAGCATGTCATCAATGTAAAGACATAAAATGACATAGCCATTTTCTGTCTCTTTGAAACATATACATTTGTCACATTCGTTGATCTTAAAGTTATTTACCATCAACTATGGTCAATTTTTTCATGTCATTATTTTGGTGCTTGTTTCAAGCCATATAACGACTTTATTAATTTACAAGCTTACTTTTCTTATCCTAGAGCTATAAAGCTTTTAGGTTGTTCCATGTAGATTTCTTCATCCAAAATCTCCATTTAGAAAGGTTGTTTTTATACTCATTTGATATACTTCTAAAATTGTTCAATTCTATAATTGCTACTATTATCCTAATGGAATTTATTCTCATTATAGGAGAATAAGTGTCAAAGCAATCAATGCTTCCTTTTGCTTATAACCTTTAATTGAAAGTCTAGCCTTATACTTATCAATTGATCTATCAGCTTTCGTTTTCCTCCTAAAAATCCACTTAGATCCTAGGGGTTTACATCTTGGAGGAACGTCTACATCTCTTGTTATGATTCTATGATATGGATTCAATTTCACTATTAATAGCATCTTTCCACAAAGCGATTTCCATAAAGCTTTATCGTTTACTCTCTAGTAAAAAGGTTAGAAAATTTGGACTAAAGGATTTTTTTCATTCTAGTTTTTTTACTATGTTTAAGTTTAGAATCAACCTCTTTTTCACTATCTTGAACTGCTCTTTATTCTTGGTCCTCACTATCTTCAATGATAACCTCATGTGTTCGTTTAATCGAACTTGAATCCTTATTGAATTTACAAGGAAGTACATGTTCAAAGAGTGATGCATTTATAGATTTAGTTGTCATATTCTTGTGAATATATGGTATATTTAACCTATATATAAGAAATCAATAGACACTATAATTATGTACATAACCAATGAAAATGCAATTTACAGTTTTGCTCCAATCTTCACCTTCTTTCGTAGAAGAATGACCATTTTAACAAGACACCCCCACACTCGCAAGTATTTTTAAGAAAGTACTCTACCTTTCCATAATTCATAAAGGGGTTTCTCTACTTTCTTTCATGGTACATTATTCAAAAGGTAATTAGCTGATAAAACAGCTTTCTCCTATATATTCTGAGGTAGCCTATAACTTATTAAAATTACATTCATCATTTTTTTTAAAGTACGATTTTTTCATTCAACAATCCTATTGGATTAAGGTGAATAAGGAGTTGTAGTTTGATGTATAGTTCCATATTATTCACAAAATGACTCAAATGGAACATCATAGTCACCACTTTTATCAGTTCTCAACTCTTTAATTTTCTTATTTAATTGAATTCAACTTCATTTTTATAATGCACAAATTTCTCTACAACTTTGTCTTTGCCTTAAACAAATACATATAACAAAATTTTGTGCAATCATTAATAAAGGTAATACAATATTTATTTCCACCCCTTGATTATATGGATTTAAAATCACATATGTCACAGTGTATAAAGTAAAGTGGTTCAATATTCCTTTTAATTCTTTGAAATGATGATCTTGTTAGTTTTGCCTTAACACAAGATTCACACTTATGTTTCACATCAATTTGGGAAGTGGATATGTGATTCATGTTAATTAAATTATGCAAAACAATGTTCAGAGTCAGCTCTCTCCCAGAGTCAATTTGGCATGTATAAAACAATGTTCAGAGTCAGCTTTCTCCCAGAGTCATCTTTAGAATTACTTTTCCTTGACCTTCTATCTCAGACGTGCTGAATTGCCCATATATAACTTTTCACCCATTTCTATAGATTTAAAGGAAATAAACATTTCTTTATCTTAGCATACATGTCGACTTGCACCAGTGTCAACCCACTATTCTCCTAGATTGGAGCCCAACAGATTCACTTCAAAAATCGCTGTAGAAAAATTAATGTCTAACATATCTTTTGAGATGTTCTCTGTAGCTTCTTAGTTTTCCTTTTTCTTCAATAATCTGCATTCTGAAGCTTTGTGACCCATTTAATCATAGTTAAAGGATTTCCCTTGAAATTTGGTTTACTCTTTGGAGACCCCTCCTTTTGGACCCAACTTGTTCTTGTTAGTCTTCTTATTCTTGATATTCTGACTATATTCCACAATATTGGCCTTAACCACATAAACTCTTCTTGTCATTAGTTTTGTTGCCTTTTTTAACTTAAAGTTTAATAATCAGATCATCAAGATTTATTTTCTTTCTTTAGTGCTTCAGATAACTCTTGAAATCTTTCCAATGTTGAAGGCAACCTCTTAATGATAGCTGCCCCTTGAAAAGTTTCACTCAAATCCATCCCTTCAGCATGAATATCTTATAGAATTATATGTAATTCTTGAACTTGACTTGTAACAGTTTTGGATTCAACCATCTTATAATCTAAGAAGTAGTCTCCGACAATTTTCTTGGTGCCATAATCCTCAGTTTTATATTTTTGTTCTAAGGATTCCAAAAGCTCCTTGGCTTTTTTCTTTCCAGCATACACACTAATTTTGGCAAAGAAATTGGAATGATTCTAAGCATATATTGCACTGATCACTTAGGGATTAACTTCACTCCCTCTAGGTATATGAGCATCTTCCTCCAAGAATCTTGAAAGATTCAAAGTGGTCAAGTGAAAGAATATTTTCTATTACCAGTATTTGAAATTTTAACTAGTGAATTTCTCAATTTTTTTCAGCATGAGAAATAACCACAAATATAGCAGCACCAGTGTCGACACTAGCATATGAGACTAGAGTAGAAGGGTCAAAAGTTCTAGTTTGTTGGTTGATATTAGTTGCTATTTCAATATATAATCTGTTTTAAAATAGGGGTTATATTATCATTAATTAACAAGTGATATAAGACTACCCACTCCGTATGTAAAAATACACTAGTTAGTTTCCCAGGAAATACTAGAAGGATTACAATAGTCCTATTTAAAACTCAAACTCCTTAGGTGTTTGTTGTGCAAATTTTATTGAACTCGCAAGCGCATAAATCTATTGTAGTATAGATCAATGGTGACGAGTGTCGATCCCACGAGGATGTGAATTTTAATTATATGTAGAATTAATTTTCTATGAGGGTGGTTGGATTTGTTGTGGAAGTGATTTAAATTATCCTAAAATTCAACTTAAAATGGTGGGAATAAATTGAAGAGAAAACTATTATAATGACGTACTTGGGTATCTGGATCTGCATCAACATGCACCATGGGCTAAATATTCCTTATTAATGCCAATTAAATCATGAGGGGGGTTTCCACTTCTCATGAACCACACTCTAATTAATATGGTGCTAAGGGTTTATCGTGCCAAATAATAATAACCTTGTACTAGGGAGCCGGTGAAACCAGGGCGGTATCTAAACAAGATTATTACTATTTATAGACGAAAAGTCAAAACATCCACAATAATTAGAGGGGAAGAGAAAGTAAATTTACCAAATAAAGCTCATGGCACATGTTGAGACTTAACCTTCAACTCAAGCTTAAAAGAAAATTAGCTACTCATAATTGAACTAGGGGCAAAATGAGAATTTATTAAAATACGTAGAAAATATAAGATGGAGAAGGAATTACAGAAAATTGAACTCAAAAATAAATTCAGGGATGCCAACTTAGGGGGGGAGAGCCCCCTTTTTATAGATACACTGAATAAATCATGGCCATCAGATTAAAAATATTTTGAACGCTCAGGATTGCGCCACGTCATCAGTCAACAGTACGCGGTTTGACCACACAGTTTGAACAGTCATGCGGCTTGAATAGTGACGTGGTTTGGTTGTAAATAATCCCGTGTATATGCATGTACCGTACACACGATTTTTGGTCCACTGACATGCTGGCACGTCACCGATCAACAGTAAATAAGAATTTTAGTCCAATAGGATCGTGACACCTCATCAGTCAATGCCACATCATCGGTCAATGCCACATCATCGTTCCGTACATGTGAACAGTGTCGTGAATAGTAACATGGACAGTACCGTACATGTGAACAATACCATTTTTCCTTTTATGCTCTTCCTAAGGTTTTTGACTGTCTTGAGTTTAAAAGTGATGTCCGTTTTGCTGTCTGATCTCTCGTTCATTGTGAAATGACCATGATGCCCCTAAAATACATAAAATATTTAATTAAAATAAAAACACACAATTAAATCACACGAGACTTAAATACATAAAAGTAAGGGTGTTAGGAAGACTTGAAATATAAAATGACGATTTTCTCCGTTATAAATATACACTTTCTAACACTCAACAGTGTTGTATACAACCTTCGTGATAGACCATTTCTAGTGCACTTAGGTTTAACAATAAGTCTCTTACTCACTTATCACAAGTTTTTAATAATATTAATAACAATAAATTAATAATAATAAAAATAAATCCAAATAGCAAAGATATAATAATTAAATCAATAGTATGTAAAAAAAAAAAAAATCCACTAATCTTAGGACCGTAAAATTACAGTGTCTTTAAAACAGATTCATTATCTTCACAATGGTGCTTGAATAATATTAACATATGTCTCCCAGGATACAATAGATTTGAATGGTGTAGGCAACACAACCTTATTATTCAAGCAAACTTTAAACAAATGTTTGAATTCTATTACATTAAAGCCTAAAGTTAGAATATTTGCTTAAGAGAGAAGAAAATCATTAGGATTTTGGTGTGTTTTTCAAATGAATATGGAAGCCAATATATATATATATATTTCAAGGGAGGGCATTAATTAACTAAAAATCCCATGTGGGATCTTTTCTCATTTTTTCACACCAATGGGTGCTATTCACGATCTAATTTCTCATTCCCCCATTTGAACATTCTATAATTCGTTGCGAAGAGCGCACATAGGAGATTTTGAATCATCCATGCACATATATTTTTCATATATTTATTTTGCTTAAAAATTAAACTTATGTTGTATTAAAAAATATTCTATTATTTCAAAGCAACTTTTAACCTTTGAAGTTTCAAATCAATCAGGTCAGCCTATAAAATTCTTTCATTATTTTATGAAATTATAGTGTGTGACCTAGTTAGTCTCCTTTAGGTATTAAAAATTTATAATGTATACAATTATTTTATAGCTAGGTGTTACTCACCATTATTTTCAGGTGTTACCTTGACTTAAACGTGAGTTTTAGGTATTACTCTATATATTGTAACTGAGCCTGATTTAACCTTGTATTTACACCTTTATGGTAAGAGTGGGACTATTAGCACCCCTCTAAATATCTCTTAACACTCTTTTTTCTTAATTAACCATTAAAATATTTTAAAATATTATAAAATTCTTTTAACATTTCCATCAATGAAAAAAATATCGTTAATTAAAACTTATTGTATAAACCCCATCTCTAATTTTTGTTATTAAACTCCATTTCAACAATGGCATTTCTTCCATTTAAAAGAAAAAAATAATGGGTCTTCATTCTCTCTATTGTTGCCATCGGTGGTAAATTTCTTACCTAAAAACTAGAGGAAAAAGCAACCTTTTTTATTTCTAAAATGTTAGATTCTTTTAAGGAAAAAATTATTTGACTTTTGAGTGGGGGCTTAATTAGAAATTGTCCTATTATGTAATTTTAATAAATGTTAAAATTGTAAAATAATTAAAGGGATTTTAAGAGCTATTTGGAGGGTTGCCAATAGTCCCACTCTTATGATAATGTATTACTAGTCATTTTTAACCTTAGTAATACATGTTACTAATTTAGAAAAAAAATTTCAATTCAATTAGTCCAAAATCTATTAAATTCTTTTAAACAACTATCTTAGTAATAAGTTATTTCTTTTATTTTATTCTTTTTTATATGTAATCTTGCAAGTTAATATGCAATGTTACACTTGAAATACTGGCTATGCAACCCAAGAGGGGGTGAATTGGGTTTTAAAAACTTAAGCTAATAAAATCACACAACAATTCAAAAAAATGCCTTAATAAAATTAATAACAATAATTTTAACAATAAACAAAATTAAAGAGATAAGGAAAGAGAGCACAAACACAGTATTTTTACGTGGTTCGGCAAATTCCGTCTATGTCCATACCTTCAAGCTCACCAAGTTTGAGGATTCCACTGTCCAATCCTTTACAACCCAAGGTTATAAGATTTACAATTGACTTCCAAGGTATCAATCAACCTTTACAACTTGAGGTAATCCTAAACCTCTTATCCTAAGTGTTTTCCACACTTATAATCACTCAAAAATAAAGATTACAAAGAGTTTCCCTTACACAGTTTATGTGTTTACAAATGAAAGGGTAAAATGTGATTTAATGAAAGAATAACAAGTTTTAAAGCACATGAGAGGTTGAATTCTCAATAACAAGCTCAATGATAATTGTCGAATCCATCTTCATTTGAATTTGATTGAGCCTTTTTATAGTTGGAGCTGAAAACTAGCCGTTATTGGCTTTTTGGTCATAACCGGCTTGCTGCTTGAGTTTACCGTTGTAGCCAAAATTTAAATTTTTGAATAACTGGTTTTCCATTTATTGGTAATTGGTATGCTGTTGAATTCCAGAGAGCTCAATTGATGTAACCGGTTTGCTGTTTTGAGGTATCCAATTGCCGATTGTTTTTAGAGAGTTATAGTTATGAATCTGGTTTGGTGGTTCTTTTAAGCAGGATGCTGTTTATCAACAAAATATAGTTTTGTCTAGAAAAACTTCTTACGAAAACTCACTTTTACTAAGAATATGAAATCGTATCCTCATGTTAGAACTTTCTTTTAAAATATAAGGAAGATGTTTTAAAAACTTTGAGAAATGATCATTCATTTTCTTGTTTTAAAAACATAATATGTATTTCCAATATTACCCATTAATTCATGATTTGTTATAATCAAAATCAAAATGCCATATAACCATATAGGCTAACAACACTCATAAAGATAATACAATTATCACTAAAGAATAACTCAATGATATTACTTAAAAGTTGCCATTATAGTTGCAGTCTAGTGGAACTCATTTTAACGGGATTCGTTTTACTGAGTCATATGGAATTTTGTTATTTTGAATAAGAATAGTATCTCAAGATATTAGTGAGAGTAGGTTTCTGAATTAATACTTAAAAAACTTCTAGACTGTATTACAAAGTGTATTATATAGAGTCTTGGTAGATTTTTTACTGTGATATAATTGTAGATTGTAATAATTTTTTTAGAAATGACATTTTTTAACAGTTTAGTAATTATCTATTTTTTTTCTAACATGAAGTAAAAATATATGTTTTACTCTTTAAACTAATTATCTATTTTTTTTCCTAACATGATGTAAAAATATATATTTTACTCTTTAAACTAACTAAAAATGACACATTATAACATTACTTAAAAAAATTTCAATGTTGTTATTCTAACTTGGACTCCAAATAATTTATCATTTATCATTGATTGTTGGGATTGATGTTCTTAGTTATAAAGATTTGTTATTGACGCGCCACGACAATTGCACCTTAAAAACATTTCAATATTATTATTCTAATTTGGACCCCAATTAATTTATCATTTATCATTGATTGTATAAAATATTAATTGATTTAATTATTAATTAGTAATATATTAATTTTACAATAGTAACACATAATGTCAATTGAAATACAAACTATGTATCTCTACTTCATTAAGTGTAGCACCACGTTAATTAGAAATTGGGTAATTTTTAAAAACCTCCCCTGAGGTTTGAGGCTGTTGCAAGTAGATGGCCAAAATCATTTTATTTGTAAAAAACCCCCCTGCCGTCAGTTAAATTTTCTCTTGACTGATAATTGACTTTGAAAAGACAATATTATCCCTGGTGACAGTACAATCCTTGTAAACCGAAAGCTGGAGTGTTTAATCGAATGATTTAATGTTCTTCACTTCATTTATTTTCATTTCTTGATTATCCTGTTCTTATTTATTTATTTGAAATCCCACATCAAAGATTGGATCACTAAGTACCAAGGTGCGCCACCCCAAGCCCCCTTCCTTTTTTGTAGTATTCATAAAACAAAGGCTAAAAAGGATGTTAATGAAATCAAAGAGAACAGCCCAATTGAACTTTTCCCAACATTATCGCATTACACTAGGCACGACCAATCCTTTTCAGACCGTCACTTTCAACAATTTCAACCAAAAAAAAAAAAAAAAAATCCCCCATAACTATAATCTCTTCAAACTCTTCTTCCTAGCATCTATTTTCTTCCTGTCAGCCTGGACTTTTGCCAGCCCAACTTCTTTCTTTTGTGTAGTGGCGGAAGCGGGTGTTGTAGCAGACCCGCCGATTCCTATCTCCACTGTTGGAACAGCAGCGGATGGCTGATCCTGATTATTTCCTCCTTTAGTGGCTGTTGCTGAAGGAGCTAGTGGTTGCGCCAATGGCAATGGTATTGCACCACCAGATGGTGTGTTGTTCTTCTGGTCCACGTTGGTGATAGTCTGGTGCCGTTGTTGATTCAGAAATAGCTCCTGACTTGAATTTTGGTTTTGGCTTTGCATGAATCCCAGTGTAAATCCTGCAGAAAACTTACAATCTTCAGTGAACCGCGTAAAACGAGACTTACTTGAGCGGGTTGAGACGCTTCTCGAAGAGTTTCTTCGCTTCGTCGATGTCTTTGGAATCTTCCAAACATCTGTTATGACACTCAAGGAAGAGCAGTTTGCTGCCAAAGTTGCTATAAGGAAAAAAGACGACGCAAAGATAGCTTCGTATTTGAAATCAAGAAAAAGATTGGCCAAAGAGATGCTTAAGCTTGTCAGTGCAATTCGGTGTATCGGCCAATACCAGGTACCGCCACCAATGCTGGCGTCCGTTGTAGATTCTGAGTTAGCCGGTGTCGTCACTGATGCTGTTCGAGTGAAATTTCTCCATCATCATCTGATTCTAGTACGCGATCAAGTGGCAGTCTTTTCTTTCTCAATGCCAAAAGCTGAAAAAAAAAACATTACAACCCATTACAGGTAGGGGTGGGCATGGGTTGGTTTGGGTTGGATTTTAAGTCAATTCAAACCAAATCATAAAAATTTGGATCCAACCTAAATCAACTCAAATATTTTTAACCCAACCCAAACCAAACCATTTGGGTTTGGTTTGAATTTTATTATCAAAATAATTTTTATTTTAATAAAATTTAATTATATCAAAATTATAATAATTATTAATTGTTATTAATTATTAAATTGATATTAAAATATAAAAAAATATAGTGGATAAAAATTATAAATTTTACAATAACTTAATCCTTAAATTAAAGAATACTAGAAAATCAAAATAAAGTTTAATCACAAAAATTATTATTTCTCAATAAATAAGAACGTACACTTTAATAATAAACTTTCACAAACATGACATTAACAATCTAATAATAAATTTTGCCACTTGTTATTTATTATGCAATATTTGTTTTTATTTATCGTTTTGGTAGTTTTGCGTTATGTTGTCTACTTATATGCTTAATTTTAGGGAGATTGCCACTTTCCCCCCTACAGTAATCAATATATATCATTTTTCCCCTTTCTGTTTTTATAATGGCCAAAAACCCCCCTAATAGTATAAGTTTACAATATTACCCTTATTTTCAACTACTCTTTTATTTATATTTATTATAAATTAAATAAATCACATGAATAGAAACTAAATAAAAAATAAAGCATTAAAAATAAGAAATATATGTTTTGATATGAACAAAAAAATTAATAATAAAAATTTTTTATACTTATTTATTTTGTGAAAATTTTCTTATAATAAATATATAAGAAAATTATTAGTAAAATGATAAAAAAATTATTATAAGAAAACTTGAATGACAAATAAAAATTTATTATAAGATAAATAATAAAATATTTTACTATACTTTTTACATTTAATTTTAAAATATTACAAAATGTTTATTATAAGAAAATGTTCACAAAATAAATAATTACAAGAAAAAATTTTATTATTAATTTTTTTGCTCATATCAAAACATATATTTCTTGTTTTAATACTTAATTTTTTATTTAGTTTCTATTCATGTAATTTTTGTAAATAAGATAAAAAATTTATTTTATTTACAACAATATTTATTTAATTTAAATTTATTTTTACTGTTATTTTCATTTTCTAACTGTTGACAATTGATCACGCCGCAAAAAATTTAACGGTGGCCTTTCACTTATTTGTGTTCATTTATTTTGTTTTCATTTATTTCATTTGAAAAATTTGAGTGTTGAGGTTTTGTCCATAACCCATGGGTAAACCATACCCAACCCATAATGAAATGATTTTCTATATAAAATCCACATCTAACCCATTTTCATGATTTACCCAACCCAAACCATTTAATTTGGTTTGGGTTTAGGTAAACCCATGGGTTGTGGGTTTATGCCCACCCCTAATTACAGGCCAGCTAAGATAAATCCTGTATGATTTTCGCGCCAAGGATCGTACTATCACTAGGGATAATATTATCTTTTTAAAGTCAATTACCAGTCAAGAGAAAATTTAACTGACGACAAGAGATTTTTGACAAATAAAATGATTTTGGCCATCTACTTGTAACAGCCTCAAACCTCATGAGAGGTTTTTAAAAATTACCCATTAGAAATTATATATAATACTGTGGCAGGGTGATCTTGGATGTTGGTGGTGAGTAACTTAGCAATGAACCACTGACATGACACCGCATGGACCAACTGGCTAGTTCGAGAATAAATATCGAAAATGACAAACATAGCCTTCTGGAGTGCACGAAGCATTAATTGATTACCATGGGCAAATGAGTAAACGAAGAAAGGAGACCACCGGATGATGTCATGTAACCTTCTAGGTGAGGGTGGCATTATGGGTTCGCTTCAATTTTTTCAGAAAATTGAATCAGATTGACCTCAGTCGATCTAGGGAGAACCAAACCAAAATGAATTCGAATTTTAATTCAATATGATTTTGTTTAGGTTTTTTTTTTTTTTTTGATGACATGAGACTATTGCTCAAATTACAACTCATATTACATGAGAGTATAACTGATATGTACAATCATATATATATACTGAGATCTATTGACATTAATGCTGATATGGCACTGCTCAGATTTTTGTAACCCTCTCAAATATTCGAGGGACGTCAAACTCCCATCCTGGGAGAAAGACTGCCTTCACTCGAGCTCTGTGGCTCCAAGGAAGGAAATATAAATTAAACTCCTACAATGCGACTGCGGAGGCTCGAACCCATTCCCTCACATATGTGAGGGAGTGGCTCTAGCCACTTGGGCTTACTTCTGCTTGATTCTTCCTTTTTTTCCCTTTTTGATATATTTTCCTAATTTAATTTGATTTTCAAAAAATGAACTGATTTTAAACCTAATTTGTTTTGATATTTTTAAATCAAGTAGTTAAAACCAACTGAACGAAACTCAAAATTTGAGTTTGACACAACTAAAAGCGGATAGAATGCCAACATTTACTTTTAGGTTTCAAAAAAGTATAATTCTCCCCTGTGATATATGGAATGTCATCGTCATGAATTGGGAACAATTATCAGAAGACAGAATAGTAAGGACAGAAATCTGTGGCACTGGAAAGGAAATTAACTAGCATAAAAGAATTCACAACAAAACAATTAAACATAGACCATAATGCACCAATAGACCTTTAACTTAGTCGGAGAGTACTTGCTGAGTAATTTTTTTTTTTAAATTATGAAATAATTGAGTAAAAATTATTTTTTCTTTTATAAAATATGAGTTTCATAATTAAATGAAAGTAATTTTTTCTTTTATGAAATGTGAGGGGATTGAGTATCCTTCAATACTAGTGAGGATTAAAATTCAGATAATTTTTAATAGTCATTGCCATATGAATGTAATAAAAAAATTCATAGACCATAATACCAAGACAAAAATATATGGATGAAATTGATCCAACAGTGAAGTAATTTTGTCATGTAATAGAATAATGAGTCTTTCAAATTTTAAATATTAAAATAAGGATAAAATTATAGTGTAACTATAATACCATACTACAATTCTACCGTAGCTGGACCCATTAAATAATTAGATCCCAAAATAAAATTTACTGTTCTACGACAGCCTTACTACCAACTCAGCACTCGAGGACCTGAGCCAGACCAGATAATTGCGAAGTTAATGACAAGATGAAAATGGGTCAGGTCCGCAATTGCCGATTCTTTTCCACATCTCAACGTCTATGGCCACGTCCGCAAACGCGCACGGGACAAGAAAAAATCAACAATTTTTAACATGTTTTAAGAGCACACTGGTCCATTTTTTCAGTCCTCGATTTACTCATTCTTCCAATCGAACCTTTTTAACAGAGACCAACGTGCCTAAAGAAAAAGGTAAATATTTTAATAATTGAATATTTGAATCCTATCAAACCCCACACCACCGCCACAGATTTAGGCTGATGATAGGTGTATTAGTTTACTATTTACTTTATATTATTTTAATCACAAAATTGATAATTACATTTGCTTCATTCATTTACATTTACATGTACTTGACAAATAATGCTTTCTAGTTTAAAATCAACGCTTACTTAAAGCCTTGCTCTCCTCTTCATTTTTCCACGTCCACATACACTTCTCTCTGTAATGCTCTGGAGCCTGAATGACGAATATACGTTTTTCATTTGATCGAAAAGATTTTGTCACTGAAGCTAAACTTTGTTTTGTGTTTTACAGAGAAATGGCTTCAAAAATATGGATTCTGCTTCTGGGTATTTTGTTTATGGTGTCAGCAACAATGGGAGTTCCACCAAGAAAACCTGTGAATGTCCCATTCGGCAGAAACTACATGCCCACTTGGGCTTTTGATCACATCAAATACTTCAATGGTGGCTCTGAGATTCAGCTTCATCTTGACAAATACACGGGCACTGGCTTCCAATCCAAAGGAAGTTACTTGTTCGGCCATTTCAGTATGCAAATGAAATTGGTTCCGGGGGATTCGGCTGGATCTGTCACTGCTTTTTATGTGAGTGTTTTTTCTCTCTATTTCTTTCTTAGTAGTTCAAAGAAATAAAAATAAATGCTTGGCTGATAATTAAAAAGCATTTGTTAATGTTCAAAAAATGCAGCTGTCTTCTCAAAACTCAGAGCATGATGAAATCGATTTTGAGTTCTTGGGCAACAGAACAGGACAGCCTTACATTCTGCAAACAAATGTGTTCACTGGAGGAAAGGGTGACAGAGAACAAAGAATCTATCTTTGGTTTGATCCAACCAAAGCTTACCACTTCTACTCTGTGCTCTGGAATATGTATCAGATTGTGTAAGTCATTTATTTTTCCCAGATTCAGATTATTTATTTAACAATTAAAAAAGAAAAAAGAAAAAGATTTATGTTACTTAGACCTCTTATATAGCATTAAAAGTTGGTAATTTTAGCTTGGATATGTTGTATAAAGCTTCATCAAAAGTTTAGGAGCAAATCTAGCAAAAAAATTGAACTATTGAAGCATGTATAAATTTGGCAGCTGGTCTGGTACCGACTAGAAGTAAGCTTACCCGAAAATTTATTCCCAGCAACAACATTGAGAAAAGTCTAATTCTACTGTGTCCTCCGAGCAACAGCAATGAGAAAAGTCTATTCTCTTGTGTCCTCAATATTGTTGAAGTCACTAGTGCAAGTGGGGTTCTTACTTTCCAACTAATTTGGTGTTTTTGTCAAACAAGTTGATTGCTTTGCTGGAAACTTTTTCCAACTGGCGCACACATACATGTTATTTTATTTTTTTTTTAAAAAGACAAAAGATACAACGTTAATAACATATGATGATGATTGATGATCATGCCAATTGCCAAACAGATTCTTCGTTGATGACATACCAATTAGAGTGTTCAAAAATTGCAAAGATTTGGGGGTTCGTTTCCCATTTAACCAACCGATGAAAATATACTCAAGTCTGTGGAATGCGGATGACTGGGCCACAAGAGGTGGACTTGAGAAAACAGATTGGTCCAAGGCTCCTTTCATTGCTTCATACAAAGGTTTCCATATTGATGGCTGTGAAGCCTCTGTTCAGGCCAAGTACTGTGCTACACAGGGGAAACGCTGGTGGGATCAGAAAGAGTTTCAGGATCTTGATGCTTTTCAGTACAGAAGGCTCAAATGGGTTCGCAGTAAGTTCACCATTTACAATTACTGTACTGATCGTTCTAGATTCCCAGTTCTTCCTCCTGAATGCAGAAGAGACAGAGACATATGAAGATCAAAGATCTTATGATCATATCATATAATTAATCACTTTTGATTTCTTTCTTTCTGTATCATTATCATTTTATCAATTATCAATTATCATTGTATGTTGCTATTTATTATTTGAAAATCTATTTATGTATCATGTTGTATTGTATGCACGTGATTGTCTGTTTTTTCCGTTATTATTATTATATCTGAAACTAGAAAATTAAATAACTTTTTTATACTTGTTTTAATATTACAAGGAATGGTGGTGATTTGTTGTATTAAAAGTTTTATCCATGTTCCAATGTTGGATTGGAAATGCACTTGTGCACTGGTGCACGTGTCCCGAATTGGCTAGCACAACACTAATATTGTGTTTATTTTTTGGAGTGGGAGTGAGAAGTGTGTATTTTTTTACTCCCGTGTTTATTTTAATATTTTAAGAGAGGATTGAAAATCTTATTCCCACTCACCCCAACTATTTTTGGAGTGGGGAGTGAGAGTAGGACTTCAATGAGACTTCAATAGGGAGAGGTGGCCCATTGTTGGAGTGGGGAGTGGGAGTGAGACTCTCATGGGTAGAGATGACAAAAATACCCGCCCGGTCCGGACCCGGACCGTATCCGGGCGTTGCGGGCCGGGTATTATCCGGCCCGGGTATGAAGCCGGGTCGGTCTTGGGTATCACTTGATAAACCCGGAACCCGAATTTTATTAAAAAAAATTATAAAATATATATTATTTTAAATATTTTATATTTATTTGACTCATTTATTATACATATATAAAGTTTTAAACACTTAAAGTTTATATTTTTATGTCAAATTTTATTGAAATAAATTTAAAACTTATAAAATTACCAAAAAATAAAAAATATATACACATAAAATATTAAAAAACATAAAATTCGGGTACCCGGATAAAACCCGGCCTGGACCCGGACCCGGACCAGTTGCATCCGGGCAGGGTCCGGTCATGGCAATACCCGGACCCGGCCCGGGGTTTTGCCATCTCTACTCATGGGAAGAGGTGTGAGTGGGAATCAATCCACTCCCACATTTTCCTTTTCTCTTCTTCTTTTATTAAATTTAATATTTTATATTTAATAAAATAAAATAAAATAAATAATATTATTATATTTAACTAAATCATAATTTACATTGATTTTAAGTTAAAATTACTTAAAAATAATATTATTATATTAATAGAGAATAATAATATTACTATATACTATCTTTATTTGAAAATATAATATTATTATATTTATTTAAATAATATTATTATATTTAACTAAATAATAATTTGCATTGATTCTAAGTTAAAATTACTTAAAATAATAATATTATATTAATAGAGAATTAATAATATTACTATATACTATCTTTATTTGAAAATATAATATTATTGTACTTATTTAAAAATAATAGTATTTTATTTATTTAATATTAATAATTAATAATAATAATAATAATAATAAATAGTTTATTCTAAGAAAATATTAATTTCATACTATGTTAATAGTAAAAATGTTTCATTTATATTGCTCTCATCAATAATTTTTAATTTACATAATTAAGAATATTAATAATTATTATAAATTTACAAATATAATAAAATAAATGTTTATTCATCAAATATATATTTTATTAACTTTGTAATTAAAAACTATAATTCTTTAAATAAGGGTAAAATTATAATTTGAAACTATTTACTCTCAATCCAAGATAAAATAAACATATAAATTGAATTCTGATCTTCATTCCATGCTTCTATTACAGTATAAGTAAATAACATACTCCCACTTCTACTTCACACTCTCAATCCTAGGATTCACACTCCTTATGATTCCCACTTCAATCTAAAATATAAACGCTACCTAAGTGTCCATAATTAACTAACACAACACTAAAACATGCCCATGATGTTTTCTCTAACTATCATATTATGTTCAAACCATGTGCTTCTTTTAAAGAAACCAAATAAGAATTGAAAAGTATCAGAATTAGTGATAAATTCAGCTGGAGTTACCGCGTTAATTCATCATTTTTAATTAATATTGCGACTGTAATTCGGTTAATTGTTGATTTTGTCAGCGCTTGTTTAATTTTGTTGTTAAAATATTCACGGCTGTAAAATCAATCACTTTAACTCCATATTCTAGCAATCAAAATTATTTTTGCGGTGTAAAATAATATGTTTTTGTGACTAAACTATTAGTCCCAAATTTAAATAAAACATGTCAGAAAATAGTATTTAAATGGTCTATTTAGTTGTTCAAAGTGAAATTAGTGACATTATATTTTCATCACTATTTTTGATTTTGAATTGAAAAGTGTTGTTGTTTTGTGCAAATTTATTTTATTGCATAATAATAATAATAATAATAATAATAATAATGGGGTCTTAAAATATTTTTAACCACGATTTATTATATATTTCATGAATATATATACTGTATCAGAAAAGTAAGTTGAAGTGACTATTTTCAATCATCCTTAAAGTAAGCATCCATGATAATATATTTTGTCACATAAAACGGTATCTAGTGAAAAAACAAAAATTGATTCAAAAAATGTTATTTTGTTACCATTACTTTGGTTGTACATGGCAAGTAATATTGCCTTGCATCATTTTTGTGACAAATTTCTTTTGTTGCTATAAAGCAGCATCTGCGACTGGGGAATATAGTTACGCAAATTGATACGTAATGACAAACAAATTTTATCTAATAATAGCTTTTTTTGACTAATAAATACAGTAAGAGTAGTCATTAATAGACAAATCAACGACAATGAGCCTAATATGAAATTACTTTTAAATATTTAATTATAATCCAGAAGATCCAAATAAAAAATATTGTTGGATGCTTAATCCGGCATTGTTAAATCCTTAATCCAATATTGGGCTTATATGTGAATAATTATGTGTTGCGGATTGTTATATAAGATTAAACCGAATAAAAAGTAATTTATTAAGATTTTCAATAATTTGGGTTTTAATGTATCTAATAGGGAGTTAACCTTTAATGTGCAGGAGACTTAAGGATAATTTCTATTTCTATAATGAGTTGAAATAAGGATACTTAAAGACAATTGAAAAAGTTGTTTATATAAGTGGTCATGATCCCTAAGTCAGACGTATTGTTCTATTCTTTCCAACATCCCATTATCAGAGAGAGACCACAAAAAAATTTAAAGGATTCTCTAAGAAAACATATTGAACTAAAAAGACAACCATGTGAATGTTTCTAAATTTTAGGTGATGGTTTTCACCAAAAGATTTATTATTCTAATAATTGGTAGCAGACCATCTTTATGTTGAATCATTATAACTTGAATTTATTTTCGATTAATGATTAAATTTTTGGTGTTCTCAGATTTTATAATTTCAATATTATTGAGTTTGAGAACAAATTGTGGCTGTTTTCTAAATTAAATAAATTCAGAATTTTAGAAATTTGGTTTGGGAAAATTCGATTTTTTCAAAATTGAGGTTTTGTGGCCGGCGTCAGTTGCTGCTATCACCATCATTGCAAATATTGTAGTTAGGGCGCTCCAGCCAGCAAGCCTAGCAAGCCCCTCACATAAAGAAACAAAAAAAAAAAAGGGATGGTTGAACGATCCAAGCACTGAAAAGGTACGACTTTGCACCACACTAGTAGTAAGCAAGCAAACTGTAGCTTCTGCTCAAAGAAAAGGAATAAAAAGAAAAAAAAATTAGGGTTAAGGTTTGATTTGGGACTGGTATTTAACCCGAATCGGTTCAGCCCTAAATTGGTCAACAGTTGACCATTGACCGTTGATTTTGACTTTGACCTAAAAGTTTTTGGGGTAATTTTTGGTGCAATTTTAATTTTAAATATTGGTATGTTTATATTTATTTTGGGATGAATTAATTGAAGCAATAGTCGCCAAAGTGACCTCTTTTGTGGACATTAATTTATTTTAGAATATAACCGGTTGTATGTATGTATTATCTATGAATATCGATCGGCCTAAAGGAAGGTCCATATTTAACATAATTGCATGTGCACCTGTGGTAATAAATGTGTAATGATTATTCAGTTTTATATGTTAATAATAAATTAGCCCAAAGGAAGATTTGTTGTTTGACATATTATTATTATCAGTGTTTGATTCTACATCAAGATATCACATAGATGTCCAGTGTCTTGAGATGAGGTTTACCTTTATTTGAATTTATTTTTGTTTTGAGACTTATATGAGCTTGTTTTGTTTGTTTGTTGTATTTTGTTCAGTTATGTCTGCTGCTAATATTACTGCCAACATCAATTCTATTCCTATGCTAAATAGCTCTAACTTCAACTCATGACAAGAGAACTTCTTAATAGTTCTTATAGTCATGGATCTCGACCTTGCGTCAAGCGTTGATTCTCCCTCATCTCTTGCGGATGAGAGTGCCCCTGATGATCAAAGGGAAATAGACAAGTGGGAGAGATCAAATCACATATGTATCACGATCATGAAGAAGGCCATTCCAAAAGCATTAAGGGCTTGATGTTTGAAAAGACAATTACGACTAAAGAGTTCTTTGCAAAAATTAAATAGAGGCTTGTCAAGAACGAAAATATGGAAATTGGTATGCCTTTGACGAGCTTGATTTCAAGGAGGTATATGGGTAAAGGCAATATCGGGGAGTATATTATGGAGATGTCTCATCTTACTTCTAAGTGAGAGCATTTAAGCTTGAACTTTCTGAGGACTGGCTAGTGCATCTGGTTTTAATATCCTTACCAACACAAGTTAACCAATTTAAAGTGAGCTATATCTGTCAGAAACCAACTTGGTCTTTGAATGAGCTCATATCACACTGTGCTCAGGAAAAGGATAGACTGAAAAAAGATAAGGTAGAAAGTGCTTACTTGGCTACCACCTTGAAGGGCAAGGACAAAGGCAAAAAAAGGAACAAGGATTAGGAATCTGCAGATACAACACCTCAAAAGAAACAACTAAAGAAATCAAGTGATTCAAAAGGTACTGTCTGTTGCTTTTCTATGGAGTTAAAACGCATAAGAAGAAACATTGCTCTAATAATCACGCTTGGTGTGCTAAGAAAAGTATACTTCTTAATTTAGTTTGTTCTGAGGTTAATTTAACTTCGGTACCTAGACACACGTGGTAGATATATTCTAGTGCAACCACTCACATTAGTGTGTCTATGCAAGGATGTCTGAGTTGTCCAAAGATAAGTGATAATGAAAAATACATCTATGTGGGCAATGACAAGACAGCTAAAGTTGAACAATAGAAAAATTTAGATTATTGTTAAATATTGGATTTTATTTGAATTTTGATGAAACATTCTGGACTTTCTTGTATATTTAGGAATATAAAATGTAGTTTGTTTCATGATTCAATATTGGATGGTTTCAGTTCTTTATCAGGCTATGATAATCTTTATTTGATTCATACAATTGTTTCAATGAATCATTACAATTAAGTTCATGAGGTATAAAGAGAAAATTAACCAATGAAAATTCAAATGTGTCATGGTATAAAAGATTAGGTCATATCTCCAGATAGAGAATAAAGAGACTTGTGTAAGATGAAATTCTTGATCCCTTAGATTTTACAGATTTTGATATTTATGTTAATTGTATCAACAGGAAATAAACCAATAGTAGGAGATTTAAAGCCAACAAGACTTTTGGACGTCTTGGAACTCATATATACAGATATTTGTCTGCCATTCCTTACGGCTGCTTGGAATGATAAATAATATTTTATGAGACTCATAGACAATTTTTTCTAGATATGACTACATATATCTCCTCCATGAAAAGTCACAATTCTTGGATATGTTAAAAATTTTTAAGGCTGTAGTTGAGAACCAACTCGGCAAAAGAATTAAAAGCATAAGATCTTATCATGGTAGTGAATACTATGGCAGATATGATGGTTCAGTGAACAATGTTTAGGATCATTTGTTAAATTTCTAGAGGAATGTGGTATCGTCCCACAATATACTATGTCAGGTTCACCGACTATGAATGATGTTGCTGAAAGACGAAACAAGAAGCTTGAGAACATGGTAAGGAGTATAATTTGTCATTCCACCCTACCAGATCACTCCGGGGAAAAGCGCTTAAGACTGTAGCATATATCTTTAATAGGGTTCCTATTAAAGTGAATGACAAAACCCCTTACGAGCTTTAGACGAGCAAAAAGCCTATTTTAAAACACTTATATATTTAGAGATTTCCAGCTGAAGCAACGCTTATAGGCCTATTGAGAGAAAACTAGACTCAAGGACATTGCGTTGCTATTTTATTAGATACTCTGAAAGATCCAGGGGTACAAGTTTTATAATCCCACGACTAAGTTGATTTTCGAGTTGGAAAATGCTCGGTTTTTTTAAGGATATAGAGTTTGTGGGCGAAGACACCTCTAGAGACTTTGTTTTTGAAGAAAAATATGTTGATATTCTCATTAGTGTTATTAGTATCGATTGGGTTCTCATTCTTGACTTTGTCCAAGATACATTAGATCAAGACAATGCTGGAGAAATCCTTATATAAGAAGTTGTTCCAGAAAAACAAAGTCTACCACCTCAAAAACTTATGCTACTAAAGAGATCCACTAGAGAAAAGAAAAGTGCAGTGCTAAATGACTACATTATTTTTCTTCAAGAACATGACATTGGAGTGACGGAAGATGATCCGATCAATTTCTGTCAAGCCATAGAAAGTTCTAATTCTCAGAAGTGGATTGATGCTATGAATGAGAAGATGAAGTTCATGAAGGACAATGACGCATGGGATTTGCCTTATTGTTAGAAGGTACAAAGCCTATTGGTTGCAAATGGATATTTAAGGACAAGAGAGATTTGAAAGGCATTGTGGAGTGTCACAAGGCAAGTCTTGTCGCAAAGGACTTTACATAGAAAGAAGGCATAAACTATAAAGAGACTTTCTCTTTGGTTTTTATGAAAAACTCTTTCAAGATCATAATGACATTAATGGCATATTTCAATCTTGCGTTACACCAGATGAATGTAAAGATGACATTTCTCAATGGTGACTTTGATGAGACAATTTATATGATGCAACCAAAAAATTTGTGTCAAGAGATCCAAAGAATATGGGTTGCAAACTTAAAAATCTCTTTTTGGGCTTAAGCAAGCATCTCGACAACAGTATTTCAAGTTTTATTAAATGATCATCTCATTCAATTTTGAGATGTATTTGGTCGATGATTGTATATACCATAAGTTTTATGGGAGTAAATATATGTATACATACATATATATTTTTTTAAGTTTTATATATCCATGACATCTTGCTTGATGAAATGATATAGGCTTATTGCACGAAACTAAGAATTTCTAGCTAAGAATTTTGAGAAGAAAGATCTTTGTGACACCTTTTTTACGTTAGGCATAAAGATACATTAGGATCACTCCCATGGTATTTTTAGATTATCACAAAAGAGCTATACCGAAACGGTTCTCAAGAGATATAACATGCAAGATTGCAAACCAAGTGATACTCCTATGGCTAAGGGAAACAAGTATGGTCTCAATTAATGCCTCAAGAGGAATTTTGAGAAGAAAGAACTGCAGAAGATTCCTTATGTGTTAGCAATAGAAAGCCTGATGTATGCTTAGGTTTAAACGCGACTGGATATGTCTGCAGTTGATGTATGCTTAGGTTTAAACACGACCGGATAATGTTTACATTACTAGAATGTTGGGCAGGTATTTAAGTAATCTAGGTGTAGACCATTAGAAAGTAGCCAAACGAGTCTTTTGGTACTTACAGAGGACAAAAGACTACATGCTCATATATTAGAGGTCAGAAAAGCTTGAGATCGTTAGTATACTGACTTCGATTTTGCTGGATGCCAAGATAATATAAAATGCATTTTGGGTTATATCTATATGCCAGTTGGAGTATTGTCTCTTGGAAAAGTACTAAAGAGTCTTTATAGCCTCTTTTACGATGGCAGCAGAGTTTATAGCATGTTACAAGGCATCCAATCACAGAATATGGCTTTGAAATTTTTTTGATGGGGCCGCGTACAGTAGATAGTGTTGATAAACCACTCAAATTCTTTTTTGTTATATTAAGTTATCAATGCTGTAATCTAATAACAATAGGAGCGCAATGAAGTCGTAATACATGGACATCATGTTCCTAGTTGTTAAAGAAAGAGTATGAAATGGACAATTGTTTATAGCATAGATCAGCACAAACTCCATGATTGCAGATTCGCTTACTAAGTGATTGCCACCCAAAATGTTTCATGAGCGCACTGCTCATATAGATGACTTGTTATTAAAGGATATTTAATTTTAGTGGGAGTTTGTGATTTTAGATGCTCTTATAATATAAACAATTTTCCAATTATTTTTGTTTATAGATATTTCAGATTATTTTCTACACACTTTGATTTTAGTATAGTTTGATCTCACTAAGGCTTAAGGCGGACCAGTTGGAAATAGGCTTGTTAAGATCACATTGAATGAAATTTCATTGCTACACATCCACATCACGATCCCTATCATTCAGTTATATTGGTATAATGTCCATTAATGGGTCGAGTTACGATAATTGTAACAAAGGCTGCTTTGATCCTATACTAGTATGATTGATGGACCAGATTGGTATAGATACATTTCAATAATGACAGTTAGATTGAGCTTATATAGTTATTTTTACAAAGTATAATTATAAGGTTACACATATAGCTCAAATGGGAGATTGTTGGATGTTTATTCTTAATCTAATGTTGGGTTTATATATGAATAATTATGTGTTACAGACTATCATATAAAGTCAAGTCCAATTAAAAGTGATCTATTAAGGTTTTCCATAATTTGAACTTTAATGTATCTAATAGGGCAATGGGCCTTTAATGTATAGAGACTTAAGGGTAATTTCTATTTCTATAATGGGCTAAAATATGAGTGCCTAAAGACAACAGAAAAAGTTGTCTGTATAAGTGGTCGTGGTCTTCAAGTCATATGTATCATTCTATTCTTTTTGATATCCCATCATAAAAAAAAAAAAAAAAACACAGAGAAGTTTAAAGGTTCTTTATGAGAATGTGTTGATTTGGAAGGCCAACCACATGACTTTAGAGAGCAATTGAGAATTATGGATTAGGTACGCTTTTCTATATTTTCTAGTGATACAACATGAATGTTCCTAGATTATAGATGATGGTTTTCACCAAAAGATTTATTATTCTAACAAATATAAATTGAAATCCACATAAGTATGATTCATAGCAAAGAAATATGAATATGAAAATCATAAGAATCAATGATCTAAGAATAAGTTTCAATGTCAAATAAGAAGGGAAAATAAAAAATAATCCCACTGGGATTGAGATGAAAATGCAGAATCAAGTGTAAAAATAAATGATGGCTGTGCTCTCTTTGATAAGTGCTTAATTTCACATAAAATGTTCTTGCTTTCTTTTCGGTTATTTAATATTTTTCATGAACTTCTTGAATCTTTATTAATCTTTTATGTTTTGTAGGAGCTTTGAGACAAAGAAAAAAAAGGAATAGAGATACTACAAATTGGTGCAAAATTAGACATATATTGAGGTTGAGGAGTATATCTTGCCATAAAGATTGATTCTTGAAGGCTGGTTGTATTTCCAAATTGGCCATACAATAAATATGAACTTTGGAGTTATTTTTGACACATGAGCCTATTTCCTTGGGTCAAAATCTATTCTTATAAGGAAAAGCAAGTAAAAAATGAGTTTAATTAGTCTTACAAGGATTAAGATAGCAAATCTATAAAAAAGGCAACAAGCTACATGATAAAGAGGGGAAATAATTAGAAAAACAATGAAGCATCAATTCCACAGGACCAATGATTACAAGGAAAAGAGGAATAGGCGAACTAGAGAAAAGACTTGGTTGCGATAGCTAAAATTCAATCAATAAGCATTTCTTTCTCTTGCCTTTTGTTTTTTTTTCTTTAATAGATTTGATATTGAATAATTCAGACATGTGTGACTAATCTTTTTATTAGTTAGGGTTGATTTCAAAACTCTTGACATGAATTTTATTGTTTAAAGATTGTTTAGGTGGTCAATTATATTAGTTTAATGGTGATTTGATTGCTAGTTTAAGATTTTTGATCTATAATTGTCAAGAAACTAAACCTAAGTGGCAGATTGTGACAAAAATTATAGGCTATTTTCGTTTCATTGCATGTAGAATATAATTCAAGATAAATAAACAAGCTTTATTTGTTTGTTTCTTGATTTAGCTCATGTCTTTCTTGATTCTAATGTTTCACTAAATTAAATCTAGAGAGCTTACTCTAGATTATTTCTTTGAAAGAGATTAAGTAAAGAACTTGTTTTACTTGACAACTAAATAAGGAAAGATCAAGATAATTGCGCTTGTAATTATCTTAGGATTTTTGTTTTTGGAAGAAAGTGAATGATGATTTTGATAATTGACAAAAAACCCAATATTTTAGCGATGAAGAGTGATTCATGAAGGGGGATTGCCACTTTCCACCCTACAGTAATCAACATATACCATTTACCTCGTTGTTTTTATAATGGCCAAAAACCCCCCTGACAGCATAAGTTTACAATATTACCCTTATTTTCAACTACTCTTTTATTTATATTTATTATAAATTAAATAAATCACATGAATAGAAACTAAATAAAAAAATTAAGTATTAAAAACAATAAATATATGTTTTGATGTGAGCAAAAAAATTAATAATAAATTTGTTTTCTTGTAATTATTTATTTTGTGAACATTTTCTTATAATAAACATTTTGTAATATTTTAAAACTAAATGTAAAAAGTATAGGCAAAATATTTTATTATTTATCTTATAATAAATTTTATTTGTCATTCAAGTTTTCTTATAATAATTTTTTATCATTTTATAATAATTTTCTTATATATTTATTATAAGAAAATTTTCACAAAATAAATAAGTATATGAAAAAAATTTTATTATTAATTTTTTTCCTCACATCAAAATATATATTTCTTGTTTTAAATGCTTAATTTTTTATTTAGTTTTTATTAATGTGATTTATTTAATTTATAATAAATATAAATAAAAGATTAGTTGAAAATAAGGGTAATATTGTAAACTTATGCTATCAGGGGTTTTTTTGGCCATTATAAAAATAGTAGGGGGGAATGGTATATGTTGATTACTGTAGGGGGGAAAGTGGCAATCTCCCATTCATTAACCATATTTCACATCATATATAAACCTTTTAAACTTATCTTCTACAATTTCAGATTTTCTACTTTAAATTCTTTAGTTTAGTTTGCATAACAAACCAACTCTAAATTCACTTAAATTTTATTAGCATATTTTTGTTTATGTGTCCTTGGTAGATCTGGAAGGTTTGAGTCGATTTTCATTAATTCTAGATAGAGTTTGAATTTAATTAATGTTTTAGGTTTAGTTGTGTCTTTCGTGTGTTTTTGTGTTTATAACTAGTTAACTGGGAACAATAATTTGCGGGAATGACCCATGTTTGCTTCTACACTCAATAACGATAATATTTAAGACAAGGTTTTAAGTGATATTGATGGAGTAGGGTAGCAGAAAAGGAATTAATAGGGTAGAAAACACTAGATATCGTTCTAGTACTAGACCAAGCCAATGCGATTAGTTTACAGTCTAATCAAAACGTGATTAGATCTCGTTCTAATCCAAATGACTCAATGAGAATATTTATAACGCTTAAAATGAGATTAGATGTTGCTCTGATCCAAATAAGTTAATAATAGAGACTTTGATAGATAATCCCAAAGGAAATTATTTGATAATTTGTTAGTCTAAAAGCAATTTTGTTGCTTTTGATGTGTTTTGTATGTTATTTCTATATGTAGGTGTAATAAGACCATATGATGTATGAGTGTGTAATTGAGCATAAAAAGAGATCAAAACTTAGGCAAAGTACGAAACCAGCGCTTAGGCAACAAGAAGCAAGAAGACACTTCTAGGCGCTATGGCTCCACAACAATAAGCCTGCTAATATGCCCAATGTCCCTGCCGCAATATGATGAGAGGCTATTCCTCCTGGAACAAAAGGACCTTGGCCTCAAATTTATAGTAGTAAGTTGGCACCATGGCGTCAGATTGAGATTGTGCCACGTAATTAAGTTAGCGATGAAAAGTTTAAAAGGAAAATAAATACCTAGGAAGGGACTTTTGATGTGGAAACCTCGGCGATAAAAAAGAAAGAGAACCAAAGAAGAAAAAAGGAAGAAAGTATCGTGATTCAATTTAGAGACAGAGACACAAGGATTTAATCATCTAAACTTGTTTTGTTTATTAACTCTATTA
This sequence comes from Citrus x changshan-huyou, assembly GCA_039657385.1. NCBI lineage: Eukaryota > Viridiplantae > Streptophyta > Magnoliopsida > Sapindales > Rutaceae > Citrus > Citrus x changshan-huyou. The sequence continues at coordinate 17,039,015 of CM077554.1, read as the reverse complement.
TCATGTTTAAGACAATTGCTAGGGTTTATCTTGTGTTTATCATGAACTAGACTTTTCATTCTAAGTATACAATGTAGCCAGATTATGAAGATGTGAATTTTCATTTATGTCAATCATATTGAGGTTTATTCATTCATATTGTCTTGAGCATTGCAGTTTGTGTTTAATGCTTGTGATTGCTTGATAAAAAATTGCATGATTAGGTATTTGATTTGAGACTAATAATTGAGAATTGAATAAGCCATTGTATTGCAATGCCATGAGATTATCGAATAGAGATATCTATGAAACTTGTACAGTTGTGACGGAGTTCTTGAAAGTGAATAATTTCAATAGGTAAGAATTTTCATAGAGATATAGAAAGTCTGCTCATTGGAATAAATTGTTAACGCTCCAAAGAAGTTAAAATTACTTTAGAGAGCTCTATTGTCAATACAAGAATGAATAACAATTGATTGAATTTGAGAATTTGCATGGGATTTATCTTGGTGAATTGAAAACCCTAAAGTCTTAAATAATTGATTGTTTCTTAGATAAAACCTTTGTAGTGTTATTAAGTGCATTTGTGTTACTTTAGTTTTATTTTCATTTGAATTCCAACTCTTGTTTAAACTAATTCAAATTAAATTAACGCTAGGTTAATTTTGGTAGTTAATACGACAATCCTCTTGGGAATGATACTTTACTTATCACTTTATAACTTGTTAACAATGCATGCTCTTGTGTTACATTTTCATACAACAATTGGGATTCCTGAGCAGTTGGAATCTTAGGTTTGAGAGTATAGAATGGGAGTGAGAGTAAGTTATTTTCCTTACATAATTATGTGTTTGTAAATAAGAGCCCAAAGTGTGATTTGATGAAAGAATAACAAGTTATAAGCATAAGGAAGTTTGAATACTTACTAACAAGCTCAATAATAATTGTAGACTCTTTTCTAATTTTGAATTTGATTGAGCCTTTTTATAATTGAAGAAGAAAACTAGTTGTTGCTAACTTTCTGGGCATAATCGAGTCGCCATTCACTTCTGTTTGTTTGTAATTCTGACTTGTACCAAGTAACCGTTTGAAATTTGAATTGTTAGATCATCATTGCGAATAGTTGGTTTACTATCTAAATCTAGAGAGTTCACTAATCGAAGTCAGATCACCGTTTGGCATTGTTGGTTTTACCATTTAGTTTAGAGAACTCATTAATCGAAGTCAGCTTGTCGTTTTCAGGTAATAGTTTGCCGTTTAATTCTGAAAGCTCACCTAATCGTAGTCGGCTTGCTATTTGCATATTATTGGTTAACTGTTATCATCTAGAATCAATCAAAATGTAACCTTAAGTCATCAGTTAATCGTTTCAAAGTTAGCAGTTATCTGTTTATTTCCAAAACCTCAATTTTATCTCAAAACACTACACAGCCTAAGAATTTCATTCAATTTTAAACACTCACAACATTTTTAACCATTGACACACATGACTTATTACCATGCAAATCAAAGATATAAAAATATTTATGTCAAAAATCTCCCCCTTTTTGATGATGAAAAGCCTTACAAGTATTTATGACTATAAAATTACTCCCATAAGTATATTATAGGATTTAAAATTTGTCAAAATTGACAATTTAAAAAAGTTATACTAATTTTAACAAGTTATACCAATTTAAAACATCTAAGGAGATCAATTACTTCTCTCTCCCTTCATCATCAAAAAGAAATTATACACCTGACGGAAAATGGAAGTAGGAAGCAGAAAGTTTACTGAACAGAAAATAATGTGATCCAAAATTGACATCAACTGCCGCTATCAACAAGCATATTCTCAAGAAAGCTTTTGAGTAATTTATCAAGATGGTTATATATTTCCCAAGGCATCAATGCAAATATAAAATTCAAAATTCAAATATCACCAAAATAAATAGGCAAATCAACCAAATAAGCGCAGAATCCAACTAAGCTTATGTAGATAATCCAAATATAACCAAATAATCCAAATCAAAAGTAATGTCAACAAAGTTTAAACATATGAAATGATAAATGTTTGTGCGAAATGTAAACTAATAGAAAATAATGAAAGCTGCTACGACAAATGATGTGGAAAGCTAGAAGATGGAACACGTATGATAGAAATAGTACGCTATTGGCCATCCAAAAGCTGCTGCTGTTGATTGAGAATGCATTGCTGCTGAAGCTGAAAAGTAGCAAACTAAGACTGAGTTATTGCTACTACTCTGAAAGTGATCGAACCTCACCTATTAGCTGTTGTAGAACTCTTTCAGATACTGGACGTGCCTTGGGAACTTGATACTTATCAATATCCATCTCATGTCTCTCATGTTGATCTGGCTCCTCAGCCTGTGCTCCTGCAACTCAACGTGGCACTTGAGGTCTAGCTCCTAGTCTAAAATTAGGCTGCTGATCAGCAAGATAAACGTTGTTAAGCACTCAATTATCCTCTTGTGCTAGAAAATTCTCTTAGTTCTTAGACGAAGTTGTCTTAACTCACTCCCAGTTCCTTACGTACTGGCTCATGCAAAGGCACTCTAAAATGTCTCAAAATCTTAGTAATGTCACTGCCATATGGGAATAACCTGTTACTTACCCTAAGAGTACTCAACATATGTCTCATAATCATATACCCAAGGTTAACTGGTCAAAGACGGAGGATACAATCTAATAACCCAACATCCATTCGAGTAACCTCATCAGCATGTCCTTTCCTAGGAGTAACTATATGCTAAGGATGCTATGAAGTATTCGAACCCGTACGGATAAGATTTAGGAATGGAAGGGAAGGTGACAAATATCATCGGAAAGATCGCTACACCTACAAATGTTCCTAACCTTATTAACATGGAGAAAATGGTTGAACATAAGTTCTTTCCTAGAAGTATATATCTCTAAACCTTCATTCTCAGTTCCTAAAATCAAGTTCAAATCCTCTATATTGAACTTAATAGGCACCCCTCCATGATTAGTAATTATCCTATCTAGCTTAATTGCGGAAAGTTCTATATTCAAGTAGAATCCTCTAACTAGGTTAGGATATACCCTCTCCTCAATACTCAAGGCCTCTTCCCAAGGTTCCAACATCTCCTGTATACTACAACCACACACAATTAACTTCAAGATCATCCAAATCTACAAAGTAAGAATTTGTTACCTTGCATTTCATAAAGTGGGTTTGGAACCATATAATAATGGGGACAATGGAGAAACGGGTTCTTTCGAACCTTGGGACCTCCCTAGGAGGTGTTAGATTCTTCTTTGCTGTTTGTTTTCTTCTTATCCCAGCCCTTGAAGATTTTATCCCAACTATAGTTACATAAATGTGGTTTTTGACAAATTTGGTGTTTTGAGAGAAAATGAACCTATTAGAATATTAATGAAGGGTATAAGAAACAATGTGGTTGCTCAATTTGATAAAAAAATGGGTGAAAATTTGGTCAATTTTGGAGAGAGAGGTTGGGTTGACAGTGGGGTTTCAAATTGATAATTTTTAAATTTAGGCTTGAAATGATGTTTTGATATTAAAAATGATTGTATGGCTTTAATTTGGCAAGGAAACACAAGGAAATAGAGGATTTTAGAGAGAGAAAGCATAGCCGCCACAATCTAAAGAGAAAACGGTAAGGGTTTGCTGGAAATGAAGAAAACTTAGAACTGTTCTATTATCACACAATAACGGCAAACTGTTTTCAGTAAAAGGTTAATCGATAATTTCCAGTAACCACTTAATGTGTAATCAGTTCACTATTAATGCGAATCAGTTAACCGGTATAATATGGAATGTTTCCTTCACTCAACCGGTCATCCGTTTATTTTAACTATAACTTCACACATCTATTTTGATCTTTCCTTAATAATTGTTCCATTCCAAGGTTATTTAAAGAACCCAAAATGTCTTAAAGGCCATTTTTAATGCATAATTCATGAATGCGTGTATAAGCATACAAATTTTAAAATCAACAAACAAAAAAACAACCACAAAAGCAAAACACATAACCTCAATATCATTTATAGGCATGTTAATGAGCAAATTTCATCATCCCAAGTTCATGTCGAATTTCGATAAATTGATCCTCATTAAGGGGGTTTGTAAATGTATCCCCATGTTGTTTTTTAGTTAAAACAAATTGTAATACCACATTCCCTTTTTGAACACGATCTCTCAGGAAATAATGTCTAATCTCTATATGCTTGGTCCTAGAATGTTGAATGGGATTCTTTGACAGATTTATAGGACTTGTATTATCACACATGATAAGTATATGATCAAGATTAATTCCATAGTCTCTAAGGATTTGTTTGATCTAAATGGCTTGTGTACAACAACTATCGGAGGAGCAACTGAATTTTGTTTCTTATTAAACCAAGAGACAAGTGAATGACTTAGAAAGTGGCAAGTTCCACTAGTACTTTTCCTATCGACTTTGTATCCGGCAAAGTCAATATCTAAATAACATGTTAAATCTACATGAGTTCCTCTAGGATGAATCGTCACTAGTTTCTTTGAGGGCATGCCATGGCTTTTTCTATATCTTGGTCTTTGTGCTTAACAAAAAGAGTCCTATCTGTTTTTCCTATAGAAAAATCTTTATCTAATAAAAATTTGCTAACTCTATCTTATCATGCTCCAGGTGCATGTTAGGTGCATGTTTTAATCCATACAAAGTTTTAAATAACTTTTTAAACATGATTTATAAATTTTTCATTTTCAAAACAAGGGGTTGTTTCACATAAACTCCCTCCATAATATAACCATTTCGAAAGGAACTTTTAACATCCATTTGAAACGAAATGAAATCCTTATGACTTGCAAATGCCAAGAGCATCCTAATGGATTCTAATCTAGCTATAGGTGTAAAGGTTTCATCAAAATCAATTTCTTCTTCTTGATTGTATCATTGGGCTACTAATCTAGCTTTATTCCTTATAATTACATTGAATTCATCCATCTTATTCCTAAATACCCATTTTATACATATAACAAATCGATATTCTAGTTTAGGAAAAAGTTTTCATACACTGTTTCTCTCAAATTGATTTAACTCTTCTTGCATTGCCATAATCTAAGATTCATTGTTTTCAAATCCAAAAAGGATTTTAGTTCAATTGGAGATATAAATACTGTATTTGCACTTGCATTTCTAAGTAATGGTCTAGTACTTACACGTCATTAAGGATCTCCTAAGATTAAGTGTTTAGGGTGAGAAGAAACATACCGTTATACTTTGGGGCATGTATAAGAATTACCTTCATTTTTCTCTATATTAGTTTGTTCTTCTTGTCGCTCCTCTTGATTCTTACATAGTGCATTATCTTTTTTGTCATTTAAAGACTCTTTTTTTTGTAACTTTTTATCTGCATCATCATTAACAACAACTTTCTTCCTATAGGAAGGTGTAAACTCATCAAATGTGACATGCATAAATTCTTCTAAAATAATAAATAGGCAAACCAAGAGAGGGGAGAACAAACACGTGATTTTTACGTGGTTCGGCCAACCGTGCCTACGTCCACGCCTCCAAGCTCACTAGGCTTGAGGATTTCACTAAGCGAGCCTCCAAGGCTTCAACCACTCTTACAATTAACTTCCAAGGTATCAATAAATCTTTACAACAAAAGATTATCCCCAATCTCTAAACCCAAGTGTATTCCAACACTTACAATCACTAAAAAATAAAGATTACAAATAAAGTTTTTCTCACACAATGTGTTTGAGTACAAATGATAGCTCAATGTGTGAATGAATGAAACAAAAACAAGTTTGAAGCTCAATAATTATTGTATACTCAGTAGCAAGCTCAATGATAACTCTTGGATCACCTTTTGTTTGAATTTGATTAAGTCATTTTATAGTTGGAGCTAAAAACTAGCTGTTGTTGACTTTTTGTACCAAATCAGATCGCGGTTAGTCACTATTGGATCACCGTTTTGACTGGAGCAAGTGACCATTGTGTTATAATTTCAAATAGTCGGATCACCCTTTGTAAGAAGTCGGATTACCGTTATTGCTCTCGAATCCTGTCCAAAAGTATCGGTTATCCGTTTGACATAAACAATTTCCATTTGCAAGATGATTACTCTATGGTCTATTATTGGTTTACCATTATCAATAAATGGTTTGTCGTTATCTGGGAACTTACTCTTTGGAATGCAATTGAATTACCGTTATTCATAAACGGTTTGCCGTTATCGGGAAACTTGCTCTTTGGAATGCAATCAGATTGCCGTTATTGGGAAACCTACTCTCTGGAATGCAATCGGATCACTGTTATCCAATTGTTACTCTCTGGAGTTCTATCGGTTTGCATTTTCTAGTAAACGGTTATCTGTTTATTTCCAGATTCTATGCTTCGAATGTTATACGACTTAAATATTTTGATCCGATTAACAAAATTTTTCAGACTTATCAAATTAAAACGTATTTGTTATTAACAAAATCATTATTATGATCATTATTATGGATACATATAAGTTAACAATCTCCCCCTTTTTTATGATGACAAATGTTACAAGATTATGCCATTTTACTCCCCTGAGTATGTGCTCCCCCTTAGTACATGGTCAATCAATTTTTAACCAAAAGTATATGTATCCAACAATATTATATCAGAACAAATATATATATATATATATATATATATATATATATATATATATATATATATATATATATATATATCTCCCCCTTCATCATCAAAAAGAAAAAAAAATGGAAAAGGCTAAAGATAGAAGTTCAGTTATTACCCATTTTTGCGAGCAAAAATTTCAACTGAATCTCCCTTTAAAAATGGGATATCCTAAAATACAAAAGTAGTTAAAAACACTTCCATATAATCTCAAATCAACTCAACTCCAATAACAAAATCAAATTATCTCAACTTCAACAATTCAACAACACAAAACAATGTTCAACCCAATAATCAACATGCATATTAGAAGAAAATGCAATCCAAATACCATCATAAAAGCTAAAAGAGTACATACGACATAATAATATCATCCAAAATATAAAATGAGATGAGAAATGTATGTGAGAAATAAGGAAAAACATAAAACATAGAAAGAAAAGCTAAAGAGGTGGCTGCAAAGAAGACTTAATGAGAGGTAAACTGGGGACAATGAGGATGCATCTCTGACCATCACGAATCTCCTACCACTGATATAAGATGAACTGCTAAAAAGAATCCAAGCGAGACGCAAACTGCTGTGACTGTAGAGAAAGAGTGCGAACCTGGCTAAGAATCTACTGCATCAAGCCCTCAGAAGCTGAAGAATCTTCAAAAGTTGGAGGCACATCGGTATCCAAATCATGCTCATGCTTCTCCTTTGGTTCCTTAGCTTGTGTAGTTGTAGCTCGATGAGGAACTCGAGGTCTGGCTCCTAATCGAAAGTTGGGTAGCTTATCGGCAAAATAAATATCATTAAGCATACTATTATCCTTAGAAGCTAAAAGTGTATCCTCATTTTTAGATGAAGCAGTCTTCACCCATTCTCCATTACGCTTATGAAAACCAATTTCCAGAATAATCTCTCTGCCCAACCTCTTAGTTTCGTCATACACTGGCTCAGTAATGGGAATCCTAAAATGTCTCAAGATCCTAGTAATAATGCTACCATAGGGAAGAAGTCTGCTGTTCACTGCAGAGGTAAACAACATGTGACGAAGTATAACATATCCAAGGTTAACGGGATGCCTTCTAAGAAGGCAATCTAGCAAACCAACATCCAATCGAGTGACCTCATCATTATGCCCTTTCCTAGGAATGACTATATGCTGGAGAATACTATGAAGAATTCTAATCTGCATGGGAAACAACTAAGATCGAAAAGGCAGTGAGCAAACATCGTCGGAAAGGTCTCGACGTCTACAAATATTCCTAACCACATCTATATGCGAAAAATAGTTAAATTGGAGTTCTTTACGAGAGGTATACGGTTCTAGTCTTACATGATCAGTCCTTAAAATAGAATTCAAATCCTCCACAGTGAATGCAACATGCAGTCCTCCAACATAAGTTATTAGTTTATCCAGCCTAGTAGCCGAAAGATCCATATTAGAGTAGAAAATTCGAACTAAGTTTGGATACACTTTCTCTTCTATATTCAAGGCATTCTCCCATGATGCTAACATCTCCTTTACATTACTACTGCAAACAACCAATTCCTCAAAATCAACTAAATCAATAAAAAAGGAATCGGTTACCTTTCCTGTCATAAAGCAAGTCTGGAACCTCCTAGCTAGAGAAGGAGAAGGGAAGTGAACCCTTTCAAACTCAATTACTAGAGGGGGACGAGTGGGACTCCAGCCAGCCCATTGTTTAACTCGTCTCTTAGGTCTTGAAGACCCTTCATTAGCCATGGAAAATAAAATTTGAAGGTAGAAAAGGTGTTTATGGGCTCTACTTGTTCAAAAATGGAGGAATTTGCAGTCAAATTGAAAGAAAATGGTTCGGTTTGCACTTGGGTTTCAAAATTGGGAATTTTTAATTTGGGGCTTAAAAATGGATTTTGATCAGATATAAATGTTCTAAACTTGTTGGAGAAAGTTTCTATGGCTTCAATTTAGAAAGAAATTGCAAAGAAAATGAGTAATTTTAGAGAGAGAGAGAGTTGCAATCACGGTGAAGAGAGAAAATGGTTCAAGGGCAAAAGAAAATGAAAAAGAAGACGGTTCACTGTGCACTTATCGCACCATAACGACGAGCCGTTATCACGATATCGGCGAGCTGTTAGCATCCAAAATCCATGCCAAAAATTAGCTTCCCGAATATTTTCCTTGGTTTCTGTCCAAAAATAGTTAGTCGTTTATTGAATAAACGACAATCTGTTTTCTTTAACTTATGAATTTGCACATCTATTTTTGTTTTTGGCCAACAATTAATCAATTCCAAGATCATTTCATTGATCCGAAATATCTTAAAGACTAGTTTAATGCATGATTCATGAATTCACACGATTCAAACAACTAATTCAAATAAGTAATCACATCATGAACAACAAAATAGATTTGATATCACATACGCTAAGCTATTGTGCAATATTCATCATTCCAAGCTCATGCCTAATTTTATTAAATTGTTCTTCATTAAGGGTTTTGTAAAAATATCAGCGAGTTGTTTTTCGGTTGAAACAAAATTCAATGAAATACCCTCTTTTTGAATATGATCTCTCAAGAAATGATGTCTAATCTCTATATTCTTGGTTTTTGAGTTTTAGATAGGATTCTTTGACAGGTTTATGGTACTAGTATTATCACACATGACAGGTATTTTATCAAGGTAAATGCTATAGTCTCTAAGAGTTTGTTTCATCCATAAGGCTTGACCACAATAACTTTCGGTTGCAATATACTCAGCCTCGGTAGTTGATAGTGTAATCGAATTTTGTTTCTTGCTAAACCAAGAGACTAGAAAGTGACCTAAAAACTGCATGTTCTACTAGTGCTTTTCCTATCAACCTTATATCCGACAAAATCGGCATCCGAATAACATGTTAAGTTTGTATGTGTTCCTTTCAGATACCAAAGGCCAAGATCTATAGTTCCACTCAAATAACTAAAAATCCTTTTTACCGTAAGCAAATGAGATTCTTTAGGACATGATTGAAATCTTGCCCACAAGCAAACACTAAACATAATATCGGGTCTACTAGTAGTCAAATAAAGCAAGGATCTGATCATATCTCGATATGTTTCAATATCAACTTCTTCACCTTTTTAATCCTTGTCAGGCTTGATAGTTGAGCTCATTGGAGTACTTTTTACCTTTCCATCTTCAAGTCCGAATCTCTTGAGTAAATCTCTCAAAAATTTGGCTTGATTGATGAAAATTCCTTCTTCAATTTGTTTTATTTGAAGTCTAAGAAAGTATTTCAATTCTCCCATCATGCTCATTGTTGTGCAAATTTTATTGAACTCGCAAGTGCACGAATCTATTGTAGAATAGATTAATGGTGACGAGTGTTGATCCCACGAGGAGGTGGATTTTAATTATATGTAGAATTAATTTTATATGAGGGTGGTTGGATTTATGGTGAAAGTGACTTAGATTATCCTAAAATTGGAATTGAAATGGTGAGAATAAATTGAAGAGAAATCTATCGAAATCACGTACTTGGGTATCTGGATCCGTATCAACATGCACCATGGGCTAAATATTCCTTATTAATGCCAATTAAATCATGAGGGGGGTATCCACACCTCATGAACCACACTATAATCAATATGGTGCTAAGGGCTTATCGTGCCAAATAATAATAACCTTGTACTAGGGAGCTGGTGAAATCAGGGCGGTATCTAGACAAGATTATTATTATTTATCAACGAGAAGTCAAAACATCCACAAAAACTAGAGGGGAAGAGAAAATAAATTTACCAAATAAAACCCATGACACATGTTGAGATTTCACCTTCAACCCAAGCTTGAAAGAAAATTAGCTACTCATAATTGAACTAGGGGCAAAATGAAAATTTATTAAAATACGTAGAAAATACAAGATCGAGAAGGAATTACAGAAAATAGAGCCCAAAAATGGATTCAGAGATATCAAATTAGGGGGGAGAGGCCCCCTTTTTATAGATACATTGAGTAAATCATGGCTATCGTATTAAAAACAGTTTGGACGCTTAGGATTGCGCCACGTCATCAGTCAACAATACGCGGTTTGAACAGTGACACGGTTTGGTTGAAAATAATCCTGTGTATATGCATGTACCGTACGCGTAATTTTTAGTCCACTAACATGCTGCCACGTCACCGATCAACAGTGCATAAGAATTTTCTCCAATGGAATCGTGACACCTCATCAGTCAATGCCACATCATCGGTCAATGCCACGTCATCGATCCGTCTATGTGAACAGTGTCGTGAACAGTAACGTAGACAATACCGTACATGTGAATAGTACCGTACATGTGAACAATGACATTTTTCCTTTTATGCTCCTCCTAAGGTTTTCCACTGTCCTGCGTTCAAAAGTGATGTCCGTTTTGCCGTCTGATTTCTTGTTCATTGTGAAATGACCATGATACCCCTAAAATACATAAAATACTTAATTAAAATAAAACACACGTAATTAAATCACAAGAAGCTTAAATACATAAAAGTAAGGGTGTTAGTAAGACTTGAAATGTAAAATGACGATTTTCTCCTTTATAAATATACATTTTCTAACACTCAACACACGCCCCAACCAGCTTATTGCTAGTCCCTTGCAAATAAAGCGAAAACAAAATTCAAATCCAATTTTTTTTTATAAAAAAAAACACTCGTGTTTATTCAATCAGACTAATAATAGCAATCAAATAAAAGTATAAGCATTATCTCCAGTCTATAGAAACATCGCACCCACATCAACCATCCACATGAATCAGCCTAGTAGACTTTGTCACAACTGCTTTCAAGAATGACATGTCAAACCCCAAAATCTCACTGGTAGTAGTGACACTCTCATAAAGAAATTAAACCCAAAAAAAATAGTCACTCCAATGAATGGTAATTGAGAAAAAATAATAAAGAAGTAATATCACACGCTCTCCCCAAGATGAAAGAAATATGCCCTAAGCTTAGAAATAATACGATCTTAAGTCAAACAAAATGCTAGTCAACCAAATTTATTTATTTATTTTTTTTATGCACCACTACATCTTTTTAGCCCATAAAACTAGCTTCTACTTCAGACTATAGATTCCTAAAATCAAGGACTTTTACTAGGACGTAATGTAAGCTAGGAACATGGCTAACAAAGGAGGGAAAATAAGGAAAACAAAGTGTATGTTTGAGAAAAAATGTAGAGATTTTTTTTTCTTTTTTACAGAAAATGCAAGGTGGATTTCAACTATTATTTTTATTTTATTTTATTTTATTTTTTTTAACAACAATTTTTTTTTTTGCTTTTGTTTGGTGTTGTGCAAATTTTATTGAACTCGCAAGTGCACGAATCTATTGTAGAATAGATCAATGGTGACGAGTGTCGATCCCACAAGAAGGTGGATTTTAATTATGTATAGAATTAATTTTCTAAATGGGGGTGGTTGGATTTGTGGTGAAAGTGATTTGGATTATCCTAAAATTCGAATTAAAATGGCAAGAATAAATTGAGGAGAAATCTATTAAATTGACGTACTTGGGTATCTGGATCCGTATCAACATGCACCATGGGCTAAATATTCCTTATCAATGCCAATTAAATCATGAGGGGGGAATCCACACCTCACGAACCACACTCTAATTAATATGGTGCTAAGGGCTTATCGTGCCAAATAATAATAACCTTGTACTAGGGAGCTGGTGAAATCAGGGCGGTATCTAGACAAGATTATTATTATTTATCAACGAGAAGTCAAAACATCCACAAAAACTAGAGGGGAAGAGAAAATAAATTTACCAAATAAAGCCCATGACACATGTTGAGACTTCACCTTCAACCCAAGCTTGAAAGAAAATTAGCTATTCATAATTGAACTAGGGGCAAAATGGAAATTTATTAAAATACATAGAAAATACAAGATGGAGAAAGAATTACAGAAAATGGAGCCCAAAAAATGGATTTAGAGATATCAAATTAGGGGGGAGAGCCCCATTTTTATAGATACATTGAGTAAATCATGGCCATCGGATCAAAAACATTTCAGACGCTCAGGATTGCGCCACGTCATCAGTCAACAGTACGCGGTTTGACCACGCGGTTTGAACAGTAACACGGTTTGACCCGGCTTTAACAGTGATGCGGTTTGGTTAAAAATAATCCTGTGTAATGCATGTATCGTACGCGAGATTTTTGGTCCACTGATATGCTGCCACGTCATCGATCAACAATGCATAAGAATTTTAGTCCAACAGGATCGTGACACCTCATCAGTCAATGCCACATCATCGGTCAATGTCACGTCATCGATCCGTCTATGTGAACAGTGTCGTGAATATTAACGTAGAAAGTACCGTACATGTGAATAGTACCGTACATGTGAACAATATCCTTTTTCTTTTTATGCTCCTCCTAAGGTTTTCGACCGTCCTGAGTTCAAAAGTGATGTCCGTTTTGCCGTCTGATCTCTCGTTCATTATGAAATGACTATGATGCCCCTAAAATACATAAAATATTTAATTATAATACAACACACATAATTAAATGACAAGAAGTTTAAATACATAAAAGTAAGGGTGTTAGTAAAACTTGAAGTGTAAAATGATGATTTTCTCCTTTATAAATATATATTTTCTAACACTCAACACACCCCCCAACCAGCTTATTGCTAGTCCCTAGCAAATAAAGCGAAAACAAAATTCAAATCCAAAATGATATATATATATATATTAACAATCATGTTTATTCAATCAGACTAATGATAGTAATCAAATAAAAGTATAAGCATTATCTCCAGTCTAAAGAAACATCACACCCACATCAACCATCCACATGAATCAGTCCAGTAGACTTTGTCATAGCTACTTTCAAGAATGACATGTCAAACCCCAAAATCTCACTGGAAGTAGTGACACTCTCACAAAGAAATTAAACCCAATAAAAATAGTCACTCCAATGAATGGTAATTGAGAGAAAATATTAAAGAAGGGATATCACATGCTCTCACCAAGATGAAAGAAATATGCCCTTAGCTTAGAAATAATACGATCTCAAGTCAAATAAAAATGCTAGTCAACCCAATTTATTTTTTTATTTTTTATGCACCACTACATCTTTTTAGCCCCTATAACTAGCTTCTATTTCAGATTATAGATCCCTAAAATCAAGGACTTTTATTATGACGTAACATAGGCTAGGGACATGGCTAACAAATGAGGGAAATAAGGAAAACAAAGTGTATGTTTGAGAAAAATGCAGAGATTTTTGTTTTTTTGTTTTTTTTTTGAAGTTGCAAGGTGGATTTCACCTATTATTGTTATTTTTTTTCTTTTTTTTAAAACAACAATTATTATTATTATTATTATTATTTTTGCTCTTGTTTGGCACAACGTCACTGAACAAAATAATTATTTACATTTTTCTCAAACATAAATAGGTGATGGAACTTATAAGATATCGGGTAATAGTCCAAATCGGAGTGGGTCAAGATGATAAGTTGACAAAGAAATATATATATTTTTTTTGTTTTAAGGCTCAAAAGGGTTAACTATGAATATTTCACAAAAGGGATGGCTAGAAAGGCTCAAACGAATCAAAGATGACCTTTCCATTATTTTTTAGGGCTCTAAAGAAACTTCTATATCTACTAGTTAGATGGGCCTCTAGATGTAGCAACACACATTTTTTTCTTTTTTTTTAATTTTACAACAATTTTTTTTTTAAGGGTTAACTCAAAAGAAATCTAGAGATCATGTATAAAATAATAAACTGCTAAGCTGTATAAAGAATGGGCAAAATCGTTACTCTCCAAGAAAAATAATAGGCTCAAAAACTCACTTGGTACTTATTATGACATGTTCATTTCTTCAAGCAACTCATATTTGTCTCCGACATCAACATGTAAAGTAGCAAATATAGCGTAACATCACTTAAGACCAAAGATAATACAAATACTAAAATTTGAAATTAATCATGTCATCCAATGTTAAAACAAATCACACAATTTTTTTTTCTTTTTTTTTTAAACAACATTCTACCCCCCAACCTATTCTAAACATGAAAGGAAAATATGGATGCAGAAATGTGAAAATGATGCAGAAAAACTAATTAGAAAATGATAGAAAATGAAAATAGTTTTTTTTTTTTAACTTAAGAAAATGCGTTTCTAGAGGCACTACACTCCATATTCAGCCATCTTCGACTGAAAAAAAAAATTGAAAATGTATATTTATAAAGGAGAAATTAAAAAGAAGAAGAAAAATGAACATCAAAACATAATAAAGAAAAAGGAAATTATCATTTATATACCCTATATTTGCTCTGTTATCAAAAATACTACAACACTTTGAGGGTATATCAATCGTCCACCCTTAGTTGACAAAATGTATCAGCCGACTACCAAACCGTTAGTTGCCATTTGAAAGTTAACGGAGTTACAGTGAATTGACGATTTTACCCTTGAAAATTATCACTTGTATACCCTTAAATTCTCTTTTTATCACTTGTATACCCTTAAATTATCACTTGTATCATATGAAAAGACCAAATTATCCTTCTGACGTCATCATACTTAAACGACAACTAATGGTTTGGTGGCCAGCTGATATATTTTGTCAACTTAGGGTGGACGATTGATACACCCTCAAAGTGTTGTAGTATTTTTGATAATGGAGTAAACTAAGGGTGTACAAATGATAATTTCCCTAAAGAAAAAGAAAATGTCTGAAATTTTTTTTTTGTTTTTTTTTCAAACGATGAAGGTGCGTTTCTAGAGTCACTACACTCCATATTCAGCCATCTTCAACACAAAAAGTTAGCAACAGTTAGTTTTTACAACAAAAAATTAGTAAAAACTTAACAAAGATTCCACAATTATCGACTATTCCCTCCCCCCAACCAGAACAAAACATTGTCCTCAATGTTTTAAAGGAAAGAAGTAGAGTTTAGAAGACATCACCTGGGTGGTGCAACACAGAAGAAAATATTTACAAGCGGAGAGTTAAATATAATTTGTACTTCTTACTTCGGCTACTGTTACGATCATTATTTGGATGCTCCAACACAAAGGTCCAAGGGTCTGGCTCCGGTTTATAAGCTTGTAACAGATCAAGTAGCTCATTAACAGTGTGAGCACAAATAAAAAATTTTTTCGCATTGGAAGGAATGAAATAATTTTTTATTGCATGGTTAAGAAATGCGATAAAGCCATCATAAAAGTTATTGACATTTAACAAACCGATGGGTTTCTGGTGAATGTACAGATGGGCCCAAGATGCTAGTGTTATAAGTGCCTCTAATGTTGCAAGATCTCCTAGAAGGAAAATAAAAGCATCAGCATGATTAAGCATTTCAGTTATTCTTTCTTACATACCTGAGACGACTAACTCTTCTCCAGTCGGTGAGTCAGACAAATTGCCCAAAGGTTTTAGGACTCTTGGGATGATGCCTAACACTTGGCTTCCTCTGAAACCAATTTTGATAACCCTCGGTTACCTCCTCCATACACCAAGTGTAATTTTCTCTCTGCTATGCTTCGACCAAGATCTACGACTGCCTCAATGAACTCTTTATGTTTGCCATAGTTAAATCCAGAAAGCACACAAATGTTCTTGAATTGTCTATTGGGAGTAGTTGCCATTGAAATATTTCTCAAAAATAATTTGTGAGTGCTTAACAAAAAGTCTTATTTAAGAATCTTGGTGACAGTGGATCACAACTGTGTATGAGGTGGAATGTCAGTGTCAAATAACGCGTAAAGCATATGGCTCGTGAGTCAAAAAGGAAATAGTAAAAAAAAAAAGAAACAATGATAAAATAAAATTATTAAAGACAATAACGCAAATGGTAAAACAATAGTGAAATAAAATAACAGTGAAGTAAAATGATATTTACAGGTAGTTGCGACTGTGGCTCACATCTTCCTCTGGTTTTACGTCCAGAAATGGCTTGAACGCCCTCTATGGGTCGAGGTAGGCTTCCCATCCAGTTTCTTATAAACTGGCAAACAGGTTCATTTATAGTCAGATTCCCGAGACTATATCGTGCATGCTCTTTCTGGAATAATGATCATTACTAGAGAATCGCTCCTTGCACATATCCACTGGGATGCGTTTCAAGAGACAAAAGGATATCATCCAATGACTCCTTATTCAAGCCATCCCTAATGAATTGAATCTTATCTTCTCTGTTATCAGACATCATTCTTAGAGAACATGGTTTTTTATCGCAACTCATTCAGGCACATTTATGACAAGCAACAAAAATTCTTTGAGCTCTTCGTTTTCTTGCATAATTTCCTTTACCACAACCAGGCATGTATGCAATGAATTTTGGAGGCAACTCACCTGCCAATCGTACTTTAGCGTTGATTAACCAACGGATGTCAGCAGGTATGTTATTCCTCATGAGCAATCGCATGCGTTCGGACTGAGCTTTATAGATTGTAAGGAGGGCATTCTGAGGAAGTGAAGGGAATCGATTGTGAAGCTTTGCTAGAATCTCGTTTCTGTCCATACCTTCGCCTCAGAATATCAGTTATTATGGGAAACTGAAGTAACCGACTTGATTGTCACGGAGTACCGTTATCCACCACTTTACCGGGGTAACAAACTAAAGCACACAAACAGAAAAACAAATTAAAACACACAAAGAAAATTAAAATCATCCTCTTATTGAATTTACCTCAAGCTCCAACTGGATGTCGTAAACACTTCTCTCAATGTCTCTAAGTTGCCTTTCTAAACCCTCAACATAGGATACTAACTCTGGTGGTTGCAGAGCCCAAATATGATGTGTTTTACAAAATTGAATCTGCCTTTTGAGATGAGATTTTACACGTTGAAGTGGTTTAAGAATGTTCAGGAGGAACGGTTTAAGTATGGTACTCATGATTAACAATGATAAGAAAAACTTAATGGTTAAACAAACACACTTATGCAAAAATAATTTCAATTAGCAAAAGAATAATAAAAAGAAAGAAAGAAAAAAAAATCAAATCACCGAAAAAAAGAAAAAAAAATCAATTCAAATCTGGTGGGTCACTCAAATTTATTTCGGTGTCTTCTCCATGTGGTTGGTTCTCTAGATATGGCTTTAATCTTTGACCATTAACTTTAAACGTAACACCGTTCTTTGGGTCCTTAATTTCAATTGCCCATGTGGAAAAACAGTATGAACAATAAAGGGGCCAGACCATCGAGAGCGTAACTTACCTGGGAATAGGTGCAAGCGAGAATTGAATAAAAGCACTTTCTGACCTGGAGTGAAAGATTTTCTCATAATTTGCTTGTCATGAAAGACTTTCATTCGTTGCTTGTAAATCTTGGCATTTTCGTATGCGTCATTGCGAATTTCTTCAAGTTCTACCAGCTGTAATCTTCTTTCTGAGCTGGCTTGCCGCATGTCAAAGTTGAATTTCTTGATGGCCTAATATGCACGATGCTCGAGTTCTACAGGTAGGTGGCAAGCTTTTCCATACACTAGCCTGTAGGGTGACATCCCAATCGGGGTCTTGAAATCCGTTCTACATGCCCAGAATGCATCATCAAGTCTTAATGACCAATCTTTTCTGTCTGGCCTCACTGTCTTTTCTAATATGTGCTTTATTTCTCAATTGGAGATCTCAACTTGGCCACTGGTTTGTGGATGATATGGGGTCGCCACTTTGTGAGTGATTGAATACTTCGTCAAAAGAGCTTTGAATGCTTTGTTACAAAAGTGGGCACCACCATCACTGATTATTGCTCGAGGGAATCTAAAAAGCGAAACAATGTTGCTTTTCAAAAATCCTATAGCGAAACAATGTTGCTTTTCAAAAATCCTATAGCGAAACAATGTTGCTTTTCAAAAATCCTATCACCACCTTGTGATAATTGGTTCTGCATGGAATTGCTTCTACCCATTTCGATACGTAGTCAACAGCAACCAATATGTATTGATAGCCAAAAGAAGGGGGAAATGGTCCCATGCAGTCGATACCCCATACGTCAAAAATCTCAACCACTAAAATTAGATTTAGTGGCATCATGATCCTTCGTGTAATGCTCCCCATTCGTTGACACCTATCACATGAAGAACAAAAAGTGTAAGCGTCTCGAAATATAGTTGGCCAATAGAAACCACATTGTAAAATTTTAGTTGTTGTTTTCTTAGTACTGAAATGGCCTCCACAAGCTTGTTCATGGCAGAATGAAAGAATATTCTAAATTTCTCTTTCTGGGACACATCGTCTAACAATTTGATCTGCGCAATACTTGAACAAATACGGATCTTCCCAAAAGAAATTCTTTATTTCTGTAAAAAAATTTGCCTTATCTTGATTGGTCCAATGCTCTGGAAGTTGACCTGTAACAAGATGATTCATGATGTCAGCATACCACGGTAATACTTCCACACTCATTAATTGTTCATCTGGAAATGACTCATTCAATGGTAATGTTTCCATAATTGTGTCAAAATGGAGACGAGAGAGATGGTCTGCCACAACATTTTCTGTGCCTTTCTTATCTTTAAATTCCAAGTCAAATTCCTGCAAAAGTAACACCCAACGAATTAGTCTAGCTTTTGCATATTTCTTCGTGAGAAGATATTTAAGAGCAACATGATCTGTGAACACAATTATTTTATAACTAATGAGATAAGATCGAAATTTTTCCAATGCAAACACTAGTGCTAGCATTTTTTTTTCAGTAGTTGAATAGTTCAACTGTGCATCATTCAATGTCATACTAGCATAATAAATAACATGGGGAATTCGATCAACTATTTATCCTAATACTGCTCCTACTGCATAATCAGATGCATCACACATGAGTTCAAATGGTAAGCTCCAGTTTGGGGGCTGAATGATGGGTGATGATGCCAACAATTGCTTTAATTTTTCAAACGCCACAAGACATGAATCATTAAAAATAAAAGGTACATCCTTAGCAAGTAAATTGCATAAGGGTCTAGAAACTTTGCTAAAATCTTTAATGAAACGTCTATAGAAACCAGCATGCCCAAGGAAAGATCTTACTTCTCTGACTGTTTTGGGTGGAGGAAGATTAGAAATGAGATCCACCCTGGCTTTGTCAACCTCAATGCCTTTGCTTGAAATGATGTGACCGAGAACAATACATTATTTTACCATAAAATGACACTTCTTCCAATTTAAGACTAAGTTCTTCTCGATACATCTATGCATAACTAATGTTAGATGATGTAAACAATGATAAAATGAATCACCAAAGACAGAAAAGTCATCCATAAAGACTTCAAGGAATCGTTAACCATATCAGAAAAAATACTTAACATGCATCGTTAAAATGTAGCAGGTGCATTACATAATCCAAATGGCATTCTCCTATATGCAAAAGTGCCAAAAGGGCAAGTGAAAGTAGTTTTCTCTTGATCTTTTGGTGCTATGGGAATCTGATCATATCCTGAGTAGCCATCTAGAAAGTAATAAAATTCATGGCATGCTAATCTATCAAGCATTTGATCGATAAATGGTAAAGGAAAATGGTCTTTACGTGTGACATAATTCAACTTTCTATAATCAATGCATACACGCTATCCTGTAGTTACTCTAGTTGGTATTAATTCATTATCAGTATTCGTAACTACTGTGACTCCTGACTTTTTCGGGACAACTTGTACAGGACTGACCCATGAACTATAAGAAATGGGGTAAATGATACATGTATCTAATAGCTTAAGGACTTCAGTTCTAACAACTTCTTTCATATTAGGATTTAACCGACATTGCATTTCCCTAGTAGATTTAGCATTTTCATCAGGGTGAATGTAATGCATGCAGTCTACTGGGTTTATACCTTTTATGTCTGCTAGGGTCCATCCTAATGCTCCTTTGTGCTCTTTTAAAACATCTAACAACTTACTTTTTATTTGTCGTTTAGGGATGATGAGATGATTACTGGTAGAGTGCTTTCTTCTCCCAAAAACGCATATTCCAATGTGTTGGGTAATGGTTTGAGCTCGAGTTTCGGTGGTGATTCTGATGATGGGATGATTTTCTTCTCTGATGGTGCTAGTTGTTCAACTCTTGACTTCCATTTATTAGTGTCCATGGATGGTGCTGAGTCAAGTAGGGCGTTGACCTCATCGACCGATCTGTCAATATCAAAATCCAAACCAAAGTGAGTTAAACATGTTTGTAAAGGATCATCACTAAGGTTTGAAATAAAAATATTATCAACTAATGCTTCTATTAAATCCACATCAACAATTCCATCATCTGCATTGTGAGGTTGTTTGGCAATGTTGAAAATGTTTAGCTCCATAGTCATGTTGCCGAAGGACAACTGCATATTTTCAGTCCTGCATTGAATGTGAGCATCCGCAGTTGCCAAGAAAGGTCGGCCTAGAATAATGGGGATGTGCTTCCTTGAATCTTGTATTGGTTGAGTGTCAATTACAATGAAATCAACAGGAAAAAAAACTTGTCTACCTGGATAAGTACGTCCTCCACAATACCACGAGGTATTTTTGTGGACTGATCTGCAAGCTATAACACCACTGGAGTTGGCTGTAATTCTCCAAGTCCAAGTTTCAAAAATACTGAGTAAGGCAACAGATTTACACTAGCTCCTAAATCCAACAAAGCATTCTCAATTGTGTGGTTCCCTATGCTACATGAGATAGTGGGGGAGTCTAGGTCTTTGCATTTTAGAGAAATTTTATGTTGGAGTATAGAACTAACGTTTCTGTTAAAAATGTCTTCTTTTGAACATGAATGTTTCTCTTTTTAGTACAAAGGTCTTTAAGAAACTTGACATAAGATGGAACTTGCTTTATAGCATCAAGTAAAGGGATGTTAATATTTACCTGTTTGAAGATTTCAAGAATCTCACCTGTGGATTTTCCCTTATTTCCTTTAGCTAACCTCTGTGGAAATGGAGCTTTGGGAACATATTCTCGTGGGTTGGTTTCTTATTTCTCTTCCGATGGTGAGTCCTCAACATTCACAGGTACAATTTGATTTTCTTTTGTCACCGGCATCTCCACTTTGTTGTCGACTTCTTTTTCTTTTCGCAAGGTCGTGACAGCTTTGACCTCTCCATGCTGCTGTGGTGAACTGGTACTTGCTTCTGCACTCCTTTAGGATTAGATACTGGTTGACTTGGAAACTTGCCTTTCTCAATAGTCATTGCCAAGGTCTGAACTGAAGAAGCAAGCTGTCCCACCATCTTCTCAAGGCTTGAAACTGATTGGGCTTGTGAGTTGAAGCCTGCTCTCAACTCATTTCGTAGTCCATCAATGGTGCGATTCTGTTGCTCAATCGTAGAGTGAGTAACATTCTTGAAATTCTGGAATGCATCCTCCCATGGTCTGGGTTGAGAGTAGTTCTAGTTATGATTGTATGGTCTAAATGGTAGCTGAGAGGCTTGAGGAATTGGTTGCATTAATGGAGCTGGAGCTGGTGGTCCATTCTGTTGGAATCCTTGAGACCATGAAAAATTGGGGTGGTCTCTCCATCCAGGGTTATATGTGTTGGAGTATGGGTTGTAATTCGATGGTTTTCTCATTACACCTATGGCATTGGCTTGATCTGAGTATGAGTCATGGTCATGTTGCTCTGTTGATTTAGCAGTCGTTAACGATGCTATTTGTCGAGAGAGACCTTCAATTATCTACTTGACTTCTTTAATTTCTGAACTTGACTCGCTAATGTGAACCTCATTTACTCCCTTAATTCTTCTAGTATCTTGAGTGATCGACTCCGTTGTTGGGAATTATGCGCTTGTCGCTGGAAGAATTCCCAAATTGCTGATGCATTTTTCGACATTAGCTCTCCTCCACTTGTTGCCATTAGCCATTCTTGCACATTCGGCAATAATCCCTCCAAAAAGTATTGGCATTGGTGCCATTTTTCGTACCCATGATGTGGACACTTCAAGAGTAGCCCATTGAATCGCTCCCATGTTTCGAAAAACTGCTCGTCTTCTGTCTGGGTAAACTCTGAAATTTCCCTGCGAATAGCATTGGTTTTATGCACTGGGAAATATTTATTCAAAAATTTTGTAACCATTTGTTCCATAATGTAATGCTATTAGCAGGCAATATATTAAGCCATGAACGAGCTCTATCCTTTAAAGAAAATGGGAATAGTCTAAGTTTAACATCATCATCTGAAAAATTCTCATATCTAAATGTTTGACAAACAGCATGAAAATCATTCAAATGATTATATGGGTCCTCATTTTCTAAGCCATAGAATGTGGGGAGACAATTTAGCACACTAGGTTTTAGTTCAAAACTCCTAACAGCTACATTTGGGTATCTTATACATGATGTACTCAAATTAGCTAAAGGACTAAAATAGTCCTTAAATGGCCTCTCCTGTGGTGCTTGTAAATCCATTCCAAATTTATTTTTAACGTGCTTGTGTGTACGAAGTGTTTTTTCTAGTTCAAGGTCTATATGTTCAAGATTAGGTAATAATGATCTACGACCATTCATGCAAAGAACAAAAAATAAATGGGAACAAAACGAATAAAAATAAAGAAAAATGAGAAATTACGATACTAACCTTATCACGCTGTTACAACCTTTCTATAAAAAAACACTTAAAAAAATACGTGAAATAAATTAACTAAAAATAAATTATTAAGCGAAACAAAAAAAATACAAAGAAAATTAAATTGAAAATTAAATTACAGAATTTTAAAGAAGAGAAAAAGAAAAGAAATTCTTACCTCTAAATGTAGATTCACTTTTTTTTCTTTTTTTTTTAATAAAAAAAATTACAAGAAAACAATTAAAAGAAATTATTCACAAAAATTAATTCTACGAATTAAAATAACTTACCTCCCCGGCAACGGCGCCAAAAACTTGTTGTGCAAATTTTATTGAACTCGCAAGTGCACGAATCTATTGTAGAATAGATCAATGGTGACGAGTGTCAATCCCACGAGGAGGTGGATTTTAATTATGTGTAGAATTAATTTTCTAAATGAGGGTGGTTGGATTTGTGGTGAAAGTGATTTGTATTATCCTAAAATTCTAATTAAAATGGCAAGAATAAATTGAGGAGAAATCTATTAAATTGACGTACTTGGGTATCTGGATCCTTATCAACATGCACCATGGGCTAAATATTCCTTATTAATGCCAATTAAATCATGAGGGGGGAATCCACACCTCATGAACCACACTCTAATCAATATGCTGCTAAGGGCTTATCATGCCAAATAACAAAAACCTTGTACTAGAGAGCCGGTGAAACCAATGCGGTATCTAGACAAGATTATTATTTTTTGTCGACGAGAAGTCAAAACATCCACAAAAACTAGAGGGGAAGAGAAAATAAATTTACCAAATAAAGCCCATGACACATGTTGAGACTTCACCTTCAACCCAAGCTTGAAAGAAAATTAGCTATTCATAATTGAACTAGGGGCAAAATGGAAATTTATTAAAATACATAGAAAATACAAGATGGAGAAAGAATTACAGAAAATGGAGCCCAAAAAATGGATTTAGAGATATCAAATTAGGGGGGAGAGCCCCATTTTTATAGATACATTGAGTAAATCATGGCCATCGGATCAAAAACATTTCAGACGCTCAGGATTGCGCCACGTCATCAGTCAACAGTATGCGGTTTGACCACGCGGTTTGAACAGTAACACGGTTTGACCCGGCTTGAACAGTGACACGGTTTGGTTGAAAATAATCCTGTGTAATGCATGTATCGTACGCGAGATTTTTGGTCCACTGATATGCTGCCACGTCATCGATCAACAGTGCATAAGAATTTTAGTCCAACAGGATCGTGACACCTCATCAATCAATGCCACATCATCGGTCAATGCCACGTCATCGATCCGTCTATGTGAACAGTGTCATGAATAGTAACGTAGACAGTACCGTACATGTGAATAGTACCATACATGTGAACAATGTCTTTTTTCTTTTTATGCTCCTCTTAAGGTTTTCGACCGTCCTAAGTTCAAAAGTGATGTCCGTTTTACCGTATGATCTCTTGTTTATTGTGAAATAACTATGATGCCCCTAAAATACATAAAATACTTAATTATAATACAACACACATAATTAAATGACAAGAAGTTTAAATACATAAAAGTAAGGGTGTTAGTAAAACTTGAAGTGTAAAATGACGATTTTCTCCTTTATAAATATACATTTTCTAACACTCAACATTTGGCACAACTTCACTGAACAAAATAATTATTTACATTTTTCTCAAACATAAATAGGTGATGGAACTTGTAAGATATCGGGTAATACTCTAAATCGGAGTGGGTCAAGATGATAAATTTGACAAAGAAAAGGTTTTTTTTTTTTTTTAAAGGCTCAAAAGGGTTAACTATGGATGTTTCGGAAAAGGGATGGTTAGAAAGGCTCAAACGGATCAAAGATGGCATTTCCATTGTCTTTTAGGGCTCTAAATAATTTTTAATATCTACTAGTTAGATGGGCCTCCAGATGTAGCAACACACATTTTTTTCTTTTACTTTTTTTTATCTTACAAATTTTTTTTTAGAGGGTTGACTCAAAAGAAATCTAGAGATCGTATATAAAATAATAAATTGATAAGCTGTATGAAGAATGGGCAAAAGGGTTACTCTCCAAGAAAAATGACATGTGCATTTTTATGACATGTGCATTCCTTCAAGCAATTCATGTTTGTCTCCGACATCAACATGTAGAGTAGCAAACATGGCGTAACATCACTTAAGACTAAAGATAATACAAATACTAAAATTTAAAATTCATCATGTCATCCAATGTTAAACCAAATCACACAATTTTTTTTTTCAAACAACATTCTACCCCCCAACCTATTCTAAACATGAAAGGAAAATATGCATGTAGAAATGTGAAAATGATGCAGAAAAATTAATTAGAAAAGTTACACTTAAAATGATAGAAAAAATTATTATTTTTTTTAATTAAGAAGATACGTTTTTAGAGGCACTACACTCCATATTCAACCATTTTCGACTCAAAAAATTGAAAGTGTATATTTATAAAGGAGAAATTAAAAAGAAAAGTCTTTTTTTTTTTCAAACCAAGAAGATGCGTTTCTAGAGTCACTCCACTCCATATTCAGCCATCTTCAACACAAAAAGTTAGCCACGGTTAGCCTCTACAACAAAAAATTAGTAAAAACTTAACCAAGATTCCACAATTATCGACTATTCCCTCCCCCCAAGTAGAACGAAACATTGTTCTCATTGTTTGAAAGGAAAGAAGTAGAGTTTATACGACATCACTTGGGTGGTGCAACACAGAAGAAAAATATTTACAGGCGGAGAGTTAAATCTAATTTGTACTTCTTACTGCAGCTACTATTACCATCATTATTTGGACGCTCCAACACAAAGGTCCAGGGGTCTGGCTCCGGTCTATAAGCTTGTAACAGATCAAGTAGCTCATTAGTAATGTGAGCACAAATAAAAAATTTTTTTGCTGCGGAAGGAATGAAATAGTTTTTTATTGCATGGTTAAGAAATGTGATAAAGCCATCATAAAAGTTATTGACATTTAACAAACCGATGGGTTTCTGGTGAATATGCAGATGGGCCCAAGAAGCTAATGTGATAAGTGCCTCTAGTATTGCAAGATCTCCTAGAAGGAAAATAAAAGCATCAACATGATTAAGCATTTCAGTTATTCTTTCTTGCATACCTGAGACGACTAACTCTTCTCTAGTCGGTGAGTCAAACAAACTGCCCAAAGGTTTTAGGGCTCTTAGAATGATGCCTAACACTTGGCTTCCCCTGACAAAAGCAGCTTCTGAAACCAATTTTGATAACCCTCGGTTACGTCCTCCATATACCAAGTGTAATTTTCTCTCTGCTATGCTTCGACCAAGATTTTTGGCTGCCTCAACGAACTCTTTATGTTTGCCATAGTTAAATCCAGAAAGCACACAAATATTCTTGAATTGTCTATTGGGAGTAGCCGCCATTGGGATACTTCTAAAAAACAATTTGCGAGTGCTTGACAAAAAATCATATTTAAGAATCTTGGTGACAGTGGGTCACAGTTGTGTATGAGGTAGCATGTCAATGTCAATTAACGTGTAAAGCACATGGCTCGTGAGTCAAAAAGCAAACAGTAAAAAGAAAACAGTAAAAAGAAAAAAAATGACAAAATAAAATTATTAAAGACAGTAATGCAAATGATAAAACAACAGTAAAATAAAACAACAATGAAGAAAAAAGATATTTACAGGTAGTTGCGACTATGGCTCACATCTTCCTCTGGTTTTACGTCCAGAAACGGCTTGAACGCCCTCTATGGGTCGAGGATAGACTTGCCATCCAGTTTTCTTAGAAACTGGCAAACAGGGTCGTTTATAGTCAGATTCCTGAGACTATATCGTGCATGCTCTTTCTGGAATAATGGCCATAACTGGAGAATCGCTCCTTGCACATATCCATTGGGATGCGTTTCAAGAGACAAAAGGATATCATCCAATGACTCCTTATTCAAGCCATCCCTAATGAATTGAATCTTATCTTCCCTGTTATCAGACATCATTCCCAAAGAACATGGTTTTTTATCGCAACTCATTCTGGCATATTTATGACAAGCAACAAAAATTCTTTGAGCTCTTCGTTTTCTTGCATAATTTCCTTTACCACAACCAGGCATGTATGCAATGAATTTTGGAGGCAACTCACCTACCAATCATACTTTAGCTTCGATTAACCAACGAATGTCAGCAGGTATGTTATTCCTCATAAGCAATTGCATGCGTTCGGACTGAGCTTTATAGATTGTAGGGAGGGCATTCTGAGGAAGTGAAATGAATCGATTGTGAAGCTTTGTTAAAATCTCGTTTCTGTCTATACCTTTGCCTCAGAATATCAGTTATTGTGGGAAACTGAAGTAACCGACTTGATTGTCACGGAGTATCGTTATCCGCCACTTCACCGGGGTAACAAACTAAAACACACAAACATAGAAAAACAAACTAAAACACATAAAGAAAATTACAATCGTCCTCTTATTGAATTTACCTCAAGCTCCAACTGGATGTTGTAGACACTTCTCTCAATGTCTCTGAGTTGGCTTTCTAAATCCTCAATATAGGATACTGACTCTGGTGGTTGCAGAGCCCAAATACGATGTGTTTTACAAAATCGAATCTGCCTTTTGAGATGAGATTTTACACGTTTAAGTGGTTTAAGAAGGTCCAGGAGGAATTGTTTAGCTATGACACTCATGATTAACAATGATAAGAGAAAACTTAATAGTTAAACAAACACACTTATGCAAAAATAATTTCAATTAACAAAAGAATAATAAAAAGAAAGAAAAAAAAATCAAATCACCAAAAAGAAATTAAAAAAAAACTCAATTCAAATCTGGTGGATCACTCAAATTTATTTTGGTGTCCTCTCCATCTGGCTGGTACTCTAGGTATGGCTTTAATCTTTGACCATTAACTTTAAACGTGACACCGTTCTTTGGGTCCTTAATTTCAATTGCCTAATGTGGAAAAACAGTATGAACAATAAAGGGGACAGACCATCGAGAGCGTAACTTACCTGGGAATAGGTGTGAGCGAGAATTGAATAAAAGCACTTTCTGACCTGGAGTGAAAGATTTTCTCATAATTTGCTTGTCATGGAAGACTTCCATTCGCTGCATGTAAATTTTGGCATTTTCGTATGCATCATTGCGAATTTCTTCAAGTTCTGCCAATTGTAATCTTCTTTCTGAGCTAGCTTGCTGCATATCAAAGTTGAATTTTTTGATGGCCCAATATGCACGATGCTCGAGTTCCACAGGTAGGTAGCAAGCTTTTCCATAAACTAGCCTGGAGGGTGACATCCCAATCGGGGTCTTGAAAGCTGTTTTATATGCCCATAATGCATCATCAAGTCTTAATGACCAATCTTTTCTGTCCGGCCTCATCGTCTTTTCTAATATGTGCTTTATTTCTCGATTGGAGATCTCAACTTGGCCACTGGTTTGCGGATGATATGAGGTCGCCACTTTGTGAGTGATGGAATACTTTGTCAAAAGAGCTTTGAATGCTTTGTTACAAAAGTGGGCACCGCCATCACTAATTATTGCTCGAGGGAATCCAAAGCATAAAACAATATTGCTTTTCAAAAATCCTATCACCACCTTATGATCATTGGTTCTACATGGAATTGCTTTTACCCATTTCGATACGTAGTCAACAGCAACCAATATGTATTGATGCCCAAAAGAAGGGGGAAAGGGTCCCATGAAGTCGATACCCCACACATAAAAAATCTCAACCACTAAAATTGGATTTAATGGCATCATGTTCCTTCTTGTAATGCTCCCCATTCGTTGACACTTATCATATGAAGAATAAAAGGTGTAAGCATCTCGAAATATAGTTGGGCAATAGAGACCACATTATAAAACTTTTGTAGTTGTTTTTTTAGCACTGAAATGGTCTCCACAAGCTTGTTCATGGCAGAATAAAAGAATATTCTGAATTTCATTTTCTGGGACACATCGTCTAACAATTTGATCTGCACAATACTTGAACAAATACGGGTCATCCCAAAAAAAATTCTTTATTTCTGCAAAATATTTGGCCTTGTCTTGCTTAGTCAATGCTCTGGAAGTTGACCTGTAACAAGATAATTCACGATATCAGCATACCACGGTAATACTTCCACACTCATCAATTGTTCATCTGGAAATGACTCATTCATTGGTAATGATTCCATATTTGTGTCAAAATGGAGACGAGAGAGATGGTTAGCCATAACATTCTCTGTACCTTTCTTATCTTTAAATTCCAAGTCAAACTTCTGCAAAAGTACCACCCAATGAATTAGTCTAGCTTTTGCATCTTTCTTTGTGAGAATATATTTAAGAGCAGCATGATCTGTGAATACAATTATTTTACAACCAATGAGATAAGATCAAAATTTCTCTAATGCAAATACTACTGCTAGCATTTCTTTTTCAGTAGTTGAATAGTTCAACTGTGCATCATTCAATGTCATACTAGCATAGTAAATAACATGGGGAATTCGATCAACTCTTTATCCTATTACTACTCCTACTGCATAATCAGATTCATCACACATGAGCTCGAATGGTGGCCGAATGATGGGTGATGATATCAACAACTGCTTTAATTTTTCAAATGCTACAAGACATGAATCATCAAAGATAAAAAGTACATCCTTAGCAAGTAGATTGCATAAGGGTCTAGAAACTTTGTTAAAATCTTTAATGAAACGTCGATAAAAACCAGCATGCCCAAGGAAAGATCTTACTTCTCTGACTGTTTTAGGTAGAGGAAGATTATAAACCTTGGCTTTGTCAACCTCAATACCTTTGCTCGAAATAATGTGACCGAGAACAATACCTTGTTTTACTATAAAATGACACTTCTCCCAATTTAAGACTAAGTTCTTCTCGATACATCTCTGCAGAACTAGTGTTAGATGATGTAAACATTGATCAAATGAATCACCAAAGACAGAAAAATCATCCATAAAGACTTCAAGAAATCGTTCAACCATATTAGAAAAAATGCACAACATGCATCATTGAAATGTAGCAGGAGCATTACATAATCCAAATGGCATCCTCCTATATGTAAATGTACCAAAAGGGCAAGTGAAAGTAGTTTTCTCCTGATCTTTTAGTGCTATGGAAATCTGATTGTATCCTGCGTAGCCATCTAGAAAGCAATAAAATTAATGGCCTGCTAATCTATAATGCATTTGATCGATAAATGGTAAAGGAAAATGGTCTTTACGTGTGACAGAATTCAACTTTCTATAATCAATGCATGCAAGTCATCCTGTAGTCACTCTAGTGGGTATCAATTCATTATCAGCATTGGTAACTACTGTGACTCCTGACTTTTTGAGGACAACTTGTACAGGACTGACCCATGAACTATCAGAAATTGGATAAATAATACCTTCGTCTAATAGCTTAAGGACTTCAGTTCTAACAACTTCGTTCATATTAGGATTTAACCGACATTGCATTTCCCTAGTAGGTTTAGCATTTTCATCAATGCATGCAGTCTATTGGGTTTATATCTTTTATGTCTGCTATGGTCCATCCTAATACTCCTTTGTGCTCTTTTAGAACATCATCCAACAACTTACCTTTTTATTCGTCATTTAAGGATGATGAGATGATTACCGATAGAATACTTTCTTCTCCCAAAAACGCATATTCCAAAGTGTTGGGTAATGGTTTGAGCGCGAGTTTCGGTGGTGATTCTGATGATGGGATGAGTTTCTTCTCTGATGGTGCTAGTTGTTCAACTCTTGACTTCCATTTATTAGTGTCCATGGATGGTGCTGAGTCAAGTAGAGTATTGACCTTATCGACCAATCTGTCAATATCAAAATCCAAACCAAAGTGAGTTAAGCATGTTTGTAATGGGTCATCACTAAGGTTTAAAAGAAAACTATTATCAACTAATGCTTCTAATAAATCCACATCAACAATTCCATCATCTGCATTGTAAGGTTGTTTGGCAATGTTGAAGATGTTTAGCTCCATAGTCATGTTGCCAAAGGACAACTGCATATTTCTAGTCCTGCATTGAATGTGAGCATCGGCAGTTGCCAAAAAAGGTCGGCCTAGGATAATGAGGATGTGCTTCCTTGAATCCTGTATTGGTTGAGTGTCAATTACAATGAAATCAACAAGAAAATAAAACTTGTCTACCTGGATAAGCACGTCCTCTACAATACCACGAGGTATTTTCGTGGACCGATTTGCAAGCTGTAACACCACTGGAGTTGGGTGTAATTCTCCCAGTCCAAGTTTCACAAATACTGAGTAGGGTAACAGATTTACACTAACTCCTAAATCCAACAAAGCATTCTCAATTGTGTAGTTCCCTATACTACATGAGATAGTGGGGGAGCCTGGGTATTTGCATTTTAGAGGAATTTTTTATTGGAGTATAGAATTAATGTTTTCTGTTAAAAATGCCTTCTTTTGATCATGAATATTTCTCTTTTTAGTACAAAGGTCTTTAAGAAACTTGGCATAAGATGGAACTTGTTTTATAGCATCAAGCAAATGGATGTTAACACTTACCTGTTTGAAGATTTCAAGAATCTCACCTGTGGATTTTCCCTTCTTTCCTTTAGCTAACCTTTGAGGAAATGGAGCTTTGGGAACATATTCTTGTGGATTGGTTTCTTCTGTCTCTTCCGATGGTGAGTCCTCAACATTCACAGGTACAATTTGATTTTCTTTTGTCACCGGCATCTCCACTTTGTTGTCGACTTCTTTTCCTTTTGGCAAGGTCATGACTGCTTTGACCTCTCCATGCTGCTGTGGTGAACTGGTACTTGCTTCATGTACTCCTTTAGGATTAAGCATTGGTTGACTTGGAAACTTGTCTTTCTCAACAGTCATTGCCAAGGTCTGAACTGAAGAAGCAAGTTGTCCCACCATCTTTTCGAGGTTTGAAACTGATTGGGCTTGTGAGTTGAAGCCAGCTCTCATCTCATTTCGTAGTTCATCAATGGTGTGGTTTTGTTGCTCAATCGTGGAGTGAGTAACATTCTTGAAATTCTGGAATGAATCCTCCCATAGTCTGGGTTGAGAGTAGTTCTGGTTCTGATTGTATGGTCTAAATGGGGGCTGAGAGGCTTGAGGAATTGGTTGCATTGGTGGAGGTGGAGCTGCTGGTCCATTCTGTTGGAATCCTTGAGACCATGAAAAATTGGGGTGGTCTCTCCATCTAGGGTTATATGTGTTGGAGTATGGGTTGTAATTTGATGGTTTTCTCATTACACCTATGACATTGGCTTGATCTAAGTACGAGTCATGGTCATGTGGTTCTGTTGATTTAGCAGTCGTTAACGATGCTATTTGTTGAGAAAGACCTTCAATTATCGCTTTGACTTCTTTAATTTCTGAACTTGACTCGCCAATGCGAACCTTATTTACTCCCTTAATTCTTTTAGTTTTCCTGAGCAATCGACTCCTTTGTTGGGAATTATGCGCTTGTCGCTGGAAGAATTCCCAAATCTCTTATGCACTTTTTGACATTAGCTCTCCTCCACTTGTTGCCATTAGCCATTCTTGCACATGTGGCAATAATCCCTCCACAAAGTATTGGCATTGGTGCCATTTCTCGTACCCATGATGTGGAGTTGTGAACACTTCAAGAGTAGCCCATTGAATCGCTCCCATGTTTCGAAAAACTGCTCGTCCTCTCTCTGGGTAAACTCTGAAATTTCCCTGCGAATAGCATTGGTTTTATGCACTGGGAAATATTTATTTAAAAATTTTGTTACCATTTGTTCCCATGATGTGATGCTATTGGCAGACAATGTATTGAGCCATGAACGAGCTCTATCCTTTAAAGAAAATGGGAATAGTCTAAGTTTAACATCATCATCTGAAAAATTCTAATATTTAAATGTTTGACAAACAGTATGAAAATCATTCAAGTGATTATATGCGTCCTCATTTTCTAGGCCATAGAATGTTGGGAGACAATTTAGCACACTAGGTTTTAGTTCAAAACTCCTAGCAGCTACATTTGGGTATCTTATGCATGATGTACTCAAATTAGCTAAGAGACTGAAATAGTCCTTAAATGGCCTCTCTGGTGGTGCTTGTTGTTGCAAATCCATTTCACTTTTATCTTTAATGTGTTTGTGTGTGCGCAATGTTTTTTCAAGTTCAAGGTTTATAGGCTCAAAATTAAGTAATAATGACCTTCGACCATGCATGGAAAGAACACAAAATAAATGGGAACAAAACAAATAAAAATAAATAAGAAGGAGAAATTACGGTACTAATCTTATTACGCTGTTACAACCTTTCTATAAAAAAACACACTTAAAAAAAATACGTGAAATAAATTAACTAAAAATAAATTAATAAGATAAAAAAATTACAAAGAAAAATAAATTACAAAATTTTAAAGAAGAGAGAAAAAAAATTCTTAGTTCGAAATGTAAATTTACTCTTTTTTTTTTCTTTCTTTTTTTTAAATAAAAAAAATTACAAGAAAAATAACTAAAAGAAATTTTTTTACAAAAATTAATTCTACAAATTAAAATAACTTACCTCCCC
Source organism: Citrus x changshan-huyou (assembly GCA_039657385.1). Taxonomy (NCBI): domain Eukaryota; kingdom Viridiplantae; phylum Streptophyta; class Magnoliopsida; order Sapindales; family Rutaceae; genus Citrus; species Citrus x changshan-huyou. The sequence goes on along the minus strand of CM077554.1, from coordinate 17,005,382 downwards.
GGCAACGACGCCAAAAACTTGTTGTGCAAATTTTATTGAACTCGCAAGTGCACGAATCTATTGTAGAATAGATTAATGGTGACGAGTGTCGATCCCACGAAGAGGTGGATTTTAATTATATGTAGAATTAATTTTGTATGAGGGTGGTTGGATTTATGGTGAAAGTGACTTAGATTATCCTAAAATTAGAATTGAAATGGGGAGAATAAATGGAAGAGAAAGCTATTGAAATGACGTACTTGAGTATCTGGATCCGTATCAACATGCACCATGGGCTAAATATTCCTTATTGGACACTCTATGAAACTCTTTCTTGTCAAGTGCACAAAACAAGATATTCATAGCTTTGGAATTTATAGAAGCTTTTCTCTTTTCAATTCATTCCATTCCCGTGAAGGTTTTGGAATATCTTCCCCAACTTTATTTTTAGTCATAGGCATAAATGGACCATCACATACAATTTCCCAAATTTCATTATCTAGTACTCGTAAATAAATTCTCATCATAGTTTTCCAATAGAGGTAGTCATTACCATCAAAGAATGGTGCCCTAGTTGTTGATTGTCCTTCCCTAAAGGTATAATCATTTTAAGCTGCCATTGATCTTTAACTCTAGACGGTTAAGTCTAAATAAGAGCACCTTGCTCTGATACCAAAGGAAATACTAAATAGGCAACCCAAAAGGGGGGTGATTTGGGATTCTAAAAATTTAAGCAATTAAAAATTAATGCAAATTAAACAAAGCAACCAAATTCAAAATAAACAAATTAATGTGCAATGAAAAATAAAGAGATAGGGTAAGAGAGAACAAACACATGATTTTTACGTGGTTTGGCCAACCGTGCCTACGTCTACACCTCCAAGCTCATCAGGCTTGAGGATATCACTAAGCAAGCCTCTAAGGCTTCAACCAGTCTTACAATTAACTTCCAAAGTGTCAATAAACCTTTACTATAGGAGATTATCTCCAATCTCTTAACCTAAGTGTATCCCGACACTTACAATCACTAAAAAATAAAGATTACAAATAAATTTTCTCTCACACAATGTGTTTGAATACAAATGATAGTTCAATGTGTGAATGAATGAAACAAAAACAAGTTTGAAGTTCAATAATAATTGTATACTCAGTAGCAAGCTCAATGATAACTATTGGATCACCTTTTGTTTGAATTTGATTGAGTTATTTTATAGTTGGAGTTGAAAACTAGCCATTGTTGACTTTTTTCTACCAAATCAGATAGTCGTTAGTCACTGTTAGATCACCATTTTGACTAGAACAAGTGACCGTTGTGCTATATTTTGAAATAGTCGAATCCCCGTTTGTAAGAAGTCGGATTACCGTTATTGCTTCAGAATTCTGTCCAAAAGTATTGGTTATCCGTTTAATATAAACGGTTTACCATTTGCAAGATGATTACTCTCTGTTATGTTATCTGTTTATCGTTATCAATAAACAGTTTGTCATTATCTGGAAACTTGCTCTCTGGAATGCAATCAGATTACCGTTATTCATAAACAGTTCACCGTTATCCAATTATTACTTCTAGAGTGCTATTGGTTTGTCATTTTCTAATAAATGGTTATCTGTTTATTTCCAAGAGGTTATTTTATGTTTCGAATGTTATACGGCTTAAATATTTTGATCTGATTAACAAAATTTTTCAAACTTATCAAATTAAAATGTGTTTGTTATCATCAAAATCATTATTATGGATACATATAAGTTAACATCTTTAACAACTAATGTTCTTTTATTATACACTTTATAAGCTTTGCTTGTATTTGAATCTAAAAAACAAAAATACTAACATCAGATTTTAGATTAAACTTACCAAGATTGTCTTTAGTATTCAATATAAATCATTTGCATCAAAAAACTTTAAAATAACTAATGTTGGATTTTCTATATTTCCAAAATTCATAGGGAGTTTTATTGAGGTAAGGTCTAATTAACACACGATTTAAAACGTAACAAGTAGTGTTGACAGCTTTGGCCGAAAAATATTTTGGTAAAGCATTTTCATTCAACATAATCTTTCCCCTAACAATTTATTATTTGTCTCAATGACCCCATTTTGTTGTGTGGTTCTTGGTGATGAAAATTGATGTTCTATGCCAATGTTATTGCAAAAGTTTTTGAAATTATGATTTTCAAATTCTCCACTATGATCACTCCTAATACAAGAAATAGCATAACCTTTTTTTCATTTTGAACCTTTTTACAAAAGATTTTTAAAAACATCAAAAGCATTTTTCTTATTAGTTATGAACAATAACCGTGTGTATCTAGAATAATCATCAATATTTAAAAATGTATAATACTTGCACCACTTAGACTTGTATATCTAGAAGGTCCAAATAAATTTATGTGAAGAAGTTGAAGTAATTTTCAAGTAGAAATATGATTTTTGTTTTTGAAAGATGTTTTGATTTTTTTTACAAATTGGAAAACTTCATAAATTCTATCTTTGTGAAAACCAATTTTTGGAAGACCTTTAACCAAATTTTTGTTTGAAATTTTTAAAATCAAATCCAATCTTGCATGACCTAGTCTTCTACGCTACAATCAACTATCATCATGTAATGCGTAAAAACATTTATCAAGAGTTAATGCACAATCTATATCAATGGTGTATACATTATCACACCTTTTTCTAACAAAAAAAAAACTTTACCATTACATGCATTTTCAATAACACATTTTGTTTTATAAAAAATAACTCTACAACCTTTATCACACAATTGACTAGAACCAGGCAAGTTATGTTTCATATTTTCAACTAAACACACATTTTCAATAAACTCAGAGGAATCTTTACCAACATCACCCATGCAAATAATCTTTCCTTTTGAATTATCAAAGGAGGCTTCTTCACCATTTTTGATCTTAGTAAAACTTAAAAACTAAGAGTAATTGCCTGTCATATGTCTCGAGCATCCGCTATTCAAGTACCATTTGTTCTTCCTCTTCTTTGATCCCTGCAGAAGAAATCTTAAGTTTTAGGTACCTAAAGCTTTTTGGGTCCTTGAGTGTCAGTAATGTTTCCTTTTGGAACCCAAATACATTTGATTCCATAATATACATTTCTCTTAACTAGACATCTATAACTCATATGCTTATTTCTATTACAATAATGGCATACATTTTGATCAGTAATGGAGGTAGCATTATCAAAGTAATTTTTGTAATACTTTTGTTTCAAAATTTGGCTTATAACCAATACCTTCTTTATACTTTTGCCCATTTATAATTTTTAAGACAATATCATCACGCTCATCACTCTTTTTCCTAAGCGTTTTATTTTCCTTATTCAAATCACTTACAAGTAAACCTTCATTCTTATATGAAACATCTTGTTTTTCTTAAAACAATGTAATTTCTTCATGTAAACTTTTGTTCTCTGCTTCTAGGCACTTAATCTTTTCTTTTAAAGTATCATTCTTATTCAAAATTTCCACAATTTTCTTTTTAAGAAAAGGAATTTTTATTCTTATCTTCTTTAGGTCATTATACAATTCAGTAAATGATTTAAACAACTCATCATGAGAAGAAAGATTATTTACCTCATCAAGTTCATCTCCTATTGCCATAAGAGCTAGGTTTGACACTTCATATGATTCCTCCTTATATGAGGTCTCCTCGTCACTGTCATCCCATGTTGCCACCATCGCTTTCTTTTTCACCTTGTTAAGAAGAGGACATTCTGATTTTATGCGTCTAGGCTTCTTTTAAGCATATGATTGCTTCCTTCTTTTCTTTTTGGTTTTTGAAGTTCTTTAACTTTCTTTGCTCATTAGATTTCTTGAAAAACTTGCTAAATGTTCTGGCTATTATAGCTATATCTTCATCTTTGAATTCGCTTCACTTTCCGATCTTCAAGCTTTCAGGGCAATGCTCTTTTTCTTTTTATATTTGTCACCTCTTTCAATTGCCAAATCCTCTTTATAGGAAATAAGTGAGCCAATTAAATCATCAATACATAAATTATTTAAAACTTTAGCTTCCTCCATGACAATTTTCTTAGGTTTTCATTATTTTGGTAAAGACCTAATGATTTTCTTTAGTTTCTCACTATTTGAAAAGGCCTTACCTAGAGCTCCTAGAGTGTTTGCAATGTTCGTAAATCTAGTGTACATAGAATGAACACTCTCATTTTGTTCCATTTAGAACAATTCGTATTGCCTAGTATATTTACCAATTTTAGACTCTTTGAATTGATTTGTATATTGTTGTACAAATTTTATTGAACTCGCAAGTGCACGAATCTATTGTAGAATAGATCAATGGTGACGAGTGTCGATCCCACGAGGAGGTGGATTTTAATTGCATGTAGAGTTAATTTTCTAAGTGGGTGGTTGGATTTGTGGTGAAAGTGATTTAGATTATCCTAAAATTTAAATTAGAATGGCGAGACTAAATTAAAATGAAGCACTTGGGTCTCTAGATATGCACTCAACATGCACCATGGGCTTAATATTCCTTATTAGTGCCAATTAAATCATGAGGGGGGGTTTCCACTCCTCATGAACCTCACTCCAATAAATATGGTGCTAAGTGCTTATCGTGCCAAATAGTAATAACCTTGCATTAGAGAGACGGTTATACCAGTGTAATATCTATACAAGAATATTACTATTTATCGACGAAAAGTCAAAACATCCATAAAAATTAGAGGGGAAAAGAAAGTAAATTTACTAAATTAAGCCCATGGAACATGTTGAGACTCCACCTTCAACCCAAGCTTAAAAGAAAATTAGCTACTCATAAAATGAAAATTTATTAAAATACATAGAAAATACAATATAGAGAAGGAATCACAGAAAATAGAGCTCAAAAATGAATTCTGAGGTGTCAAATTAGGGGGGGAGCCCTTTTTTATAGATACAATGAGTAAATTATGGCCATCGGATTAAAATAATTTGGACGCTCAGGATTGCGACACGTGGCAAGTTCTGATTGGATAGAATACATCATCAGGGCTATCATTCCGCGTATATGCATCATACACATGTTTTTCAATCCACTAACATACTGCCACGTCACCAATCAACGCCATATCAACATGTTAGTCTAATAGGATCGTGACACATCATCGGTCAACACTACATAAGCAGTCAATGCCACATCATTCGTCCAATCGAGTGTTGCCACGTCATCGGTCAGGGCCACGTTATCGTACCGTATATGTGAGCAATGTTGTAAATAGTACCATGAACAGTATCGTACATGAAAACAATATTGTTTCTCTTTTTATACTCCTCCTAAGGTTTTCTAGTCGTCCTAAGTTCAAAATCATTGTCCATTTTGCTATCAAATCTCTCATTCATTGTGAAATAACCATGATGCCCCTAAAATACATAAAGTATTCAGTTATAATAAAACACACATAATTAAATCACAAGGGACTTAAATACATAAAAGTAGGGATGTTACTGAGACTTGGAGTGTATAATGACAATTTTCTCCTTTATAAATATACACTTTCCAGCACTCAACATATATTCATCAACAATTTCAAGTTTCCTCCAAAATTCATAAGCATTGGAACAACCTGAAACTCTATGGATTTCTTTCTTATCTAAGGCACAAAATAGAGTATTCATGGCTTTGGAATTAAGAGAAGCTTTTCTTTTTTCTAACTTATTCCAACCAACTTGTTGCTAGTCCCTAACAAATTAAGCGAAAATAAAATTCAAACCCAAAATAATTTTTTTTTTAAAACAGTCGTGTTTATTCAATCAGATTAATGATAGCAATCAAATAAAAGTATAAGCATTATCTCTAGCCTAAAGAAATATCACTCCCACATCAACCATCCACATGAATCAGTGCTGTAGACTTTGTCACAGCTACAGTAATCAAGCCACTTTCAAGAATGACATGTCAAACCTCAAAATCTCACCGGTAGTAGTGACACTCTCACAAAAAAATTAAACACAATAAAAATAGTCACTCCAATGAATGGTAAATTGAGAGAAAATAATAAAGAAGTAATATCACACACTCTCACCAAGATGAAAAAAATATGCTCATAGCTTAGAAATAATACGATCTTAAGTCAAACAAAATGCTAGTCAAACCAATGTATTAATTTTTTTTAATGCACCACTACATTTTTTTAGCCTATATAACTAGCTTCTATTTCAGACTATAGTTCCCTAAAATCAAGAAGGACTTTTATTAGGACGTAACGTAGGTTAGGGACATGGCTAACAAAGGAGGGGAAATAGGAAAAATAAAATATATGTTTGAGAAAAAGTAGAGATCTTTTGGAAATTATAAGGTACATTTCGCTTATTTATTATTATTATTTTCTTCTTTTTTCTTCTCTTTTTTTTGAACTAAATATATTTTATTTTATTTTTTTTTGGTATGGCACAACTTTACTGAACAAAATAATCATTTACATTTTTCTCAAACATGAATAGGTGATGGAACTTGTAAGAAATCGAGTAATATTCCAAATCGGAGTGGGTCAAGATGATAAGTTGACAAAGAAAAGTATATTTATTTATTTTTTTAATATAAAAGGCTCAAAAGGGTTAACTATGGATATTTCACAAAAGAGATGGCTAGAAAGGCTCAAACGGGTTAAATATGGCCTTTCCATAATCTTTTAGGGCTCTAAATAATCTTCCATATCTATTAGTTATATGGACCTTCAGATGTAGCAATACACACACACACACACACACATATATATATATATAGGGTTGACTCAATGGAAATCTAGAGATCATGTATAAAATAATAAACTGCTAAGCTGTATTAAGAATGGGCAAAAATGGTTACTCTCCAAGAAAAATGACAGGCTCAAAAACTCATTTAGAATTTATAATGACATGTGCATTCCTTCAAACAACTCATATTTGTCTCTGACATCAACATGTAGAGTAGCAAACATGGAGTAACATAGCTCAAGACCAAAGGCAATACAAATACTAAAATTTGAAAGTCATCATGTCATCCAATGTTAAAAAACCACACAAAATAATTTTTTTTATTAATTTCCAAACTAAGATGTGTTTCTAGAGTCACTATACTCTATATTCAGCCATCTTCGACTCAAAACTTTAGCCGCGGTTAGTCTCTACAAAAAAAATCAGTAAAAACTTCACCAGGATTGAGACATTTCATAATTGTCAACTATTCCTTCCCCCCAACCAGAACGAAACATTGTCCTCAATGTTTTAAAGAAAAAAAATAGAGTTTAGAAGGCATCACCTCGGTGTTGCAACATAGAAGAAAATATTTACAAGCAGAGGGTTAAATCTAATTTGCACTTTTTACTACGGCTACTGTTACCATCATTAGTTGGCCACTCCATTATAAAGATCTTGGGATCTGGCTCTGGTCTATAAGCTTATATCAAATCAAGTTGCTCATTAGCAGTATGACCATAGATAAAAAAAAATTTCGCCGTGGAAGGAATGCAATAGTTTTTCATTGCATGGTTAAGAAATGTAATAAATCCATCATAAAAGTTATTGACATTTAACAAACCGATGGATTTTTTATGAATGCTCAAATGAGTCGAAGATGTTAATGTGATTAGTGCCTCTAGAGTTGCAAGATCTCCTGGTAGGAAAATAAAAGCATTAGCATGATTTAGCATTTCAATTATTCTCTCTTGTATACTTAAGACTACTAACTCTTCTCCAGTTGGTGAGTCAGATAAACAACCCAAAGGTTTTAGGGTTCTTGGGATGATGCCTAACACTTGGCTCCCTCTGATATAAACAGCTTCTGAGACTAGTTTTGATAACCCTCGGTCACCTCCTCCATATACCAAGTGTAATTTTCTTGCTGCTATGCTTCGACCAAGATCTATGCTTGCCTCAACGAACTCTTTATATTTGCCATAGTTAAACCCAGAGAGCACACAAATGTTCTTGAATTGTTTATTGGGAGTAGTTGCCATTAGGATACTTCTAAAAAATAATTTGTGAGTGCTAAAAAAAATCATATTTAAGGATCTTAGTGACAATGGTTCACAGCTGTGTATGAGGTAGCATGTTTGTGTCAATTAACGCGTAAAGCACATGGCTTAAGAGTAAAAAAGGAAATAGTAAAAAGAAAAAGAAAACAATGATAAGATAAAATTGTTAAAGACAAGAATGCAAATGATAAAACAATAGTAAAATAAAATTATGAATAAAAGGATATTTGCAGGTAATTGTGATTGTAGCTTACACCTTCTTCTGGTTTTACGTCCAGAAACAGCTTGAACGCCCTCTATGGGTCGAGGATAGGCTTCCCATCTAGTTTTCTTATAAACTGAAAAATAGGATCGTTTATAGTCAGATTCCCGAGACTATATCGTGCACGCTCTTTATAGAATAATGGCTATAACTGAAGAATTGCTCTTTGTACATATTCACTGGGATGCATTTCAAGAGACAAAAGGATATCATCCAATAACTCTTTATTCAAGCCATCCCTAATGAATTGAATCTTGTCTTTCCTGTTATCAGACACCATTCCTAAAGAACATGGATTTTTATCACATCTCATTCTAGCACTCTTATGACAAGCAACATGAAGTTTACGAGCTCTTCGTTTTCTTGAGTAATTTCCATTACCACAACCATGCATGTATGCAATAAATTTGGGAGGCAACTCACTTGCCAATCGTACTTTGGCCTCGATTAACCAATGGATTTCAGCAGGGATGTTATTCCTCATAAGCAATTGCATGCGTTCGGATCGAGCTTTATAAATTATAAGGAGGGCATTATGAGGAAGTGAAGGATATCGATTGTGAAGCTTTGCTAAAATCTCGTTTCTGTCTATACCTCCGTCTCAGAATATCAGTTATTATGGAAAACTGAAGTAACCGTCTTTGATTGTCACGGAGTATCATTATCCGCCACTTAACCGAGGTAACAAATTAAAGCACACAAAGAAAATTAACTTCACAATCGTCCTCTTATTGAATTTACCTCAATCTCTAATTGGATGTCGTCGATACGTTCCTCAATTTCTCTGAGTTGTCTTTCTAAGGCCTCAACATGAGATACCAACTCTGGTGGTTGTAGATCCCAAATATAATGTGTTTCACAAAATCGTATCTGGCCTCTGAGATGAGATTTTACATATTGAAGTTGTCTAAGAAGGTTCAAGAGGATTTGTCTAGTTGAAGCATGCATAATTAAAAGTGATCAAAGAAAACTTAATGGTTAAAAAAACACACTTATGCAAAAATAATTTCAATCAGTAAAAGAATAGTAAAAATAAATAAAAGAAAAAAATTAAATCACCGAAAAGAAAGAGAAAAAAAAAATCTCAGTTCAAATTTTGTGGGTCACTCAAATCTATTTTGGTGTCCTTTCCATGTGGTTGGTACTCTAGATATGCCTTTAATATTTGACCATTAACTTTAAAAGTGACATCGTTCTTCTGATCCTTAATTTCAATTGCTCCATGTGGAAAAATTATATGAACAATAAAGGGGCCAGACCATCAAGAGTGTCATTTACCTAGGAATAGGTGCAAGCGAGAATTGAATAAAAGCACTTTCTGACCTGGGGTGAAAGATTGTCTCATAATTTTCTTGTCATTAAAGACTTTCATTTGCTACTTGCAAATCTTGGCATTTTCGTATGCATCATTGCGAATTTCTTCAAGTTCTGCCAGCTGTAATCTTCTTTCTATGCTAGTTTGCTGCATGTCAAAATTGATTTCTTGATGGCCCAGTACGCACAATACTCGAGTTCCACAGGTAGGTGGCAAGTTTTTCCATACATTAGCCTATAAGGTGATATCCCAATCGGGGTCTTGAAAGCTGTTCTATATGCCCATAATACATCATCGAGTCTCAATCACCAATCTTTTTTGTTTGGTCTCACCGTCTTTTCTAATATGTGCTTTATTTTTTTATTAGAGATCTCAACTTGGCCACTGGTGTACGGATGATATGGGGTCGCCACTTTGTGAGTGATGGAATACTTTGTCAAAAGAGTTTTGAATGATTTGTTACAAAAGTGGGCACCATCATCACTGATTATTGCTCGAGGGAATCCAAAGTGTGAAACAATATTGCTTTTCAACAGCAACCAATATGTATTGATGGTTAAAAAAAGGGGGAAAAAGGTCCCATGAAATATTTCTGTTTGATCTCAACCACTAAAATTGGGTTTAGTGGCATCATATTCCTTCGTGTAACGTTCCTCATTCGTTGAAACCTATCACATGAAGAGTAAAAAGTGTAAGGATCTCGAAATACAGTTGGCCAATAGAAACCACATTGTAAAACTTTAGTAGCTATTTTCTTAGCGCTGAAATGGCCTCCACAAGCTTGTTCATGGCAGAATGAAAGGATATTTTGAAATTTACTTTCTGGGATACATCGTCTGACAATTTGATCAGCATAATACTTGAATAGATAAGGGTCATCCCAAAAGAAATTCTTTATTTCCGTAAAAAAATTGGCTTTGTCTTGCTTAGTCCAATGGTCTGGAAGTTGACCTGTAACATGATAGTTAACTATATCAGCATACTATGGTAATACTTCCACACTCATCAATTGTTCACCTGGAAATGATTCATTCAATGGTAATGATTTGTAATTGTGTCAAAATTGAGACGAGAGAGATGGTCTGCCACAATATTTTCTGTGCCTTTCTTATCTTTGATTTCAAAGTCAAATTCCTACAAAAGTAACACCCAACGAATTAGTCTAACTTTTGTATCTTTCTTTGTGAGAATATTTTTAAGAGCAGCCTGATCTGTGAACACAATTATTTTACAACCAATGAGATAATATCAGAATTTGTCTAATGCAAACACTACTGCTAGCATTCTTTTTCAGTGGTTGAATAGTTTAATTGTGCATAATTGAATGTCATACTAGCATAGTAAATGACATGGGAAATTCGTCAACTTTGTCATAATGCTGCTCCTACTGTATAATCATATGCATCACACATGAGCTCAAATGGTAAGTTCCAGTTTAGGGCTGAATATGGGTGATGATGTCAACAACTGCTTTAGTTTTTCAAATGCCATAAGACATGAATCATTAAAGACAAAAAGGTACATCCTTAGCAAGTAGATTGCATAAGAGTCTAAAAACTTTGCTAAAATCTTTAATGAAACATCTATAAAAACCAGCATGCCCAAGGAAAGATCTTACTTCTCTGATTGTTTTAGGTAGAGGAAATTGAAAATGAGATCCACTTTGGCTTTATCAACCTCAATATCTTTACTCGAAATGATGTAACCGAGAACAAGACTTTGTTTTACTATAAAATGACACTTTTCCTAGTTTAAGACTAAATTCTTCTCTATACATCTCTACAAAACTAGTGTTAGATGATGTAAACATTGATCGTATGAATCACTAAAGACAAAAAAGTCATCCATGAAGGCTTCAAGGAATCGTTCAACCATATCAGAAAAAATGCTTAACATGCATCGTTGAAATGTAGCAGGTGCATTACATAATCCAAATAACATCCTTCTATATGCAAAAGTGCCAAAAGGGCAAGTGAAAGTAGTCTTCTCTTGATCTTTTGGTGTTATGGGAATCTGATTATATATTGAGTAGCCATCTAAAAAATAATAAAATTCATGACCTGCTAATCTATCAAGCATTTGATCGATAAATGGTAAAGGAAAATAGTCTTTACGTGTGACAGAATTCAACTTTCTATAATCAATGCATACGCGCCACCCTGTAGTCACTCTAGTGGATATCAATTCATTATCAACATTGGTAACTACTGTGACTCCTGACTTTTTGGGGACAACTTGCACAGGATTGACCCATAAACTATCAGAAATTGGGTAAATGATACATGTGTCTAATAGTTTAAGGACTTCAGTTCTAACAACTTCTTTCATGTTAGGGTTCAACTGATGTTGTATTTCCCTAATAGGTTTAGCATTTGTATCAAGGTGAATGTAATGCATGTAGTCTACTGGGTTTATACCTTTTATGTCAGTTATAGTCCATCCTAATACTCCTTTGTACTCTTTTAAAACTTCTAACAACTTACCTTTTTATTTCTCATTTAGGGATGATGAAATGATTATTGGCAGAGTATTTTCTTCTCTCAAGGTGAATGTAATGCATGTGATGCATGTAGTCTACTGGGTTTATACCTTTTATGTCAGTTATGGTCCATCCTAATGCTCCTTTGTACTCTTTTAAAACTTCCAACAACTTACCTTTTTGTTTGTCATTTAGGGATGATGAAATGATTACTGGCAGAGTGCTTTCATCTCCCAAGAATGCATATTCCAAAGTTTGAGTAATGGTTTGAGCTCGCGTTTTAGTGGTGATTTTGATGATGGGCTGAGTTTTTTCTCTGATGGTGCTAGTTGTTCAACTTTTGACTTCTATTTATTAGTGTCCATGGATGGTGCTGAATCAAGTAAGGCGTTGACCTCATTGACTAATCTGTCAATATCAAAATCTAAACCAAAGTGAGTTAAACATGTTTGTAAATGGTCATCACTAAGGTTTGAAATGAAACTATTATCAACTAATTCTTCTATTAAATCCACATCAATAATTTCATCATCTGCATTGTGGGGTTGTTTGGTAATGTTGAAGATATTTAGCTCCATAGTCATATTGTCAAAGGACAACTGTATATTTCAAGTCCTGTATTGAATGTGAGCATCGGCAGTCGCCAAGAAAAGTCGGCCTAGGATAATGGGGATGTGTTTCCTTGAATCCTAGACTGGTTGAGTGTCAATTACAATGAAATCAACAGGAAAATAAAAGATATCTACTTGAATAAGCACGTCCTCTACAATACCACAAAGTAGCATTTACAAGTACAATTTGAGTTGTTTTTGTCATCAGCATCTCCACTTTGTTATCAACTTCTTTTCCTTTTCTCAAGGTCATGACGGCTTTGACCTCTCCATGCTGCTGAAGTGAACTGGTACTTGCTTCATGTACTCCTTTAGGATTAGGCACTAGTTGACTTGGGAATTTATCTTTCTCAACAGTCATTGCCAAGGTTTGAACTGAAGAGGCAAGTTGTCCCACTATATTTTTTAGGTTTGAAACTGATTGGGTTTGTGAGTTGAAGCCTGCTCTCATCTCATTTCGTAGTTCATCAATAGTGTAGTTTTGTTGCTCGATTGTGGAGAGAGTAAGATTCTTGAAATTATGGAATGCATCCTCCCATGGTATGGGTTGAGAGTAGTTCGGGTTCTGATTGTATGGTCTAATTGGTGGCTGAGAGGCTTGAGGAACTTGAGGAATTGGTTGCATTGGTGGAGCTGGAGCTGCTGGTCCATTCTGTTGGAACCTTTGAGATCATGAAAAATTTGGATGGTCTCTCCATCCAGGATTATACGTGTTGGAGTAAAGGTTGTAGTTTGATGGCTTTCTCATTACACCTATGGCATTGGCTTGATCTGGGTATGAGTCATGGTCATGTGGCTATGTTGATATAGCAGCTGTTAACGATGCTATTTATTAGGAAAGGCCTTCAACTATCTCTTTGACTTCCTTAATTTTTTAACTTGACTCACCAATGTGAACCTCATTCACTCCCTTAATTCTTTTAATATTCTTGAATGATCGAATCTGTTATTGGGAATTATCTAGTTTTCGCTAGAAGAAATCCTAAATCTTTGATGCACTTTTTGACAGCAGTTCTCTTCCACTTGTTGCCATTAGCCATTCTTGCACATGTGGCAATAATCCCTCCAAAAAGTATTGGCATTGGTGCCATTTCTCGTACCCATGATGTAGACACTTCAAGAGTAGCCCATTGAATCGCTCCCATGCTTCGAAAAACTGCTCGTCTTCTCTCTTAGTAAACTCTGAAATTTTCCTACGAATAGCATTGGTTTTATGCACTGGGAAGTATTTATTCAAAAATTTTGTTACCATTTGCTCCCATGATGTGATGCTATTAACAAGCATTGTATTGAACCATGAATGAGCTCTATCCTTTAAAGAAAATGAGAATAATCTACGTTTAACATCATCATCTGAAAAGTTCTCATATTTAAAAGTTTGGCGAACAACATGAAAATTATTCAGATGATTATATGAGTCTTTATTTTCTAGGCCATAGATGTTGGGAGACAATTTAGTACACCAGGTTTTAACTCAAAACTCATAGCAGCTACATTTGGGTATCTTATGCATGATGTATTCAAGTTAGCTAAGGGACTGAAGTAGTCCTTAAATGGCCTCTCATGTGGTGTTGGATATTATTGTTGCAAATCTATTTCAATTTTATCTTTAATAGCAACGTGTTTGTGTGTGTGAAGTGTTTTTTTCCAATTCAAAGTCTATAGGCTTAAGATTAGGTAATTGCGACCTTCGACTTTGCAAGCAAAGAACACAAAAAAAATGAGAACAAAACTAATAGAAAATAAAGAAGAAGGAGAAATTACAATACTAACCTTATCACGCTGTTACAACCTTACTATGAAAACACACTCAAGTGCTATAAAAAAAAATATGTGAAATAAATTAACTAAAATTAAAATAAATTAATAGGCGGTTGAACTGGCCAAATTAACAAGATAAACGAAAAATTACAAAGAAAAATAACATGAAAATTAAATTATAGAAATTTAAAGAAGAGAAAAAGAAAAGAAATACTTACCTCAAAATGCAAATTCACTTTCTTTTTTTTTAAATAAGAAAAAATTACAAGAAAACAAAAAAATTATTTACAAAAATTAATTGTATGAATTAAAATAACTTACTTCCCTGCCAACAACGGCAAAAACTTATTGTGCAAATTTTATTGAACTCGCAAGTGCACGAATCTATTGTAGAATAGATCAACGGTAACGAGTGTCGATCCCACAAGGAGGTGGATTTTAATTGCGCGTAGAGTTAATTTTCTAAATGGGTGGTTGGATTTGTGGTGAAAGTGATTTAGATTATCCTAAAATTTAAATTTAAATTGTGAGAATAAATTAAAATGAAGCACTTGGGTCTCTGAATATGCATTGAACATGCACCTGGGCTTAATATTCTTTATTAGTACCAATTAAATCATAAGGGAGGTGGTTTCCACACCTCATCGACATTTTAGTCCAATAGGATCGTGACACATCATCGGTCAACGCTACATCATCAGTCAATGCCACATAAGCAGTCAAGGCCACATCATTCATCCAATTGAATGATGCCACGTCATCGGTCAATGCCACATAAGCAGTCAAGGCCACATCATTCATCCAATTGAATGATGCCACGTCATCAGTCAATGCCACGTCATCGATTAGTGCCACATTATCGTACTGCATATGTGAGCAGTGTAGTGAACACTACCATGAACATTATCGTACATGTGAATAATATCATTTATCATTTTATGCTCATCCTAAGGTTTTCAACTGTCTTGAGTTCAACATTGCTGTCCGTTTTGCTATCTGATCTCTCATTCATTGTGAAATGACCATGATGCCCCTAAAATACATAAAATACTTAATTATAATAAAACACACATAATTAAATCACAAGGGACTTAAATACATAAAAGTAGGGATGTTATGAGATTTGAAGTGTAAAACGTCGATTTTCTCCTTTTTAAATATGCACTTTCTAGCACTCAACATATATTCATCACCAACTTCAAGTTTCTTCCAAAATTCATAAGCATTGGAACAACCTAAAACTCTATGGATTTCTTTCTTATCTAAGGAGCAAAATAGAGTATTCATGCCTTTGGAATTAAGAGAAGCTTTTATTTTCTTTCTGACTTATTCCATTTTCATGAAGGTTTTGGAATTTCTTCTCATTTTTAATTTTTAGTAATGGGCATGAATGGACCATCACAAATAATTTCCCATACCTCATAATCTGATGCTTACAAATAAACTCTCATCCTAGTTTTTCAATATAGATAATCATTCCCATCAAAGAATGGTGGTCTACTAGTGGACTGACCTTCCCTAAAGGTGGAATCGTTTTGGGTTACCATGGATTTTTTACTCTATACGGTTAAATCCTAACAAAAGAACCTTGCCCTGATACCAAATGAAATTCAAGTTAATTAACTCAAGGGGGGGGGGGAATTGGGTTTTTAAAAACTTAAGCAAATAAAATTACGAAACAATTCAAACTAATACCTTAGAAGATTCAATAATGATAAATTTAACAATTAACAAATATAAAGAGATAAGGGAGAAAAGAGAAAACATAATATTTTTACGTAGTTCGGCAAATTCCGCCTACGTCTACACGTTCAAGCTAATCGAGCTTGAGAATTCCATTATCGAAGCCTTCACAACCCAAGGCTTCAAGATCTTTACAATTGACTTCTAAGGTGTCAATAAACTTTTACAAATATAAATGATCCCACATGTCTTTCTAAGAGTTTCCTACACTTACAATTACTTAATTTTAATATTGAAATCAAGATTACACAAATTCGCCTTCACACAATGTATATGATTGCAAATAAAAGCCCAACGTGTAATTTGATGAAAGAATAACCAGTTATAAGCATAAATGAGGTTGGATGCTCATTAACAAGCTCAATAATAATAGTAAACTCTATTATAATTTGAATTTGATTGAGCCTTTTTATAGTTACAGAAGAAAATTAGCTGTTATTTACTTTCTGGGCTAATAGGATCCCTTTAACTTCTGTCGGTTTTTCGTTCTGGCTTGTACCAAATAACCAGTTTGCTGAAATTTAAATTGTCAGGTTGCTGTTTAGAATAGTTAGTTTACCATCTAATTATGGAGAGTTCACTAATCGACATCGGATCACCATTTGGTATTGTCATTTTTACCGTTTAATTCCTGACAATTCACTTATCGAAGTCAGCTTGCCGTTTTTGTGTAATGGTTTGTCATTTAATTCCAGAAGCTCACGTGATCAAATGTGACTTGTTGTTTACATATTGTTGATTAATCATTATCATCTAAAATCAATCAAAATGTAACCTTAGGTTATTAGTAAACTATTGCAAAGTTAGTTGTTATTCGTTTGTTTCCAGAACCTCAATTTTGTCCCAAAACACTACGCGACCTAAGAATTTCATTCAATTTTAAAGACTCTAACATTTTTAACCATGGACATACATGGTTTGTTATCATCAAAATCAAAGTTATAAAAATATTTATGTCAACAAACACTGGAGTAGGAGGACTCCACACTCCTCACTCCTACACTAGTAAGTAAACACACTCTAAATGTTAGTAACATAAGACAAAAAAATTAAAAAGATGCCTTCAAAATTTTTTCTTTATTGGGTAATAATTAAAGAAAGGACATCTGTTTTTTTTTAAAAAAAAAAAGCTTGACTACTTCACTTCTCTAGCTATTTTACCAAAAATAGCTGGCTAGTTAATCTTCCATGTCATTTTCAATGTTGTCTCTTTCTTCATCGTCTAATTGGTCCCACCATTCCTCAACATACTACCTATAAACTTTTGTACACTTAGTTTTGGTGATGAAGGTACAACTGGAAGGGTGCGTTTAGAATAATTTTTTTATACTGCATCTTCAGTTATTAACTTATAATCTTCAAACTCATAATGCACCCAATAAATTTGTCTAGCAATTACTTTGCTAATCTCGTTTTAAGCTATTCTCCTAAACTAAACAGTTTACATGGTCAAGGAAATTCAATAATCTATAGAATC
This sequence comes from Citrus x changshan-huyou, assembly GCA_039657385.1. NCBI lineage: Eukaryota > Viridiplantae > Streptophyta > Magnoliopsida > Sapindales > Rutaceae > Citrus > Citrus x changshan-huyou. The sequence goes on along the minus strand of CM077554.1, from coordinate 16,987,792 downwards.
TTACTATTACTTTATGTTGAGCCGTTGCAACTCTCGATTCATCCTACTCAGCTAGTTTGCTATTTATATCTAGCTCTAAGAAAGGATTATTGGTATGGCAAAGGTGTTTAGGACAACTGTGGCTATTTTTCAACCAAACTAATCTATTTGTTCTAGATTTAAAAATATTATTCGACTTAATAGATCATAATCTAAGAGTAGGGTAGGTGTTCAAACTATTTTTTCTCCCTTGAACTTTATTTCTCATATCTAGATAAATCTATACATGCTAAAGATATGCTATAGCAAGATGGCATTTACATGCAAATCTTTCTAAAGGGGTAAATTTACAAGGTGGGGCTTTTTTTGGGCAATTCATATTCGATTGACGATGATGATGATGTATTGTCTAATGGTTTAACTAAATGGCTAGTATAATAATTTGGTCCTATTGATTTTCTAGCAAATTCAATTGCTTTATGGAATGCATAAAATTCTCTTAAATGTGGATTGGTATAATTGATTGTTAAATCAACTATCTTGCTTAATTTTTATATATGCCTAGTTGTCTACCTCTAGTTAATACATAAAATGTAAAATTTTTACTACATAAAATGTAAAATTTTTACTATTTACTTCCTCATTTAATGTCTAAAATAATGCATGTGTGTATTGAGTACTTTTACATTATATTGTGGGTTTGACAACTAAGCAAATTGTTTGAAATGCATTGTTGATTGTCTAACAATTGAAATTTCCTTCTAAAGCCCAAATTTGTTCCTGAGGAACTGTGTAAGTGTTATTGGTCCAAAATTCATAAATTGCTCTATTCCTAAAAAACAATCATTGAGTAATTAGTCTAAAAAGAATATTGTCTTTCCCAACTATATGTTCAAAATTTGTTTTGTATCTTCTTCCTATTGTTACTTCTAAAAAATATATCCAAAGCTGACTAATAAAAGAATTTTTCTTTTAAAAATTTTTCTTTTGTACTTTTTTACAGAATTCTAAAATATTATTACAATTGGTTCTTGTTGTAGAACTAACATTTTGTATATATAAATGGAATGAATTTAAAGAATTTATTACTCCTAAAATTTCTAATTCTATACTTGATTTTCTATTTTTATTTTTGTAAATTTACTACTTCTGTACATTGCTATTTCTTCTGTTTCTCTTGGGCTATTTTTATTAGGCTTTTGCATTAATATTCCCCCCATCCTAAACTACTCACATCACTTTGTATAATTTTGTAATAATTATCTTTGGGTTTCTATAACGGCTTGAGATTTCAACTATTCCTTTAATTTTTTGTATTAATTTTATGCCTTGACCATTGAAATATATTTGTCCGTTTTTTCCTTAACTTATTATGTAAGGGTCTTATTAATTACTACGGTTTAGTATAAATTTTCTACTATAATTTAATAATCCCAAGTATTTTTGTAATTCTTTAGTTATTTTATCTTGTCTTGGAATTCTAATATATTTTACTAACTCTATGTGGTTGTAATTCAATAGTTCCTTTATTTGTTGTTAGTCCTAAGAAATCTATTTTTGGTTTCAATAATTTGGTCTTTTTCTAGAAATTCAAATATTATTATTCTTAAAACAATCTAAAATTTTATGTAAATAAGTTTTATGCGTGGGTATATCTTAATTAAAAACGAGAATATCATTTATGTAAACTATATAAAATTTTGAAAAGAGCTTCAAAATTTATCCATTGTAGCTTGAAATACTTGTGGTGCATTTTTTAAACCAAACAACATGACTAGCTATTCAAAATGTCCTTCTAAACAACTAAAAGTTGTCCATGAAACAGATTATTCATAGAGTCTTATTTGCCAAAATCCACTTTTACAATCAAATTTAGAAACATTTCTAGCTTTTTGTAACAATTTACTAATTTATCTTTATTAGGTATTTTATAACTATTGTCTAGAGTATTATCATTTAATCTTTTATAATTAATTACCATTCTATTTTTTCTCATTTTTGTTCACTAGGATTATTTACAATAAATGTTGGACTTCCATATACTATTACTACTTATTACATTTAATTATAATAGCTCATGTTTGTGCATCTTAAATTCATTTCTATCTTCTAAACTATTTGCTAAATCTTATGTTTTTATTGACATGTCTGGATTAATTATTTCTAACTTACATACTTTATTTTTATTTTTTTTTCTAATTGGGTTATTTCCTATTACTTCGAATTTTCTTAACTCTTTTACATTTTTTTCCTAATGTCTTCAGGCCATTTTTTACATTCTATGCATTCTATCTCTTTTTCTACATTCATGACATCTTGCAAGTATAGGTCAATTTCAAAATCATCTAAAATTTCCAATTTTATGTTCTCTAGCTCATCACTTTTGCGCATATTACTTTCTAGCTTATTATGGCTTCCTAGCTTATTTTATATCGTGTTGTCTTCTTCAAATATTGAATCAAAATATTGCATGTCTATTTTTTTTTCAATTGTTATTGACTTCTCTTCATAAGGTAAAACATGTGTTTCAAATTTAGGTTGTACAAATGTTGATTTTTTGAAGAAATTTACTCCTTTTGGAGTTATTAGTATACTATCATATCTATGATACCAAAGAAGAGAAAAAGGGTTTCAGATAGAAAGTTATTTTCTTAAAGCACAGGTAGTTGTCCATCAAAAAATGATATTTCTTCAAAGTTGAAATATGATACCATTTTTTTTTTGGATTGGTTATTTGAGGCCTTCGTAGTAAAGAATTGAAGTTTATTAACAAAGGTACTTATTTCAGAATAGAAAGAGCCCTATTTAAAATTGTTGGAAAGAATTTGAATCTATCAAAGCTGAATAGGTATAAGGTCCTTATCATTATAAAAACATAAGGCTTTAAATTATAAATCCTCATTGTTTAGTGTTTTCACTAAGGAGTAATCAAATGAAATGGTTGGAAAACCATTTCTAAGTACAATGATTTTTCTTAGTTCTAACATTTAGGTCTGAACTCAATTGAGAAATTCATTTGGCTGTTAAATATTTGATTGGCTACTGAAACAAAATCTGGGTAGAGAGATTATATTATTTTTCCTTTTACTATATCAATATCGTCGCCAATAAAGTGGGAAATTTTTGGGTTTTTTGATGGTGTATGGCTAAATATTTCTTCTAATGGTTGTTTATGGCTAGGTGCTTCGGTATTTTGGGAGTGGTTAATTCATAGAGTATGACATTCATTTTGTAATGCAATGATCTACCTATTTAATTCTATATTAGCATTTTCTAATGCAACTTTTTTATGTCTACATGCTTCAACTTCACCATCTATATAATATCTTGTATTATTAAGCTTTCTAATTGTGCGTGCCATGACTTCAAAATAGTTACAAAATTGTATGGTTGACGATGATGACGATGCCCTGTCTAAAGGTTTAACTAAATGGCTAACATAATAATTTGGTCTTTTTTTTCTAGCATATTCAATTGCCTCATGGAATCAATAAAATCTTCGAAAATGTGGATTGGGATAATTGATTGTTAAATCAACTATCGCGCTCCAATGATTATAGATGCATGGTTGTCTACCTCTAACTAATATATAAAATGCAAAACTTTTACTAGTTACTTGTTCATTAATTTGTCTGAGATAATGTATGAGTGCTGTTTTCTTTATCTTGTGCATTATGATAACTCAACAAATTGTCTAAAATGTATAGCTAACTGTCTAATAATTTAAATTTACTTATATAGCTAAATTTTGTTCATGAAGGTAATTGTTTAAGTATTATTGGTTTGAAATTCATAAATTGCTCAATTCTTACAAGATAATCATTGAGTAATTAGTCTTAAAAAATATCAACCAAAATATTATCTTTGCGTATTATATGTTCAGATTTTTCTTTTATCTTTTTCTTATTATTACTTCTAAAACATATATCCAACGTTTACTAATAAAATTAAGATTTTTTCTTTTCAAAATTTTTCTTTGTACTTTTTTATAGAATTCTATAATATTATTATAATAAGTTCTTATTGTAAAACTATCATTTTATATATATAAATGAATGAATTTAAAGAATTTATTATTCCTAAATTTTTTGATTTTGTGCTTGATTTTCTACCTTCTGTTTTTGTAAATTTACCATTTGTACACATTGATATTTCTTCTTTTTATATTAGGTTGTCTTTATAAGGCTTTTGCATTAATTTTCCTACCCATCCTAAACTACTCGCATCAATTTGTATAATTTTGTAATAATTATCTATGCGTAAATGTAACACCTTAAGATTTCTAACTATTACTTTAAATTTTTGTATGAATTTATTTCTTCTTTTTATATTAGGTTGTCTTTATAAGGCTTTTGCATTAATTTTCTTACCCATCCTAAACTACTCGCATCAATTTGTATAATTTTGTAATAATTATCTATGCATAAATGTAACACCTTAAGATTTCTAACTATTACTTTAAATTTTTGTATGAATTTATATCTTCACTATTAAAAGATTTCTTCCTATTTTTGCTTAACTTATTATGCAAGGGTCTTATTAATTTACTAAGGTTTGATATAATTTTTCTACTATAATTTAATCATCCCTAGAATTTTTGTGATTCTCTAGTATCTTCTATCTTTTCCAGGAATTCTAATATTTTATTAACTCTATGTGCTTGTAATTTTATATATAATTCCTTTATCTATTGTTTGTCTTAAAAAATCTACTTTTTGTTTTAGTAATTCAATCTTGTTAACATGTATATATTCACAATATTGATTTTGATGATAACAAACTTTAAATGCTTTTGATTAAAATGTTGGAGCTATTCATTAATAAAAGAAAGCCTTATAATCTTTCTAATTATGTTCATGAAAGATGGATATCTGTCAAACTTCAATTGGAAAATGACTTCCTACAGTTTTTGGTTAAAACTGTGATTCTAGAAGTAAACGGTTCACCGTTTACTTTGAAACGGTTAACTGGTTAAATCCAAAGAGTAACAAATTGCTTAAGCTCTAACCAGTTAAGAAAACCAGAAAACACAAAATGCTGGGAAGGCTACTGGAATTAACCGGCGAACCGTTTATCAAAAACGGTTAACCGATAAATTCCAGAATGGAAGATTGTACTCATCTGGCATCGTTTAACAGAAATGGATAAGGCTAATTTGTTTTGCAGGTTACTGGAAATAAACGGCGAACCGTTAATTACAAACGGCTAACTGATAAATTGCAGAATGTCATTTTGTGCTAATCTTTAACCGTTTAGTGAAAACGGATAGCTGAAGTTTATTTTACAGGTCTCTGGAATTTAACAGTGAAAGGGTAAGCCTAAACGGCAAACCGTTTATTTAAAATTTGGCCCAACGGTAACTTTGACCAGAATAAACGGTTAACCGTTAACGGTTAACAATGATCCGTTAACATAAGCTCATTCAAATTCAAATAGGGTAGATCACAACATTATCATTGAACTTATATTCGAGAATAAAATTTTCAAAGAGCTTTAAACACATTCATTCTTCATCTATTCACACATTGGGCATTGATTTGTAATCTTAAATATTGTGTGAGAGAAAAATAATTTGTAATCTTTTGTTTTGAGTGATTGTAAGTGTTGGGATACACTTGGGTTAAGAGATTGAGGATAATCTCTTGTTGTAAAGGTTTATTGACACCTTGGAAGTCAATTGTAAGCATTTGAAGCCTTGGCGGCTTGCTTAGTGGAATCCTCAAGCCCGGAAAGCTTGGAGGCGTGGATGTAGGCGAGGTTGGCCGAACCACGTAAAAATCATCGTGTTTGAATCTCTCTTCCCTTATCCTTTTATATTGTGATTGATTTATTGGTTATTGCTTTAAATTAGTTTTGGATTTGCATTGAGTTTTGATCTAGAATTGAATAATTTTTAGAATCCCAATTCACCCCCCCTCTTGGGTTGCATAACTAGTATTTCATTTGGTATCAGAGCGAGGTGCTCTTGTGTAGACTTAACCGTCTAGAGTTAAAGAACCATGGTAACCCATAATGACTCAACTTTTAGAGAATGACAGTCCACAATTAGACCATTGTTTTTTGACGGTAATGACTACCCATATTGGAAAACTATGATGAGAATTTATTTACAAGCACTAGATTATGAAATTTGGGAAGTTGTTTGTGATGGTCCATTGATGCCTTTGACTAAAAATGAAGTCGGGGAAGATATTCCAAAACCTCACGGGAATGGAATGAATTAGAAAAAAAGAAAAGCTTCTCTAAATTCCAAAGCTATGAATGCCTTGTTTTATGCACTAGATAAGAAAGTGTTTCATAGAGTGTCTAATTGTGAAAGTGCAAATGAAATTTGGCACAAACTTGAAGTTGTTTGTGAAAGGACTAATCAAGTGAAAGAGTCTAAAATTAGTAGGTACACTCGACAATATGAATTGTTCTAAATGGAACAAAATGAGAGTGTGTACTCTATGTATACTAGATTTACGGATATAGTGAACACTCTAGGAGCCCTAGGAAAAGCTTTCTCAAATAGTGAGAAAGTAAAGAAAATCATTAGGTCCCTTCTAAAAGAATGCAGACCTAAAAGAACTGCTATTGAAGAAGCCAAAGATTTAAATATTTTACATATTTATGATTTAATTGGTTCTCTTATTTCTTATGAGGAAGACTTGGCAGCCGAAAGAGGCAATGAGGAGAAAAGGAAAAGCATTGCTCTCAAAGCCTTGAAACATTAGAGTGGTGAGGAAAGCGAGCTGGATGAGGAGGAGATGGATATGCTGGCTAGGAGGTTTAGAAAACTTTTTAAGAAATTCGGTGAGCGAAGAAAATTTAGAGACCTCAAGAACCAAAAGGAGAAGAATGAAGTAATCAAATGTTATGAGTGCAAGAAGCCTAGCCATATAAGAACAGAATGCCCTCTTCTCAACAAGCTCAAGAAGAAAGCAATGGTAGCCACATGGGATGATAGCGATGAGGAAACAAGTGATGATGAAGAGCATCAAGAAATGACAAATCTAGCTCTCATGGCAATTGGAGATGAATCGGATGATGAACTTGATGAGGTAAATGATCTTCCTACTTATGATGAATTACATGATGCGTTTAAAGAATTGTATGATGAGTGGATGAAAAATGGTAAAACAAAATGCATGTCTTAAAAAGAAAATGGTAGAGCTCACAAATGAAAATGAATCTCTAAGTGCAAAGATTATATGCCTATAATTAGAGAATAAAGCATTGCATAATAAAGTTGCATTATCAAATGAGAAATGTAGCACTTCACATGAGCATCTAAAATCACATGTAGATGACTTGAAAAATGAAAAGGATGCTTTACAAAAATGCAATGATTCATTAAATAAAAAGATTAAAGGACGAGAAATAGAGAATAAAACTTTGCATAATAGAGTTGCATTATCAAATGAGAAATCAAGCACTTCACATGAGCATCTAGAGCCACATGTACATGATTTGAAAAAGAAAAATGAAATGCTCAAGAAAAAGAACCTTGAACTTAATGATGTTGTTTTAAAATTCACAAATGGGAAAAAGATGTTGGATAACTTGCTTAATTTACAGAAATGTGTGTTTGACAAAGGAGGTATTGGTTATAAGCCAAATTTGAAACAAAAATATTATAAGAGTTATTTTGTTAAAACTACCTCCATTAATGATCAAATTGTATGCCATTATTGCAATCAAAATGGTCACATGAAGCTTAGATGTCCAGTTAAAAGAAATGCATATTATGGAGCAACATGTAGTAAGGGTTCCAAAAGGAACCCTTACTAACACCCAAGGACCCAAGAATATTTGGGTACCAAAGCACACAACTTGAATAGTTTTTTGTAAGTACCACAAACAAGGAATGGTAGAGAGTTCCTTGATGAAGCTTGTGAAGATAATCACTTGATCATGGTCTAAGCAAAAATAATGAGGCAAGATGATTTAATTGTTTTGGTAACAATTATTGCCTTATTGATTTTAAGTGACAGTTTTTTAATCTTAGCAAATATTTCATATTTCATTATAACATTAAGTGCTTTATCATGATGGATTTGTTTGATTTTAATGACTATGAAATGCTTAAGCATGATAAACAAGTGATGTGTTTGCTTTATTGATTCTTAAATGTTTATATGAATTGATTGTTTGAATACATGTAAGTTCATTAATCATACATTAAAATGGCTTATAAAACATTTTTGGATCAATTAAATGATTTTGGAATGTATTATTTGCTGGCAAAAAATTAAATCAAATGTGTGAAATTATAGATGAAGTAAACGGATAACCGTTTCTCAATAAACAATGTACCGTTTAATTCCAGAAACTAGGCTCTGATGATTTAAACCTTACTCCCTTACCGTTTGCCGAAAACGGTAAACCGTTTAAAAACAGAAAGCTCATTGGAATTTACCCCTTTACCGTTAAGGACTAACCTTTCACCGTTTTTCCATTAAATGCTCTCTAGAAGTTACTCCCTCACCGTTTACAGAAAAAGGCTCACCGTTTTCTTGAAATATAAAATTGTTCCAAGGGTTTCTTCTCCTTCTTCATTTGCCCCCTTACCGTTTCAGCCATTGTTGCGCAGTTGAAGCTTTCTTCTTCTTCAATCCTTCATTTTTCTTCATTTTGTTGCCAAATCACACCGATAAAATCATTTCTCTTCATCTTTAAAAATCCAAACCCTAAGGGCAGTCGAACGGATTTCTTCAATTTTAACCGAAATTTTGCCTTTCTTCAACCAAATTGAGCCATAATTTCACATCTTCACCACCTTCTTAGTTTCTGACTCTCATATTCGCACATACATTTCATATTCTGTTTCTTTGTGTGTTGCTATTTATATTTTGTTTGGTATACATTGCTACTTCTATATGATTTTGATGATGGATTTTTCTATGTGATGCTTTTGCTGTTGGATGATTATTTGTGTGTGAACTGATGCTTGATGGAGTTGTTGGTATATGGAGACTTGTTTAGCATATTTGGAAGTGTTTTGATCTTATTTTGTAATTGAGGATTTGTTTATTCTTACAGGGAACCTTTGCCAAAATTTTTGCTCGCCTAATCTGGGTAATTTCTTTCTCAATTCTATGCTTTACGTTTTTTCTTTTCTCTCTTTTCTTTTTGATGATGAAGGGGGAGAGATTAATGGGGGAGATAGCGATTAATAATAATAAAATTTGCTTTTGAAATGAATTTTGTTTTTATCAATTGAGTAAAAAAATCCGTTCATTGGACAATTTTGTTTTAAAAAATTAGCCATACATTTTGGGGGAGCATATATTAAGGGGGTAAAATATTGAAAGAAGTTTGTCATCATCAAAAAGGGGGAGAATGTTAACATGTATATGTTCACAATATTGATTTTGATGATAACAAACTTTAAATGTTTTTGATTAAAATGTTGGAGCTATTCATTAATAAAAGAAAGCCTTATAATCTTTCTAATTATGTTCATGAAAGATGGATATCTGTCAAACTTCAATTGGAAAATGACTTCCTGCAATTTTTGGCTAAAACTGTGATTCTGGAAATAAACGGTTCACCTTTTATTTTGAAACGGTTAACCGATTAAATCCAGAGAGTAACAAATTGATTAAGCTCTAACCGGTTAAGAAAAATGGATAAGGCTAATGTGTTTTGCAGGTTACTGGAAATAAACGGTGAACCGTTAATAACAAACGGCTAACCGATAAATTCTAGAATGTCATTTCGTGCTAATCTTTAACCGTTTAGTAAAAACGGATAGCTGAAGTTTATCTTGCAGGTCTCTGGAATTTAACGGTGAAAGGGTAAGCCTAAACGGCAAACCGTTTATTTGAAATTTGGCCCAACGATAACTTTGACCAGAATAAACGGTTAACCATTAACGGTTAACGGTGATCCGTTTACAGGCAGACAAGTCAGTAACAACTATTTTTCAACTCCAACTATAAATAAGCTCATTCAAATTAAAATAAGGGTAGATCACAACATTATCATTGAGCTTATATTCGAGAATATAATCTTCAAAGAGCTTTAAACAAATTCATTCTTCATATATTCACACATTGGGCATTGATTTGTAATCTTAAATATTATGTGAGAGAAAAACAATTTGTAATCTTTTGTTTTGGGTGATTGTAAGTGTTGGGATACACTTGGGTTAAGAGATTGGGGATAATCTCTTGTTGTAAAGGTTTTATTGACACCTTGGGAGTCAATTGTAAGCATTTGAAGCCTTGGCGGCTTGCTTAGTGGAATCCTCAAGCCCGAAAAGCTTGGAGGCGTGGATGTAGGCGAGATTGGCCGAGCCACGTAAAAATCATCATGTTTGAATCTCTCTTCCCTTATCCTTTTATATTGTGATTGATTTATTGGTTATTGCTTTCAATTAGTTTTGGATTTGCATTGAGTTTTGATCTAGAATTGAATAATTTTTAGAATTCCAATTCACCCCCCCCTCTTGGGTTGCATAACTAGAATTTCATTTGGTATCAGAGCGAGGTGCTCTTGTGTAGACTTAACCGTCTAGAGTTAAAAATCCATGGCAACCCATAATGACTCAACCTTTAGAGAAGGACAGTCCACAATTAGACCACCGTTCTTTGACGGTAATGACTATCCATATTAGAAAACTAGGATGAGAATTTATTTACAAGCACTAGATTATGAAATTTGGGAGGTTGTTTGTGATGGTCCATTTATGCCTTTGACTAAAAATGAAGTCGGGGAAGATATTTCAAAACCTTCACTGGAATAGAATGAATTAGAAAAGAGAAAAGTTTCTCTAAATTCCAAAGCTATGAATGCCTTGTTTTGTGCACTAGATAAGAAAGAGTTTCATAGAGTGTCTAGTTGTGAAAGTGCAAATGAAATTTGGCACAAACTTGAAGTTTATGAAGGGACTAATCAAGTGAAAGTGTCCAAAATTAGTAGGTACACTCGACAATATGAATTGTTCGAAATGGGACAAAATGAGAGTGTGTACTCTATGTATACTAGATTTACAGACATAGTGAACACTCTAGGAGCCATTGGAAAAACTTTCTCAAATAGTGAGAAAGTAAAGAAAATCATTAGGTCCCTTCCAAAAGAATGGAGATCTAAAAGAACTGCTATTGAAGAAGCCAAAGATTTAAATATTTTACCTATTGATGATTTAATTGGTTCTCTTATTTCTTATGAGGAAGACTTGGCAGCCGAAAGAGGCAATGAGGCGTGGATGTAGGCGAGGTTGGCCGAACTACGTAAAAATCATCGTGTTTGAATCTCTCTTCCCTTATCCTTTTATATTGTGATTGATTTATTGGTTATTGCTTTAAATTAGTTTTGGATTTGCATTGAGTTTTGATCTAGAATTGAATAATTTTTAGAATCCCAATTCACCCCTCTCTTGCGTTGCATAACTAGAATTTCAAATCTTCTTTTAGAAATTACATTATTATTATTCCTAAACCAATCTAAAATTTTATGTAAGTTATATGCATGAATCTATTTTGATAAAAAAGAAGAATATCATTTGTGTGCACTATATAAAATATTGAAAAGTGCTGTAAAATTTTATCCATTCTAACTTGAAATACATGTGGTGCATTTTTTAAACCAATCAACATGATTAACCATTCAAAATTTCCTTTTGAATAATTAAAAGTTGTCCGTGGAACATATATTTCATGGAGTCTTATTTGCCAGAATCTACTTTTACAATGAAATTTAGAAAAGTATCTTGCTTTTGTATACGTTGTATTTACTAATTCATATTTAATAGATATTTTATAACTATTGTGTAGAGTATTATCTTTTAAACTTTTATAACTAATTTCCATTCTACTTTTTCCTTCTATTTGTCCACTATGATTACTTACAATAAATGCTAGACTTTCTTATTGCATTTAATTCTAATAACTCGTGTGCATATTGCTTTCTAGCTTATTATGGCTTCTTATTGCTTTCTATAATATTTTCTTCTATATTGTTTTCTTCTAATAATGAATCAAAATATTGCATGACTATTTCTTTTTCAATTGTTTTTGAATTCTTTTCAAAAGATAAAACATGTGTTTCAAATAGAAGTTGTACAAATGTTGATTTTTAAAGAAATTTAGAACTTGCTTTAAAAATTGTGGAACTTGAAATAGCAAAAATTAGTGCAGAAGACTAACTTAGATGATTTAGTAAAAGAAGAGTGAAGGAAATGTAAGACTTTTAGTAGACTACACATCTCCATTAGCCCTTGATATGAAAAAAAAAAGTGTTAAATGTTATGTTCTTTCAAAATTATTCATATTACATTGATCTTATGATAGAGAATTAAACTCACTAAATTATATGAAAATGTAATTTTAAAAATTAGAAATCAGTTAGAAGTCCTTAGAACATCACAATAGTTCATGAATTTTCAGAGATTAAAATATTTAGATCTATAAATAAATATTATAGAGGTAAAGAATTTCAATCTATTTAACAAGTTTAGGCAAATTAAAATACTAGTAAATTATTTTCCCTAATTAATAAATCTTGAAATTACTGTTTACAAATACTATTCAAGAGATATTGTTTATGATTTACTATTTATATAATATTGTTCACAATTATTGTTCATATGATACTGTATATGAGTTACAATTTACAATTACTGCTCATCATAACTATTTATCGCATTGTTCACATTATAATTCATTCTCCATAAATTTATTAAATATGCTATAAATAGTAAATTACATAAGTAAAGATACATTGGATTTTTACGTGGTTTGGATCACAATCCTACATCCACATTGCTACGCCTAGACAATAAGCAATTCATTAAGTAATAAAAAGATTACAACCTATCAAATTCTTACACAATTTCATATTCCATCTTACTTTTGCTGCCACCTTGTTTAATCTAAACTTAGTCCACCTTACTTAGTGAGAATCACTCGTTTTTAATGGTGTTTACTGCTTCTTTGAGATACTCTCGACACAACAAACGACCCCTCGTCTTGATGAAACCAAAATAATAATAATAAAGAAGATTAAAACATCATAGAGATATGAAATATCATATGCGGGCAATTAGGGTTTCTTATTGTCCTTTGCGTTAGCTGCTTCTCTGATATAAAAAAAGATATACCTTCTTCACCGCCTTGAATGTGTGAAATACTTCTCTTTCGATAGGTGTAGTATTTCACCCAAAACCCTTGTAGAATATTACTAGGATATACTTCTTTAAGAGTCCAATATTTTATAAATACTTGACATACTTACCGATATAGTGATTATCTTTATTTGAAACTCTTTGATATGTAATCCTACATGCCAATTTGCTTTTTTACGCCTCAAAAAATATTTTCCAATATTTCATATAATCTAATCTAATTAATTTCCACGAGTAGGAAAATCCTTTTTAAAAATAGAGAAGTTCCTAATCAAAGAAATAAATAAATTACAATATTATTGACACATTGATACCACTACTAAAACAATCTTTCCCTTCGGCATCCTTATAGTGAAAACATAAACTAACTAATTTTTTAGTCTTCAAATGGCATATGCAGAAGTAAGATAGATCACAAGCAATAACCTACACATAGATAGCAAAAACAAACAAAGAATTAACCAAAACAAAAATCATTAGTCACCATTAGTTGAAGATAAAAATCTCCTCCAATAAATAAATGCTCATGATTAAGATTCAATTGAGAAAATTAACTCTCCCTTTATTATAAACAATCTCATATAAACATATTTAGAGAGCAATAATGCATATTAAAGCTAACAAAATATTTTTTATGCAAATCAAACAAGCTTCCCCTTAGAGAAAGAGTAAATAAAATCAATGAACATATAAATAAACTCCCCCTTTAGTAAATTCAAATACAAAGACAAATAATTCAAACAAAATACTACTATCCTTTAAAGGGAGAAATTAAATAGAAAAATGCAAATCTACTTTCCCCTTTTTTGACTGAAGGTGTCAAAGGGAGATAGATAACATACATGAAGTTCGAAATGAATATCTAAACTAGATAAAAAGCAAAACTAAGTAACTAGGGGGTGTAAAGCAAATAAATCAAGGGTAATGAACATGCCTAATATCATTGAGAGTTTCTTGAATGTGTTCAAATTGACCAAATAAATCTGAAATCATCTCCCTTTGAGCAACGAAGTGATAGAGTTGAGGAATAGTTGAAAGCTCAAAATTGACAATGGCCAGCTATAAGATGGAATTGGTAGCTTGAGTATCCTCATCTTGATCACCAACGAAATAAAGGGACCTTCAACATATGAAAGGTTGGTTCAATATAGTTTGCATAGAAGTAAAGTCCTCATCTTCTTCAATCAAATTATAATCTTGGGACTTCAACACTTGATAAATCAAAGAAAGGAATGATAATGCATGTCTCTCCCAAAAGACGCCTGCATTCTTCATAATCGAGTTAAAAACCGACTTACCAAAGTTGAAAGAAATTCCCCCTCTGGCAAAAAACAAAACTTTTAGCAAATGAAAGTCCGATATAGTATAATTTTTAGTTAGATACCAATTGTATGCTCCATTCCATCATTGTAAAGCTTAATATTTAAGAGCAAGCTTTGAAACCAAAAGGTGTTGAAGCCAAGTGAAATCAAGGACGTAGCTAGCGTGGGACTAGCTAGGGCATGGGTACTAGTTGGCTTTAAAATTTTTTTTTGATGATTATCTTACAAAATATATTTAATTTTTTATTTATACAAATTCCTTAATTAAATTGCCAAATTATGAAAGTGTCCTTAATAATTTTAAAGCATTTCCTTTGCCCCTAGTTTAAATATCTTAATGCTAAATAATTTGGTATTATTAAAATTCAATGAAACTTGAATAAAGACACAAGAAAACAAATAGTAGAATAAAAAATTTATAATAAAACATTAGTATAATGGACCTACCTTTATAAAAAAAACCAAATAAAAAAATCAATTCAAATAAACAAAATCTGTAATTTAATTTACTCTTTATCTCATCTCTTTCTAGATAATGCAAGACCAACCAGACTCCATAGCAGATTATTAGTGCGCGCGCGCATGGATTTCTTCTCACAAATCAAAAGCACTTTTCTTAGACAATGACGGAATTAAAACATTGAAAGTAGATTAATAGAAGAAACGAAGGTTTCTTAATAATAGGTTTATTGAATAATTCTGAATAGTACAAACTAAGGTTGTAGACCCCTTTATATAATAGCCCTAACTAGCTTGAATTTACCGAAATAGGAAAATTTGAAATATTATTTTATAATAAAACTCTACAAATCAAAATAAGAAGAAAAAAACGCAAACGACACTCAAATATGAGTTCTAAGAAAAAGATATAAATCATAAAAGATTCAAGAAAAATAGGAAAAAATCTTAAAACTAAAAACAACTACGAAAGAAGTATAATTTCTGGCTTGACCCGAGATAGAATGGTATAAATTGTTCTAGGTTAGATTCATCTTTTTTCATTTTTTGAAACGGTATATTATACGCAAAAAATGGACACCGGTAGCTCAAGTTATGGTCTCTAGAAAGTATTTCGCTAGTAATATTAAAGATTTACAAGAGTGATGTGGTGTACGATGTAGTGGATATGCATGTGTGCCATCTGTTATTAGGTAGGCCTTGGCAGTTCGATATTGATGTTGTTCATAGCAGAAGGGATAATATGCATAAGTTATGGTGGAGCAGTAAGAAGGTTCGTTTGGTGCCTTTAACAAATAATAAGAAGAGTTCTAAGATAGAAGGGAAGAATTTTATGACTATCATAAAGGGACATTTGGAGGAAGATTATAAAGGTAATAAAAAGCTAGAGAAGGAAGATGAGTTTGAAGTAATGATTGTTTCTGAAGAAGTGCAACCATTGCTAGTTGAGTTCACTGATATTACACTATTAATGATGCCAGATGGGCTGTCGCCTTTGCAAGATATTCAGCATAATATAGACTTAATTTCTTGTGTGAGTTTACCTAACTTGTCCGACTATCGTATGAGCCCTTACGAGCATGCAATTTTGCAAGGACAGGTTAATGAGTTGTTGCGGAAGTGATTTATTCATGAGACCAAAAATCTATGTGATGTACCAGGCTTGTTATTGGTAAAAAAAAAAAGAGAGTTAGCGTATGTGTGCGGACAATAGGCAGATTAATCATATTACAATGAAGTATCATTTTCCTATTCTAAAGTTTCAAGATTTGCTAGATCAGTTAGGCGGTGCTCGAATTTTCTCGAAGATAGACTTGCGCAGTGGGTATTATCATAATTGAATTAAGCCTGGAGATGAGTGGAAATCAATGTTCAAGACGAAGGAAGGGTTGTATGAGTAGTTTGTGATGCCATTCGTAGTGTCCAATGCACTAAGCACCTTAATGCGCTTAATGAACAAGTTCTTAAGCCTTTTTACTATAAAATTGTTGCAGTGTATTTTGATGATATTTTGGTTTATTCTGTTGATATTGTGACAACCCTAGAGTATTTAAGGATGGTTATGGAGGTGTTACGGAGAAATAAGCTTTACATTAATTTGAAGAAGTGTAGCTCTCTATATAGTAATGTAGAGGGGTTTTATAGTTGGTGCTACTGGGATTAGAGCTATTGAGTCCAAGATACAAGCTATTAGAAAATGACTTGTGCCTAAGACAGTGGGTGAACTACATAGTTTTTATAGGTTGGCAATATTTTATAGAAGGTTCATTCATTGTTTTAGCACAATTGCTGCACCTATTACAAACTGCTTGAAGAAAGGGAAGTTCAAATCGGGAAAAGAGCAAGAGGCGAGTTTTGCTTTACTAAAGATGAAGTTTTCTACTGCTCCTGTGTTGGACTTGCCAAACTTCAACAAGTTATTTGAAGTCTCGTATGATGCTTCTAGCGAGGGTATTGGGCTGTTCTTTTCCAAAAATGGTGACCAATTGAGTATATGAGTGAGAAGCTAAACAAAGCAAGGCAGATGTGGTCTACTTATGACCAAGAGTTTTATGTCATCCTTAAGGCATTGAAGTCGTAGGAGCATTATTTGATTTAGAGGGGGTTCATACTTTATAGTGATCATAAAGTCTTGAAGTACTTTAACAACTAACAAAATCTAAGCAAAATGCATGCAAGATGGGTAAGCTATATACAAAAGTTCACTTTTATTGTGAAGCATAAGTCTGGGCAGCAGAAGAAGGTGGAAAATGTACTCAGCATGCGAGCATTTTCCTGGTAACTCTAATAAAAGAAGTTACTGGTTTTGAGTGCTTGAAGAAGTTGTACGCTGAAGATGAAGATTTTGTGCATATTTAGGATCATTGTATCAAACACCAGAACGCAAAGGATTTCTTAATTCATGATAGATATTTGTTCAGGCCTAATCAGTTATGTGTGCCTTGAATCTCCTTAAAATAGCAGATCATATGTGAGTTGCATAGCGAAGGATTAAGTGGACATATTGGACTAGATAAGATCAAGATGCTTGTGGAGAAACGTTATTATTTGCCACAGATGAATAGAAATATATGAAAGATTGTGTAGAGGTGTTGGGTTTGCCAGGAAGGTAAAGAACACACGTAGAATATAGGTTTATACTTGTCATTACCTATTCCATAAATATTTGGTTAGATCTGTCCATAGATTTTGTGTTAGGATTGTTGTGCACAAGGATAGGTCGTGATTCTACATGGGTGGTGGTGGATAGGTTTTCTAAGTTGGCATATTTTGTTGCTTGTAAAAAGATTGAAGATGTCGATTCAATTGCACACTTGTTCTTTCGAAAGGTGGTGTGTTTGTATGGTGTTCCAAAGACTATCACTTCTTACAGAGATGTGAAGTTCATCAGTATGTTTGGCATCATCTCTAGGGTAAGCTTGGCACACAATTGCAATTCAGTAGTGCTTTTAATCCACATATAGAGGGTAAATAAAGGTGGTCAATCAGACTTCAGGGTACATGTTGCGATATGTTTATGGTGACAAGCAACGGAACTAGGAAACTACCTTGCCTTAGGTAGAGTTTGTTTAAAACAACATGGTCAATTGATCTATGGCAAGACCCTTTTGAGATTATCTACACTTATTCTCCATGACATGTTTGTGATCTAGTTGTCATGCCTATGACAGCGGGAGGAAGCAAAGCAGTAGATAACGTGGTGGAAAAGGCTCTTCAAATTCATGCCAAGGTTCGAACTCACTTAAAGGCTACAAATGCTAAATAGAAGGTTGAGGCAGACAAGGACCGACGTAAGAAGATGTTTCAGGAGGGTGATTTGGTGATGGCATATTTGCAGCATAATTGGTTCTTTGGTATTCATGCTAAGTTGGAGAAGAAAAAATATAATCCATTTTGCATGGCATGGAAGATTAATGATAGCACTTATACACTTCAACTGCCGAATAATTGGAATATCTCTCATACTTTTAACGTGGCTAATCTATTCGTGTATCACCCAGATGATGAAGAGTTGTACGAGCCTAATTTTAGAATGATTTCTTTTTCAAATGAGAGGGACTGATGCAGGATGGTTGCGTATTACTAGCAAGATACTTTTCGGAGGCCATAACTTGAGTTATAGGTGTTTGTTTTTTTTGTATAATATAATGTTTCAAAGTTTGCAATGAAACAAATCTAAACCAAAACCACTTGTACCATTTCGCCTTTTGATCGAACCAGAAATTCTGCTTATTTCTTGGTCATTTTCTAGTTTAAGATTTTTTCTATCTTTCCTGATTCTTCTAAGGCTTTTATCTTTTTTTTCTAAACTTCGGATTTGAGTGCTGTTTGTTTCCATTTTCTTATTTTGATTAGGAGAACTTTATTATAAAATAATACTTCATATTTCCCTATTTTTGGTAAATTCACAATATATAGGGTTATTACATAAAATGGTTTAAAAACCAAGTTTTTGATATTCACAATTATTCAATAAACATATTATTTGGAAACCTTCATTTTTTCTATCAATCTACTTTCAATGTATGCAACTTCTCCTTTAGTAAATAAAACTCACCTCTTACTATTCTTTTTATTTGAACTTCCCTTTCTTCAAGCACTTTGTAATAGGTGTAACGATTGTGCTAAAACCACGAATGAACCTTCTATAAAGTGTCGTCAGCCCATGAAACTCCACACTTCACTCACTATCATAGGCATATACCATTCTCCAATGGATTGTATCTTGAACTCAATAGCGCAATTCCATCTACACCAACTATAAAACCTAAAAGCTCTGCATTACTTAGCAGAAAGTTGCACTTCTTCAAATTAATGTAAATCTTATTTCTTTTCAACATCTTTATAACCATCCTTAAATGCTCTGGTCCTTCACCACGTCAACAGGATAAACCAAAAAATCATCAAAATACACCACAACAAATTTATAGGAAAAAGGCTTAAGTACCTAGTTTATTAAACGCATGAAGGTGCTTGGAGCATTGAACAATCCGAATGGCACCACAAACCACTCATACAATCCTTCTTTCGCCTTGAACATTGTTTTCCACTTATCTCAAGGCCTAAATCGAATCTTTTGACACCTACTACGCAAGTCTATCCTCAAGAAAACTCGAGCACCATCTAACTGATTTAGCAAATCTTGAAATGTTGGAATAAGAAAACGATATTTCACTTTAATGTGATTAATCCGCCCGCTGTCCAAACATATACGCCAACTGCTATCTTTCTTTGACATCAATAAGTTTAGTACAACAAATGTACTCTTGCTCTCATGAAAGACTCCATTCTCAAACAACTCATTAACCTATCCTTGGAAGTTAGGAACTAAGTCTACATAATGTTGAATATCTCGTAAAGACGATAGCCTATTTGGCATCTCTGATGGTGTAATATCAGCAAACTCAGCTAGCAATGATTACACTTCTTTAGGAATAGTCTTTAGCTCAAACTCATCTTCTTTCTCTAATTTCTTGCAACCTTCGCAATCTTTCTCCAAAAGTCCCTTCACGATAGACATAAAATTCTTCCCTTCTGGCTTATAACTCTTTTTCTTGTTCATTAAAGGCACTAATATATTTTTCACTATTTTACCAAAACTCATGCACATTATCCCTTTCTATATGGACTACATCAACATTGAACTACTAAGGCCTGCCCAATAACAGATGACACAAATCAGTATCCACTACTTCGCACACCACATCGTTGGTATAAATCTTTCCAATAGAGAAAGGAACACAACATACTTCCGTCACTTGTATTTCTGTCTTTTTTTTGTCCACCTTATTTTGTATAGTGTTGGATGTTTTTCTGTTGAAAGTCTTATCACATTCTCACTGTTGCCACTATTAATTATCATGTTGCACATCTTATTATTGATGGTGCAACGTGTTCTAAAAATCTTATTGTGCTGGTTATCTTCTTCAAACTTTGGTGCTAATAAAATTTTTTGCACAATGCAATTCATCTCTCTATCATCTACTTCTAACTCCAAGCCTTTTTTACCATCCCCATCCATATTATTATTCACCTCTACTTTGCCGCCTTCAGCCTCTACCAAGTTTAAATTTGTTTTAGGACAATCACTCGACTGATGCCCTGGTTCCCCACACTTCAAACACTTGTTTAACATAGGCTTTACGTATGGATTATTTTACACCTGTGGTTGGTACTGCTGCTGCCTAGGCGGCTGTTGTCGAAGTGCTCATTACCTTAGCTATTGTGCTTGGGTTGTTGCGCCTTACTCCCAGAACTTCTTTCTTTTTGTTTTCAACCGCAAAGCTGCCTGGCCTATTTTGCACACCAGTTAATTGCCGCTGCTAGGTTCTAAAAAATGTACTTTACTTTTGATCTTCTAATTTCTTTGCCCTAGCAACCACTGAACCCATGTCCCAAACCGTATCTACAATCTCTCTAGTCTAAAAATTCTTCAACATGCATTCCACCATAAAAATCTGCAAAATCAACATTAATGTTTTACATGAACTCTTTCTGCGCCTCCTGTCATAATCCTCTAAATCATCTTCTTCCAAATTACTCCTTAAATCTTCATGGTTAGGTGGCAACATCGGTCTTACGGGTTCTAAATTCTGAGGGATTACTTTTGCAATTGATGCTTGGTGCGCTATTTCACGATTAACGCCCTGATCTTTCTCGCCATGGGGTTGTTCTCCATAATGGACTCTTTGAACAACTTCCTCGTGATTAACTGCCATTATTCTCCCTCGGTGTTATTGTTCATGGAAATCATAAGACCCTCGATTGCTTGCTCCATCACTGCCATTCTCGATTATACACGTCCTCCATGGCTTGCAAGACTACTTCTCTGACCATTTGTCTGATAGTCTCCGCAGACATTACCTACATCCCTTGATCAACGTATTTGGGACAGTTGCTCCTTTGTTCGTGTGGCTGTGCCATGATGACAAGCAAAATTGCTCTGATACCAACTAACGAAATAGAAACATTGAAAGTAGATTGATAGAAGAAACAAAGGTTTCTAAATAATAAGTTTATTGAATAATTCTTAATAGTGCAAATTCGAGTTTTAGATTCCTTTATATAATAACTTTAAATATCACGAATTTACCAAAATAGGCAAATCTAAAATATTATTTTATAATAAAATTCTCCTAATCAAAATAAAAAAATAAAAAAACGACACTCAAATCTAAGTTTTAGAAAAAAAAAGGGTAAAAATCCTAGAAGAATCAGGAATAGGAAAAAATCTTAAAAGCTCAAATTTGGCCTTCATAAGGCATCCTACTGGTAATACACAATCATTCTACATCATTCTAAAGCATAAAAGCTCTTGGATTGATAAGCTTTTGGTTTGGTTTTATTATCATATAATATAATGCAATTGAAAAAAATGGAAGCTTTTCCTATATACATTTTTGGCCGAGATAGTACAAGTAATATAGATATATTCTACAATATTCTCTTTCAATGTCTCTGTGTGAAACACTTATTATGACGAATATTTTTGAAGCTCAAAAGATTTCTTCTAGATTTGGCTGGATTCAAAGTATCATGGATAAATAATTATGTACCATTCAATGCCGTGAACATGGCTCTGCCAGAGTCCTCAATTAGGTCTACAGGAAGACTTGAAGTTAGCGGAAGCCTAACGGAGTGCTGGAACGCGTTAATGGAGCTGAAATCATGCTCAAATGAGATTGTTATATTCTTCTTTAATAGTCAGGCTGATATTGGCCCTGACTATTGCCGCGCTATTGATATCATCACCCGTAATTGCTGGCCTGAAATGCTCACCTCTCTCGGATTCACTGCCAAAGAAGGGAATATACTGAGAGGCTACTATGATGCATCTTTTGCTCCTTCTCCAGGTGGCCTCGCAGTGATATATCAGCCTCAGGTTTCCAAGGTTTTGGCTTAGAATAGGTGCATCTATGGCACTTCTATTTCCGTGGTGTTAATTTAGCTAATGCAATTTTAAATAATTAAAAAAGTCTTTTTGATTTTAGCGTTGCTTTATTTTTTTCATGTTTTTTTTGGAAGTCTTGCCTCTTAATCGAATAGAATAAATCGTTAAAAGTATAATAAGAAAAAAAAAGATAATACTAAATTCATTTTCATAGCCGCGCGAAGTGCGGTTCTATTTCCTAGTTTATAATATAAAATTAAGATAAAAATAACATACTACAATTTAATTTAACATAAAATTATGTTAGAGGGAGCATTAAGATAATTTTTAATTTATAAGCGTATTAAACAACATTATAAGTGAAAAAAAATAATACTTTTAACATTTATTAAATGTGCACTTTCTAGTGTTAATCACATCTCTCAACCTACTTATTACTAGACCCTTGCAATTAAATCAATATTATCAAGTGAATTCAAATACAAATTGAAATATTTTTTCTTAGGACAAATGTGTTTACTCTTTTAATCACATTAACGACAATGATCAAATAAGAGTATAAGCATTATCTCCAACCTTAAAAAAATTATTAGTCCAATATCAACCATTTACACAAATTAGTGAATAAAACATATACAAAATGATCAATTATTAAGGCTACATTAATCATGCCACTGTCAAGAATGACAAGTCAGACCCCAAAACTCTCACGGGTAAGAGAGGCACTTTCAAAAGGAAATAAACTCCGGTAAAAATAGTCACTCCAAAGAATGGTAAATTGAGAGAAAATAATAGAAAATTAATATTATATACTCTCACCAATATGAAAGAATAATGTCCACATCTTAGAAATAATATGATCTCAAGTCAAATGAATTGCTAATCAAACCAATAATATTATTTGCATTCATTTTTATACATCGCTACATCCAGCTTATAATTTATTCTATAGTTCCTTAAAATCAAGAAGGATTTTTACTAAGACGTAACATCGGTTATATGTGGTTAATAAAAAATGGATAATACGAAAAATCAAATATGTGTGAAAAATAGAGATCTTTTTGAGATTACAAAGAGCTTTTTTCATTTTTCAACTTTTTTTATATTATTTTATTTATTTTATTGGTTTCGCATCATTTTCATGAATACTTAATCATCCCTACTTTTCCAAACTTAATTGGGTGATGGAAAACATAAAATATAAAGTGATATTGTTGAGTACTAGAGAATGCAAATTTATACGGGGTAAAATTGTCATTTTATGCTCCAAGTCTCCCTAACATTTTCACTTTTACAAGCTTTTATTATAAGTGTTTTATTATAATTTAAGTATTTTATGTATTTCAAGGATATTTTGGTATTCCATGACTATCAAGAAGCCGGACAGCGAAACAGATGACATTTTTGAACTCGGAATGGTCGAAAACCTTAAGAGGAGCATAAAAGGGTGTTTGATATTGTTCACGTATATGATACTGTTCATATATATTGCACTATTCACAAGTGTGGCACTGTTCACATATACATTATGATGATGTGGCATTGATCGATGACGTGGCAACATCATATTTGACCAGTGATGTGGCATTGACTGATGATGTGGCATTCACCGAAAATTGGCAAGATACTATTGGACCAAAATACTAACGTGGCGTTGACCAATGATGTGGCAACATCTTATTGGACCGAAATGTTGATGTGGTGTTGACTGTGTTCAACCAACCAAAGCTTGCCACATGGCACAACCCTGAGCGTTTGAATTGTTTTCATCTGATGGCAATTATTTATCCATTGTATCTATAAAGAGAGAGCTCCCCCCTAATTTGACACCCTTGAATCCATTTTTTAGCTCCATTTTTTGTAATTCTCTCTCCATCTTATATTTTCTACATATTTTAATAAAATTACTATTTTACCCCTAGTTCAATTATGAGTAGATAATTTAATTTAAAGCTTGGGTTGAAAGTGAAGCCTCAACATGGTCCATGGGCTCAATTAGGTAAGTTTATTCTCTTTTCCTCTTTGATTTACTTGGTTATTTTGACTCATTATCGACAGATAGTGTATCATGTCTAAATTTTGCACAGTATACCGGCTCCCTAGTGAAGGATCATTACTGTATGGCACAATGAGTACTTAGCACCATATTAATTAGAGAGAAAATTCCCTCTAGTATTTTGTGAGTCGTCTTGACTCAATGTCAACAAAGAGTATATGTAAGTTATTTAGTGGATGGTCTTGCTACGTTTTCTACAAAAGGATTGTTATTGTCTAACACAGTGTGTTCTTGACATCACACTTAGTGAAAGATCATTACCTTTGGCACACTAAGCACTTGATACCATATTTGTCAACAATAAATCAAAATTTCAAAATATAAATATCGATAAAATTAAATAGAAAATCATTTAATTTATATTATTAAAAATAGAATTTGATTAAATCATATTTTTTATTAAAAGTTTCTCCTCACTCTACTTAAGCATAATTGAAATAAAAATAATTGTTGAAATAAAGTCAAACATAATTAAAATTAAAATAGCTAAAATTAAAATTCAAACTATGAATTCAAATTCAAACTTCCAAAATAAATTGATTGAAAATTTAATACAAAAGAAAATAGAAGAAATTTTGGAGAAAAAACCTTCTATTTTTCACCACTCTTCTGCACTTCTTTGCCTTCTCTCTAATTCTGCTCTTTCTTCTCTCCTCCTCAAGCACCTCTTATTTGTGGAATTCTCTCTCTTTTTATAGGAAACTTCGGCCTCTTCCCCCTTTTGTTTTATTATTATTGAAATTTATTATTATTATTTTTATAATAATATAGAAAGAAAGAAAGGGATAAGTGACAATCAAGTGGCAAAGTGGCGGTTGCGACTTGACTATCAGTAATACATGGCTTCACTTTTTTTCTTTCTTTCTATTTTATTATTATTTTTCATTAAACAGGTACCATCTTATGCTAAATTTGTGAAAATCCTGTATACTGTAAAAAAGAAATATAAAATGCAAAAGAAAGTTTTTCTAGCAAAATAGGTAAGTTCCATTCTCTCAACTAATAATACCTTGAAATATAAAGATTCTAGTTGTCTAACTATTTCTTGCATTATTAGGAACCGTATAATTAAACATGCTTTACTTGATCTTGGTGCCAGTGTCAATTTGCTTCCATACTCAGTATACCGACAACTTAATCTTAGTGAATTAAAGCCAAACTTTACCATTCTTTTACTTGCCTATAGATCGATTTAGGTACCGAAAGAAATAATTGAATATTTATTAGTCCAAGTCAATAAATTCATAAATCCTGTGGATTTCATTATTTTGGAACCTAAACTAATTGTTGATGGATGTAAGCAAACCCTTGCCATGTTAGGTTCACCATTTCTAGTTATCGTTAATGCTTTGATTAATTACATAATGGAGTGACGAGGTTATCTTTTAGCAATAAGAGAAGGCTAAAGTACAAAATTGCACGATATTGTCTCATCCGAGATACCTAATTTAGAAGAGATTTTACTTTCCTTTACTTAAAATGTATTCCAAGTGATCAAGCTAAATATATTATGAGGGAGATACACGAGGGAATTTGCGGCAATTACTATAGAGCACAATCGCTAGCATAGAATACTATTGGCTACGATATAAAAGGACGCAAAGAATATAGCTCCAAGCTATGACAAATGCTAGAGATTTACCAAGGTACCCCACTTACCCCCACAAAAATTGACGGTTATGTCTTTTCCCTAGCTTTTTGCTGGTTGGGTTGCGGATCTCATTGGCCCGATGCCAACTGGGAGGGGGCAAGCTAAATACTCCATTATTGTGTTTGACTATTTCACTAAGTGGGGGAAGCGAAATTGTTGACGAGTATTACGAATAGAAAACCACAAACTTTATTTGGAAGAACCTCTCTGTAGGTCGGCATCCCCTATGCCATAGTTAGTGACAATAGAAAATAGTTCAACGATGAAAGATTTTGTGGCTTCTGTTCGAAACTCGAAACAGCCAACCTCTTCGCCTCCCCTGCTCATCCACAATCCAACGAGCAGGTGGAAGTTATCAACAAGATTATCAAGGGCATCTTGAAAAAGAAGTTAGAAGAAAAGAAGGGAGCCTAGGTAGACGAGCTACCCAGTGTACTTTGGGCCTACCAAACTACCCAGAATATCTCCACTGGGGAAACCCCTTTTCTCTTGCATTCGAGACTAATGTTGTGATACCAACGGAGATTAGGATACTTTCTCATTGGATAGCAAACTTTGATGAAGCAGAGAATGCCTATTTGATTGCATCCAAGCTTGAGCTTATGGGGGAAAAAGGGGGCTAAAGTATAATTAAGGGCTGCAGTATACCAACACTGTATTTCGAGCCTATATAACAAGAGGGTACCCCCCCGATCCATTAACAAAAGGGATCTAGTTCTAAAGAGAGTAACTAAGAACACTATGGTACCCTATGACAGTTCTTTTAGAGCAAACTGGAAAGGGCCATATTGTGTGGACAAACCTGTGGGATTTAGTGCATACAGGCTACGAAATACCTTTGGAACACTGCGATGCTACAGAAGTATTGCTATGTCAAATGATTGCCTTATTTTGGTGCAATC
The DNA here is from genome assembly GCA_039657385.1 of Citrus x changshan-huyou. NCBI lineage: Eukaryota > Viridiplantae > Streptophyta > Magnoliopsida > Sapindales > Rutaceae > Citrus > Citrus x changshan-huyou. The sequence goes on along the minus strand of CM077554.1, from coordinate 16,960,922 downwards.
ATAGTACCTGACCTATTATGATTATGACAATCTAATCAAAGTCAGATTCAGAAAAATAATCTAAATAAATTCACAACAGCTTTTCTAAGTGAATGAGGATCATGAGTTTTCGACCATCTCGCATAAAGGTAGGTGAGCAGCCACCTTTATCTCTATCTATTTTATTTATTTGATTCTACGCGAATGGCAGATCATGAGATTTTCAACAATCTCCCATAAGAGTCGCCTTTATCTCTATCTATTTTGTCTATTTGATTCCACGCGAATGACAGATCATGAGGTTTTCGCCCATCTTGCATAAGGGTAAGTGAGCAGGTACCTTTATCCTTATCTATGTTGCTTATTTAATTCCACGCGAATGGCAAATCATAAGGTTTCGACCATATCGCATAAAGGTAGGCAAGCAGTTGCCTTAATCCCTATTTGTCTCGCATATTTGATTCAGACAAATGGTAGATCATGAGGTTTTTTACCATCTCGCAAAAGGATTTTCCATAATTTTTGTTAAGATTTGCGGCAAGCATGTCTAAGTAAATCGTCATACAATAATGAGATAAGATTAGGGGTACTCGAAGTACCCCATAGTAAAAAGTCATTTCTTGAGTACACCAAGAGAGACCTTAAGAAAGCTCGAGAAGAGCAAAAAATAAGTTTTTATTATTATGCCAATTATGGATTTACATGATTTATTAATTTGTTACGCCGATATTTTGGTTACTGATAAGTATTAAGAATTGCCCTAATCTCCTAACGATAAGTAGCAAGCATATTTGGATAAATCGCCATATTGATTATGAAATTGGGTTGCTCCATAATAGAGGAAGAAATAGCTCAGTGAATCTCTATGCTGATGGGTACTCGATATTCCATCCGCTGAATTAGATTTCAAAATGCGTCAAAGAAGCAGCATCCAAAGCTATGAGAAATGAAAATATCATTACTGTAATCAAAAAATAAGGGGAGTTTGCTAGTATAACATTGAAGGAGTTTGGGTACCTCAACAGAACAGGGTACAACATGAAATCAAGAAAATAGTTTCAAGTACAAATTAAAAAAAGTGCCAATAAATAAGTTGTAACGCCAAATAAATCACACAGTGGATGCCTCATGCTGACTTTCATCTTTCTAAATAGAGGGATAGGTGGAAGTTGCTGAGGTATGAAGTTCAGTAGTAGGAACATTTGATGAGAGTTTTGGTTGGGAGAGGTGAGGTACACTAGATGACCATTGTGGACTATTAGACTAAGGTACACGAGACTCCTTTTTGGCCTTGTTCACCTCCAAGATAGTTGATTTTTCTACCCACTTCACCTTGGGTATCAGCAACCCCACTCCACAATCCAAACTTTAATTGTTATGCAACTCGTAACTCCACATGATCTATTGGCCATCCAAGTCTTCTCCTCGAACGGATCACCGATGTACCCCTTCATGTTTTACTGACTAAGCTTCTCCTTATGGGACTCGAGGCTTTGGAGTTCATCTTTCAACTTTGCCAACTTAGATTAAGCATTGGAGGCATATTCTGGTCTTAGAAGCAGCGACTCAGATAAAAAGTTGCCTGCAACTAGTAAGAGGTACCACAAGAAATGCAAGTAAAAGGTCACTTATAGCAGCCGATCAGGCCTAACCTGTATGGATCGACAATCATTTCTAAGTGATGTTCTTGGTGGTATAATGAACATATCCAGCAAGTGTAAGGCTTCTCTACTCACCATCGGATTTATCTCTCCTTCAGTGAAATCCCCAAATAGAGAGGAGAGGGATCCCGACATTTTATTACGGCTAGTAGAGGTACTATGAAATCACCCATTTTTTAGTTGGGCCTATCCATTCCAAGCACTTTTACCAAGTGAGTGAGAAAGTAATATTAGAGCATTTAGGTGGACCAATTCACCCTATGAAGCGAGGAGGCCGGGCACTCTTTGTAGAAAAAGTGGTACACGAGCCACCCTTTCCATTTGTTTAAAAAAAATACATCAAAGTCATCTAAGGGATGATTTACATTTACCAACTGTTGTGTATCAATAAAAAAAAGGTCAGTTGCATAAATACTAAACTTTATAGCCTAGAAAAAAAAGGGGAATTAAATGCAAAACACATAAACAAACACAAGATGAGGAGGGGCATTTCGGGATCACTTTCAAGTTGTATATGGCCTATGTTGAGAAGCTGATAGAGGGTTTGAATCAGTTAACACAACTTTTTCCAATCTATCCATACTCAACACATCATTTTCCCTCTGCAAAGCCCTTTAAACTCTCTAAGCGAAATACCTCTGTCAAGTAATTTCGACCACAACACCTAAAGGCTGAACTAGAGGGATACGCGGAGCCCAGATCACTATGAAGGGCTATCCCATTTGTTTTTGGGCACTCTGGGGTTTCATTCTTGTGGGATACCCGAGGTCAACCAAAAAAGGAATGTAAGACATAACCTTGATATGCTTGAGGTCTCATAGAGTAGTCCTCCAACCACCCAAATAATGAGATTTGTTGGACCCAGAGATAGAAAGAGAAGGAGCAATATTTGGACGTGCAAACCAGTTTTATCAAGCTAGAAAAGGGTAAGCAAGGTACCTTTTTTTTTCTTATTCAACCATTAGTGAAGGTGGCCCAAATATCGCCATGTGTCGTTCACAATTCTTCTACGAGTCTTTTTTACCTTAAGTACTTTCACTATAAAAAATTGGGGGGATGTTGTTTGGGGAAGAAGTGGAAGGTCTAGTAACAAAGTGCCATGTGTCAATATTAAGTTTTATAACAAAAGGAAAGTCATCAAAAGGATATTGGGTTACACTGTGTACTCCAGGTGTTCTGAAGGGTACCTTGGGGCACTTTGGTGATAAAACAAACCTAATCCCAAAAAGATTAGCTGATTCTCAGTCAAAAAATAAAGAATCAACGAGAGAATATTATGCTAAAAAAGAGGGGACAACGACTTGTCAAGCCTGCAAATAGGCCAAAAAGGGTTGTTACTAAGACAGTTAGGACCACCTATTCTCTCCTACCACACATGCAAATCCCCATTAGCCTTAGCAAAGGTATGTAGGGCCACTCCTTTACGCCCAACACGTGTATGAGCCTTAAACTTATTCTCCACACTTGTCCTGACATACCCAAATGGTCACACGTATGAAGGACAAAATTATCTTTGACATGCTAGTAAAGAACGCCAATGAAAGAACGTCATGTGGCATGGTAGCCTGAGTATTCCTTATAAAACACTCAAGTTTTATTTTTGTCAATACAACCAACATACACACCACAAGATTTGAGGTTTCTTCCACCTCTAGCCACTATTGCTGAAAGGTTACAAGCTCTCTAACCTTAGATAACCCAACTCTGACTTAAGCATTGGAATGTGGTCGTTGGCCACTCCCAGCTCCACCTCTGACCGTTTTTTCGTTGTTTTACAAGTTTAAGGCGAATTGGCAAGCTCTCTGAGTCCATATTAAAACCTCTCACTCTTCCTTCAATTTTTAAAAACCTAAAACAGCTTGTACACCCTAATCAAGCGAGGCACCCTACATCCCAACAAAAATAAATTCATTGTTCTTAGTTAAGTTTTGTGGCTTTCACTCATACACGTAAAATCTACTAAAAACAATCTCCCTTGACAATCCGAACACCTAGAGCATAAGTTGAGTTTGGTAAAGTATCATACCTTGCCAAGCTAGTCAAAATGATTCATTATCAAGGGGACTGGATACTTGTTCTTAATGGTGATCTTACTAAGTATTTTCTAGTAGATGCACATACAAAGAGAGCCGTCTTTCTTCTTTTAGAAGAGGAACAATGGTTTTATTTCAAGTAATTTAAATCTAACATAAATCGTCAATTTCCTTATAAGGGTGTTTGAAATAAACCAGAAGATTCAAGATTTCGTATAATTGCAGCATGTAGAATTGAATGCAAGCAAAAAGGTTTACTAATTGAAGCTTCTATAATTTTTTTTATCACTGAATTTGTAAGCTCATTTGTCAACAGGAGCCCATTCTAATTTGCAGACACTAAAACTGAAACATTGGAACTGCACTTGGAGAACTTCTTCTGTACTTCCATATGTAAAGTTGGTTTTAATGCTATTATCTCAATCTTCCAACTTTGGTTTACTAATTGTTGCATTTACGTTTCCACTTAATTTGTCAAAATTTGTGTATTTATACATAATAAATGTGTAGATCAAGTATCAAGCAACAAATTGGAAGCAATGAAAGAATTGAATTCTTTTTCAGCAAAAGATAATGGAATCATGGTAACTCACATGAAACCAATCATGCATCAGCTCCTTTCACACTGGATAATATCATATTAATCGAGGGGAGAATTGAAGATTGAAAGCGGTAATAACTGAATTAACCATCTCAAAGTCCTTGAATGATGTGGCAGCTTACGTGGCCGTTTCTACTATTCTTGAAACATGACGTGGGTTTTTCCCAAACTGATAAGAAGTTATTAGGCTAAAGCTAACTATTATTCTTTTAAATTTAATTAAGCTAGCCACTGGCATAAGATTATTAACCTTAGCTTAAAAGATTATTATCATCTTATTTTTGGTTATCATATTTCTTGCCTATAGTATAAATACAGTAGTGAACCATCAATGAAAATCATTCCAAACACTTCATTTTCTTCATATTCCCTTGGTATCCAAGCAGGGTTATAATGGTAAGCTCTAATGCTATAAAATAAATCAACTTGAATACTGGAAATACTTCCTGACAAACCTTTAGTTTCACCTCTCCCATTAAGCTTGATAGACAGAATTTCCTAATATGGAAATCTCAAGTACTTTCTTCAATTCGAGGCAACAACATTGAGTTTCTAATTAATGGGTCCACAGTTGTTCCAACTAAGTTCATAGTGAATATAGATGAACATCAAACCATTATTATAGCTGAAAACCCTAGGTATATTCAGTAGCTCAGGAGGGACAAGATCTTGCTCAGCTGGCTCTTGTCATCAATGATAGAGTCGGTTTAGGAATAATGGTGCAATATACAACTTCTTTTGAAGTCTAGAATGCACTTGAAACACATTTTGTATAATAGTCAAAATCTATGGTCTTGCAACTGAAAATGTAGATACAACCCACCAAGAAAAATTTGATTCAATGAGAATGATTTAATCTCCTATATTCTTGAAAGTTTAGGGTTAGAGTACGATCTTGTTGTCATATACATAGCAGCAAGGACATATAACCTTTCTTTACCAGAAATGTTTTCAGTTTTACTGAATCATGAGAGCATGATGTAGCAATTTACAGCAACTGGCAATCTTGAGCCTAATGCTCACGTAAATCTGAACTTTGCTAAACCATCTTTCAAATAGATGAAAACCCACTAGAAGAGATTTCCCAACAAGAAACTTTTGCGGTGATGTTCACGGTAGAGGCTGGGCTGGAAACAATTTCAATAAGGGAGTTAATAGATCTACTTGTCAGATATATGGTAAGCATGGGCACTCAACAAGTCAATGCTATTTTCATTTTAATAATATGTTCCCTGTATTGTGAAATAATAAACCAATGGGACAAACTTCTGCCTACATGACAATGCCAGAAGAGGAAGTTGATCATGGATGGTTTTTGTACAGTGGTGTGACACATCATGTCACAAATGATATTGGTGCCTTCAATATAAAATTTAAGTTTAAGGAAAGTGAGAAATTGGTTATTATAAATTACTTTCAATTTCGAACATTGGTAGTGCATTTGTTTTTATTTTTAACCACAAGCCTTTAATTCTGAGGATGTTCATTATGCTCCTAAGATAACAAAAGTATCATTAGCCCAAGATAACAAACTGATTCTTGATTTTATTGACAATATTTGTATTGTTAAGGAGGAGAAGCAGGAGAAGATGCGACTAAAAGAAATACCGTTAAAGGGTTATACTAATTGCCATTAGTTAAAAAAAATGTTGCTGCCTTAAAAAGTCCTCATATTGCTATTTTACTTGCTTCTCTCAATTTGAGTCTTTTGAATCCAATAAGTTCTGTACAAGAACATAGTCATAGGCCTAGTTGAATAATTCTTTTTCACAATCGGATCAAGCATCCTCATCCTAATGTGTTAAAACAAATATTGCTTTTATGTAATAAACCTTCAATTGGCAATAAAAATCTTATTCCTTATTTTTGCGATGCTTGACAACAAGGAAAAAAAGGCATAAGCAACATTTTGAAAAGATGAGTGCTTCACAACCTTTAGAGCCTTTACATCTTCATTTGTGAGGACCAGCCCCTTTGTTGTTATTTTAATTGCTTCTTTCAATTTGAGTCTTTTGAATCCGATAGGTTCTCTACAAGAACATAGTCATAGGCCTAGTGAAATAATTCTTTTTCACAATCGGATCAAGCATCCTCATCCTAATGTGTCAAAAGAAATATTGCTTTTTATGTAACTATTGGTGAATAACTTGTATTTCTATATTTCTAATCAGAATACAATAGTACAAATATATAGCTTTACAATGAACTAATTTAGGAAACTATCCTAGCTAATTGACAACTATACACGCAGCTATTCTAGGAAACTAGATCAATTCTAATAACTCTATTTTTGGTACAATTTCCTCTGCTTTGAATTAATATCTTGCAACACTCCCCCTCAAGCTGGCTTGTAGATGTCTTCCATAGCTAGCTTGCTGACTAGTAGTTCAAAATGTCCCTTGTGTAGTCCTTTGGTGAGTATGTCTGCTATCTGTTGTGCGGTTGGTACATAGGGAACACATATTACCCCACTTTCAATTTTCTCCTTGATGAAATGCTTATCAACCTCAATATGTTTAGTTTTATCATGTAGAACTGGATTGTGGGCAATAGAGATGGCAGCTTTGTTATCACAGTAAATCTTTATGGGAAGAGACACTGGAATCTTTAAATCTGAAAATAGTCTCTTTATCCATATTGCCTCGCAAATTCCATGTGCGAGTGACCTGAATTCTGCCTCAGCACTACTCCGAGCCACAACGCTTTGTTTTTTGCTCCGCCATGTAACGAGATTTCCCCCAATAAAGGTGCAGTAGCCTGAAGTTGATCGCCTGTCAGTTGAGCTACCAGCCCAATCTGCATCTGTATAGACTTCAATTTGAAGGTTGTCCCGTTTCCGGAACATAAGACCCTTTCCAGGGGTTCCCTTTAGATATCTTAGTATCCTATAGGCTGCATCAAAGTGTTCCTATCCTGGTGAGTGCATGAACTAACTTACCATGCTTACAGCGAAAGCTATATCAGGACGCGTATGTGACAAGTATATCAATTTCCCTACTAGTCTCTGAAATTTCTCCCTATCAATCACATCTTCAGCTTTAGCAGGATTAAGTTTTAAGTTGACTTTAATGGGAGTCTCAGCAGTCTCTGAAATTTCTCCCTGTCTCTTTGAGAAGATCAAGAATGTATTTTCTTTGGTTTACAAAGATACCTTCCTTCGATCTTGCAAATTCCATACCAAGGAAGTATTTTAGCACACCCAAGTCCTTGATCTCAAAATCTCGTGCCATTTTCTCCCTAAGATCTGCCAACTCTTTAGGATCATCACCTGTTAGAATTATATCATCCACATAGACAATTAGTATTGATATCTTACCACTCTCTGAGTGTTTATAGAACATTGTATGATCAGCTTGGCTTTGATTGTAGCCATAACTCTTCACAGCCCTTCCAAAACGTTCAAACCACGCCCTTGGAGATTGTTTAAGGCCATATAGGGATTTTTTAAGTCTGCAGACTTTGTTTTGACCGAACACCTTCTCAAATCCTGGTGGTGGACTCATAAACACTTCTTCTTCTAATTCCCGTTCAGAAAGGCATTCTTGATATCTAACTGGTGTAATGGCCAGTTATAATTTGTTGCTAAGGATAATAGTACCCGAATGGAATTTATTTTGGCGACAGGGGCAAAGGTTTCTTGGTAATCAACCTCATGTGTTTGAGTAAACCCCTTAGCCACGAGTCTGGCTTTAAATCTCTCTATACTTCCATCCGCCTTGCATTTCACTGTAAACACTCATTTGCACTCAACTGTTTTTTTATCCATGGGTAGGTCAACAACTTCCCATGTCCCACTTTTCCTCAGAGCATTCATCTCTTCCATCACCGCTGATTTCCAATCAGAATCATTAAGTGCTTCTTGAATGTTTCTTGGCACATGCAGGTTAGAGATTTTAGATATAAAGGCATTGTGTTTTTTCGAGAGTTTACCATAGGATAGATATTTGGACATAGGATGAGAAGTACAAGAGCGTTTTCCTTTTCTGATTGCTATTGGAACATCATAGTTATTAGAATTGTCATCAAGCATAGGATTGACAGTAGGTTCAGATATTTCATCAGGATTAGGAACAAGATTATGTGAGGAAGTTTCTAGAGTACCTGTATTTCTTTCAGATTCTTCACTCAGGGTGTCTGGTCGGCCTTGTGCTAAAGGAATAGTAGGTCTCTTACTCCTTGTATGGTTCCTCCTTGAATAAGTAAGAAGCTCTTTGTCTTGTTCCTTGAGAACAGAAGGTAGTATTTCTGCCCCTGTCATAGTCTCAGCAGTGTTTGGCAAAATAGTCTTGGTATCACCAGTTTCAAAAACAACATTAGGAATAGCAATCTTTTCATTAGAAAACTCATTTTGAGGTATAGGTTTAGTAATGCAATCTAGGGTTTTAGGCAGGGGATTGGAAATATCATCCCAAAAATTTTCTTCTTCTCTTATTTTCTCCCCCTGAAGAGAAATTTTTTGAAAAAAAGGTTGATTTTCCAGAAAAGTGATATCCATAGAAACAACAGTTTTCCTAGTTTTTGGATTAAAACACTTATATCATTTCTTATTTGGTGCATAACCAATAAAAATACATTTTTCAGCCCTTAAATCGAGTTTAGACCGGTTTTTATTAGGTATATGAACATAAGCTATACATCCAAAAATTTTCAGAGGAAGATTAGAGTGAATTCGTGATTCTGGAAAATATTTTTTAAAACAGTCAAGTGGTGTAATGTAGTTTAGAACGCGGGTGGGCATCCTGTTAATTAGATAGGATCCAGTTAAAACCGCTTCGCCCCAAAGATATTGAGGAACATTCATAGAAAACATAATAGCACGAGAAACTTCAAGTAAATGTTTATTTTTACGCTCAACAATACCATTTTGCTGAGGTGTATCAACACAAGTAGTTTGATGATGAATACCTTTTTCTGCAAAAAAAGTTCTAAGATTTTGCTTAAAATATTCAGTTCCATTATCGGTATGAATAATTCCAATTTTAGTTTGAAAGTGGTTTTCAATCATCAAGTAAAATATTTCAAATAAGTTCTGAACCTCAGATTTTTCCTTCATTAAATAAACCCAGCATAGGCGAGTATGATCATCAATAAAAGTCACAAACCATTTTTTCCCTGAAGAAGTATTAATTTTTGAAGGACCCCAAATATCACTATGGATTAAATAAAAAGGCTTTGAGGCTTGATAAGGCCTTGAAGGATAGATAGTTCTATGACTTTTTGATAAAATGCAGTTTTCACAATGGAATTCAGAACAATTCAAACCTTTAAATAAATTAGGAAATAATTTTTTAAGATAAGGAAAACTAGGATGCCCTAGCCTATAGTGCCAAAGCATAATTTGATCCTTAACTTGAGTAGAACTAATACTACTAAAGCCTTGAGCTTCTTTATTCTTAGATTCTTCATCTTCAAAATAGTAGAGACCATCTATCAATTTAGCACTGCCAATCATCTTCCCCGAGTTCTGTTCCTGAAAGACACAGTGGTATTTGGAAAAAATAACACGACAGTTAGAGTCTCTAGATAATTTACTAACTGATAGCAGATTACAGGTAAGTTTAGGAACATGGAGAACATTTTTAAGAGAGATGGTTTTAGATAGATTTATCAAACCGTTGCCAGCTATAGGGGAATATGAACCATCTGCTATACGAACTTTTTTATGACCAGAACAAGGGGTGTAAGTATGAAATAAATGAGAAAAACTTGTCATGTGATCAGAGGCTCCTGAATCTATAATCCAAGGAGTATGAGAAATAGGTAAATGACAAGAGAGAGCATTTAATTTACTACCTGCTTGAGCAATGGCAGCATTAGGTGTACTTAATGATCCTGAGTTAGATTTCAGCAGCTTCAGAAGGTGATCCATCTGCTCTTTGTTAAAGGGGACAGACTCGGCCTCATGTGCAGCAGGAGTACGAGTGAATCTGCCTTCATGAGAACCCTTCCAATTTGCTGGTTTTCCGTGGATCTTCCAGCAAGTCTCTCGTGTATGCCGTGGCTTATTGCAGTGATCACACCAAACGCGAGACTTTTCATCAGGTTTCTTTGTAGCAGTTCGGCCAGCATTAATACTAGCAGCAAGGGCTGAGTTTTCAATAGTGTTAACGAGATTCCTTTTTCCAAGCATAACAAGACGCCGACTCTCCTCACGGCGTACCTCAGAAAACACTTCTCCAATAGAGGGAAGCGGCTGCCTCCCAATAATCCTGCCTCTAACTTGGCGGATTTCTCCGAGTTTCAGAGTTAACTCATATACTTGAGATTGATTTCCCAAGTCAGAATACATTTGGTTAATGTTGTCCCAAAGCTCCTTGGCCGTGTGATAACACATATAGTTGGAGCTTATGTCCTCCTCCATAGAGTTCACCAACCAAGTCATTACCATCGAGTTCTCAGCATCCCATGTTGGATAGGTTGCATCGTCAGCCGCAGGCTCCTTTGTTTCTCCAGTCAAATACCCGATCTTGCCTCGACCACGGATATACATGCGCACAGATTGAGACCAACGCAGGAAATTTTCTCCATTCAGTTTAATGGTAGTGATCTGAATGGAGTGAGATTCCGTGGTTGAAGCCTGGGTTTTAGGCTGCGCAGCAGTAGGTGTTGGCAGGCTTGTAGAAGCATTCTGGGTATGTTGAAGGGTGTTTGTAGACTCAGAAACAACGTCGGACATGATGAAGAGGTAGGACTGATTTTAGGGTAGAAAAGAAAGTAGGAGAACGGCTAGGTTTTCTGCAGGTAAGAGAAAGGGCAGAAGAGCAATAGGGTTTCCAGGAATTAAAGGAATTCCTGCTCTGATACCATATTGGTGAATAACTTGTATTTCTATATTTCTGATCAAAATACAATAGTACAAATATATAGCTTTACAATGAACTAATTTAGGAAACTATCATAGCTAATTGACAACTATACACGCAGCTATTCTAGGAAACTAGATCAATTCTAATAACTCTATTTTTGGTACAATTTCCTCTGGTTTGAATTAATATCTTGCAACAGTAACAGACCTTCAATTTGTAATAAAAATCTTATTCCTTATTTTTGCGATGCTTGACAACAAGGAAAAAAAGGCATAAGCAACATTTTGAAAAGATGAGTGCTTCACAACCTTTAGAGCCTTTACATCTTCATTTGTGAGGACCAGCCCCTTTGTTGTTATTTTAATTGCTTCTTTCAATTTGAGTCTTTTGAATCCGATAGGTTCTCTACAAGAACATAGTCATAGGCCTAGTGAAATAATTCTTTTTCACAATCGGATCAAGCATCCTCATCCTAATGTGTCAAAAGAAATATTGCTTTTTATGTAACAGACCTTCAATTTGTAATAAAAATCTTATTCCTTATTTTTGCGATGCTTGACAACAAGGAAAAAAAGGCATAAGCAACATTTTGAAAAGATGAGTGCTTCACAACCTTTAGAGCCTTTACATCTTCATTTGTGAGGACCAGCCCCTTTGTTGTTATTTTAATTGCTTCTTTCAATTTGAGTCTTTTGAATCCGATAGGTTCTCTACAAGAACATAGTCATAGGCCTAGTGAAATAATTCTTTTTCACAATCGGATCAAGCATCCTCATCCTAATGTGTCAAAAGAAATATTGCTTTTTATGTAACAGACCTTCAATTTGTAATAAAAGTCTCATTCCTTATTTTTACGATGGTTGCCAAAAGGGAAAGGCATAAGCAACATTTTAAAAAATGAAGCACCATAGCTTCACAACATTTTAGAGCTTTTACATCATCATTTGTGAGGACCGACCCCTTTGCTGCCAAGAAGTAGTTTTAAATACTATCCGAGCATAGTAAATGACCACACACGTTATACCTGGATTCTTCCTCTCAATGCTAAGTCATAGACTCTTACAATCTTTAAGAACTTCAAAATAAATATTAAAGATCAATTGAGAAAACATATTCTACAAACAGACTGGAGGAAGAATTCAGAAGCTTTTCCAGCTTTTTAAAGGAACAGTGAATTTTCATAGGATTTCTTGTCCCCAGACACATTATCAAAGTGTCAAGTTGAGCACAAATTTTATATATACCAACATATTGTTGAAACCTAGTTAATATTTCTTGCTCACGTAGGAATGCCTTTGTCTTTTTAGGGGGATTCCTTTCAAACCTCTTTATTTTTTAATTAATAGTATGCCTACTGTTGTTCTAGGAAATAAATCTCCTTTTCAAAAACTCTTTAGTAAGTTTCCAGAATATTCATTTCTTTCAGTATTTGGTAATGCTTGTTATCCATATCTTAGGTAAGCTTAATTTTGGTTCAGTTAAATGTGTGGTTATAGCTATAATTCCATTCACAAGGGCTACAAGTGTCTTCATAAGTCAAGAACAATGTATGTGGCAATGCATATTGTTTTTAATTAAGAGGAATTTCCTTTTAACTCTGACTCTGTTTTTCTAGCTTCAAAATCAAATCAAGAGTCCTCTCATGTTACTACTCTACAATTTTAATTTGTTTCAAATTTTCCTAATCATTAGGTAACCTCAACAGCTTCTTAGTCATTCACACAACAGAGTCCGCTTCTGAGTCAATCTCTAGTGACTTAAATATAGAATGATTGCCTTGTCCATTTGTCGCTATTGTTCCTCAAGACCAAGAACCTCCTAGCCTACCTACATCACCTGAACTAGTACTAGAACCTAGCTTGCAATAAACATGACCTGAAAAATCCTAGTCCTGACCATTCTTTATCTGAAAAAATCCAACCAACAACAACTTAACGATCCACTCATCTATGATTACTCTGTCAAACGCTGGCAATTTTAAGCTAAGCTTTATCACACCACCATCTATACCGAAACAAGTGTATTTTCTAATGTTAGTGAATCTCCCATAAATCTCAAATGGTTGGCAGCCATGTAGGAGGAGTTCGAAGCTTTAAAACATAAAGGCACTTGGAATGTTGTCGAAGCCATGTCTGACATGAAAATTATTGGTTGCGAGTGGGTGTTTCATGTTAAACAAAGGGTAGATGGCAGAGTAAAGAGATAAAAAGCTCAGCTAGTCGCGAAGGGTTTTCATCAAACCCTAAGATTTAATTTAAATGAAACGTCTTAGTCTTGTGGCTAAATCCGCTACAATTCATTTGGTGTTGAATATTACAGTAATGAAGAATTAAAGGAATTGACAATTGGATGTGAATAATGTATTTCTTAATGGGGATTTGCAAGAAGAGGTTCACATGGCAAAACTTGATGGTTTTAAAGATGTTACAAAACCTAAGTATGTGTGTAAACTTTTGAAGGTGTTATAAGGTCTTAAGCAGGTTCTTTGAGATTGGTTTGAGAAATAGAATTTTGCTTTAACTAGTTGGGGTTGGGGTTTTAAGAATTCAAAGTCAGACACTTCATTGTATAAATTTCAACAGGGTATTAATTTTTTAAATGCAAGTTATGCAACCTAAGAGGAGGTAAATTGAGATTTTAAAACTTATGCTAATTCGCACAATAATTTAATTTATTACCTTAATCAAATAAAAAATAATAAATTCAATAAAGCACAATAATAAAAGAGTAATGAAAGAGAGAGCAAACACAATAATTTTTTCGTGGTTCGGCAATTCCCGCCTATGTCCATGCCTCCAAGCCAACCAAGCTCGAGGATTTCACTATCCAAGCTTCCCAAGGCTTTAAGTTCTTTACAATTGACTTCCAAGGTCTCAATAAACCTTTCCAACCAAGAGATTATCTCCCAATCTCTTCACCCAAGTGTTTCTCACACTTAAACACTCACAAATTTGATGATAAAGTAAAGATTATAACAATGAACTCGCTTTTAGAGTAAATGTACAAATGATAGCTCAATGAAGATTTAATCTATGATGATTTTTGAATTTGGAAGCTCAAAATATATTGTTTGCACTTGTTTATACTTGCAAAAGTCTTAAAATTAAAGTTTGAGTTGAGTTTTTGTAGTTAAAGCCTGAAAACTAACCGTTATAGGCAAATTCTAGCAAGCAAGCAGCTAGCCGCTTAATTTATCCAGCTCCCCCTTAGAACAGTAAAGTTACCGTTAAATTTGAATTTTGCTACAATAACATTGTTTATAAAATTGCAATTTTACCCAAAACATTTTGTAATTATACTCTAACCCAAAACGTAATAGAACTTTGTAAACCGGTCCAATTTCAGAATTTTTAAATAATACTTGTCATTTCTAAAACTTTTTAAAATTATGATATGACCCAAAACATAATAATATTTTTCAAAGAAGTCCTTTTCAAACTTTAACAAAATACTTATAAATTCAAAGTTCTCAAAACCTTTTCAATTTAGTCCAAAATTTTAAAATGTGAAGTTTTCCTCAGGCGATTAGCCGCTAGCTCTCTGTCCACTTATGATATTTACACTCAGGCCCTCAAACTTTCATAAATTCTAGTATGACCCAGAATGTTTCAATTATTTATAAATAAGTCCAACTTCGGAATTCAAAACAATACTTATTAAGATCAAAGATTGCAAAACTTTTCATTTTATTCCACATCTTGAAAAATAACTAATTTCATAAAATACTTAGCTTATACTTATAAAACTTTTGATTTATGAAAAAATAATAATTTATTAAACAAAATCTTGAGTTTTTCAAATGTTAAACCATTCATCTATTAAATCATACTGGCTTTACAAGAATTGTCGCAATAATGAGTCTGTTGAGCTCTAAACTTTATTCTTGATCGTGTCGTTGTCCGTTGAGTGTCTTGAGCTTGATTTCACGTGATTCACTTCATCATAAACATTATCCTTCAAGAACTAGTGAAAATGAGAAATACAATATTTATCAAATCACTTAAGACACATGTTTGTTATCATCAAAATTACAATATGTGTAGCCCTTTAGGCTAACAATTTTGTCTCTGTACTTGTGTATGCAGATCGTATTTTGGTAACGGGATAGAGAGAAAGTGTTATGAAGATGGTAATTAAACAGGATAAGGATTTAGTCATGAGTTGAGCTTTTTTTTAGTATTAAATTAATGGTTGTTAAACAAAAATAAAAGATTAAAAATTTAAAACAGTTCTAATTACTGATTTAGTACTCATTGAAAACTTAGCTTAGTACTGAATTATAATCCAATTGAACAACTTAGTGCGCAATTTGCATTAAAACTATTGGGACCACCGAAGTACTTCACCGGTCGTGAATTACATAGGAGCTCTAATGGTCTACACATTAGTGAAAGCAAACATACACCTATGATTACAGCAAGTAAATATATAGTTGTTGGGGACAAATAGTTACATAGGAGATCTTTTGGATCATGCAAGAATGAAGCATCGTAAAGCGAATCTACATCTATGATTACGACAAGTAAATACATAGTTGTTGGTGACAAACAACTTCATGATTCAACTTTCTATAGGAGCATCTTAGGAGCTTTACTCTATGTAACAATCACTCGTCTTGAGATCTCTTATGTTGTTTGCCAATTAAGTCAGTAATATGCAGGATCCTCAACAAGTGCATTGGCATCGCTGTGAGAGAGTATTATGCTACCTAAAAGGCACTATCAGTCACGGATTGTAATATACACCCAAAGGGAGAAAGGGAGAATATAGAATTTGTACAACACATCTCTTGATGGCTTTTCGACACTTGATCATAGAATTCTCTGACCAGAGTGTGTCAACATATTTAGTATGTTGAAAATAATCATTAGAGAAAACTAGTAAGTATCAAGAAACAAGATGTAATTAAATTGATTAGACAGTTGAGATATTAATTTAATTAACGATGTGGTACAAAGGATTATGCAGTAAAGAAATCAATGTGGCATGGGTCGAATTATTATTCGAAAACACTATCCTAGATAACATACAATTATGGAGGTCAATTCTAATCTTTTAGTGGAGTAGATTTGGAATTAAATAATTGGGCTAGTTTAATTACAGGCCTAATTATTGTAGCCACTATTGTATGTACCCATATGATCTCCGGGTTAGCTCATTTAATTGACTGCACCGCTACTAGATTAATAAGCAAGATAACTAGTTATTTGGGTTAAAAGCCTAAATATATTATTTAGTGGGAGGCTTCATTTAATATGCTTGTGTGTAAGGGGCCTTGTGTTATTTTACAAGGTGGGCCCCTATAACACAAGAACAAGTAACTATTTTTGGTTTTATTATTTTTTTATTTAAATCAAATGTGATTTAATAGAATTAAAAAATATATAAATATGGAGCCTAGGGTTTCCACCAAATAGAGATATAAAAAGGCTTGTTTTCTCTATAAAAAAAAAAAAAAAAGAGCAGTCACATTATACAGATAAGAAAAAAAGATTTTTTCTCTCTAATTTTGAGATGAATATTTTCTCTTGCTAATTTTTTTTAGTGGTAATAAAGGCGCTCACACGTCAAATGCTTATCAAACTTGAGTCATAACTTGAAAGATCATTGGTGACAGATCGTTCA
Source organism: Citrus x changshan-huyou (assembly GCA_039657385.1). Taxonomy (NCBI): domain Eukaryota; kingdom Viridiplantae; phylum Streptophyta; class Magnoliopsida; order Sapindales; family Rutaceae; genus Citrus; species Citrus x changshan-huyou. Next base: position 16,944,217 of record CM077554.1, on the reverse strand, counting down.
GTGCTTGATGAACTGAAAATTGCAATTGTTGAACCCCTTTTATCTGGTGCGACAGCACAGCTGCTAACCCAGTCCACCACTGTAGAACAAAACATATTGATGTTGACGCGCACTTTGTCAGAGGTATAGTGTCAAAAGGCCTCGTGGAAGTTAGATACATTCCTACAGACTTTCAATCTACAGATATCCTCACAAAATTACTCGCTACGGAGTGGTTTCAGTGTTTGCTTGAGGGGGCATGAAAGTGCAGTAACTAAATTAACTATATCAAAGTCCTTGGATTATTTGGCATCTTACTTGGCCGTATTTAACATTCTTGAAACATGACGTGGGGCTGTTCCCAAACTTACAAAGCTAGTTGTTATCCTTTTAAATTCAATAAGGATAGCTACTTGCGTAAGGTAAAACTTAGCTTTAGAGATTGTTATTATCATCTTATTTTTTACTTATCATATTTCTTGGCGAATCCATCAGCGGCTGTTGCATAAATATAATAGTAAAGCATCAATAAAGTTCATTCCAAAAATTTCCTTTCCTTAATATTTCTATTAAGATCACTTGGGGAAAGATTATACAGAAAAAAATACAGCAAGACAGGAGCTATTGAATTTTAAATTGACAATGAATGCAGGATTTGCTTAAAAAAATTATTATCCAGCAAGCACAATCGTGGGTGGTCTTATTTCCACTTAATTTGAAATCAAAATTGTCATTAGAAATAAAATTAACAGTGAGGAACAATGAAGAGGAAAGAGAAAAAGAAAGGGCACGATTTATTCGTATTATGGTTTTTTTTCCATGATTTAGAATTAGGGTTTTTGCGTGTATTTTATTAGTATTAGGGTTTCTAATTTATTCCTCTCAATTGATTTTAAATCTTATTTCCACTTCAATCTCAAATATTTCAATTACATCAAAACTACTTGGGATATCTTTAACATGTACTTGTAATGAATTTTTTATTTTCTTTATTGCATTTTGTTATATATTAGTTTGTTGAAAGAGTTTTCATTACTTGCTTTCAGCCTCCATTTCGCAAGCTTTATCTTCTGCTAGTTATTGTCAAATAGTTTTATTGGTGGCTGTGTCATTCTAATTCTATTTCATAATTTTTTTTCAAGTGAGAATCATTTAATTTTCTTCACCATGCTTTTCAGTGTCTAGTCTTGTAAGATAGAAAACATAATTTTTTTCTGATGTAAGAATCCATATGTTTCATCTCTAGCAGCAGCTCTCTAATTCTTTAACATTTGAATGTGCTATTTGCATTTCACTATGTAAATAAGAACTGGTTAAGTATTTTTTGAATGTGCTATAACAGTTTGTTAGTATAATATTATTACAAAATTACGAATCATTTTTTATGTATTCTACGATTAATCAAAAATTTAAAAAATAATTTAGGGTTTAAGAAAACAGTTAAATGTTGAATGTAAAGATGGATTTAAAGAGTAGAATTTCTATTATTTTTTTACTATATTTTAGGTTTATAATTATGATTTGATTTAAGGGTATTTTAATAATTAAAAATTATTTTCAAAAGTGAATTTAATGAGTAATTCAATGAGTTCAAATAACTATACACTTATTACAATATCATTTGGTCAAAATAGCAATAGTCATATGTAGGGATGGCAATTGGTCGGGTTGGGTTCGGGCTTGGACTGATCCGATTACTGAAATTGAAGGCCTGATCCAAAAAAAGCCTGATTATTTGCATTTCAGGTCAAGTTAGACTTTTTGTGAGCCGACACAGTGCTTTCTCTCTTGCCTTAAATATTTTGTTTAGTTTTGCTTTGTCCAATTTTACTTTGTTTGTCAATGATGTAAAACAATATTGTTTTGTTCTAAAACTATTATATGTCCATAATTTTTCATTAAAAAAAAAAACTAGTGTATTATACAAATAAAAATACACAATTCCACAATTCAATTCTGCAACTTAACATAAATTAAAAAAAAATCCATAATTTTTTCCATACGCATTGTATATTTATAGGGCCCGAACACCAACCCGAATTTAATTGAGCTTTAATTTGTTGGCCTGAACCCAACCCCGAGACTAAAAAATTCGGATCACAGTCCAAAAAACTTGGGTCGGATCAATCAGGTCAAAATTCGGACTGTGTCAAATTGCCATCCCTAGTCAGGCCTTGAATCTTCAAATTTTGAAACCTTTTCATTTACTACAAACAACTGAAAAAAGCCAAAAAGTTGGAGCAATATAATGTAAATTGATGTTATATAATATTTACTTGCATTGAAAAATAGAATAATTAGTTTTAGAGAAAGAAACTATCTCACTTTATTTTATTTTACATCATTACTCGAAGTGAATAGATTTTTTTTTTTGGTCGTGGAAATAATAATCAAGATAACAATGATTGAATAAGCTACTTGAAATATATTGGTAATAATATTATTCTTTGAGTTAAGAAAGCAATAAGTAGAATACGTTTTATATCTTAAAGCATATTGTGATTAATCATAGCTTCGAAATAAAGTCTTCAATACTTTCGTTAGGTGGCTTGCATTGAGTAAAGTTTTTACTGAATAATGCATCAGTAGTTGTTAGGAAAAAATAATAATAATAATACTAACCATTAATTTAATGCTAAAAAAAATTCGGCTTAACATTGCATCCTAATCCTTATAGTAAAAGACCAACAAATGATGTTTTTGCTTTAATTTGATTTTGGTTCAGCCCAAAAACATTATAAGTATAACACCCCAATTCCACTAACAAGACTCTACGGTAAAATTGAAGTAAAACTGCATTTAATCATTCTCCTATCTAAAACTTTCAAAGTAATAACGAACAATAAATGTTCTAAACCTCCAAAAGAATATAAATAAATTTTAAAATAACATATTCTCAAATAAATATCATCCCAAAGGAAGCTAAATTAGTTTTAAATTATCAACGTAATATTAATCCTCAAAAGAAACAAAGCTCTTATTCTTCCTCCTAAGACCATGAGCTGACATCATCTAACTCTATCTACAAAAATGTGGTAACCAGAGGTGAGTCGTCAACTCAATAAGTAAATTCATGCACAATACTAAAAACCTTTAAAATATAATTTATTAAAACTTCTTAGACGTGCAAAACAATAAGAGAAACTATCTTTGTAAATCATCATTTAACAAGAATAAATCACATCATTACAAAGACATTTAAATCCTTTAAAAATAACAAAAGTATTCTAAACACATAAAACATAATTAGCTCATGCCACATAGTATTACTTGCAGACCTAATGACCCGGCCATATAACATCATTCAGGGTACTGTACCCCGCGAGAATCATTAACATTAACATCATATGTGCACAAAATCCAGCTAGCCTTCCATAACATAACATAACATAACATCACTACAAATAATGAGCCAAAACATATAAAATCATCCTTGAACATTTAATCATTTGTAAACTTCCATAAATTACATTTAAATAATTCATAATTATTTCAAAGTATTTGACCTAGAACAATTTAATAAAAGCTTTCATTTTTAAGACAATTTATAAAACAAGTTTTTAATAAATAAAGTTTTGTTATAAATAATTTTTAAGGAATGATTTTACTTAACAAAATATTGTAAAAGACTAGACAAATCAGTTTCATTTACTTTTTTTTCAACATAATACATATCTTGAATCAAAAGTAATTTAATTGTAAAATAGATGTACTATGCATGAATCTACTTACCTCGATCCTCAATAATAAAAAGAAAGGTAACCTCAACCACGAGGTCACTCTCATCCTAAAACAACAAGACACATTCTTATCAATATAAATTCAACCTAATCAAGCCTAGTCATAAGTACTAAACCATCAAAGCGAGTCTAAACTTGACCATCCTATGCAAGCTAATTTTTACTAAGCTGATCATAAGTCAGAAAATTGTAAAAATTACAAAAGGAAACCATAAACACATGCAGCATTTCATATGAAAATGCAAAAAAATGAATGAAGGCTAGAAACATATTGCAAAAAGAATTTTACATGTGAATGTCCGCACTGTCCAACAGTGATAAAAACAGAGATAGCTCAATTAGAAAATTCGTAAAATATTTAATAAAAATCATAAAAATTATACCAATTGATTTTACAACAGTATAATCAATATATCAAATTTCTAGAATTTTTGAAGATGTAAAACTATTTTAAATGAATTTATATTAAGAGACCAGCAAATCTGTCCAGAAACTTTCAGGTTTGTGTTTTGCAATTCAAAAAATCATAACCTAACGTTAAGTCAATCAAAATTGGTCAAATGAACTTTAAATCATATGGGACACATGATATTATATGGATATAATTTTTATAGGTCATTCTAAAGCCTTTTAATAGTCTAAACTAATTTCACCATCAGCAATCGCAATTCTGGAAAGCAATTTCCAGAACTGCAGCAGCCCAACATAATGATTTTGTAATAAGTTTTATACTCAACCAACAATTATGAAATAGTAAGTAGACATAATGAACATTAAATAGAAAAATCAACATAATTTTTAGAGATCATTTGAATAGACAGACAAATCGTGAAATCAAACATGCTACTGAAAATCAGAATTTTCTAGCACCATTGTTCCAACTTCAGAAAATCACAACAAATTGATTACTTGGAATCTCTTTGCACAAAATACATCATTGAAAACCTTAGGATGTCTAGTTTATTTTTTATTTTTTAAAAAAACTTTAGTACCGAAATTGAATCAAAATAAAGGGAAAACAATAATCAAATCACATAACTCATACCTCATAATTCCTAACTAGTCATTCATGATAAAGAGAACAATGCATGCATTCATCATCAAACACATAAGATTAGAGAACATGTATTAGAGAAGGATAATTACCTGAAAACTTATTTCAAATGTGCATAAAAGAAAACCCTAGAATTCTTTGCTTTTATATGGTTATTAGGATAAAGAGTTTTAGTTGTTGGGAGATAGGAAGAGTTTAGGTTTTATAAAAATACTTGCTTTTATAAAAATACATTATACGATTATATGATAAAAATGATATTCTACAATAATTTATTTTTTAAAAAAAAATAAAGAAATAAAGAAATTATACTTTATCTTAAATAGTGCTAATTAAAATCGATTAATACAAACAAACGACAGACAATTAAATAGGTAAGCATAAACAAACAAACAAGGAAAGGGTGTTACAATAAGAGCTTATTTTCAAGAGATGGTCTTGATAACAATGGAGACTAAAGCACCTAGAGACAGTTTTCGGGGGATGGTCGTGACTAGGATGAACTTAAAATCAAAGAAAATAGTAATTAGTGGTGGTGCCGATAGTGGCTAGCAACGGCACTCAGACGGTCAAGTTAGTTGGAGGTTGAAAGAGATGAGGGCTTTCAGGGAATCCCTTGAATGAGAGAAAATTTGAGTGTTTTATGTGAGTAAGAGAACTTGCCACCTTTTAGAGACTAACCTGACCTTCAAAGTGTAATGTCAAATACTAACTAGGAAACCCAAGAGGGAGGTGAATTGGGATTCTAAAAATTTAAGCAATTAAAACTTAATGAAATTTAAACAAAGCAACCAAATTCGAAATAAACAAATTAATGTGCAATAAAAAATAAAGAGATAGGGTAAGAGAGAGAAAACACGCGATTTTTACGTGGTTCGGCCAACCATACCTACATCCACACTTCCAAGTTCACCGGGCTTGAGGATTTCACTATGCGAGCCTCCAAGGCTTCAACAACTCTTATAATTGACTTCCAAGGTGTCAATAGACCTTTACAACAGGAGATTATCCTCAATCTCTTAACCCAAATGTATTTCAACACTTACAACTTCTCAACTTGATTTTACAAAAATGATTACAAATAAAATTTCCTTACACAATGTGTTTGATTACAAATGAAAGCTCAATGAATGAATGAAATGAATACACAAATTTTATGCTCAGATTGCAAAAGATTGCTCAATAATAACAATAGTTGTCTCTCTCCATTTGAATTTGATTGAAGCCATTTTATAGTTGGAGTATAAAACTAACCGTTATTAACTTTCTGGTGCCGCTTTATGTTAACTGGTTTGCTACTCGATGTTACCGTTATGGTCAAAGATTTGAATTTTTGCACATCTGGTTTACTGCTTTTTTTTTTTCGGTTAGCCATTTTTACTCTAGAGAGCTTCTGCTTGTTAACCAGTTTGCCGATTTGGTGAATCTGGTTAGCCGCTTGCTACAGTGAAACAATTATTTTCTAAAATTATTGTTTTATCCCAAAACTTTATAAAATTATACTATAACCCGAATATTTATAAAACTTTACAAATAGCTCCATTTCCAGAATTTAAAACAATACTTGTTGATTTCAAAATTCTCAAAACTTTTCAATTTAAACCATAAACTTGAAAACAACCAATTTCATAAAATCATTTTCTTGCCTAAAAAACATAATGTGTAATTCCTTATTTATCCAAAACATATGGTTTGTTATCATCAAAATAACATTTTATAGCCATATAGGCTAATAATCTCTCATTTTTTTATGATGACAAAACACATTATAATTGTTTAATTAAGTTATGAAAAAACTCCCCTTAATAATTGCAAGATTAAAAACTAATTTGAAAAAGATTTTAAAAAGCTCCCGCTGCATGAATGCATATGAATACATATTTTTAGAAACAAACAATTATATATCATATCTCCCCCTTCATCATCAAAAAAAGTAAAATACTCCCCCTATCATGCATCAAAAACTCTAGACAAGCACATTAGTTCCACATTATCCAAAACATAAGTGAAAAAACATAACAAACAACCATATCAAATCCACATAATCCAAAACAGAATGAAAATCATAACAAACATCCACATAATCTCAAATGAAAAAATAAAAGAACATCAAGCAGTAAATGTTGGTGTGTCCAATACAAGTATAAGAGAAAGAGACTACTGAGGTGGTGGTAATGGTGGTGGTAGAGGTGGAAACATATATGGAATACCAAAGTGGTCAAAGATGAGGCGCTAACCATGAAGGAACAGCTGATGCTACTGTGAGAGACGTTGGTGCTCCTCAAGAATGTGCTGCTGAAAGCTGGTTTGCTGCACAGCAAGTGCCCTCACCTCATCTATAAGCTGCTGAAAAGTAACCTCTTCAGAGGCAGAGGGCTCTAGAGGTGGTATAGCAGATGCAGAAGAATCAAGATCATATGCATATATAGGAGGATCATGACGTCTACGCTAACCCCGAAAAGGAAGTGAAAAATCAGGAAGTTGATCAACATGAACCACATCATTGAGAGGACAATCATCACTCGGAGCAATCAAAGTGTACTTAATGTCAGTGAACTTTACCAATGCTCCATTACGCCACTCAAATCCTAAGGCACACACGGCTTCATCCCCTATACTCTTAGAGGGTTTACAGGATGGTTCATTAATGGGTACCCTAAAGTGTTTAAGGATCCAGGTGCTGAAATGACCATGTGGAAGGGAACGGGTAATCAAATTGGGTATGGAAAGCATGGTGTAACATATGTAGAATTTAAAATGAATAAGTATGAGGCGGTTAAAAAGTTAGTAAAAGAAAAAGAATAAACTGGAAACAGAGGAAACATATGCACGTGTAACAGAGAGTGAGAGAGAAGCTACCAAACCGACCCAACTACAGACCCGAAAACCGGACCCGGAACTCGCGACTTTGACCCGGCCATATCTCCCATTCCCGGCCACCATTTCGGCCGAGCTTGGTACCAATCTGAAGCTTAGAAGCTAGCCGTCATTCCCCTGCCATCCTCGTCGCCGAAAACTAACCAGAACAACAGCGATCGAAGCTTGAAAACCCGCGACTGTTTCACTTTGCTCCGCTGGGATTTTCGCCGGTTTAGGGTGACACCACCAGTTGGATTTTGTTCCCCTACGACTCCCTTTTTCCATTTGCGACCATCCATAGCCACCGAGAGTTAATGTTTCATCGTCGGTCAATTGTTGGAATTCACGGCTATCAAACTAGATTCTGGCGTCATTGTCGTACGTTGGAGCTCACCGTCGGTACCATTGAACTTAGTGTGATTGGAACTTTCAGACTTGAACTTCCTGGCCAGCGTTGACTAAATTTCGATGACCGTTGACCGGCAAGGGCATTTCGATAATTTCACACTCTGAGGGCAATTTTGTAATTTCTGAGCCTGTGGATATTTTAGTAATTCCTAGAATTGAGATTGGGTGTAATTATGATTCTGAGGGTAATTCGGTGATTTCCAATTTCAGAGTATTTTAATGATTTACGGACTCGAAGGCATTTTAGTAATTTTATCGACACGGGAGTTGTAAATTATGGATAGATGTTTGTTTCGAGTTTATTGCATAAATTTAGTCGTAATTCTAATTTATGAAAAATAATTATGTCGTTTCCTTGATTTAGGAGGATCCGTGAGTGAGAACCGGTCCGCAGACGTGGACGATGACTGAGCGTGAACACCGTCACTATGAGTAGAATATACAAAACCTATTTGCATAGTTAAATATGATAGTAATGCATGTTTGTGAAATAAGTGTTTTAAATGTTCTGATTTAATAATTTCTCGAAATGGATTTTATTCACGCATTGATATTATATTAAAATGTTTGGTTAATGATTTTGTGTATCGACTTTGAATAAAGCATGATAATTTTTTAAAGATAAGAAAAATGTATTCAAATGTGGTATGATTTAAAGTATGGTTAAAAGGTATGTGAATATGAGTATAGTGATTTTTTTTTAAATCATTAGACAGTACCCTTCCCTCCAGATACATGTGATACAGATGAGATGAGAGACCTTTGGGGCCCGTCTGAACACACAAAGAGGCTTTGGGCCGTGTGTTTGGGCGTTTTTGCCTTTTGGGGCATATGCATACAGTATGATGATTACAGAGATACAGATAAGAGATACAGACATATATTGAAATACAGATGATACATATGAGATATGGGCCTTTGGGGCCCGTCTGAGTACATGATAACTCTAGAAAATGAGAGTTATTACATCCTTTCTAGACTTAAATCAAGATCACTTAGAGATAAAATAAGGTGTTTTTATTACATTTTGGTTATATTTTGCATAAACATTCATTTTAGTTGAGTCTTAATAAGTTTTGCTTAAATCAAAGTAATTTGTGCTAAAAACAGGTCCATAATTATAGGTTTTCAAAAAGTCTTGATTCATGAGGGGATGTTGAGGCATTAGATGAGCAAGAGGAGGAAAGAAGACAGCCGCAAAAGAAGTAAAGCACAATCGGGAATAATGCAGTATGGTTGCGGATGTTAGAGCAACCAGTGTTGTAGCAATCTGGGAGCAATGCGGGAGAAAACTTAGGCGCGGGTCAGCCACAGAATCACAATCTGCATGTTTCCTAATTTAACGCATGCACGCTCATGGGCTTTTGTTTACCCTAATTTGCAATATAAAAGGGAGGCGTGCACCACATAGAAAGGCGGCAAGGGAATTATCATTAGAATAATTTCAAAGGAAAGAAGAAGAAGATCAGAATTGGAGAGTGCTGTTTCGGCAACATTGAAGAATCGTGCAGAATTATTTGGATTTGTCTTTCACCGTGCTCAACTTATATTTATCTTCTTCCTTTAATTGTTTGATGTATCCCTTGATCAATATATTTATGTTTATTTTTCTCATTCAGAATATGAACTAAATTTACTTGTAGTTGAGTGACAAATAATCCATTGGGTTCTTGACTGTTCTTATATGTTGTTATGTCATTGCTGTAGCATTTTACTCTAGTAGTTTTTATGAATATAACTGTTATTTCGGTTGACCACCCATTTGATAGTTTTAGTTAAGATAGAGCAGCAAAAAGGCATGTCTTAGCGGATATTATTAGAGTATTACTTGATCTTAAGTTGAGTTTCCTGAATTAAGTTATCTTGAATCCCATAAGGGCAATACTTGAAGTTAAGATTTGTGACACACTAGACATAGGTGTTCACCTTGTAGGGTGGAGAGACTAAAGATCATAATGCCATGCCATAAGTAGATTAGCAACTGGTCATTGTTAGTAGATTTAAGGGTATGAGACTTCCAATATGCGATAGCTGAGGATGCAGATTTATTTTGTCCAGTGCTACAGCACTTGCCGTAACAACTGGTGCTAATTTGATAAAGAAAACAGTCACCCCCATAAGGAGAGTTTGATCACTCAACTACTATAATCTCAATTAAATCTTAGACACATTTAACATAGTTTATTTCATTACGGTATTGTTTTATTTAATTCTCTCACAAACATTAATTACGATAGAAATTACTTTACAATTGTTAGCTTAGACCTTAAGTTGATGTTCACTATTGTGATTGCTATAGCATTTCGAGTAACATCAATCCCTGTGGAGACGATCTTAAATACTCATCACTTTATTACTTGTTGTGTATACTTGCACATTGACATTGGTAGCAATTGCTTATAAAATTAACCAACAAGTTTTTGGCGCCGTTGCTGAGGATTGATTGTTTATCTTTGAAGTGTGAAATAAATATTGATAGCGCCAAAATTGACCTAATTCATTCTATTTATTGGCAGATCGGTACGTGCATGTGCAAAGACAGATCTGTGGTATTCCAATTCGATCCTGAGATTGAAATGACTGTCAGGAGACTGCGAAGAGAACAAAGGAATTCAAAAACTGTTTCAAGCATGAATAATTTACAGGATGCTGGAAATTTGAATCCTCACGGGCCCTTATAACCAGTCAACATTCAAGAAGAGCAGAATGAACCTGCTAACGGGAGACAGCCAGGCAATAACAATGTTATTTACATGGCTGATGATAGAGACAGAACTGTAAGAGATTATGTTGTGTTGACTCCTCAAGTTGTACACCCTGGGATCATCAGACCTGAAGTAGAAGCTGCAAATTTTGAGTTGAAGCCAATGATGTTTCAAATGTTGCAAACAGTTGGTCAATTCAATGGATTGCCAAATGAAGATCCTTATCTCTATCTTAAATTGTTCTTAGAAGTAAGTGATGCTTTTAAGATTGTTGGAGCAACACAAGATGCCTTAAGGCTGAGGCTTTTTCCTTATTCCTTAAGAGATCGAGCAAGAGCATGGTTAAATTCGTTACCATCTGATTCTATCACTACATGGAAGGAATTGGCTGACAAATTCCTAATGAAATATTTTCCATCGACAAAAAATGCAAAGTTGCGGAATGAGATTACTTCCTTCCATCAACTTGAAGATGAGAGTTTGTACGAGGCTTGAGAAAGATTCAAAGAATTGCTCAGAAGGTGTCTTCATCATGGTATTCCTTGTTGCATTCAATTGGAAACTTTCTACAATGGGTTGAATCCAAGTACAAGGTTAATGGTGGATGCTTCAGCAAGTGGAGCCCTGTTATCCAAATCTTACACTGAAGCTTGTGAAATTCTAGAGAGAATTGCCAATAATAATTATCAGTGGCCTTCAGCCAGGCAATCAGCAGCAAGAAGATCAGCAGGGGTACATAACATAGATGCAATTACAGCCTTATCAGCACAAGTAACCTCATTGCTAACATGGTAAAGGCCATGATATCTACTCCAACAACAGTAAAGCAAGTTGCTGAACTTTCTTGTGTATACTGTGGTGAAGAACATGACTTTGATAAATGTCCTGGAAATCCAACTTCAGTAAATTATGTGGGTAATTTCAATCGACAACCTCAGAACAACCCATATTCAAATACTTACAACCCTGGCTGGAAACAATACCCAAATTTCTCACGGAGCAGTCAGAATCGAAATGCTTCAGCATTGAATGGATAAAATAGAAACACACAACCACCTGATTTTCATCAGCAGAGTCAAGGGCAAAAGCATATCAGTCAGGATCCAATCACTTCCCTGGAAGCTCTGATTAAGGAATACATTGCAAAGAATGAAGCAATTGTGCAAAGTCAAGTTGTATCTTTGAGAAACTTGGAAAACCAAATGGGACAACTTGCCACAGCAATGAGCAGCAGAACTCAAGGAAGCTCACTTAGCAACACAGAAGACTCTAGGAGAGATGACAAAGAACACTGCAAAGTAATTAATTTGAGATCTGGAAAGAATGTTGATATCCCAGTTGATGTAACCAAAAATGGGATGGAATTCAATTCAGCACAAAAATCACCTCAAAATGGAAGCATGTTACAACAACCTCCCCATCAAAACACTGGTTTCATGGGCCAAGCTACAGTAACTGCAGAAGGAAGAAATTCAACCAGATCATGCTGAAAAAGAAGTTGCAACACTAGTAGCCACAACCTACACAAAACTAAACAAACAGAGTTTAAGACCTCCTGAAGCTACTCAGCAGTTTAGACATCCACCACCTTTCCCACAAAGGTTCCAGAAGCAAATACAAGACAAGCAGTTCAGCAAATTCCTGGAAGTGCTGAAGCAATTACACATAAATATACCTTTTGTGGAAGCTTTGGAGCAAATGCCAAATTATGTGAAATTTGTAAAAGACATCTTGGCAAGAAAGAGAAGACTGGGCGAATTTGAAATTGTTGCTTTAACACATGAAAGCAGTCATATGCTCCAAAGTAAGATTCCTACAAAAGTGAAAGATCTAGGAAGTTTTACAATACCCTGCTCTATAAGAACTAGGTATGCTGGCAGAGCACTTTGTGACTTGGGAGCTAGTATTAATTTGATGCCATTATCTGTATTTAAGCAGCTGGGAGTAGGGGAATGCAGACCAACAACAGTCACTCTGCAATTAGCTGACAGATCTCATGCATACCTTGAAGAAAAAATAGAGGATGTACTAGTAAAGGTTGACAAATTCATCTTCCCAGTAGATTTCATTGTACTGGACTTTGAAGCTGATAAAGAGGTACTCATTATACTTGGAAAACCTTTTCTAGCAACTAGAAAGACTGATAGATGTATAGAAAGGAGAGCTCACCATGAGACTAAATGATCAGCAAGTCACATTCAATGTACTAGAGGCTATGAGGAACCATGATGAAGTAGAAGATTGAAATTTTCTAAGTGTAGTGGATTTTGTGGTAGCAGATAGAATGGACAGATGCTGCAGTAATGAACTCAACAAAGTCACTACCTTTGAGGATATAGAAGAGGAAGATGTTACAGCAAATCAGATAGATTGGATGGGAGCAAAGCAATCTGATAGGCACAACAGGTTTATTGAGCATCTGAACCTTTCAGACAGGGAAGTAAAAATAATTTTACCATCTATTGAATCACCTCCTAGTTTTGAATTCCAAGGTAGCTAAACCGCTATGCTCATTGCTGGAACATGACAAATCTTTTCACTTTGACAAGGATTGTATTCAAGCATTTGGAGAGTTAAAGAAAGCTCTAATCACTGCTCCAGTAGTTATATCTCCAAACTGGAATTTACCATTTCAACTGATGTGTAATGCTAGTGACCATTCTGTGGGAGCAGTATTAGGGCAAAGAAAGGATAAGGTCTTTCACTCCATATACTATGCAAGCAAAACTCTTACTCAAACTCAGATCAATTACACCACTACAGAGAAAGAGTTGCTAGCTGTAGTATTTGCTTTTGACAAATTCAGAGCTTACTTGGTGGGTACTAAAGTGACTGTTTACACAGACCATGCAGCCATCAAATACTTAATCTCAAATAAGGATGCCAAACCAAAATTAATCAGATGGATCTTATTGCTTCAAGAATTTGATCTGGAAATTAAAGATAGAAAGGGGATTGAGAATGAAGTGGCAGACCACTTGTCATGGCTGGAAGCAGACACTAGTACATTGACAAGGAGGGACATCACTGAAACATTTCCTGATGAACAGTTGTTGGCAATATAGAAAGCACAGATGCTGCAGCAGTCATGACCCCCCTGGTATGCAGATTTTGCTAACTACTTAGTAAGTAAGATGCTACCACCTGATCTGAAGTTTCAGGAGAAAAAGAAATTTCTTCATGATGTTAGAAGCTATCAGTGGGATGATCCATATTTATATGAATTATGCTCAGATCAAGTAATACGAAGATGTGCTTCCGAATGAGAAATACACCACATACTAGAGTCATGTCATGCTGCAGCATATGGAGGACATTTTGGTGGTCATAGAACAGCTGCTAAAGTTCTACAATCAGGTTATTACTGGCCCACTATTTTAAAGATGCTTATGAATTTGTTAAATGTTGTGACATGTGCCAAAGGACGGGGAACATAACTAAAAGACATGAAATGCCATTGACTAACATTCTAGAAGTGGAAGTTTTTTATGTCTAGGGAATAGATTTTATGGGACCTTTCCCACCATCCTTTGGGAACTTATATATCCTTGTTGTTGTGGATTATGTCTCCAAGTGAGTGGAAGCTGCAGCATTACCTACCAATGATGCTAAAACAGTGGTGGCTTTTCTTCAGAAAAACATTTTTTTCCAGGTTTGGCACTCCTAGAGCAATTATTAGTGATGAGGGTGAAATTCTAGTTATGCAACCCAAGAGGGGGGTGAATTGGGATTTTAAAAATTAGGAAAATTATCATTCGTATACCCTATATTTACTCTGTTATAAAAAATACTACAACACTTTGAGGGTGTATCAATCGTCCACCCTTAGTTAACAAAATGTATCAGCTGACCACCAAACCGTTAGTTGTCGTTTGAAAGGTAACGGAATTACAGTGAATTAACGATTTTACCCTTGAAAATTATCACTTGTATACCCTTAAATTCTCTTTTTATCACTTGTATACCCTTAAATTATCACTTGTATCATATGAAAAGACCAAATTACCCTTCTGACGTCATCATACTTAAACGGCAACTAACAGTTTGGTGGTCAGCTGATACATTTTGTCAATTTAAGGTGGACAATTGATACACCCTCAAAGTGTTGTACTATTTTTTATAATGGAGTAAACTAAGGGTATACAAATGATAATTTCCCTAAAAATTAAACTAAGCAAATCACACAATAATTTAATCTAATGCCTTAATGGAATCAAAAACAATAAATTCAATAAAGCACAATAATAAAGGAGTAAGGGAAGAGAGAGCAAACACAATGATTTTTACGTGGTTCGGCAATCTCCCCCTACGTCCACGCCTCCAAGCTCACCGGGCTTGAGGATTTCACTAAGCAAGCCTCAAAGGCTTCAAATGCTTACAATTGACTTCCAAGGTGTCAATGGACCTTCACAACAAGAGATTATCCTCAATCTCTTAACCCAAGTGTATCACAACACTTACAATCTTTTAACTTAATTTTACAAAAAGGATTACAAATGAATTTCTCTCACACAATGTGTTTGATCACAAATGAAAGCTCAATGTGTGAATGAATGAGATGAATACAAGGATTTAAAGCTCAATGAAAGTTGTATTCTCAATATTTTGTTCAATGATGATTGTTGGAATTTTTCTTGTTTGAATTTGATTGAACTTATTTATAGTTGGAGCTGAAAACTAGTCGTTATTGACTTTCTGCTCACTATCGGATTGCCATTAACTAGATGTCGAATCACCGTTTGACTGGTCAATTTAACCGTTGGGCTGAATTTTCAAATTGTCGGATCGCCGTTTTATAGATGTCGGATCACCGTTAGTGTCCAGAGACTAATCTATCAATTCTGTGCAATGTCGGTTAACCATTATCTAGATGTCGGATCGCCGTTAGTGTCCAGAGGCTAATCTTCAATTCTGTTAGATGTCGGTGAGCCGTTATCAAGATGTCGGATCGCCGTTTTCTACAGTAACTACTACAGTGAACTATTTTGTAAAATAACAGTTTGACCCTAAAACTTTATATAACTGTACTATGGCCCAAAACGTTATACATTTAGCAAATAAGTCCAATTTCAGAATTTCTAAATAATGCTTACTATTTCTAAAACTTTTTGAAATTATGATATAGCCCAAAATGCTATGAATACTTTTCAAATAAATCCTTCTCCAAAATTTCAAGCAATACTTGTTGATTTCAAAGTTTTCAAAACTCTTTCAATTAAACCGTAAACTTGAAAAACAAATAATTTCATAAAATCATTTTTTCATTAAATATAAAACCTTTAAAATGTGAAAATGATGATTTATTTAAAATGTATAAAAATAATTTGAGCTTTTAAAAACTGAATCATTCTTAAATTTGTTTGTTATCGTCAAAATCAACATTATGAATACATAAATGTTAACAGAGGGTACACATTTTTGCAACAAAGTCTTTGCTGCAGCTATGGTGAAATATGGAGTCAGACACAAGGTAGCAATAACATATCACCCACAATCTAATGGTCAGGCTGAAGTGTCCAACAGAGAAATTAAAAAGATCTTAGAAAAAGTGGTGAACCCAACAAGGAATGATTGGTCTTTACAGTTACATGACTCTCTATGGGCCTATAGAACAACATACAAAACTCCACTCGGCATGTCTCCTTACCGAATTGTTTATGGAAAGGCTTGTCATTTGCCACTAGAGCTAGAGCATAAAGCACACTGGGCACTGAAGAAATTAAATTGGGACATTCATGCTGCAGCAGAGCAAAGGAAGCTTCAACTTTGTGAGCTTGATGAATTACGGCTATTTTCATATGAAAATGCAAGAATCTATAAAGAGAGGACAAAACACTGGCACGACAAGCATATTCAACACAGGCACTTCAGTCCTGGTCAATTAGTGTTACTCCACAATACAAGACTAAGATTATTTCCGGGAAAGCTAAAATCACGATGGTCTGGCCCTTTTAAGCTGTTAAAATTTTATCCTCATGGAGCTGTTGATCTTCTAGATGAACAAACAGGTCAAGAATTTAAAGTTAATGGACACAGGGTTAAGCATTACATACACCCAGCGGCAGATTGTTCAAATGAGGTGTTACTCCTTAAAGAACCCAGCTATTGAGCAATGAAAGAAGGTCAGGCTGAAGGACCTTAAATCAAGCGCTCCATGGGAGGCAACCCATTGTGGAGACAGCCACCTCAAACCAAGTTTGATCTCCTTTGGTTTTGTTGACAGCTCTCCCTCTTTACCATTTTATTTGATTTTGTTCTTCCATTCTAGTTATTTAGTTTTATCCTTTCACATTATTGCATTCTTTACTTTTGCTATCATTTGATCTCTTTATTTTTAATTAATTTTAGAATTAATTTTAGTGTGGGAAGTATGTGTAGCAATTGAATTCCGTATTGACAAGTGAGGTTGTATGGTGGCAGAGTGCAGAGGTGAGCCACGTGTCAAAGGGCTTTAGTGTGGAGTATGTAACCGTTGCTAGAATAAGCGAATGGGTGCTGCAGCAACCAATTTTACCGTTACAGTAAATTAAAATATGGAGCCTCTCACTTACCGTTGGAGATAAATCATGACAGATGGAGGCATGAATGTGGATAGAAATTGCGAAAAAATCTCTGAAATTAATGCCTTAATTTCACTGGCCGATGTTTTTGGGATATGCACATTAAATTCAAAATATTTTCCTCCCTCATTTATCTTTAGTTACCGTATTTATCTTCAATTAAAGTCCACTATAAAAAGGAGTCATTGTGCGTAGTACTCTACGACACTATTCCCCATCTCCTTCGTAAAGTACAACTCTCATAATTCTTAACCTCTTCTTCTCATTTTACTCTCAGGGACATTAGCCTCAATTTGTTACTGCTACAGCAATGCCGAGGTATAAGAAAACAGCCAGTCACCTCAAAGATCCGTCACGCTTCCAGAGTTACCATGCCGAAGAAAAATATGAAGAATTCATAGAGCCGCGTAAAATCTAAAAGAAAAAGGGTTTCAATTTCCAGAACGACTCATTGGAATTGTGCAAACAATACACAATGCGGCAGTAAAGCGAGGATGGTTAGAGTTTTGCAACCACCCTCGAGATCCTGTGCTACCAGTAGTCAAAGAATTTTATGCCAATTTGGTAAGCCCGGATCAGCACAACATTTGGGTAAGAAATACACTTGTTCCATTAGACTCCC
This sequence comes from Citrus x changshan-huyou, assembly GCA_039657385.1. Taxonomy (NCBI): domain Eukaryota; kingdom Viridiplantae; phylum Streptophyta; class Magnoliopsida; order Sapindales; family Rutaceae; genus Citrus; species Citrus x changshan-huyou. The sequence goes on along the minus strand of CM077554.1, from coordinate 16,926,290 downwards.
GCGTTATAAATGCTTTTTATAATTTACCTGCTGAAATTAATTGTGAGTATGCCAAGTTGCTTGGTAAATTGACCCCGAAAAAATGGAACACCATTTTCACAACTCTTACAATCGAAGGGGCATCGTGGGCCAACGAGGAAGGGCGTGTAGTTAATAGGATATATTTGAAACCTATTGCTAAGGTGTGGGTCAAATTTCTTAAATCTAGGCTTATGCCAACCACTCACACTACTACGGTTTCACAAGAGAGGTTGGTCTTGTTATATGTCATTGTTCAAGAGCTTCCTATAGATGTGGGTAGCATCATTGCAACATAAATCCGAGATTGTGCAGTTAAGACTCACAGGACTGCTGCCTTGCTATTTTTTTCACTCATCACCAGCATTTTTGTAGTTTTCGGTGTTCGTCTTGACGCAAGAGATGACCATATCAAGAATGATGGTGCCTTTACGGCACGTACCATTGAGAGAGTTGCTGGAGAGAGTGCTGGAACAACAACTGAACCAGCTGTTGTAACAGGAGCGAGACGAGCTATTGGTTTTGAACAGACAATCCAGGCACTCAGCGCAAGTATAACTCAATGTGCTGAAGCTTAGCAGAGGGAAAACGATAACAATTAAGTTGATCACAATATAAAAAGGATAAGGGAAGAGAGATTCAAACACGAAGATTTTTACGTGGTTCGGCCAACCTCGCCTACGTCCATGCCTCCAAGCTTTCCGGGCTTGAGGATTCCACTAAGCAAGCCTCCAAGGCTTCAAATGCTTACACTTGACTTCCAAGGTGTCAATAACCTTTACAACAAGAGATTATCCCAATCTCTTAACCCAAGTGTATCCCAACACTTTCAATCCCTTAAAGATAAAAGATTATGAACTTGTTTTGCCTCTCACAATATTTAAGATTACAAAATGATACCCAATATGTGAATAAAAGAACCAAGAATGTATAAGAAGCTCAATGAAGATTGTATTCTCAAGTATAAGCTCAGTAGTCGTATTGTGATCAATCCTTGTTTGAATTTGAATGAGCTTATTTATAGTTGCAGCTGAAAACTAGCCGTTATTGACTTTTCTGCACACTGTTGGATCGCCGTTAGCTAGATGTCGGATCGCCGTTTGACTGGTCAATATGACCGTTGGGCTGATTTTTCAAATTGTCGGATCGCCGTTAACTATATGTCGGATCGCCGTTTAGGTCCAGAGGCTACTTGTTGATATCGGCGAGCCGTTTATCACAAATGTCGGTTTGCCGTTTAGGTCCAGAGGCTACTGGTTGATATCGGCGAGCCGTTTATCACACATGTCGGTTCGCCGTTTATGTCCAGATACCAATCTCCATTTCTGTTTGAAATCGGTGAGCCGTTTATTACACATGTCGGATTGCCGCTTTCCACAAGAAACTGCTGCAGTGAACTATTTTGCAAGATGACTGTTTTGACTCCAAATCTTTATAAACATTACTTTATTAGACTTGTCAAAAATAGATGAAAATTATGTTGAGCTCTTAAAAGATTAATCAAACTTTAATCATGTTTGTTATCATCAAAATCAATAAGGAATTATTTAGGTTAACAATCTCCCCTTTTTTATGATGACAAACTTCTCAAGAAAATACTTGTGTAACTTTGCTCCCCCTAAATATGTGCTCCCCCTAAGTGAGATTTTGAAAGACTTGTTAATCTCCCTTAAAAAAAAATTTCATTTAACTTTAATCTCAAACAAAATTTTAAACACGACAGATTGATTTGATAAATAATTTATGCCAATACCAATTAACTCAATTATCTCAATACCGATTATCTCCCCCTTCATCATCAAAAAGAGATAGGCTTGAGGAATGACTTATGTTTGAAAAAAATTTGGCAGAATCTCCCCTGAAATATGAGTATATCCTCAAGAATACATAGAGTGAAAAAGAAACACTTCCATATAAATATGTCACCGTATCAACCAACCTTCATACCAACAATTACACACTTCCATAATGAGCAAGATAAACAATATAATACCAAAGCCAACTCAAGCATAAATCAAGTGCACATGTCCAACATGAAATATCATAAGCATAAACACAAAACAAATAACATCATATGCATAAGGCAAATAACATGAAATACGAAATGTTTGTGCGAATATCAGAGGGGCAGAACAGTTAAGATGGGGGCTGTGAAGACAAGCTGCCGGGGTCATATCCAAAGTAGCCGAGAATGCGACGCTAGCCCGCAAGTAACTTCATCTGCTGATCTGAAATTTTCTCCCGAAAGGTTGCAAAATCATATCGAAGCAGCTGTTGCTGCTGGGACAGAGAATCCACTCTGTCGAGAAGCTGCTGGAAGTGATCCTCAGGACAGAGCATCCAAAATGAGGAGGAAGATGAAGGACTGTTCAATTAACGCGTGATAACGGCGAGCTGTTATATAGAAAACTGCGAGCCGACAGAGTCCAGAGAGTCCTCCAAAAAATTTCATCAAAACGCCGAGCCGTTTATAGAAATAACGGCGAGCCGATAGGGTCCAGGGAGTCCCCTCAAAATTTTGTATCAGGACGGCGAGCCGATAGATAGTTATCGGCGAACCGATAGCGCCTAGAAAACTTTCCATTGGTTCTGCCCAAAACGGTTAGCCGTTTATTGAAATAACGGAAATCCGTTTTCTACAACTTATGATTTCGCACATGTATTTTGATATTTGGCTACTTATTAATACATTTCAAGATCATTGTATTGATCCAAAATGATTTGAACATGATCTCTCAAGAAATGATGTCTTATTTCTATATGCTTGGTTCGAGAGTGTTGAATGGGATTCTTTGAAAGATTAATAGCACTAGTATTATCACACTTAATAGGAATTTGTTCAAGATTAATGCCATAATCTCTAAGTGTTTGTTTCATCCAAAGTGCTTGTGCACAACAACTTCCGGCAGCTATATATTCAGCCTCGGTAGTTGAAAGTGCGATAGAATTTTGTTTCTTACTAAACCATGAAACAAGAGAGTGTCCTAGAATATAGCAAGTACCACTAGTGCTCTTCTTATCCACTTTATAACCGGAAAAGTCCGCATCCGAATAACATGTTAAATCTATATGAGTTCCCCTAGGATACCAAAGGCCAATATCTATGGTTCCACTCAAATAACGGAAAATTCTTTTAACAGCAAGCAAATGGGATTCCTTGGGACATGATTGAAATCCTGCACACAAACATACACTAAACATGATATCGGGTCCACTTGCAGTCAAATAAAGTAGAGATCCGATCATACCTCGATACATTTTGATATCCACTTCTTTGCCTTTTTCATATTTGTCTAGCTTGGTTGTTGTGCTCATTGGTGTATTTTTGGTCTTTGAGTCATCAATGCCGAATCGTTTGAGTAGATCTTTTACGTACTTGGCTTGATTTATGAAAATTCCTTCCTCGTTTTGTTTGATTTGAAGACCAAGGAAGTACTTCAACTCTCCCATCATACTCATCTCAAATTCTTTGCTCATATACGATGAAAATTCTTTACACAACAACTCATTAGTAGAACCAAAAATAATATCATCAACATAAATTTGAACAATAAGTATATCTTGGTTCTTATGCTTAACAAATAGAGTAGTATCCGCTTTACCCATTGAAAAATCATTTTCTAACAAGAAATTCTTAAGTCTATCGTACCATGCTCTAGGTGCTTGTTTTAATCCATACAAGGCTTTAAGCAACTTATAAACGTGATTTGGAAATTTTTTATTTTCAAAACCAGGGGGTTGTTTTACATATATTTCTTCTATAATATACCCATTTAGGAAAGCACTTTTCACATCCATTTGAAATAAGATGAAATCTTTATGACATGCAAATGCCAACAACATTATAATTGATTCTAATCTAGCAACGGGTGCAAAAGTTTCATCAAAATCAGTTCCTTCTTCTTGGTTGTAACCTTGAGCCACTAATCTAGCTTTATTCCTTACAACCACACCGGATTCATCCATCTTATTTCTAAAAATCCATTTAGTACCTATGACGGATTGATGTTCCGGTTTAGGAACTAATTCCCACACATTGTTTCTTTCAAATTGATTTAATTCCTCTTGCATTGCCATAATCCAAGATTCATCATTTTCCGCATCCTCAAAGGATTTGGGTTCAATTTGAGAAATGAATGCATTATGCTCACAAGTATTCCTAAGAGATGATCTAGTTGTAACACCTCGTGAGGGATCTCCTAAAATTACATCTTTAGGGTGAGAAGAGACATACCTCCACTCCTTGGGGAGTGTTTGAGAAATACCATCTTGTTGCTCCAGCTCCATATTTGTTTGTTCTTCTTGTCTATCCTCTTGATTTTCTTGTGGTGCATTATCTTGATTCTCTTTTGATGATTCTTCTTGTAGCTCTCCATCTGCATCATCATTAGCAACACCTTTCTCCACAGAGGAGGGGTTAGATTCATCAAACATAACATGCATGGACTCTTCCACAACTAAAGTTCTTTTATTATAAACTCTATAAGCTTTACTAGAGGTTGAATACACGAGAAAGATGCCAACATCAGATTTTGGATCAAATTTACCAAGATTCTCTTTTGTGTTTAAAATAAAACACTTGCATCCAAAAACTTTGAAATAGTCAATGTTGGGTTTTCTATCTTTCCAAAGCTCATAGGGAGTTTTATTGAGATGAGGTCTAATCAACACTCGATTTAAAACATAGCAAGCGGTGTTGACGATTTCGGCCCAAAAATATTTTGGTAATGCATTTTCATTTAACATGGTCCTAACCATTTCTTGAATAGACCTATTCTTTCTCTCAATAACTCCATTTTGTTGTGGAGTTCTAGGTGATGAAAATTAATGCTCAATGCCAAGATTATTGCAAAAAATCTCAAATGCATGATTTTCAAATTCTCCTCCATGATCACTCCTAATGCATACAATACCATGCCCTTTTTCATTTTGTAATTTCTTACAAAGCACTTTAAAAGCATCAAGAGCATCATCCTTATTGGCTAAGAACAATACCCACGTATATCTAAAATAATCATTCACTATCACAAATGCATAATATTTGCCATTTAGACTAGCATATCTAGATGGTCCAAATAGATCTATGTGAAGAAGTTCAAGTGGTTTTGAAGTAGAAATATGGTTTTTATTCTTGAAAGAAGTTTTAATTTGTTTTCCAAATTGACAAGCTTCACAAATCTTATCCTTTTGAAAACCAATTTTCGGAAGACCTTTAACTAAATCATTTTTCGAAATTTTTGAAATCAAATCCATACTTGCATGTCCTAACCTTCTATGCCATAGCCAACTATCATCATGTAATGCGGAAAAGCATTTATCAAGGGTAGATGCACATTCTATGTCAATGGTATAAATATTACAACATCTATTCCCAACAAACAAGATCTTGCCATCACATGAATTCTCAATAACACAACTAAATTTATCAAAGATAACTTTATAACATTTGTCGCATAATTGACTAATACTAATTAAGTTGTGTTTCAAGTTCTCAACCAAACATACACTCTCAATTAGAGTTGAGGAAACTTTACCAACATTTCTAATTCTAAGAATTTTTCCTTTTGAATTGTCTCCAAAAGATACTTCTCCACCATTTTCAATTTTGGTGAACCTTAAGAACCATGCATAGTTTCCGGTCATGTGCCTTGAACAACCACTGTCCAAGTACCACTTATTTTTCTTCTTCTTCAAGCCCTACAAGGAAAATCTCAAGTTTTAGGTACCCAAATCTTTTTGGGTCCTTGAGAGTTAGCAACGGTTCCTTTTGGAACCCAAATGCATTTGACACCATAATATGCATTCCTTTTCACGGAACATCTATATTTCATGTGACCATTTTGATTACAATAATGGCAAACTATCTTATGAACACTAGTGGAGGTATCTTTAACAAAATAACTCTTATAATATTTTTGCTTCAAGTTAGGCTTATACCCAAGTCCTCCTTTATCAAAAACACATTTTTGTGAGTTAAGCATATTATCCAACATCTTTTGCCCATTTGTAAATTTCAAAACAATCTCATTCAACTCATTGCTCTTTTTCTTAAGCATTTTGTTTTCATTTTTCAACTCATCTATGTGTGATTCTAAATGCTCATGTGAGATGCTTTGTTTCTCATTTGATAATGCCATTTCATCATGCAATGTTTTGTTCTCTACTTCTAGGCATGCAATTTTTGTATTTAGAGAATCATTTTCATTTTTCAGCTTTGCCATTTCCTTTTTAAGACATACATTCTTTTTACCAATCTTCATCAACTCATTATGCAATTCTTTAAAAGCATCATACAATTCATCATAGGTGGGATCACTTACCTCATTGAGATCATCATCCCCTCCTATTGCCATAAGCGCTAGGTTTGATACTTCTTACAATCCTTCTTCATCACTTGAATCTTCCTCGCTATCATCCCAAGTTGCAACCATTGCTTTCTTCTTGAATTTGTTGATAAGTGGGCACTCCGATCTTATATGGCCAGGCTTTTTGCATTCATAGCATGTGATTACCTCTTTCTTCTCCCTTTGGTTCTTGAAGTTTCTGAAATTTCTTCGCTCTCCGGTTTTCTTGAAGAATTTTCTGCACCTCCTTGCTAGCATGGCTAGCTCTTCATCATCCAGTTCACTCTCCCCATCACTCTCATATTTTGAAGCTTTGAGAGCAATGCTTTTCTTCTTCTCCTCATGCCCTTTTTCTGCTGCCAAATCTTCTTCATATGAAATGAGAGAACCAATTAAATCATCAAGAGGTAAAGTATTTAAATCTTTGGCCTCTTCAATAGCGGTTCTTTTAGGTCTCCATTCTTTTGGAAGTGACCTAATGATTTTCTTAACTTTTTCGCTATTTGAGAAGATCTTTCCTAGGGCTCCTAGGGTGTTTACTATGTTCGTAAATCTTGTATACATAGAGTACACACTTTCATTTTGTTCCATTTGGAACAACTCATATTGTCGAGTGTACCTATTAATTTTAGACTCTTTCACTTGATTTGTGCCTTCATAAACTACTTCAAGTTTGTGCCAAATTTCATTGGCACTTTCACAACTAGATACTCGATGAAATTCTTTCTTATCAAGTGCACAAAATAAAGCATTCATAGCTTTGGAATTTAGAGAATCTTTTCTCTTTTCCAACTCATTCCATTCCCTTGAAGGTTTTGGAATATCTTCCCCGAATTCATTTTTAGTTAGGGGCAAAAACGGACCATCACATACAACTTCCCAAATTTCATAATCTAAAGCTTGCAAATAGATTCTCATTCTAGTTTTCCAATAAGCATAGTCATTACCGTCAAAGAATGGTGGTCTAGTTGTAGATTGCCCTTCTCTAAAGGTTGAGTCATTTACGGTTGCCATGGATCTTTTACTCTAGACGATTAAGTCCTAATAAGAGAACAAGGCTCTGATACAAAATGAAATACAAGTATGCAACCCAAGAGGGGGGTGAATTGGGATTCTAAAAAATTATTCAATTTATTAAGAAAAACTTAATGCAAATATAATCCAAATTCAAAACAATAAAAATTAAGTTGATCACAATATAAAAAGGATAAGGGAAGAGAGATTCAAACACGAAGATTTTTATGTGGTTCGGCCAACCTCGCCTACGTCCACACCTCCAAGCTTTTCGGGCTTGAGGATTCCACTAAGCAAGCCTCCAAGGCTTCAAATGCTTACACTTGACTTCCAAGGTGTCAATAACCTTTACAACAAGAGATTATCCCAATCTCTTAACCCAAGTGTATCCCAACACTTTCAATCACTCAAAGATAAAAGATTATGAACTTGTTTTGCCTCTCACAATATTTAAGATTACAAAATGATACCCAATATGTGAATAGAAGAAGCAAGAATGTATAAGAAGCTCAATGAAGATTGTATTCTCAAGTATAAGCTTAGTAGTCGTGTTGTGATCAATCCTTGTTTGAATTTGAATGAGCTTATTGTTGTGCAAATTTTAATGTACTCGCAAGCGCACGAATCTATTGTAGTATAGATTAATAGTGACGAGTGTCGATCCATGAGGAGGTGGATTTTAATTGTGTATAGAATTAATTTTGCAAATGGTTGATTGGATCTGTGGTGGAAATGATTAGGAATATGCTAAAACTTAAATTAAAATGGCGAGAATAAATTCTAAAATTGGAATTGCAATGGCGAGAATAAATTGAAGAGAAATGTATTGAAATGACGTACTTGGGTATCTGGATCCGTATCAACATGCATCATGGGCTAAATATTCCTTATTAATACCAATTAAATCATGAGGGGGGAATCCACACCTCATGAACCACGCTCTAATCAATATGGTGCTAAGGGCTTATCGTGCCAAATAATAATAACCTTATACTAGAGAGCCGGTGTAACCAAGGCGGTATCTAGACAAGATCAGTATTATTTGTCGACGATAAGTCAAATCATCCACAAAAACTAGAGGGGAAAAGAAAATAAATTTACCAAATAAAGCCCATGACACATGTTGAGACTTCACCTTCAACCCAAGCTTGAAAGAAAATTAGCCACTCATAATTGAACTAAGGGCAAAATGGGAATTTATTAAAATACAAAGAAAATACAAGATGGAGAAGGAATTACAGAAAATGGATCCCAAAAATGGATTCAGAGATATCAAATTAGGGGGGGAGGCCCCCTTTTTATAGATACATGGAGTAAATCATGGCCATCGGATTAAAAACAGTTTGGACGCTCAGGATTGCGCCACGTCATCAGTCAACAGTCCACGGTTTGACCACGCGGATGAACAGTAACACGGTTTGACCCGGATGAACAGTAACGCGGTTTGGTTGAAAATACTCCTGTGTGATGCATGCACCGTACGCTAGATTTTTCGTCCACTGATATGCTGCCACGTCACCATCAACAGTACATAAGAATTTTAGTCCAACAGGATCGTGACACCTCATCAGTCAATGCCACATCATCGGTCAATGCCACGTCATCGATCCGTCTATGTGAACAGTGTCGTGAACAGTAACGTAGACAGTACCGTATACGTGAATAGTACCATTTTTCCTTTTATGCTCCTCCTAAGGTTTTCGACCGTCCTGAGTTCAAAAGTGATGTCCGTTTTGCCGTCTGATCTCTCCTTTATTGTGAAATGACTATACTGCCCCTAAAATACATAAAATACTTAATTAAAATAACACACATGTAATTACATCACAAAAAGGTTAAATATATAAAAGTAAGGGTTGTTAGTAAGACTTGAAATGTAAAATGACGGTTTTCTCCTTTATAAATATGCATTTTCTAACACTCAACACACCCCCCAACCAGCTTATTGCTAGTCCCTAGCAAATAAAGCGAAAACAAAATTCAAATTCAAAATATATTAATTTTTTTTTTTTTTTTTTTAAGAAACACTCGTGTTTATTCAATCAGATTAATGATAGCAATCAAATAAAAGTATAAGCATTATCTCCAGTCTAAAGCAACATCACACCCACATCAACCATCCACATGAATTAGCCCAGTAGACTTTGTTATAGCTACTTTCAAGAATGACATGTCAAACCCCAAAATCTCACTGGAAGTAGTGACACTCTCACAAAGAAATTAAAACCCAATAAACATAGTCACTCCAATGAATGGTAATTGAGAGAGAAAATAATAAAGAAATGATATCACATGCTCTCACCAAGATGAAATAAATATGCCCTCAGCTTAGAAATAATACGATCTCAAGTCAAATAAAATGTTAGTCAACCCACTTTATTTATCTTTTTTTTTTTATTATGCATCACTACATCTTTTTAGCCCATATAACTAGCTTCTACTTCAAACTATAGTTCCCTAAAATCAAGAAGGACTTTTATTAGGACGTAACGTAGGCTAGGGATATGGCTAACAAAGAAAGGAAATAAGGAAAACAAAGTGTATGTTTGAGAAAAATGCAGAATTTTTTTTTTTTTTTGGAACTTGCCAGGTGGATTTCACCTATTATTGTTATTTTTATTCTTTTGAAACAACAACTTTTGTTTTTGTTTTTGTTTTTTTTTTCTTTTTGCTTTTATTTGGCATAACTTCACTGAACAACATAATTATTTACATTTTCTCAAACATAAATAGGTGATGGAACTTAAAAGACATTGGGTAATACTCCAAATCGGAGTGGGTCAAGATGATAAGTTGACAAAGAAAAGGTTTTTGTTCTCTTTTCTTTTTTTTTTTTTTTTTTTTTTTTAAGGCTCAAAAGGGGTAACTATGGATATTTAATAAAAGGGATGGCTAGAAAGGCTCAAACGGATCAAAAATGGCCTTTCCATCGTCTTTTAGGGCTCTAAATAATTATCCATATCTACTAGTTAGATGGGCCTCCCAATGTAGCAACACACATTTTTTTCTTTTTTTAATTTTACCATTTTTTTTTAAAGGGTTAACTTAAAAGAAATCTAGAGATCGTGTATAAAAATAAACTGCTAAGCTGTATAGAGAATGGGCAAAAGGGTTACTCTCCAAGAAAATGATAGGCTCAACAACTCACTTGGCACTTATTTATGACATGTTCATTCCTTCAAGCAACTCATATTTGTCTCCGACATCAACATGTAAAGTAGCAAACATAGCGTAACATCACTTAAGACCAAAGATAATACAAATACTAAAATTTGAAATTAATCATGTCATCCAATGTTAAAACAAATAACACAATTTTTTTTTTTTTTTAAACAACATTCTACCCCCCAACCTATTCTAAGCATGAAAGGAAAATATGCATGCAGAAATGCGAAAATGATGTAGAAAAACTAATTAGAAAAGTTACACTTAAAATGATAGGAAAAGAAAATGGTTTTTTTTTTTTTTTTTTTTTTTAAAGATGCGTTTCTAGAGGCACTACACTCCATATTCAGCCATCTTCGACTCAAAAGTTGGAAAATGTATATTTATAGAGGAGAAAATAAAAAGAAGAAGAAAAATGAACATCAAAACTTAATAAAGAAAAAGAATTTTTATTTTTTTTCGAACAATGAAGATGCGTTTCTAGAGTAACTACACTCCATATTCAGCCATCTTCAACACAAAAAGTTAGCAACAGTTAGTTTCTACAACAAAAAAATTAGTAAAAACTTAACCAAGATTCCACAATTGTCGACTATTCCCTCCCCCCAACCAGAACGAAACATTGTCCTCAATGTTTGAAAGGAAATAAGTAGAGTTTAGAAGACATCACCTGGGTGGTGCAACACAGAAGAAAATATTTACAGGCGGAGAGTTAAATCTAATTTGTACTTCTTACTGCGGCTACTGTTACCATCATTATTTGGTCGCTCCAACACAAAGGTCCAGGGGTCTGGCTCCGGTTTATAAGCTTGTAACATATCAAGTAGCTCATTAGCAGTGTGAGCACAAATAAATAGTTTTTTCACATTAGAAGGAATGAAATAGTTTTTTATTGCATGGTTAAGAAATGCGATAAAGCCATCATAAAAGTTATTGACATTTAACAAACCGATAGATTTCTGGTGGATGTGCAGATGGGCCCAAGATGCTAGTGTCATAAGTGCCTCTAGTGTTGCAAGATCTCCTGGAAGGAAAATAAAAGCATCAGCATGATTAAGCATTTCAGTTATTCTTTCTTGCATACCTGAGACGACTAACTCTTCTCCAGTTGATGAGTCAGACGAACTGCCCAATGGTTTTAGGACTCTTGGGATGATGCCTAACACTTGACTTCCTCTGATAAAAGCTGCTTCTGAGACCATTTTTGATAACCCTCGGTTACCTCCTCCATACACCAAGTGTAATTTTCTCGCTGCTATGCTTCGACCAAGATCTATGGCTGCCTCCACGAACTCTTTATGTTTGCCATAGGTAAATCCAGAAAGCACACAAATGTTCTTGAATTGTCTATTGGGAGTGGCTGCCATTGTGATAATTCTCAAAAATAATTTGTGAGTGCTTGACAAAAGATAAATCACATTTAAGAATCTTGGTGACAATGGATCACAGCTGTGAATGAGGTAACATGTCAGTGTCAAATAACGCGTAAAGCACGTGGCTCGCGAGTCAAAAAGGAAACAGTAAAAAGGAAAAAGCAAACAGTAATAAAATTATTAAAGACAATAATGCAAACAATAAAACAACAGTGCAATGAAATAAAATAACAGTAAAGTAAAAGGATATTTACACGTAGTTGCGACTATGGCTCACATCTTCCTCTGGTTTTACGTCCAGAAACGGCTTGAACGCCCTCTATGGGTCGAGGATCGGCTTCCCATCCAGTTTTCTTATAAACTGACAAACAGGGTCGTTTATAGTCAGATTCCCGAGACTATATCGTGCATGCTCTTTCTGGAATAATGGCCATAACCGGAGAATCGCTCCTTACACATATCCACTGGGATGCGTTTCAAGAGACAGAAGGATATCATCCAATGACTCCTTATTCAAGCCATCCCTAATGAATTGAATCTTATCTTCCCTGTTATCAGACACCATTCCTAAAGAACATGGGTTTCTATCGCAACTCATTCTGGCACACTTGTGACAAGCAACAGAAATTCTTCGAGCTCGTCGTTTTCTTGCATAATTTCCTTTACCACAACCAGGCATGTATGCAATAAATTTAGGAGGTAACTCACCTGCCAATCGTACTTTAGCCTCGATTAACCAACGGATGTCTGCAGGTATGTTATTCCTCATGAGCAATCGCATGCGTTCAGACCGGGATTTATAGATTGTAAGGAGGGCATTCTGAGGAAGTGAAGGGAATCGCTTGTGAAGCTTCGCTAGAATCTCGTTTCTGTCCATACTTTCGCCTCAGAATGTCAGTTATTATGGGAAACTGAAGTAACCGACTTGATTGTCACGGAGTACCGTTATCCGCCACTTCACCGGGGTAACAAACTAAAGCACACAAACAGAAAAACAAATTAAAACGCACAAAGAAAATTAAAATCGTCCTCTTATTGAATTTACCTCAAGCTCCAACTGGATGTCGTAAACACTTCTCTCAATTTCTCTGAGTTGGCGTTCTAAACCCTCAACATAGGCTACTAACTCTGGTGGTTGTAGAGCCCAAATACGTTGTGTTTTACAAAATTGAATTTGCCGTTTGAGATGAGTTTTGACACGTTGAAGTGGTTTAAGAATGTTCAGGAGGAACGGTCTAAGTAAGGTACTCATGATTAAAAATGATAAGAGAAAACTTAATAGTTAGACAAACACACTTATGCAAAAATAATTTCAATTAGCAAAAGAATAATAAAAAGAAAGAAAGAAAAATCAAATCAACGAAAAGAAAAAAAAACAAATCAATTCAAATCTGGTGGGTCACTCAAATTTATTTCGGTGTCTTCTCCATGTGGTTGGTGCTCAAGATATGGCTTTAATCTTTGACCATTAACTTTAAACGTGACACCATTCTTTGGGTCCTTAATTTCAATTGCCCCATGTGGAAAAACAGTATTAACAATAAAGGGACCAGACCATCGAGAGCGTAACTTACCTGGGAATAGGTGCAAACGAGAATTGAATAAAAGCACTTTCTGACCTGGAGTGAACGATTTTCTCATAATTTGCTTATCATGGAAGACTTTCATTCGTTGCTTGTAAATCTTGGCATTTTCGTATGCATCATTGCGAATTTCTTCAAGTTCTGCCAGCTGTAATCTTCTTTCTGAGCTGGCTTGCTGCATGTCAAAGTTGAATTTCTTGATGGCCCAATATGCACGATGCTCGAGTTCCACAGGTAGGTGGCAAGCTTTTCCATACACTAGCCTGTAGGGTGACATCCCAATCGGGGTCTTGAAAGCCGTTCTATATGCCCATAATGCATCATCAAGTCTTAATGACCAATCTTTTCTGTCTGGCCTCACCGTTTTTTCTAATATGTGCTTGATTTCTCGATTGGAGATCTCAACTTGGCCACTGGTTTGCGGATGATACGGGGTCGCCACTTTGTGTGTGATTGAATACTTTTTCAAAAGAGCTTTGAATGCTTTGTTACAAAAGTGGGCACCACCATCACTGATTATCGCTCGAGGGAATCCAAAGCGCGAAACAATATTGCTTTTCAAAAATCCTATCACCACTTTGTGATCATTGGTTCTGCATGGAATTGCTTCCACCCATTTTGATACGTAGTCAACAGTAACCAATATGTATTGATGGCCAAAAGATGGGGGAAAGGGTCCCATGAAGTCGATACCCCATACGTCAAAAATTTCAACCACTAAAATTGGATTTAATGGCATCATGTTTCTTCGTGTAATGCTCCCCATTCGTTGACACCTATCACATGAAGAACAGAAAGTGTAAGCATCTCGAAATATAGTTGGCCAATAGAAACCACATTGTAAAACTTTAGTCGCTGTTTTCTTAGCGCTGAAATGGCCTCCACAAGCTTGTTCATGGCAGAATGAAAGGATATTTTGAATTTCACTTTCTGGGACACATCGTCTAACAATTTGGTCTGCACAATACTTGAACAAATACGGGTTATCCCAAAAGAAATTCTTTATTTCCGCAAAGAATTTAGCCTTGTCTTGCTTGGTCCAATGCTCTGGAAGTTTACCTGTAACAAGATAATTAACTATATCAGCATACCAAGGTAATACTTCCACATTCATCAATTGTTCATCTGGAAATGACTCATTTAATATTAATGGCTCTGTAATTGTGTCAAAATGGAGACGAGAGAGGTGGTCCGCCACAACATTTTCTGTCCCTTTCTTATCTTTGAATTCCAAGTCAAATTCCTGCAAAAGTAACACCCAACGAATTAGTCTAGCTTTTGCATCTTTCTTTGTGAGAAGATATTTAAGAGCAGCATGATCTGTGAATATAATTATTTTACAACCAATGAGATAAGATCGAAATTTTTCCAATGCAAACACTACTGCTAGCATTTCTTTTTCAGTAGTTGAATAATTCAACTGTGCATCATTCAATGTCATACTAGCATAGTAAATAACGTGGGGAATTCGATCAACTCTTTGTCCTAATACTGCTCCTACTGTATAATCAGATGCATCACACATGAGCTCAAATGGTAAGTTCCAGTTTGGGGCCTGAATTATGGGTGATGATGTCAACAATTGCTTTAATTTTTCAAAAGCCATAAGACATGAATCATTAAAGATAAAAGGTACATCCTTAGCAAGTAAATTGCATAAGGGTCTAGAAACTTTGCTAAAATCTTTAATGAAACGTCTATAGAAACCAGCATGCCCAAGGAAAGATCTTACTTCTCTGACTGTTTTAGGTGGAGGAAGATTAGAAATGAGATCCACCTTGGCTTTGTCAACCTCAATACCTTTGCTCGAAATGATGTGACCGAGAACAATACCTTGTTTTACCATAAAATGGCACTTCTCCCAATTTAAGACTAAGCTCTTCTCGGTACATCTCTGCAGAACTAGCGTTAGATGATGTAAACATTGATCAAACGAGTCACCAAAGACAGAAAAATCATCCATAAAGACTTCAAGGAATCGTTCAACCATATCAGAAAAAATGCTCAACATGCATCGTTGAAATGTAGCAGGTGCATTACATAATCCAAATGGCATTCTCCTATATGCAAATGTACCAAAAGGGCAAGTGAAAGTAGTTTTCTCTTGATCTTTTGGTGCTATGGGAATCTGATTATATCCTGAGTAGCCATCTAGAAAGCAATAAAATTCATGGCCTGCTAATCTATCAAGCATTTGATCAATAAATGGTAAAGGAAAATGGTCTTTACGTGTGACAGAATTCAACTTTCTATAATCAATGCATACACGCCATCCTGTAGTTACTCTAGTTGGTATCAATTCATTATCAGCATTGGTAACTACTGTGACTCCTGACTTTTTGGGGACAACTTGTACAGGACTGACCCATGAACTATCAGAAATTGGGTAAATGATACCTGCGTCTAATAGCTTAAGGACTTCAGTTCTAACAACTTCTTTCATATTAGGATTTAACCGACGTTGCATCTCCCTAGTAGTTTTAGCATTTTCATCAAGGTGAATGTAATGCATGCAGTCTACTAGGTTTATACCTTTTATGTCTACTATGGTCCATCCTAATGCCCCTTTGTGCTCTTTTAAAACATCCAACAACTTACCTTTTTGTTCGTGATTAAGGGATGATGAGATGATTACCGGTAGAGTACTTTCTTCCCCCAAAAATGCATATTCCAATGTGTTGGGTAATGGTTTGAGCTCGAGTTTTGGTGGTGATTCTGATGATGGGATGAGTTTCTTTTCTGATGGTGCTAGTTGTTCAACTCTTGACTTCCATTTATTAGTGTCCATGGATGGTGCTGAGTCAAGTAGAGCATTGACCTCATCGACCGATCTGTCAATATCAAAATCCAAACCAAAGTGAGTTAAGCATGTCTGTAAAGGGTCATCACTAAGGTTTGAAATAAAAGTATTATCAACTATTGTTTCTATTAAATCCACATCAACAATTCCATCATCTGCACTGTGAGGTTGTTTGGCAATGTTGAAAATATTTAGCTCCATAGTCATGTTGCCGAAGGACAACTGCATATTTCCGGTCCTACATTGAATATGAGCATCCGCAGTTGCCAAGAAAGGTCGGCCTAGGATAATGGGAATGTGCTTCCTTGAATCCTGTATTGGTTGAGTGTCAATTACAATGAAATCAACAGGAAAATAAAACTTGTCTACCTGGATAAGCACGTCCTCCACAATACCACGAGGTATTTTCGTGGACCGATCTGCAAGCTGTAACACCACTGGAGTTGGGTGTAATTCTCCCAGTCCAAGTTTCACAAATACTGAATAAGGCAACAAATTTACACTAGCTCCTAAATCCAACAAAGCATTCTCAATTGTGTGGTTCCCTATACTACATGAGATAGTGGGGGAGCCTGGGTCTTTGCATTTTAAAGGAATTTTATGTTGGAGTATAGAACTAACGTTTTCTGTTAAAAATGCCTTCTTTTGAACATGCATATTTCTCTTTTTAGTACAAAGGTCTTTAAGAAACTTGGCATAAGATGGAACTTGTTTTATAGCATCAAGTAAAGGGATGTTAACACTTACCTGTTTGAAGATTTCGAGAATCTCACCTGTGGATTTTCCTTTCTTGCCTTTCGTTAACCTCTGAGGAAATGGAGCTTTCGGAACGTATTCTCGTGGGTTGGTTTCTTCTTTCTCCTCCGGTGGTGAGTCTTCAACATTCACAGGTACAATTTGATTTTCTTTTGTCACCGGCATCTCCACTTTGTTGTCGACTTCCTTTCCTTTTCGCAAGGTCATGACTGCTTTGACCTCTCCATGCTGCTGTGGTGAACTGGTACTTGCTTCATGTACTCCTTTAGGATTAGGCACTGGTTGACTTGGAAATTTGCCTTTCTCAACAGTCATTGCCAAGGTCTGAACTGAAGAAGCGAGTTGTCCCACCATCTTCTCGAGGCTTGAAACTGATTGAGCTTGTGAGTTGAAGCCTGCTCTCAACTCATTTCGCAGTCCATCAATGGTGCGGTTCTGTTGCTTAATCGTAGAGTGAGTAGCATTCTTGAAATTCTGGAATGAATCCTCCCATGGTCTGGGTTGAGAGTAGTTTTGGTTTTGATTGAATGGTCTAAATGGGGGCTGAGAGGCTTGAGGAATTTGAGGAATTGGTTGCATTGGTGGAGCTGGAGCTGCTGGTCCATTCTGTTGGAGTCCTTGAGACCATGAAAAATTAGGGTGGTCTCTCCATCCAGGGTTATATGTGTTGGAGTATGGGTTGTAATTTGATGGCTTTCTCATTACACATATGGCATTGGCTTGATCTGGGTATGAGTCATGGTCATGTGGTTCTGTTGATTTAGCAGTCGATAACGATGCTATTTGTCGAGAGAGACCTTCAATTATTGCTTTGACTTCTTTAATTTCTGAACTGGATTCGTCAATTTGAACCTCATTTACTCCTTTAATTCTTCTGGTATTCCTGAGTGACCGACTCCGTTGTTGGGAATTATCCGCTTGTCGCTGGAAGAATTCCCAAATCTCTGATGCACTTTTTGACATTAGCTCTCCTCCACTTGTTGCCATTAGCCATTCTTGCACATTTGGTAGTAATCCCTCCAAAAAGTATTGACATTGGTGCCATTTTTCGTACCCATGATGTGGACACTTCAAGAGTAGCCCATTGAATCGCTCCCAAGTTTCAAAAAACTGCTCGTCTTCTCTTTGTGTAAACTCTGAAATTTCCCTGCGAATAGAATTGGTTTTATGCACTGGGAAATATTTATTCAAAAATTTAGTTACCATTTGTTCCCATGATGAAATGCTATTAGCAGGCAACGTATTTAACCATGAACGAGCTCTATCCTTTAAAGAAAATGGGAATAGTCTAAGTTTAACATCATCATCTGAAAAATTCTCATATTTGAATGTTTGACAAATGGCATGAAAATCATTCAAATGATTATATGGATCCTCATTTTCTAGGCCATAAAATGTGGGGAGACAATTTAGCACACTAGGTTTTAGTTCAAAACTCCTAGCAGCTACATTTGGGTATCTTATACATGATGTGCTCAAATTAGCTAAAGGACTAAAATAGTCCTTGAATGGCCTCTCCTGTGGTGCTTGTAAATCCATTTTATTTTTAAATTGTTTGTGTGTGCGAAGTGTTTTTTCTAATTCAAGGTCTATAGGTTCAAGATTAGGTAATAATGACCTACGACCATGCATGCAAAATAAAATAAAAATAAAAATAAAGATGCAAACAAAACAAAAAATAAAGATGGGAACAAAACAAATAAAAATAAAGAAGAGGGAGAAATTACGATACTAACCTTATTGCGCTATTACAACCTTTCTATAAAAATACACAAAAATAAATACGTGAAATAAATTAACTAAAAATTAAATTAATAAAATAAACAAAAATTACAAAGAAAAAATAAATTGAAAATTAAATTACAGAATTTTAAAGAAGAGAAAAAGAAAAGAAATACTAACCTCTAAATGCGGATTCACTTTTTTTTTATTTATAAAAAAATACAAGAAAACAAATAAAAGAAATTATTCACAAAAATTAATTCTATGAATTAAAATTACTTACCTCCCCGGCAACGGCGCCAAAAACTTGTTGTGCAAATTTTAATGTACTCGCAAGCGCACGAATCTATTGTAGTATAGATTAATAGTGACGAGTGTCGATCCCACGAGGAGGTGGATTTTAATTGTGTATAGAATTAATTTTGCAAATGGTTGATTGGATCTGTGGTGGAAATGATTAGGAATATGCTAAAACTTAAATTAAAATGGCGAGAATAAATTCTAAAATTGGAATTGCAATGGCGAGAATAAATTGAAGAGAAATGTATTGAAATGACGTACTTGGGTATCTGGATCCGTATCAACATGCATCATGGGCTAAATATTCCTTATTAATACCAATTAAATCATGAGGGGGGAATCCACACCTCATGAACCACGCTCTAATCAATATGGTGCTAAGGGCTTATCGTGCCAAATAATAATAACCTTATACTAGAGAGCCGGTGTAACCAAGGCGGTATCTAGACAAGATCAGTATTATTTGTCGACGATAAGTCAAATCATCCACAAAAACTAGAGGGGAAAAGAAAATAAATTTACCAAATAAAGCCCATGACACATGTTGAGACTTCACCTTCAACCCAAGCTTGAAAGAAAATTAGCCACTCATAATTGAACTAAGGGCAAAATGGGAATTTATTAAAATACAAAGAAAATACAAGATGGAGAAGGAATTACAGAAAATGGATCCCAAAAATGGATTCAGAGATATCAAATTAGGGGGGGGAGGCCCCCTTTTTATAGATACATGGAGTAAATCATGGCCATCGGATTAAAAACAGTTTGGACGCTCAGGATTGCGCCACGTCATCAGTCAACAGTCCACGGTTTGACCACGCGGATGAACAGTAACACGGTTTGACCCGGATGAACAGTAACGCGGTTTGGTTGAAAATACTCCTGTGTGATGCATGCACCGTACGCTAGATTTTTCGTCCACTGATATGCTGCCACGTCACCATCAACAGTACATAAGAATTTTAGTCCAACAGGATCGTGACACCTCATCAGTCAATGCCACATCATTGGTCAATGCCACGTCATCGATCCGTCTATGTGAACAGTGTCGTGAACAGTAACGTAGACAGTACCGTATACGTGAATAGTACCATTTTTCCTTTTATGCTCCTCCTAAGGTTTTCGACCGTCCTGAGTTCAAAAGTGATGTCCGTTTTGCCGTCTGATCTCTCCTTTATTGTGAAATGACTATACTGCCCCTAAAATACATAAAATACTTAATTAAAATAACACACATGTAATTACATCACAAAAAGGTTAAATATATAAAAGTAAGGGTTGTTAGTAAGACTTGAAATGTAAAATGACGGTTTTCTCCTTTATAAATATGCATTTTCTAACACTCAACACTTATTTATAGCTGCAGTTGAAAACTAGCCGTTATTGACTTTCTGCACACTGTTAGATCACCGTTAGCTAGATGTCGGATCGCCGTTTGACTGGTCAATATGACCGTTGGGCTGATTTTTCAAATTGTCGGATCGCCGTTAACTATATGTCGGATCGCCGTTTAGGTCCAGAGGCTACTTGTTGATATCGGCGAGCCGTTTATCACAAATGTCGGTTTGCCGTTTAGGTCCAGAGACTACTGGTTGATATCGGCGAGCCGTTTATCACACATGTCGGTTCGCCGTTTATGTCCAGATACCAATCTCCATTTCTGTTTGAAATCGGTGAGCCGTTTATTACACATGTCGGATCGCTGCTTTCCACAAGAAACTGCTGCAGTGAACTATTTTGCAAGATGACTGTTTTGACTCCAAATCTTTATAAACATTACTTTATTAGACTTGTCAAAAATAGATGAAAATTATGTTGAGCTCTTAAAAGATTAATCAAACTTTAATCATGTTTGTTATCATCAAAATCAATAAGGAATTATTTAGGTTAACAGTTACGCCTACACCTGCAAAAGCCAAGCAGCTACTTGATATCATTGCTGCCATCACAACTGAGGGCCAGGCAGCTGATGCGTCAACTCCAATTCCTCCACAGCAAACTCCTAGCCAACCTGTTCGTACTAGTCCGCGACAATCCAGCAAAAGAAAAGGCAATACATCTAAAGGCACTGCTACAGCAACCTCGCCACAACCAAAACGGACCAAATCAGTGGCAAGCACGCCAGCTACCCCAGCCACAACTCCTCTCACAAGCCCCGTGAAGAAAAAGACAAAGGCATTGCCAGCTACTTCCCCACACGCTTCCCCAAAGGATAAGCTGCGCAGTGCATCCAAGAAGCACTGATAGCATCCCGTCATGTGCCGCAGTCCCCACAACAGGGGAGTATTCTTTCCTTGCTAGTTCATTTAAAAAAAAAATCAACTTTCCTTTCCTTCTGTTTTTCAGTTTGTGTGATATTTTCTAAAGTCTTCCATATCCTTGTCAACTCATGTGCCTTTGTTCCGTATGCTTGTGAGGACACAGTAATTCTCAAGTTTGGGGGGATTGTGTTTTTGAATGCATGTGTTTATGTTTGTGTTGCGTGAAGCTATGTTGTCTAATATTTGTGTATGGATTTGAAAACCTAATGAAGATAAATTGAGTGTTATTTATTATTTATGAGAATGTCAAGTAAAGATAGTTATAGATGGAAGTGACATTCTGTCCCGACACTTAGACTTTGGTTGAATTGTATGAGACTGCTAGAGCATAGCCAAAAGAATAAACAAGATTTTAAGTTTGAAGGAAAAAGCAAGTTTGATTGACTGTGATATCTATGAAATAAACTCTGTTCCAATGGCTCAAGTTGCTGAGTAACCAGATCTGAGTATGTACCCCATATGCAGAATTGTGTTCAAAGGTAGCAAGAGTTATGAGCAGTGCTGCAGCACATATAAAAAAAAAGAGAAAAATAGAGAAAAAGAAGTCCTCTGTCTAAGGCATTGAGTAGCCAGGTCTGTTCATGAGCCCCATGTTCAGCCTTGAGTAAAAGATACCTCTAGATAAGATTATATTACAGATATTGCTGCAACAACTCTGATCTGGGCATGGTTTGAGTAATTGGGTGTCATCATTACAATTGATTGACATTCACATGAAAGATAAATGTTACAGTGAGGAGGTTGAATACTTCCCAATTTATCACTCTTAAAATCATCACAGTTTGAGTATGAAAAATTTATGCTACCCCATTTATGAATGAAGTGTTATCACTACTGAAATTCATGCAGTCCCTTGGTGATGTTATAGCATCTCTGGAATTCAATCAAAGGAGCACACACACACTATGGACAGAAAGAAGTTTAAGTCTAGAACTGATTTACTATGGTCATTTTGCATGATTGGGATTGTGATCTGAAAGTGGAAGAATCCTTGCAAATTTGATAAAAGAGCTAAAATTGAGTACATGATAACTCTAGTTATCTTAAGTTGAGTTTCCTGAATTAAGTTATCTTGAATCCCATAAGGGCAATACTTGAAATTAAGATTTGTGACACACTAGACATAGGTGTTCACATTGTAGGGTGGAGAGACTAAAGATCATAATGCCATGCCATAAGTAGATTAGCAACTGGTCATTGTTAGTAGATTTAAGGGTATGAGACTTCCATTATGCGATAGTTGAGGATGCAGATTTATTCTGCCCAGTGCTGCAGCACTTGCCGTAACAACTAGTGCTAATTTGATAAAGAAAACAGTCACCCCCATAAGGAGAGTTTGATCATTCAACTACTATAATCTCAATTAAATCTTAGACACATTTAACATAGTTTATTTCATTACGGTATTGTTTTATTTAATTCTCTCACAAACATTAATTACGATAGAAATTACTTTACAATTGTTAGCTTAGACCTTAAGTTGATGTTCACTATTGTGATTGCTATATCATTTCAAGTAACATCAATCCCTGTGGAGACGATCTTGAATACTCATTACTTTATTACTTGTTGTGTATACTTGTACATTGGCATTGGTAGCAATTGCTTACAAAATTAACCAACAGTACACACAGAGGCTTTGGGTCGTGTACTTGGGTGTTTTTGTCCTTTGGGGACTAGATTATGCATGTGCAGATATGATGAGATATGAGATGGTATTTCCCTGTCTATCCATGTAGCTCCGAAGCATGACGGTACCTAAATAGTACGACATTGCCCATCCGTTGAGGTCTGGATATGATGAGATTATTTCCCTGGGTACTTGTTTGGTGATGATTTTCAGATTTTTGTTTTCTATATGATATTGTGATATGATTTCCATGGTTAGTAATCTGATTTAAATGTTAAATAATTTACTACTGGTTTCTTGCATATGGTTTGACGGAATCATGTTTGGAAATGATATGATTATTTCTTTTAAAGTAAGAATTAATTTTTAAAAACTATTATCCACTCACTGATCTCACTGAGTTTTAAACTCACCCCGTTTCTATTATATTTTTCCCCCCACCAGGAGGTTGCAGGTACACCAGACCGACCCAGCGACTGTAAATATATTTTAAGTCTTAGCCATGTGATGGTGTTAGAAGATATAGGTGTTTTTATTAGGTCATCTTGGTTATCCCGTCCTGTTGGGATTGGATAATTTTTGTTATATTATTCTTTTGGGATTAAGAATAAACTAAGATATTAATAGTAGTTATAATAATATCTTTTGAGACTCTGGAGATATAAAACTCAACATTTTAGTTGAGGATGTTGATCACTGGAGTTGTTGTTGTATATTGAATTATATTGGGAGTGCTTGTTTTACATATTTTTAGATTAGAAGTGTTATATATATAAAGGAGACTCTGCTGAATTTTCGGCAGAATCCTTACTAATTAGATTTTTATCAAGTTCGTTTTGATGAGACTAGATTGACTCGCCCAAGGGATTCGGGACGGGTCGTTTCACATGGTGCGTATAATGGTGTACCCAAATTTAACCAGACGATGCCTAAGGATAGAATCAATCAAAGCAACATCCATGTGAGAAACCTCATCTAAGTGCCCCGACCTAGGAAGAACAATGGTCTGAATAAGACAAAGTAAAATCCGAGATTGTAGGCATAGATATTGAGTACGAAAATGGATGTTACAGACTTCATCATAAAGATCAATATGCCTACATATATTTCTAACGACATTAACATGAACAAAATGATCAATATCAGGGGTTTTCCTATCGTAAAAGATTTCTAAGCCATTATCGAAGGTTCCTATGATAGAATTCAACTATGTATCATCAAATTCAATTAAAACTCCTCCAACATTAGTGATTACTTGATTCTCTTTCTCTGTGGAAGTATCCATATTCGCGTAACATACTTTCACCAAGTCGGGATACACATTCTCCTCAATTACAAGAGCATTAATCCAACCAACTTCTTTCAACAATTGGAACAAATTTCTATTGTTAATATTGAGACTACGAAGCCAATCAGTTAAAATATAGAAGGTAGGAAATATCGTATGTTATGCAAATTTTATTGAACTCGCAAGCGCACGAATCTATTGTAGAATACATCAATGGTGATGAGTGTCGATCCCACGAGAATGTGGATTTTAATTATGTGTAGAATTAATTTTCTAAGTGGGTAGTTGGATTTATGGTAAAAATGATTTGAAATATTGTAAAATTTAAATTGAAATGGTAAAATTAAATTAAAGTGGAAACTATTATAATTGAAGCACTTGGGTATCTGGATCTGCATCAATATGCTCCATGGGCTAAATATTCCTTATTAACGTCAATTAAATCATGAGGGGGGGTTACCACTCCTCATCTCTAATAAATATGGTGCTAAGGGCTTATCGTGCCAAATAGTAATAACCTTGTACTAGGGAGGCGGTTAAACCAGGACGGTATCTAGACAAGATTATTATTATTTGTCGACAAAAAGTCAAAACATCTACAATAATTAGAGGGGAAGAGAAAATAAATTTACCAACTAAAGCACATGGAACATGTTGAGACTTCACCTTCAACCCAAGCTTGAAAGAAAATTACTTACTCATAATTAAACTAGGGGTAAAATAGAAATTTATTAAAATACGTAGAAAATACAAGATGGAGAAGGAATTACAAAAAATAGAACTCAAAAATGAATTCAGGGATGCCAAATTAGGGGGACCCCTTTTTTTATAGATACACTGAGTAAATCATGACCATCAGATTAAAAACATTTTGGACGCTCAAGATTGCGCCACGTCATCAGTCAACAGTACACAGTTTGACCACGTGGTTTGAATAGTAACACGGTTTGACCACGCGATTTGAACAGTCAGGCGGCTTGAATAGTGACGCGGTTTGGTTGTAAATAATCTCGTGTATATGCATGTACCGTACACACGATTTTTGGTCCACTGACATGCTGCCACGTCATCGATCAACAGTACATTAGAATTTTAATCCAATAGGATCGTGACACCTCATCAGTCAATGCCACAGCATCGGTCAATGCCATGTTATCATTCCGTATATGTAAACAATGTTGTGAACAGTAACATGGACAGTACCGTACATGTGAACAATGTCATTTTTCCTTTTATGCTCCTCCTAAGGTTTTCGACTGTCCTGAGTTCAAAAGTGATGTCTATTTTGCTGTCTGATCTCTCGTTCATTGTGAAATGACCATGATGCCCCTAAACTATATAAAATACTTAATTAAAATAAAACACACATAATTAAATTACAAGAGACTTAAATACATAAAAGTAAGGGTGTTAGTAAGACTTGAAATGTAAAATGACGATTTTCTCCTTTATAAATATACACTTTCTAACACTCAACACCGTACGAGTAATAAATTTTTGGCGAAGACGCTTAGCCAAACACTTGTCCAAGAAGTGCCTTGATTCAAAATCAGATTGATTAGAAGTGCTCTCTTCCTGGTGCGCCCGTTTGGGTGGTGGAACATGTGCTTTCCCTTTTCCTCTACTCTGCCTTGAACTAAACATGATAATATTTGAGTGATTTGAAGAAAAATGAACTAATTAAAAGTAAGATGATGAAATTTAAAAGGAATATATGTGTTCAATTCGAGTAAAAATTGACTTAAGAAAGAAAAATTTGGAGAGAAAATTCGGGTGAAAACCTAGGTTAGATTTGGGATCTTGTGATTTTGATCATAAAAATGAGTTTGGAAGACAATTTTAAGCATAAGGAATGACAGGAATGATTTTTGTGAATCAATTTGGTGTAACAATCGAATGAAAATGGTGGATTTTAGAGTGAGAATGAGAGAGGAAGAAAACGGTTTTTAGAGAGAGAGAGAACTGGATTACCGAATAAAGAGGACGAAGATGAACATGCTTTAAAAATAAGAATCCAACTTAGCGCTTTTTCACTAATCGGATGGTCGGTTTTGTTCAGTGAGTGAATATTACGAAAACGCTTTACCGTTTTTTCATAACCGACTGACCGGTTTTATCCAGTAAGTAAACATTATGAAAACGGTTTACCGGTTTTCTCTATCCAACTATCCAGCTTTGTCTAGTGAGTAGTCCTTGAGAAAATGGCTTATCGATTGGTTACAATCGGTATGTTGGTTCTGCTTCAAAAGTTATTCTGCCTCTTATTGAATTTTGGTTAACTAGTTAACTTGTATTGTGTACACCAATTTATTTTTTGCTTAAAACTTGATTGATTTTAAATCATTTTGTGATTAAAACTTTTCAATAAGTCATTTAATACATGAAACATGAATATATACAAGAGCAAACATATCAAATATATTAATCATATCAATCAATAATGCCATACAAAGAAAAAAAATTATAATTTAAGATGCAACATTCATCATTCAAAGCTTATGCCTTATCTTTATGAACTACTCTTCACTAAGGGGGTTTGTAAAGATATCTACAAGTTGATTTTTAGTAGAAATAAATTTAATCACAATATCTCATTTTTTAACATGATCTCTTAGGAAATGATGTCTAATCTTTATATGCTTAGTTCTAGAATGGTGAATTGGATTCTTCGATAGATTGATAGCACTAGTATTATCACACAAGATAGGTATTTGATCAAGATTAATACCATAGTCTCTAAGGGTTTGTTTCATCTAAAGGGCTTGTGCACAACAACTACCTACGACAATATATTATGCCTCGGCGGTTGAAAGTGCAACCGAATTTTATTACTTACTAAACCAAAAGACAAGTGAATAACCTAGGAAGTGACATGTTCCACTAGTACTTTTCCTATCAACCTTATATTTGACAAAGTCAGCATCCGAATAACATGTTAAGTCTACACGTTATCCTCTAGGATACCAAAATTCAAGATCTATGGTTCCACTCAAGTAACGAAAAATCCTTTTAACAACAAGCAAATGAGATTCTTTAGGACATAATTGAAATCTTGCACACAAGCATACGCTAGACATAATATCGGGTCTACTAACAGTCAAGTAAAGTAAGGATCCGATCATACCTCGATATGTTTCGACATCAACTTCCTTACCTTTTTCATCTTTGTCAAGCTTCATTGTTGAGCTCATTAGAGTACTTTTTATCTTTCCATCTTTAAGTCCGAACCTCATAGGTAAATCTCTTATATATTTGGCTTGATTGATGAAAAGTCCTTTTTTCAGTTTGTTTTATTTGAAGTTCAAGAAAGTACTTTAATTCTCCCATCATGCTCATCTCAAATTATTTGCTCATACAAGATGAAAATTCCTTACACAAAAACTCATTAGTAGAACTGAAAATAATATCATCAACATAAATTTGAACAATAAGTATATCTTGATTTTTATGCTTAATAAAGAGAGTTGCCAACCTTACCCATTGAAAAATGATTGTCCAGCAAGAAATTTTTAAGCCTATCATACCAGGCTCTAGGTGCTTGTTTTAAACCATACAATGCTTTTATTAACTTATAAACATGATCTGGAAATTTCTCATTTTCAAAACCAAAGGGTTGTTTCACATAAACTTCCTTCATAATATAACCATTTAAAAATGCACTCTTGACATCCATTTTGATATAAAATGAAATATTTATGACATGCAAATGCTAATAGCATCCTAATAGATTCCAATCTACCTACTGGTGCAAAAGTTTCATCAAAATTAATTCTTTCTTCTTGGTTGTAATTTTGAGCCATTAATCTAGCTTTATTCCTTACAACCACACCGGATTCATCCATTTTATTCCTAAATGCCCATTTAGTGCCAATGACATATTGATGTTCAGGTTCCTAATTCCCACACATTGTTTCTCTCAAATTAGTTTAACTCTTCTTGCATTGCCATAATCCAAGATTCATCGTTTTTCGCATTCGAAAATGATTTTGATTCAATTTGAGATATGAATGCAGCATATTGATAGGTATTTCTAAATGATGTTCTACTGGTTACACCTTTTGAAGGATCACCTAAAATTAACTCTTTAGGGTGAGAAGAGACAAACCTTCACTCCTTGGGGAGTGTTTGAGAAATATCTTCTTGTTGCTCCAAATTTGTTACTTCTTTTTGTTTATCCTCATGATTTTCATGTGATGCGTCCTCTTGTTTATCTTTTGATGATTCTTCTTGTAACTATTAATCTGCATCATCATTAACAACAACTTCTCCATAGAGAAAGGGTTAAATACATCAAACGTAACATGCATTGACTCTTCAACAACCATATAGTTCTTTTATTATACACTCTATAATCTTTGCTTGTATTTGAATAACTAATAAATATGTCAACATTAGAATTTGGATTAAATTTACTAAGATTATCTTTTGTGTTCAAAATAAAATGTTTGCATCCAAAAACTTTGAAATAACCAATATTGGGTCTTCTATCTTTCAAAAGCTCATAGGGAGTTTTATTGAGATGAAGTCTGATCAATACACGATTTAAAACATAATAAGTGATGTTGATGGCTTTGGCCCAAAAATATTTTGGTAATGCATTCTCATTCAATATGGTTCTAGTCATTTCTTGAATAGACTTATTTTTTCTTTCAACAACTCCATTTTGTTGTGGAGTTCTTGGTAAAGAGAATTAATGCACAATGCCAAAATTATTACAAAATGTTTCAAATGTATGATTTTCAAATTCTCCCCCATGATCACTCCTATTGAATGTAATACCATAACCTTTTTCATTTTGAATCTTCTTACAAAACACTTTAAAAGCATCAAGAGCATCATCTTTATTAGCTAAGAATAATACCCATGTGTATCTATAAAAATCATCAACAATTACAAAAGCATAATACCTACCACTTAAGCTAGCATATCTCAAAGATCCAAATAAGTCTATATGAAGTATTTGAAGAGGTTTTGAAGTAGAAATATGGTTTTTGCTTTTAAAAGATGTTTTTATTTGTTTACCAAATTGGCATGCTTCACAAATTATATTTTTTTGAAAATCGATTTTTGAAAGACCTTTAACTAAATCATTTTTTTGAAATTTTTGAAATCAAATCCATGCTTGCATGACCTAGTCTTCTATGCCATAACCAATCATCATCATGCAATGCGAAGAAACATTTATCATTAGTAGATGCACAATCTATATCAATGGTATAAACATTAACACATCTATTTCTTACAAACAAAATCTTGGCATTAGATGCATTCTCAATAACACATTTCGATTTATCAAAGATAGCTCTATAGCCTTTATCACACAATTGACTAATGCTAAGTAAGTTGTGTTTCAAGTTTTCAATCAAACACACATTTTTAATAAGAGTAGAGGATACATTACCGACATTGCCAATATCAATGATCTTTCCTTTTGAATTATCTCAAAATGATACATCTCCACCATTTTCGATCTTGGTAAGGCTTGAAAACCAAGAATAATTGTATGTCATATGTATTGAGCATCCACTGTCTAGGTACCATTTGTTTTTCCTCTTATTTGATCCCTGTAGAGAAATCTCTAAATTTTAGGTACCCAAAACTTTTTGGGTCCTTGAGTGCTAGAATTGTTTCTTTTGGAACCCAAACACATTTGATCTCATAATATGCATTTCTCTTAATAGGGCAACTATAATTCATGTGACTATTTCTATTGCAATAATGACAAACAATTTGATGATCACTAGTGGAGGTAGCCTTAACAAAGTAATTTTTGTAGTATTTTTGTTTCAAGTTAGACTTATACCCAAGTCCTCCTTTATCAAACACACATTTTTTAGAGCTGAGTAATTTTTCTAAGTTCTTTTGACCATTTGTGAATTTTAACACAATCTCATTGAGCTCATTGCTCTTCTTCTTAAGCTCTTCATTTTCTTTGATCAAATTATCAACATTTGATTTTTCATGCTCATATGAGGTACTTTGTTTACCTTTTAAAGAAGCAATCCTATCATACAATATTTCATTATCTAATTCTAGTTCTTTGATCTTTTCATTTAGTAAATCATTGCATTTATGCAAGGCATCCTTTTCATTTGAAAGTTCTAGCATTTTCTTCTTAAGACATGCATTTTTCTTACCAATTTTCATCATATCATTATGCAGTTCTTTAAAAGCATCATACAATTCATCATAAGTAGGAAGATCTTTTATCTCATCAAATTCATATCTCCTATTGTCATAAGTGATAGGTTTGACACTTCTTGCGAATCTTAATCATCACTGTATTCTTCATCGTTGTTATCCCACGTAGCTACCATTGCCTTCTTCTTGAGCTTGTTAAGAAGAGGACACTCTGATCGTATGTGTCCAGGCTTCTTGCACTCATAACAAGTGATTGGCTTCTTCATTTTCTTTTGGTTCTTGTAGTTTTTGAATCTTTTCCTCTCACTAGTTTTCTTGAAGAATTTTCTAAAGCACTTGGAGATCATAGCCAATCTTCATCATCAAGCTCGCTTTCCTCATCACTCTCATGTTTTAATGCTTTGAGTGCAATGTTTTTCTTCTTCCTTTCTTTATTGCCTTTTTCCGCTACCAAATCTTCTTCATAAGAATCTTTTACTTGGTTTGTACCTTCATAGACAACTTCAACTTTATTCCAAATTTCATGAGCATTTTCACAACTGAAAACTCTATGGAACTCTTTGTTATCTAAGGCACGAAACTGGGCATTCATAACTTTGGAATTTAGAGAAACTTTTCTCTTTTTCAACTCATTCCATTAACTATAAGGTTTTGGAATTTCTTCTCCTTCTTCATTTTTAGTAGTCAGCATGAAAGGACCATAATTAACGATTTCCCAAATCTCATAATCTAGAGGTTGCAAGTAAATTATCATCCTAGTTTTCCAATATAGGTAATCGTTTCCATCAAAATATGGCGGTCTAGTGGTGGACTGTCATTCTCTAAATGTGGAATCATTTTAAGTTGCCATTGATTTTTAACTCTAGACGATTAAGTCTAAATAAGAGCACCTCGCTCTGATACCAAATGAAATACTAACTCGGCAACCCAAAAGGGGGGCGAATTGAGATTCTAAAAATTTAAGCAATTAAAAATTAATGCAATTTAAACAAAGCAACCAAATTCGAAATAAATAAATTAATGTGTAATGAAAAATAAAGAGATAGGGTAAGAGAGAGCAAACACGTGATTTTTACGTGGTTCGGCCAACCGTGCCTATGTCCACGCCTCCATGCTCACTGGGCTTGAGGACTTTACTATGCGAGTCTCCAAGGCTTCAACAACTCTTACAATTGACTTCCAAGGTGTCAATAAACCTTTACAACAAGAGATTATCCTCAATCTCTTAACTCAAGTATATCTCAACACTTACAACCTCTCAACTTGATTTTACAAAAATGATTACAAATAAATTTCCCTCACACAATGTGTTTGATTACAAATGAAGCTCAATGTGTGTGAATGAAAGAAATGAATACACAAATTTTATGCTCAGATTACAGAGGATTGCTCAATGATAACAATAGTTGCTCTCTCTATTTGAATTTGATTGAAGTCATTTTATAATTGGAGCATAAAACTAACTGTTATTGACTTTTCAGTGATAACTGGCTTGCCGCTTTATGTTAATCGGTTTGCCGCTTGATATTGTTGTTTTAGTCAAAGATTTGAATTGTTGCACATCCGGTTTGCCGCTTTTCATTTTTTGGTTAGCTGTTTTTACTCTAGAGAGCTTCTGCTTGTTAATCGATTTACTGCTTTGGTGAATCCGGTTAGCCGCTTGTTATAGTGAAACAACTATTTTTGCCCTAAATCTTTATTAAACTTTACAAATAGGTCCATTTTCAGAATTTAAAACAATACTTGTTGATTTCAAAGTTCTCAAAACTTTTCAATTAAAAGCATAAACTTGAAAACAACCAATTTCATAAAATCATTTTTTTGTTTCAAAAACATAATGTGTAATTCCTAATTTATCCAAAACATGTGGTTTGTTATCATTAAAATAATATTTTATAACCATAAAGGCTAACGCAATGCCCCTGAAGGTGTCTATATCGTTTTGGACATGTGGCGGACTGTCACTAGTTATTACCTTCCTCAGGTAGGGATTTAAGAGTAATTTGTCCTTTTTAATTGAGGCTCTTGGGCTTTCTAGAGTTGGAAACTCTCCTCTGAAGGACTATCCTTATTGACAGAGTGTCCTCAACCCTAATTTGCTCATTTCAAATGAGCCGATTAAGTTGAAAAACATCTAATTTCGTTGTGATGGGGCAGGAGACTGTGTTTGTGGTCTCTACTTCTCATATTTAAATCATGTGTAGGGATGACAATGGGGTGGGGTGGGGGTGGGGTGGCCTACCCCATTCCCAACCCCATAAAAAATTTTAACCCCATTCCCACCCCACCCCAATTAGTGGGGTGGGGATGGGGAATTCCCATATGGGGAATGACTTCCCCATCCCCACCCCATTCCCCATTTACTTATTTAATTATTTTATAATAAGTATGAATACATAATTTTAATAAATAAAAAATTAGAGACTTAAATAAAATAAAATCATCACCATTTTATAAAGTATTTAAATTATTGAAAAAAACTTCGAAAGTTTGAAACAATATCTTGAAATAATATCAAAACTACAAAATGTTTGGATAAATAATAACTAAAAGAACAAAAATGTATAGAAAATGTTTCAAATCCTTCTTTCTTTGGCTTCATCTTCTCTTTATCATATTCATATAGCCTATGATTGTCACTTTAATCCTGCAATATCAAATAATAAAATTAATAACTGTTAGTTCCCTTTAATTTTTTTTAAGAAAAGGTTTTGTCATACATCATTTGTAAACACTTGTAATAAATAAGATGATTAACCTCATTGAAATAGAATTTTACCTCATCTGTATCTTCATAAAATGAGTCGCATCTATTTTTTGTAAAAGAACCAGAACTAGAACCTGATA
Organism: Citrus x changshan-huyou; assembly: GCA_039657385.1. NCBI lineage: Eukaryota > Viridiplantae > Streptophyta > Magnoliopsida > Sapindales > Rutaceae > Citrus > Citrus x changshan-huyou. The sequence goes on along the minus strand of CM077554.1, from coordinate 16,892,988 downwards.
ATATAAACAAACTCATATATGAACAATAGTTTGCTAAAACCAAATAAAAACCAAATAAAAATCAAATAGAATTAAATACACACACCCTTTTAATGCAAATAATATTGTTTAGGGTTAAGTAGGAATTGTATTTTAGGAATTTTTTTAATTATAATATATTTATTAATCTATATTAGGTAAAATAAAAAAAATTACTAATTAATATTTTAATTACTAAAAAATTAGTAAATAAAAATTAAAAATATTTTCATATAATGGGGATTGGGGTGGGGAGTGCAAAACCAAACCCCACCCCATTAACAATTTGGGGATTATTTTTCACCCATTCTCCACCCCATTCCCCAAAAATTATTTAAAATTCACTCCATATGGGGCGGGGCCCCATGGGACTCCAAACCCATGGGGAGTTTTGCCATCCCTAATCATGTGGCCTATAGTGAGACATTTTAGAGATAACCCAAGTGGGGACTAAGCAATGATGATGTGTTATGGCCTTATTGGTGAGGCTGTCACTTTCTTTGTGGTTCCAAGCTGACACGTGACAGTTTTGGTGCACTGTGGGAGACATAGTCTGCAATTTTCGGTTAAAGCAAATGGAGGTGATTTTCTAGAACCTACATGTTATATCCTTGTTCTTTCAATTCCTTCTTCATTCTTCATAAGGACTCAAGAGCCTAAGAAATATCTTCACACGTGTCATAACCTAAGTATTTCTTATTTAATTTTTTTTTTGAATAAGCATTTCTTATTCAAATTTTACCACCAATTAGTATCTAATAAATAAAATATACATGAACTTGTATTTAACAGCCAAACCATATTTTAATCTTTTATTTTAGGAAAAAGCTATTTCCCCTGAATCGCGCCCCGACTCAAGCCCCAAATTAAAACTCACCATTTTGATTAAAATGAAAACGCGCCGTTTCACAACTAAAGCCAAAAACGGTGAGTTTTGCTTGTCAAATATTTCCCCTTTCCTTCATCATTTTCCCTTCACTTCATCGTCTCCCCTCTCACGCTCTCTCTCGCCGTAGCCTTCCTCAGCCGATTCTCATTTTCTGCTAGTAGGCTGCCTGAAAAAGGTGAGATTTGCTGCCACTATCTGAAGTGCTGTGCAGCCTGATCTTGCCATTCCGCTTCCGTTGAGGGCACGACTCCTCAAACGAATTTTATCACTTGTTTGAGGCTCTCGGGCAAAGAAGAAGCTTTCAAAGAAGCCCTTGGAATTCACTGAAAAGAAGGGGGCTCTTTTCGACTATATCGCAAATCGACTCCGTCTCCAGCAACTCATTCAATAGTCCAATCTCTGTCCATTGCGAAAGAGAAAGCAGTAAAGCTGATACGGGAAGGGCCAGATCCACATATCGTCTCATAGAAGGGCTCAATCCAAGTGAACTAGGAGGCAGAAAGCGTGTATCCGGAATAGAAGAAAGCCAAAGGCAGAAACGTCTTCATGAGGGATTCAATGGGGTTATTGTGGAGGTAATGAAAGAGGAGATGGATGATACAGTGAGTGTAAATAGGTTGAGAAAGTGTGTGATTGTTGAAATTGTTGGTGGCTTGATTGTTGAGAAAGTGTGTGATTGTTGAAATTGTTGGTGCCTTGAGTGTTCATTCAAGCGGCTCTGTTTCTTGAGTTAATTTCAATCCATTTCATTTGGTTGTCCTGGTATCTTTGGTTGTTGACTAGGCGTTATCTTCCAGGTAAGGCACTACCAAGTTACATTCTTAAAGCAGATTTTCCTCTCAAGTTGTAGAATTTGATATGTGTTAGGATGTATTGCACGGAATCGGTATCTTAGACTCTCAGTGAATGCTGAATCGATTTTAGTTTTCTAAGACTTGTGAAATAAATGATACAGAGATGAGAAGCTCAGCAAACGGCGTCATTTTGATGCTGATTAAAACAAAAAAAAAATGCACGAAGCGGCGTCGTTTTGATGCTTATAAAAACAAAACAAAAAATGCACGAAACGACGTCATTTACATTAGTTTCGGGGTTTGACCCAGGGTTTGACCCGAGGTAAATAGCAGAACTCTTTATTTTAATAGCCAAACGACGTTCATTCCTGCAGAAGTACTAACTTAAACCTTTTACATAAACCAAGGTAAAGATCAACTAAACTTCTTCGATGAAAGCGCGTGTATTGATTACGGAAAAGCTGCACCGTACGCAGATTACAGCAAGAACTGTGGTACAAATTCTTGTTTTGTAGCTGCACTGTGGCAGCTGCAAAACAAAGGTAATCGAAGTTGAAAACAACAAAAGGAGGGGCCTTCTTTCTCTACATACATAAATGGCGTCCTAAAACTCCCCGTCATTAGTCTAGATTACGCCCGGTAGCCTTCGAGTGTCTGTGGTAACAGGAGCTGAGGTAATATCTTTCATGGATAACCTAGACACTGAAAGGGATATTGCTCTCTGCACTCACTTACAGCCTCTAATTGGTAAGTAAGCACTTCCAGAAAGGCAGACCAATGTAATTCTCTTATTGCTTTAATTCTCCTGTTTGCCTTCCCTATACTGCAGACTGCATGATCCACATTACCATCCCACAAAAAAAGACAAAATGAATCTCCTACATATTGTGCTTTCAATTACAGGGTTGGACTAGTTTTGATTGCTTCATTGATGTTTCTGGCAAGTGAATTCCACAGTTTAACTTATTTCCATTCCTCGGGGGACTACAATTTGTGAGAGCTGCCAATTTGGCTAAAGATCATGATAATATATAATTAAACATACATATCATTTAGATTTGATTGATAATATCATTTAAAAGCTTCATAGTTACATATGTATTATATAAGATATGTATTCTAATATGATGTAAAATTCCTATTCCTAAATTATTCTGACAGATGTGGATAGAAACTCCCCAAAATCAAGTAGAGAGACGGTACATGTTCATATCTCTGACTGTACAGATACCGGACCTTGATCTTGCTAAAATCTCAGCCGAAAATGAATCCACATAACCCTTCATTTACCGATTCCAATTAAACGAAGCTGCCAGAAATATAGAGAAAATTATTAGATTGCAATTTGTAAGTGAAGACTTGTAACAAACAATTTCTTTAAGAAGTAAATAAGAAATCTACAATGTTATTTTGTGGCTGCCTCCAATAGAATCCCTGCAAAAGCACTGGCAGGATGTTGCAGGCAACGAGGATGTAGATCATCAGTGCATGCAAACCCATCCACTCAAATACCATAGTTACACGTCTATGTCCTTGAACATCAACCTGCAGCAAAAGAACTAAGTTACCAGTTTGAAGATGAGACAAATTGAGCTGTTTTTCAGCACAAAAGGGAAGACAAAACTACTAAAGGAAAAGTCAAGACTATGAACTGCAATCTAATTAAGATTGAATATTTAATATCTATAATAACATAGACTTGCAAGCATAAGAATAATCAAAAGGTTTCTTCAACATGAGATGACTGGAAATATATCGAACCATAAAGTAAATTCCAGCCAATAGAACGCCAGAAGCTCCAGCAGTGAGGCATGTATAACTCAATGAGTAAAGAGCCTTGTTTAAATGCATTCCTGAGATAAAGAAGATAAACGTGTTGTTAAAAACTATGTTAATGCTATTATTACAATCAGCCCACCATCACTATTAAATTTGGACCTAACAACAATATAGAAAGAAACATCCTACCCACAAAGTCCAAGGAAAGGCCCAAGCCTATAAGACAAGAAGACAGGATAATCCAGTTAAGCATTCTGTCCCTGTGATCCTACACGTGCAAGGTGAATAAGAACCGTGACATGAAGATAAACTTACAATGTAAAAATGAAAAATAATGTCACAAGTAAAAGATTTACCTTAAAATGGACGATGAGGTGCCCAAAGTGCAAGCCGATCAAGCAGGTTACAGTGGCCATCACTGAACTACAGCCACAAAGTACACATGAATTATAGAACTTACAGACAAGGCAACCCCATAGACAAGAGGTATATGACAATTCAAGAAATTAGGTTATTCAAGAAATTAGGTTACACTTCCCCTCTTTCAATTAAGGAATTTACACATTGTCCATGTGACAGCAGCATATCTGCTAAATTTTCTTGGAAAGGACAGTACAATAATGCTTAAAAAATGGAACTCTAGACATACCTCAGGAGTCCTTCAGGATCGAAAGGAGCTTGACACCATGAAGGAGCATCAAGAGGCATTGGGCCATAGTCTGGGGAGTTGATACTGCATTGCTATTAAGAAATGAGAAAGGAGAAACATAAGAGAAAGACAAATCATGGCAAGTAGGACTGTATGAAATACTGAAAAGTAATTGAAACCAAGTTATTAAAGGGAGATACCTTTGTTCGTGAATAGATTGGCTTTCTGTATAAATGTTGAATACCCAATATTTTCCGATCAATCATTCCAACAGCGTTACAAGCTGGTCCAGTGCTACCACGCACTCCACATGTAACCTGTCAAAGAAAAATAGTATAGAGGCACTTAGGGCATCAATCTTCTGACCAAAATTCTATGGTGGAACTAAGAGAAAAAAGTAAACATTATGAAGCTCACGTTAAATATCCATGGCGATGAGGAAGAGGTTTCAACTGGAAACTCATACTGCCAATCAGGTACATACAAGCCGTACAACAACAATAAATACAGAGTAGTAAGCACCAAAGCAACAACCCTGTGAAACACAGAGAATGGCCCAAAACTTTATTAGTAATTTTGTTGTAATGCCGACACAATACATGAGAACTAAAGGAACCTCAAAAGACTAACAGAATTAAATATTTTTAATGACCTGCACACACCTTATTGACAAGAAAACACTAGTAATTATGTGTACATACAAGGATACAAATGTACACACCTTGTGTAACATAGTGTAATAGTCTAGAGAAGATCTAAAGTACAATATTCATATTTCTGCATAGTATGAGCTACAAGTGAAAGATGACTTATGGTATATAAAACATAAGAAATTATAAAACTGAACCATCCTTTGATACCCAGAATGAGAAATCCCTCAAGTTTCTATGACACAATTTTACCAAAAAAAAAAAAAAAGGAAAAGAACCAAAATGCAACAAAATTTATTACTTTATTCTTGAACCCAATTCTAACTTCATAAAGAATTTTGAATTATGATATTCTTCAAATATACAATCAAGTTATCCAGGCAAACTTTGATACAGTACTGTTATAGCTCTTAATCACACTTACCAATGGCCTCGATATTTCCTGAACAGAGATAATTTTGAGCTTACATGGCCATCGCCCTTTAGCCAAATCTCACACAGTGCTGCCACCAAATATGATATTGCAATTCTCTAGGGAAGGGGGAAAGAAGTGAGTGAGTTATTACACTGCAGAAACTGAGTAAAACTTTAAAAATAAGTCCATTGGTTGCAGCAACCATTTACATGGTCCATTTGACAAGGTGGGTCTACGTCAAATGGGTCTAATAGAATCTAAAATTTTTCTCTCAAAACACCAATTATGAAAATTAAAAAATAAAATTATAGTATACAAACCCATAAACATTCCCACAATAACCCAATGAGATTCCTTTAAGTCTACTCAATCCAACTCCAAATTTCGTTTATCTTACTAATGTTCTTGTAACTCCAGTTCTTCACTTCTTTTTTTACCCCCCCCCCCCCCCCAAGCTGTCTTGTACAATAGTGAATGGAGAGAGAGAGAGAGAGCGAGCTATGAGGGGGACTGTGGGCAATTTGCTAACATTCTAAGTTATATCCATCACAAATATATAGAGATGAGCTATTGTGATTACAGATGATTGACAAAGTTAAACTTTGGTAATACAAGTATGAATGATTTGAAAATCACAAAGCCAACAAACTAGGAGATATCTTAGAGATTACCTTTTTCTTTTATCATCCCTTGGCCTTCACTAAAATGTTTGCATTAACGTCATAGTTGCAGCAGAGTGCAAATCAATTTATGGAGTCATACATAATGAAACCTTTATATTTCTTCTATTAAAAGTTCTGAATGATCTAATAACTTTTATTTTTTATTTTTTAGTTTTTGCCTGATTTTAGTCTTTGACAATTTTAGATATCTTTGTATGGACCCAGGGAATGTTATTTATTTATGCAGAATTTTCATTCAATTTCCACGACAAGAAATTTCCTTTTTTCTTTTTTCTTTTTTCTTTTTTTGGACATTAAAGTTAATTGCCTTTATGGATATTTTGGTAATAGAAATCATTGTTAAATATGGGTGTTGAGAGTATTTTTATGGATTCAAATAGCCCCACCGTAAATTTGAGAGAAAAACTATCAAAACTTGTTGATAACGCTCCAAACCTTAGTAGCAGCCATATAGGCTATCAAGTTTCAACTACTAAAACATCATGGAATAATCATTTATTCCCTTGGTCTAAGTATCAGGAATGAAAAGACGTAGTGGGAACGCATACCTGCAGTACTCCCATCCATCGTATTTGTGCAATATCCACTCCATACTTCAGATTGTTGATCCCATGGAAAAAGCCACCTAGACGGTAGAAACAAATAATAGATTTTAGCGCAGAATAAAGACAAATAAAAGCATGCATGATCAATTAGACAAAACATGTTTTAGTTGACAAAAAGCACTCAAACATAAGTAACACATTTCTTTTCCAGGGTTTTTCTATATTCACACTACAAAACAAAAAAGACAAATATTTGCATAAAATACCGAATAGTGTTAAGCTTTATGCATTAGGGGGAAAAAAATGTCTAAAAGTTATTGATCTAGTAATCACCTTGTAGAAAAATGCCTAATAGGAAAAGATTCAATGCCCGCAGTATTGCTTTTCTAGTTGCAACAACTTTGCAAGGGAAGTTCTGAATGGGGGGAAAAATCTTGTTAGCTTTTATGAGATTATTGATGGTGATGCATCATAAACAAAATCATCATCAAATGATAAGCTAAGAAATTACTATCGGCCAGAAAAATTTAACAAACAAAAGATAACTATGGTAACTGAATAGTTCATGCCATAACCCATATTAAACATATTTGCTTGCTTGTTTTCTGATTAAAGCAATACATTTGAAAAGCAAGAGATACCTTGTACGTAAGAGCCAATGAAACACCAACAATAAAGAGGAAAAATGGCATAACAAAATCTGCAAGTGTTAAACCGTTCCATGGTGAATGATTAATAGCAGGCAGAATTCCACCAACATCATCAACCAGTATCATTAGCTGCATCAAGAATGTAAAGAGAGAATAATGAATAATTTATTTATAAATAAAATAAAATACTTAAGCAGAGTTTCAAATACATGAAAATCTTTGCATTATTTTTTTGTTTTTAATGAAATATTGCAGGGTTAAAATTATAATGTATAAATAATCCTCAATTTAATCATTTTATACAGAAAACCAGTGCTAAGAATAAATGGTAATTCACTTTAACCCACTAGGGTCATTTTTTGTGTGGACCAATATTCATTTCAAAAAATGGATGATAGAAGAATCCAATGATTACAGAAAAGAAACACAAAAGAAAAGCTTCACAGAGATGGTTTAGAACAGAACAAAAGAAAATTAATGTCGAGTAGCTGCCATCACTGGACATCAGTCTCATTCACAATGGCCATCTAATTATTGGTCTCGAGAAAAAGAATCTTAAACAACTTAAAATGCCGACTCTGTAACTGGAAACTTAAAGCATGTGACAAAAATTGATAGCTTAGTGTCTGTTTATAACTGGAGAGTACATGGGAACATCATAATGGACAATAGAAGAATTCTATCCTTTTCAATATAAAATTACTTAAATTTACAGCCTTTATGTAACTTTGTAATTCCACAGCTTTGTAATTCCACGGCTTAAGGCCCCCAAAAAACTAGTATTTTACCAACCAAGAGATGTTAAAGCTTTTCCATCAAACTGGAAAAAATCCTCCAGAACCACAACTTAATGATGGAAATATTTAATTGATTACCCTTCTACAATCCCTCCTTTCGCAAAATAAGAAATAGTAGACTCAAGTTCTCTCAGTTTAGTAGGGATAGCAAGAAAATGCCGATTTTTCCCTTCTTTGCTATGCTAGTATTCCAGAAAAATCAGACCAATAGCAATCAGTTATATATTAAACATCACGTTTAATCAGTAAGGAATTAACATTAACACATCCAACTAGATCATAAAGTTCAACAAAGATTGTTCAAAGAAAGTTTTGACTATAAAACTCGTTTAGTATTTATTAAAAATCATTTAATAAGTAATAAAAAGACAAATTGCATTAACTTAACTTCATCTTCAATTAGTAGTTTGGATATCACTATATGAAATTCAGCGGCAATAGCTACACATATAAGTAACAGAGATGGCAGTAACAGCAACAGGTGCCTAACTTGTTAAATGATTTTTAAAATATCTCTCTTCTGATCCACTTGGGTAGGGTGGAAAAGGTGCAATTGCATGGCAACATATATCGCATTGCATAGGACAGGCCACCGAAAGACGTGAAAACATCCACTTTATTTATTTTTTTTGCTTTACGCTAAAGCATCATCAAGATAAGTCCTCAACGTTATAGATTTTGCAAGTAATATTATAAAAATTGAAAGTATAAAAAAAAAGGCAAAAACAGACAGAGAGAGAAGACATTGCCCATTGTCAGCATAAACTATACAAATATTAAATTGATGTTCCATGTTACATATCAGACAAGAGTCCTTAGGTGAGGATGTCCGCGGATTCGGACATTTACAGTGCTGTAAATAGCTTTTACCTACAATGTTAAAGCCTTCTAACGTCCGTACTTTAAGATGATTAATCTAATGAAAAACAAAAAAGAAAAGACTAAATGCAGGAAAAGATTTGTACCTACAATACATGGATATGGAAACGGAAACAATGCATTAAAAAAACAAAGAAGTGTTTACCGCAACAGTGAGTCCGCGGAAGACGTCAAGAGAAATAAGGCGACGTTGTTGATGTTGTGGGCGAGTTTGCTTTGAGTTGGAGTTTGAAGGAGGAAGTAAAGGGTCTCGTTCTAATTTCTCATTGGCAGGGGCAGACGTTGATTTAGAGATCTGAATAACCAGTTGATCGTTCGCATCATTGTTAATAGGATTGTACTTGGCCATTTTTATTACAACAATGCTATCTTCTTCCTTCTTCTTTTCAGTTTCAGGAAAGAGATAAAGACCCCCTTTGGCTTTGGCTCTCCTCTCCCTCCTCTTTTTGTTTCTCCTTTATCCTTTGCGTATTTATAGCAAAATATATTTGTAAGGTAGATACAGAGTAGACAACAACAACCAGTGATTGATATTGAAATTGATGGGGGCACCGCCATTTTTATTTATTTGCCTTTATTATTATTATTCACCTCTGACTCTTGTTTAACACTTTTTATCTTCTTTTACTTTATTTGTATTCCATCCGTTTAACAACTTAACATTACGCAGTACGCACTACCTATTCTTGCTTTTTTTTTCCATACCCATACGTGGCCGCTTTCATCAGTCGTTCCTTGTCTATTGTTTCAAAATATCTTTTACCTTCCTTGGAGAGAGATTCTCTCGGTCTCTCTCCTTTTTAGAAACGGCGTAAATCTAATCTTAAACGTCCTAAAAAGGCGTAAATCTAATCTTAAACGTCCTATTCTATCACTCTACATGCTATAATACTAATTACTTAATTAATTAAATACATTAATTATAATTGGATTGGAAATTGGAATAAGATATTTGGGAAAGATGATCCCTGAAAAGAATATCTCAATTTAAAATGAACTGCAACGTACAAGATTTTATTTGTATGATATTTTTGGAGAGAAACAAGAAGTCGAAATATTCCCCCACAGGCCCAATAGGAATACTCAATCGCATTAGTCGTGACAAAGATAAACACGTCCGCACGCTCACATCAGTGATTAGTCCCACAAATCTGGTTGATATTCAGACCTATTACTTCAATACACCTCAACACTTTAGAAATGAGATCAATGTGTGCGCAACAAAAGTAGCACATTCATGGTGCCGACATCTCTTAAGTTGGTCGACACCCTCTCTCTAATGAGGATTCGAGTATTCCTACCAATACCATGCCGCCAATTTGCCATAATATCATGACTCAATCACACGAGTCATGATAAAGAGACATATGAAGGCACCTTCACATTAGTGATTAGCTTCACAAATCTGATTCTTATTCTATCACATAGGTTACTTTTAAGCAAGTAACGCACACTTGAAAAATGAAATCAATGAATGTGTATGTAACAAAAGTGGCATCTTTTAGTTGAGTTAGTTGGCACTTTCTCTCTAATGGGAGAAAAATTCTGAGAGGTAATTTAAAAAAAAAAAAAAAACACATGTTGGATAACCAAGTAGTCTTTTTGCAACAACTGAGAAACAAATCCGTCCAAAGGAATCAACAAGCACCCACAACAACTTATGTTGTAAATGTGTGACCTAAGTTAAATATATAAAAAAAAAAAAAAACAAAGGAGGATGAAGAAGAAAAGAAGCAGCACTGTCCTCACCAGAAACCTGCAACCAGAACAACCAATGGGCTAATAAACATAAATAGACAGAAAGCAAAAGCTACAAATAATTTAGAAGTACCAAATCATACAACAAAATCTGCAGCTTTGAGATAATGACAAAAATCTCTGGGAAAAGTACAAAAGGAAATTGAATAGACCCACTTAAACACACACTAACAACTATATGTATACTCATAGAATACAAAAAATATTTAGAGCATTTACCCAATCAAACAAGTCAAGGTGACTATTAATGTTTTAATTATATCCCAGTTTTTTAATTCCATCTGACATGTCAAGCTTAATCTGAAACTGCCGTATGCAAAGGGTATTCCCTCTTTTTAATCAAATTGATTATAACCTACCTACATTCCAATTTCCATGTAACTGTGCACGACAAATAGGAACTAACCCATAATACCATAGAAAGACATCACCATTGCTTTGTTGAAAAAAAATTATTTGCTGCCGCAGAAATAAAGATAGCAAATTCCTATCAAGATAACTAGAAATTCCAACCACTAAGAATCCTAATGAGCCTAAAAAAAGGATAAAGGCCCAGAAGAAATTGCCTGGTTTGTGAAAGCCTGCATCTGTCCATATATATTCTGATCGAATATGGTAAATGATGTAGCAGTGACATTCGACATACCACTGGAAACATCACCTGCAATTAAAAAGGAAAAATGGTGTACAAATACAAAATTGCAAGCATAAAACTTCGGGTAATCAATGGCAAATGCAGCAAAGGCTCATAAGACAATCTTCATCAATCTGGCCCCAGTCTATTCAAATGGTAGTTTCTTGCTAGTATTCATCCTATCTACTGGTTTCACCTATCTACAACTCCCTTCGTATTTTACTCACACTTGAAATGAAAGAAATTGTGATCCTTGTACAGACATCCATTAAAAATTGCATATCACATGATGCAACAACCAACTGTGAACAAATGTACCACCCGTCCATTATAGACAGGATCAAGCTGGCATGGACCTGAACAAGCTGAATTATAACTAAATATCCATTTTGCTCTGCATAGCTCAATATTTTCGCAAGGTGGAAATACACATCATATCATCACTAACAGAAAAGCTGAATTATAACTAAATATCCATTTTGTTCTACATAGCTCAATAGTTTTGCAAGGTGGAAATACACATCATATCATCACTGACAGAAAGAAAGAAATTTAAGACTTACAGCAAGTGCAGATATCTGAGCTAGTCATCCATACCAACAGTGTCTTCTCTTCCAATGGCATCATTCTTTAGATTTCCACAGACATTACACTCCATAACAGTAGAAGGCGTAGCATCGGAAGGAGGTAAGGGAGCCAATGTTCCCCAACAATTATCTCTATCACACATGTATCTCATAAAGAAATATGCATGAGGAAAATTAGTGTCACCGTGAACTTCAGCATCATCATCAGAGGCCACCATTTGTTCATCCTGATCCTCATCCATAACTTCTTCATTGTTCTCATTATCATTGTCATTGTCAGACCAGTTAGCTTCCACCTTGCAGCGATCACAGTCACAGGCAAAGCCATAGTCATATAGCAATCTCTTCTGTCTAGTGGAGTAATCATAATTGACAGGGAAATAACTCAAGCAAATCTCCCTGCCTTGGGGAACGTCATGAATCATCCTAACAATAATGTCAGTGTTATTCTCAGCAGCAGCGTCCACATAATCAAACCTACAAGCATTTGGAAGGCAATCGTGGTTAAAGAAAGAAGCCTTGAGGTAAATGCCATAAGCACGAACTGATCTCCGGCCATCTTGGCCTTCAATGTAAGGCTCCATTAAACCGAATGCATTGAGCCTGTCCTTGGTGAGAAGAGCAGCCGTAAGTTCAATAGTAGCTGAAGCAGGAGGAGGGCAGAGTGAGGAGAGGTAATGAGCAGCCGATGTATCGTTATCAGTAACAGTGCCTTGAAGAGCAAGCAAATTTTGAAACTGGGAAGGATTAACAACGGCTAAATTATATGCGGCGATCAAGAACCGGGCCTGGACTTGTCGATCCAAAGGCAAGTTGGCGGCGTCAGGGGAGTTGAGATTGAGCAGACGGGTCAGAGCTTGGCAGACATAAGGAGAGTGGGAGGATGACGCGGCGGCTGTTGAGCACTTGGGGCTGCAGAAGGCGACTGAACAAGAAGGGCAAATTGACGATGAAGAATGCATTGTTTTCCTGAAGCAGTTGTGACAAAATGAAGAAGAATTGACGAAAGGAAGAGCAGAGTAGAGGAGAATGGGAGAATCTCTGAGGACTATTTGACCTGCTTTTAGTGATTGTGTGGATACTAAACCTCTCCCTCTTCCCTCTATCTCAGCAACCGTCACCGTCTCACTCACCGCCCACATTTTGTGTGGTTAGGGTTTTTCTTCGCCTATGGGTTTCGCTTTCTTCTTCTTTGGGTGCTCAGTGGGGATGACTCAATTTTTTTTTTAAAGAAAAAATTATAAAGAATTATTAAGCGGATGAAACAAACTACATTTTATACCAAATTTCTCAAGGAAAAATGCATAAATACGGCTGGTCAACTAGTCAATCCGCTAGATTTTTCGTTTAAGCGGTGTTGATGCGAGATTCCGGTTTTCCTCGTTCTACGATCAGGATCTCTGCTCGATCAACTTCACCACAACCAGGAGGTCTCCTCGTGAGGCTTTTTTTTTTCCAGATGTCCCTGGACACACGGACAAGTCAGAGTACGCCGGTTGTTTTCCCGGCGCAAACCCTCCGACGCTTAAGTCAGATATAAAGGTTCGGGGAACGTTGCCCACAGATCTTATGGCTTTTTCGTGGTTTTTCCTTTAATCTCAAAAATGCTAACCCTTTTACCTTCGTTGGCTACCTTTTTATAGGCTTCCTGAATCCCCGTTTTCCGCTTTTTCCGAGACGGTATGGGACTCCGACTGCTGCGTTATGGGCAAGCGTGGGATCTTGCGTGTTACGCCACGGTTCAGGGGAAAGTGTGGCGGTCGTGGTTCTGTGAGATCTTGCGTGTTACGCCACGGTTCAGGGGAAAGCGTGGCTGTCGTGGTTCTGTGAGATCTTGCGTGTTACGCCACGGTTCAGGGGAAAGCGTGGCTGTCGTGCCTAGATTCTCGGGCTGGAGAGCATGTCCTGCCAACTGCCGTCGACCGGGTCTCCTCGCCTCTCGGCCTCTAGCCGGAATGGCCTTATGCCTCTTACAGGAAATTGGCCTCGCGGATGACGTGCTTGTGGACGAGCCGGATATTTCTGCTCCTGTTCTTCCGCGCACCAGGCCTTTACGGAACACACCTGTTCGCAGAACTCTGCCATCAGATATCTGCTCACCGTGCCTGGTCTCGTCGACGTCTTTATCCCAAACAGTATTTCTCCCAAACACCGGTCCCCCAGTTTCTGGTGTTGGGTAATGTAGTGGACCAGCAGTAGAAACTCGATAGTTATCGCTCGCGTAGGATTGAAAAAGGCTGCCAAGAGTCATGTCGCATTTAATTGCGGACGAGGTGACGTGGCAGAAATCCCTCCCTCCATTTGAATTTCAAACCGACGGTTATGAGACCCTCGGGATTCGGCGCTGTTAAATGCTGGCAACCCAAGAGTCCGTCCTCATTAGGAAAGCCAAACCCTCTCGAACGGCATATTCATCATTCACTCTGTCTCCGTCTCTGCCTCTCCGGCAAAGAAGTTCCGGCATAAAAGGCCTCCATCTCAGACTTTCACCGACTGAACCATTACTTCAGGTATTTCTTCTGTTTCCTTGGTCTCGGATAGTTGTAGATAATTTCTTTTTTCTTCTGTTTGGGTAGTAGTTGGTGGTGTTGCGGTTAGAGCTTAGGGAATGTCGAAAGGCAAAGAGAAGGTCATTGAGGTTGATGACGACGAGTTGGACTTCCTGCCTAGTCTGCTCACCGATCCTGCTTTTGACCCCGGGATCCCCTTAGAACCCATTAGGTCTAGTGTCAGGACTAGTGCTAGGAGGATGTCTCCCCAAACAACCTCTACGAGCGGAAGTAATGGTGAGGAGAGATCTTCTGGCTCCGAGGATACTTTGAGTGAGAGTGGCGAGGGTGACTCTGGTGAGGCGTCTCCATCCGGAGCGTCACGACCAGAAGGACGGGGTACAGTAGGGGGTAGAGCCTTGTCGCGCGATTATGCCATCGACTATATGACGTGCACGACCACGTTTGACGAGCTCGCTGACCTCCGTCTTAGGTACAGCATTCCTGGTGAAATACCTCTCAAGGTCCCAGGAAAGAAGGATGCTCCCAGCCGGCCTCCTAGGGGATATGTTACCCTGTATCTGGATAGCTTTAAGTTCGGGCTGAGGTGTCCCTTGCAACCTTACTTTGCCCGGATACTCAACGGGCTAAATCTAGCTCCTGGTCAACTGAATCCCAATGGGTGGAGAGTGCTCTCTGGTCTGTTCATATTGTGGGACAGATGTTGCCAAAGCGAGCCCACGGTTGATGAGGTGAAGCATCTGTACCAGCTAAAGAGCAGCCCCAAAGATGCCGGCTGGTACTACTTCCAATCTAGCACCAAGAGCAGGAAACCTATAACCGACCTCCCTACTGGTGGTGGTGGGAATTGGAAGAGAAAGTTCTTTTTTGCTGGGGGTCCTTGGGGTCAGGTTGCACAAATGGACGGGAAGGATTATCGGGTCCCACCCCGTTTCACGGTCCCAGGTTGCCTGCTCGCTTTAGATGTCTTGTATCCATAATTGTTCTTGCTTTATTGGCTTGTCTCTAACCAAGTGTCTGTTTGTGTTGTAGTTTCTTGGGGTGTTCACTTCCCGCTCCCACCTGACCAGCTCAAACGGGTCGAGGCTGTACTCGCCAATTCCTGCTCGAGCCGAGAACTGTTAACTACGTACAACTTGCTCGAGTCTTGCTTGATACTTCCTGGCCATAGGATGGAGGACGCTGTGATTGGGGCTCTGACCCAAAAACGTTCTCGACCTCCAACCACGAAGAGGGACCAGAGTAAGGATGCCCCTACTACAAAGCGGGCCAACATCGTGCAGCAGACCCCACCCTTGAAGATTTTACCTCCTGCTCCTGTAAAAGTTGGGGAAGCTAGTGGAGTAGCCGCAGATCCTGCTACCTCTTCTCCTCCTGTCGGGCCTCGATCTCGCTTACCTGACAGCTGAGCAGAACATCTGGTCCCTTACCTCAATGAGTTAACTAAATTCGTGAGCAAGAAGGACCTGGAGGACTTTGACGGCCGCACCTTGGGTGAGCTGGTGGGGGCCATGCAGCATAGCGCTTTCCACCTCAGCTGCATGACCACCTATTACAAGGCTAAGGTTGGCCGCTACGACCGGAAGATGAAGGAGGACATTCAATCGGCGACGACCATAGCTGACGTTGCCGAGCAGAAAGCAGGGGAGCTGAATCTCGAGAACCTGAAGCTGATAGAGCAAGAATCACTTGCCCAAGCAAAAGCCATTACCCTCGAGGAGGAGCTTACCAAGGTCAAGGAGGATCTGCAAAGGCAGAAGGCCATGTACGAGACTCAGCTCGAATCTCTCCGCGACTCCCACCGAGCTCAGGTCGAGAACATGGAGAAGGAGGCCGACAACCAGTACGACCAGGGACTTCGGCATTCCTATCGTTGCATCATGGCCGTCCTCGGGAAGCAACACCCTGATCTGAAGATGGACGACCTTGCAGCTGGTGTTGCTCAACATATGGACGAGGAGGCGGACGAGGAGGCGGCCAAGGAAGATGCCGAAGGGGTAGAGCCGATCGTGATTGAGGAGGAAAACTCTCCTCCTCGTGCAGTCCCTACTGATGTTGGCGAGGTGAGCACCCCCCGGACGCAACTGGTGATACCCCTCCTGCACCTGAGGAGGTCCAGCCAACCGATGCTGCTCGGCTCACTGATCCACCGTCTTTTTGATATATTTCTTTTATTGTAATGGACAATGTTCATGAAGATTATCCCCTCTGTTAATCATTAACAAATTAATAAAAATGTTTTTTGATTACTTTCTTGTGTTGTAATTATGAGTTAATTTTCGTTTGAGAATCTGCTTGTCTTTGTCTAGACGAGCAGGTTCCGGCTTGGCTCATGGTTTTGCCACATGCCTTTGAAGATTTTTCAATGCCTGGGATTCGGTTTGCCTTCGCGCGGTCGAGCAGATCCTGGCACGCTCGGCTTCTGTCTCGCCATAAGACAGGCTTTGAGACTTTGTCGAGCCTTTACATGCCTTAGGAATTTCTTCGAATGATTTGGAGTCTGCTCGCCTTCTCGTGGTCGAGCAGATCCTGGCATGTTTGGCTTCTGTCTCGCCATAAGACAGGCTTTGAGACTTTGTCGAGCCTTTACATGCCTTAGGAATTTCTTCGAATAATTTGGAGTCTGCTCGCCTTCTCGTGGTCGAGCAGATCCTGGCATGTTTGGCTTCTGTCTCGCCATAAGACAGGCTTTGAGACTTTGTCGAGCCTTTACATGCCTTAGGAATTTCTTCGGATGATTTGGAGTCTGCTCGCCTTCTCGTGGTCGAGCAGATCCTGGCATGTTTGGCTTCTGTCTCGCAATAAGACAGGCTTTGAGACTTTGTCGAGCCTTTACATGCCTTAGGAATTTCTTCGAATGATTTGGAGTCTGCTCGCCTTCTCGTGGTCGAGCAGATCCTGGCATGTTTGGCTTCTGTCTCGCCATAAGACAGGCTTTGAGACTTTGTCGAGCCTTTACATGCCTTAGGAATTTCTTCGGATGATTTGGAGTCTGCTCGCCTTCTCGTGGTCGAGCAGATCCTGGCATGTTTGGCTTCTGTCTCGCCATAAGACATGCTTTGAGACTTTGTCGAGCCTTTACATGCCTTAGGAATTTCTTCGAATGATTTGGAGTCTGCTCGCCTTCTCGTGGTCGAGCAGATCCTGGCATGTTTGGCTTCTGTCTCGCCATAAGACAGGCTTTGAGACTTTGTCGAGCCTTTACATGCCTTAGGAATTTCTTCGGATGATTTGGAGTCTGCTCGCCTTCTTGTGGTCGAGCAGATCCTGGCATGTTTGGCTTCTGTCTCGCCATAAGACATGCTTTGAGACTTTGTCGAGCCTTTACATGCCTTAGGAATTTCTTCGAATGATTTGGAGTCTGCTCGCCTTCTCGTGGTCGAGCAGATCCTGGCATGTTTGGCTTCTGTCTCGCCATAAGACAGGCTTTGAGACTTTGTCGAGCCTTTACATGCCTTAGGAAATTTTCTCGGTTTCAAGCGAATGAAACTCCTCGACGTTCCATTAATGGCAGGATTCGTCTTACATAAAATTGTTTGGACATAAAGCGTAAAAGATAAACGATAATTGTCATGAGCAAGAATAGCTTTCAAATGTGTACAAGTCTTACTGGAAGTATTTTCGGAGGTGTGCTGCGTTCCATGGGCGTTTCACCTCGTGGCCGTTCGTACGAACCAGCTTGTAAGCTCCGGGTCCTGCTATCTGCTTGACTCTATATGGCCCTTCCCAATTCGGTCCCAGCACTCCTTGAGTCGAATCTTTGGTGCTCTGATTCACTCTTCTCAGTACCCAGTCACCGACCCTGAATTGCCGTATGTTCACCTTCTGGTTGTAATACCGAGCAACCCTCTGTTGGTAAATGACTGATCGTTCGGCTGCTTGCTCCCTTCTTTCCGTTAGCAGATCAAGATTCAAACATATCTGCTCGTCGTTCTCCTGCTCATCGAAATGGTTTGTCCGGTGTGTGGTTGTTCCTATCTCAGCCGGCACGACCGCTTCGTGCCCGAAAGCCAAAGCGAACGGTGTCTCCCCGGTTGCGGTTTTGTGGGTTGTTCTGTATGCCCATAACACACCTGGCAGCTCGTCAACCCACGCACCCTTTTTTGCTCCAAGCCTGGTTTTCAAAAGCCTCTTGATGGTCTTGTTGGCTGCTTCTACTTGTCCATTCGATTGAGGGTGAGCAGGCGAGCAATACTTCAGCTCTATCCCGAGGTTCTGGCAGAAATCCCTGAAGCTGTGATTATCGAACTGCCTGCCATTATCCGTTACCAAGGCATAAGGGATCCCGTATCGACAGACCAGGTTTCTCCACACGAAGTCTGTTGTTTTCTTCTCAGTGATTCTGCTAAGGGCTTCTACCTCTATCCACTTCGTGAAGTAATCTATAGCAACTATTGCATGTGTTGCTGCTCCTCGTGCCTTCGGCAATGGGCCGATCAGATCGATTCCCCATTGAGCAAATGGCCAAGGGGAGGCCATGGAGGTGAGCTTCTCTGGTGGTTGGTTAGAGAAATTTGCAAAACTCTGGCAGCTTACACAACTCCTGGTCTTCTCTTGCGCATCCTGGTGCATTGTCGGCCAGAAATATCCCTGCCTTAGAACCTTGTGGGCCAGGGACCTCCCGCCAGAATGATTTCCGCAAATTCCTTCATGTACTTCTCTCAGTACGTAATCCGCGTCGTCCTCATCCAAACACCGAAGGAAAGGTAGTGTATATCCTCGCCGATACAGTACCCCATCAATCATCATGTATCTCGAGGCCTGGGCTCTAATCTTGCGAGCTCGCAGCTTATCTGGTGGTAACACCCCGTCTCTAAGGTACGAAACTATCGGGTCCCTCCACGAACATTTTTGTTCTATCCGCAACACCCCCAAATTCTGATCAATACTTGGGCTGGACTTCACCTCCAGAGGGACCGACTTTGGCATTTTTGGGTCGGCTACTGCTGCCATCCTAGCCAAAATGTCTGCTCGACTATTCTGCTCCCTGGGGATTTGTATCACCTCCACTGCTTCGAACTTCCCCATTAGCTGCCTGACTATCTTCAGGTACTGCTCCATCTTCTCCTCTCTTGGTTGGAATCTTTCACTGACATGATTCGCAACCAGCTGGGAATCAGTTCTGATCTTAACTCTGTCTGCTTTCACGGCCTTAGCCAATTCCAGACCTGCTATCAAGGCTTCATACTCTGCCTGGTTATTCGTGGCTGCAAATTCCAACTTTACAGCGTAAGATATCTCCTCTCCCTCTGGACCTTCCAAGACAATCCCTGCTCCTGAACCCCGCTCCCCTGATGACCCATCCACAGACATCTGCCATACTTGAGTTTCGTCATTGCCTATAACTGCATCTTGTTGATCTAAGCATACTTCGGGCTCTGTGAATTCAGCTACGAAATCGGCCATTGCCTGGGCCTTTATCGCTGCGCGGGGTTTATAGTCTATGTCGAACTCGCTCAGCTCTACAGCCCACTTGACGAGCCGACCAGAGGCGTCTGGCTTGTGAAGAGTTTGACGCAACGGCTGGTTTGTTATTACCGAGACCGGGAATGCTTGAAAATATGGCCTCAACTTCCGAGCAGCAACCACAAGGGCGAGTGCCCATTTCTCCAACGGTGGGTATCTGGTCTCAGCGTCGAGCAGGGCCTTGCTGGTGTAGTATATCGGATATTGAACTCCTTCTTCCTCTCTCACCAGAACAGAACTGGCGGCCCGATCCGATACCGCCAAATACAGATACAACTTGTCCCCATCCCTCGGTGTGGACAGCAGCGGAGCTTGCTGCAAGTATTGCTTCAAGTTCCGGAAGGCTTCCTCGCATTCTGGGGTCCATTCTGTTTTCTTTCCCCTCCTTATCACTTGAAAGAATGGCTGACACTTATCTGTAGCCTTGGATATGAATCTGCTCAACGCCGCCAACCTCCCCGTGAGGCTCTGCATCTCCTTCAGGTTACGAGGAGACGTCATCTGCACAATCGCCTGGATTTTCTCGGGATTTACTTCAATCCCCCTATGGCTCACCATGAATCCAAGGAATTTCCCTGACTCGACCCCGAAAGCACACTTCTCCGGGTTGAGCTTCATCTTATACTTCCTCAAAAGCTCGAATGTCTCCTCGAGATGTCCGACATGTTCCTTCGGGATTTTGGACTTGGTGATCATGTCATCCACGTACACCTCCATGGTTTTCCCAATCAACGGCTTAAAGACTTTGTTCACCAGCCTTTGATAGGTGGCCCCAGCATTTTTGAGACCGAATGGCATTACCCTGTAACAGAACAAACCTTGGTTAGTGATGAAAGCCGTGCTCTCCTCATCCTGCTCGTACATGGGGATCTGGTTGTATCCCGAGAACGCGTCCATGAAGCTGAGCAGACCATGTCCAGCCGTTGAATCTACTAGCTGATCGATCTTGGGTAAAGGGAAGCTGTCTTTTGGGCACGCCTTATTGAGGTCTGTGAAATCCACACACATCCTCCACTTGCCGTTTGCCTTCTTTACCAACACCACATTCGATATCCACTCAGGGTAACTGACTTCCCGAATAAACCCTGCTCTCAAGAGCTTCTCCACCTCGCTATTTATAGCCTCATACCTCTCCTGGTTGAAGCACCTCCTCTTCTGCCTTACTGCCCGAGCACCTTTCTTTATTGCCAGCTTATGACATGCTACCTCAGGGTCAATCCCTGGCATGTCTTCATGTGTCCAAGCAAACACATCAGCATGAGCCTGTAAGCATTTCACCAACTCCTGCTTTTGCTCTCCCTTAAGTCTCGACCCGATTCTGATCGTCTTTCCCGGGTTCTCTGGTCCCAGGCTTACTGTTTTCAAATCCTCTACAGGTTCTTGTCTGCCATTCTTGTTTTCCACTCGGGTATCGAGGGATGTTATCTGCATTGCTTCCCTTGCTGCCGAGGAGTAGCAGCTTCTTGCGATCCTCTGGTCTCCTCGTACCACCCCCACTACCCCATTCACCCGGTACTTCAGAGCCAGATAATGGTTGGACAACACCGCTTTGCTCATCCTTAAAAATGGCCGACCTAGGATCATCTGGTAAGGACCTTCCTCATCCACTACGACAAAGTCTAGTATCATTGTTCTTTCTGTCGGGGAGCTCCCAATTGTGATAGGCAGCTCGACCACGCCCAGTGGGACCAGCTTCCCTCCTCCGAACCCCTTCAAGGAGGTATTGGTGTATTCCAACTTCCGGTCGGCTATTCCCATCTCTTCCAGGGTTGACTTAAATAGGACATCAACTGAGCTCCCTGTATCAATCAGTATCCGGTCAAACTTCTTGCTAGCGACAGTAGCCTTGATGACTAAAGCATCCTCGTGGGGGTATAGAATACCTTCCTCATCCTCATCCGTCCACATGATCGGCACTTGCCTGACCCTTGCTCGTTTAGCTGCTGGGGTGTTGAAGAGTACCTCTTTACTGGTCATGGCGTACCTAGCATAATTTTTTCTCGATCTGTTGGAATCTCCGGCCAATGTTGGGCCCCCAGCTATCACCCTTACTGCGGGTTGCTCGCGCCTCAAGTTTCTACCACTCTGCTCCCCTTCATCTGTTGTGGCCACCATCGGGAAAGTCCCATCCATAAACTCGTCCAGGTACCGATTTCTCACCAAATCTTCAACCTGGGTCTTGAGATCTCTACACTCTGCTGTGGTATGGCCATGGGTGCCATGGAACTTGCAATAACGTCCTCTATCCCTCCTGTTGGGTGGCTTTGTTATTGGTGTTGGGAGGTGGAGCAGCCCTCGATCCTTTATGGCCTCGTACACCTCATCCAGGGACATCTTCAAGGAAGTGTACCGCCCATAGTCCTGGTTCTGGTCGATCAGGTGCACTGCTCTTTCTCTGTTCGCCCCGCTCTGAGTTGGGGGCGGGGGAAGTACTTCTGGTCTGCTCGTTCTGCTACCGTGGGAATGTTGATGAAGACCACCAGATGCCGAATCATGCCTTCTCCAAGGCTCCCTAGCTGGGGAACGAGGAGGTTGCGCCCCGCTGCGCTGATACTGCGGTGGCCTCTGATGAGGCTGGTAAGCAGTTACCCGGCCTCTTGCTCCACTACCGGAGGCCTGGTGATCCCTCCTCCTGATCGGCCCATTCCCCGGTAATGCTTTCTTCTCTTTCCTCCCCAACCCTTCTAACTGATCTGTCTTGATCCGTGCAGCCTTCTCCTCTTCAATCTCGATGTCTCTCTTAGCCTGTTCGTATGCGGCTGCATACGTTTGAATAGCTGGGCTTCTCAGATTGTACCACAGCCTTCCTATCTTCACCCCTTCTTTCAATCCCCTTAACGCCTGAGGGTGGTTGAAGGCTCCCAAGTCGAGGACAGCCCGATGAAACCTCTTGATGAATTCCCGAAGGGTTTCTTGCTCCCCCTGTTTCATGCTTTTCAGCTCCATCATGTCATCTTCCGGTGCCATTGCCCCACTAAACTGCTCTGCGAATTCCTGGCACATCTGTTCGAAGGTTTTAATGCTGTCCCGAGGAAGTTTCCTGTACCATTCTCGTGCACGTCCCTCAAGGGATAGTGGGAACACCCTGCACCTTTGGGATTGAGATAATCCTTGTACCCCAGTTATGTCGTTGAAGCGCTCTATGTGCACCAGCGGATCAGTTCTTCCCGAGTATCTGAGGTCTGGGAGGCGGAAATCTCTCGGAATAACTGCTCTCATGATCTCTGTTGCGAGCGGTGATTCTCCGTCCAGCATTATCCTCCAACCAGGGGCTCTGTTCCTTCCTTGCATGACGTCAATTATCTGCGCTAGTCTGCGCACTTCCTCCTCCAGCTGCCCTGCACGACCAGAGTCACGTGCTGCAACTTGATCCCGCTCTTGCTCTGCATCATGCAAGTGTTGCCGCAATTCTGTTTCCTCTGCATTCACCACCCCGTCGTCCTCGTCACAAGTCTGTCTTGCCGGGGACTGTTCTCTTTCTCTATGAAATTCTCCCCGCAGAGGTACGTTACCTCTCTCACCGCAAAATCTCCCTGTGGTTTGACTTCTCCCCGCACTATCGGGACCTGGTGCCATTCCACCGCCTCTCACCCCTCCCTCTTGGGTTACCCTTCGCTCGCTCCGCAGCTCATGCAGGATGGTTGTCAAGGTCTCCATCTGCTTTTCCATCCGTTCCATCCGGTCGAACATGACTTTTTCCCGTGCTTCACTGACTATCTCCCTCAGCGTCACGGAATCGTTAAGCCTCATATCACCCCCTTGTGCACTACTTCCTCCTGTCTCCATTGCTTTTCACTTGCTTCACCCCTCTTCTTGCTATCAAAAGAAGCTTTTTGCTCTGATCCCCACAGACGGCGCCAAAATGTTGATGCGAGATTCTGGTTCTCCTCGTTCTACGATCAGGATCTCTGCTCGATCAACTTCACCACGACCAGGAGGTCTCCTCGTGAGGCTTTTTTTTTTCCAGATGTCCCTGCACACACGGACAAGTCAGAGTACGCCGGTTGTTTTCCCGGCGCAAACCCTCCGACGCTTAAGTCAGATATGAAGGTTCGGGGAACGTTTGCCACAGATCTTATGGCTTTTTCGTGGTTTTTCCTTTAATCTCAAAAATGCTAACCCTTTTACCTTCGTTGGCTACCTTTTTATAGGCTTCCTGAATCCCCGTTTTCTGCTTTTTCCGAGACGGTATGGGACTCCGACTGCTGCGTTATGGGCAAGCGTGGGATCTTGCGTGTTACGCCACGGTTCAGGGGAAAGCGTGGCGGTCGTGGTTCTGTGAGATCTTGCGTGTTACACCACGGTTAAGGGGAAAGCGTGGCTGTCGTGGTTCTGTGAGATCTTGCGTGTTACGCCACGGTTCAGGGGAAAGCGTGGCTGTCGTGCCTAGATTCTCGGGCTGGAGAGCATGTCCTGCCAACTGCCGTCGACCGGGTCTCCTCGCCTCTCGGCCTCTAGCCGGAATGGCCTTATGCCTCTTACAGGAAATTGGCCTCACGGATGACGTGCTCGTGGACGAGCCGGATATTTCTGCTCCTGTTCTTCCGCGCACCAGGCCTTTACGGAACACACCTGTTCGCAGAACTCTGCCATCAGATATCTGCTCACCGTGCCTGGTCTCGTCGACGTCTTTATCCCAAACAGTATTTCTCCCAAACAAGCGGGTTGAAAGGAAAAAAGAAATGTCAATCCGACTGTAATTATCGGACTGGAATTCGGGTCTCATTAATATTTCAAAATAATTCGAATTAGAATTGGATTAAATTTGAATGAGTTCTTTGAGGCCTTTCTGCCACTTTTGCCACATAAAAAAATTCATGAAATTCTAATTAGTGAAAATGAACAGAACAACAGAACAAGTAAATATAATCATTAAAAAAAAACGTAATCACTTAATATAGGGTTAGTTTTATTTAGGTGACACATGTTTGGAATATTCTTTACACAGATAACACAATATTCTTTGCACATATAACAATCTATCTATCTATATCTATATATTTATATACATATATAAAGTTGGTATTTGAGAAGGTGATGTGGCATCACCATTTCTCATCTTTATATATTCTCTATTATCTAATCTAATCTATCTATCTATCTATATATATATAAAGTTGGAACTTGAAGAAGTGATGTGGCATTACCATTTCTCATCTTTGTATATTCTCTATTATCTAATAAATAGAGAAATTTTCTTTTACATTTAGCTTTTCATCTTCTCACAATTAATTTGATTGTTATTACACAATAACAATTATGTAAAGGTTTTAATGAGGTATATTCTTTATAATGAACATTCAAGGGGGAGTGTTATGAATTTATTAAAATAAATGTAGATGTTCATAACATATATCTCTTAGTCTCCTCACTATCTCCCGTTAGCATCCTTTAGCTTCCCTATAACTCTCACTATCTCACAAGGAATTATGATCCATAATCTATCTATCTATATATATATATATAAAGCTGGAACTTGAGGAGGTGATGTGGCATCACCATTTCTCATCTTTGTATATTCTCTATTATCTAATAAATAGAGAAATTTTCTTTTAGATTTTACTTTTCATCTTCTCATAATTAATTTGATTGTTATTACACAATAACAATTATGTAAAGGTTTTAATGAGGCACATTCTTTGTAATGAATATCCAATGGGGAGTGTTATGAATTTATTAAAATAAATGTGGATGTTCATAACATATATCTCTTAGTCTCCCCACTATCTCCCATTAGCAACCTTTAGCTTCCCTATAACTCCCACTATCTCACAAGGAATTATGATCCATAATTTTTCATTAATTTCATGGAGTGATTATGTAACTATAAAATGAGAGCTCATCTTGTTGTTTTGTACACACACAATTGGAATTAACAAAATCACTCTAATAATATATTCTCTCATTTAATTCTTTATCTTGCGTTGCTTCTTTATTTGTATTACTGGCTAATAGCTTTTTTTGTTTTTTTATAAGGCTGCCTCATCTTTAAAAAAATCAATTTATATTTTTTTATCAGTTTCATCAAGTGTAAAGTAAGAAAAAAAGATAATACTAAATTCTTTTTTTAAAGCCGCGTGAAACGCGGTTCTATTTTCTAGTATATATATAACGTTGAGACTTGAGGAGGTGATGTGGCATCACCATTTCTCATCTTTGTATATTCTCTATTATCTAATAATTGAGAAATTTTCTTTTAAATTTGACTTTTCATCTTCTCATAATTAATTTGATTGTTATTACACAATAACAATTATGTACAGATTTTAATGAGGCATATTCTTTGTAATGAACATCCAAGAGGGAGTGTTATGAATTTATTAAAATAAATGTAGATGTTCATAACATATATCTCTTAGTCTCCCCACTATCTCCCATTAGCAACCTTTAGCTTCCCTATAACTTCCACTATCTCACAAGAAATTATGATCCATAATTTTTCATTAATTTCGTGGAGTGATTATGTAACTATAAAAGGAGAGCTCATCCTTTTATTTTGTACACACACAATTGGAATGAATAAAATCACTCTATAATATATTCTCTCATTTTATTCTTTATCTTGCGTTGCTTCTTTATTTGTATTGCTGGCTAATAGTTTTTTTTATTTTTTATAAGGCTATCTCATCTTAAAAAAAAATCAATTCATATTTTTTATCAGTTTCATCAAGTGTAAAATAAGAAAAAATGATAATATTAAATTTTTTTTTCAAAGCCGCGTGAAGCGCAGTTCTATTTTTTAGTTACTTTAATAATATTCACATAAGTGACACTCCATTACCTTTGATTGTTAATTCTAACGCTAATAGAAATGGTCAGTTCTTTAGAAAACTGATGTTTCTACACCTAGGCATTCATTTTTAATTTTCTTTTATAAAAAAAATATAAATTAAATCTAAATCTAAACTTTTTAAAGATAAATCAAACTAATTTTTTTTAAAAAAAATATTCTTATAAATCAAAGTGATTTTTTAACACACAAAATAAGTAAATCTCTAATGAATCATAAAGTATGATATAAACCTTTTTTTTTTATTAGTTCTAATTTCACAAATTAGTAAATATTTGCTATTTCAAAATTCTATTAATAGCAACCAATCCATCTGCCTGAAGCAACAAAGATATCCATTATCCAATACATTTTTTAACAACGTTCTATAAATGGGTCCGCCTACGTTACATGTAGTGTAACGTACACTCAGTTTGTGAAATTTCATCTAGTCCCTTATACTTTCTGTTATTTATATTTTATTCATAAATATTATAAATTTTTTGAAATGTATAATTTCGTTTAACCCCTTATACACTCAATTTTATTTTATTAAAACCCTAGAGTATGAATTCGCCCCTATAATATTAAATTCTCAAAATAACCTCTATTTAATTAAAAAATATAATTATTGTTAAATGAATTATAATTATAATTATTATTTTATTATAATCATAAATATTTTTTAATAGATTATTGTTATTATTAATAACAAGAATAAAAAGCATTATAATTAATTAATCTATTAACAATAATTAATAATATTTTTTATTAAATTGTTAATAATAATAATAATTAATGATTATCTAGATTTTTTTTAATATTTGGTATAAAACTTATTTTTATAATAAAAATTGTTATTACTCACACACAAGTCACTATCTAAACGCAAGGTATTTTTCCAGCCTCCACTCTCTTGGCAGCCTAAAAGTCCACACACGCATGAGACCCCCTTGCCCAAACAACTCAAAAAATATTTATTATAATCATAAATATGTTAATCGGAACTAGTTTATTCAAAATAAAAGTCTCCGCTCTCCTTTCATATTTTATTATAATCATAAATATATTAATTATCATTGATTATTATTATTAACAATTTAATAAAAAAATATTATTAATTATTGTTAATAGATTAATTATAATGTTTTTTATTCTTGTTATTAATAATAACAATAATCTATTAAAAAATATTTATGATTATAATAAAATAATAATTATAATTATAATTCATTTAACAATAATTATATTTTTAATTAAATAGAGGTTATTTTGAGAATTTAATATTATAGGGGCGAATTCATACTCTAGGGTTTTAATAAAATAAAATTGAGTGTATAAGGGATTAAACGAAATTGTACATTTCAAAAAATTTATAATATTTATAAATAAAATATAAATAACAGAAAGTATAAGGGGCCAAATAAAATTTCACAGACTGAGTGTACGTTACACTACATGTAACGTAGGCGGACCCTCTATAAATATGTTCTCCCTTATGTTCTCTATCAATTATTACAGCATCTTTTGGCTTTATGATTTAAAGCATCAAAAACCAGATCCTGTCGGCTGTCGCAACGCTGAGGAATTTCAACCTTAGGTTTTTTAATCCACAATAAACCATAACACAGTTACAACATTTTCAAATTCAAATTTTGCTAATCTCTGAGATAGCCTCTTCAGGTCTGCAACTTCATATAGAAATCATTCCAATCTAAAAATTAAAAAAGAATTCCCCAAACCAAACGAAACTAATCAAATCCTAAAATAACTAAGCTTTAATTTGGCAGTGGTGGCGGCGAGGGCTTCACGAGCGGCGGTGCGGTTCCTTTGTAGATGGCATTTGTTGCAAATACCCCGCCATCGCGTGGCTCCAGATCGCAGCCATGAGTTGTTATCACTGTTGCTTTGGCTCTATGAACTCGCAGGTGCTGTTGTGCTATGGACATGGAGAAGATGAAGCTTGGAGAAGACAAAGAAAGAAGGAGAAAATGAGGGAAAAAAAAGGAAAACAAAAGGAAGCTGGAGATGACGAAGTCAAAAGAGAGAGGACAAAAGATATATAAATAAAATTAATCTATTTTTAATTGCAGCTCGCGTCGAAGTGCAAATTATATGAATATTATTAAAATAATTGTCACTAGTGTAATAAAATATCAAAACAAATATAACAGGGATGAAATTAACCCCTTTCAAATTTTAATATGTAGTTTTTTTTTAAAAAGCATTTCACAAATTAAATATATTTTTTTTCAAAATACTCACAGTTAAGCCGTTCAATTATAATTGTTTTGTCCATAAATAATCGAGAAATTTAAGATACGTTTGACACCCTATATTATTTTACATTAGTAATATTACATTAGGTTGTATGTATTATTTTTATATTAAACTGTAATACAATATTATATTTGATATAATATGGGTTGTATTATGTAAAATAATATTTTGATTTTAATTTATATTAAATCAATAATTTAATATTTATTTATATTTTTATAATTATGTATTGTCAACTAATACTTTTCTTTTGAGCCACTCGGCCTTTGGCCGAGTGGTGAGAGCTGCTGCTCTCCAACTTGGAGAGCAGCAGTTCGAACCCCCACAATGCACGTGGGGGTGTTTCCTTCCTCAAATAAAATTGAGTGAAGGCAGTCTGCTTCCTTGCCCCAGTGCGAGGAGTAGACATCCCTCGAATATTTGAGAGGGTTAAAATCTGGGCAGCGCTCCATTAGATTTGATGTATGTTGGTCCTAATTATAGTCTGATTTGTACATATCAGTTATATTCTCATGTAATATGAGTTGTAATCTGAGCAATAGTCTCATGTAATCAAAAAAAAAAAATACTTTTCTTTTGAGTTCTCCTTTTTTTTTTTTTTTTAAGTGCAAGCTGATCGGATTGTTTAGATCAACCCAAATCTGACCTAAAGCAAATCCGATCGGATTGCACGAACAATAGTCATTTCAATAGTTAGCAATATCCAAATCCTTTTAAGCAATATCCGATTCTTTTTTTATTGGATTTATCTGAGCTAATCCGATGCCCACTACCATACATAACCTTATTTCGCGGATTGCATTTGGATTCAACGTGAATATCGAAATTTTAAAAAATTTGAAGACGTCAGAGAAAAATAAATTTATTTTCTCCTTTAAGCCTCAAATATAACAAACAGTTCAAATTTTGTGAGGATTGGATCATTCAAGGATCTACTCGCATCATATATCATGTGACATTTTAAGTGATTCTTGGAGCATTTTCTGTTTATCTGAATATTGTTGCCTAATATTGCAATTATTTTCTATATCCAATAGTATTCAAGGAACAGCGGAATCCAACTATCTTGTGATGTAGGCTTTAATCAGAAACATGTTTAAAAAGGAAAATTGGATTAATAAAAATGAAATTATTTCTATTTTCAATGCTGTTTAATAAATTTACCGTTTTGAGTTGCATCAATTCTATAACATCAATCATTATTACCAAGCAAGATACTTGAGCTGTTGAGCAAATGGACAACAATATCCAAGAAATAAATTGAGCTGCAAGGTTATATTTCTAGTGTCATATTGCTAATGAGTGATGATACAATCACAAACTCTTGTATAAATTTATCTTGTACAAACTGATGTGACATTAATTCATTAATTGAATAAAAATATAAAATAATATAAATAAATCATGTGGACAAAGAAATATTTAATTCAACTAATGAATTAACGTCACATCAATTTGTACAAAATAAATTTGTACAAGAGTTTATTGCTATATCATTACTCATTACTAATACTTGCATATCTTAAACATAGCAGACACAAAAACAATCATTGGATCTACAATCCAAGCAAAGTTCCAGTATTGTGCAGATTTTGGCATTACATTAGCCATTCGTTTAGCCCGAAAGTCATGTAGGAGAGAGTAAAAGATGCTAATGCAAATAATGATCAAAATACTGGACAACACTGCCGATTATTCGACTGTCAATCAAAAACTTCAAGACAGTACATAAAATTGATTGCTAACACAAGAGAGCAAATAGTCATAGTAAGTCTTTCCGAAATTCCATTTATTTCATTTCACTTGGCCAAAATAGTATCTCAGGGTAAAAAAATAAAAGCTAAAATGGTAGCAACATCAAGAGGTAAGGGCTTCCCCGGCTTGAAAGGTATTCAAATGCCTTAGACATCCATGCGTGATTCAATCCTCCCAAACGAATGCCCTTCTCAACCCCCGTATCTGTGTTGATATGAAAGGTCCATTGATGAGATGACAACATAGAATTCCAAGTAAAAAGCACAACATAAAAGTGGGTAGATTAGTGCATAAATGAATTGGGAAAATCTGTAATGAATATATAAGTCATCTAGTATGGCCTATAATATTTAGCAGAGTGGAGGCATCATGTGGGCATGAAGAACCATGTGTCTCATTTACTTTTGCTAATGGCCAAACTGAAACAAAAAGTAATACTTGGACTCACTAAAGCTGCTCTGTAATTGGCTAAAGTATAAAGGTTATATCTCAGCATTGCCAAGGTATCTCAGACACTTCATTGCAGAAATTATGTCATAAATAAACAATATGAAAGAAAAAAAATCAGGATACATCTGACCAAAAAAATAAAAAAGGAGGGAAAAACATAAGAAGACACACCTAGCAGAACCAACTTAAGATATTTCAGAAATACTTACACGGGCATTGGGGATCAATATTGTAAAACGAATATGAAAAGTTGGGACCTCCAACGAAAACCGACTAGGGTAAACACTTTGCCCTTTTTTGTAACACAAATTAACTAAGAAGCTGGATCTTCCAAACTCTTAAATGCTCATCGAAATTTAACACAGGAAGGCTACAGAGTGAACAGGAAAAGAAACTGACCATGGGCATCCTCTTCACTAATCGTTAAACCACAATAATTTTGTGCTTTATACATGCATGCTTTTTTCAATAGAGTTATGTGCTCAAATTATAAAATAACTTATTAAGAAATAACTTCCTCTAATTTCAACAGGAAAGTCTTAGTTTTCTATTAATGCACTTATATATAACACGCTCTAACCTTAGCCGTCATTTCATTTGAATGTTTGATAAGTTCCAGGAAAATGGATTACTATGACACAGTATACAACAGGAAGATTACCAAAGGGTAAAAGTTACTTAGCTATTGGAGATGGTTTGATATGTTGTTAATGATAACCAGGACAAAATTTGGCTGCATCTATTTGGCTGGTAGAAGTTACAGTATATGCCCAAAAAAAAAAAAAATTGAAGCTACCTACAGTAAGCACTGCTTATGTATGTACCCTTTCCAAAATCAACTATGTTTTCTTGTCGGAGAAGACTCACACAACCCAAAGAACACAAATACTCCACTAAGCTACGAAGATCTCAAAGAATCTATAAGATGCAGAAGAATTTTTTATTGAAGGAAAGTTTCTTCAGTTGCTGTGCAACAGAAACAAAAGGGTTTAAAATAAGTACTCTATTTCAGGTCAAGGATCTACTCAGCTGCAGTGGTGTACAAAAGACAAATGAACGAGAGACATATCTGCTTTCATACTGTCATTATGTAAATACTCATAATACGAAGTGTAAAATAGTACCATGTTTTAAGTAAATGTACACATGACCTGCTCCTTTCATCTTTGAAACACTTCACATAACTTCCATTGTTTCTTTTATTTTTTTTTTAACGGAGTAATTTTTATTTTTTTTAACTTTTCAAGTTTTCGGTAATACAAAAAAATCACCTTGTAAGAAAAATGGGGTCAGATATCTCTGGTACACCCTAAGAGACCATATTAGGAGAAGTAACTAGGAGCACCTATGTTATTGAAGCTGAATACTACATGCGTCTGACATTTAGAAACAAGATTGTAGATAGTTATAAATAGGCTCTATAACTATTTATTGAACTTTCAATTTTAACATAAATTTTCCAGCACAGAGACATGACAATAATAATTAAAACACACACAATGTAAACAGAAAGAAAGATTAAAAAGAACTCAAAAAAAAGAAAGAAAGATTAAAAAAAAACTTTGAATATCAATGTACAGTGGGGAAGATAACAAAAAATGACATGAAAAAGACAGAGTCGATATACCGTATCTGGCCCATAATTGGGGCTCAATCCCACTGCACTCACGAATCAAGATAGGGAGTTCCTCAAGTCCATGTAGTTTTTCTCCACAAATACTCCTGTGAAAGTTTTAAAAAAATTACAGCATAAAAAGAAGGATTTCTTTATGATACTGTATGTATTTTTACAGCATTGATAGTGAGATTAATGTGGACCATTAGTTTTAAGTATTTTAATCTCAATCATCCATTTAATATAATGGATAATTAAATCATTAATGAAAATGTAGCACGTAGTCTACAAGTTGTTGGTAAATATTTTTTTAATTTTAAATTAATATTAATTTGAGAAAAAGCCACACACATCCCAAGGTTTGCTCAAATAGTCATATAGATCCACTTAGTTTCATAAATGGTAATACAGACCCCTTAATTTTCATAAATGACTATTATACGTTTTGATTTACACAACCTAAATAAATATACATATAGTAATAGGATAATAATAATAATAAATATCATATGATACAAATAAAATATTAAAATAAGTATAATTAATAAAATAACATGTATAATGAATTTTTTTAATATTAAGTTATTATTAATCTATACCGATGGATTTATTAAAATCTACTAATCCAAAAATTGACTTTAAGATAGATATTAATACATATATAATTAGAAAAGATATTGTAAATAAAACACTATAAATTTTTATAAATTGTTGTGAGTGTTAGGTATAACTATTTCAATATTCTATATCATACATCATACTTAAGATGTTGATTTTGTTGAAGTGTTATGTTATTAAACATTAAGCTTTGCATTTATAATGTGCTACAACTTTAATGTAAAATGTAATAAAAAAATATAAAGACATTTTTTAGTAATCAATTGTATTGTAATATGATCAAATTACGATAGAGTTATCATATTTTCACTGTTGAATATGCATATGATTCTTATTGAATACGAAGGTGCATCATTACAGATAGCACAATTTCATCATCATCATCATCTTGCGCCATTTAAAAAAAAATGGAAATACATACCTAAAATAAGCTAATGGAGGAAGACCAACAGTCCTGAAAAGTTGTTCCATAAATTTAAGCCTACAGTGATACTTATTTCTAAACTGACACTCCAAGTAACTTAGGGTATGTTCAGTATCATTTTGTAGCCCCTATTTTCATTTTCATTTTAATAGTACAAGTGTAATGTATGTTTGGTGAGCCTAAACCTTAAATCAAATTATAAAATGTATTAAACAGAATCTATTTGATAGTAATAAAAGTTAAAACATGTTAAACACGTTTTCTGTAAATTACAAAACGAATTATAAAATAATATACTACACGTCTTCCAAAGTATAGCAAATAAAATATATTTTACAAACACTATTATAGAAAGGCATATGTTAAGTTAGTAGATGTGATTTTTCTTGTATTCATTAAGACATATGAATTGATACTCACACACACACACACACACACACACACACACACACATATTGAGTACTTCTTTCTACCCCTATTTATTAATAGAAGGGAAATTAAAATCGTAATTACCCTGATATATTATGAATTGATATGTCACATATAAATATCAGTGAAAATTAATTTTTAGATTAATGTTGTAAACCATTTATAGGCATTTAATTAATCTAAGGTCAAATGAAATATATCACATGACATTTCATGCAGTAGTCCAATTTTTAACACTTGTATATAGTTTTGTAAGCTAATAAGCCAATGAAATATACTACATGAGAAATTGACGGGCTATTATTTATATTTCACTATTGGACAAATATGGATCTTCCAATTCTCTTCCATGGCCATAAATTAGAATAAAAAAATCACATAGTGGAGACTACATCCATTTGCATGCTCTCAAAATAGATTTTGAAATTAGTTTTGCATGCTTTCAAAATAAATTTTGAAATTAGTTTGGTTACATGATAATCAAATTATCTTATAACATTAATGATATAATTTAAGCACTATTTTAGCAATTGTGAGTTTTATATTAAATCTTCAAATTAATTACATATTGTCACTCTTTCTTGTTTTGCTTGAAATTTCTATTTAATAAAATTACGAAAAGTTGATAATGAATGGTTTAGGATACATAGGTAAGATAAACTTTAAAAGTCTAATGAAACATTTCTATGAATGTGGGTTTCATATGCATGTTCATATATTTCATTGAAATCATATATTTTATTGAATTTTGTGTTATTCTTCTTAATATGCTATTCAAGTGAAACATGTGAGAATTTGTAAAACTGTAGGGGTCGTCATTGAAATTTCGCATACTTCTACCAACTCCACGATCCAACAGCTCACTCCTGTTAATCGGTTATGTTATTTTTTTATTAATAAATATAATATACACTGTTGATTAAATCTAATGGTTAATATTGCTTACACTATTGATGTTGTTCAATAAATTTTGAAATTCGTTTGGTTACATGATAATCAAATTATCTTATAACATTAATGATATAATTTAAGCACTATTTTAGCAATTGTGAGTTTTATATTAAATCTTCAAATTAATTACATATTGTCACTCTTTCTTGTTTTGCTTGAAATTTCTATTTAATAAAATTACGAAAAGTTGATAATGAATGGTTTAGGATACATAGGTAAGATAAACTTTGAAAGTCTAATGAAACATTTCTATGAATGTGGGTTTCATATGCATGTTCATATATTTCATTGAAATAATATATTTTATTGAATTTTGTGTTATTCTTCTTAATATGCTATTCCAGTGAAACATGTGAGAATTTGTAAAACTGTAGGGGTCGTCATTGAAATTTCGCATACTTCTACCAACTCCACGATCCAACAGCTCACCCCTGTTAACCGGTTATGTTATTTTTTTATTAATAAATATAATATACATTGTTGATTAAATCTAATGGTTAATATTGCTTACACTATTGATGCTGTAAAATAATCACAGCATCATATATCGTGTTTGACCCATTATTTCTAATTCCTCTTCCATTCAATTGGAGATCCTTGAGAACAAAGTTAGAGATCACAAGAAATGCCACCGAAACAACAAAATAAGCAGAGTGCCCATCCAAAAATCTTTGATCTGAAATGAAACGAAATGGTGCTAATTCATTTAATTGTCATCAAGAGCCATCAAATTTAAGAGAAAAGGGTACACATACCTAGCGGAGGAGCTTGAATGAGAGGCATGGCAGAGTAAGATACTCAGTTCCCTAGTGCTCCGTGATAATTGTCATCTCCATGCCATCACTCTCGTTCACTCTCTCTCTCTATTTGTCCTTTCCGCGTTTCTGTTCCTTCTTCAAATAGTGACAAAGCCAATGTATTTTTATTTTTACTAAAAATAACAATTTACGTTAAAATCCTTACTGTTGGTTTAAAATTCAAATTAATTAAATAGTTTTCATAATCAATCAATAATTCCTTTTTAATTTTTTCTTTTGTAAGTTAGGTAAAGTGTTTTTGACTTTTTGTTGACATACTTATAACAAAATTAATTTTTGTTGAGACACTTCTAAGCTTTTGAAGTACAAAATGGTTAAGATCACTTAAGTAACATGAAAAAAAGGCAGGAATTTAATTAATTGATTATCTAGACTACTAATCTATCTAAATTTCTGGAAAATCATAATTTTTTTCTATAAATTACCATATAAATAGGATGTGATTTATAGAGATAATAATTTGGGTTGAATTGTCATGTTTATGTTATACTTTAATTTTCTTTATATCATATTAAAATTGAGTTAACCTGAATAAGATCTATTTATTAGTCGTGCCCAAAATCTCAAATTCTAAGCCAATGAGTTTTTATTATTTTTAAAATAATGTGTTATAAGTATAAGTTTTTGTACAAACAATTTTTTTCAGAATCATGTTACTTATTTAACATAATTATAAACTTTTTATGTAAGAAGAAAATCATCATTTTAGCATACTTGTATATATTCAACTCGAAAATTTATAATACTGCCTACTTAATAAAAAAAATTAGTCAATTTTTTTTTTAAATATAGCTAAATACTTTATAAAGTATGAAAAATATCACACAGTCTTATTAAATAAAAACAAGTCAATCTAATATAACTAAATAATAATTAATCGCACCATAAATAAGTAATCTGTTAGAAATTTTAAATCCAAATCTAAATCATTTAATAATCATATCAATTTTAATTAACCCATACTTGTTCATTTATATGGTGTTCCCGTAGAGTTAGTAGATCTCGTCAAAAATTACAACATCGATTGCATAAATATCAACCCTCATTTCTAATCTTTAGGAAGGCTTTGCATTATTTTGGGCCATGGATCTGAATCGGGCTCAATCAAGGCCCAATAGAAAAAAAATCAGCGGTTCTCTCTGGCTTTCCCATGCACGACACGGCACCCCGCAAGTCGGTTAACTCTTAACCTAGGATTCATTTCCCACTAATTTACCTTAACCATAGTTAAATGTTTGGTTAACCGAACACTCGTGGTTAACGTTCGCAATATAAATACCATTCTTCCCCATTGATATCATTACTTTTATTCTTATTACATCCTCCCTTCTCCTACGAGTTAAGCAAATTCCATCCTCTTGTTTGTTAGAAACCGATCTGCAATTCTCGGTATATTTTATTTCGTTTTCTTTTATTATTTTTTATTTGATTTTTATTATTTCTGTCGATTGAAGCAGCTGATGTTCCTTTTGGAATTTTCTTTTCATTAAATTTTTCATAATTATTGCTATATTTGTACTTTTTTAATTTTTATTAAATTTGTATTTTTTCTGTTGGTGATTATGGATGACGATTTAGGAAAATTACATATCAAATTAAACTGATATTTTTAATTATTCGGTTGATGGCTATAAACTAATCTGTTTATCTTAAAATAAAATTTCTCAATTTTTTTAATTCCAATTTAATCTGAATACGGTACGTAAGGTGTCACATATATATGGTAGTTAAATCTTTCTATTTGGGAGAAAGGAGAGTTTCTTTTGAGCTTAGCCTTTCGTTGCGTTTTTGAGATTTGTTTGCATGGGATTGAATTATATATATATATAGTGTTGATATGTTAAAGTTCTAGGTTAATTAAAAAATCGATAATAAATTAATAATAAAAATTAATTTATTAAAAACTAATTTAAAAAATCATATTTTATCATTTAGGTCCTCATTGTTCACAAGTTCTAAACACAGATATGAATACTTTATGTCGGAGATACTTATAAGTACCATAAGATGAATATTCAACTGTTTTTTTTTATTAGTATTTTATCGTTTCGGTCCCTGGCTTTTCCACTAATTTGTTTAAGGATATAATTTACCTTTTTTTAATCGAAGCCACTTTTTGCTGATTACTTAGGGCAAAGGTATATTTTGATTTGATTGTTAGCCTTTGAATTTCTATTTTTTCAATTCGAAATTTAGCAATAGTTAAAAGAATTGAGCAAACTATGCCTCAATGGTGGCCTTGATAATAACTATTTTAGTATTATGTATTGCATTTATTATTTAAATAGATACAACTTCTATCAGCAATTTGGCTAGTGTAAAATTTAAAGTTAAGGAAAAACTTTAAAAGAAAAAATGAATCAAAATAGGAAAAAGAAATGAAAAAAAGGATATCAATGTTTTTTTCCGCAAAACAAACTTCTTTATTCCACTGCCTGGCCTATTAGTACCCATCCGGATGTCTTGCCACTAAGCTATGGAAGAAATGTATTATTTGGATAGAATAGTGGAGATTCACGACCTATGGTTCAAACTAAGTGCTGAAAGCTGCCGGCAAGAACGAACTTAATTAATCATGAAAGATTATTATCTCAATTCATGAAACCTGGACTTGTGAAACTTTTCAAAAAATAAAAATATTTTATTTATCAATTTGATTTATGTGTAACTAGAGAGTTTGTAGCACTGCCTTAAAATGAGAGTGAGTTCCTATCATTTCAAATTATTTAGTGCCTTTTGCAATTGTTTTTCCAAGCTCGTTCGGCTGTGTTCCAACTAATATATGATATATGAAGTTGAGTTCTTTTTCACTTATTTTGATCGTGTTTGGGTCATCTTGCTTATATGCATTTGAATTATGCTTCTTTATGTGCCATATATTGGTTCAGTTTTTGGATAGTTGCTTTGTATCCCCATTGGTTCCAACGTAGGGCAGGGTAAGTAGCTTTTTGCTTTCTGATATTGCTATCCCCTTGTCAGATTTTGACTTGTGTGTCCCCCCCCCCCCCAATGTAAACAACTTATTTGAGTCATTAATTTTATTTCACCATATTTTATTCACTACAATTCTTGGAAACTTTTAGCATGCATGGAGGTATCTTTTGAATGTGTGATTGTCTAATAGATAACCACATTTTGGTTTTACGTGTTTTTACAGGTGCTTTTATCACTGTTTTAGAGTTACCGTATCCACTTTACAATGGCAGATGGTCAGGAGACTGATAAAAATATTGAGATTTGGAAGATTAAGAAGTTGATCAAAGCACTTGAAGCTGCTAGAGGAAATGGTACCAGCATGATATCTTTAATCATGCCTCCTCGTGATCAGGTATCACGAGTCACAAAAATGCTGGGTGATGAGTTTGGAACTGCTTCAAACATCAAAAGCAGGGTTAATCGTCAATCTGTATTGGGTGCAATCACATCTGCTCAGCAAAGATTGAAGCTTTACAACAAGGTCCCTCCCAATGGGCTTGTGCTGTACACGGGAACAATTGTTACTGACGATGGGAAGGAAAAGAAGGTTACAATTGACTTCGAGCCTTTCAGGCCTATTAATGCATCTCTTTACCTCTGTGACAATAAGTTTCACACTGAAGCTCTGAATGAACTGTTGGAGTCTGATGACAAGTTTGGTTTTATTGTCATGGATGGTAATGGAACCCTTTTTGGGACTCTAAGTGGTAACACCCGTGAGGTGCTTCACAAGTTCAGTGTTGACCTTCCAAAGAAACATGGAAGAGGTGGACAGTCAGCCCTTCGGTTTGCCCGACTTCGAATGGAGAAGCGCCATAACTATGTGAGGAAAACAGCTGAACTTGCCACACAGTTTTATATCAATCCTGCCACTAGCCAGCCTAATGTTTCGGGACTAGTACTTGCTGGATCAGCCGACTTTAAAACCGAGCTTAGTCAGTCAGATATGTTTGATCCTCGCCTTCAGGCTAAAATTTTGAAAGTAGTAGATGTTTCTTATGGAGGGGAGAATGGATTTAACCAGGCAATTGAGCTATCTGCTGAAAGTCTGTCCAATGTGAAGTTTATACAAGAGAAGCGTTTGATAGGAAAGTATTTTGAAGAGATAAGCCAGGATACTGGGAAGTATGTTTTTGGTGCTGATGACACGCTGAAAGCTTTGGATATGGGTGCTGTCGACACGCTAATTGTTTGGGAAAATTTGGACATTACTAGGTATGTCTTGAAAAATACTGTTACTGGTGAGATTGTCATAAAACATTTGAACAGGGAGCAAGAGACCAATCAGAACAACTTTCGTGATTCTGCCACCTCTGCTGAATTGGAGGTTCAGGAAAAGTCATCGCTGCTTGAGTGGTTTGCAAATGAATACAGGAGGTTTGGTTGCACACTCGAGTTTGTTACCAACAAATCACAAGAGGGATCCCAGTTTTGCAGAGGCTTTGGCGGTATTGGTGGAATACTCCGCTACCAGCTTGATATGAGATCATTTGATGAGTTTTCTGATGATGGAGAAATTTATGATGATTCTGAATAGCAATCAATCAAACCTACCCCATTGCTGGTGCAGGATGACGACGTGAAGGGCCTGCACCAGCGCGCGATTCGTCGCGCCAACTTTGGAGTACCTATGTTCCAAAATGTTCCCAAGTTGCTGCTGAGGTTTTGATTTCTAGACTTGTCTTTTTTTTCTTCATATGTAAACATTTCTTATGGCACTATTTGATTTGTTTCTTCAGTGATTTTGTCCTGTGGTGTGTGACTACAATTTTTTTTTTTGCTTTCTCTAACAGTTGTATTTTGGATTTTATTTTGATTTTTTTCAGGTACGATTATGTCGTGTCTTAGCTGAGCAAGCTATCTATGATTCTGTTATATGGGCTTTGTAATGGCGCTGCTGGGTATGATCCAGAAGGGAGGAATTATGCAAAGCTACTAGCTCCAGAAGGGAGGAATTATCCAAAGCTACTAGCTAATGTTGGAGAGGACCTTATGAATACCGCGCATTCAGATGATGGATATGGGGATCTCTCCCATGGCAAGCCCTAGGGGCTTGTGGATTGAAACTGTTCTCTCAGACTTGGGTTTATCTTTTTATGGTTCTATTGTTTGTACAATGCATGTTAATCAGTGTGATGGATCTCCTGTTGTCTATCGGACTGGGTTATTTGTTTAAGGTTATGTTGTTTAAACATGCTTGTTAGATCTCCATCTTTGGTAGGCCATGGCTTGCTATAATAATAAAGTGATACTGTTTTGTTTATTATACATGTTGAGTTTGATAAAGTCTATTTTGTGCTCTACTGTATTAATCTTCTGCAGGAAATGTCTAGTCATTGGAAGATTTTGGTTATTGGTTAGCGTCACGTGCCTGTGTGGTCGATGTGGGAATATTTGTTTGATTGACTGGTGTAAAAGTATTTCTCTTAGGTGATGTTTGGTTTGAATAATGGGGGAATAGGAGAGGAGCGGAAGGGAGAGGAAGGGAGAAGATGAGAATAGTGAAATTAAATTTTATTGTTTGGTTTAATATAAAGTTTTATAGGGAAATGAATTATAATTTTTTTGGTTGCACAAATTTATTTTTTGGCTTAATATTAAACTATCAATATTAAAAATTAAATATGATGTAAACTTTCATACATAAAAAAAAAATTTAATTTGTCAATTTTTTTTAAAGGAAAAGATTCTATCAAATATATATATATGTGTGTATGTGTATATCTATAAATACATAACTTTATTAATAGCAAGGATTAAATAGTAATTTTGGGCGTTGTAGATCATAACCTTAAAAAATTTAAATGCTTCTCAATTTTGACAATAAAAAAAAATCAAAATAATAGTATGTAGAAAATGAAAAAAATTAGAAATTTAAAGATTGTTTAATCACAAGTAATAAACATGTGAGTAAAATAAAGAGTAGGGAGCAAAGTGTGTACACAAGAAGATAATTATTTGTTCTTTTTAATTGAGGAGACTAAGATTTGAACTTTACTAACAAAAAAAAAACACCACTTAATCCTACAAGCAAATCACACAAACACCACCACTATCGCTAGTTCAAAGATTAGAGTAGTAGCAATAATTTTTCACTCACAAAAGCAAACCATCAAAACCAGAAAGCTTTAAGCATCAAAGCAACAAAAACTGAACAACAATGATAATCTTGTTGTAATTCACATTTATATAACATAAAAAATTAATAGTAAAGAACACCAAATCGCAATTGAGGCAAACCAGAAATAGATCTCAATTGAGGCAAACTAGAAATAGAGCTGTAGACAAAGTGATAAAATAAAATAAAAAACATCCATATTACATTATCACATTTAACCATTAAGAGGGAACCACTAGAATGCAAAATCCCCAAAGTCAAAAATAAATATTACATCTATAATCCAGAAAATGGAATAACAAAAGCATAACAAATTTTTTTTAAGGAGTTTTCATGTGCTCTGCCTACTTGCTCTCCATTGATTATATATCTCTTGTGCTAAATTTGTCCTCCATGTATTGAGGTTATACTAGTTTTCGTGTAATCTCCAAGTGATTCTACCTTATTTACAGCATCAAATGCTTCCTCAACGGATCACTCGTAATGAAGAAAAATTGAAGATGGGAAGCTCAAACAGAAGTTTATATAATTTGAGAAATGCAAATGCTTAAGTCACAGGCTAATAATAATTGCCAATGAAGGAGGTCCACACTCAACATTATAAATTTTAAAGTGAAAAGTAAGTATAATCAAGTTACAGAGATAATTACCACATCAAGCATAATAATTATGTATTAGAAGAAAATTTGAAGATGAGAAGCTCAGAGAGATAAGTTTATATAATTTCACAAATGTAAAATGACATAATTTAAAAGAATCCGGTGTAAGAAACCTAGAACTTGTTACCCAGAAGTCATAGATTTGTTTAAGATTGGCACAATGAAAACTGAAACTTATCACACAGTAAAGCACATCAAATTCTTTAAAATATTACCTAATAGAAATAACTATGCACTTAACAAACTCAATAAACTCAAAGATAAACATCAGCGCTACTAATTCCCACTACCATAAACTCAACAAAACAAATGAATTAAGGCTAGTCCAATAAACTCAGCCATAATTAATTAATCAAAGCTAGATCAATAAAAAATGAAACAAAATAACTTAGTTATAATTTTCTCAGCAACCAAACAGAATCATAAAATCAACAAACAAGTGAATCAAGGCTAGTTCAATAAACTCAGCCAAAATTAATTAATTAAGGAAACTAATCAAGTCCAGTTCAATAAATAAACGAAACAAAAACAATTCAACCATAATTTTCTCAGCAACCAATCAGAATCATAAACTTAACAAATGAAAAAAAAAATCAACATATCAACAACTAAATAAATCTATAAAATCATAAAATTTAACTTCGCATTTGCAACGCTCATATAGTGAATTCTTATTTGATAGGTGCCACTGAATTTTGGAGAATTGAAAATCTCGAT
This sequence comes from Citrus x changshan-huyou, assembly GCA_039657385.1. Taxonomy (NCBI): domain Eukaryota; kingdom Viridiplantae; phylum Streptophyta; class Magnoliopsida; order Sapindales; family Rutaceae; genus Citrus; species Citrus x changshan-huyou. The sequence continues at coordinate 16,849,706 of CM077554.1, read as the reverse complement.
AGTAAACCATTTGAATATGATTTGAATGACAAATGAAAAACTGCAACATGTAGCCGGCGAGAGACCTCCATGATAAAAGTGTTTGTATACCGACGAAGTGACTAGGTGTGAGTTTGTTTGGATGTCAATTGAAGAAGTTACATGTAGTCCATACACCCTAACCAAAAGGCGGAAAGCCATAATGTTGAAAGTCTTCTTGCAAAGAAAGTTATAAATGTGGATGACGCAATATGTGTTGATATAGATCTATTGAAAAGGCTTGATAATACAATATTATGTTATGAGTTCGATTAGTAGTATTGTGAAGAAATCGGAGTGAGTCGGCCATAAGGTAATTTTGCGCGACAATAAGAGCGGTCCATGAAGATGGCTGAGAGATGAGGTAAGTGTCCTTAATCATTATACTATCTTGATTATTGAATTTGTTGTATCTATTATTTTCTAATCTTCTACCACTAATCCGCAGCATGTCCATGCTTACTTGCACTTGCTGAGTAAGTGATAACAAATGTATCTGAATGCTTTATCTCCGCGCTACACGCATACAAATAATAGGTTTTTTTTCAAGTAAGTGGCACAAATGTATATGAATGCTTTATCTCAGCATCGCACACATATAAATAGCTGGTTTTTCATAGGTAGCCTTGTTATTAGTTAACTACTATGTGATGAGATTGTCCAAAATTTTCATTTTAACAGTACATGATGATTAGGTTGACTTGGAAATATTGTGGAATAAAGGAAAATGTGATATTTTGAAAATAAGCTATGAAGGTATTAATTACTATAAATATAGTCGGGAAAATACATAGTCTAGGCCTTGGACGAGCGTTGATATCATATGTAAACAAATTATTATTTTGGTTTTTAATTATTTACTTAATAATAATTAGCTTGTAATTATAGTTCACCAAATGTGATATGTAGGTCTACATTTCAGTGAACTTCAAGAAACAGCACTAGTTATTGGCCCATGCGAATCTTAATGAAAAAGATATGATTTCTTGACTCATCAAGTGGTCTTTATAAGGAGGACGAATATTTTGAGAAGTTGTTACATCTTAAAATTCTCTTCCCAATTGGCTAGCACGCATAAGTTTTTATAAAATACATGAAGAAAAGTGACCTGATGCATGTTGGCTATGCAAGTAATGGAAAAGTTTTCCGTAACAAGTCCTCGACAGTGGTGGTTGTAGAGTGTTTATGCTAATGTATATGTCTTATTTAATGTTAGCTCGTACACCTTTTTTTAGTAATGTCCCTGGAGATTTCCTTGGAAAGAAGATTGCTTTAGATTTTTTTATAGAGGTATTGTGTAGAAAGGCCTAATCGTAAACATTGATGGAATCTTCATCATGTACTTATTTCTTATTCTGAGTTGTTGTGCACTTATATAATATTTTCACTTTGCACCTAATTATGCAAACATGTTGGAATGAGTTCAAAATTTTCACAACAGCATCTTAGGCCTAAAATGAATTTAGGAACCATAAAACACAGAATGGTATGGCAAAAAATAGAGAAGGTAATAGCAAAGTGTGCTTTTATGCCAAAAAAAAAAAGACCAGCCGTAAGTTGTGGCCAAGGCCCAAGACATGAGCCGAAGCGACCGTTGAGTTTTGAGCTATATTTTTTGCACCATGGTAGGAAAAAATTCAACGACTCAGGAAAAATGGTGTGGATTTTGAATTAGGCCTAGGAAGTATTTTTCTTACATTTTCTAGTGTTAAAAATAGTGAAAATCAGAACAAATATGTGAACATATTAGAATGAGTTCAAACTTTCCAAAATGGCATCTTAGGCTCAAAATGAATTTAGGAACCATAAAATGCGGAATGGCATAGTAAAAAATAGAGGATATGCGGTAAAATGTGCTTTTCCGCTAAAATATAAAAAAATAGCCTCAGTCGTAGGCCGTGGTCAAGACCCAAGACATGATTCGGAGTGGCTATTGTGTTTTGAGGTACAAATATGCAAACATGTCGGAATAAGTTCAAACTTTCCAAAAGAGCATCCTAGGCCCCAATTACAAGTTCTAAAATTCATACATTAGTAATAGTATGCGATTACAAGTTGCAATAACAAAACAAGTAATTAACTTTTGGCCCTACGAAAATAAATCAAGTATTGATGTGGATTCACTGGAATAAAATTCTTACATGTCTTCTTGTTATGGCCATGTTCCCCACACTGAAGACAAATTACAGTTCTTTGAGACACATCTTTGCCTCTGGATGGTATTATTTGTGTTTTTCGATGAGCAAGACAAGATGGTACAACTAGTGATTTCAGTTGCGTTATTTGGATATTTTTCATAATTTTCCATGTTGCCATCTCACCAAAGGAAATAACATGTTACAAATATGTCATGAGCAATATTTCTATTTTGTAGTAGTGAGAACAAAGACTTATCAAATCAATTCGGAGGTATAGGCAAATAGCAATTGCATGAGCACAAAAAAATTGAGCGAGTTGAAGTACTTTATAACTACAAGTTTTTTCCATTATGTGAATAAAACCTTCCTTCATACCACCTTCCGTTACCTAAAATTCATAGTCAAAGACATTAAGAACACACATTTTACTGACATTATCTTTTCTATCATTACATATTTTTTGTGCCCATATTAGAAGGTGAGTTGTCATCGACTTGGCCACTTTCTTTGTATTGTTGTGCAAATTTTATTGAACTCACAAGTGTAAGAATCTATTGTAGAATAGATTAATGGTGACGGGTGTCGATCCCACGAGGAGGTAGATTTTAATTATGTGTAGAATTAATTTTCTAAGTGGGTGGTTGGATTTGTGGTGAAAGTGACTTAAATTATCCTAAAATTTGAATTAAAATAGCGGGAATAAATTGACGTGAAAACTATTAAAATGGAGTGCTTGGGTATCTGGATCTGCATCAACATACACCATGAGCTAAATATTCCTTATTAATGTCAATTAAATCATGATGGGGGTTTCCACTCCTCATGAACCACACTCTAATCAATATAGTGCTAAGTGCTTATCGTGCCAAATAGTAATAACCTTGCACTAGGGAGCCAGTTAAACCATTGCGGTATTTAGACAAGATTATTACTATCTGTCGACGAAAAGTCAAAACATCCACATTAATTAGAAGGAAAAAGAAAGTAAATTTACCAAATAAAACCCATGGCACAAGTTGAGACTTCACCTTCAACCCAATCTTGAAAGAAAATTAGTTACTCATAATTGAACTAGGGGTAAAATGAGAATTTATTAAAATATGTAAAAAATACAAGATGGAGAATGAATTACAGAAAATGGAGCTAAAAAATGAATTAAGGGGTGTCAAATTAGGGGGAGCCCCCTTTTTATAGATACACTGAGTAAATTATGGCCATCGGATTAAAAACAATTTAGACGCTCAGGATTGCGCCATATGTCAACAGTACACGGTTTGACCACGCGGTTTGAATAGTGACACAGTATGAACAGTGAGGCGGCTTTAATAGTGATGTGGTTTGGTTATAAATAATTCTGTGTATATGCATGTACTGTATGCACGATTTTTGGTCCACTAACATGCTATCACGTTACCGATCAACAATATATAAGAATTTTAGTACAATAGGATCGTGACACCTCATCAGTCAATGTCACGTCATCGGTCAATGCCACGTCATCGTTCCGTATATGTGAACAGTGCCATTTTTCCTTTTATGCTCATTCTAAGGTTTTCGACTGTCCTGAGTTCAAAAGTGATGTATGTTTTGCTGTCTGATCTCTCGTTCATTGTGAAATGACCATGATGACCCTAAAATACTTAAAATACTTAATTATAATACAACACACATAATTAAATCACAAAAGACTTAAATACATAAAAGTAGGGATGTTAGTGAAACTTGGAGTGTAAAATGACGATTTTATCCTTTATAAATATACACTTTCTAACGCTCAACATGTATCATAAAACCATTATTGCATTGTAAGTTAAATTGTTCAACCAATTGAGCAATAAGAAATTTGTTCTGTTATTTCATTAAAGCATTCATGCTCTTTGCAATGTTAGTGGTCAAAATGTTTTACCTTTGACCTTTTAAGTGAGAGTCTATAATAATTAAAGCCTACGTCCTCTGAATACTTTGCTGCACCTGCATGCATACCCCATAACCCCTCTATTTTATTTTCAAACTCTATAGAATCATAGATGTTCATTGCTTCTAGAAATGTTGGCCTAAAAGAATACTTCCACAATTTCCTAAGATTCTTGAAATGTGACTTTAGATTACCTTCTAAATGATAAAAACAATAGATGTGCAACAATCAGAAATACCATATAAGCTGCACGACGAATAGATGTGCAACAATCAGATATAAATACCAACTCTGGTATGTCTCCAATAACTTCATGCAACCTCATCATGAACCATTCCTAAAAGGCATTGTTTTCTGAATGTACAATCCCAATAGCTGAAGGATTCATTTGATTATTCCCGTCTAAGCATGCTGCAACCAATAAAGTTCTTTGATATGACCCGTCCACTATAATCAGTCGCCTGATTGATTGTGTAAAACTTTTAATGGGAGATCATGTTAGCCTAAAGGGCTACACATAATGTAATTTTGATGATAACAAACATGTGTCTTAAGTGATTTGATAAATATTGTATTTCACATTTTCACTAGTTCTTGAAGGATAATATCTATAATGAAGTGAATCACGTGAAATCAAGTTCAAGACTCTCAACGAACAACGACACGATCAAGAGTAAAGTTTAGAGCTCAACAGACTCATTATTATGACAATTCTTGTAAAGTCGGTATGATTTAATATATGCATGATTTAGCATTTGAGAAGCTCAAGATTTTGTTTAATAAATTATCTTTTTCATAAACTAAAGGTTTTACAATTATAAACCAAGTATTTTATGAAATTTGCTAATTTTCAAGATGTAGACTAAAATGAAAAAGATTTATAACCTTTTATTTTAATAAAATTCTAAATTTGGACCTATTTGCAAACATACGAAACATTTGAGCCCATACTATAATATCTAATAGTTTTGGGGCCAAAGTGTAAATATAAAAATAGAAAGAGAGCGGCTAACCTCCTAAGAGCTAGCGGCTAGCCGCTTGGGGAAAATTTCATATTTTCAAATTTTGGACTAAATTGAAAAGGTTTTGAGAACTTTGAAATTTATAAGTATTTTGTTTAATTTTGAAAAGGACTTCTTTGAAAAATATTTTTTTGGATCATATCATAATTTCAAAAATTTTTGGGAATGACAAACATTACGTAGAAATTCTAGGATTGGACCTTTTTGTAAAGTTTTATTACATTTAGGCCATAATATAATTACTGAAAGTTTTAGGCAAAAATACAATTTTGGGAACACTGTTACTGTACCAAAATTCAAATTTTAATGGTAACTTCACTGTTCTGAAGCAGGGAGCCGGCTAAATTAACCGGCTAGCCACTTGCTTGCTGGAATTTGCTTGTAACGGCTAGGTTTTGGGATTAAGCTATATAAACTCAAATCCAACTTCAATTTAGTGACTTTTGCAAGTATAAACGAGTGTAAACAACTTATTTTGAGCTTCCAATTCGTAAATCATCATAAATTAAATCTTCATTGTGCTATAATCTGCATAGACACTCTAATGGAGAGTGGCTATGTTGTAATCTTCATTTCTTTATCAAATTTGTGAGAGTTTGAGTGTGAGAAACACTTAGGTTAAGAGATTGAAGGATAATCTCTTATTGTAAAGGTCCATTGACACCTTGGAAATCAATTGTACACATTTGAAGCCTTGAGAGGCTTGGATAGTGAAATCCTCGAACTTGGTTGGCTTGGAGCCGTTGACGTAAGCGGGGATTGTCGAACCACGTAAAAATCATTGTATTTGCTCTCTCTTCCCTTACTCTTTTATTATTGTGCTTTATTAAATTTATTGTTTTTTATTTGATTAAGGCAATAAATTAAATTGTTGTGCGAATTATTTAGTATAAATTTTGGAAACCCAATTCAGCCCCCCTCTTGAGTTGCATAGCTTGCATTTCAGATCCAAGAGTAAGAAATGATACAAGAAATTATTATCACCGAAAGTCAAATTATTGTACCATCGTTTAGTCTTGCAAGATATGAGAATATTTGGAAAGTAAATTATTGTACCATCGTTTAGGTTTTAAGGATTTTTGGAACCAAATTTGGGAGAATGGGAATTAAGACTTACAATTAACATGGATCAAAAACTGAAAAAAAAAGATAAGCAAAACTTGGTCAGAACCTCACTCTGATACTAACTGATACGTGCCCTGCCAAGAACTGACGCAACCCTAAACAATGTAGTCTCCAAGCTCGAATCTAAACCTGGAATTGAATGGAACTACGACTCGATGCTCAATTAACGCATGAACCTTGGTCTGTGAGGACGCCACAATCAACTACAAATGATTCGATTAATAAGTCAAGAGTTTGAACGCCACAGAAATCTGATAAGCTCAAAGAGTTTGTTTAAGAATCAAGGAGAATTAACTCTCTCACTAATTGCATCGAAATTGATTTGTCCTTGTTTAATGAGTACATTATATAGGATCGGTTACAAGAATTTTTAGAAATAAACCCTAAACCAAAATCAAATCAGAATCCTAATCCAAAGTAAATATGAAAAGTATCTAAATTAAATTAAAATCCTAACCTAAAGCAAGTAGGAAAAAATCTAAATCAAATCAGAATCCTAATCGACTTAAATGTCTTACATCAATCAAAATGAAAACTAGGCAATTAAAAGGGAAATAACTGATTTATTTTGCCATTAGCCTTTTCAAGAAATGGGAAAGTATCCGAAGGGAAAGTAGTATATTCTCAAAACATGAAGGTACTTGAAAAGGAAAGTAATATATTTTCCCACTATAATGTGCAAGCCAACTTCCTGATTTCATGGAAGTAATTATTTGAGAACTTTAAGCGCTTGAATAACGCATTTAGTGGTCTAAATATCATGTGAGATTCCTTCAACGAACCTCCGTGAATTTGATTGAGTCCAAGTTGGTTGAATCAACTCATTAAGTACTTTTTTGAACTTCTTTGCATGAGCTCTTGTGACGAGTCCAGCAAGAACTTGAATATGATCTGAATATGTCTCATCCCATCTACCTATGATAGTTTTGTCCTCAATTTCATTAATTGAGTTCTTCTAAAGGCCTCATGAATTGCTTCAATTTTGGCCATTGATAGACTTGGATCTATCTTCCAGTTTTCAAAAAAAAAAATTATTTCTTACATGGCAAACCACTCAAAACGTAGTTAAAATATATAGTTACAAAATATAGTTACAAAACTAAATCAGCCTTGCTTAATTGCTTTTGTAACATTATCAAATCTGCTAAATTTTCTTTGTTGCTTTGCAAGCAACCAAAGCATGAAAATTGTTTTCCACTATATTTTCACAACACTTGCAATGGGGCTCCTAAAAAATTCTTTACTTCCATAAATTCTTTACTGTTACAGTAAGTTTTTTGCTACTTTTCAAATGAAGATCGTGATCTTTTCTAGGAGGAAAAACATCCATATGATGCTCCATTTGCTGCTTTTGATGTTACAACTGTTAGGTGAATTTGAAAACTTCATGTTAAGAGCCAATTGATATCCGCTCTTTACTAAATATTTACTGTTTTTTTCATACTATCAAATTACTTGATCTTCTATTCGTCTTCTTGACAATGGAATACTTAAGATCACATCTGCATCTTCCCTTAAAAACTTAAATGTTCCAACTGTCTTCCAATTGTTAGGTAAATCAAGTTTGTCTTCCAATTGTTGTCATTATCTGCCATCACCGACATAGTAGCATTAAATGGTATTGTTGTGTTGGAAAAAAAGGTTTAAGGTTGGATGGCATTAGAATCCAATTGCCTCTGTACATTGAAATATTCCCCCTTTTGCCAATTGTCCATCTATATCCATTGATGATCACTTGTCTTCCCCACAATATGCTTCTCTAAATATAAGATGGGTTTGATCCCATTGGGGCACATAGGAACTCAACCTCTTTGAAATGTTTTTCCTTTACGCCTTTAACTACAAGTGATTCTAGATTCTGAATCAATCTCTACTCTCACTTTGCGACTAAAGCTTGGTTAACGCTTGAGATATCTTTAAACCTTGATTGACATTAAAGAGTGTACATTTAATAAGGGTAAAATTATTATTTTTTCACTTACAGTGTCAATTAATGTGCTTATTATTATAAAATTATCTTAACTCTCCCTAAATATATTATTGTGTTAAATTAATTTGTAATATATTAATTTTATTTTAATTTTATATAGTAGATATATTTCAAGAATAAAGAGGAGTTAGAATTAGAAGTAGGAGACAAAGAAGAATTGCTGGAGCCACTTAGAATGCATTATTGAGGAGATGCAATTAATTAAAAAATAAAAAATAAAAAAATAAAGAAAAAGTGGGCAATCATGCCGGTGATGGTTAGGTGGCCATTTTTCCACCTAGCCATCACCCATCCATTGCTTGTTTGTTTATGTGATAAATATAAGAAATAATAATAGAATAAGGGAAGTTGAAGCTGATTGCCGCCTATAAATAGAAGAATTTTTTGTGAAGGGAGGGAGCGAGAGGAAAGTTGAGGAATTCTTTCTTTCTTTTTGTCTTTTTTTTTTGTTTTCTTGTGTAATCAATTTTCTTATAATATATTTCAGAAGCTTGTTAAATAAAGTGAGTGTTTTGTTTTTCAATAAGAGTAGCTAAATTTTCTAAGTTGAGATGAAAGGTGAAGTTCAAGAATTCAAATTATTAAATTAATTACTCTCTCAAGTGAGTTTTAAAGTTTATTTCATTCATTTGTATTTTTCTTCTTTACCAGATTCTTTTATGTCATGTTAGTTTATAGATACAAATCTATTCAGATTTATATGATATTTTGACATAATGTCGACACTCCAATGTAGGTGTGGCACATTAGGCACTTGGTCCCATATTTATCCACACAAACAATTAGTTAGGAATTTTCCTTGCCATAGGGAGATAACATCATTAGGAATTTTCCATATTGCTTTGTTTATGGTAAATATTACCACTTACCAGTTGAACTTGAACATAAACCATTTTGGGTTATTAAAACTTTTAATTCAAATCTCAATGATGCTGGTAATGTGTGTAAATTGCAATTGAATGAACTTGAGGAATTAAGGAATGATGCATACGAGAATTCCAAGATTATTAAGGCAGGGACCAAAGTATTTCATGATAAAAGAATTTTTTGAAAAATATTTGAGATTGGTCAAAACTGTTGCTTTATAATTCTCATCTTCATTTGTTTCCAGGGAAGTTAAAGTCAAGGTGGAGTGGCCCATTTGTTGTAAAAAATATATATCCATATGGGGTCGTAGAAATTAAGAATTTAAAGAACGGTGTCACATTTAAAGTTAATGGTCAAATATTGAAATCATATTTGGAATACAAACCACGTGAAGCAGATAACAAAATCAATTTGAGTGACTAACCAAATCTTGATTAATCCTTTTGTTTTAACTTTTTTTGTCATTTTGGTTTACTATTACTTTACCTTTTAGATTGTTTGATTTTTTTTTTCTAATTCTTGAATGGAGAGCATTATATTGTTTTTTTAAGTGTGTTTATTTGACAATTGTGTTTCATTTCACCGTTTTTTATATTTGTTATGTGTACCTCCATGAAAATGATACTTTTCAAACATTTTAAAGAACTTTTACGTATAAAAATTCACCTGAGAAGTTTGCTCTGAGTTTGTAAATCACATCCTATTTGGGATCTACGACCACCAGTGTTAGTATCCCACATTGAAAATCTAGAAAAACAACTTTGGGAAATAGAGGGTGGTATTTATGAACTTCAATTGGAACTTGAGGTAAATTTAATAAAACAACGAAGGTGAGTTACATGTTTGATTATATTCATCATGTGTTTTCATTTTGTTGTTTTGTTTGCCTTCACTTCTAGCTTGATTTTGTAGACTTTATTTGTTTTTTGATGTGGTTTGATTCACTTTCCCGTATAAATGGTGAATAACGGTACTCTATGGCTTCTTAAGTCGGTATCTTCAGTTTCCTACAATAACTGAAATTCTAAAATTAAGTATAGAAAAAATACAACATAATTAGCATAAGCATTTTCCTTATCTCCCTCAAAATGCTCTTAAGAAGATTTATAAAGTTCGTTGTGAACGATTGCGTTTGTTAATAATCAATGGGATTCATGTTGACATTCGTTGGCTAATTGAGGCAAAGGTACTTTGTTATTTGTTTCTTACATGCCTAGTTTTGTTAAAAGCTCATTTACTAAAAAAAGAAAAGCTAAGTGGCTTGGATAGGGATGGCAATTGGATTGCTCCATAATGGATATCTATAATATCCATCCAATTGGATCGAATAATATCCATCCAAAATTTTTTGGATCTTGAAATGGATATTTTAAAATTATATCCAGATGAATATGGATAATTATTTTTACCCATTGGATATCCATTTAACCCAACATAAGTTTAAAAAGTTTTAATTTTATAAAATTAAAAATGAAAAATATAATAAACAACAATTGTAAAAATATTAAAAATAAATAAATACAAAATTGTCCTCAACTAAAATATTTATTGTCAAATATACCCCCACAACAAAATTATAGAAAAATATTTTAAGATTTGAAAATTTAGAAAAATTCACCGTTGACATTGTTCCACCGCCGGAACCACCGCTATTCCGTTTTCGGCCAGAAAACTTCATCCAATGTTGACACCGATGACATAAATATATTGGAAACTACATGATCTATACAAATATGGAAGCGATCAACAGCAATCACGAAGAACGACGGTGCACGTGCCGCAAACGTGCGACGACCATGTGGTGGTAGTGGATCTTTGCGATGCGCGTGCGCCTCCATCATTTGTTAGTTTCTAAATCAAACGCCAACTTTAGATAGATCGTTGAATTTTTGATCTGTTGGTGTGAGATGTGTCGACTAAGAGTGACTTCATAGCGGCAGCGCCGGAAGAGACGGCGGCGCCGGCGACGAACTGAGTTGCAATTTTTTTCAAATTTTCTAAAATAATTGTAATTAACTTTTAAAATTAATGATTTTAGGAAATAGAAAATAAAAAAGATTTTTTAATGTAATAAATCATTGATTAATTTTTACTTTATTATTATGTTATATTATTTTTAAAAATTTAGAAATACAAATTTAATATCTATGGACATCCATGGATATCCATATTTATGTGGATAAAATCCATATCCATATCCAATATTTAATATTGGATATGGATATGGACAAATCCATCATGGATAATCATGAATTTATACATGGGTGGACAATATCCATATCCAACTGGATATTAATATTGGATATGGATATGGACAGATCCATCATGGATAATCATGGATTTATACATGGGTGGACAATATCCATATCCAACTGGATATTTGCCATCCCTAGGCTTGGCTCTAAATGTCCTAATTGTGTAAGATTTGCTTGCAATAAACCACATTGTAAAACTTTAGGAATGTTTTCTATAAATCTTGAAGATAAAATCAAATTCGTTAAGGATGGCATGAGTAAAGAATCTTTTGCTGATATCTTACGATCTCTTGAGACGCATCCAAGCGAATATGTGCAATGTGAGATTCATAATTTATGAAAGTTATTCCAAAAGGAAAGTGCACAATTTAGTCTTAGGAATATGAATTTAAAAGACCCATTTTGTTAGTTTATAATAAAACTGAATGGGAAACCTATCCTCGAGCCGTAGAGAGTGTTCAACCCATTACTAAACGTAAAACCAGAGGAAGATGTGAGTCATAATCACAACTATCAAGAAATATCCTTTTATTTTATTGTTCTTTTATCTTTTGCATTATTATATTATTATTATTTTGTATGATTTTATATCTAATCGCTGTTTGTTTTTTCTTTTTACTATTTTTTATTGCTTTTGAATTATTGAGCCACAATCTTTACGTGTCATTTGACAAACACACCACTCCATTTACAGTTGTGTTTCATTATGTCTGTCACAACGATTATTAAGTAGGTACTCCTTTTCAAGCACTCACAAATTATTTTTTAGGAATTGTTCCAATGGCAACAACTTCGAACAGACAACTTAAAAATATTTATGTGCTTTCTGGATTTCGCTATAGAAAGTATACGAAGTTCATTTAGGCAGTAGTAGATCTTAGTCATGTTATAGTAGAGAGAAAACTATATTTTGTATATGGAGGAGGTGATCGAGGGTTATCAAAGCTTGTCTCAGAAGCTGTTTGCGTTCGAGGAAGCCAAATGTTAGGCATCATTCCAAAAGCCTTAAAACCTCTGGGATGTTTGCCCGGCCCACCAATTAGAGAGGAGTTAGTTGTTTCGAGTATGTAACAAAAAATATCTGAAATGTTAAATTATGTTGACACTTTTATTTTTTTAGTAGGTGATCTTACAACTTTAGAGACACAAATTACATTTGCTTCTTGGGCTCGTTTGAATATCCATAAAAAAACTCATCGGTTTGTTAAATGTTAATAACTTTTATGATGACTTAATAGCATTTTTTAATCATGCAATCAATAATTATTTCATTCCATCTGTTGAGTGTTAGAAAATGTATATTTATAAAGGAGAAAACCGTCATTTTACATTTCAAGTCTTACTAACAACCCTTACTTTTATGTATTTAACCTTCTTGTGATGTAATTACGTGTGTGTTATTTTAATTAAGTATTTTATGTATTTTAGGGGCATTATAGTCATTTCACAATAAAGGAGAGATCAGACGGCAAAACGGACATCACTTTTGAACTCAGGACGGTCGAAAACCTTAGGAGGGGCATAAAAGGAAAAATGGCACTATTCACATGTACGGTACTATTCACGTATACGGTACTGTATACGTTACTGTTCACGGCACTGTTCACATAGACGGACGATGACGTGGCATTGACCGATGATGTGGCATTGACTGATGAGGTGTCACGATCCTGTTGGACTAAAACTCTTATGTACTGTTGATGGTGACGTGGCAGCATATCAGTGGACGAAAAATCTCGCGTACGGTGCATGCATCACACAGGATTATTTTCAACCAAACCGCGTTACTGTTCATCCGGGTCAAACCGTGTTACTGTTCATCCGCGTGGTCAAACCGTGGACTGTTGACTGATGACGTGGCGCAATCCTGAGCGTCCAAACTGTTTTTAATCCGATGGCCATGATTTACTCCATGTATCTATAAAAAGGGGGCCTCCCCCCCCTAATTTGATATCTCTGAATCCATTTTTGGGATCCATTTTCTGTAATTCCTTCTCCATCTTGTATTTTCTTTGTATTTTAATAAATTCTCATTTTGCCCCTAGTTCAATTATGAGTAGCTAATTTCTTTTCAAGCTTGGGTTGAAGGTGAAGTCTCAACATGTGTCATGGGCTTTATTTGGTAAATTTATTTTCTTTTCCCCTCTAGTTTTTGTGGATGATTTGACTTATCGTCGACAAATAATACTGATCTTGTCTAGATACCGCCTTGGTTACACCGGCTCTCTAGTATAAGGTTATTATTATTTGGCACGATAAGCCCTTAGCACCATATTGATTAGAGCGTGGTTCATGAGGTGTGGATTCCCCCCTCATGATTTAATTGGCATTAATACGGATTATTTAGCCCATGATGCATGTTGATACGGATCCAGATACCCAAGTACGTCATTTCAATACATTTCTCTTCAATTTATTCTTGCCATTTCAATTCCAATTTCAGCATTTATTCTCGCCATTTTAATTTAAGTTTTAGCATATTCCAAATCATTTCCACCACAGATCCAATCAACCATTTGCAAAATTAATTCTATACACAATTAAAATCCACCTCCTCGTGGGATCGACACTCGTCACCATTGATCTATACTACAATAGATTCGTGCGCTTGCGAGTACATTAAAATTTGCACAACACCATCCTCAATGAAAAAACTCTTTATTTGTGCTCATACTGTTAACGAGCTACTTGGTCTCTTGCAGGCTTACAAACCAGAGCCAGATTCCATGACTTTGGCATTGGATTTGTCAACTAATGATGATGCCAGTAACCCTCGTAAGAAGTGTAAATTAGATTTAACTCTCCATTTACAAATATTTTGTAGCAATGACTAGGAAACGTCTTCTAAACTCTACTTCTTTCTTCTAAGATATTGAGGACAATATCTCCTTCAGGTTGAAGAGAGGGAATAGTTGAAAATTGTGGAATGTCTCAGTTCTGGTGATGTTTTTACTAATTTTTGTTGTAAAGTGATGCGAACACCACAATTGTGGGGTTCGCATCATAAAGACTAACTTTGGATAAATTTAAGTCGAAAATGGCTGAATATGGAGTGCCGTGACTCTTAAAACGCATCTTTTTATTCTTAGAGTTTTGTTTCTAAAAAAAAAAGTTTGTTTTCTAACTTTTCTTCTTTTTTTTTTATATAATCATCTCCTTTAAATTTATGCAATCACATCAGATTTGATCACTTTAATTTTTTTCTTTTATTATGTTTTCTTTAATTTAAAAAAAGAAAAAAATTATTTTTTGTGTGATCTTTTAATATTGGATAACATAATGACTTCCAAATTTTGGTATTTATATTATATTTGACCTTGAGTTATGTTACACCATATTTTTCATTTTGCATGTTGAAATATAAATTGAGAAATTTGATAAGTGAAATTGATTAAGCCATTTGAAAGAATGTGCATGTCATAGTAAGTTCAAGTGAGTTTTTAAGCCTATTATCCTTGGAGAGTAAGCTTATTTGCCTATACAGCTTCACACTTTATTATAAAAGATCTCTATATTTTTCTTTCTAGTCATCCCTATTATAAAGCATCCATAGTTAACCCATTTGAGCCCATATATTAAAAAAAATTAAAAAAAGAACATTTTTCCTTGGTAACCTATCATCTCATCTAATAAGTGCATATTTTCCATATATTTTGCTATTAATTTCTCTATCTTTTTCTTGTTTTGGTCTTAAATATTCTAGTTATTTTACTAGTTATTTTTTAATTGAATTATTTTGTTGAATGAGGAATTAATTGAAGATTAAGGATAAAAAGGGCATGGGAAGTTTAAGTTGGGAAGGAATAAAGATTAAATTGGAAGACAAAAATGCAGCCACGAATTAATGGAAGTCAAGAAGACCAAAATTGGAAGTCAATCCCTTCAAAGGATGAACGGTGGGCATGCATTTGGAAAGCAAAGATTTGGCAATTTGGAATGCATGTGCTGGGCATTAAAAGAAGAAATCATTAACTGGCCTTTTGCTTTTGTGGTCAAACGTGTGGCTAGCTTTCAAAGTTTAATAAGGAAATAATTTAAAAAGGCCTTGGTGAGTGGGCTTTGCAAGTCGGTGGATGGCTTTGACTTATGATAAGTTGTGAAGGATTAATGCAATTAGAATCCAATAAGGATTAAGCAAGTCAGTAACATTATAAAAAGGATCAAGCGGAAGCAACACAGAAGGAGAATCGGCAGCAAGAAGATTTGAGGAATTAGCAGCCGCAAGGAGAAGAAAAAAATCAGCAGCTGGAATTAAGTTAAAGCAAAGGCAGCCGCTTGAATTAATCTCCATGATTGGTTTTGTCAATTCTCTTATTCCCAATTCAATTATGTTAGGCTAAATTTTTATTTGGTTGAGGGTGAATTCAAAACCCCGAACATGTCACATGATTAATTTTTAATTTTTAATTTCTATCATTCAATTTATTTAATTGAGATTGTTTATGTTCTTCTATAATTAATGTTCATGGTTTATTCTTGTTTTGTTTGAGTGGCCAATTAGATAGGACTTGAATAAATTCTATTGCTAGATTAAAATTATTAATCCGTAATTGTCTTGAGATTTTAATCATAAGTAGCAGGTTGGAATCAATGATTTCAATTGGAGAACATAACCTAGGTTAAATAATCTGAGCTTGTGTGTTTATTGCCTAGATCAACCTAATATCTTTCTCTGTTTAATGCTTCCATTATCTTAAATTTAAAGAGCTTGTTTTAAATTATTTAATGGTTAGAGATTAGGTGAAGAGCTTGTTTTGCCTAATGACACACTAAGGAAAGATTAAGACTAACAGAACTTATTGTTGTCTACGGTTGATAGTTTCAATATAAATTGATGATAGAATTGATATATTATGTGCATGTTTGGTGGTGGCGAATGATCCTTTAACCAAAGTTTTCATCATTATTATTTCTTTCTCCTTTAATTAGAGTTTTTATTAAATTCTTGTTCATAGTTTTAATTTCTTTACTTCTTACTATTTAGTTAAAAATTCATAAACCCCCTTTTTATTTATAATTGGCATTTTCTTTAGTTAGATTAATTTATATTATTATTACTCTTATTATTACTACTATTATTTTATTTCAAATCTTGCTTTAGAGTTAATAATAAATATAACTAGCATAGTTTCTGTGGGATCGATCCTTACTCGCTATGTACTAATTATTTATATTAGTGTTAATGTTTTAAATTTGGTACACCTTAACGACACTACCATCATCCCACTCTAATGTAGAGTATACCCTTATATTTTATGTTTTCCATCACCCAATTATGTTTGAAAATAAGAATGATCATGTATTCGTGAAAATGGTGCTATGAAAAAATATATAATAAATAAAATAATATAAATAATATGAAAAAAAAAGAAAAAAAAATCTAAGTGAAAAGCACCTTGCAATCTGCAAAAGTCTATTTTTCAAACATATATTTTATTTTTCCTATTATCCCTTTTTTGTTAGCCATGTCCCTAACCTATGTTACGTCGTAGTGAAAGTCATTGATTTTAGGAAACTATAGTATGAATTAGAAGTTGATAATATGGACTAAAAGATGTGGTGATGCATAAAAGTGAAAACAAATTAGTTTGGCTAGTAATCCCCTTGACTTGAGATCATTTTATTTCTAAGTTGTGGGAAATTATTCTTTCATCTTGATGAGAGCAGGTGATATTGTTTTACTATTTTCTCAATCTTCCACTTCTTAGAGTGACAATTTTTTTTTTTTTGGATTTATTGTCTTTTAAGATAGTCACTCTTAACCGTAAGGGTGTGATTAACGTAGCTCTGATAATTGATAATGTTGCACGATTTTACTTAACTGATTTGTGAGGGTGTGAAAGAAGTAAACACAATTTTAAATTAAAAAAAAATCAATTTGGGTTTGAAATTTTGCTAAATTTTTATCGCTTAAATTGCTAAGGCCTAGCAATAAGCTGGTTGGAGGTGTGATTGACATTAAAAAATATATATTTAATAAGGATAAAATTATTAATTTTTCACTTACAATGTCAATTAACGCGCTCATTATTCTAAAATTATCTTAACATTCCCCAAGTATATTTTTGTGTTAAATTAATTTGTAATATGTTAATTTTATTTTAATTTTGTATTGTAGATATATTTTAAGAATAAAGAGGAGTTGGAACTGGAAGCAGGAAACAAAGAAAAATTGCTAGAGGCATTTGGAATGCATTATTGAGGAGATATAATTAATAAAAAATAAAGAAAAAGTGGGCAATCATGCCGGAGATGGTCAGGTGGCCATTTTGCAACTTGGCCATCACCCATCTATTACTTGTTTGTTTATGTAATAATAATAAGAAATAATATAAGAATAAGAGAAGTTGAAGCTAATGGCCGCCTATAAATAGAAGAAGCTTTTGTTGAGGGAGGGAATGAAGGAGAACGGGAGGAAAGTTGAGGAATTCTTTCTTCATTTTTTTTTCTATTTTCTTGTTTTCTTGTGTAACTAATTTTCTTGTAATATATTTTAGAAGTTTGTTAAATAAAATGAGTGTTTTGTTTTTCAATAAGAGAGGCTAAATTTTCTAAGCTGAGGTGAAAGGTGAAGCTCAATAATTCAAATTATTAGATTAATTACTCTCTCAAGTGAGTCTTAAACTTTATTTTATTTGTTTGTATTTTTCTTCCTTACCGGTTTCTTTTATGTCATGTTAATTTATAAATACAAATCTCTTCAGATTTATATGGTATTTTGACATAATGTCGACACTCCAATAAAGGTGTGGCACATTAGGTACTAGGTCTCATATTTATCCACACAAATGGTTAGTTACAAATTAAATGTCATAACAAGTAACTGGCAAAAGAAATGCAAAATATAAATTTGAGAGAGCATTATAACTATAATTTGAAATTCGAGAGTGATCTCGTAACCTTAGCATATTTTTAGATTGATTCCTATTAATTTCTTTTCTCACATTTAATTTTGTTTGTTTAATAAATTGACTACTAGATTTTAAATTCCATGCAGTTCGACCCTGAACTTATTGGGTTATATTATAACTATACACTCTTATATTTGGGAGAAATAATAATTTTGAGTCGTGTCAAACCTCATTCCTCATCGAATCTTGCATTGACTCATATTCTCTTATTTTGTCTAATAAATGCTCTACCAATACCCAACAATGGATTGTTGAATATCATCACATAGCCTAGTAGGTATCTTGAACACACTCATGGTATAAGCTGGAATAGCTTGTGCCACTGCTTTAATTAGGCCTTCTTTTTCTTCACTTGAGAAAAGCTTTACTGCCGACTGGAAATCTTGCTCTGGACTTTAAGCTTAATCTCATTGAAAACAATCTTCTTCCTTCCAATCATAGTAGGCAAACTTAGGTACTTCTCATGTTTAGATATCACATTGAGCTGGAAAATTCTTTTGATGGCTGAAATATGATTTTCATAAACATCGCCACTAAAAAACATGCAAGACTTGTCAAAGTTAAAGATTTGTCCAGGGGCAACAACATAGCAATAAAAAATGTCCTTGAGATGTTGGCAATCTTTAATTGAAGCTCTATAGAAGTTCAAACTATCATCTACAGATAAAAGATGTGAGATGGAGATATGTTGTCTAAATCTCAACCCCTGTATGCATTTTTTTCTCTCTACCTGCACCAACAAATTAGAAAAGGTTTCTGCACATATAATAATATATGTATAGGGATAATGGATATCCTAGCCTCAAACCTCTATGAGGGGTGATCATACCTCTAGGTATCCCATTGATAATTATGGAAAAAGATGAAGTAGTAATACATTCCATTATTAATTTTACCCATCTATTCTCAAAGGCTAATCTAATCATTGTTTGCTTTAAAAATTCTCACTCTACCATATCATAAGCTTTGTTGATGTCTAACTTTAGAGCCACCAACCTATTTTTGTTTACATTTGCTATGCCTAATCTTATGGAGGTATTCATACCCAACAATGATATTATCAATTATCGATATGTTAGGAATAAATGCATATTGAGGTGAATCAATTACAGCATGAAAGATGATTTTCAATTTGTTTGCAACTGCTTTTGTAATGATCCTATAAATGACATTACAAAGGCTTATCGATCTGAATTCAATCACTTTTCTAGGCTTTGCAATCTTAAGAATTAAGGCAATATAAATGTGGTTCAAATGGGTAATGTTACTTACTTCATTGATGATGTGAAGGCATATAGTGATAACTCTTTTTTTGATAGATTTCCAGTGCTTTAAGTAGAAGGCCGCAAGTAGTCCATCAGGCCTTGGTGCCTTAGTTGAGCACATGTAAGTCAAGACATCCTAATCTCCTTCTCTATAAAAGGTTAGCTCAGGTATTCATTCATTTCTGGTGTCAATTTTGGAATCATTCCTCTTAAAGCACTCTCTATTGGATCGTAAGTAGAGCTGGAATTAAAGAATAAGTTTGCGAAGTACAATAAATCTCTCTTTCAATGTCTTCTTTCTCTTCAATCCATTTTCCTTGTACATCCTTTATACCATAGATCTTGTTCTTTCTCTTTCTAGATAAGGTTTTTGAGTGGAAGAATTTTGTATTTTGTCTCCCTCTTTACACTCTACTTCTGAAAAATCTCTTCATCCAGCAAGAGGTGACGGATTTGTCCTTCAAGGCTTTTTAATTCATCACCACTTTCATATTTATGTTGTTGAAGCTCCTTTATTATGTGCATTGACTTTTTTTATTTCTTCTTATTGCCCTTAAAGTTTTTCTTGCTCCAAAGCATTAAATCTGCTAATGATTCCAAAGCATCAAATCTCCAAAGCATTACTTCTTGACCAATCTCCATGTTTACACCATTCCTGCTTACTAATGTCTTTACATTCATCATAAGAGCTTCACATGTCTTCGTAATGAATTCTTTGAAAAGTTATTCTATTGTAGGGCACTCTATTATCCTTGCTGTTGCTTCCATCAAAACTGGATTATGATCAGAACACTAAGTGACCAGGTTTTTGTAACCTGATCTTAAAAGAAATATGTCTAATCTTTATTGTTCTTCAATAAAATGGGGACCAAACCTCCTATAAGACCATGTAAAAGGGTGGCCTGTAAAACCCAAATCCCTCAAATTACAGTCCTAAATAGCGTCTCTAAAATCACTGTTCATATTAACATCTCTATCATTTCCTCCAATCTTCTCATTCAAATGCAAAATTTCATTAAAATCACTAAATAAAAACCATGGAGAGGAAGACAAACCTGCCAACCTTTTCAGTAAAGTCCATGTGTATTTTTCTTGCTCATCTCTGGATGTTTGTAAACCACTGTGCATCTCATTTTTCTCTCATCAGTTTCTACCTCAACATCAATGTGGTGGCTGTTGAAGAGTTGATATTCAGTCTTGTTTCAAAATTCCACAACATTGCTAGGCCTCCGCTCTTTCCATTACAACTTATAGCAAAACAATTTTCAAGCTTCAACTTCTTGCCAATATTATTCATTTGCATAGTCATTACTTTAGTTTCGCATAAAAGAAATCAACTGAGACCTACACAATTGGAGGAATTCCCCATTCCCCAAATGTTCCAACTTAATATTTTCATGGTTGTCGGTGTTGAGTGTTAGAAAATGCATATTTATAAAGGAGAAAACCGTCATTTTACATTTCAAGTCTTACTAACAACCCTTACTTTTATGTATTTAACCTTCTTGTGATGTAATTACGTGTGTGTTATTTTAATTAAGTATTTTATGTATTTTAGGGGCATTATAGTCATTTCACAATAAAGGAGAGATCAGACGGCAAAACGGACATCACTTTTGAACTCAGGACGGTCGAAAACCTTAGGAGGGGCATAAAAGGAAAAATGGCACTATTCACATGTACGGTACTATTCACGTGTACGGTACTATATACGTTACTGTTCATGATACTGTTCACATAGACGGACGATGACGTGGCATTGACCGATGATGTGGCATTGACTGATGAGGTGTCACGATCCTGTTGGACTAAAACTCTTATGTACTGTTGATGGTGACGTGGCAGCATATCAGTGGACGAAAAATCTCGCGTACGGTGCATGCATCACACAGGATTATTTTCAACCAAACCGCGTTACTGTTCATCCGGGTCAAACCGTGTTACTGTTCATCCGCGTGGTCAAACCGTGGACTGTTGACTGATGACGTGGCGCAATCCTGAGCGTCCAAACTGTTTTTAATCCGATGGCCATGATTTACTCCATGTATCTATAAAAAGGGGGCCTCCCCCCCCTAATTTGATATCTCTGAATCCATTTTTGGGATCCATTTTCTGTAATTCCTTCTCCATCTTGTATTTTCTTTGTATTTTAATAAATTCCCATTTTGCCCCTAGTTCAATTATGAGTAGCTAATTTCCTTTCAAGCTTGGGTTGAAGGTGAAGTCTCAACATGTGTCATGGGCTTTATTTGGTAAATTTATTTTCTCTTCCCCTCTAGTTTTTGTGGATGTTTTGACTTCTCGTCGACAAATAATACTAATCTTGTCTAGTACCGCCTTAGTTTCACCGGCCCTCTAGTACAAGGTTATTATTATTTGGCACGATAAGCCCTTAGCACCATATTGATTAGAGCGTGGTTCATGAGGTGTGGATTCCCCCCTCATGATTTAATTGGCATTAATACGGATTATTTAGCCCATGATGCATGTTGATACGGATCCAGATACCCAAGTACGTCAATTTAATCGATTTTCTCTACAATTTATTCTCGCCATTGAAATTCCAATTTTAGCATATTTTAAATCACTTCCCCACAATTCCAACCACCCATTTACAAAATTAATTCTATACACAATTAAAATCCTCCTCCTCGTGGGATCGACACTCGTCACCATTGATCTACACTACAATAGATTCGTGCGCTTGCGAGTTCATTAAAATTTGCACAACAAGTTTTTGGCGCCGTTGCCGGGGAGGTAAGTAATTTTAATTCATAGAATTAATTTTTGTGAATAATTTCTTTTATTTGTTTTCTTGTATTTTTTTTAATTATTAAAAAAAGAAAAAAAGAAAAAAAAAGTAAATCTACATTTAAAGGTTAGTATTTCTTTTCTTTTTCTCTTCTTTAAAATTCTGTAATTTAATTTTCAATTTATTTTTTCTTTGTAATTTTTGTTTATTTTATTAATTTAATTTTTAGTTAATTTATTTCACGTATTTATTTTTGTGTATTTTTATAGAAAGGTTGTAATAGCGCAATAAGGGAAATTTCAGAGTTTACACAAAGAGAAGACGAGCAGTTTTTTGAAACTTGGGAGCGATTCAATGGGCTACTCTTGAAGTGTCCACATCATGGGTACGAAAAATGGCACCAATGTCAATACTTTTTGGAGGGATTACTACCAAATGTGCAAGAATGGCTAATGGCAACAAGTGGAGGAGAGCTAATGTCAAAAAGTGCATCAGAGATTTGGGAATTCTTCCAGCGACAAGCGGATAATTCCCAACAACGGAGTCGGTCACTCAGGAATACCAGAAGAATTAAAGGAGTAAATGAGGTTCAAATTGGCGAATCCAGTTCAGAAATTAAAGAAGTCAAAGCAATAATTGAAGGTCTCTCTCGACAAATAGCATCGTTATCGACTGCTAAATCAACAGAACCACATGACCATGACTCATACCCAGATCAAGCCAATGCCATAGGTGTAATGAGAAAGCCATCAAATTACAACCCATACTCCAACACATATAATCCTGGATGGAGAGACCACCCTAATTTTTCATGGTCTCAAGGACTCCAACAGAATGGACCAGCAGCTCCAGCTCCACCAATGCAACCAATTCCTCAAATTCCTCAAGCCTCTCAGCCCCCATTTAGACCATTCAATCAAAACCAAAACTACTCTCAACCCAGACCATGGGAGGATTCATTCCAGAATTTCAAGAATGCTACTCACTCTACGATTGAGCAACAGAACCGCACCATTGATGGACTACGAAATGAGTTGAGAGCAGGCTTCAACTCACAAGCTCAATCAGTTTCAAGCCTCGAGAAGATGGTGGGACAACTTGCTTCTTCAGTTCAGACCTTGGCAATGACTGTTGAGAAAGGAAAATTTCCAAGTCAACCAGTGCCTAATCCTAAAGGAGTACATGAAGCAAGTACCAGTTCACCACAACAGCATGGAGAGGTCAAAGCAGTCATGACCTTGCGAAAAGGAAAGGAAGTCGACAACAAAGTGGAGATGCCGGTGACAAAAGAAAATCAAATTGTACCTGTGAATGTTGAAGACTCACCACCGGAGGAGAAAGAAGAAACCAACCCACGAGAATACGTTCCGAAAGCTCCATTTCCTCAGAGGTTAGCTAAAGGGAAAAAGGGAAAATCCACAGGTGAGATTCTCGAAATCTTCAAACAGGTAAGTGTTAACATCCCTTTACTTGATGCTATTAAACAAGTTCCATCTTATGCCAAGTTTCTTAAAGACCTTTGTACTAAAAAGAGAAATATGCATGTTCAAAAGAAGGCATTTTTAACAGAAAATGTTAGTTCTATACTCCAACATAAAATTCCTCTAAAATGCAAAGACCCAGGCTCCCTCACTATCTCATGTAGTATAGGGAACCACACAATTGAGAATGCGTTGTTGGATTTAGGAGCTAGTGTAAATCTATTGCCTTATTCAGTATTCGTGAAACTTGGACTGGGAGAATTACACCCAACTCCAGTGGTGTTACAGCTTGCAGATCGGTCCATGAAAATACCTCGTGGTATTGTGGAGGACGTGCTTATCCAGGTAGACAAGTTTTATTTTCCTGTTGATTTCATTGTAATTGACACTCAACCAATACAGGATTCAAGGAAGCACATCCCCATTATTCTAGGCCGACCTTTCTTGGCAACTGCAGATGCTCATATTCAATGTAGGACCGGAAATATGCAATTGTCCTTCGGCAACATGACTATGGAGCTAAACATTTTCAACATTGCCAAACAACCTCACAGTGCAGATGATGGAATTGTTGATGTGGATTTAATAGAAACAATAGTTGATAATACTTTTCTTTCAAACCTTAGTGATGATCCTTTACAAACATGTTTAACTCACTTTGGTTTGGATTTTGATATTGACAGATCGGTCGAAGAGGTCAACGCCCTACTTGACTCAGCACCATCCATGGACACTAATAAATGGAAGTCAAGAGTTGAACAACTAGCACCATCAGAGAAGAAACTCATCCCATCATCAGAATCACCACCGAAACTCGAGCTCAAACAATTGCCCAACACATTGGAATATGCGTTTTTGGGAGAAGAAAGCACTCTACCGGTAATCATCTCATCATCCCTAAATGACGAACAAAAAGGTAAGTTGTTGGATGTTTTAAAAGAGCACAAAGGAGCATTATGATGGACCATAGCAGACATCAAAGGTATAAACCCAGTAGACTGCATGCATTACATTCACCTTGATGAAAATGCTAAATCTACTAGGGAAATGCAACGTCGGTTAAATCCTAATATGAAAGAAGTTGTTAGAACAGAAGTCCTTAAGCTATTAGACGCAGGTATCATTTACCCAATTTCTGATAGTTCATGGGTCAGTCCTGTACAAGTTGTTCCTAAAAAGTCAGGAGTCACAGTAGTTACTAATGCTGATAATGAATTAATACCAACTAGAGTAACTACAGGATGGCGTGTATGCATTGATTATAGAAAGTTGAATTCTGTCACACGTAAAGACCATTTTCCTTTACCATTTATTGATCAAATGCTTGATAGATTAGCAGGCCATGAATTTTATTACTTTCTAGATGGCTACTCAGGATATAATCAGATTCCTATAGCACCAAAAGATCAAGAGAAGACCACTTTCACTTGCCCTTTTGGCACATTTGCATATAGGAGAATGCCATTTGGATTATGTAATGCACCTGCTACATTTCAACGATGCATGTTGAGCATTTTTTCTGATATGGTTGAACGATTCCTTGAAGTCTTTATGGATGATTTTTCTGTCTTTGGTGACTCGTTTGATCAATGTTTACATCATCTAACGCTAGTTCTGCAGAGATGTACCGAGAAGAACTTAGTCTTGAATTGGGAGAAGTGCCATTTTATGGTAAAACAAGGTATTGTTCTCGGTCACATCATTTCGAGAAAAGGTATTGAGGTTGACAAAGCCAAGGTGGATCTCATTTCTAATCTTCCTCCACCCAAAACAGTCAGAGAAGTAAGATCTTTCCTTGGGCATGCTGGTTTTTATAGACGTTTTATTAAAGATTTTAGCAAAGTTTCTAGACCCTTATGTAATTTACTTGCTAAGGATGTACCTTTTATCTTTAATGATTCATGTCTCATGGCGTTTGAAAAATTAAAGCAGCTGTTGACATCATCACCCATCATTCAGGCCCCAAACTGGAGTTTACCATTTGAGCTCATGTGTGATGCATCTGATTATGCAGTAGGAGCAGTATTAGGACAAAGAGTTGATCGAATTCCCCACGTTATTTACTATGCTAGTATGACATTAAATGATGCACAGTTGAACTATTCAACTACTGAAAAAGAAATGCTAGTAGTAGTGTTTGCATTGGAAAAATTTCGATCATATCTCATTGGTTGTAAAATAATTATATTCACGGATCATGCTGCTCTTAAATATCTTCTCACAAAGAAAGATGCAAAAGCCAGACTAATTCGTTGGGTGTTACTTTTGCAGGAGTTTGACTTGGAATTCAAAGATAAGAAAGGGACATAAAATGTTGTGGCGGACCATCTCTCTCGTCTCCATTTTGACACAATTACAGAGCCATTAATATTAAATGAGTCATTTCCAGATGAACAATTAATGAGTGTGGAAGTATTACCTTGGTATGCTGATATAGTTAATTATCTTGTTACAGGTAAACTTCCAGAGCATTGGACCAAGCAAGACAAGGCTAAATTCTTTGCGGAAATAAAGAATTTCTTTTGGGATGACCCATATTTGTTCAAGTATTGTGCAGACCAAATTGTTAGACGATGTGTCCCTGAAAATGAAATTCAGAATATTCTTTCATTCTGCCATGCACAAGCTTGTGGAGGCCACTTCAGTGCTAAGAAAACCGCGACTAAAGTTTTACAATGTGGTTTTTATTAGCCAACTATATTTCGAGATGCTTACACTTTTTGTTCTTCATGTGATAGGTGTCAACGAATGGGGAGCATTACACGAAGGAACATGATGCCACTAAATCCAATTTTAGTGGTTGAGATTTTTGACGTATGGGGTATCGACTTCATGGGACCCTTTCCCCCTTCTTTTGGCCATCAATACATATTGGTTGGTGTTGACTACGTCTCGAAATGGGTAGAAGCAATTCCATGTAGGACCAATGATCACAAAGTGGTGATAGGATTTTTGAAAAGCAACATTGTTTCACGCTTTGGATTCCCTCGAGCGATAATCAGTGATGGTGGTGCCCACTTTTGTAACAAAGCATTCAAAGCTCTTTTGACAAAGTATTCAATCACACACAAAGTGGCGACCCCGTATCATCCGCAAACCAGTGGCCAAGTTGAGATCTCCAATCGAGAAATAAAGCACATATTAGAAAAGACGGTGAGGCCAGACAGGAAAGATTGGTCATTACGACTTGATGATGCATTATGGGCATATAGAACGGCTTTCAAGACCCCAATTGGGATGTCACCCTATAGACTAGTGTATGGAAAAGCTTGCCACCTACCTGTGGAACTCGAGCATCGTGCATATTGGGCCATCAAGAAATTCAACTTTGACATGCAGCAAGCCAGCTCAGAAAGAAGATTACAACTGGCAGAACTTGAAGAAATTCGCAATGATGCATACGAAAATGCCAAAATTTACAAGCAACGAATGAAAGTCTTTCATGACAAGCACATTATGAGAAAATCTTTCACTCCAGGTCAGAAAGTGCTTTTATTCAATTCTCGCTTGCACCTATTCCCAGGTAAGTTACGCTCTCAATGGTCTGGTCCCTTTATTGTTCATACTATTTTTCCACATGGGGCAATTGAAATTAAGGACCCAAAGAACGGTGTCACGTTTAAAGTTAATGGTCAAAGATTAAAGCCATATCTAGAGTACCAACCACATGGAGAAGACACCGAAATAAATTTGAGTGACCCACCAAATTTGAATTGAATTTTTTTTTTCTTTTCTTTTCGTTGATTTGATTTTTTCTTTCTTTATATTATTCTTTTGCTAATTGAAATTGTTTTTGCATAAGTGTGTTTATTTTACCATTAAGTTTTCTCTTATCATTTTTAATCATGAGTCTCATACTTAGACCGTTCCTCCTGAACATTCTTAAACCACTTCAACGTGTCAAAACTCATCTCAAAAGGCAGATTCTATTTTGTAAAACACAACGCATTTGGGATCTACAACCACCAGAGTTAGTAGCCTATGTTGAGGGTTTAGAACGCCAACTCAGAGACATTGAGAGAAGTGTTTACGACATCCAGTTGGAGCTTGAGGTAAATTCAATAAGAGGACGATTTTAATTTTCTTTGTGTGTTTTAATTTGTTTTTCTGTTTGTGTGCTTTAGTTTGTTACCCCGGTGAAATGGCGGATAACGGTACTCCGTGACAATCAAGTCGGTTACTTCAGTTTCCTACAATAACTGACATTCTGAGGCGAAAGTATGGACATAAACGAGATTCTAGCGAAGCTTCACAAGCGATTCCCTTCACTTCCTCAGAATGCCCTCCTTACGATCTATAAAGCTCAGACCGAACGCATGCGATTACTCATGAAGAATAACATACCTGCTGACATCCGTTGGTTAATCGAGGCTAAAGTACGATCGGCAGGTGAGTTACCTCCAAAATTTATTGCATTCATGCCTGGTTGTGGTAAAAGAAATTATGCAAGAAAACGACGAGCTCGAAGAATTTCTGTTGCTTGTCATAAGTGTGCCAGAATGAGTTGCGATAGAAACCCATGTTCTTTAGGAATGGTGTCTGATAACAGGGAAGATAAGATTCAATTCATTAGGGATGGCTTGAATAAGGAGTCATTGGATGATATCCTTTTGTCTCTTGAAACGCATCCTAGTGGATATGTGCAAGGAGCGATTCTCCAGTTATGGCCATTATTCCAGAAAGAGCATGCACGATATAGTCTCGGGAATCTGACTATAAACGACCCTGTTTGCCAGTTTATAAGAAAACTGGATAGGAAGCCTATCCTCGACCCATAGAGGGCGTTCAAACCGTTTCTGGACGTGAAACCAGAGGAAGATGTGAGCCACAGTCGCAACTACGTGTAAATATCCTTTTACTTTACTGTTATTTTATTTCATTTCACTGTTGTTTTATTATTGTCTTTAATAATTTTGTTACTGTTTGCTTTTTCTTTTTCTTTTTTTTTTACTGTTTCCTTTTCGACTCGCGAGCCACGTGCTTTACGCGTTATTTGACACTGACATGCTACCTCATACACAGCTGTGACCCACTGTCACCAAGACTCTTAAATGTGATTTATCTTTTGTCAAGCACTCACAAATTGTTTTTGAGAAGTATCACAATGACAGCTACTCCCAATAGACAATTCAAGAACATTTGTGTGCTTTCTGGATTTACCTATGGCAAACATAAAGAGTTCGTGGAGGCAGCCATAGATCTTGGTCGAAGCATAGCAGCGAGAAAATTACACTTGGTGTATGGAGGAGGTAACCGAGGGTTATCAAAAATGGTCTCAGAAGCAGCTTTTATCAGAGGAAGTCAAGTGTTAAGCATCATCCCAAGAGTCCTAAAACCATTGGGCAGTTCGTCTGACTCATCAACTGGAGAAGAGTTAGTCGTCTCAGGTATGCAAGAAAGAATAACTGAAATGCTTAATCATGCTGATGCTTTTATTTTCCTTCCAGGAGATCTTGCAACACTAGAGGCACTTATGACACTAGCATCTTGGGCCCATCTACACATTCACCAGAAACCCATCGGTTTGTTAAATGTCAATAACTTTTATGATGGCTTTATCGCATTTCTTAACCATGCAATAAAAAACTATTTCATTCCTTCTAATGTGAAAAAACTCTTTCTTTGTGCTCACACTGCTAATGAGCTACTTGATATGTTACAAGCTTATAAATCGGAACCAGACCCCTGGACCTTTGTGTTGGAGCGACCAAATAATGATGGTAACAGTAGCCGCAGTAAGAAGTACAAATTAGATTTAACTCTCCGCCTGTAAATATTTTCTTCTGTGTTGCACCACCCAGGTGATGTCTTCTAAACTCTACTTCTTTCCTTTAAAACATTGAGGACAATGTTTCGTTCTGGTTGGGGGGAGGGAATAGTCGACAATTGTGGAATCTTGGTTAAGTTTTTACTGATTTTTTGTTGTAGAAACTAACTGTTGCTAACGTTTTGTATTGAAGATGGCTGAATATGGAGTGTAGTTACTCTAGAAACGCATCTTCATCGTTTTTAAAAAAAAAAAAAAAAAAAAAAACTCGTTTTCTTCCTCTTTCTCCTTTATAAATATGTAGTTTCAAATTTTTGAGTCGAAGATGGCTGAATATGGAGTGTAGTGCCTCTAGAAACGCATCTTCTTAGTTAAAAAAAAAAAAAAAAAAAAACAATTTTTTATTCTAATTAATTTTTCTACATCATTTTCACATTTCTGCATGCATATTTTCCTTTCATGTTTAGAATAGGTTGGGGGGTAGAATGTTGTTTAAAATAAAAAAAAAAATTTGTGTTATTTGTTTTAACATTGGATGACATGATTAATTTCAAATTTTAGTATTTGTATTATCTTTGGTCTTAAGTGATGTTACGCTATGTTTGCTACTTTACATGTTGATGTCGGAGACAAATATGAGTTGCTTGAAGGAATGAACATGTCATAAATAAGTGCCAAGTGAGTTGTTGAGCCTATCATTTTCTTGGAGAGTAACCCTTTTGCCCATTCTCTATACAGCTTAGCAGTTTATTATTTTATACACGATCTCTAGATTTCTTTTGAGTTAACCCTTTAAAAAAAAATGGTAAAATTAAAAAAAAAAAAGAAAAAAGAAAAAAATGTGTGTTGCTACATTGGGATGCCCATTTAACTAGTAGATATGGATAATTATTTAGAGCCCTAAAAAACGATGGAAAGGCCATCTTTGATCCGTTTGAGCCTTTCTAGCCATCCCTGTTATTAAATATCCATAGTTACCCCTTTTGAGCCTTTAAAAAAAAAAAAAAAAAAACTTTTTCTTTGTCAACTTATCATCTTGACCCACTCCGATTTGGAGTATTACCCAATGTCTTTTAAGTTCCATCACCTATTTATGTTTGAGAAAATGTAAATAATTATGTTGTTCAGTGAAGTTATGCCAAATAAAAAAAAAAAAAAAACAAAAACAAAAGTTGTTGTTTCAAAAGAATAAAATAACAATAATAGGTGAAATCTACCTTGCAACTTCAAAAAAAAAAAAAAATTATTTCTGCATTTTTCTCAAACATACACTTTGTTTTCCTTATTTCCTTTCTTTGTTAGCCATATCCCTAGCCTACGTTACGTCCTAATAAAAGTCCTTCTTGATTTTAGGGAACTATAGTTTGAAGTAGAAGCTAGTTATATGGGCTAAAAAGATGTAGTGATGCATAATAATAATAATAAAAAAAAAAGATAAATAAAGTGGGTTGACTAACATTTTATTTGACTTGAGATCGTATTATTTCTAAGCTAAGGGCATATTTATTTCATCTTGGTGAGAGCATGTGATATCACTTCTTTATTATTTTCTCTCTCAATTACCATTCATTGGAGTGACTATTTTTATTGGGTTTAATTTATTTGTGAGAGTGTCATTACTTCCAGTGAGATTTTGGGGTTTGACATGTCATTCTTGAAAGTAGCTATAACAAAGTCTATTGGGCCGATTCATGTGGATGGTTGATGTGGGTGTGATATTGCTTTAGACTGGAGATAATGCTTATACTTTTATTTGATTGCTATCATTAATCTGATTGAATAAACACGAGTGTTTCTAAAAAAAAAAAAAAAAAAAAAAAATTGAATTTGAATTTTGTTTTTGCTTTATTTGCTAGGGACTAGCAATAAGCTGGTTGGGGGGTGTGTTGAGTGTTAGAAAATGCATATTTATAAAGGAGAAAACTGTCATTTTACATTTCAAGTCTTACTAACAACCCTTACTTTTATGTATTTAACCTTCTTGTGATGTAATTACGTGTGTGTTATTTTAATTAAGTATTTTATGTATTTTAGGGGCATTATAGTCATTTCACAATAAAGGAGAGATCAGACGGCAAAACGGACATCACTTTTGAACTCAGGACGGTCGAAAACCTTAGGAGGGGCATAAAAGGAAAAATGGCACTATTCACATGTACGGTACTATTCACGTGTACGGTACTGTATACGTTACTGTTCATGATACTGTTCACATAGACGGACGATGACGTGGCATTGACCGATGATGTGGCATTGACTGATGAGGTGTCACGATCCTGTTGGACTAAAACTCTTATGTACTGTTGATGGTGACGTGGCAGCATATCAGTGGACGAAAAATCTCGCGTACGGTGCATGCATCACACAGGATTATTTTCAACCAAACCGCGTTACTGTTCATCCGGGTCAAACCGTGTTACTGTTCATCCGCGTGGTCAAACCGTGGACTGTTGACTGATGACGTGGCGCAATCCTGAGCGTCCAAACTGTTTTTAATCCGATGGCCATGATTTACTCCATGTATCTATAAAAAGGGGGCCTCCCCCCCCTAATTTGATATCTCTGAATCCATTTTTGGGATCCATTTTCTGTAATTCCTTCTCCATCTTGTATTTTCTTTGTATTTTAATAAATTCCCATTTTGCCCCTAGTTCAATTATGAGTAGCTAATTTCCTTTCAAGCTTGGGTTGAAGGTGAAGTCTCAACATGTGTCATGGGCTTTATTTGGTAAATTTATTTTCTCTTCCCCTCTAGTTTTTGTGGATGTTTTGACTTCTCGTCGACAAATAATACTAATCTTGTCTAGTACCGCCTTGGTTTCACCGGCCCTCTAGTACAAGGTTATTATTATTTGGCACGATAAGCCCTTAGCACCATATTGATTAGAGCGTGGTTCATGAGGTGTGGATTCCCCCCTCATGATTTAATTGGCATTAATACGGATTATTTAGCCCATGATGCATGTTGATACGGATCCAGATACCCAAGTACGTCAATTTAATCGATTTTCTCTACAATTTATTCTCGCCATTGAAATTCCAATTTTAGCATATTTTAAATCACTTCCACCACAATTCCAACCACCCATTTACAAAATTAATTCTATACACAATTAAAATCCTCCTCCTCGTGGGATCGACACTCGTCACCATTGATCTACACTACAATAGATTCGTGCGCTTGCGAGTTCATTAAAATTTGCACAACAGTCGGCGAGACTAATGATTAGCATACGCCAATAGAGTTGCAATTTGAGTTGTTTCAACTTTTTCCTTTATTCTCAAGACATCCCAATTTAGTTTGCATATGTGAAGAAAGATTGTAGGGGTTTGGTTTTGCTATAGCATCTTTGTAGGGGCTTTGGATCGATATCTTTTTATGGTTTGAGCTCGACCATGATGATTCACAATCAAGCTTTTTTTCAACAATTGGTCTATTTTTTATATGCCTTTGGATGCTTGCATTTCTGGCATGTAGCTTCCACTTTCTACTCTTGGGCCTAGTAGTGTTTGTTCAAGGCCCACATATACAACTTCATCTAGACTTGAATTTCCATGCTCTTGATGAACTTAGGTTTTAATTAGGTTTGACACTAATTGGTTCCAAATTGAGCACCAATAGTTTGTTTCCTTCTAATTCTATATTCCCGCTTCTTCTCTTCGCTTTCAACGAGCATTTAGGTTGTTGGCTATGTTTTTAGTGTCAGGTATATTAGGTTACTTTTGACTCTATATTGTTGTTTCCTCAATTCCAGAGCTTAGCATTAAATGCTCACCAACAACTTTGTTTCCCCTAGTCTGGGTTGTTTGGCCATCATTTTCACTTGAATCGAATTGGTTTGACCCAGATCTATTTTCACATAGGTTTAAACCTATTGCTGTGACTAGCTTCTTCCGTGGCGTTCTTATTAGAGTTCTGCTATTTGCCCCGGGTCAAACCCCAAAAATTAAAGCAAAACGACGTCGTTTCCTCTTTTATTTGAAACGCTACCGTTTCACCCTAACAAATGCTCTCCTCGTCGTTCTTCGATTTCGTTTTCCCTTCTTCGTTCTCCGATTTCATCTTCCCCTCTTCGTTTCACCAGGGAAATTCGCATTCGTTTTCTGCCATTCGTTTTGTCTTCTTCGTTTTCATCTTCCCCTCCTCTCGTTTTCGTCTTCCCCTCTTCGTTTTCTTGTCTTCCTTTTTCCACCCAAATCTGGAAGTTTCTAGCATTCGCGCAGGCGCAGTCACCGTCAACGTGGCAGCCATCACGCGCATCCCTCATTGAACTCACGAACCGTCACAGTTATCACAGCCTCAGGTAATGCTTCGATCTTTTGCTTTTCTAGGTTACAGTAAAATGGGGACAATTTTGAAAGCTATCAATTTCCGTTTTATTTAATTTTCGGTTGAAATTAAATGTTAAGGAAATAATTGTTTTTGTGCTGAATTGGTCTAGAATTTGTGCTTGAGTTGGTCTGCAATTTGTGTGCTCGAATTGGTCTGCAATTTGTGTGCTCGAATTGGTCTGCATTTGTGCTGAATTGGTCTGTAATTTGTGCTTTAATTGGTCTGGAATTTGTGCTTAAGTTGGTCTGCAATTTGTGCTTGAAGTGGTATGGAATTTGTGATGAATTGGTCTGCAATTTGTGCTTGAATTGGTGAGGAATTTGTGCTTGAGTTGGTCTGGAAATTGTGCTGAAGTTGGAAATCTGGAAGTTGAATCTGAGAGTTGGAAATTTGGAAGTGTGTGTTTGTGTCTGTGTGTGTGTGTTTGTGTCTATGTGTGTGTGTGTGTGTGTGTGTTTGTGTGTGTGTGTGTGTGCTATGTGTGTGTGTGTGTTTCTCTGTGTGTGTGTGTGTGTATTGTTTGTGTGTGTGTGTCTGGGTGTGTGTGTGTGTGTGTGCTCTGTGTGTGTGTCTGGGTGTGTGTGTGTGTGTGTCTGGGTGTGTGTGTGTGTGTGTTTGTGTGTGTGTGTGTGTGTGTTTGTGTCTGTGTGTGTGCGTGTTTGTGTCTGTGTGTGTGTGTGTGCTCTGTGTGTGTGTGTTTGTGTGTGTGTGTGTGCGTGTTTGTGTCTGTGTGTGTGTGTGTGTGCTCTGTGTGTGTGTGTGTTTGTGTGTGTGTGTGTGTTGTGTGTGCTTAAATCACCAGTTTAAGCACAAACACACACACACACCCAGACAGACACACACACACAAAGCACACACACACACACACACAAACACACACACACACAGCAGACACACACACACAAACACACACACAGAGACACACACAGACACAAACACACACACACACACACACACACACACACACACACACACACACACACACACACACACACAGCACACACACAAACACACAGCACACACAGACACACACACACACAGAGACACAAACACACACACAGCACACACAGACACACACAGCACACAGACATTATTAACTGTAATTGTATCCTTTTTTAGGCAGTTCTATGGCTTCACAAACAATGTCATCCAACACAATCGAGAATCGAAGCTCATTGCAAATGTGTACTGGATGTGGTGATCAGATGGAGATTGTTGGACGACGAACTTCGAAAGAGAGAGGCACCACGAAGCGATTTTATTAAATTAATCGTGATTGGTGTATTATGTTTTTAAGTTGTTTCTATTTGTACTATGTTATTGGAAAAGACTTGTATTGTACAATTTGAGCACGATATGTAATAACATTTTAATGTTAAATATAAGTTTCCGATTGTTTGAATTAATTTAAAGTATTATGAATTTATAATTTGACCCCAATAATACTTCTCAAAATTATCATTTCAATATGTTCCAAATAGATCCAAATTTAACTTACAAAGATCCAAATTTAACTTACAAAGTCTAAAAAAAAAATGTCGAAATACACATACACCAAGTTAATACATAAAACATAAACTAACTTCAATTAACTTCGATCATGTGATTGGTTCATTGCTTGAAAACTCCCCTCGATTGGCCTCCTCCAAATTTTGTTGCGGAAAATATTGCAAGTTTCCGTGATGGACTCCGCCATAATTCATCCAGGATTGATACTAAGGGGGGAAAAATGCATGTTCGAAGGGTGCTTGTTGTGCTAGCACCAATTCCTCATTATTTCCTTCCAAATCAACCCCTTGTAAATCCTCCAATTCTTCAACTTCATCAACCTCCTCCACTTGCTCCAAATTATCCATTAACTACTGCAAATTTAAACAATGCAGTCTATTATTATTTATTTATTGCAAATTCATTAAACAATTCAAGATTGTTGTAAAAGCATCACAATTGGAAACTGAAATTATCAAATAACGGCAAGCCACAAATATTAGCTAATCGAAGTCCGTAGGCATGATTCAAATTTAAACAATTCAAGCTTGTTGTAAAAGCATGCAATTGGAAATTGAAATTGTCAAATAACGGCAAGCTGCAAACTAGCTAATAGAAGTCTGTAGGCATCCCTTTTGGTTACACAGCCACGGAGGAGATCAACTCATAATTTTTCACATACACGGTTCTTTTGAGCAAAATTCAGTGACTAGAGGGCATGTTATCGACTGTTCTTTTGAGCAAAATTTCATGACTTACCATAAACGAAATTCGAATAGAAATTTTGTATTCGTAATCGAAACTGAAATTATTATACTCAAATATCTTCGTAATCGAAAATGTGACAGAAATTCGAAAAAAAAATTTAATACAAACTTGACAACAAAAATGAGAGCTTAAACAGCTGCTGAAAAATCCGTACCTTAGCTTGTGCAAATGCCGAAACTTAGTCTTATGTCAGAAAGTATTAATAACTGCTGAAAAATCGATGAGGAAGAGCTTAAACAGCTGCTGAAAAATCGAAGAGGAACTGCTGAAAAATCGAAGAGGAAGAACTTAAACAGCTGCTGAAAAATCGAAGATGAAGAACTTAAACAGCTGCTGAAAAATCGAAGAGGAAGAGCTTAACACTGGTGACTGAAAAATCGAAGAGGAAGAGTTGTTTTCGTTGCTCAAAAATCGTCTTTGTTGCTGTTCGTTCCTCACTTCCTCTGCCCTCCTCTTCGTTTAGTTTGTTTTCTTTTTACAAGCCAAAACGACGATGCTTCATGCAACAAAAAAGAAAAAAAAAAAGGTCCAAACGACACCGTTTTACTAATTCGGGGTTTGACCCGGGGAATATAGCATTTTCCTTCTTATTATGTGGAATCACTGTAGGGTCGCTTAAACCTTTTATTCTACCTTTCTCTTCCTCCAGTCAACCTCATTTTTTCAGCTTTGGATAGTGCCTTCATGTAGGCTCCGTTAGGAAATTTTTCCTTTTGTTGCCCTTATATATTGCACATTCTTTACATAGGTGCCTAATGAGTGTTTACACATGACTGACAATTCCACCTCATCATCATCTTCTCGTTTTGAAAAAAATCATTTTTTTAAGTAGTTTCATAATATTAATGGATATTTGACTCTTGCATGCGGGTTAAACCTAGTTTTTTCGACTTTTGATAGTGCCTTCATATAAGCTCCATAAGGCAATTTTTCCTTTGGTTGCCCATTGTATATTGTACATTCTTTACATTGGTGCCTAATGAGTTCACAAATCTAGGAACCGTTTACACATGACTGGCAATTTCACCTCATTATCATCTTCTCGCTCCAAAAAAATCATTTTTCTAGTGGTTTTGTAATCTCAATGGATATTCCGACTCTTACATATGGGTTAATACATTCCCCTTGATCATCAGTTTCTACTTCCACAGCCTCTCCATGTAATTCCCGGTAGCTTTTGAATATTGTTGCACTTCATAAATACAATAAGTACATTGTGAATTTGTACCCAAAAGGTAGCATGTGTGAACTCCTATTTTCTAATGTTTCCAATTCCATTAGGTTATTTGGCACATTTAAAGCCTTATCAAGGTGCCATGGCCCTCCAACCATTACTTTTTGTTTATCTGCTTCTAGGTTGAATTTGAATAGAAAAATGTTGTTGCCCAAACATTCAATTTTCACCTCTTTAGTTGTTCTCTATACTTGTAATAATGCAATCGTGATTTCTTCCATGTGTATACTCCTTGCTAGTCAAATTTTTACTACTAAAACGTTAGCCACTCTATGTCCTCCTTTTTTCTCTTGCATTCACTATCCTCTTGAATAGAAATAGATTTGCATTTGTGTATTAACTTCTCTGTGTCCATCGATGGTGAAGACAACTTAATTCTTTATAGGTAATAGTTTTTATAGTCGTCATATTTTGAAATTAGTACTTGTTTAATTCTTGTATTTAAAAAAAAAATCTCAAAACATTCATACTGTTAAACTGTTGACACCCCTACCATAAATTTTTATTAATTTTGTCTTACTTTTATAATATTACCATTTTAAAATAATATTTCTTTTTTTAATTAATAAAAAAATTAAATTACCAATTTAACCTCAAAAAATAAAATTATATATATATATATATATATATATAATATGGAAGCTCACGTATGTTCAAAAAATTAATATTATAAAAAAAGATTAAATTACCAATTTTTTTAGATATTAATAAAAAAATTAGTATATTAACTCTTCAACAGAGTGTTCCACAAAAATTAATATATATATATTTTTTTCGTTTCTACCACTTGAGAATTAATTTTCAAATCTATTATTTTTTTTATTAAATTGGTAAATCCATACATCCATTTGAAACACATGCTAGTATTAAAAACCCATTATGAGTATAAATGAGCATTTCTGTGATAAATTGACAACCAAAACGAGATCATAAAGTATCAAACACAAATCGTTGCCCAAGATTTCTTACAAAACCTAGTATGTATTATGAAGAGACATATTTCCTAACACTACATTCAAATTTTAATAAATTTGGTTAAATTTTAGTGGGTCGATACACATTTTACGAATGTGATAACTAATTTTTACAGATGCTTGATACTGATTTCATCCGAAGATCACTAAAGGATTCAAAGTGTTTGAAACATTTCAGTCACTACAACGTAAATTGTATGTTTAAAAAAAAAAAACTACAAAAGTTCAGTGTGTCGATCAAGTGCCGGTTGTCAAGAATTTTTGAAATCTTCATATGGGCGTCAGATCTATAATACTATCAATCGTCAGCCTGGGCTTAAGATGTATAATATTAACATCCATCAGCCTACCTCAAGCTATGACATTATCTCTGTCACTCGATCACATATGAAACTATTATCATGCCTAGAATCAGAATTCGCTCTCCCAGAGGAATTCCCTCATTATGTTGATTTGATTAACATGGTGGTTGGATGTTTGGAAGTAGTTGCTCTGATGAAACGGATACATCACAAACAAACTTTCAAAGGAACGATAACATTTCTAATGCAAAATGAAGTTTGCCAACTTAGATAAACTGGGAAATGAGGGATATGCCATACACCTACAAGCATCACGAGCCGAAGGTCCTTGTTCCATAAAGTAGATAATGTAGCAGATAAGCTAGCAGCGTACTATGTTATATTTCCAGATGCACTGGGGGCAAACTAATAGTGAAAATTCCTAACAAATGAAGTTATACAAAACCCCTGCCTACATTTGCATGAGCAAGCACCCCTCCCATTTTGAGTTCCTGTCACCACAAGGCAGATGTGGTAGAGGAGGAAATGAGGGGGCAAGAAAAAAAGTCTAAACAGAACTTAGATCTGGTATATGGGTGCAGGCACACAAGTGAGAAGCTTTCGGATGGACTTTTGGATGCTTTCAGATGGACTTGCACATGAATCACCCCTTCTAGTCCTGGCCAAAAAGAAAATATGCATCACTACTGGAACCTCTTGCAACAGAAGCCAGAAACTTCCAGCTTATGAAGCAAATGAAAATAAACCGGCATAATTTGCGACAAATAAAAATATTGGAATCAAGTTCTAAATCAATTGCCAGATGTCATTACTGTGCATACTCCCATGATCGGTCACTACCATTTCACAACAAGACATATATCAAAGTCATGCACATGTGACTGTAACCCTAAGAAAAATGACACTGGTATCACAATATAAGAATTTAGAATAGTACAAATTATCTGTGCAACCTTGTCAATGATGAATAATGGATAGTCCAAAACTCAATGCAGCTAGAGGTAATGAAAAGTAGTAGGTAAAGAAATATGACTTTGACATAAGCAAGAGACAAAATTGAGGTCAAGTCATGCCCATGTGGATGAAAAAGATCCAAGTTACACACATTCATTAATCATCCTCAGTCATGCCCATGTGGATGAAAAAGATCCAAGTTACACCCATTCATTAATCATCCTCAAACGAGACAAACATTAACAGATGAAAATTTATAGGTGGAACTAGGAGAATCAGGTCTTAAGTACTGAAGTAACATGAAGCCGTTCGCATTGGTTTCAACTGTTGTCAATAAATTGCCGCTTCAATTAATTTTTAACCAAGCCAATTTCAAGAAAGTACAAAAGTGGCTGAGCAACCCAGACGAGACAGAAAATATGAACAACCTCTCAAAATATATTTACTGAACTGGACTGCATTCAAAAACCTCCGACTACAAGTTGACCAAGTAGAGGAAAAATGACACATCAACACATTTCTGGCATGATTTAAACCGAAACAGCAAAGGTGATCTGCTCAATTTCATCCCTATGGCTAATGTGTCCACGAGGGAAGAAAGCGGTGCCTAATTACTTCCATAACTGAAACCTAAATGTTACGTTACCATACAGAAACTCTCACTAAGCACACAGTCAGTACAACAGAACTAACATCTTGAACAACAAACAATAACAGAAAAAATGTCACTTAGTCGCAGTTTTATCATAGAGCATGGGCATTATATACCTCATGACACGCATAGAGAAGAAAAAAGGAGTGAGAATATAAGAACACAAATAATGTTGTTTGAATCCCAATAAGATAGTAGAATGATACCTGTTCCATCGCAGCAAGTTCATCATTCTTCTGGTTTTCCACATTGTTTGGTTCAACATCAGCCTCATTTTCAACGTCAGGTACCATTTTCTCATCATTTTCTTTCACATCCTTGCTGCCAGAATCATAGTCCGGAATTTTCAAATCTGCAGGAAGCTGACCTGACTTCAGAACCTGCCATGTATAAGCCAGGCAAGGAAAGTTAACTGTTAATTTCAAGCTCAATCAGTGGAAATAAAAAATTCCAAAATTCAAAAAGGCACATTTTCCAACTAAACAAAAGCACCTTTTCAAGTCTTGCAACCTCTTCAAGTGTCTGAGAATTCACAATAGCAGCCTGCATAACAATAAAACCATAATTCAAAAAAATATAACTCAACATATTTAGTTCAGATACAGTATGAGAGAACTAAATATGATATGACAACTAGATTATTATAAAAGTCATAAATAAATCATATATGAGTGAACATTACCCTTTATGTTACACATTTTGAGAAATATAATAATTTCTTGACACAGACAAACCCTTATTTTTACATACACAATATTTTTGAGCCTTAATACCTAACTCTTTTATTCTCAAAAGATCATCCAACCTAAAATATCGAACTAATTTAGCTGTTGAGTGCATACTTTCTTCATCAATCTAATTCTTGCATGATTTCGGTCAACAACATAATTTCTACCCTTTGACACGAAAAAAGAAAAAAAAAAAAAGACCAGTACACTTCCTAAAATAACTTTTTTCTGCAAGGCAGTGCAACCTTTTAATTCAACGGTCCAATATATATCCTTTTCTTTACATTAAACTGATCTTAGAAAAAGCATCAGAGATCTCAAAACGAGGTTTGAAAAGCAATGGTTACCAATAACTGCTTCTCCCAAAAAGACGATACAAGATTGTAGAATAGATTATGCAAAGAACATAAGAATTTGTTGGCCATGAGTTCTAGTGACTCAGCACTAATGGAGAATACTTTCACTTTCAGGTAAGGAAACAAGGCTGAAATTCTTAGGAATATGTTGCTTCATCTCTCTTTGGATTATATGAACATAAATAAGCTAGATCTTATATTTAGGAGAAAAGACTAGACAACATGGACAGGGTAGAATTTGATCTTTTCTTTGCTTTGGGTCAGCTAGAAACGAGCTTCAAGTACCTTCTTTTCTTCATTCACCTCAACTGGCAAGGAGTTTGATGTAACTTATCTAGAAGTTCAGCTAACCACTGCTGTGGGTGGTTGTTCATTGCAGATTACAAGCATTGGTTGTTTTAGATTTTTTTTTTTTTTTGTTTTTTCCATATGATTTTGGCTTCCCCTCTCTACGATCTTTAGCTTTCTTTGAGGACTTATATCATTAATATATCTCTGTGTGTGTGTGCATGTGTCTCTCTCTTTATATATATATAGTGGTTTAAAAATTATAAGGAAAAAAATTCTGAGATACTCTTAACTTTGTTCGGTCGCTATCTTTATTTCTTGGTTTTACAGCCTTGATCTACAAAGCAGAGCGGCTAAAATGTCTTTTCGCATATGTAATAAAAGCTGGTATGGCATGCCAATAAAGCCTAGAACTAGGAGTCTTTTCATCATCCTAATATTTTTTAAAATGTTAGATATCATTACATCCTTATGCCTAGTTGATTAAATCATCTGATTTCCAACCTTTTGGAAAGTCCCAGCATCGTCTACATGCATTTAAACCTCAGGAAAAGAATACCGTTGACTACTTATACACTGCAATAAACAGAATACCTTGATGGCTATAATCTGCTCAGGAGTGGGGGCAACCACTTTTGGAGTTTGTTGTTCCTCTTCTTCTGAAACATTCGGAACCTCAACTGCCATCAATGTCTTCATAGATTCCTTCTTAGCCTCCTCTTCCATTTCTTCTGAGGCAAACAGACTTGCTGCTTCCATCCTTTCCTATAAACAAGAATTACGAACACTGAAAATGAATGTATTTGATACTTGCAAATAGAAGTTTAGAATGTCTGAATAATAATTTTCTATTTTATACTCTTCAAGAATTTCATCACAATACAATGCATTGTGCCGAAGCCCCTTCATCTTATTTAAGAAGCTAGTTGTAACTTAAGTAAACAGTCATGGATGAAATTAATCAAACATATACAAAAACAAAAACACTAGTGAACTTCAAGTCTGTTAGGCCACAAGTGCGTTTCACATATGCAAGGCGCAAGGGTAATTCTGGAAATACCAATCGTGGCTGACGTGTTATCAAGTAGTATAGAGAGAAGAGTTTGTTATGCATTTCTGTTAGTGATAAGTTGATGGTATTCTGTTTTGATAATTTGTTAGAGTTTTCTGTTATTTTATTTGGACGTAGAAGTGAGGAGGTTATAGAGAGGGGAGCTGTCTTTTGGGAGGAGGGGGGAGAGAATTATTTTGTAGTGAGCTTGCTCATTTTGGGAGAGATACCAAGCCTCTCGAATGCTTGGGTGTTTTGGTTTATTTCTGCAGACAAATACCAGTTTTCCTACTTCCCACAACATTCTGCTCTCTACCGTGTTGTTTATCTAACCATTTCAGTTCAGGGCCTATCAAAGTCCCATAGATATGGTTCTTTTTACTTTGTATAAGAAATTGACCAAAAATTAAGAATGATAAAAATACAAAACATAATGCAAATCCACATGTCATCTAGAGCAAGAGCTCTGTGAGATATCAATGTTACAAAGGCTGAGCCAGACTATATATCCCAAAACAGAAAACAAATCCATAAAACACAAGAATGCAGCTAAACCAAGACTAAAAACATGTTATTCTGTTTTAAGATTCATTACTCAGCAAGCATCCTGCCTAACAGAATGCCAAGGGCTAATGAAATAGTAATTTAACTCTTAGAATTTTGTAATGAAGTGGCTCCTCTAATGACTATTGATTATTTTTCCTTCCTATATTTTCACAGAAGATAATCAAAATTTACATTTACTACTGGATGTAAAAAATGATTATCAAAAAAGCATATAAAAAATGCCATCTTGAGAACTCACCTAGCATGTGCAAGAAACA
Source organism: Citrus x changshan-huyou (assembly GCA_039657385.1). NCBI lineage: Eukaryota > Viridiplantae > Streptophyta > Magnoliopsida > Sapindales > Rutaceae > Citrus > Citrus x changshan-huyou. Next base: position 16,806,248 of record CM077554.1, on the reverse strand, counting down.
TATACCCAGAATACTTCAAATTTCCCTTAAAGTGTTACACGCTTATAGTGGAGACCTTTTTTCTTCTCTCTTTACAAATAAAGGGTCATTTTTTAGTTAAATTGGGTAAAAATGTATTTACTTTAAGAGGAATGAATTTAAGATGTTTGCACAAGCATCTAAATTCCTTTAGAAACCTATATTTTGTCGATAATAAACCACCACAGGCAAGAGATATTAGTGACCAAAATAAGACAACATATATGTATAATTTGTAGGGGGTAATCAAATGGCCTCGTTCATCACCTTGTTTTTCACCTTCTTGAAATCCAAAACACGGAGAGATTTCAGCTTGTGAATCACATACAACCGATAATTGGGCTTTTTGGTGATGCTATTGTCCAATAAACTAAGGAACTGCAACTTTGGAAGGGATGTTAGAGGATCAATCTCCACTAGATTGACAAGCCTGTTGTTTGTCAAAACCAAAGTGTGTAATTTTGGCAAGAACTCTGCAAAAGAAAGCAATATAAATATAAATATAGTGTACTTCTCAAAGAACAGTACAAGAAAAAAAATGAAGCATTCTAAAATATTTACCTACCTCCAATGTTGGGATTAATACGAGTAATTCTATTGTTATTTATAATCAAAGTGCCCAAACGATTAAGATGGGGCATGTTCTCAAGCTTGACAATCTCATTGTCCGACAAATCAATGGTATCAAATTGATCCTGCCAAAAATCCATAGTAAAGGGTAAGAATTGTTAAATTGCACCTCATAAGCATCAAAGTGAGTGAAAGGCACCCAATATCTATAATATCTTAAAAATGAAACAAATAGTAAATATCCAATACCAAATTATTTGTTGGTTGGTTGTTGCTAAATATTAACTAAGATAACATGCGAGAAATAACACTGACCTCAGTGGCGCCCAAGTTTTCAATCACAGCAATTTTATTACCTGCAATAAGAGAAGAAAAATATAAAAGAATGGATAAAATTTCTATATAAATCAAGAAAATTAAAGAATGAAGCAAATCAATAGAAGATGGTGAAACCTCGAAGGTCCAACTCGCGCTCCTTAATGGCATTGAAGAAATGAGGGCTCTTCCAAATCAAGTCGGCAGTCAGTCTCACCATTTTTTTTTAAATCTTCTACTGATCCACCAATTTCACTGCAATGATAGGGTGACTTTAGGGTGTAAGTGTCGAAGATGGCCTTAGTAGATTGAATGGGACTCGCAAAGAGCCTTAGAGTGCTATTTATGTATCCGATAAAAAGATTTTGGTATTTTACTAGCTGTGAAAAATAAGCAAAAAAGCAAGAGTGATGATAAATCTACGCTATTATGGATCTAAATGGAAAGTATCCTAATCTTGATGGAATGATTGTAAATAAGAATAAATAAAGATTAAAATGGAAGAAGCCAAAGTACAGAAGTAAGAGAACGCATTTTAGGGGCGGACATATCAGGTTTTGCTTCGGGTTGTTTGGTTTACAACCCGCTTGAATTGGAAAATTCAACTCAATTGGTTCGAAACGCAACCCAGAACCGGTTTGGATAGAAGTTCTGGATTGGTTCAATTGAAAAATTGGGTCTAAATTTCGGTTTGGGTTGCAATTCAGGTTACAACCTATTCCAAAATTCAATTCAGTTTCAAAATGAGTCAAATACCAGCCCCGCTCAATGATGCAAGAATGAAAACAAAAGTGAATACCAGCTACCAAACATCCTCAAAATCACAAAAATGATTAATAACCCATCTCCATAAAAGCATCTCCAAGTAACAAACATATATAGTAGATTAATAAACCATCACCATCAACACTCAAAATAACAAAGATTACAATGTTAAGAAACGAAATCAACAACAATACTAACAGCCATTATACAAAAGAAAATCGAACAGTTTCAGTGTCAGTAACACCTCTTACCCATGCCCAACACAAGATTGAATTACAAACAGCCATTCATTCTCTGTTTGGAATCGCATGTATAACTTTACCTTGTGCCGCTGACAATGGCGAACGAAGCCGGAGGCAGGAACGATAGAGACGACAGCAGCTGGAACGAGGAAACAAATCAAGAACGGCTAGAAGCTGTAGCTCCGGTACACTTGAACCGAAGTGACGGCAGCGGCAGTGTAGCCGTGGGCGTTTGATAACTTAGGGTTAGAGAAACTAGGCCGGGGCCGTGGTTTAGCGGCGGCAACAGCTGCGGCGTAGGCGTGGGTGAGTGAATGTATTGTTCTCTCTCTTTCACAATAGAGAAGAAGTCAAGAAAGAGAAGGGGAAATGGGGGATTAGGGATTGCATTCTGATTTTATACCCTATCACTTTTTTAAATTAGAAACAAAAACAGATCGGTTTATAAATTTGAATCCAATAGGATTTTAGGCGTTAAAGCGAACTAAGGGATGGCAATAGGGCAGATATGGGTTGGATCTACTCTGCTTTAGATCTAAATTCATAATAAAAATTAAGATCTGTATCTGCTCTAGATCCGTTATGAATTCATATTTTTCGCTCCATATCCAGATCCAAAAAAGAAATAAATATCTATATCTACTCCAAATCTAAAAAAAAAATTAAAATCTAAATCTGCTCTAGATCCGTCATGAATTTTAAAATTTTGTAATAAAAAAGTAATAATTTTTTAGATTGAAAATTGAGTGCTAAAATGTATTGATAACAAATAAATTATATAATTTTTCTCAAAAATATAATAAATATTGTAGCTTATACTTCTACACCAAAACAACAAATAAGAAAGATAATAAAATATCATTCAGAAGTAATTGCAGGAGTAAGATCAATATAATATTCTATTGTCTCATTCATCATTTTAGTATCCACGATATACCTACCCTCATTCCTACAACATTAGATAATGACATATAAATTAAATATGATTTATATTCAGTCATTTATTATTTTTATTATGACTATATTTGACTAAATATATGAATAACTATATTCCTTAAAAATTATTTGGCCAATATGATAAAATAAATTACCAAGTTATATTACTTGGATTGCAATTTGAATATTGCATGTACATACTTTGAGGCTTGACTGACCTTTAAATTTACAAAATTAACCTTTAAGTTTTAAGAGTTTAAATTCATGGTAAATACTACTAATATGCTATGAATAAAATTTATTATCATTATCATTCCACAATTATTAAGAAACTTTTAAAATAAAATAAAATTAAAAGATGAGTGGATATGGATATGGATTTAGATATTAAGATAGATCCATATCTGCTCCAGATCCGTCTTAGATCCGCACATCGATATCCAAATCCGATCCAAATCTATTTTAAACCGATCCAAATCTGATCCGATTGGATTTGGATCACATGGATCTCGGATCAAATCCAATCCATTACCATCCCTAAACCAAACGTCGACTCCAGCTTTTTATTGCAGGTCTTTTATTCATATGTATGTTAAAATAATTTTCACAACAATGTTTTTAGAACGTAACATTTATAATATTTTGGGGCCTTTGCTAGTATACACGCATCTGATAGATGCAAAGCAAAAACAAAAAAATTAAAAAAAATAAAAGGAGCTCTTTGTATTTGGCAGCCAAACAGTACGAAATTAAAAAAAAAAAGTAAATGCCCCCTAAATGAATAAAATAATATTATAATGTATATAATATATATAATAATTACATTTAATTAAATAGATAGAATATAAAATAACATAATAATATCATATTTAATAATTGTAATTTCAAGTTTGATGGTATTGTTTTCATGTTCATAATACTTGAATATACTTAATTAAATCATTGCAGGTTTATGATTCTAAGTTTCATATTTTACGGAAATAAGTTTCAAGTTAGTATTACTTACATGTTTAATGATCATTACATCAATATTAATAGTAAGTGTTTTATATTTAATATACTGTGATTTGTGTGATTTCTATGATTGCAAGTTTGTGATCTTATATTTCATGTTTATTACACAAACTTTTAGGTTAGCATTGCTTTCATGTCTAAGGGTTGACTATTCAAGATTAATGGCTACTTTCTCAGATAATTATCAATGATTCAAGTGTGCAATAAGAGGTTTCATGTTCAATGACTAATATTGTCTTATTTAATGGTAAGTAATTTAAGTTTATCATTAGTTTCATGTTCAATGTTCAGATTTTATGTTTAATGCTCGTAGTTTTGGTTAGGGGTGGGCAAATAACTCGACCCAACTCTGAAAAAATTTGAATTTGGATTAGATCAGATTACTTACCCAATCTGGTCAAGTAATATTTTACCTAACTAATCAGATAGTGATCCCATCGGTTTAAACCTGATCCGATCCGAAAATTCAATTAGGTTGGGTTTAATAAAAAAATTAAAACATACCAACTAAACTTAAATTACCTAATTGTCATCAACACACACACACCATATACGTAGACTAGACACAGTGTGCGCACACACAAAGAAAAAAAAATGTAACACATAGCCACACACATTTGTGGATGTCGACGCCAACTACTTACTACTTAGAAGGTAGAAGAGAAGAATAGAAAGAGAATGAATGTAAAGTAGTACATTGGAAGGTGTTCAATTACATTCGATATGACTTAAGAGAAATCACATTTCCATCATCGTTTCTTGATCTTCCTCACATAAAAAAACCCCGCAAATTGAATCAACACGAGTGTTAGCTGGTAAATAATCCCACTTTTCACTTTCTTCATTGATCTTCGTTTTTAAATAAATAAAAATTAAAACAAAATCTTTTGGGTAAATGTGTTGAAGGAGGCATCAAGGCTTTAAGAGGCGAGGTAGGTGAGTGTTATTAGGTCGGATCTTTGGCTGAGTGATTTTAAGAAGGATAGTGATGATGTGAATGTGAGTGAAGTTGCCAATGAAACTACTACTAAACCCAAGAAATCCTCAGTGCTTGAAGATCATGGCGAGATTTCTTTCTTAATTTTGATTAGTGATTATTTAAGCTAGACTATGTTATTATTATTCACGTCTTTAGTTACTTTATTTTTTTATTACTTTAGTTACTTTATTTTATTATTGCATTGCAAGTGGAGTTTGTGTTAATTTCTGATGTTCATTCCATGAGTTATATAATAATAATTAATTAAAATTTTTAGCGGTGGTTGCCAAAAGAGAAATGGAGACATAAAGAGTAACATTCCACATAGCTAGCGAGAGTTTCTGGACTAGTTTATAAGCTTTAGGCTCTCTTATCTAAGTAGACGCATATCAGATTGTAAAATCTAATAACAAAATCCTAATGAGCTTTATCCCCAAAGCGGATAATATTTACTTGGTTGTTGGAATTGGACTGTTACAATTGGTATCAAGCCGACTTGGTTGCTGGGATCAGACTGTTACTATTGGTATTAGAGCTGACTCGCGACCTGATGTGTGGATGAACATGTTAATGATATGATTTCCTTCTATTCTCTTTCTAACTACCCTTACGAGGATGCAAGGTCCTCAAGAGCTCACATCGCCAGTAAGAGAGTTCCTAAACTAAATTTATAAGCCTTGGGCTCTCTTAAGTAAATAAATGTGTTTTGGGTTGCAAAGCCAATAACAAAACTGTGACAAGTTATGTGTCCAAAACGGACAATATCTACTTAGTTGTTAGGCTTAGGTTATTATATGAAGGCCCGCTCTACAACAAATGTACATGACTGGAGCTTCTGCTTATAGAGACACTCTCAAAACCTTTATTGAAGGATATCAAGAAGGGATCCAGCAAGTCATGGAGAAGAAGAAAGGTTCCAAACTCAAGCTTAGCATGAAAGCAATAACCTAAAAAATCCTACTAGTTTACAAATAGGCAATGTATGGTAGTGTCTCCCCAGGCTATTTCTAAAACTTAGGCTTAGCAAGAAGCCAATTTTTATCCTACTCGAACATTAGATTCGACCCAATCCAAAAGTCGAGTTGAGTTCATGTCACTTTTGTTTTCAACTTGATCAATATGAAAACCAATCGAATTTATCGAAACTAGATTTTGCCCACCCCTAAACTTTCGATTCATTGGTTCTAGTTTCATGCACGAAGTACATAGTTTCAAATTAATGGTGCTAGTTGCATGAATAATTATCATTGTTACATGTTAATATTTCATGATACAAATAATTTTATCTTTAATTATTTCTGTTGCATATTGAATGATCTCGCTTTAAGTATCCATTAAATCAGTTTTAAGTTAATGATCAAATGCTCTAAGCAAATTGGTAGTTATTGCACATTAATGTTGGTTAATTCCAAATAAATAATAATTCCATCCTTGATGGAGTTGGCTTCATTTTTAATGCTTATGATTTTTGAGTTGTTGGTGTTAGTTTTCATGTGTATATTACAGGGTTTCAGAATCAATGTAAATAACTTTACTAGCAGTGAAAATTTTTCGCACTAAATTTATTTTTATTGATATATTTGCAAGTTATATGCTCTTATTTTCATGTATGCATTAAATGGGTTCTCAATGAATACTCAAAGGTTTTAGTTTTAACATGAATGGTTAAATGATTCAAATGATATTTAATATCAAGTCTAAGGGAATGAATTTTAGGGCATTGAACCTAATTTCATGTAGACATTCAATAGTTTCATATATGACACTCTACAGTTTAATTTTAATGGTATATTTGCAAGTGTATGGTGAAAGATTCCAAAATGGGATGAGATCTACATTTAATGGTGTTGGTATCTAGTCTAATGGCCATCAAGTCAAGTTTATTACGATAGGTTTCAAATATGGATACATTGGTTCTAGGTCTCACGGTAATTTGATTCAACTGTAATGTTTAAAATTTTAAATTCAATGCCAAAAATGCTTCATGTTTATCAAGATCTTATTATAGAGGTGATTTAAATGTAAATATATTAATAAATATTGTAATTACTATAAATTTACAATGAATTATATTGGTAAGGCATGTGTATATGATGGCCAATCTAAGTAATTGAAAGGACTCTCTATGCTAACATTAAAAGAGAAAATATGGCATAATCTAATATGTCCTTTAGTGACTTATATTAGTCCTTCACCTAATGCTATAATTGTTAGATAAAGATTGTTTTGCAGCGGAAATCATTAGATCCCAATTCTCATACAATATATATAATTATCATAATTTAGAAATCGTATCTTTACTTTCTCACTAATTTAGACTCCCGTGTTATGATCTGTTACTAGCGATATTCCAGGTTATGACTCAAGTTCGATTTGCGCTTAGCGCGTGGGCACCTTTATCACTACTGAAAGCAACTAGCAATAAAAAACTTTTTCTGTCAAAGTAAGAAAGAAAAATTTTCTTTTTCTTTATTCTATATATTGTGGTAACTATCTTTTTTGTGAATAAATAAGCCTTTTTACTATTTGATTTAAATTAAAAGATAAAATAAATCCAAAAGTGGTGCATCATTTGTACTAGTTATAGAGGTTCACCTTATAAAGTAACAAAAGACCCATTATATACAAGTTTATCAAATGTAGCCTCCCACCAAATAATATATTAAAGTTTTTGACCTAAGTAACTAGTTATCTTACTTATCAATCCAATAATGATATAATCAATTAAGTGAGTTAACACGGGGATCATTTGAGTACATACAATAATGGCTACAATAATTAGGTCTGTAATTAAACTAACCTGACAATTATATTCCAAATCTACTTCACTAAAAAATTAGAATTAGCCTCTGTAATTGGATGCTATTTAGGATTGTGTTCTCGAATAATAAACTGATCAAGCCATATTAATTTTTTTACTAAACAATTGTTTGATCACATCATTAATTAAATTGATATCTCAACTATCTAATCAATTTATTACGTCTTTTCCTTTGATACTTTTTGGTTTTCTTTAATCATCATTTCAACATATTAATTATGTTGAAACATTCTAGCCAGAGAATTCTATGATCATATATAGAAAAACATTCAAGATATGGATTGTACAAATTCTATATTATTAATATATAATTTTATTACTCATAATTGCTTCTACTAAGATATAGTGTAATCTTGACTACAAATCTATGTCGCACCCATTGGTAATAAGTGCTTAATTTCACATCAATTTTTATTACGTTCTTTGCAATTATTTGATATTTTCATGAACTTCTTGAATCTTTTTTTGTCTTTAATGCTTTTTAGGAGTTTTTGATCTTAAGAAACAAAAGGGAGTAGAAAATATATAAATCAGTGTGAAGAATAGGCAAATTGGGACTTCATGAATTTTAATTGCTTCTAACAATCTTTGGGTTTTATTCACTTTATTGGGCTATATGTACTAAGGTTGAGGATCAAATTTGAGCCATAAAGATTCATTTTTGAAGGGCTAGTTGGATTTCTTAATTGTGCCTATAATAGAAACTGATCTTAGAGTTACTTTGCCAATATTGATTTCCCTAGGTCAAGTTAGTATGAAGAATAGCCAGATTGGGACTTTATGGATTTTGATTGCTTCTACTAATCTTTAGGCTTTATTCACTTTATTGGGCTATATGCACTCAAATTGAGGATCAAATTTGAGCCATAAAGATTGGTTCTTGAAGGGCTGGTCAAATCCTTAATTGCGCCTTTAATAAGAACTGATCTTAGAGTTACTTTACCATATGTAGCTATTTCCTTAGGTCAACATCCTATTCTTATGAGGAAAAAGAAGGTAAAAAATGAGTTTCTAATATGAATTTTGTGAAGAATTGATGCGACCCTAATTAATTTAGTTTTCGAGATCGAATCTAAGCCTGGAATTAAATGGAACCGCACCCCGATACTCAATGAAAGCACAAACCTTGGTGTGTGAGGATAACACAATCAGTTATGGATGATCTGATTGATAAGTCAAGAGTTTGAACGTTACAAAAATCTGCTAAGTTCAAAGAGTTAGTTTAAGAACGAAAGAGAATTAACTCTCTCACCAATTGCATCAAAATTGATATGTCTTTCTTGCTGGATGATAGTAAATTATAAAGGGCTGGTTACAAGAAATTCGCCCCATAATTGCCCTTAGTATTTTTGAAATAAATCTTAAACCAAAATCAAACCAAAATCCTAATGTAAAGCAAATAAGGAAAGAATCTAAATCAAATTAAAATCCTAATCTAAAGCAAATAATGAAAGAATTTGAATCAAATTAGAATCCTAATCTGAACCAAATAAGGAAAGAATCAAAATCAAATCAGAATCCTAATAAGCTGAAATGCCTTATATCAATTAAAATGGAAACTAGGCAATTAAAAGAGAAATAATTGATTCGTTTTGTTACTTGCCTCCTTAAGAAATAGGAAAGTATCCAAAAAAAGAAAAGTAGTATATTTTACAAATGAGAAAGTATCCGGAAAGGAAAATAATATATTTTCCAAATGGAAAATAATCCGAAAAGAAAAATAATATATTTTCTAGCCATAATGTGCAAGCTAACTGCTGATTTCATGGAAGTGCTTATTTAGAAACTTAAAGAGCCTGAATCGCGCATTTAGTGGTTCGAATATCATGTGCGATTTCTTCAACGAGCCTTCATGAATTTGATTGAGCTCAAGTTGCTTGAATCAACCCATTAAGTGATTTTTTGAATTTCTTTGCACGAGCTCTTATGACGGGTCTGACAGGAACTTGAATACGATCTGAATATACCTCATCCCATATGCTTGTAACAATTTTGTCCTCAATCTCACCAGTTTCACTAGTCCTAGAAGGATTTAGTTAGCAATTCTATATAAAGGCAACAAGTTAAAAGTCCTAAGAAGAGGACAAAAAAGGTGAAGAATCGGTTTTAAAGAAGAGAAGAATACAAGAAAGAGAGGAGTGAGCAAATTGGAGAGAAGACTTGGCTGCCATAGCTATAACTCAATTTATAAGCCTTTCATTCTCTTATCTTTTGTTTAGTTTCTTTAATGCATTTGATTTTGAAGAATTCAGACATGTGTGAGTAGTCTTTTTGTTGGTTAGGGTTGATTTCAAAACACTACGCACAAATTTTTATTAACAAAGTTTTAGAATACGAATTTCTTCATGTTCTCTGGAAAATTTATATTTCACTGATTTTATTGTTTAAAAATTGCTATCTTATTTGTTTGGGTGGCCGACTAATTTAGGGTTTCTGATATGTAATTGTCAAAGAACTAAGTGGAAAATTGTGATCAAGATTATGAGACATTTTTGTTTGATTACATGTAAAATATAATTCAAGATAAATAAACTAAGATTATGTAAATTTGCCTACGGTGTTGCATACACCCTCTTATGGACTTAGCGTCCTTACTGAGGTTTGCCCTACCATTGTTCAAGAGGACACGTGAGCTGCTTTGATATTTGTTATGACCCAAACCAGACCTGATAAGATATTATCCACTTTGGGCCTTAATAAGGCCCACACGGTTTTGTTATTAGAACGTCCATATACCCCAAAATGGGTCTTGCCAATTAAGATGTGGATCACTCCTTATTAATCCAGCATATCTCTCGTGCTTTGTCAATATGGGATTTACCCACGGTGTTATATTTTTATAAGTCATTTGTCTGTCACACTAAAAATTTAGTGGAAAATTAATTTTTAATTAATTTCTCAAGAGTTTTTAAAATCTTTTGATGGGAAATATAAATTTTCTTAGTGAATTTGGATCTAGTTTTGGTATAAAAATTTAATTGAATTGTGACATATTCCGTTATTGGTTTTTTCTATCATAAATTTTATATTTTTTAAAAATATTTGTATCAAAAATTTTAATTTTCTATAACTATGTATGTTGTAAAATATAAATTCTACAATTGACATAAAACGAACTAAATAAAATAAAATATAATATAATCAATCCAAAAATTTATAATATTGATAATATATTAATTTCCATACAAAATCTCTAATGCATTAAACCAAATGTATGGTAAAAAAGAACTGAAACTACATCAACAGGATGACATTTTGTAATTACCATTTAAATTCAAATTGAAACTTTGGATTCCCATTAGCCTTAGCAATATAAGCGGTTGGTTACCCCACAAGTCCGATAACTCCAAATTCTATTCTTGTTCAGATAAAAGAAGTAAAAAGAAATAAGCAAGAAAATTGAAATTAAAGGAACACTACCATTTAACTATCACTAAGGAATGATGCATTAAAAAGGCTTAAACGTCTAACAATGGCTTACATCTGTCATTTCAATTTTCAAGAAACTGGAGATATGTAATGACATTCTGATCATTTTTAAGGTTTGAAATACAATTATCAATCACAAATTCACAATAATATGGGAGAGAAGATTCTTCGATGCATATAAAACCTTGTATATCAGCCTACTTTAGAAAGTGAAAAAAAATATCTATCAATTTTGAAAATTAAATTTCTTAATTCCCACAGCAAAGATTAATGTAAAAGCAACTGCAAGCCCTATGATAACCACCCCACACTTCCAACAAAATCATGACTAAAACAAAAATAACTTGTCAAAAAATATTGAACTGTTCCACTTGTCTTAAGTTGGTACATTATATCTCCATGCTATACTGTAAAAGTCTGTACAAGGTCCAAGATACTGAACATATGCCCAAATAACATCTCCACTACATTGGAATTATTTGTTATCACACAAATTGAAAAATGGGAGGGAAAAAAAGTTAACCGTTTTGATGTATACACTTAAAGGAAAGCTGGCATTTTAATTTAATGGGTAATGGGTACTTGATGCTTCCCATTCTTGGGTTGATGAACCCCAAAAAAAAGGTTCCACATTGTATAAAATGAAGATGAAATAATGTTTACAGTTGGGGGTTTGGTGACAAAGCATAAACCATAATGCCATAGAAGATGAAGTACAAGAGTGTAAAGAACATGAATAGATACCACAAGAACCTAACAAATCATATTTGATCATGACAATGGCTTGTAGTTATAACAATAACATGCACAACATACAAGATAAAATTACAGAGATATTTTTTCAACGAGAATGGTCTGATAAAGTAACAAATTCAATATTCGAAAACTAAATCACATAAAAATTAAAAGATTTAATAGCATACACTACTAGAAAAATGGTCTTTACTGACTTTAGAATAGTGTCAGAAATTACTTTCACTGACACTTGTTAATTGTGTCAGTAATCTGGGAGTCAGAAAAATAGTGACACTTGTAATTGGTGTTAGTGATTACTATTACTATAGTATTACCAGATTTATGACACTATGGTATTAGTAATTACTGATAATGATCACTTGTTAAAAGTTACTTTCACCATAGTATCACAAAATATTATGACACTATAGTGATAGTATTTACTAACAATTATTACACGTCAATAGTTTGTTTTACACTGGGATATGACATGATAGAATAAACGGATACTAATACTTTAGTGTCAGCAATTTGTAATACTATAGCATCACTAATATTATGATGCTGAATCATTTTTTAGCGTTAATGGCTTCGATTAAATGGTGCTGAAATTATTGTTGTTACTCGATTATTTTCATTATTCTTTTAGTTTTGCCAATCAAATAATGGTATTCAAAGAAAATCTATTCAAATTAAACTAAAGTACAAATTTGAATAATTAAATATAAGTATATAATATTCCTACCAACATTTAAATAGGTATCAAATAAAATAGTAATACAAATATCCAAAATATTGTTTGAAAACATGTCAAATATTTACATGAACACATAATGACAGTTTGCAGGAAACAATCAGTACATCTACTCTTTGATCTTTGCCTTTCCCTTCACCTTTGCCACCTATAATTGCAGTATATAGAATCAATTAGCTACTATGCTACAAAAATCAATTCTTTGATATTTACAAGCAAAAATATAATTTACCTCATTATTGTATGCTACAAGTAACTTTGCAACATACATCGCCCACTGATCGCGAAGTTGCGAAAGATCGTCCATAGTGTACTCATTACAGCCCTTGAACTTCAAAAATAAAGCAACAAAATATATTCATATATTATAGAATCTGTCCTAAAATAGAACAACACAATAACAACATATATTTTTAAGTTTGCCAGGATTAACATCAAAACTGAAGAACATGCAAATAAATTGTATTACCATAGCAAACAACGGTTACCAAAGCTGTCTAAGAAGCTGATAATTTATAATATATTATTTGCTTTACTCAATATTACTTCTAACACTCAGCACTGGGATTTATATGCTTTATATCTGTACATGCAGCAGCTCCAATCATTGCTCAATAATACTTTAACACTGAACACTGAGATTTATATGCATTCTATTTGTACATGCAACAGCTCCAGTCATTTTGGTTTACACTAAAGTGCCTTAAATACATAGTAGAACACAGTAAAAATTGGCATTAATTTTTCCAAACATGTTGAATGCATTCAGTAAAATGTATATAGTGTTATAGCTTTTACCTATAATAAATATGGCAAATGAAGTGTATGTGATTATCCTAAACATACACAACACTTCCTCTAATCCCTAGCACAAGATATGATTATATTGCTAGTTTCAAGCATAAAGCAGCAAACTGTTCACCCATTAACCATCTTCACAATTCACTTAAGAAAATCCATTTCACAATGCATTCTTCGAAAAAATATTAAACAAGTTCTGGAGAAACTCACATTGTTTTCAAGAATGCACAAATCGCGAACAATATCCTGGATGTACTTCATCACATAGTAACCACATTCAAAGGTTCCAGGTTGTTTCGGACACTAAAAAAAAAAAAAAAAAAACTTAGTTTCAAATATACTGATGAAGTAACAATGGAAATCATAACTTTGTTTCATTAATACCTTCACAGAGACCCACTGCACAACCTTCTTTTTATTACTCTTCACTTGATACATTGTTATCTCACTATAAATAATAAATAACAGATGCAACAAATTAATCTACAACATAAATATTTGACAAAGAATTAAGTAAACTAATTAAACTTACTCATTCACCATTTGCTTCAACTCATCATCAGGATTATCACCTAATGGATCAAGATAATAAATTTTTCGCCTCACCATATCAATTGCTACTAGCACCCAGTGGCCACTAAACAAACAAGTAAAAAAAAAAAAAGATTACAAGATAAATTTAAATCATTTATGTTAAAAAATAAAATAGACAAAAAATAAATAAACTATACCCTGGGTTATATGGGAAGACAATTATTTGGGCTATTTGAATCTTGTCCAAAAGGTCTGAAATATAGGAACACCTATTTGGGTAGCTTGCTTGACTTGGGTGTAACTTAGCTATGCATCCAAATTGAATTGGAATAACACCACTGCCATTATCCATCTCTTCATACAAGTGTCTATTAAAAAAAGAAACTTTCATGACATGAATATAAGAAATAAATTAATGACAATTTGCAAAATCAGAAAACATAGTAAAAACATAAATCAAGTTTTTTATTTCTTACTTGATCCATATCTCCAAAATAGAATTTGAGAGCTCTGTAAACTCAATGACTTCATTGCAAATTTGCTCGTCCAATCTACTCTCCCAGTAGACACCAAAAGTCTTCAAATCATGGGCAATCATAATCGTCTGTGGCAGGGAGCTCTCAATCATAAAAGAAAAGATTTTCATTTGTGAACCTTTGTTCTCTTTTCTTGCTTTCACAGCTCTACGGGTATTCTTTCTCAGAACCAGTTTCCTTGCTGTCACTGGTTTTACAACAACGGGTTCCTTTGTTGTTCGTTTTTGTTCGTACAAATATACCACGACATTTGTAGGAGACTTTCGGCCATCCACTTTTCTCTTTGAAGGAGTTAATCTTGGAGATCTTCTTAGGGTGATTTTTGAAGTGGCTTCACAAACTACTGGGGGTGGATTCTGTGCAGGGGATGGCAGGGGAGGTGTGTTGATGTTTTTGTCAGGTTTTGGACAAACAGTGGGGTCATTGGTCACTGACTTTGGACTAACTTTGGTCACCGACTTGGGGGTAGCTTTGGGGTTGTTGGTCACTGACTTTGGGGTAGCTTTGGGGTTGTTGGTCACTGACTTTGGAGTTGCTTTGGGGTTGTTAGTCACTGACTTTGGAGTAACTTTGCTGGGTGATCGACGATCTATCTCCATCTTAACACTGCAACCACCTTTGGAGTTAGGAAAGTTGGAATTGCCAACTTCAGTGTTGTTACAGGCATTTATCCTTGCATTCATTTGATCTAATTGAGCTTGCATAAACTGAAAACTCTCTTGATACATTCTCCGTTCTCGCACCAACACTACTAGAAAAATGGCTTTTACTGACACTCGTCTTTTGACACTTTTCTAAAAAGTATCAGTAGTTACATATATTTGGGTCATTTTCCGTGTTTAACAGATAAGTGTCACAAGTTACTAATTCTATAGTGTTTGTAGATTAAACATCAGAGATTATCGACACTATGGTATCAGAAACAACAACAAAAAAAGTCTATTTTTGTTTTAATTGCTACTCGAACCTAAGACCTCAAAACTGGAGTGCTTTATGTTCAAACAACAAACCACCAGGCAAAATTCATATTTTAGTTTATGTTGAAAATGTTCAAATTATCATATTAAAATAACAACAATATAAAGCAAAAGCAAAAAACCCTAAAATCAACATAAACATAAAATTCTCTAACTTCTAATTCTATGGCCAGCCGCCTCATCTCTCTGGCAAGATCCTTCTTCTTCTTCGTACCTCTAAAAATTCTCCCCTTCGAGCCCTAAAATTCAAGGGTCCATGCCATGAGAAATCCTAACAACATTGCTCAAATTCTAAGACCCATACCATACGAAACCCTAACGAGCTACATGAGGTTGCGAAACATCCACCATGCCACTAAAGACCCATATATATATATATATATTTTCGTCTCGCAAGTCACCTGCGACTGAGTCTCGCTGTCTCACGTGTTGATTAATGGCGGCCTCCGTTGCGCGATCACAGCTAACCCCACTTTCGCGACAGATCACTGCTAAACCCTCTCAGTCGGATCAAGCACCAAAATGCATCTTCAGATTCCGTCCGCTTAACATCCCACGGTAGTTTAACGTTACCGTTAAGGCCTCTATTAACAGAAACGATGAGAAAATCGGCTGTAACAATAACAAAACCGCTCCGACGCTTCACCTGCAGAGCATTCTCGATGATGATGAAGAGGACGCCGCTTCGAAGGATTCGTTGAATTCGCTTCCCCGTATGAGAAATATCCATCTTGTCCTTCTCCTTTATTCGCTTTTATTTGATTTTATTCTCTCTCGCTCTCTTTCTTTTTTTAATTATTGTATAGGTTTGGTTTGTGTTTCAGGGCCTTTGTCTTCGGCTCAGTTTTCAAATTTTGTATCCGACGGGTCCCGCCTTCGAGTTGCGTACCAGGTATTTGTTTCATTTCCGCAAAACCGCAGCTACTTATGTATAATTTTGAAAATTTTATGATTTGATGAGATTTTGTAAATATTTGATTGATAATTATAATTGAAGGGAGTTCGTGGAGCTTACAGCTACTTCAGTGTGTTTCCTTGCTTATGCTGGTATCTTTTTTTTTCCCCCTTGATGGTAAGTTGGTTAACTGGGTGTTAAGAAATAAGAAGTATATTTATGTTTTTTTCTTTCTAATATTATTTTTTTAGAAGCTCTATTTATTCTCTTTCACTTTGGAAAAATCAATCAATGATCTTTAGAACTAACATAGATGGGTTTTCATGGGCTCTTTCCATGGGAAGCGCAAGTTTGTTTTTTGGTTGCAAGATCTGTCAATGGAATATTTGTAGAGATGCATGTGGTACAGTTAAAATGTTACATGCCCTCACTTCCTGATAGCTTTATCATTATGTTGGTGGTGCTGTTAAGGATTTAGGCATAGCTACTTGAATTTTGATTTTGGAGGCTGTTATGTTAATATTTTGGTTTAGTTAATTATTGAAATTTAGACTACCATGAAAAGAAGTTGAATTGTATTACATAACTTACTCAAGTCTGTAACATTGCCATGGCTAAATAGAAATTTCACTTTCCTTGCCAAGTGAAAGAAAGGAGGAATTTTGATGTAACCAATGCTTGGTAAGGTCTAGACAGTAGTATCAATCATACTTCCTATGTACAAAATTTTCTTCACTTGGTGTTGGAAGCAATTGTTATTGTTGCAGTCCTGTTTTATTTATACATAGAGCAAGTTCAGGATTGAGATGTTGTTAATATTTTGGTTTAGTTAATTATTGAAATTCATATTCTTGTCTTAAGAACCAGTTTCAATGACTTTGTTTGAATGTTCAAATATTTGTGCAGGGTGGTATGCGAGTTTAAATTTTTGAGCATGACACATCACCACCAGGTATCCGTATGCTCTAAACCTTCTGTATATATTTCTCAACTTTTGATGAGCTTACAAAGCATGGACTCTGTATTCTGATTGCTGCATGTTTCTACTCTTTCTTCCTTTGTTTTAAAGCATAGACTCTGTATCTTGATTGCTGCATGTTTCTACTCTTTCTTCCATGTGCAAAGGAAGGATTATAAGCCAATATTCATAAAAATAACCATTCCATAGTCAGATTATAAGTTATAAAGTTTAAGTAAATAGATTTCACAATAATTTGTATGCAACCGTAACTGCAATTGTGGGAAATAAATTAGGATAAATATCATCTCAACCATAACTGCCATTGGATTAATTATAGTCATATTATAAGTTATAAAGTTCAATTTAATGGTAATTATGTCATTTTTTTATTTTTGTTAAATCAAGTTTTTTTTTTTATGTTTGAGTTTTGTGTTGTGAATTTGATAAAAGTTTATTTCTGTTAACCATTGTTTCTCTCACATGGTTGGAAATTAACAGGCAATTTTTTTTCCCTTTTCCATGTATTCATTTGCAGATTTGATCAATGTGTTTGAAGTTTCTTTTTTCTCAACTTCACTTGTATTCTAACCCATCCACTATTGAATGGAGAATGGAGAAGCTACTGTTGTGTTAACGTAATTGCACTACTTATGTTCAAATAGTGGAGGCAATCATCCTTTTCATTTTAGCTTCTAGAAATGTTAAATTTAGCCACAACTAATAGGCATCTGATTGGATGTGGCAGAAATTTTTATGTATGTAATTTAGATTATTCAGTTATGAGAGTGAGATTTCTCATCTCTTGTTTGTTGGAGTGTTGGAATTTGTAATGTGTACTAATAATATTTAAATATGAAATGAAAGATTTTATAATATAAATTAAGTTTTTTTGGTTACTTTGTGGTGTTTTTTAATTTCACCAATAAATCAATACGCAATGAGCTAATTCAAATTTTTATTTTTTTAAATAAATTAAATAGTGATACTATAGTAACAGTAATTATAGACACTAATGTGATATCAATAATTACTAATACTATGGTGTTATGATTTTAGTGATACTATAGTAATAGTAATCACTGACACCACTTACAAGTGTCATGATTTTTCTGACTCCCAGATTACTGACACAATTAATAAGTGTCACTAAAAGTAATTACTGACACCATTCTAATGTCAGTAAAGACCATTTTTCTAGTAGTGCAACTCCGTGGGGTCAGGAACATTGAAATACATGGATGTGGTGATGAATTGACCCAATCCTTGCACCCGACTTCCATTAGGCTTCTTTTGAAGTGCTTCACCTAGGATATCATTCGGTCCTTGGGATTGGAACGTTCCCTGCTCAACTTGACTTCTTAGCTCACTCTACAAAATAAATACAAAAATAATTTGATCAAAATTAGGAATAAAAAAACAAATAAGTTAAATAATGACAGTGGTGGTGGAAACTTACAATTCTCTCAGCCACTTGCTGCACTTCAGGTGTATAAGTTCCATCTTTTCTCCTGTGAGCCAATAACCAGGCTTCATTGCGGTCAATCTCGCGCTCAGTAACTCCAAGGTCCAACTGCTGTAATAATTCAACAAAAATTGAATTGAAAACTGCTATGAATCATCCTATTATTTGTATTGAAAATGTCATAAGTTTGTATAGAGTGGTTATTATACTTACTCTTTTATGCAACAGCCCAGCATATCCTGTGCTGCCCAAGTGATGATTGTACATATTCTTTGCTCTTTTTTCCTTTGCTGCCTTACTTTTTTCCTGCACAAAGCGGATATTGATTAAAATGGTTACATGAACTCAATAATATTATCTAACTAACATAATTTTAAACATACCTGAAAGTCTTCGGATAAAATCTTATCAACAAAGCTCTTCCAGTCCTCTTTTCTAATGCCTTCATACTCAAGAGGAGGCTTTTTCAGTGAACTCAAGTTGTTTGCATTGGGCAGAATATATTCATTGGCCAACTTACATCTAAAGCCCCTTAATGCAATTCCCATCCACTTGAACACTTGGGTTTTCGCCTTAAGACTCAACTTAAACTTTTCCTGAAAATGAGTCCATAATATCTCCTTGATGTCTAGTGGCACTTTCCTACAATCATCATATATAATTGGAACTCTTTCCCGTACAATCACCCCAATGTAGTTCCTCAGATCGTTTCTCTTTTTTCCAACTGGAACTCTGTAGGAATTGTACATAACCTCAGTGTCGTCACTAGCTCCTCTCTGCAGGTCTTTCTTCTTTGTAAGGTTTCGTCTTGGTCTTCCTTCTAGATCTGGATCAAATGTTGGCTCCTCTTTTTCTGCCATGTCTCCAACAAACCTGCAAATACATCAAAGTGGATGAGTGCACCAGATACCAATCTAATATCCCAATATAATAATAAAATAATAAAAAACAAATTTGTTGGTGACTTACGGGAAGTAGTGGTAATAAGGCATAGTAGTTGGATTATTCATTTTCCGCACCAATATTTACAAGAAAAACATCAACAACTACTCTTACACAAACTCCTCATCACCCAAACCTAACTTACATTCTGGAAAATTGTTGGATAATGGTGCATACTCATCGATGCCATCACACAAGGCCTCATTTGAATAATTACATTTTGAGCTCACTGAACAAACAACTGATTTACTATTATCTAACTGATCTTTCACATAAAACACTTGCTTTGCATGACCAGCTAGAATGAAACAGTCAGATTTGTAGCCTATTCGATCTAAATTGACTACAGTGAACCCTAACTCATCAACATTAACCCCTCTATCATCTACCCAATCGCACTTGAAAAGTACGTTCTTAACCCCCAGATAATCAAGCTGCCAAATTTCACTGACAACCCCATAAAAAGGCATATCCCCAGAATGAGGATTTTTGTCTTTCGAACTTGAAATCTGTAAAGTGTTAGCAACTACATAAACGCCACTGTTTTGTGTTATGCGGTTGCTGTCCCGATCTCTTGTAGCAAAATTAAAACCATTAATACAGTAGCCATCATATGTAACCACGCTTGAGCGGGGTTTGTTTGCCAGCCACCATACTTTTTCGTCAACCACTACATTATTTGCTTTATCAGTTGTTACCTATTGTTCAATTAATAAAATCACAATAATTAGTTGAAAGAGAAAAGTTTGTGTGCTTTTACTTGGATACTTTTATTAGATCTAATGAAGTTAATCTAACCTTTTGTTTCAGCCAATCAGCAAACGTACGGGAGTGCTCGGTTGGCAACCATAAAGGCTTTTTTAATTGACGAGGGTGTGTTGATTGCAATAAGGCCAAATGCTCCCTAAAATTATACCAACAGAATTAATAAAATTGAAAAAAAATTAACGAAAAAGAGGTTCAAATTTTCAGTCACATACTCTATGTATGGTTGAATCTCGGGGGTGTTCACCAAAACACATCGGTGCGCTTGCGCCAATGTAGGGCCATCAACCACCTTAATATTTGCACCTCCGAGTGGCCTTTCGACTGTAAAATCAATTAGACAACCAGCAGGTAGTCTGATTGAATTACAATTTTTTAGATAAATATCCTAAGTATGGCGTAGACAAATTCCTGCTAATACTCAAATGCCAGAGATTAAAAAGAAAAAATCATTATAATTTGTGTTCATTCCAACTCAGACAAAAGACTTCTACGACCACAATCATTGGACTCTCTAACAATAACATATAAATATTATATTAAAAAATTAAATAGCAAAAGCAAAATCCCTAACATAACAATCTTCTCCATTTCATCTTAGATTCTTTCGAAACAATGGACGTATCAAAACTTCAAAAACTCTCCCCCTAAATCGATCGCCTTCCATCACTCTTTCCCCCTCCAAATCCCTAACTCATTGCTCCTTCGCTACCACAACCCCCTCACCAACTGAATCGTCCACCTTTTTTAAACAACCCGCTCGAAACCTAAGAGCGAGTCTATCTTGTCTCATCAAACTGGATAGATAATAATTTAATTAGTAAGAATTCTACTGAAAATTCGGCAAGGTCTCCTTTATAAATGTAACACTCTCAACCTATAAATATGTAAAACAAACACTTCCAAAATAATTCAATATACAATCAACTCCAACGATCAACATCTTCATCGAAAATACTGAATTATTACCCAAAATATCTCCAGCGTATCAAAAGATTTTATTATAACCAATATTAACATACATTATTTTACTCTTAATCGCAAAAGAATAACACAACAAAATCATACACTCCCAAAAAAATGAGATGACCAGGATGTCCTAACAAAAATCATCTATATCTTCTAACACCATCACGTGGCCAAGATTTAAAATATATCTCAAGGGAAGTGCCATCTCATATCTCATCATATCTGTGCATGCATAATCTAGTCCTCAAAGGGCAAAAGTGCCCAAGCACACGGTCCAAAGCCTATGTGTGTTCTCAGACAAGCCCCAGAGGCCTGTATCTCATTTGTATCATCTATATTTGTATTACTGTTATCATCATATTACATGCATATGCCCCCAAAAGGTAGAAGCGCCCAAACGCATGACCCAAAGCCTCTATGTGTGTTTAAACGGGCCCCAAAGGCCTCTTATCTCATTTGTATCACCGTATCTGGAGGGGAAGGGTACTGTCCAATGATTTTAAAAACAACATCTACACTCATATTCATGTACAATTTAACCAAAAGGTATTCAACGCAAAATTCAAGTGCTTCCTCAACAATATAGCACTCTGCAATGCAACCTTCAGGACGGTATCGGTTGCGTACATAGCCCTTTATAGGTTTCATTTCTCTCTCAAATGGATACATCCATCGAAGGTAAACCGGGCCACATAATCTAACTTCTTCAACTAGATGGACTGTTAAATGGACCATTATATCGAAGAAGGCAGGTAGGAAAGATTGTTCTAAATTGTATAAGGTGATTGTAAGTTCTTTTTGCAATTGGTCTAGAGAATTGGGCTCTACTACCTTAGAACACAAAGAATTAAAGAAGAGGCACAACCTGATTATGACAGATCTGACATTTTGAGGTAAACAATTTCGAATTGCTAATGGTAGTAGTTGTTGCATCAAGGTATGACAATCATGAGACTTAAGCCCGTGAAGACGACAATCATCCATTGAAACAATATTTCTAAAATTAGAACAATAGCCATCAAGAACTTTAACACTTTGCAAGGTTTCACAGAACATTTTTTTTCCTTCTTACTTAAAGTGTACGGGGCAGGGGGCAGGACTTTGTTTTGTTCATCAGGAGCTAATACAATCAATGCTTTGTTAATTTTTTCTCTAAGCTCTGGATGTGTAAGATCTTTTCTAGCATTAATTCCATCTTTTGTTTTCCCCGGTTGATGGAGTAATGTGCCATAAATGCTCTCGCATACATTTTTCTCAATATGCATCACATCTAGTTGATGACGAACTAACAAATGTTCCCAATATTCTAAATCAAAGAAGATTGATCTCTTTTTGTACAACAACTGAGCTACATCCCCATTACCCTCACCCTCACCTTCAATCTCACTATCTCCCTCACCCTCACCCTCAACCTCACCCTCACCCTCACCCTCACCCTCACCCTCACCTTTTCCATTACTGTTACCCTTACTGTTACCTTCACCTTTACCCTTATTGTGACCCACACCCTCACCCCGTTTTCGCTTTTTTTGGACCTTTTTCCCAAACTTGGTGTCAATGTCAGCCACCAAGTTTAAGATATTTGTACCAGACAAAGGCCTAGGAGAATTTTCAATAAACAGCCTATGACCCATATATGACATTTTCCGACTATGCGGTAGCCAACATGCACATGTGTTTATCCCACAAACTGGACAACCATAATACCCCAAAACAATACCCCTAAAGAGGTTTCCATAAGCTGGAAAATCACTAATTGTCCACATCAACACAGCTCGTAAATTAAAAGTTTCTTTCCTATAACCATCAAACACATCGACGCCTACATCCCATAGGGTTTTTAAGTCCTCAATCAATGGTGCTAGGTATACATCTATGTCATTTCCAGGTTGTTTAGGACCAGATATCAGTAGAGACAACATCATAAATTTTCTTTTCATACACAGCCACGGAGGAAGGTTATATGTTATCAATGTAACAGGCCAACAACTATAAGTAGTGCTAAGTGTGCTATGTGGGTTAATCCCATCAGATGATAAAGCGAACCGAAGATTTCTCGGCTCTTGGGCAAAATCAGGCCATTTCTTGTCAATTAACTGCCAAGCTGGTGAATCTGCTGGGTGGCGAAGCTTGCCATCTCTAATTCTTTTATTTTCATGCCATGTTAAGTTCTCAGCAGTTTGTGGTGATTGAAACATTCTTTTCAACCTAGGAATTATAGGAAAATACCATAACACCTTTTTAGGGACCCCCTTTCTAATTTTTTTTTATCCATCTTTTCTTATTTGCCACCTAGATGCTCCACACCTTGGGCATTCACTAAGATTCTCGAACTCATTCTTGTAAAGAATGCAATCATTTCGATATGCATGTATTTTCTCATAATCTAAGCCTAATAGCTTCATTATTTTTCTGGCCTCATACATGGACTTAGGCAAACTATTATCATTTGGCAATATCTCATTAAGCACTTCCAATAAAACTGAAAACCCACTATCAGACCAGCCATAAAGTCCTTTTATATTGTACAGTTTCATTAGACTCGATAACTTTGAATGTTTTGAACCCGGATATAGGGGCTTTTCAGCATCTTCAAGCACATTCTTAAAAGAACTAGGATCTTTATCACAATACTCAATAGCATCATGAACCATGTCATCTACATAACTATAATCCGGACATCTAAAACGTTGATTTTGTGGCTGGTCTTGGCATTTTACAGAGTTAGGTTTCCGGTCCACCTCACCGTGCCAATTCCAAACTAAATAGTTTTCTAGAAAACCTTTTTAAATAGATGTAGCTTCACTTGTTGAGGACTCAAAAACTCCATATTACAACAAGTGGTACAAGGACATCTAATTGACATTCTATTTTCAGAATTAAGAATGGCAAACTCCAAGAAATCATCAACCCCATCACTATACTCATTAGATAATCTATCACAGAATATCCAAATTTTGTCCATAATATGTATTGTTACCTGTTCATTGTTAGATGTTGTTAGTTTAATAAGTTTACTTAAATTGCACAAATAGCTCCAAACTTTTAGGTTTAAATTAAAAAATACAAATTGCAAAATAAATCTAAATTCTAGTTGGTTAGAGTCACTTAAATATATGTACGCATTCAGCAACCCAACAGAGCATATATGTAAGCATTTAGCAACCCAACAGAGCATACATGTACACATTCAACAAGCCAACAGAGCATACATGTACACATTCACCAAGCCAGCAAATCTAACTTACATGTACACATTCAGCAAGCCAACAAAACATGCCACATCCACATTTTTCAAAATTTCTTTTTCATATTAGAACAAACAAAAGTATATATTAGAATAAAAAATTTTATTCCAGAACAGTCTATGCAACAAAAACGAAAGTAAAACTATGCATGTCAATATTTAAAACATCTCAGTACAAGTAAAACTCAGAACACAACGATAATATAAATTGAAAGTAAGTGAGTGATTTAAAAGAATTACCAAATGAAGACAGCTGTTACACCGTAAACTTTTGTGATTCTTCAAAAGCGACAGATTGTTAATTACTATGTCAGAGAGCTGTACAAGGGAAATCACATAAAAAAAGATTAAGGACAATACTTGTTGTTGTTGAAGGGTTTGCATGTGAGATATTGCATTTATACTAAGTCTAGCAAGTGCATTACAGGGAAAGGATTGATGAATTGACCCTTTGTTAATATGTATCTTTATCTAGCGCTAATTAAATGGAACAAGTTAGGCCCAAAATTAAAAGCATCATGCAAAATTTAAAATGCAATTTCGAGAAATGGGGAAAATGAGAAAAACCCAAATCTACATTGACATTGTATCCATCAATTCCAGTTAAAGTGTACATGAAATTCAAAGTCCAGTGACAAGGCAACTAAAGAAAGAGACGAAAGAAAACTGATTTGAATCAGGCACTTATAAAACTACTCTTAGTTAAAGACTCTAGTACAATAATTCAACTTCAGTTACCTTTACCTCTCTGTTAGGTTTTCCCAAGTCCCAAATTATAAACAATCAAGATTACAAAAAAAAAACTAAGAATTTTAAAACTCATTCTACAGTTAAACCGCAACAAAACAACATGCATGAGGAAAATAGGCACTGTAAATTGGAAACATAATAATTAAAAATAAATAAAAATGAATAAATGGCACCTTCAGAAACGAATTTATCGCAGTGAAGAGAGAGAGACAGAGAGAACCAAATCGTGATAGAAATGAATTCCTCTGCTTCGAGCTTGGTTGGGATCGACGTGAAGTTTGATTACAGTGAGGGATATGATTTTAGGGTTTGGTTTACTTAGCTTTGACAGAGAAGGAGAACCGAGTGGTGAAAGACTGATGAGTGAATGACTTAGAAAAAAATTAGCTTCGATTTTGGTCTTAGGGTTGAATAAAACGATGCGTTTTACTTATCTTTATTTTTCCTAAGTGAAACGATACCGTTTTTAACTGAAAATATATTATTTACTAATAAATTTTCAGCCAAAACCCGCTAAAATTTTCACTGAGCCGCGCTCAATACATTTCAAGTGCTTCATATTAAAATTATAATATTCTACTAATTCAGTAGCATAACTAACAAAAAGTCAGAACGGTTTCAATTTTAAACTTAAATGCTTTGGCTTTGGAAAGTCCTGGGTTCGAAAATCAGTTTGGAACGAAATTTAAATTTTATTTTCTTTTACTGATACCTTAGTGTCACCAAGAAAAATCTTAAACTTAAATGTTCCGATGTTCGAGGTCCCAGGTTCGAATTCCATCCGTTACATGATTAGAATTATTTTATTTTTATTACTAATACTTTAGTGTCAGCGATTTCTGATGTCCAAATTACAGACACCATAGTATCATTAATTTGTGATACATATGTGTTAAACACAGAAAATGACCCATATGTTTGCAAATACTGATACTTTGTAATAAAGTGTCACAAACCAAGTGTCAGTAAAGACTATTTTTCTAGTAGTGATAATTCTATGATAAAAAGATTTATGAGCCCATAGTAGCTCAACATTTGAAAACAAATGAGGAAAAAAAATAACAATCGTGCAAAAAGTTGAAAGCAATAATTATACAATCACATAACATAGCAATAATTGAACTTTTTATAAGACCGTTAATTTATTTTGGAAACAAGATCAGCCAGCTTCAGTTATTTGAACTGAGATCACAATTAAAAAAACTATTGTATTTGTTACATGCTATGAATTTGAATTTGCTAAAATGGTTGAATTTG
The DNA here is from genome assembly GCA_039657385.1 of Citrus x changshan-huyou. Lineage (NCBI taxonomy): Eukaryota > Viridiplantae > Streptophyta > Magnoliopsida > Sapindales > Rutaceae > Citrus > Citrus x changshan-huyou. The sequence goes on along the minus strand of CM077554.1, from coordinate 16,779,574 downwards.
CCTGGAGTCCCAGGGTGGTTTCTTTTCTTCTTGAGTGATTGTTGCAGCTGTTGTGAGCTAGCAATTAAAAAATAAGTTTTCAATGCTTTAAAAGTTCTATATATGTCTAATAGTATACATCCTAACATAATTAAAACATAAACAACAATTGAAAGAGTGCAAATTCAAAATATAAGCATGAAATTAGAAAATAGATAGATTATAAAGTAATACCTCAAAAATTGAATCTAGATCGAGTATGGAAATAGTTGGTGGTGGCAAATTACAGAATGCTAGTAGGGAATCAGGACTGAGGTTTTAATTTAGTGAATTTGAAATAAAGCAAAAGAAATAGAGGGTATTGGGAGGCAAAATGAAACTGGCCAAACTGGGATAGAGTGAGAACTTTGAGACTGATAAGCCACTGGTGATTAATTCCTAAAAATTCTTCACAAGAACTTTAATGCAGCAACAATAGACTAGGTTGCTTCAACACTATGTTGGGCTCGATAGCAATGGGCTAGGGTTTTTAAATGGCGTTACTAGCACGGTAGCAATATACTTGAATGACGCTAAAATGACATTGTTTTTCGATCGATTGAGTGTACGATTAACATTGTTTCTCGATCGATTGAGTGCAGGACTGACATTATTTTTTAGGGTTTGGCCTTGAGAGAGTGACGAGTATTTGGGTGAGAATGCTAAGCTGAAAGAGTGCTTGTGAGTTAGGGACTTAGAAACATTTAGGGTAGCTCTGGGCATAAATCATAGACGCACCATTTTTGTTTCACATACGTGTATATATTTTTTTAAAAAAAATTCCATTTAAAACACATTGTTTTGTTTTTCTTATTGATAAACTTATAATTTAAAACTTGGCCAAATATAGTCAAACATAAATTTCTATCACGAAGTTCTTCATGAAGAGTTTCTATCACTAATTTTGATGGAGAATTTCTATCACTATCTTGACATGCATTTTTGATAGGCAATAATTCTATTTTAAGTCTATCTTCAATTTTTGAAAGACGAAAATTCTATCATGAGTCAACCATAATTTTATGATATAACAAAATCTACTATAAAGTTCTTGTCGTCTATTGGTAGTTTTCTTATAGTGTCAAGATTGGGATTGCAAAAAAATTAATGCTTATAAGATTTAATAAGTTTGACAGTCATTTCAAGGTTAATTAAATTGCATATGTGATCCAATTCAACATAGTCAAACTACATCAATAAATTCATACATGATTAAGACAAATCATTTAATAAATTCACCATAATCTAAACATAAATAGAGTACCCAACTCTATTTATCAACTGCGAACTCAATTTATTTAATCATAAGATAACTTGTATTTGTGTCTTCTGTGAATCCACACGATGATCACATAAATACATATAATATGATAAATGGACCTCATTCAAAATATTTATATAATTAAAACATTTGAAAAAAATATCCCAAATATTGTATTAATCAAAAGTATATTTATTATATATACATATATTAATATACTTTAAAGAGCATATAATTTGATACGAACCCCACCAACAACTGATTTGATTAATAAGTCAAGAGTTTGAACGCCACGAAAATCAGATAAGTTCAAAGAGTTAACTTAATAACTAAAGAGAATTAACTCTCTCGCCAATTGTATTAAAACTTATCTATCTTTCTTATTGGATGCAAATACATTATATAGGGCTGGTTACAAGAAATTTTGCCCCATAATTGCCCTTGGTATTTTTGGAAATAAATCCTGAACCAATATCAAATCAGAATCCTAATCTAAAGCAAATAAGGAAAGAATCTAAATCAAATCAGAATTTTCATTGGCTTAAATGCCTTATATCAATTAAAATGGAAACTAGTCAATGAAAAGAGAAATAACTGATTTGTTTCGCCATTTGCCTCCTTATGAAACAGGAAAGTATCCAAAAAAGAAAGTAGTATATTTTTCAAATGGGAAAATATCTAAAAAGGAAAATAATATATTTTCAAAGTGGAAAAGTATCCAAAAAACAAAATAATATATTTTCCAACCATAATGTGCAAGCCAACTTCCTAATTTCATGGAAGTGATTATTTGAAAACTTCAAGAGCTTAAATCTCGTATTTAGTGGTCTGAATATCATGTGCGATTCCTTCAACGAGCCTCCATGAATTTGATTGAGTCTCAGTTGCTTGAATCAATCAATTAAGTTCTTCTTTAAATTTCTTTGGATGAGCTTTTGTGACCGGTTTGATGGGAAGTTGATTGGATCTGAATATGCCTCATCCCATGTGCTTGTGATAGTTTTATCCTCAATCTCATCATTTCCCTCCTCTTGAAGAAGATTTGTCCTCAATTCGTCACCTGCATCAAAAGGAATCAAATCAGAAACATTAAAAGTAGCACTTATGTTGTACTCACGGGGCAAATCCAATTTGTATACAGTGTCATTGATCCGTTCCAAGACTTGGAAAGGACCATCCCTTCGAGGTAATAACTTGGATTTCCTTTGTCCAAAAATCATTCCTTGTGCATTTGTAACCATACCCAATCGCCAGGTTTAAAGACTAGCTTGTGTCGCCCTTCGTTGGCTTATTTAGCATATTGCTCAGTTCTCCGCTCGATGTTGAACTTCACCATCGCATGTATCTGCTTAACAATTTTAGCCTTTTTCTTACTATCTAAGTTAATATGCTCAGAAATAGGTAATGGAGCTAAATCTAATGGGGTGAAAGGATTAAAACCATACTCAATTTCTAACGGCGAATACTTAGTAGTAGAAAAAACAAAATAATTATAAGAAAACTCAACATGTGGCAAACAATCTTATCAAGTTTTGATGTTCTTTTTAATGATAGCCTGCAACGGAGTAGATAAACTTCTATTAACAACTTTTTTTTAACCATTAGTGTAAGGGTGACAAGTAGTTAAAAACAACAACTTAGTTCCTAACTTAGCCCATAATATTTTTCAGAAGCAACTTAAAAACTTAGCATCCCTATTAGAAACAATTGTCTTAGGCATACCATACAACCTTACAATCTCCTTAAAGAATAAGTTACCGACATTAGAAGCATCATTTGTCTTGTGACATGGAATAAAATATGCCATCTTAAAAATCTATTCACAACTACAAAAATTAAGCCTTTCCCTTGTTTAGACCTAGATAAACCTAGGACAAAATCCATTGAAATATCAGTCCAAGATGCACTAGGTATTGACAACGGGGTGTATAAGCCATAGGGTTGCACTTTCAATTTGGCTTGCCTATAGGTGATACATTTACTATAAAATCTCTCAACATCTTATTTTATATGTGGTCAATAAAAGTGTTCCTACAAAACTGCCAAAATCTTTACAACTCCAAAATGCCCCATCAACTGTTGGAAAATTTTCAAAATAAATGGTGTCTTATGGTAAAGACATGTCCAATTAATTGTGCCTTATAGAAAATGTACATTTCACTAAAGACATGTCTAATTAAATGATGTCTTGTTGTAAGGACATATCCGTTGAATTGTGTCTTATAGAAAATGTATTGTTTTACTAAATGATATAACTTTTCATGGTAACATTTCACTTAGAGATGCATCATTTCATGGTGACATTTCATTTGAAATAGTGATGGTTCAATTTGAACCATTGATTAAAATTAAATATAGATCCAATGGCCATGAATGAAGGGGTATCATGAAAGATGACAACCCAAATGAGGGGGAACAAGTATATCTATAAATAGGGGTCATGTTTAAGTCATTTAGACATGAAATTAATGATCCTACACCACTCTTTTCTTAGCCTTCCTTTCTAGAACGAATTTCAACACAAAACATCCATTTCTTTTGTGCATTAAAAATCCAATATATTGTTTTCTGCAGGAACAATATATTGTTTCTTGGTAGGCTTGCAACATTCAAGAGTATTCTGGTTTGCTTTCGTCGATGCACAACACAAGCAAACAAACAAGTGCTTCATTGTATCCTGGAGGCGTATTTGCTTGACCAACGTGCATCACTCAATTGGTGGGGGCAAATAAAGTCTTAAGGAAAGCGACATTTGTAACGTGCCTTGAAGTACACAAATTTTTCTACAGTTTACTTATTACTATTATTTTTCTTCCTACATACAGAGTTAGTTGTAAACACATTACTTTACATAATAAAGTTCCACCATTTGTGTTGTATTTCTCTACATTTGCCATTCCCCACAAAATCAACCACCAACATCAACCCCTCTCCATTGGATTCTCTAACTAACAAACCTCCCAAAGAACAATTAGGCACACACAATTTATTCTCCTAAAATACGTAGCCATTATGCCTAAAGTACTAACCAACCGCTGTCTTTTCACAAGCTTGGTATTTAACACTAAAATCATGGTCATCATCATACAATTTTTTAATATGTTCAAAATCAAGCAGTTTTGTATTAAGTGTCAAGATTAGGACATACCGGAGGGAAAACGCATCTGCAACAATGTTTTCCTTACCTTATTTGTAACGAATGACATATGAAAACGTCTTTATGAATTCTACCATTGAGCATGCCTCTTATTTAGCTTGTGTTAGCCTTTAAGATGTTCCAAGGACTCATGATCGATGTGAGCAATATGCTAAACAAGTCAACAAAGGGCGATAAAGCTAATCTTTGAACCCGCGATTTGGTGTGGTTACACTGTGCAAGAAACAGATTTTTGGAATGAAGGAAATCTAAGTTATTACCTGGAGGGGATGGTCATTTCCAAGTTTTGGAACAAATTAATGATAATGCATACAAGCTGAATTTGCCTGGTGAGTACAATGTAAGTGCTACTTTTAATGTTTCTGATTTGAGTCCTTTTGATGCAGGTGATGATTTAAGGACAAATCCTCGTTAAGAGGATGAGAATGATGAGAATGAGGACAAAAATGTCAGAAGCACGTGGGATAAGGCATATTCAGATCCAATTCAAGTTCCTGTCGAACCCATCACAAGATCTTGAGAAAAGAAATTCAAAGAGGTACTTAATGGGTTGATTTAAGCAACTTGGGTTCAATCAAATTCGTGGAGGCCCGTTGAAGGAATCACATATGATAAATGCATGATTCAGGCTCTTAAAGTTTCCAAATAATTACTTCCATGAAATAAGATGTTGGCTTCCACATTATGGTGGGAAAATGTATTATTTTCCTTTTTCGGATACTTTCTTGTTTCTTGAGGAGGCTAGTGGAGAAACAAATAAGTTATTTCTCTTTTTATTGCCGAGTTTTTATTTTAATTAATGTTAGGCATTTAATCCGATTAGGATATGATTTGATTTGATTTAAATTCCTTCTTATTTGTTTAGATTCATATTCTAATTTGATTTTGATTTAGGATTTACTTCAAAAAATTATTGTAACCAACCCCATATAATGTACTCGCATCCAATAAACAAAAAAGATCAGTTTTGATGCAATTGGTGAGAGAGTTAATTCTCTTTGGTTTTTAAACAAACTTTTTGAGCTTATCAGATTTTCTAGGTGTTCAGACTCTTGACTTATTAATTAAATCATCCATAACTGATTATGGTGCCTTCATATATCAAGGTTCGTGCTTTTATTAAACATTGGGTCGCAGTTCCATTCAATTCTAGGTTTAGATTCGATATTGGGGACTAAATTGATTAGGGTTGATCTTGATGAGGTTCGTATTGTATTGGTGGAGCTTAAGTTGTTATGGAATCCTTGAGACTATGCAAAGTTGAAATGATCTTTCTGTCTAGGATTATAAATGTTGGAGTAACGGTTGTGGTTCAACTATTTCCTCATCACATTTATGGTAATACCTTTATTTTGGCATGAATCATAGTAAAATTTATTGTAGGCATGTGGTTCTATTGATTTGGCAACCATCAATGATGCTATTTGGTGAGAAAATCCTTTAGCTATTGTTTTGACTTCTTTGATGTCTGATCTTGATTCGCCAATGTGGACTTCATTTACTCCCTTGATTTTTTTTCACATTTCTGAATAAGGGGCTTTACTGTTGAAAATTAGTTTCTTGTCGCCATTAGTCATTCTTGCACATATTACTATAATCCCTCCAAGAAGTATTATTGGTGCTATTTCTCATATCCATGATATGGACACTTCAATAATAGCCAGTTGAATTGCTCCAATGCTTCGAAAAATTGCTCATCTTCTCTTTGTGTAAACTCTAAAATTTCTCTACGAATAACATTAGTTTTATGCACTGGGAAATATTTATTTAAACAATTAGTTACCATTTGTTCCCATGATGTGATATTATTATCAGACAATGTATTAAACCAAGAACGAGTTCTATCTTTTAAAGAAAATGGAAATAATTTAAGCTTGATATCTTTATCTAAAAATTTTTCATATTTAAAAGTTTGGTAAACATTATTAAAATCAATCAAATGATTGTATTGGTCTTCGTTTTCGAGGCCATAAAATGATGGGAGACAATTTAGCACACTAGATTTTAGCTCGAAACTCCTATCATTTACATTTGGGTATCTTATGCATGATGTACTCAAATTAGATAAGGGACTAAAGTAGTCCTTAAATGGCCTCTCTTGTGGTGCTTATGGTTGTTGTTTCAAATCCATTTCAACTTTATTCCCAATTTTAACTTTTGATGCAATGTGTCTATGTGTGCCAAGTGCCTTTTCTAGTTTAAGGTCTATAGGTTCTCGATCATATGATTGTGACCTTCGACCTCGATCATATGATTGTGACATTCGACCATACACGTAAAGAATATGTAAAAATTAAAACAAAACTACTAAAAATAAGAGGCGAAATTATGATACTGACCTTATTGTTGAGTGTTAGAAAATGTATATTTATAAAGGAGAAAATTGTCATTTTACATTTCAAGTCTTACTAACACCCTTACTTTTATGTATTTAGCCTTCTTGTGATTTAATTACGTGTGTTTTATTTTAATTAAGTATTTTATGTATTTTAGGGGTATCATGGTCATTTCACAATGAACGAGAGATCAGACGGCAAAACAGACATCACTTTTGAACTCAGGACGGTCGAAAACCTTAGGAAGAGCATAAAAGGAAAAATGGCACTGTTCACATGTACGGTACTGTCTACGTTACTGTTTACGATACTGTTCACATAGACGAATCGATGACATGGCACTGACCGATGATGTGGCATTGACTGATGAGGTGTCACTATCCTGTTGGACTAAAATTCTTATGTACTGTTGACCGATGACGTGGCAGCATATCAGTGGACCAAAAATCTGGCGTACGGTACATGCATTACACATGATTATTTTCAACCAAACCGCGTTACTGTTCAACCCGGGTCAAACCGTGTTACTGTTCAAACTGCGTACTATTGACTGATGACGTGGCGCAATCCTGAGCGTCCAAACTGTTTTTAATCAGATGGCCATGATTTACTCAATGTATCTATAAAAAGGGGGCCTCCCCCCCCTAAATTTGATATCTCTGAATCCATTTTTGGGATCCATTTTCTGTAATTCCTTCTCCATCTTGTATTTTCTATGTATTTTAATAAATTCCCATTTTGCCCCTAGTTCAATTATGAGTAACTCATTTTCTTTCAAGCTTGGGTTGAAGGTGAAGTCTCAACATTTGTGATGGGCTTTATTTGGTAAATTTATTTTCTTTTCCCCTCTAATTTTTGTGGATGATTTGACTTTTCATCGACAAATAATAATAATCTTGTCTAGATACCGCATTGGTTACACCGACTCTCTAGTACAAGGTTATTATTATTTGACACGATAAGCCCTTAGCACCATATTGATTAGAGTGTGGTTCATGAGGTGTGGATTCCCCCCTCATGATTTAATTGATATTAATAAGGAATATTTAGCCCATGGTGCATGTTGATACGGATCCAGATACCTAAGTACGTCATTTTAATAGACTTCTCTTCAATTTATTCTCGCCATTTCAATTCCAATTTTAGGATAATCTAAGTCACTTTCACCACAAATCCAACCACCCTCATACAAAATTAATTCTACACACAATTAAAATCCACCTCCTCGTGGGATCGACAATCGTCACCATTAATCTATTGTAGTTGTCTAGATACTGCCTTGGTTACACCAGCTCTCTAGTACAAGGTTATTATTATTTGGCACAATAAGCCCTTAGCACCATATTGATTAGAGTGTGGTTCATGAGGTGTGGATTCCCCCCTCATGATTTAATTGATATTAATAAGGAATATTTAGCCCATGGTGCATGTTGATACGGATCCAAATACCAAAGTACGTCATTTCAATAGATTTCTCTTCAATTTATTCTTGCCATTTCAATTCCAATTTTAGGATAATTTAAGTCACTTTCACCACAAATCCAACCACCTTCATACAAAATTAATTCTACATATAATTAAAATCCACCTCCTCGTGGGATCGACACTCATCACCATTGATCTATACTACAATAGATTCGTACACGTGCGAGTTCAATAAAATTTGCACAACAAGTTTTTGGCGCCGTTGCCGGGGAGGTAAGTTATTTTAATTTGTAGAATTAATTTTTGTGAATAATTTCTTTTATTTGTTTTCTTGTATTTTTTTTTCTTATTAAAAAAAAAGAAAAAAAAAGTGAATCTGCATTTAGAGGTTAGTATTTCTTTTCTTTTTCTCTTCTTTAAAATTCTGTAATTTAATTTTCAGGTTATTTTTTTTTTGTCTTCTTCTTTGTAATTTTTGTTTATCTTACTAATTTTTTTTTAGTTAATTTATTTCACGTATTTTTTTGGTGTATTTTTATAGTAAGGTTGTAATAACGCGATAAGGTTAGTATCGTAATTTCTCCTTTTTCTTTATTTTTATTCATTTTGTTCCCATTTATTTTTTGTTCTTTGCATGCATGGTCGTAGGTCATTATTACCTAATCTTGAACCTATAGACCCTGAACTAGAAACACCACAGGAGAGGCCATTTAAGGACTACTTTAGTCCCTTAGCTAATTTGAGCACATCATGCATAAGATACTCAAATGTAGCTGCTAGGAGTTTTGAATTAAAACCTAGTGTGCTAAATTGTCTCCCAACATTCTATGGCCTAGAAAATGAGGACCCATATAATCATTTGAATGATTTTCATGTTGTTTGTCAAACATTTAGATATGAGAATTTTTCAGATGATGATGTTAAACTTAGACTATTCCCATTTTCTTTAAAAGATAGAGCTCGTTCATGGCTCAATACATTACCTGCTAATAGCATTACATCATGGGAACAAATGGTAACAAAATTTTTGAATAAATATTTCCCAGTGCATAAAACCAATGCTATTCGCAGGGAAATTTCAGAGTTCACCCAGAGAGAGGACGAGCAGTTTTTTGAAACATGAGAGCGATTCAATGGGCTACTCTTGAAGTGTCCACATCATGGATACAAGAAATGGCACCAATGCCAATACGTTTTGGAGGGATTATTGCTGAACGTGCAAGAATGGCTAATGGCAACAAGTGGAGGAGAGCTAATGTCAAAAAGTGCATCAGAGATTTGGGAATTCTTCCAGCGACAAGCGGATAATTCCCAACAACGGAGTCGATCGCTCAGGAACACTAAAAGAATTAAGGGAGTAAATGAGGTTCACATTGGTGAGTCAACTTCGGGAATCAAAGAAGTCAAGGAGATGGTTGAAGGTCTCTCTCGACAAATAGCATCGTTAACGACTGCTAAATCAACAGAACCACATGACCATGACTCATACTCAGATCAAGCCAATACCATAGGTGTAATGAGAAAACCATCAAATTACAACCCATACTCCAACACATATAACCCTGGATGGAGAGACCACCCCAATTTTTCATGGTCTCAAGGATTCTAACAGAATGGACTAGCAGCTCCAGCTCTACCAATGCAACCAATTCCTCAAATTCCTCAAGCCTCTCAGCCCCCATTTAGACCATTCAATCAACACCCGAATTACTCTCAACCCAGACCATGGGAGGATGCATTCCAGAATTTCAAGAATGTTACTCAATCTACGATTGAGCAACAAAACCGCACCATTGATGGACTACGAAATGAGTTGAGAGCAGGCTTCAACTCATAAGCCCAATTAGTTTCAAGCCTCGAGAAGATGGTGGGACAACTTGCTTCTTCAGTTCAGACCTTGGCAATGACTGTTGAGAAAGGTAAATTTCCAAGTCAACCAGTGCCTAATCCTAAAGGAGTACATGAAGCAAGTACTAGTTCACCACAGCAGCATGGAGAAGTCAAAGCAGTCATGACCTTGCGAAATGGGAAAGAAGTCGACAACAAAGTGGAGATGCCGGTGACAAAAGAAAATCAAATTGTACCTGTGAATATTGAGGACTCACCATCGGAAGAGAAAGAAGAAACCAACCCATGAGAATATGTTCCTAAAGCTCCATTTCCTCAGAGGTTAGCTAAAGGAAAGAAGGGAAAATCCATAGGTGAGATTCTTGAAATCTTCAAACAGGTAAGTGTTAACATCTCTTTACTTGATGCTATAAAGCAAGTTCCATCTTATGCCAATTTTCTTAAAGACCTTTGTACTAAAAAGAGAAACATTCATGTTCAAAAGAAGACATTTTTAACAAAAAACGTTAGTTCTATACTCTAACACAAAATTCCTTTAAAATGGAAAGACCCAGGCTCCCCCACTATCTCATGTAGTATAGAGAACCACACAATTGAGAATGCTTTGTTGGATTTAGGAGCTAGTGTAAATTTGTTGCCTTACTCTGTATTTGTGAAACTTGGACTGTGAGAATTACACCCAACTCCAATGGTGTTACAGCTTGCAAATCTGTCCACGAAAATACCTTGTGGTATTATGGAGGACATGCTTATCCAGGTAGACAAGTTTTATTTTCCTATTGATTTCATTGTAATTGACACTCAACCAATACATGATTCAAGGAAGCACATCCCAATTATTCTAGGCCGACCTTTCTTGGCAACTGCGGATGCTCACATTCAATGCAGGACTGGAAATATGCAGTTGTCCTTCGGCAACATGACTATGGAGCTGAACATCTTCAACATTGCCAAACAACCTCACAATGCATATGATGAAATTGTTGATGTGGATTTAATTAAAGCATTAGTTGACCCTTTACAAACATGTTTAACTCACTTTGGTTTTGATTTTGATATTGACAGATCAGTAGATAAGGTCAATGCTCTACTTGACTCAGCACCATCCATGGATACCAATAAATGGAAGTCAAGAGTTGACCAACTAGCACCATCAGAGAAGAAACTCATCCCATCATCAGAATCACCACCGACACTCGAGCCCAAACCATTACCCAACACTTTGGAATATGCATTTTTTGGAGAAGAAAGTACTCTACCGGTAATCATTTCATCATCCCTCAATGACGAACAAAAAGGTAAGTTGTTGGATGTTTTAAAAGAGCACAAAGGAGCATTAGGATGGACTATAGCAGACATAAAAGGTATAAACCCAGTAGACTGCATGCATTACATTCACCTCGATGAAAATGCTAAATCTACTAGGGAAATGCAACGTCGGTTAAATCCTAACATGAAAGAAGTTGTTAGAACTGAAGTCCTTAAGCTATTAGATGCAGGTATCATTTACCCTATTTCTGATAGTTCATGGGTCAGTTATGTACAAGTTGTCCCCAAAAAGTCAGGAGTCACAGTAGTTACGAATGCCGATAATGAATTGATACCCACTAGAGTGACTACAGGATGGCGTGTACGCATTGATTATAGAAAGTTGAATTCTGTCACACGTAAAGACCATTTTCCTTTACCATTTATCGATCAAATGCTTGATAGATTAGCAGGCCATGAATTTTATTGCTTTCTAGATGGCTACTCAGGACATAATCAGATTCCCATAGCACCAAAAGATCAAGAGAAAACTACTTTCACTTGCCCTTTTGGCACTTTTACATATAGGAGAATGCCATTTGGATTATGTAATGCACCTGCTACATTTCAACGATGCATATTGAGCATTTTTTCTGATATGGTTGAACGATTCCTTAAAGTCTTTATGGATGATTTTTCTGTCTTTGGTGACTATTTTGATCAATGTTTACATCATCTAACACTAGTTATGCAGAGATGTATCGAGAAGAACTTAGTCTTAAATTGGGAGAAGTGCCATTTTATGGTAAAACAAGGTATTGTTCTCGGTCACATCATTTCGGGCAAAGGTATTGAGGTTGACAAAGCAAAGGTGGATCTCATTTCTAATCTTCCTCCACCTAAAACAGTTAGAGAAGTAAGATCTTTCCTTGGGCATGCTGGTTTTTATAGACATTTCATTAAAGATTTTAGCAAAGTTTCTAGACCGTTATGCAATCTACTTGCTAAGGATGTACCTTTTATCTTTAATGATTCATGTCTTGTGGCTTTTGAAAAATTAAAGCAATTGTTGACATCATCACCCATCATTCAGCCCCCAAATTAGAGCTTACCATTTGAGCTTATGTGTGATGCATCTGATTATGCAGTAGGAGCAGTATTAGGACAAAGAGTTGATCGAATTCCCCATGTTATTTACTATGCTAGTATGACATTGAATGATGCACAGTTGAACTATTCAACTACTGAAAAAGAAATGCTAGCAGTAGTGTTTGCATTGGAAAAATTTCGATCTTATCTTATTGGTTGTAAAATAATTGTGTTCACAGATCATGTTGCTCTTAAATATCTTCTCACAAAGAAAGATGCAAAAGCTAGACTAATTCATTGGGTGTTACTTTTGCAGGAATTCGACTTGGAATTTAAAGATAAGAAAGACACAGAAAATGTTGTAACTGACCATCTCTCTCATCTCCATTCTGACACAATTATGGAATCATTACCATTGAATGAGTCATTTCCAAATGAACAATTGATGAGTGTGGAATTATTACCTTGGTATGCTGACATCGTGAATTATCTTGTTACAGGTCAACTTCCAGAGCATTGGACCAAGCAAGACAAGGCCAAATTTTTTGCGGAAATAAAAAATTTCTTTTGGGATGACCCTTATTTGTTCAAGTATTATGCAGATCAAATTGTTAGACGATGTGTCCCAGAAAGTGAAATTCAAAATATCCTTTTATTCTGCCATGAACAAGCTTGTGGAGGCCATTTCAGCGCTAAGAAAACAGCGTCTAAAGTTTTACAATGTGGTTTCTATTGGCCAACTATATTTCGAGACGCTTACACTTTCTGTTCTTCACGTGATAGGTGTCAACGAATGGGGAGCATTACACGGAGGAACATGATGCCACTAAATCCAATTTTAGTGGTTGAGATTTTTTATGTATGAGGTATCGACTTCATGGGACCCTTTCCCCCTTCTTTTGGCCATCAATACATATTGGTTGCTGTTGACTACGTATCGAAATGGGTAGAAGCAATTCCGTGTACAACCAATGATCACAAGGTGGTGATAGGATTTTTGAAAAGCAACATTGTTTCACCCTTTGGATTCCCTCGAGTGATAATCAGTGATGGTGGTGCCCACTTTTGTAACAAAGCATTCAAAGCTCTTTTGACAAAGTATTCAATCACTCACAAAGTGGCGACCCCATATCATCCGCAAACCAGTGGCCAAGTTGAGATCTCCAATCGAGAAATAAAGCATATATTAGAAAAGACAGTGAGGCCAGACAAAAAAGATTGGTCATTAAGACTTGATGATGCATTATGGGCATATAGAATGGCTTTCAAGACCCCGATTGGGATGCCACCCTACAGGCTAGTGTATGGAAAAGCTTGGCACCTACCTGTGGAACTCGAACATCGTGCATATTGGGCCATCAAGAAATTCAACTTTGATATGCAGCAAGCTAGCTCAGAAAGAAGATTACAACTGGCAGAACTTGAAGAAATTCGCAATGATGCATACGAAAATGCCAAAATTTACAAGCAGCGAATGAAAGTCTTTCATGACAAGCAAATTATGAGAAAATCTTTTACTCCAGGTCATAAAGTGCTTTTATTCAATTCTCGCTTGCACCTATTCCCAGGTAAGTTACGCTCTCGATGGTCTGGCCCCTTTATTGTTCATACTGTTTTTCCACACGGGGCAATTGAAATTAAGGACCCAAAGAACGATGTCACGTTTAAAGTTAATGGTCAAAGATTAAAGTCATATCTAGAGTACCAACCACATGGAGAGGACACCGAAATAAATTTGAGTGACCCACCAGATTTGAATTGAGTTTTTTTTTCTTTCTTTTTGGTGATTTGATTTGATTTTTTTTCTTTCTTTTTATTATTCTTTTGCTAATTGAAATTATTTTTGCATAAGTGTGGTTGTTTAACCATTAAGTTTTCTCTTATCATTGTTAATCATGAGTACCATAGCTAAACAGTTCCTCCTGAACATTCTTAAACCACTTCAACGTGTAAAATCTCATCTCAAAAGGCAGATTTGATTTTGTAAAACACATCGTATTTGGGCTCTGCAGCCACCAGAGTTAGTGTCCTATGTTGGGGATTTAGAAAGCCAACTCAGAGACATTGAGAGAAATGTCTACAACATCTAGTTGGAGCTTGAGGTAAATTCAATAAGAGGACGATTTTAATTTTCTGTGTGTTTTAATTTATTTTTCTGTTTGTGTACTTTAGTTTGTTACCCTGGTGAAGTGGCGGATAATGGTACTCCGTGACAATCAAGTCGGTTACTTCAGTTTCCCATAATAACTGATATTCTGAGGCGAAGGTATGGACAAAAACGAGATTCTAGCAAAGCTTCACAATCGATTCCCTTCACTTCCTCAGAATGCCCTCCTTACAATCTATAAAGCTTGGTCCGAACGCATGTGATTGCTCATGAGGAATAACATATCTGCTGACATCCGTTGGTTAATCGAGGCTAAAGTACGATTGGCAGGTGAGTTACCCCAAAAATTTATTGCATACATGCCAGGTTGTGGTGAAGGAAATTATGCACGAAAACGAAGAGCTCGAAAAATTTCTATTGCTTGTCATAAGTGTGCCAGAATGAGTTGCGATAAAAAACCATGTTCTTTAGGAATGTTGTCTGATAACAGGGAAGATAAGATTCAATTCATTAGGGATGGCTTGAATAAGGAGTCATTGGATGATATCCTTTTGTCTCTTGAAACGCCTCCCAGTGGATATGTGGAAGGAGCGATTCTCCAGTTATGACCATTATTCTAGAAAGAGCATGCACGATATAGTCTCGGGAATCTGACTATAAACGACCTTGTTTGCCAGCTTATAAGAAAATTGGATGGGAAGCCTATCCTCGACCCATAGAGGGCGTTCAAGCCGTTTCTGGACGTAAAACCAGAGGAAGATGTGAGCCACAGTGGCAACTACTTGTAAATATCTTTTTACTTCACTGTTATTTTATTTCACTATTATTTTATCATTTGCATTATTGTCTTTAATAATTTTATTTTATCATTGTTTCTTTTTCTTTTTACTATTTCCTTTTTTACTCACGAGCCATGTTCTTTACGCGTTATTTGACACTGATATGTTACCTCATACACAGCTGTAACCCACTGTCACCAAGATTCTTAAATATGACTTTTTGTTAAGCACTCACAAATTATTTTTGAGAAGTATTCCAATGGTAGCTACTCCCAATAGACAATTCAAGAACATTTGTGTGCTTTCTAGATTTAACTATGGCAAACATAAAGAGTTCGTTAAGGCAGCCATAGATCTTGGTCGAAGCATAGCAGAGAGAAAATTACACTTGGTGTATGGAGGAGGTAACCGAGGGTTATCAAAATTGGTCTCAGAAGCTGCTTTTATCAGAGGGAGCCAAGTGTTAGGCATCATCCCAAGAGCCCTAAAACCTTTGGGCAATTTCTCTGACTCACCGACTGGAGAAGAGTTAGTCGTCTCAGGTATGCAAGAAAGAATAAC
Source organism: Citrus x changshan-huyou (assembly GCA_039657385.1). Classification (NCBI taxonomy): domain Eukaryota; kingdom Viridiplantae; phylum Streptophyta; class Magnoliopsida; order Sapindales; family Rutaceae; genus Citrus; species Citrus x changshan-huyou. The sequence continues at coordinate 16,763,745 of CM077554.1, read as the reverse complement.
TGAAATGCTTAATCATGCTGATGCTTTTATTTTCCTTCCAGGAGATCTTGCAACACTAGAGGCACTTATCACACTAGCATCTTGGGCCCATCTGCACATTCACCAGAAACCCATCGGTTTGTTAAATGTCAATAACTTTTATGATGGCTTCATCGCATTTCTTAACCATGCAATAAAAAACTATTTCATTCCTTCCGCAGCGAAAAAGCTTTTTATTTGTGCTCACACTGCTAATGAGCTACTTGATTTGTTACAAGCTTATAGACCGGAGCCAGACCCCTAGACCTTTGTGTTGGAGCGTCCAAATAATGATGGTAACAGTAGCCGCAGTAAGAAGTACAAATTAGATTTAACTCTCCGCCTGTAAATATTTTCTTATGTGTTGCACCACCCAGGTGTTGTCTTCTAAACTCTACTTCTTTCCTTTAAAACATTGAGGACAATGTTTCGTTCTGGTTGGGGGGAGGGAATAGTCGACAATTGTGGAATCTTGGTTAAGTTTTTATTAATTTTTTGTTGTAGAAACTAACTGTTGCTAACGTTTTGTGTTGAAGATAGCTGAATATGGAGTGTAATGACTCTATAAACGCATCTTCATCGTTTGAAAAAAAAATAAAAAAAAATAAAAAAAATTCAGACATTATCTTTTTTCTTTATTTAGCTTTGATAATCATTTTTCTTCCTCTTTTTAATTTCTCCTTTATAAATATACATTTTTAAATTTTTGAGTCGAAGATGGCTGAATATGGAGTGTAGTGCCTCTAGAAACGCATCTTCTTAGTTAAAGAAAAAAACCATTTTTTTTCTATCATTTTAAGTGTAACTTTTCTAATTAGTTTTTCTGCATCATTTTCACATTTCTGCATGCATATTTTCCTTTCATGTTTAGAATAGGTTGGGGGGTAGAATGTTGTTGGATGACATTGGATGACATGATTAATTTCAAATTTTAGTATTTGTATTATCTTTGGTCTTAAGTGATGTTATGCTATGTTTGCTACTCTACATGTTGATGTCGGAGACAAATATGAGTTGCTTGAATGAATGAACATGTCATAATAAGTACCATGTGAGTTTTTGAGCCTATCATTTTTCTTGGAGAGTAACCCTTTTGCCCATTTTTTATACAGCTTAGCAGTTTATTATTTTATACACGATCTCTAGATTTCTTTTGAGTTAACCCTTAAAAAAAAATTATAAAATAAAAAAAAAGGAAAAATGTGTGTTGCTACATTTGGAGGCCCATCTAACTAGTAGATATGGAAGATTATTTAGAGCCCTAAAAGATTATGGAAAGGCCATCTTTGATCCGTTTGAGCCTTTCTAGCCATCCCTTTTGTGAAATATCCATAGTTCACCATTTTGAGCCTTAAAAAAAAATATATTTTCTTTGTCAAACTTATCATCTTGACCCACTCCGATTTGGAGTATTACCCAATATCTTACAAGTTTCATCACCTATTTATGTTTGAGAAAAATGTAAATAATTATTTTGTTCAGTGAAGTTATGCCAAACAAAAGCAAAAAATATAAAAATAAAAAATTGTTGTTTCAAAAATAAAAATAACAATAATAGGTGAAATCCACCTTGCAACTTCCAAAAAAAAAAAATCTCTACATTTTTCTCAAACATACACTTTGTTTTCCTTATTTTCCCTCCTTTGTTAGCCATGTCCCTAGCCTACGTTATGTCCTAATAAAAGTCCTTCTTGATTTTAGGGAACTATAGTCTGAAGTAAAAGCTAGTTATATGGGCTAAAAAGATGTAGTGGTGCATAAAAAAATAATAAATAAATAAATTGGGTTGACTAGCATTTTTATTTGACTTGAGATCGTATTATTTCTAAGCTGAGGGCATATTTCTTTCATCTTGGTGAGAGCATGTGATATCACTTCTTTATTATTTTCTCTCAATTACCATTCATTAGAGTGACTATTTTTATTGGGTTTAATTTCTTTGTGAGAGTGTCACTATTTCCAATGAGATTTTGGAGTTTAATATGTCATTCTTGAAAGTAGTTGTGACAAAGTCTACTGGGCTGATTCATGTGGATGATTGATGTAGGTGTGATATATCTTTAGACTGGAGATAATGCTTATACTTTTATTTTATTATTATTATTAGTTTGATTGAATAAACATGATTGTTAAAAAAAAAAATTATTTTGGATTTGAATTTTGTTTTCGCTTTATTTGCTAGGGACTAGCAATAAGATGGTTGGGGGGTGTGTTGAGTGTTAGAAAATGTATATTTATAAAGGAGAAAATCGTCATTTTACATTTCAAGTCTTACTAACACCCTTACTTTTATGTATTTAACCTTCTTGTGATTTAATTACGTGTGTTTTATTTTAATTAAGTATTTTATGTATTTTAGAGGCATCATGGTCATTTCACAATGAACGAGAGATCAAACGACAAAACGAACATCACTTTTGAACTCAGGACGGTCGAAAACCTTAGGAGGAGCATAAAATGAAAAATGGCACTGTTCACATGTACGGCACTGTCTACGTTACTGTTCATGATATTGTTCACATAGACGGATCGATGACGTGGTATTGATCGATGACGTGGCATTGACCGATGATGTGGCATTGACTGATGAGGTGTCACTATCATGTTGGACTAAAATTCTTATGTACTGTTGATCAATGACGTGGCAGCATATCAGTGGACCAAAAATCTCGCGTACGGTATATGCATTACACAGGATTATTTTCAACCAAACCGCGTTACTGTTCAACTCGGGTCAAACCGTGTTACTGTTCAAACCACGTGGTCAAACCGCGTACTATTGACTGATGACGTGGCGCAATCCTGAGCGTCCAAACTGTTTTTAATCCGATGGCCATGATTTACTCAATGTATCTATAAAAAAGGGGCTTCCCCCCCTAATTTGATATCTCTGAATCCATTTTTGGGATCCATTTTCTGTAATTCCTTCTCCATCTTGTATTTTCTATGTATTTTATTAATTCTCATTTTACCCCTAGTTCAATTATGAGTAGCTAATTTTCTTTCAAGCTTGGGTTGAAGGTGAAGTCTCAACATGTATCATGGGCTTTATTTGGTAAATTTATTTTCTTTTCCCCTCTAATTTTTGTGGATGATTTGACTTTTCGTCGATAAATAATAATAATTTTGTCTAAATACCGCCTTGGTTACACCGGCTCTCTAGTACAAGGTTATTATTATTTGGCACGATAAGTCTTTAGCACCATATTGATTAGAGTGTGGTTCATGAGGTGTGGATTCCCCCCTCATGATTTAATTGATATTAATAAGGAATATTTAGCCCATGGTGCATGTTGATACGGATCCAGATACCCTAGTACGTCATTTCAATAGATTTTTCTTCAATTTATTCTGGCCATTTCAATTCCAATTTTAGGATAATCTAAGTCACTTTCACCACAAATCCAACCACCTTCATACAAAATTAATTCTACATATAATTAAAATCCACCTCCTCGTGGGATCGACACTCGTCACCATTGATCTATACTACAATAGATTCGTGCACTTGCGAGTTCAATAAAATTTTCATAACACTTATCAAGCTATTACACACTTACTATGAAAATACACTCAAAACTTGCACACAAAGTTATTTGCAAAGGAAATTAATTCTACAAATTAAAATTACTTACCCCCGGCAACGGCACAAAAAACGTGTTGTGCAAATTTTATTATACTCGCAAGCACACGAACCTATTGTAGTATAGATTTATAGAGACTAGTGTCAATCCCATGAGGAGGTAGACTTAATCAAGTGTAGGGTTGACTTTCTAAGTTTGTATAAGAGTTGATTAAATGTGATTTATTTTATTCTAAAATTTAAAATAAAATGGCAGGAACGAATTTAAGATGAAACAATGTTAAATAAAATGTTTGAGTCTTTGGATTCACACTCAACAATAAGCTTAATATTCATTTTTAGTTACAATTAATTTATAAGGGGGTATATCTACTCCTCATGGTCCTCATTCTAGTAAATATGATATCAAGCACTCATTGTGCCAGGAGGAAATAATCTTCTATTAAATGTGGTATCAAGTACACATTATGCTAGGTGATAATAATCTTACTATAGACAATATGGCAAGATTGTCCACTAAATAACTTAGATGAATTTTCTGTCAACATTGAGTCAAGATGAATCACAAATACTGGAGGGGAGCCTCTCATTAATAAATATAGTGTAAAGTACTCATTCTGCCAAACCACAATAAGGGGGCTGGTATATCGTGCAAAATCTAGACATGATGATTCAAAATAATCCAAATAAATCAGAGAGAGAAATCAAAAGCACCAAATTAAGAGAAATTAAAATCACCAAATTAAGCCCATGGATCATGTTGAGGATTCAACTACAATCCTAAGTTGAAATTAAATTAACTACTCATAATTGAACTATAGGTAAAATAGTAATTTTATTAAAATACATAGAAAATACAAGATAATGACAGAATTTCAAAAGAAAATTATCCACCGACCACCTGTTTTTTCACTGTTTTTCAAAAATACACAAATCTTTTTTTTTTATAGTGCTCCACCTGAAGTTAACATTTTTTTCATTAGCCCACTCTTGTTATAACACCGTTAGAACTTTGCTGACATTATAAGGGTAAAATTGTCATTTCACAACGACACAATGGTGGATAGGTGCAAAACAATATAACTTCAAGTGAAGTTCAACAAAAAAAAAATTAAGAATTGTATATTTTTGAAAAAATATGAAAATTAGTGGATAATTTATCTTTTACATTTGAGGGTAAAAAAGTCATTTAAACAATATTCCGTTAGTTTTCTTAACGGTCTCCAAACGGAAGTGGAAAAGTGAAAAGAAATGTAACTTCAGGTGGATTCCAGCAAAAAAAAAAAAAAGAAAGAATTGTGTATTTTTGAAAAAGTTGGAAAAAATGGGTGGACGGTGGATAATTTCTCAATTTCAAAAAATGGAGCTCATATTTGGATTTAGATGTGTCAAATTAAGGGAAAACCCTCTATTTATAAATAGAATAAGTAAATCATGACCATCGGATGAAAACAATTCAGATGCTCAAGATTGTGCCACGTAGCATGCTCTGATTGAATGAAACACATCATCAGGGCATTCTGTGTACATGCACATATCGTACATGCGTTGTTAGGTCCACTAACATACTACCACGTTAGTAGTCAACACAAAAGTTACCTTTTCGATCTAATCATGTGCTGCCATGTCATAGGTCAGCGACACATCATATTAGTCAATGTCACATCATCGGTCAATGTCATATCATCATTTTTTGGTCCAATAAGATGATGCCATGTTAGCCGGCCAATGCTATATTAGTTGTTCAATGCCATATTAGTTGTTCAATGCCATATCATCTGGTCAATACCACGTTAGTTGGGTCCCACCAAAATTCCATTGTGCCCTTCTTTATGTTTTCAGTTATTCTGAGCTAAAAAATGCTATTTGTTTTGTTGTACGGCTTCTCGTTCATTATAAAATGACCAAAATACTCCTGAAATGAATAGAATACTCAAATTATAATAAAACACACACAATCAAGGTTTAAATACAAAAAAGTAAAAATGTTATTGAGATTTGGAGTGCAAAATGATGATTTTACCCTTTATAAGTATGCATTCTCTAGCACTCAATAGTCATCCATTACAAGTAAGGTAAGGAAAACGTCGTTGCAGATGCACTTTCCCGCATGTATGCCTTAATCTCGACCCTTGATGCTGAACTGTTTTGTTTTGAACATATTAACGAATTATATGCTGATGACCATGATTTTAATATTGAATACCAAGCCTGTGAAAGGTCTGCAATTGGTAAGTACTTTAGGCATAATGGTTACTTGTTTCGAAACAATAAGCTTTTTATCCCTAATTGTTCTTTGAGAGATTTGTTGGTAAGAAAATCTATAGAGGACGGTTGACGGGGCTTGTTGGAGTTGTAAAGACTTTAAGAGTTCCGCAAGAACACTTCTATTGGCCACATATGAAACAAGATGTTAAGAGACTTTGTAGTATATATGTCACCCTGTAGGCAAGCCAAATCAAAAGTGCAGCCCCATGGATTATACACCCCGTTGCTAATACCTAATGTGCCTTAGACTGATGTTTCAATGGATTTTATGTTAGTCTTACTTAGGTCTAAACAAGGGAAAGAGCTAATTTTTTGTGATTGTGGACAAATTTTCTAAGATGACACATTTTATTTCATGTCACAAGACAGATGATGCTTCCAATATTGCTGATTTATTCTTTAAGGAGATTTTGGGGTTGCATGGTAGGACAATTTTTTCTGATAAAGATGTTAAGTTTTTGAGTTACTTCTCGAAGACTTTGTAGGCTAAGTTAAGGACTAAGTTGTTGTTTTCAACTACTTACCACCTTCAAACTAATGGTCAAACAACAGTTGCGAATAAAACTTTATCTATTCTGTTTCAGGCTATCATTAAAAAGAACATGAAAACTTGGAAAGACTGTTTGTCACATGTTGAGTTTGCTTATAATCTTTTGTTCATTCTACTACTAAGTATTCACTGTTTGAAATTGTTTATGATTTTAATCATTTAATTCTATTGGATTTAAAAATCCATTACCTGTTTCTTATGTGTGTTAACCTAGATAGAAAGAAAAATAACCTAGATAGAAAGAAAAATGCGAAATTGTAATGATTTTATTTGTAGACTTTCATCTTTAATTTATTCCCGCCATTTTGTTTTAAATCCTAAGATAAAGAAATCACTTCTAACCAGTACACATATGAACTTCGAAATTTACCCTACACATAATTAAATTTACCTCCTCGTGGGATCGGCAGACATTACCACAAATCTATACTGGAATAGTTTCGTGCACTTGTGAGTACAATAAAAATTTTACAAGTTTTTGGTGCCGTTACTGAGGAGTTAAGTCATCTTAATTTGGGGAGCTAAATTTCTTTTTTGTGAATATTGTGTAAATAACTTTGTGTGCAGGTTTTAAATGTGTTTTCATAGTAAGTGTGTAACAACGTGATAAGGTCAATATCGTAACTTTCCTCTCTCTCTCTCTCTCTCTCTCTCTCTCTCTCTCTCTCTCTCTCTCTTTCTCTTTGTATTTTCATTAGTTTTGTTTTTAATTTTTACGTGTTCTTTGCATGCATGGTGGAAAGTCGTGGTCACCTGATCTAGAGCCTATCAACCTTGGATTGGAAAAGACACTTAGTACAAGAAGACACATTGCATCACAAGTTAAAATTGAGGATAAAATTGAAAAGGATTTGCATGACAAGCTAATTTGAGCACATCATGAATCAAATACCCAAATCTAGCTGTTAGGAGTTTCGAGTTAAAACCTAGTGTGCTAAATTGTCTCCCATTATTGTATGGCCTAGAAAATGAAGATCAATACAATCACTTGAATGATTTTCATGTTGTTTCCTAGACTTTTAGAGATGAATTTTTTTCAAATGAAGATGTTAAGCATAGATTGTTTCCATTTTCTCTAAATCGTTGTTTAAATATGTTTGTTTAACAATTATATTGTCTTTCATCACTTGTATTGTACATCATGAGTACCTCAATAAGACAAATCTTGTTCAACTACTTTAAGCGACTTCCAAGTGTAAAGTTGAAATACTAGCTATGCAACCCGAGGGGGTGAATTTGGGTTTTTAAAACTTATGCAAATAAAATCACACAACAATTTAAACTAATGTCTAATTAAATCAATAACAATAAATTGAACATAAACAAAATTAAAGAGATAAGGGAAGAGAGAGCAAGCACAATATTTTTACGTGGTTTGGCAAACTCTTCCAACATTCAGGCCTCAAAGCAAACCAAGCTTGAAGATTCCACTATCCAGGCCTCTTAAGGCTTCAAGATTTTTACAATTGACTTCCAAGGTAATGATAAACCTTTACAAGTGGTGTTTCACTCACACAATACCTTTCCCCAAGTGTTTCCCACACTTATACTCACAAAATAAATTTGATAATGAATTTAAAGATTACAACAAATACTCTTTTTTAGAGTATACAAATAATAGTTCAATGATAACTCAATGTATGTAGATTAGCAAGATGAAGCCCAAGGTAGGTTGTATAAACAGATTTTTGCTTGAAAACTTCTTAAATTTGATTTTGATTTGAGTTTGTACAGTTTGGATAACCAAACTAGCCATTATTGACTTCCTAAAAACTTACCAGATTGCCGCTAGAATGAGGCAGTTAGTCGTTATGCTGATGTAGCAAGTTACCATTGTAAAATCAAATTTGAAAATTTTCCTAAGTGGTTAGCTGCCATCCTCAGCCGACTAGCCACTATCTTTTTGGTTTCCCAAGCGGTTAGTCGCTACATTTTGGCTGGCTAGCTGCTATTGTTCCTAAAGTTACAATTTGGCCCTAAACTTTTGAAAATTTTACTACGGCCTAAAATGTTTTTAAAATTTGCAATTAAGTCCACTTTCATACTTTAAAACAATACTTGTTGATATCAAAGATTTTAAAACTCTTTCATTTTAGTCCATATTTTGAAAAACAATCGATTTTATAAAATTACTTATTTTATAATTACAAAACCTTTAGTTTATGAAAAAAATTGAATTATTAAACAAAATCTTGAGTTTTTCAAATACTAAATTATGCATACATTAAATCATACCGGCTTTACAATAATTATCGTAATGGAGATCACTTTGAGTTATATACTCGTTCTTGCTTGTGTCGTTGTCCATTAAGTGTGATGAGCATAATCTCACTTGATTCATTTAAATCAATTTCACCCTTCAGGAACTAGTGAGTTTGTGAAATATTCAATTTTTCATATTACTTATTACACATGCTTGTTATCACCAAAATTACAGTTTATAAAGCCATTTGGGCTAACAATCTCCCCCTTTTTGATATGATAAACATCTCATGTATTTTGACATTTCTACTCCCCCTGAGTACATGATTTATAACATTTGTAAACTCCCCTTAAGTATCTCATAAAATGTCAAAGGCACTTTAAAAGTTTCAAAATACATGTTACCTCTTCTCTCCCTTCATCATTAAAATTACACTCAATCATGCTAAAATAAAAAACAACTCAATAATTGTTAATTAAGCAACCAACATATATAAAACAAATAACCAGAGCGTCTAAAAATATTATCGAATCAAAACATCCAAGTGTCAAATGCATATGAGAATGTAGATGCATAATAAGACAGGGAATTAGAATAAAAAAAAAAGAGGAATGACACTAGTTAGGTGGCTAAGATGATGAGGATGATGGTGGTAGATACCTAAGGGCAGTAAAAAGTCCTTGTTGTCCCTTAAGGATATGCTATTATTGATCAAAGAGACGTTGTTGCTCAGAACAGAAATGAATCTGAAATCCCTCGAATTATGATTGAAGTTGGTTCTGCTGCTCATATATGGAGTGCTCAATAGCTACTGTATTAGATCCTTAGGAACTGCTAAAGTGGAATGAGAAGGACCCTTTGAAGTGGAATGCTGAGGATGTGATCATTGTGGAGTGCTGAGATTGGGAAGCTGGTCTGGGGGAAAGACATCGTTTAAAGCACGATGATGTGAAGGAGCTGGTTTTGTAACCTTGTTGTTATATCTTCGATCTTTAACCCACATGTCCTCCACTTACACAAACCTCAAATTGGCTATAGCTTCATCTCTTAGCTCTTTAGCATCTAAAAAGGTTGGTTTAATTATAGGAACTCAAATATTTAAACATTAACAAACTTGACTCTACTTTGCCTAGTTTATTACTTCTCTTTTGCAAGATTATGAGGATATTTTTCTCGAGGAAACACCACATGGTTTACCTCTAATATGAGGGATTAAGTATTAAATTGATTTTATGCCCGAAGCAACAATTCCAAACCAACTAGCCTATAGGGGTACCCCGAAAGAGATAAAGGATCTTTAAAGGTAGGTTCTTAAACTGATGGAAAAGGGTACATAAGAGAAAGCACGAGTCCAAGTACAGTTCCAATTTTGTTAGTTCCTAAAAAGGATGGAATATGGAGGATGTCTGTTGACGGCTTAGCCATCAATAGTATAACGGTAAAGTATAAACATCCCATTCCTAGGCTAAATGATATACTTGATGAATTGCATGGGTTTTTTCTAAAATTGATTTGGAAAGCGAATATCATCAGATTAGAATGAAAGAAAGAGATGAATTGAAAATTCCCTTTAAAATAAAAATATAGCTAGTATGAGTAGTTAGTCATGCCTTTTGGTTTGACTAATGCTCCGAGAACTTTTATAAGACTCATAAATCATGTTTACGAGCTTTTATTGGCAAGTGTGTCGTTGTTTATTTTGATGATATCCTCCTATATAGAAAAAACTTGGACAATCATGTAGTACATTTTAGTATGTCTTAAATGTGTTTAGGAAAGAAAAGTTGTTTGCTAGTCTGAATGGGTGGAAAGAAAAGTTGTTTGCTAGTCTGAATGGGTGGTGTTTAGGAAAGAAAAGTTGTTTGCTAGTCTGAATGGGTGTACCTTTTGCATCCTTAAACTTGTGTTTCTAGGATTTGTTGTGATGCATAGGGTACACGGTTGATGAGGAGAAGGTACGTGAAATCCAATAGTGGTCGAGTCCCACTGGCATAGGTAATGTGAGAATTTTTCCCAGGCTTGCTAGCTTCCACTGGCGATTTGTGAAAATCTATTTTAGATGTGCTTAGGAAAGAAAAGTTGTTTGCTAATATGAATAAGTGTACCTTTTGCATTGTTAAACCTGTGTTTCAAGGATTTATTGTGAGTGCACAGGGTATATAGGTTAATGAGGAAAAGGTACGTGCAATCCAATAGTGGTCTAGTCCCCACTGACGTAGTAATGTGAGAAGTTTTCACGAACTTGCTAGCTTCTACTGACGGTTTGTGAAAGACTTCAACACATTGGTCGCACCACTTGCTAAGGTAATCAAGAAAAAAATTTGGATTCAAGTAGGGATTGGAATAAGAGAAAGCATTTCAAATGATTAAGCAAAATCTAACAAGTGCTTGCTTATTATCCATGCATAACTTTAATAAGATGTTTGAAATTGAATTTGATGCTTCAGGTATTGGCATAGGCACAGTTGTAATGCAGAAGGGACGACCAATTGCTTACTTTAGTCAGAACTGAGTGGGGCAATCTAAAACTACCCTATTTATGATAAGGAGTTGTAAGTTAGTTTGGGCATTAGAAATATGGTAGCACCGCCTTGGCCTGAGGAGTTCGTGATTCACACCGATCACGAGTCCTTAGAACACTTTAAAGTCCAATACAAGTTGAACAAGGGGCATGCTTGTTGGGTGAAATTCATAGAGATTTTTTCATATGTTAGTTGTTAGAAGCAAAGTAAGGAAAACGTCGCTGCAAATGCGCTTTCCTACATGTATGTCTTAATCTTGATACTTAATAATAAACTGCTTGGTTTTGAACATATTAAGGAATTGCAGGTTGATGACCATGATTTTAGTGTTAAATACCAAGTGTATGAAAATACTGTGGTTGGTTAGTACTTTAGGTACGATGGTTACTTGTTTTGGGGGAATAAGTTATGTGTGCCTAATTATTCTTTGAGAGATTAATAGGTGATAACTCTATGAAATGAGAGTTATCATGACACTTTTAGACTTAAATCAAGATTACATAGAGTAAATGACATGTTTTTATTGCATTTTAGTAATGTTTTGCATAAACATCCATTTTAGTTTACTTTTAATAAATTTTGTTTGATTTAGAATAAATTGTGTGCTTAGAGCTTATGTATAATTGTAGGTGACCGGAAGCTCAAATTTCAAGAAAAGAATATGACTGTAATAGGCTCGTAAAGATAAAGAAAGAACTTGGTTAGAGAAGAATTTAAACAAGTCTGGAACTGTGCAGATGTTGAAGCCAATGTTGTAACATTGTTGTTGTAGCAATCCTGGAGCAACGATAGAGAAGATTTCGTGCAAGATACTTGGAAGATAGTGATATGAAGTTTCCTAAACTGGAAGGTGCGCGCTCTAGGATTCTGATTGACCTCATTCTAAGTTATAAAAGGAGCACACATGCAAAGAAAAAATGGGGGAGCCATCATTAGAAAAGAAAATAAAGAAACAAAACAAGAGAAAACAAAGATCAAGAGAGAGAATTGGTGATTGCAATAAAGGATTCGAGAAGAACATCAAGCGATCTCACTTATATTTCTTGTTCTCCTGTTTCTATCTCGTCGTGGTGAATTGTTTAATGGCTGAAACTATTTTGCTTGTTATTTTATCGCAAATTATGAACTAAATTTACTTGTGGTTGAGTGATAAATAAACTTGATGGTTAATTGACTAATATTATGTATTACTGCATGTTTGCTATAACATGTTTTGATAATACTTATTTCAATTCACTATTTTGGCTGACCACCCATTTAGTGATACTGGTTAAGAGAGAGCCTAAAAAAGGCCTATCTTATTGAAATGTATCAGAGCAATACTTGGTTTTAGATTAGGTTTCCTGAGTTGGGTTTAACTTTATTCGAAAAGGGCCATGCTCAATCTAAAGTGATGAACTAGATATAGGGATTCACTTTGGAGGGTAATTAGAATCTAAAACGTGTAATGTTATATCTGATGTTACCATAACAATTGATCACTGTTAAGTTTCATTTAGATATAAGACATCCAACACGCAACAACTGAGGATACATAAGAATTATGCCCAGTGTTGCAGCGGATGTTGTAGCAACCGAACCAAATCACTCAACTACTCAGTTTTCCTTGGTTACATCTTTATATTTCCGATGATATTTTACTTTATTGCATTTTTATCTTAATTAGTTCATTAATTTAATAATTTGTTTGAATTTAGAATAAAAAATTGCGCTGATAAAATTGTTGTAGCAATTTCTATAATAACAATCCATGTGTAGACGATATTGAATACTTATCATTATGTTACTTGTTGTGTACGCTTACACATTGACATCAATAGCATTAGAAAATCTACAATAAGTTTTTAGCACCGCTGCCAGGGATTAGTGCTTATTGTGATTTGTGAAATCAATTTTAGTTGGTGTAAGATTTTAATTTTCCTTTTTTGTTTACTGTGTTTGCAGAAGTGCTTTAGCAACCCTTGCATGCACAAATACAAACTTGTTGAATTCCAATTTGATCCAGAGATTGAAAGAACTGCAAGGAGATGAAAGAAGGAGAATAGAAATTTAAGAGTTGTTACAGACATGGACGATTTGCAAGATATATGAAACTTGAACCCTCAAAGAGAAATACAACCAGTTAATGGCCAAGAAGGTCTGAATGAGCAAAATATGCAAGGACAACCAGGGAACAACAATATTATCTACATGACAGATGATGAAGATCTATGCAGTGTTGAACCCTCAAGTTATACAACCTAAAATAATTAGACCTGAGGTGCAAGCTGCCAATTTTGAACTCAAACCAGTGATATTTCAGATGTTGCAAACGGTGGGGTAATTCAATGGATTGCCATAAAAAGATCCTCATCTTCACCTTGAGCTGTTCTTGGAGATAAGTGATGCTTTCAAAATTGCTAGAGCATTACAAGATGCATTGAGACTCATACTTTTCCCATATTCTTTAAGAGATCGAGCAAGGGCATGGTTGAATTCTTTGCCACCAGACTCCATCACCACATGAAATGATTTGGCTGACAAATTTTTTATGAAATATTTCCAACTGACAAAGAATGCAAAATTAATGAATGAGATCACATCTTTCTATCAACTTGAAAATGAAAGCTTGTTAATGCATGGGAAAGATTCAAGGAGTTACTCAGGAGATGCCCTCATCATGGTATTCCTTGTTGCATACAATTGGAAACTTTCTACAATGGGTTGAACTTAAGCACTAGGTTGTTGATAGATGCTTCAGTGAATGGGGCCTTGTTGTCTAAGTCATATAATGAAACTTGTGAAATTTTAGAGAGGATAGCCAACAATAACTATCAATGGCCATCAACTAGACAAGCTGCAGTAAGAGTACACAATGTGGATGCACTAACAGCATTTCAGCCCAAGTAACCTTATTGAAAAATATAGTAAAAGGTATGATGACTGCTCCAGCAACAGTTAACCAAGTTATTGAAGTCTCTTGTGTTTATTGTGGAAAAGGGCATCTAGATGATAATTGTCCTGGGAATTCAGCTTTAGTTAATTATGTGGGCAATTTCAATAGACAGAACCAGAAAAATCCATATTTAAATACTTATAATCTTTGATGGAGACAGCATCCAAACTTTTCATGAAGCAATTAAAATCAACATGCTGCAGCATCTAGTGGACAGAACAGACCTGCTCAGCTACCTGATTTTCACCAGGAATTTCAAGGGCAAATGAACACCAGTAATGATCAATTCAATTTCCTTGAAACTGTGATTAAGGAGTATATTGTGAAGAATGAAGCAGTGGTCCAAAGCCAAGCTGTATCTTTAAGAAACTTATAGAATAAGATTGGACAGCTTGCTACAGCATTGAGCAACATACCTTAGGGCAGTTTACCAAGCAATACAGAGGATCGAAAGAGAGAAGGAAAAGAGCATTGTAAGGGGATTAACTTAAGGTCTGGAAAGGATGTTCATATTCTTGTTAAAGTACCAAAAAGAAGAGTGGAACCTAATTCAACCCAAGGGGAAACTCAAATTAAAGAAGAGACACAACAACCTATTTTCCAGCACACTGGTGAGAGTAGCCATTTCTACAGTAACTGTAGAAAAACATGATTCAGTGCCTGCTGAGGAAGAGATGCAACACAAACAACAACAAACCAGAAGAGAGCAAAACCAGAGTTGTTTGTACAGCCTGCTACAACACAACAGTTCAGACATCCACCACCCTTCCCACAAAGATTTCAGAAGCAAAAGCAAGACAAGCATTTAAGAAAAATTCTTGGAAGTATTGAAACAAATGCATATCAACATTCCTTTTGTGGAAACATTGGAACAAATGTTGCAGGATAAAAAGATTAGAACAAATTTGAAACAGTTGCTCTAACACAAGAATGCAGCCATATAGTGGTAAGGCATTTTGTGATTTAAGAGCAAGCATCAATCTTATGCCATTATCAGTATTCAAGCAATTGGGAGTTCGAGAAGTCAGACCAACCACAGTGACATTGCCACTAGCAGACAGATCTCATGCATATCCTGAAGGCAAGATTAAAGATCTGCTGGTTAAAGTTGATAAATTCATTTTTCCAAAGGATTTCATAATATTGGACTTTGAGGTAGATAAAGAAGTACCAATTGTTCTAGGCAGGCCCTTTTTAGCCATAGGAAAGACTTTAATTCATGTTTAAAAAGGAGAACTGACTATGAGAGTCAATGATCAACAAGTTACCTTTAATGTGTTGGAAATAATAAAAAGTCTTGATGAAGTTAAAGACTTCCATTTGGTCAGGGCTATAGAGCTTGTTGTCACAGATAACTTGAATAATCGTTGCAGCAATAAAAAAATCAAGGCTGCCACGTTTTAAGGACTTGAAGATGAAGATGTTGCAGTAGCACATATAGCATGGTTAAGAGAGAAGCAACATGTGAGGACTGACAGACATTTTAAGTCTCTTGATCTTTCAAACAAGAAAGTGAAACTTGTTGTACCATCTATTGAATTATCTCTTGTTTTAGAATTAAAACTTCTACCTTCACATCTAAAATATGTTTATCTTGGTGACAACAACACACTACTTGTAATCATTTAATCTTCTTTGAATGATCAAAAGAAGAGCTTGGTGGATATGTTGGGGAGATACAGGAAGGTCATTGGATGGACCATAGCAGATATCAAAAGAATCAACCCCTATATATGCATGCACAAGATCCTGTTGGAGGATTGCTACAGCAGCTCAGTAGAGCAGCAGAGAAGATTAAATCTCATCATGAAAGAAGTTGTGAAGAAAGAGATTATCAAATAGCTTGACGCTAGGATCATCTACCCAATATCTAACAGCTCTTGGGTGAGTCTAGTACAATGTGTTCTAAAGAAAGGTAGAGTGACAGTTGTAGTGAATGAGAAGAACGAGCTCATCCCCACAAGAACAGTGACTGGATGGAGAGTTTGCATAGATTACAGGAAGTTAAACAAAACCACAAAGAATAATCACTTTCCATTGCTTTTCATAGATCAGATGCTGGACAGACTTGCTGGAAATGAGTACTACTGTTTCTTGGATGGGTATTCAGGTTACAACCAGATTGCTATAGCACCAGAGGATCAAGAGAAGACAACATTCACTTGTCCTTATAGAACCTTTGTTTTCAGAAGGATGACCTTCCATTTTTACAATGCTCCAGCAACATTCCAGAGGGGTATAATGTCAATTTTTTCAGATATGGTGGAATATTATTGTATATCAGCGGGAAACCAACGACATATATCTGATGGTCATCCCGAATGGGGACTAGATCAATTTGTACTGCTGGTATAACAAGCCACGTACAATTCTCTTCTATTCTTTAGTGCATTGTGCTTTCTAAAAACGAAGTGGTAAATATGAGATATGTTTGTTTTGATTGGTGAATAGAGGAAAAATCTTTTCCAATAGACTTATTTTTGTTCTATGGAATTAGAGAAGAGTCTAGTCTTTCTTTTCTTGAGCACCATCATAAATAGACTTATTTTTGTCTTGAGACGTATCTAATAACATGCAAAACAAAGTTAGAAAACTTCTCAAATACTCCTTAATTTCTCTTTTAATTCTTGTTTTAATTTCTCTTTTAATTCTTGTTTTAACTTAAATGATCTCAATTAAAATTAACTTGCAACAATCTAAACTTAGGAAATCGAATCAATAACAAAGAAAGAAAAAAAAATACAAATCTTGATGCAATAAGGATTTCCCTTAGTTTTAAATCAAAATACAGTAAATAGGAATAGATGAAACTTGAATACCAAGCTATCTTTTTAAATTAAATTGATTTTTGGAATTTTTACTTTTTAGGATTTTTTTTTTTTAGTCTTGAATGAGAAACAATAGAACTTGAAGGATTAAGGGAAAGTTGGGGAAAAGTCGAACTAAAGAAGGTAGGTTTATGGATTCAGATAAAAATTTAGAAACAAGAAATAAAAAGTATAAAAAATTAGAGGAACAAAATAAATTAAGTATAGGTCAAACCTCATTTAGAACTTAAGCTTTGATACAAATTGATATAAATCTCACAATAATAAGTGAGACCTTGCATTCAATGAGGTTTCTTTCCCAAGGTTCATTTTAATTCATATTCAAGCAATAACCTTTATCTATAAAAATTAGAATCAACGGTATAAGAAATCTAGAGTTTACGCCACACTCAAGAAAGAAGAGAAAGATTGTGAGTGATCAGTCAAGAAAAAATGCCACATGATCAAATCTTGATAAGTACTAGAAGTTCTTTGAAGAACCAAATAGAGCTCTAACTACTATTATAAACTTAGATTTAGAATTCCCAATAGGGTGTCATGGGTTTATATAATTGACTTTTACTAATGGAATAAATTTTCCTTATTGCTACTTATAACTTGACGTAATATGATCCTCAAGTTAAAAGGAAATAAAAGATCTTGTTTTCAAAATAGATTAGGAAACAAAGGTTGTACTTGATTTTCTTTTTAATTTGATAAGGCCTTGTTCATTTTTCATGGAAGTCACTCCAAATCAGATTTAGAATCTTGAATAATATTGACAAGTATCAACTATCACAAATACTCAATTCAGGCAGATTAGTGTCTTGAACAAGGCAGGAATTTGAGTGTGCTTAATTAATCCATTAATGCTTCCTTCATTTTCTCTATTCTTGCACTTGTCATTGGACCTCCGTGGATGTTCAATGGATCTCGCGAAGCTTTAGCAACTTGGTTCTCATCAAATGCTTCCTTTGTTTTCTTGGTTCTTACCCTTATTACTGGACTTCCATGGATGTTCAATGGATCTTGTGAAGCTTTAGCAACCTAGGTCTCATCATTAGCCACCTAAACAAACAAAATAGCAATTCTTGACATTAAGTCAGTGAAATATAAAATTCTCTTAAGAAAAATAAAGAAGTTCTCAAACTTTATTAACCAAATATCTACATCTATCGTTTTGAAATCAACCTTAACCAATAAAAAGATTACTCAAACATTTCTTAATTATTAAATATCAAATCCAAAAAAAGAAAATAATAGAAGATGAGAAAGAAATGCTTATTGGCTAGATTATAGCTATGGCAACCAAGTGTTCTGTCCAATTTGCCTACTTCTTATATTCCTTGCAATCTTCTCTTTTTTAAATTGATGCCTCATATTTTACCTCTTCTTAGGTGTCTATAATCTTATGAGAATAGGATTTTGACAAAAGCAAATAAGCCATGTGGTAGAATAGCTTCAAAAATCTGTTTTTGTAAGCCCAATTAGGAAATCCGACTAGCCCTTCAAGAGTCAATCTTTTTAGCCTAAATCTGATCGTAATCTTAACACTTCTAATATAGCTTAATAATGTAAATAGAGACCAAAAAATCCATCCAAAAAGCACTAAAAATTCATGAAATTGTATTTTGGATATTCTTCACACTAATTTCGCTATTTTTTTGCTCATCTTTATTTCTTTGCCTCAATAACTCCTACAAAACATAAAAGACTAGTAAAGAGTCCAAATGTGAAATTAAGCACTTATCAAATTCTCCCACAATTGTCTTTAGCTAGTCCTTGAGTAAAACTAAACTAAAAACAAATAAACAAAATAAAATCTTAGCTAAACCACTTTCACAAGTGAATACGATTGCATTTAGACTATATGACAAGCCTTTAAATCCCTAGGTGTCCTAGTGAACAAGACAGTCTCATGAAGGTTTCCATTAATGATACCCATAAACATCAATAATGATAAACTAAAAACAAGAAGTAAAACAATTGAAGGCACTTTAAAATTTCACACAATTTAGGTCAAATTTCACGAAGTCAGCCTCGAAGAATACATATTAATATACAACTCAAAGAAAGACTCAAATACTAGCAAGTATTAACTCCCATTCAAGAATCAACCTCATGTCACATTAAACTCATATAGGGTGTATGTTAATCAATTCAATCAAAATCTCTTCAAGAAGTAGTCAATGTCAACAGCCTTTGCCATTAATGAGAAGAAGAGTAGATCAAATTAACCTTATCATCTTGATCTCAAGATTTATTTTTTCATGACACGTGCATAGATACGCATTTTTATTTTGACTTTCATTTTCTTTCAGCATGTGCAGTTTTTCATTTTTTTTTGTTTCTTTTGTGTTCTTTTTCTTATTCTATAATTAATCTCTTAAGGTAGTCTTCTTATCATTATAGATTATCTTTTGCATATTGATGGTACAAAGGCCCAAATTACTCATGGATAGTTTCACTTCAAAGTGTAATAGGTAGATAATTCTAATTACGTTGCTTGTATAAATTGAGTAATATAAAAGAGATAAGAATCAAGACAAAATAGTCATTTACTCAATCTCAACTCTCAACTAAAGTTGTATTAATATCAAATCTTAAATTAAAATAAAGAAAACATTGACATTTGCGCTCAAGGTACTAACGAATCACAATGTAAGTGAAAAATGAAATCAACATTTGAATCCGGTATAAACAAAGACAATATTCATCCTTTTGTAAGAGCTATATTCATTATGAGTGGGTAGCAACATTGACATTTGCGCTCAAGGTACTAACAAATCATAATGTAAGTGAAAAATGAAATCAATATTTGAATTCGGTATAAACAAAGACAATATTCATCCCTTTGTAAGAGCTATATTCATTATGAGTGGGTAACATCCATCGGTTCGGTCCTGGTCCAAACTAAACCAAACTAAAACTAACTGATTCCTTAGAAATAGAACCAAATCAAATTGAATCAAAATATTTCGTTTCGGTTATAAATTTTGATTTGGTTTAGTTGGACATCACAGTTATATCAATTTTTTGTTTTCACCTAATTTTACTAGCTTTGACAATTTTCATCTAATTAACTAGTATGTACACATACTAACACTAGATATAAATAAATAAAATCCTCAATTTAAAACAAAATAATAAGGGTAACAGTACGCAATAATAATTTTAAAATGTATTAAAATTATAAATCCATAATAACAAAAACAAAAACAAAAGTCTGCAATATCATATTACCACTGATATTACTTAAACATTTGACAAAATCCTCATGGAATCCATGTTCATGAACAACGCCCTGACTACACCAATGTTCTCTTCCAGGACGCCCAAGACCCTTGGGAAGATTTCCAATCTTTATTGCCAACACAAGAAACTCAGTACACGGTCACTGAACCAGGTTCTTCGTCCACTCCAGCTCAAAAGCAATGGTTAAGATCTTCTCTCCGATCCTCCATCATGCTTTGATCTACATTGATGATATCCTGTTGTTTTCCCACAACCACCAGACACATCAACAACTCCTTATAGATTTCCTGAAAATCGTGCAGACACATGGCATCATGCTTTCTGAGCTTTGAATGGGAGTGAACGATTCATGGCTATAATTGGGATGGTGGTAATGGAATAGATGAGAACAGGGCTTTTTATAGATGGACGGGTGAGGAAATCAGGGATAAGATTTTTATCACCTTTGATGTGTTGGGCAAAAAACCAAAGAAGCCGTACAGATACTTCAGAAAAAAGGATCCTTCCCAGTTCAGAGTGAACTAAGCACCCAACAATTAAACTAAATAAAATAAAGTGACATTTAATAACTAACAAGTGGATGTATATTAATTTTATTACCTAAATTTTATTAAAATGAATAGAAGTTTTCATGTTGAAATACCAAGTTGGTCGGCCATTGTTGATTTTTGAAGTTCTAGACGCTAAAAAATTGAACAAATTGAATAAGGTTCATATAACTTAAAAAATAAACTTAAATTAAAACTTTACAAAACATACCATCTACAAGTTGATCCATAAGGGCACATTTGGCACCCCTCATAATGTTGTATTGGGACTTAGTATTGCATTAAATTAATTATATACCATGTTTGGCTTTTGTTAGATATTGTATCAAACGAAATTAAAATGCAGTAATGCCAACATTAACTAAACCCAAGAGGGTGTTGGGTTTATGCAGGTTTATTACTATCTAAAAAACAAAAATTCGAAGAACTCATCTACCATCGATCATTGCCAATTTCTCCACTTGCAAAAACTTTAATTGCTGATTTCTCCACCAACAAAAACTTTAATTGTTGATTTCTCCACCAACAAAAACTCTCGGTGTTGATCTCTCCAACAATAAATATGCCTGGCCAACTTTGCTCTATCACCACCACTATAGGTGCCAACTGGCTTTGCCACGAGACACCCTAGCTCAACCACCACTGTGGTGTCTAACACAACAAATCATCAACCATTGTTGTCATTCCTTTTCTTCACCACCTGAATCTTCAAGCTGTAGGTTTTATTCTCAATTTATTTTTGAATTAGGCTTGTAAATTAGAGTTTAATTGAATTGATTGGTCGTGATTTTTTTTAATATATAATATGTGTTGCATCAAGATTAGAATTATTAATTTTCATATTTTGTTTGTTATTTTCCAGTCTATTATTACTATGAAGTAGATGTTGTTTAAACTGTGAGAATTTGTTTAAGTCTTCATGTTGCTTTCAGACCATGGCGCTCTCTTTGGTTATGAACTAGATGTCTTAAGTGATGATGTCTTGATCATTTTACTTTATCCAGTCTTCAAACTTCTCTAAGAGAGTGATCAAAAGAAAGAAAGGGAACAAAAGAAAAAGAGATAAATAGAGAGTGACAATTAGAGAGAGGACGAGAAAAGTGAAAGAGAAAAAGAAAAGAAAATCAGAAGGAAAAAAAAAATTTTCTATGCAAGATCAAGTGAGATAAAAAGAGTGATGTTTTCGCATCAGCCAATGATTGTGCTTCTGTACAAAGATGCATTTTCAAATACTAACGAACTTGACCCTATTTTGCCTAGTTCTATTATTTTTCTTTTATAGGACAACATGATTTACCTCTGATTGGAGGGATTAAGCAACATATTGATTTCATGCCTCGTGCAACCATTCCAAACCGACCAGCCTATAGCAATAACCTGGAAGAGACAAAGAAACTTCGATGGTAGTTTAGTTAATTGATAGAATAAAGGCATGTGAGAGAAAGTATGGGTGAATGCGCAATTCCGATTTTGCTAGTTCCTAAGAAGGATGAAACATAGAGGATATCTGTCGACAACCAAGCCATTAACAATATAATGGCAAAGTGTCGACATCTCATTCTTATGCTAGATAATATACTTGATGAATTGTATGGATCTTGTGTATTTTCTAAAATTGATGTGAAAAACAAATATCATTAGATTAGAATGAAAGAAGGAGATGAACGGAAAACCACCTTTAAAAAAAATGGCTTGTATGAATGGTTAGTCATACCTTTTTGTTTGACTAATGCTCCAAGCACTTTTATGAGACTTATGAATTATGTTTTGCGAGCTTTTATTGGCAAGTTTTTTGTTGTTTATTTTGATAATATCCTCATATCTACCAAAAACTTGGATTCTCATATCTACCAAAAACTTGGATGATCATGTAGTACATTTGAAATATGTTTCAAATGTGCTTAGTAAAGAAAAGTTGTTTGCTAATTTGAAGAAGTGTACATTCTACACCAATAAACTTGTGTTTCTATGATTTGTTAAGAGTGCACATGGTTTACAAGTTGATGAGGAGAAGGTACGTGTAATCCAAAAGTGGTCAAGTGCCACAAGTATAAGTAATGAGAAGCTTTTGTGGACTTGCTAGCTTCTAGGAGTGTTTTGTCAAAGATTTTAGCACATTGACCGCACCACTTATCGAAGTAATCAAGAAAAACATTGGATTCAAGTAAGGAGAAGAACAATATAAGATGTTTCAAATGATCAAGTAAAAATTGACTAATGCTCCCTTATTGTCCTTGCCTAACATTAATAAAATGTTTGAAATTGAATGAGATGTTTTATGTTGGGCATAGGCACAGTTCTAATGCAGGGGGACCACTAATTATCTACTTCAGTAAGAAACTAAGTCGGGCAGCCTTTAACTACCCTACTTATAATAAGGAGTTGTATGCATTGGTTCAGGCGTTAGAAATGTGGCAACACTACTTATGGCCTAAGGATTTTATGATTCACACCGATCATGAGTCCTTGAAACACCTTAAAGGCCAACACATGCTGGCATGCTCGTTAGTTGGAATTTATAAAGATATTTCATATGTCATTCGTTACAAGTAAAGTAAGGAAAAACGTTGTTGCAGATACGCTTTCCCGCATGTATGTCCTAATTTCAACACCTAATACGAAACTGCTTGGTTTAGAACATATTAAGGAATTGCAAGCTGATGACCATGATTTTAGTGTTGAATACCAAGCTTATGAAAAGACCACGATTGGCAGGTACTTTAGGCATAATGGTTACTTGTTTAAAGAGAATAAGTTGTATGTGCCTGATTATTCTTTGATAGATTTGTTGGTGAGAGAATCTCATGGAGAAGGGTTAATAAGGCATTTTAGAGTTGTAAAAACTTTAGCAGTCTTGCAAGAATACTTCTATTAGCCACATATGAAATGAGATGTTGAGAAACATTGTGGTAGATGTGTCACCTATGGGCAAGCCAAATCGAATGTGCAGCCCCATGGCTTTTCACCCCGTTACTAATACCTAGTGAGCATGGACTGATGTTTCGATAGATCTCATGCTAGTTTTACTAAGGTCTAAATGAGGGAAAGGCTTAATTTTTGTGGTTGTGGATAGAGTTTCTAAGATAGCACATTTTATTTCATGCCAGAAGATAGTTGATGCTTCTAATGTTGTTGACTTGTTCTTTAAGGAGATTGTGAGGTTGTATGATATGTCTAGGAAAATTGTTTCTTATAAGGATGGTAAGTTTTTAAGTTACTTCTAGAAGACATTGTGGGCTAAATTAGGGACTAAGTTATTGTTTTCAACTACTTGTCACCCTCAAGCTGATGGTCAAACAGAAGTTGTAAATAGAACTTTATCTACTCTGTTCCAGGCTATCATTAAAACGAACATTGAAACTTGAGAGGATTGTTTGCCATATGTTGATTTGCTTATAATCATTATGTTCATTTTGCTAGTAAGTATTCACCATTTGAAATTGTTTATTGTTTTAGTCCTTTAACTCCATTGGATATAATTGCATTACTTGTTTTATGAGCGTGTTAACTTAGGTGGCAAGAAAAATGCTGAAATTATTAAGTAGATATATGAGATGGCGAAGTTCAACATCGAGCGGAGAATTGAGCAATATACTAAACAAGCCAACAAAGGGCGACGCAAGCTAGTCTTTGAACTTGGCGATTGGGCATGGTTACGCATGCACAACGAATGATTTCTGGAATAAAGGAAATTCATGTTATTACCTCGAGGGGATGGTCCTTTCCAAGTCTTGGAACATATCAAGGACAAAGCATACAAGCTAGATTTACCCCGTGAGTACAACACAAGTGCTACTTTTAATGTTTTTGGCTTGAGTCCTTTTGATGTAGATAATGATTTGAGGGCAAATCCTCTTCAAGAGGAGGGAAATGATGAGATTGAGGACAAAGCTGTCATATGTGGGATGAGGCATATTTAGATCTTATTCAAGTTCCTATCAGACCCGTCACAAGATCTTATGCAAAGATATTTAAAGAAGCGCTTAATGGGCTTATTCAAGCAACTTGGGCTCAATCAAATTCATGGGGGCTTATTGAAGGAATTGCACATGATATTCAAACCACCAAATGCGTGATTCAGACTCTTGAAGTTTCTTAATAATCATTATCATGACATTAGCAAGTTAGCTTGTATATTAAGGTTGGAAAATATGCTACTTTTTTTTTTTTTTTTGGATACCTTCCCGTTTCTTGAGGAGGCAAGTGACGAGACAAATCAGTTATTTCTCTTTATTTGCTTAGTTTCCATTTTAATTGATGTAAGGCATTAAAGCCATTTAAGAGACTTTCCATATTTGCTTTAGATTAGGCACTTTCTTTAGGTATGCAAGCTTATTTTTGTTTCTTGAGGAGGCAAGTGGCAAGACAAATCAACTATTTCTCTTTAATTAGTTTGCATTTTAATTAATGCAAGGCATTAATTCTGAATTGATTTTTATTTGGGATTTATTTTCAAAAATTCCAAGGGTAATTATGCGATGAAACTTCTTGTAACCAGCCATATAAAATGTACTCGCATCCAATAAGAAAGATAGATCAGTTTGTTGCAATTCGGCTTGAGAGTTTATTTCTCTTTGGTTCTTAAACTAACTCTTTGAATTTATCGAATTTTCGTGGCGTTCAAACTATTGACTTAACAATCAACCCATCCATATTTGATTGTGGTGTCTTCACGCATACCAAGGTTCGTACACTCACTGAGCATCGGGTCGTGTTCCATACGATTCCAGGTCTAGAATCAGATCTTAGAGACTAAATTAATTAGGGTCGTGTCAATTCTTGGCAGGGTTTATATCATTGTTGTTGTCCAATTGTACTTTAAGGCCCATGTGTTCCTAAAAAATATTAATTTATTTATTATTCATGGACATAAAAATAAGGAATTAACATAGAGGTTAAATATTAGTTGCTGCTTGTTTAGGTTGTGTTTGTGCAAGTACTTATGGTGGTGAAGCTACTTGTTTTGGTTGTACTAGTGGAGTCTACATAGATCTTAATTTCCTTTGTCTCACTCTAGTGTATACAAGTAATTGTTGTTGTGCAGTTGATTGGTAACCTTCATTTGTTCCTGAAAATGAGTATTAATATAGGCACTTTTTAAATTTAGTTCCCTACCTGGTTCTACTAGTAGAGCTTTTTTTTCTACTGGTGATTGGGAATTTGGACAGCTTGAGCTAATATCTTATAAAAACCCTAGCAAAGAACTAACGGGACCTAAACGAATTAGTCTCCTAAATCAAATTCTAAACCTGGAATTAAATGGAAGCACGCCTCAATACTCAATAAAAGCACAAACCTTGGTATGTGAGGATGCCACAATCAGATATGGATGGTCTAATTGATATGTCAAAGATTTGAAAGCCACGAAAATTCAATAAATTTAAAGAGTTCATTTAAGAACCAAGGAGAATTAAACTCTCAAGCAAAATGCATGAAAAATTTGATCTCCTTTTTTATTGGATTCGAGTACATTATATAGTGTTGTTTTACATGAATTTCCAACTCATAATTGCCCTTGGAATTTCATAAATAAACCCCAAATCATGTAAGGAATGTTTGAACAAATCGAATCAAAATTAACACCCAAAGAAAACGCCTAATCTAAAGGAAAGAAAGAAAGTCTCCTAAATGGCTTAAATGCCTTACATCAATTCTAGAAACACACGTTATTAATAAAAATAGAAACTAGGCAGTTAAAAGATAAATAACTAATTTATTATGCTACTTGCCCCCTCAAAAATAGGAAAGTATCTTATTTTTCAGCCATAATGTGCAAGCCAACTTGCTGATTTCGTAGGAGGGATTATTCAGAAACTTCAAGAGCCTGAATCACACATTTGTTGGTCTAAATATTATTGGCAATTCTTTCAATAGGCCTCCATGAATTTGATTGAGCCCAAGTTGCTTGAATCAGCCTATTAAGCACTTCTTTGAATTTCTTTGCACAAGTTCTTGTGAAGGGTTTAATGGGAACTTGAATAGGATCTGAATATGCCTTATTCCATGTGCTTGTGCTAGCCTCGTCCTCAATCTCATCAATATCTTTCTTCTTTTACAATGTCAAAAGCCATGTGAATTCAATAAAATTTTAAAAATTTATTAATATTTAATATTTATACCTTATAAGTTGGGCATTTTTTTCTTTTTATCTCCCATTTCATGACATATACTGCATTTCACAATGAATCTTCTCTTACAAAATGGTTTCCTTTTGGCTTCATTCACTTCTTTTCTTCTATTTAGCTTAGGAACTTTTTTTATAGGAGGCTTCAAAGGCCTATCAATTTTAGGCCAATTAGTCCTATCTGGAAGGGGAATAATTGTTGCTCAATAAATAAGTAGATATGTCTCCCATGTTAAGCTCTTGTCGACATAATCAAATGGCTCGCTATGACTCTGTAAATTCCAGCCATGGCTCATCTGCCACCCACCACACTCGCAATACTATTTATTCAAGTCCATAATACAATTCCTTTCCATGTTAGGGATAATCTCTACAACTTCAAATTATATTTGCTTTCTTTTCTAACAGACACACGTCATACAGCCTTAACAATCTCAGTAAATTTTTTTTTGTACTTTTAGAGGTATATCTAACTCCCAATCCTCACACTTCTCCTTCCTCCTTATTAACTTGTTCATAAGCCTCATTCTACTAAACTGGAGAAGCTCCAAAATCGGTTTCCTTCTATACTCATTTAGATAACCATTCCATGACTCTGACGTGTTGTTTACCACATGATCAGTCTTGTAAAATGAGTCGAAATGATGGCACGACCATGCGCTTGGATCATTGTCAACCAGCCACTTGTAAACGTTTTCATCAATTTTGTTGTTGTCATTGCATTATCAAAGTCAATCTTGCTAGTGGCTCTTGTCGTTTTCCAAAAGTGCTCCCTCAAAATCTCAATTGAATATTGTTTTCTAAAGTTGGCGTACACATATCTTGCACAACATCTAGTTTCAAAACTTGGAAACACATCTTGAAGAGCATAAATGAAACCTTACTGCCTGTCAGACATAAATGTGACAGCCATATCATTATGGATATCTATATGCTATTTAAATAGTTCTAGAAACCATTTTCCACTCTCCTTCGATTAAACCTCACATATACATATAGCCAAAGGAAAAACACTATTATTTGCTTTTAAAGTAATAGCAGAAATCAAAATGCTTCCAAAAGATGTCTTCAAGTGGCAACCATCTAAATCAATGAATCTTCGACACCCGATCATGAATCCTTGTTGCTTAGCTCTAAAACTAATGAAAATTCTCTTGAATTTATTCTTGCTTCCAACTAATTCTTGATTAATCTTTAATGTTGCACCATTTTTAGTCATAAGCAAAACATTGGCATAACCATTTAATTAAGCATATGAGTTAATATAATCACCCTCACACATTTTTAATACCATTTTCTTGGCCCTGAACAGCCTTCTTCTATTTGTAGCAATACCAAATCTACTTATAACTTAAAAGCTATAGAAGATGAGGAAATCTAAGGATTTGACATGATTACACAAAATAATTTCTCAACCACCCACATCCCGGTTTTCTTAGGAATCTTAATAAGTGGTACACATGCGTGCTCTTGTTTTGATCATGAAACTAATTAGAGCCATTATTAAGAACTTGTCATCATCCGGCCTATGTCTATTAACACATTCTCCATAACATCATTAATCAGAGCCACCAAACTTAAACATTCTATCTAACAGTCACTTAGGTCAATTAGTTTACCACCAAAGTGAACCTTGACATGTATTTGATCCATCAGTCCATATAAATGTTCAAATCATAATACCTAAAAAAGAAAATTAACATTTTTTTAAATTTTGGCACATGGTTCAAAATAACTAACCATTTAAAATGATTTTTTTTAACATACGTAAAGAAGAATACCTTAAAACATAAACAAAAACGACTTTTCTTTTCTCTAGTTCAATATCAATCCGTATAGTGAAAAAAAAAATGAGTTATTCATTAAAAAAAAAAGGAATACCCACTACACAATTAGCATCCAGACTATTTACAGGCCCAAATATGTTGATCATAAAATTTTTCTAAAGGTACCTATAACATTATCACTACAGTATCACTAGTATTAAATGTTTGTTTTTAATCATTCACTAACCTGGAATGGCAATGGAGTCATCTCCACATGTTCTACACAAATGCTTTAACAAACATAGATAAAGGTGAAAATAATTTGATTGTGAAAACTTTCTCTATGACTACCCAAAATAATTAGAAGAGGTAAAGAAGATGAAAAGTCACTTTCTCTGTGAGGTACAATTTTCTCACTTAAATATAATAGAATTTATTTTAAGCTAACAAGCCCCCTTAAGTATTATTATTATTATTATTATTATTATTACTACTATAATATAAAATATTTAATTCTAAGTTATGATGACAGAGAAAGTTATGAATTCTAGAATTTAGTAAGGTATTTATGAAGGTTAATCTCAACCATTGATCAAGAGTTATGGTGGCAAAATCATGGCCATTCATTAGCCTTAAGAAATCCTATAAATACCCCTAACCCCTTTTATTTTCAATCCAACCTATAAATTTCATTCTTTTCTATTCTAAGTCATAATATCAAGTGTAGAGAAATCCTTAATTTAGAAAGGTCTAAAGAAGTTAAGGCCAAGAGGTAAGTAACACTTCAACTGCAATGTAAGGAAAAAATTCTTTTCATACTTAACTTCAGTTTTAACCATTCCTATATGTTGTGATGGCTATTATGATGTGATTAGTTATAATCTATGATACTTAGTTACGTTATGGTCGGCTCTGCCGCCTAAGTTATGATACTTTATTACGTTATGGTCAGCTCTGCCACCTAATTTATGATACTTAGTTATGTTATGGTCGGCTCTACCGCCTAAGCTATGATACTTAATTTTGTTATGGTCGGCCCTGCCGCCTAATTGATGATACTTAGTTATGTTATGGTCGGCTCTGCTGCCTAATCTATGATACTTATACTTAATTATGCTATGGTCGGCTATGCCGCCTGTATTAAAGAATATTGTTCTTAAATATTGTAGTGTATTGATTCAGTTATGCATCTAGGAACTTCAAATGTTATGGCATAAGTTGCATTGAATGCATGCATATCATGGATTACATTATGAAGAAGACGTTTCAGAAAAAGAATTTATGAAAAATAGGTTGTTGTACTACTTGGTGGCAAAGTTTCTAAGGAGGGCAAGCCCTCAAAGCTAAGCGAAAAAAAATCTTTTGGGGATGGCGATACGTAACGCCCAAAGGATCAACTAATGAGGCCCAAGGGCATATTGTTTAAAGAGTAAAAGTGCCAACCTTGTAGTGCAACATACCTAGGGCCCTAATGAAGTTGTTTTGTATTTTCTAAGTTTCTTTTAAAAGCTTAAGATGGTCATCCATATGCATCATAATTTATACATGCATAAAAGTGTTATATTACTATGCATTAGCTCATAAAGTCTTTACATTGCAGGTAACGATGAGTAGGGCAAGCTGGCGCCAAGTCCTAACCAAGACGAAGTGCATATGGGCATAACAGACCTTGGGATTTTAAGATGGGCTTAGCTTTGTTTAAATTTTTAAAAAAATAAACATCTTAGCTTTATAGAGTAATCAAGTTTTGAAATAAACTATGGAATCCCTGTATGATTTTTACTTTATGAACAGAGTTTTGTTTGTTGTGTTAAAATTTTAGAAATCGTATTAAAAGTAACTATGTTTTAAACATTTTTAAAATAGATATTTAAGTGGAGTGTTACATTCTCTTTGGGTAAATTTACTTCAAAAAATCATTTTATTTTCATCTAGGTTTATATTTTTTATTGTTCTAAAACATAATTTTTACATCATGTGTAAGACTAGAATTTAAAATTCAATAAATAATAGTTAAATGACCTTTTTATTCTTATTTTGAATTGTTGATATAACGGCGGGGGATAATTGGTCATCATAAAAATAATGGGGGTAAGTGGTATATAGTGATTTTAATAAGGGGAAATTGGCAATCTCCCATTGAGACTTACAATAATTTTTAATATCAATAATGCTTACATGATTTTTCTGTGTTTGAAATCGAGCAATGTTTATTAGATCGGTACTGCAAAACACAAAGACATATAAGTGCAAAAACAAAATTCACCATTTTTTAGAAAATGGCCTTTTTAACATTTAGTTAGGGCATTCTTATTAAATTGTGGTTTGTTTCAATTGGTAACTATGCTAGAAGTAAAAAGATCAGTTTTTAGTCTAGCAAAAGTGTTAAATTAACTATATTTATATGCTTATTAAATTCTCATAGTAATATGTTTAATATAATATGAAATCTTCCTTAATATATGATTGTTACGGGTACTAAGTAATTCAAATGTAGTCATTTAATTTAACCTTTATTTGTATATTGGTCACACTTAATTGTCTACGAATTTGATATATAATATATGCAACAGATGTCGTAGGATTTTAATTTCTTTATATCAACTTTTCCTACTATGCAAATAACCTTTACTTAAAGTCTTTTTATACACTAAATTTGAGTTTTGGCCTATATCATGTGCTATCTTAGCTGCAAAATTTCTTCATTCTAGTACTAATTGAATAAAGTCAACTTTAGCTTTACCAAAGCTAAAGAAATCTGTCTTCAACTATAAAGAAGATGGAGCATGTATGATTGACTTTATACAAAAATTAGTTACTTTGAATTACATTGCACTAACAATTTGGAAAAACCTGCAAAGTGCTTGTTTATTCAATTTGTTAGGCAAGCATTGAGTGTATAAATAAAATAAAGTAATTAAATTGTTTTTGTCAATATGTACCGTTCATAGCTAAACTTCAGAATTGTAATATGTTAATATTTACATTATCTAACATACTAGGTTCAACTGTTGGTTTTGTCAAAAAGGCTTTTTAAGAAATATTGAATTCTCTACTCTCTTTTTTTATTCTACAAAGTTGTAAAGTTTGTCGACAAATATTTCATTTGCTCAACATATTCTTCAAACTATGTATGAATTTTGCATGTTCTATATTATTATTATAATATTTACTTTGTTCACTTTCTTTCATAGGCATACAATTCATCTGGCAAATTAATAATTATTGAACATAAGAGCTACACATAATTTTTTGCTACAAAAATGTCCAAGTGGTTGCTAACTTCTATATTTAATTATCATATAAGTACTTATCTTATTGAATGAACTAGTCAAATGTTCCAATGCGAGGGTGTAATGGCAAGATTATGGATCAACAACAACAAGGATCATATTTACACAAGATACCTCCCATGGCATTTCGCCCTGCTCATGTAAAGAGTCGAAGTCAACGGCAACTATTGGACTAAATTTGACAAATGTTCTCATCGAAACAAAAGAAAAAAAAATTGAAGAGAATTGCTTCAGGTATTTCTTGCAATGGAAGTTAGTGCATAGTGCACTGAATTGAGAAGTTTGGACATAACACATCAACCAGGAGCATTGGTTCGTGATGGGAGAACATCCTTGCTGGTTTTCCTGAATTGAATTCGCACTTATAAGTGAGCAGAAAATAGGCCCAATAGATGGGTTTAATAGAACTCTTGAATGTCCCTTAAAAAAACTTATAGTTGGACTCAATTGGTTGTGACAAGCCAGTGATAGTGGCAAAATTGTAGCATGATTTTTGCAATACAAAATTGCTCATCGAAGATAAAGTAAATGGTGTCAGATGTGGCCTTGTCAGTAAATGGTGTCAGATGTGGCCTTGTCCTATTCTTGTGTCGAACACTACTAGGTCTAGCAGATGACAACATTGTGGATGTCATATGGCTTTGCATTGTCGAGAATCTTGACCTTTTCAAGAGCTATCCTTGGGGGAACTCGATGTCAGAGACAACACACATGTCAATTGTGCAAAACATGCAAACATGGACAGCCAAATTAATGATAAATACGACCATAAATCTTTCAAAAAACAATGATTCTTGCATCCTAAGAGGGCGCATTTATTTTTTCTACATATTTTTTTTGTTTTTACATTAACTCACAGTTATAGGTTGAAACTAGGACAAACACATAAAAAGCTATATCATATTATGATAATTAAGTACAGTTTCTTACAATCATAGTTATGAATTATTTTTCCATCATGTACAAAATTTAATTGCCTCACTCAATATACAAATTGCACCTCTTACGTTTATAACACATCTATATCTTTCATTGTGCGCTAATCATATTTATCCTTGGTCCATACTTGTTCATTCTTCAGAGTTTGGATCTATTGAATTGATTTCAAAGGCATGAGAAACTTTGTAAAACATCAATCGAACAAAATATATCCACGCATTTTCTGTTGGCATTCAAGAACACTGCTAACTGATACAACACTGCAATTATACTCCATCTCTTACTTTCGCTGCGCCCAAGTTACATTTACCCTTCAACCTTCACAAACTATCACAAACTAATAAAGATAAAGACTAATATAAGAGGGTCACAACCTGTTTGGGACTCGTCCAACATATAAAATTTGTGGATGGCTTCAAAATAATGCCAAAAAGAATATGCCAATTGCAAAACAACAATAGACTTCAACCAAACTGTGAATCATTTCCCAACTATATTTATATTTTTTTAACTACATTTTTTTTTTGTTTGCCACCAGTATCAATTCATATGAAGTCAACTATACACTTCAAATAGCTATGTGGAATGGGTATGTCGCCGCATAAATTAAGTGGGTTTT
The DNA here is from genome assembly GCA_039657385.1 of Citrus x changshan-huyou. Lineage (NCBI taxonomy): Eukaryota > Viridiplantae > Streptophyta > Magnoliopsida > Sapindales > Rutaceae > Citrus > Citrus x changshan-huyou. The sequence continues at coordinate 16,730,315 of CM077554.1, read as the reverse complement.
GTAACCTTCAAAACTTCTAATACTAGTTTAGAGTGCATAATTAATTATGGATTGTTGATTACAGAAAGAAGCAACTAGATAGTCTAAATCAAGTCTAGTTTAAAATATAAGGCTTCTAGACTCATGAATATAAAACAAATGTGAATGTGATATGTTTTTTATGTCTGGATTTAAATTCTGTACAATTTTTTTTTTATTTTTTGGGTACTGTGTTGCCTTTTGTTAAGAGCTAAAAGTATTGGACGTGTATTAACATATCTCTGAAATGTCTGTAATCTGTACAAAAATTATAACTTAGTCAATGAAGACATCTTTTGTGCTGTGACTGAACCAGACAACACTTTTGGGATAAGGAGAACTAATATAATCCAAAGTTTATTCGATAATGTTATTAGACTCCAACATATTAGGATTGACATTTTTTAGGAGATTGAATGCCATTACAGAATCATTATAGGACAACTGAGGGGTAGTAGCAAAATTATTATAGACCCAGTGGATTTTATTACTAATGACTTTTTTTATAGTCAAGTATGGGTATGGCAATCACAGTAATAATAATTTGTCATGACATTTATTTATACCTTGTAAATAAGGTAGAACTAACAATAGGATGTGTTCCTTGTAAGATAGAGATATCAATAATTTGTGTTACCAAGTTAAAGTATACTTGCTTATAAACTAAAAAAAGAGTACAAATAATTATCCTTTACAACCTCTCCAGTTATATTGAACTATATTTTATGATATATTTACACTAATGCCTTGTGTTCTTTTGCCTGAATGCCTTGATCATGCACATCAGCATCTGTTGGTGATAACAATTGAATATCCTCTCATTACTTTTGGATTAGATATCAATCTATGTATCTTTTTAAACATTTCACAATCTATGAATGAATATCCATATGTACTAAATAACAATCTCCTATTAAGAAATTGAACATGTACATGATGAGAGCAATGAAATGCCACCACTTTTATCATACTTGTACTTTACTATTAAGGGAAATAGAGGCTTAAAAAAGATGTAAGAAAAGCCTCAAAACAAAAGAGCATATGAAATTCAAACATCAATCAATGTCAAGTATTAATCAAATTGGACCATATATGGCAATTCGTCCACCCAACTTAGTTAAAATTGAGGACATTAAAGAATTTCATCTACAACAACTTGCTCAGTATACGCACTTGATGGACCTATGATTTGAAGATGTTCAAGTACTCATTTTTTAGGAATATCTTATTCCAATTAATTTCAAATGGTTTGTATCAGTAGAGAAAGGTGCTTGGCTGAACAATGATTTAAGTTTCATTTTTTATTTTTTTATTTTTTGCATTTATACATGTGTTACTCAAAATATAGTTAACCTTTACTGTCCACTTAATTTTGCAAAGTACTCGTTGTTCCCTTAGTTCATTGTATCTTTTTTTCATATGTTTTAGCACATTAGCATCTACAATAAGCTGATCAATGTAGACTTTACCACTTAGATAATTTGGAGGCAAGAAGATTAGCTTGCATTGATGTAGAATTTTGGGTACATACTTCACTCTTGCATATTCTTGGTTTTAATAGATCTATTATTTTTCTATATATATCGTGCAATGGTCAATATTGGTTTAACTATTTCAATTTAACTACGGCCTCAAAGTAACCATTTACTATTCCTGATCATCTATATTTTAACGTTCACTTCAATTTCAAGGTAACTGTTTACAACTTGTGGATTGAGATGCAACAAGATCACATGAAAGCCCACCAGGTGCAATTTGATGTTGATTCCACTGTTGATCAAGCAAGAAAAACCAATCCTAATATTTAGTGATCTTAAATTATCAGGTTACAACATGCTTATTATTAATTCTTGTGTCTGCTCTTAACAAAAAATATACATAAACTTGTGCTTCAATTATCCATTGTCAGGTTTATTTGCCAATCAACTTAGGTGGATCACAGTGGCCAGCATGTCAAATCAGCTTTGTCGGCAAAAGAATTACCATATACACTACTATAAAAATGACTTTTACTGACATTTTATTTCTAACACTAAAAAACGTGTCAGTAATTATCTAACTATGCATCATTTTCCACTTTTAACAAATAGACGTCACAAATTATTAATATTAATATATCAGTAAATTAAATATCAGAGATCACTGATACTTCAAAGATTTAAAAAAAATCATTAAAATTTGTTTTGATTTTAACTTGAACCTAAGACTTCTAAAACTCAAAACTTTTACGTTTAGATCGCAAATCGCTGGACGCCATAAAATTGAGTTGGAATTACAATGTTATATAAAATCTTAACATACAAAAAACCAAACCCTAATTCCCCTTCTCCATTGTGCAATAGAGCCCATGCTGCAGCCGCTGCGTAATTTTCTGGCCTTTCTTGACTTCTCTATCGTGAAAGATGGAGAATGACCAGGCCCAAACGCCCACATCCACGGCCGCGGCCAACCCCCACGGCCGCGCCCACCCCCACGTCGTTGCCGCTATCACTTCCCTTCAAGTGGTTCGACACTGCAGGTACTAAATTAAGAATTTAAAACATGTAAAACGAAATTTAAACATATCCCAAACTTAGCAATTGTCCCCATCTCGCTGTCTTTTATACACACAAATCTCTAACCCAAACTCAAACCCAAAATTGTCTCTTGCCTTTCTCTTTCTCTTTCCTTTTTCTCTTCTCGATCTCTTCCTTTTTTTTTTTGGTCCATTCACAAACTCGTTCATTTAACTCAAATAGATAATATAAAGCTAAAACCTTAAGTGAGGCTTTTCTTTCCTTTTTCCTTTTTTTCCCAAATTGAAAAACGGATCAAAACAGTAATCGAGGCTTCTTTCATCAAATTTTTTTCTTTTTATGGTCAAATTTCACTTTTTTTTGTTCAATATTCGAAACCCATTTGCTTGAATTTGAATAAAATTATTGAGAAATTAGTTAATTTTCTTGCTATGGAAGGGATACTGCACCTTATACGTAGACCTGTGAAGGAGATTTTCAATGACTTTAAGGGCAAACAGGTTGCCTTGATTAAGGCTTTAACTGTTGGTAATGGCTTAATATTTTATTTTCTTTGTCAAATTAATTAACGGGTTTGTTTTATTTTAGCTTATGATTATTAGGGTTTTTTGTTAATTTTAATTTTCTGGGTTGTTGCAGATGTTGAGAAATTCTACCAGTAGTGCAGTCTTGGTGGGATTTCTTTTCCATATCTATTTTTTTGTTTATTGAATTGTAATTTGAATTTTTTTTCTTTTTTTCTTTTTTTCCTATATTTCTATATTATATAGATTGAATGGCTGTGTATTTAGTAATTATTACGTGTTATTTATTGCTCTGTTTCATGTAAAGAGAGGCAAATTATGTTATAGAAACCAACATGTTTATTTATTTATTTTTTTCAGTTGGAAGATTTTTAATAGAGACAATGACTATGATATGAATTAACTAAGTTCATGCTTGTCTGAATGTTTTGAGATTGCACAAAGTTCATGATTTGTCTTTAATTCAAGAAGAAAATGCTTGTTTTTAGGTAGTTTTGCTTGTTGTAGCACTTGGAGACTTACATTTTCTTTGTTCATTTGCACGGTTAGTTTCGCTCTTATTAAAAAATTTATGTGTTTCCTCACTGGCATGGTCATTAATTCATTCCATGATTTTTCGTCTATAAACACACTTTTATTTGCCTTTCACTAGTTTGAAGGACTTTATTTTTTTTTAAATTAAAAAATTACAAAGATTGAAATGAATTGAAATTGCTGCTATAATGTACTTTCTTTGCTGCTGAAGTTCAAGGTATGTCTATTTAAATGAACTAGAACTTGAAAAATCTTGAAGTGTTGTTGTACCCATAGACTTCATTTTTGTTCTTGCACATTACACTTATTTTGTTCATCTTCTTACCTTCAATTTGTCGTAGAGGTTAACAATGCTTGACGGGAAATGGAGGTTTACATTTACAGTGGCTGAATCTCATGAACAAGAAGTTGGCAAACTGAGGTCTGTATTTTTTCCTCAAATTCATAGTTGAATTCATAGTAAGCTCAAAGCAATTGATTGAGGGAGAAAATAAATTGAGTTTTATTTATTAGTACAATTTTTGTTATTCAGTGCTTTACACTCTTCATGAAAACTTCTGCGATCTTGTCCTATTACCTTAAGGTACTACTGGATATTTGAGAAAAAATTAAAAATGATTAACCTTTTGTATCACCTTGGATGACATGTCGAGTGAATCCTGGAACATCATTTGTCAACCTTTTGATTCAGTAATAATTTATTAATTTTGAGAAATTAGTTTCATTTTATCTTGTTTGTACCTATAATGCATTGTGTTCAATGTTCTTGAAATTTTTGGGCATGGCTGCAAACAAATTTAGCAGTTTTTAATAGCCAACTATAGAGACACTTTAAAATTTGTCTTGGTGGTGAGTTTTTATGGTTTTGTAATTGGGGTGAAGGGTAGCAAATATCAATCTTGTCTAAAGAGCATTTGTGTAAGATTACTTTTGAGTATAGTGGGGCAGCCTATATTAGTATTTTTATGAAATAAGCAGAAAAATGAATCCCTTTCTGTTGTTAGCAATAAAAAGAATTTTCAAAAATGTAAATACCAAGCTTTCTAGTTGTACCGTTATTTGCAAAGATCTTTTCAATGTATTTGTAGATCCCAACATATCTTGATGCATGATCAATTAGTATATGATAGTATGGGTGATGATCTTTCCATTTGCTTCTCTTTTTCTATTTTTTTTGGGCATCATCGTCTAACGTAAGCAGGCCTCCTCCATGTTGATTTTTTTTAAAGAGTTTGGAGCTTATGCATTCGCAATTCTAAAACATGGGCCAATATGCTTTCTACTTGTTAATCTATTTACTTATTGTCAATTTTGCAGGTTAATTTTGAAGATGCGCAGAGAGGTTTTGTAGAGGTTGGGAAGGTATTTAAAACTTAAAGCTTTTAATTCTTCTTTTCCCTGCTTGATATATGTTTTCCCTATATAGTGTTTCAACATGACCTGATTTCATGCCTCCTCATTTATTCCAGCATCCATAAACACTGAAATTGACCTGATTAGTTTTTCTCCCAAAAATCCAAGAATTATTTTTTGTGGTATACTAATTGATTTTATGTACTTGTAGGTGGGAAAAGAAAAATGAAGCCGCTTGTGGATGTTCAGTGACATTATGTGCTTCTTTTTGTTGGTTAATATTTGTTGAATCTTAACTTAGTACTTTGTTGTTCAGAGCTTGTCCAAGACTTAATTTAGTACTTATATTTGTCTTTTCCAAACAATGATGTAGTTGAATTATATGAATTTAAGTGATGTATTTGAGATATTTCTTATGCAATTGTGTTGCGAGATTTTGTATATTTAATATATTTTGAGTTTTCCTTTGGTTGTAAAACAAACAGGAAAATATAATTAAAATAAAAGTATACTATTAACCAAAAGAATCATAACATCATTGAATACTGACACTAAATGTTTAAAATGACATCAATAATTTTTTATGTTATTGAGTCAGTGTGCTCTTGATACTGTAGTCTCATAAATTATTGACATATAAATAGTATCATTAAATACTAATGCTATCGTGTCATTATTTTAGTGATACCATAATGACATGAATTACTGACATAAAAATCACGGACACTAAAAATTAGTGTCAGTGTGTTTTGGCTGGAGCATTATTGATACAATTAACAAGTGTCAGGAAAAGTAATTACTGACACTAAATTAGTGTCAGTAAAGTCCATTTTTCTAGTAGTGATATGACCCACTCATTGATGGCTTTTCAACTGAACAAGTTGCTTCTTAGATGGCATGCATGCGAGTGCTTATTCTATGCATGCTAACTTAGCAAACTTCCACCATTATCATTCTGAGCTTATTATTTCAACAACGCCCTATGAAGTCGTCAGAGTCATGGGAGGCCTGCCACAATAAGAATCCAATTCAAGAAACTGTAGGGTTCTTGTGCTGAAGTTCATTAAGTACCTCACAACTCGTGCCCCTTTCAATTTCATTGCACAGGATGGGCCCTTGCTGACGAGGAAGATTGCCATATCGATGCTGCTAGATGAAATTGTTTGATCACTATGCTTGTTTCATCTCAGCAATATATATCAACATCTCAACAAGACTATAGCCCCTTTTGCATATACTTAAATGCTACAACAAACATTTAAACTTCTGCTGTGTTTTCCTTTACCGTGTTCATTGTATTTTGTTATATTATGGTTGAACTTTATATGTTGTTTGCTGGTTATATTTTTTTATATTTTGGTTGAACTCTATATGTGATAGTGTTTACTCTACTACCATCATCCTTTCATTGTCCTTTAGGTATTCTTCACTTTGTTTATGATAACATATTATATAATTGAAGAAAATTTGATGGATCAAATTAATTGACCATTTTGCTTAAAAATAAGACAAAAATAGAGGCAATGAGAAGATTGATTAGGATAAATGTTGCGGCAATAGCAATATCCATGGTCGTCATCTTTAGAATATCCAAGGAATTCATTTTCACAATCTTTTTTTACGTAGTTTAATAGTATAGCAAGCTTGCATAATTTTCTAGGTAGATTAGCTTTACAATCATATTAGCATGTATAGCTATCACCAGCGTCACAATCCCCTGAGCCATTTTTATGTTTTGATTTGCGTTTTGTCTTATAAGCACCTTTTACTAAAAGAGATATTATCATTTTTCCACCAAAGGTATTCTGACACATCATGTCAGTACCATGGTTTGGTAAAACCATCAATTTACCACCAAACTTTTAAACTGTTAGCATTTTCCCACCATTCCGTTAAAACTCAGTTAATATGTAACAGAAAATTCATAAAAGGTCAATTTTACCCCTGGAGTATAAAAGACCATGTAATTAACCTTTTATAAATTTTGTAATTAAATCATCATTTGATGTTCTTCCTTCTTAAAGGACAAAAATTACCCTTTATGAATTTTGTAAAATTGACCGTGTGGTGCTAGGTACCTCATAAATTGATTTAATTTATTTAATTTTTAAAGGAAAATTTTATTTATTAATTTGACGAGCTAAAGACAATTTATTCTACTACTAAAAATCAATTTATGAAAGGGAAAAAAAAGAACGTGCAATAGAAGCAATTCAATCTTTGATATGATGATAATAATTTTACACAAAAAATTAAATAACTAAATAAATTTGCCCTTTAAAAATTAAATAAATTAAATCAATTTATGAAATACCTAGCACCACACGGTCAATTTTACAAAATTCATAAAGGGTAATTTTTGCCCTTTAAGAATGAAGAACAACGAATGATGATTTAATTACAAAATTCATAAAAATGTTAATTACATGGTCTTTTACGCTCCAGGGGTAAAATTGACCTTTTATGAATTTTCCGTTACATATTAACTGAGTTTTAACGGAATGATGGGAAAATGCTAACAGTTTAAACGTTTGGTGGTAAATTGATAGTTTTACCAAACCATGGTACTGACATGATGTGTCAGAATACCTTTGGTGAGAAAATGATAATATCCCTTACTAAAATTTGGCCAAAATCTTCAATACATAATTTCTCTTTAATTACTGCCAACAACTGGTGCCTGCTATGAGAACAAGAAAGATTAATGTAGAGAAGTCCTTCTTATTGTACATGTTAAAAAAATAATAAGTATTCATTTTTTTCTTGTTTTTGGCACAAGTTCAAGGTTGTTTTAGCTCCATTTAACTCTATTATTAAATCTGTTCATTAAAAATATCTTAATTTTATCTATTTATTTATTTACTTTACAAGTTCAATTTTTTTAATTTCATATGCACGAACTCTTTTCAAAAAACTTGACCGTTATAGTTACACTAAAAAAATGTATGTCTATTTAATCAAGCAATTATTATTGCATCAAATTTCGTATCCTATTCATGCCTAGATACAATTACAAACTCTCAACAGACCATGTCCACTGTTTACTTTCACATATATTGTCTATCAATGTAAATGGCCTCCCAAGGAAAATCATATTATAGCAGACTATGTCCGTGCTTATACATGGCCTACTCAAAGAAATAATAATATTTTTATCTACATCTATACACTTATACATGCTGCCTAAATTTTGGTAAAAAAAATCTTTGCATACCACATCAAACACTTATAACCGTTGACAAGAAAATTATTACAAAACTTTAGTATACCTCATTTAGGAGGAGCAACAAACTATAGAGCGGGACGCAAGAGACTTAGGGTTCATTTATGATTGAGGTGCTGTAACTTTTAAGCTACAGCTGCTGTGGAAAAAAAAACTGTAATTATGAAATAAAAATAAGTAATATATAGTAAATGTAAATTTTAAATAATAATTTTGATAAAATTATTAAACATATAATAGATTTTCCATTATACAAATGAAAAATAATCAACATATCTTTCAAACTATAGCAATTAATATTTACCAAACACTTTAGTGCTGTACTTTTTAATTTACAGCTGCCCAACTTCAATTTCAAACGCACCCTTAGAGGTTGGTAATGGTTGGCTCGAAGAAATTCAAAGTTTAGTTGATGAAGACAACCAAGAGGAGCCGTAGAAACTTTATTCTCTAAGTTGTTTAATTATTACTTTTTTTATTGTAGAGACTTAGATTACCTTAGTTTTCCTAAATTTTGTTTTATTTTATTTTGTTAGATGGTTTAGAACTACAAACGTTTTGTGAAATTGACTTATATTCTGAGAATCATAGTAATAAGCATAACATAGAATCACATGCATGGTATGCATACATACAATATCATAACTCATAACAATTTCACTTTCTTCTTAGCATGAATAATATATCATTTAATTTACAATCAGAATTGTACTAAAAAAAACGTCACTAAGATATAAATGTTATGCAATATACAAGTGTTTTCTATTTATTGGGTGCAATTATTGAATGTAACCAAATGTGTTCATTAATGTATATTCAATACAAAAATTGTGCTAAAATAAAGGGCATCCAGTCCATTGCTAGGAAAAGGAAATGGGTTCCAGCTGCTTGTAAGCAGTTGGGGTATCATTAAAGAATGGGAGAGAGGTAAGTAACTCTGTTTGTCATAATTTTTCAATATTTCGGCCTTCCATCAAATCCATCTTCTCAATTGGACAGTCTAAAATGGCCACGTTTCAAATTTAATTACTTCGTAATAACTTTCTTTCTTACCGGATGCAAACCGATTATTACAGTTTTCTCATAATTTTTTATGCTACACGTGGCGAGCTCAGCAACCTTCCATTATCGTATCAAAATCTGTTTTATACAATTTTCTGTAACATAGCAACACCCTTTAAACAAGAACTGATATTTTCACCTAGTAAAAATGAAGAAAGAATTAAATGACATAATCTGAGATGTCGTGAAGTCAGCAAGATAAAAGCACTAGTAAAATTATTCAGCTGTACCAACAACTTATTGACTTCTCACTTTCATTGTCGACATCATCATCGTTATATTAGCACTAATAATAAGAATACAATAATGATAGCAAGACTTGAGAACTTCTGCAGAATAAGCTCTAAAGATCCCACAAATGCCATTTAAAAAAAAAAAAAAAAAACTGATCATCAAGAATTCAAGGAAAGGAACTCAGAAACAAAGAAACTAACTTTTTTGTGACCCTATCTTTTTAGTCCTGACTAATAAAAAAAGTACTTCGTGATTTTCTATTATTAACAGAAATTAAGATACCAAGAATTATATTTTTTGATAGGACTTCTGACTTTTCTAAGCCAATATTTTTGAAAGGACCCTAACACTAATTCATATAAAATGTCCTGTTAAATTTTCATCCATTCTTCTAATACAAAACAATCTATTCCTTTTATATGAAGTACATTATGTTGTGCCAAATACCCCCTAACCAGGGCAAGTACAAATTGTCACAGTTAGACAAGCTCCAAGCTATTTGTAATAATTTGCTACAAATTGAAGAGACAAGATAATGTTAAAAAGTAATCACTTTGTTGAACATGTACTTATAATTGACTAAACAACTAAGATATTACAAGAAACAAAAGAGAATCCAACTTCCAGAGAGTCAAACTTACATGCATCACAATAATATTAAATTTTCTATCACCAGATACATAAATAATATCAACTAGTACCCCAACATAAGATCAACTAGTACCCCAACATAAGATGGAAAATAATATATCCAGGTCATTCCATAAAATTCACAACGTTTTGCAATAGAAAATGCCAAATGAAAGAACAAAAGGTTCGTGGGAAAATATGACATCCGCAGAAAGAGATCCCTCCTGTTCATGTCACAAACAGAGATCTTGAGTATAGGATCCCATGTATACATGGCCGTATAATTGGGCATACATTGGGCATACGCAATGTCCTGTGCCAAGATGGACTCAGTTTTGCATCTGGGATTTATAGATGTCATAGCCAGAGGTGGCTGCAGTTACTGGTGACAATCTGATAGAGAAGGAATATGCTACAGCAGGAACGAGATACTTATCGTGGACACAAGGTGTCCAGCTATCATCGCCACCCAGACCCATATGTTTGTGGTCAAGATGCACCTGTAATAACACCAGCACCAGCTGACACACAGTTATAGTACGTGTGAAATCTGTTATACATTCACATGCATATTTGACGGTAGAGAACATACTGACAATGATGAATGAAGTATTGGATCACTAGGCCTAATAATCATCTTAGCACTATAAAACCTTTTACTGGCAAGTGGCAATGATATTTTTAACAGGAAAAGGTTACCTCAATCTTGTCTTCTTTTACAAGTTGCTCATTGTGCGTTGCCCTGTCAAGTTCTGTGGTGGTGTAGTAACTTGCATTCAACTGCATGGGTGGAGAGCTGCTGTACATTGAAGCATAAATTCCAATTCCCTCCTTGTTTTGGAATGTCACCCATCTAACATCTGCCCTACCTGCACATTCTCCAGGAACAATGTAAGGCACATGCATGTCCCCAACTATCTGCTCATAGACATCAACATGGGCTGCCGCTTTTCTATCTGGATAACATTCAAATGGTCCTCTTCCGTAAAACTTAATCTTGTCCATTGATTGTTCCAAATGGAACTCAACTCCAACACGTGGTAAAGGTGGAAGATCAGAAGTATTTGGTTTGAAGTTGCATTCCACAATGACATTTCCAGAACCATAGATTGTGTAATCTATAACAATTTCAAATAAAGCTTTTGCCTTTTCCAATTTGGTTAAGGAACTCATGTCAACCCTTGGTGTCCCATCATAAACCACTCGTATTTTCACAAAATAGTCTGTAACATTCTGAATAGAACAACTCTTTGTAAGAAAAACAAGGCTATCAATACCTGCAGCTCTCCACCTGGAGTAATAACTACTTTCCCCTCCCCCTTTGTCATTATCAGTAGGTGCTCTCCAGAAGCATGGGAATATGCCTCTTTTCATCACAGAAACTCCCTCAACCTGCCATATTGCACACATCGTTGCTCAGCTATGTGCACAAAAAAAAAAAGGGAAAACACTAGTGCTTAGCAAAGAAAATGCAAGAATAAGTTTCTAGGCAATTATTGTACAAGTCATTGCAATCAGGTTTGATTTGGCTTTCAGTATTATTTTCAAGATTGACATTACCATCAACAAACCATTGACACTACAAATTTTCTATCTGCACCCAAAGTTGTTAGTGCTATCACATTTTACATGTTATGCTCACCCACACAAGATTGCTATTTAATAAAATTGAAAACACGTGGCATCTAATCATCGTGACTGATGTTTACATCCTACTCTGAGTCTTACCCACACACGATTGAAACATTGAATATTTTAAAAATAAAAGAAATTTCAACTTCTCTCGTCTCACTCAGCCACCCCTTCTGAATATTTTAAAAACAAAAGAAATTTCAACTTCTCGTCTCACTCAGCCACCCCCTCCTCTCATCGTTAGCTCCTCCCATTGCTCGCAGCCATGCCTCACACTGTCAATGTCACTAGCCGCCATGGATCATGTCACCTTACTCATTCACACTCCCATCATCAGTTTTCAGTTAATTTTTTTTAAAAAATGAAAAAGGAAAAAAGGGTCTTCATTTATATTTCAGCCTTTCCCTGGCCATCACTTACCAACTCACCTCTAGTTGCCGACTTGCTAGCTGCTATTTTTCTTTTTCACTGGGCATTGCATCCAACCTCAACACAATCCTTTTTATTATTTTTATTATTGTACCTTAATTTTAAATTTTTAGTTCGACAAGATTGTAGTTCGATATAAATTGTTTGTAATGACATTAAATCCCAAATCGAGGATAAATTGGTGTAACTAATAGCATAAATGGATGTAATAGTAATAGTTGTTTCCACCTTTCTACTTCCTACTATGAATCGGGTCTGGTTTATCTTCTAAAATATTGATATGTGCTGAAAGAAACCCAATGGCTGGTCTGAACAGGTTTTGAAACAAGAAAACCAAATATATTTCAGTTCATTATAGTTTTGGCCAAAAACGATCTAAAACGACGTAAGCCCATACGTAATTTCACATTAATTTGTGATTCAGTATAGAAAAATTGAAAGCAGTAGATAAAAGAATTTATAAAGTTCCCGGACTATGGTATTCCTCAAAAACAGTTAATAATCACCATAAATAAACAAATATCCATACAAGTTTTAAGCTATTTCTAAAAATACCTGACACTTTTTTCTTCTACATCAGAAAATTCAACACCTAGTATCCATCATAGAGAATTTCATCTACAATGAAAATCTAGGGACCCACCAATGGTTTAATACACATATTTTCCGCAATTATTTAAAAGAAATTGGTCGCCCCAAAGGCTAAACTAAAAGGCCTGTCATGCATGATACTTGTGTAAATGAACATTGTGATGTACCACAAATTCTTCAACACCTAAAGCCTTTGATTGAGAAAGGAGAAATATTTGTCAGATTTTGTATTTTAGATGTCAAAGAATTATGTCTAATTATCTCTAAAATGCTGAAATGCATGTTTTCTTCATTACAGACGGAATCAAGTTAAACATAATTCCTAGAAACTTGATCTTTAAGAGAACTGTAATAAGCTTGTTACATGGAACATACACAAACACAAAGCAAATAAAAAACTCAAGCACTAGTCACCACACTTTTAACTAATGTAGTAGATAGTTTCGACCATGCGGAAAACAGGCTTGAAATGATGTTAAGAACCCATTAACCCTATGAATTTAAGTTAATAGGAGCAAGTCTGGGAGTAATATTGAACCTCTACAAAGTCCAATAAATGGTTGGCTAATTTTATAATAGTCTAAGACCTAGTATAGAGTACCTTCCAGCTCTCAACAGCTCCAGTCTGAATGTCAAATTTAATCTGCCAACTATTCTGGTGACTCAGTTGAATCGTATTACCAAGATTTTCCTGGAGAATAATAGCATCTCCAGTTCTAATGACCTGGAAGCCCACAAATAAGTAAAGCGGAGATTAATATCATTTTTATAATTAATGCATCTTAATTTCTGAGTAAAATATGAAGAATAATTACATGAGGAAGTCTCTCTCTTTTAGAAGGTAACTGGACTTGAGCAGTTGAAATAACATGACCAGCTTCAGCCCAACGTGTAGAATTCATAAGTTTAGCAGTTACCGTCAAAAATATTTCTTCAGCAGAACATGAATTCCATAGAGAATACCAGGGACTTGATTTCAATTCTATTTCATAATTGCTATGGGGTTTTATCAGTGGAAGAGATAGAATTCCAAATCCAAGCTTGTAACCATCCCCGTGAGCAACCCAGCTAAACTCTAGCCCTTGTGTTGTTTCAAAAAAATTAGTGTTGGATATCTGTAAAGTGAAATTTCAGCTATAAGTAACCTGCAATTAGGTCAAGAGTGAGTCAAAGCCAATTGAATTAAGCATGTACCTTAAGAGTGCCTTTCTTTAAGGAAACCTTGATTGCTTGATAAACATATTTAACTTCTGAAAATGACAATGAAGGCAATAGTTGTGATGCAAGCTGATAATTAAGGTAATCATCTCAAAAATCACTATAAGTACCTTAAATCCTACATTTGACATGTAAATAGTTACCATGTAATGCAGGATGCGGAGTTCGATCTGGCCAAAGAAGGCCGTTCAAACAAAAGTTCAAGTCATTGGGGGTATCTCCGAAGTCACCTCCATAAGCCCAGTGTTTAGTACCATCAGCAAGCTCTCTCAATAGCCCCTATTTGCAAGAATACAAATATTTAAGTCTCCCAACACATAAGTATACACTAAAAAGCCCAATAAAAGTGAAAGAAATAAAAGGTATAGAGAAAGAGACAGAGGAACATAGATGAGATAAGAAGACATTATGGGAAATAATTTCAATTATACAAAGCTTCAATAAATACTTCTAAGAGAAGAGGCCGGATACAGCAGGTATAGCAGGGAAACTGGCTTTCAGTTTCATAATCAGAAACAGGGGCTCTTGTGCAGAGAACAAACTGGCATCCAGTTTTCATCTCGCACTTAAACAAAGCTGTAGGTTCTTAGAAGTTAAATTTTATTCACACTGTATGTGCATTCATGCATAGGTCAAAGGGTATGACAGAGAGGCTTCAATGTTTAAAAGAAAATTAGAATTTAGAAAATGAATAACACATTAAGGTGTGTTGAAAATATGTTGATCATCCACTTCATTTCTAAAGGATTCAGAAAGATTCTAAACCTGGTCAACCCAATCCCAGATAAAGCCTCCTTGGAGACCAAATGTGCTATCAATGGCTTCCCAATATTCATGGATATTCCCATTACTGTTGCCCATTGCATGCGAATACCTGTCATCTGACAATCATTAGGACCCCTAAGTAAACAATGTACAAGAAAGAAAAAAAAAAAAAAGGAAGAAAAGGCTATTTATCTTGTCATTCACCATCTAAAGTTAGAAATAAAATTGAAAAGGAGTAGCATACTCGCACAATATCAAAGGACGAGTTTCAGTTGGATCTTTTGCAATCATCACTATGTCCCAAACACGCATATACATCGGGCACACAATATCAGTAGACGGAGTTCTAGATCCACCTCCTTCATAGTGCAGTAGCCGCGAGGGATCCTTTCCTCGTATCCAACCTAAATGAAAGCCAACACATCATTGACATCCAGTTTGACTTAATATGTACGAGGAACGAAAAGGTAATGTAATGAGGGAAAGAACTGATGGAAGGGCAGGTATGATTTCGGTACTTTTTATTTGCTTTTATAGGAAATCATTCATAGATTAATTCAGAATTTGTACTTTCTACTAACCTGTGTTTACTGTAAAAGATAGCCTTCATAATCTCTACTATCCAAAGACAAAACTTTGCGGCAAGAAGAAATTTTATATCTTTTCCCTCCTATTTCTACTGTATTTTTCTCTCCTTTCTCAATTTCCAAACAGGAAAAGAAGGAAAAATTATAAAAGAAAGAGGAGAGAAAAGTTATCATTCAATTTAAGACCTGAGTAAAACAATGGTCTCATTGTCTAGGACTTTTAATCATAAGTTTCTGGAGCGTCATTGGGGAGCGAATTCTTAAAAACTCCCACGTTGGGATTCTTAGGAGCTTTCTGTTCATCCACCCCGCAAAACAATGGTCTAAATGTCTAGGAATTTTAGTCATAGGTATGTAATTGAGAAAGGCAGAACAACCGTCTATCAAAGCTTTCTCAAATTATAATTCTAGGATATAAACTCATACACCACCAAGTGTCGTGTACTATTTATTCTCTGTTATTCCTTACAAAATGAGGGACATGTGACAATTATATAACAATGGCACATCAGTTAAGCTGTAGTTTTATCAATATGCCATGAAACTAGACAGAGGAGGTGCACTAAGTCTTGTCCACGAAAAAAGAAGATTGTTATCCTTCTATTCTCAATGTAATAGACATACTCAAAACATTCTAATGCTCATCAATCAATTGTTGATTTTACTACAATACTTAAATCCTCAACTTGTCACCTTTTAATTCCAGGAAAATTTCAACCGCCACTGGTATTTGATAGCATTTTCAGGATTGTGTTTTGATATGAAAATATGTTAAAGGTAAAATTGCAGTAATTAAACCTTTAACTGAAGAAGTTCTTTGAAAATGCCGAACAAAGCTCTTTCAAGAGATCTTTTACAGATCAAAATTCCATGCACGCCCAGCTCAAAATAAATTAAAGTAATAAAAAATTAAAATTATAAAAAAAATAGTTGAAAAGTAGAATCAAGTACCAGCAGCAGCGGAATGATTAGGGCCGTGTCCAGCCTCATTTCCTAAGGACCAACAAATAATGCTTGCATGATTTTTGTCTCTCTCCACCATGCCTATTACACGATCCATCATTGCAGCAGCCCAACTTGGTTCCATAGTAGGATGCTTCAAATGTTCCGAAAAATAGAAACCATGTGTCTCAATATTGGCTTCATCTATCATGTACAATCCAAACAAATCGCACAACTCGTACCAACGGGGATGCTGGGGATAATGACTGTTTCTCACAGCATTGATGTTGTTTTGCTTCATAAGAACCAAATCCTACAAGCAGAAGAATACAAAATCTCAAATGCCATTGACAGAAACCATCAAATTAAGTAAAGACATTGGCCAAGGGAAAAGTAGGACCAAACAGTACCTTAACCATGCAGGATTCAATGTTTGTCTTTCCAACACGAGGATGATGCTCATGCCTATTCACACCTCTTATGACCACTGGATTGCCATTAACAAGTAGTTGTTTTGGGGCTTTTGATACTTGTCGTATGCCAACAAGACATGATTCACAGTCAACGACAGGGCCAGATGCATGTTTTAGGATGACAACTAGCGTGTACAAATTTGGCTGTTGAGGAATGCCAATAAACAGCAAATGGATTAATATGCAATTATAGGTAGGTATAATTGCAAGTTAAGACATACTCCTTCACCTTACATGAAAGAGTATAATTCATCAGGTAATTACTAAAATGAAACAAAGTTCCAAGATAATTCTTTTCAACATTGAAGTACAATCTTGAAGTTTCCTAACTGAGAATAAAAAGCATCCATCTCATGCCAACTTTTCAATTTGCACTTTCTCATGGATGGTAAAAAGCACTAAAATATTCTACATCAAAGAGAAAAAAGAACTTAAGTAACTCTAGAAAGGAAATGAAGGCACTGGAATAAGGAATGAACTGAACTTTTTAGTAATAGCACTGATCACGATAGGTTCCTATAGTCCTTGACATGTCTGGTATATACATTAAAGACATACTGCATAAATCCATGCATCAAAGAGAAAAAAAGAATTGCCATAACTGTAGAAAGTCAATGAGCATGCCAAACTCAACCCTTTTTTTTTAAAATAAAGGATTAGCACCAGCATCTATTGAATTGAATGATATTCTTCATTCTGAATTTTCATATTTGATACCAACCAAAGAAAAGAAAAGGAAAAATCCACTTGATTAATATATTTATTAAAATATAAATTTGATAGCTGAATGTGCATAGATTCCTCACTTGCTCCGCAGACCATAGCCTGGGCATTTCCAGTTTTCCCACAAGCATGTAACCAGGAAATTCGACACTTGCAGTAGAGGGGTTGAGCTGTATGTTAGCCACCTTAGATGAAAGTAGATCAATGCATCCATCACAGTTATACCAGCTTCCAGTATCATATAATCCAGCTTCAATGACAAAGTTGGCAAGGATACTGTCTTTAGATATTTCTGGGGAGCAATCTATTTCCACTTCAACCTGAATAATGATGACAACATCTCAATAAGTCTTGACAAGAAATACAACAGAGAACATGATAACTTGAAGATGTATCAGTCACTGACCATACAACAATTCAAACACACATGGCATGAGTAAGCCAAATAGAGGAAGCAAGCATGATGCTTACACAATTTATCAATTATGCATAATGATAATGATGAGAAATCACAATGGAAAACATAAATATGGAACAAAACTGTGATCAAACCATAACCTCTCTGAGGTCTCTTATCAATACTTGTTAGTTATTCCTCGAAAAAGATCATTTGTGACTAAAATAAAATGCAGCGCCTTGTTGCGTGTGCTCATCTGTCACCCCACCTTCAATGTTTCCTTTGATGTCTTTTTGATTAGGAACAGGACAAATTTATTTCTATGACAAGAGAGATACAAAAGGTCTACCAGCAGACATTTTGGCTTATTACAACAGGTGCTAATATAGCCCTTTTTAACATTTTGAGGTGCAACCTGCAAAATTTTTACCGGCAAGATTGAAACAAATGAACCAGAATCCTTAGAAGTGAGTCACTTCGTAGCAGAGAAAGCTAAAATTTATTTTGTTGCTTTGTAAGGTTTGAACTCCGTTCTTCCCTTAAACCAATCTCCTCCCAGCCATCAGAAAAATGAACCTGTCCGGTCTGCAACACTCTGGATAAGCTCTGCAATTTGATCAGGTAAAATCAGCTCCATGTAGGTTATTAATCAGATAGTTCTATCTAGAACTGCTTCTGATTGTTGCCCCATTGTTTTAGAATCTAATGCTATAAAATGGGGACCTGTTCCTTTTAAATTTGAAAATATGTGGCTGCAACATCATCAATTTAATCAATGCATTGGAGATTGGTGGAGTGGGATGCAGTTTACCGGTCATGAAGGATATAATTTCATGATCAGAATAGGGAAGGTTAAGGAGAAGCTGAAGAACTAGAATAAGGTTGTTTTTGGTAATAAGGAAAAATAGAAGAAGTTGATTGAAGATTAGAAGGTCAATTCATCGAAATTGACAAAAGCAGGCAGGGCTGATGGACGAGACTTTATTCAATGAAAGAAAGCAGATTAAGTCTAGGCTGCAGAAACTAATCTTTCAAGAAGGAGACAAGGTGGAGGCAAAAGGCTAAGTTAGTGTGGGCAAAAAATGCGGATGGCAATACCAAAATGTTTCATAAAATAGTAAACGGGCAGAGAAACAGGAATATGATCAACAAGCTAGAAACATCAGTGGGAGAGCAGATTAAGGACAGTAGAAAAATTGAAGAGGAAATTTTAAATTATTTTTCCAATTTGTAATCAAGTGAAGAAGATTTGAGACCAACAGTGATCGGACTTAATTGGGCCCTTCTTAAAGAACAGCTTGCAGTCTGGTTAGAAACAAAGTTTGAGAAAGAGGAGGTTAAAAAGGCCATTGATCAATGCTGCCTAGACAAAGCCCCAGGTCCAGGTGGTTTTTCTTTGGCATTTTTTCAACTTACTGGGAGATTATTAAAGATGATATGAAAGTGATGGAAGAGTTTTTTGAAAAAGGGGTTGTCAACAAAATCACGAACGCCACTTTCATTTGCCTTGTTCCTAAGAAGAAAGAAACTATCAAGATTGGAGAGTTTAGGCCTCCATGCCCTGTCACAAGCCTATACAAGATTATGAAAAAAGTCTTATCTCTTTAGTTGAAGAGAGTTTTTGCGAAACACCATCTCTACAGCCTAGTCAGCTTTTATTCTAGGCAGACAAAATTTTTATGTTGGCAGCTAATGCAGTTGTGGAAGAGTGTAAAAGGAAGAAAGAAGGAATGATGATTAAGATTGATTTTGAGACAATCACAAAGATTGGAACTTCTTGAATTTTTCAGTTTTCATCAATGGTCGCCCTAGGGGTCTTCTTGAAGCTACAAGGAGGCTTAGACAAGGCAATCCTTAATCTCCTTTTCTATTTATTTTAGTAGTGGATGGTTTGACCAAGTTGATGGAAAAGGCTCCTGAAGCAAATATAGTGATCGGCATCAAAGTTGGTAAGGGGAAGATGATGGTCTCTCACCTCCAATTTGCCGAGGATACTCTCTTTTCTTCATCAGAAAAGGTTTAGATGATAGATAATCTTCTCAAAGTAGTTGAAGTTTTTAGTCTTATTTCTGGTCCTAAAGTGAATAAAGCTAAAAGCTTTGTTGTAGGAATTAATTCTACTGAAGAAAAAGTGAATGCCTTAGCTAATCAATTTGGCAAGTCAATAGGAAGTTGAGCTATTAAGTATTTAGGTCTTCCTGCAGGAAGCAATCCCAGATCTTCAAGTTTTTGGGATCTGGATGTGGAGAACAAAAGAAGACTTGGAGGATGGAAAAAAGCCTTTCTTTCCAAAGGTGGCAGGATTACTTTTACTCATTCCGTATTGTCAGCTCTTCCTACCTACTTCCTTGCCTTGCTCAAAACATCAAGGTAGCCAACAGAAAAGAAAGGTTGATAAGGGATCCCTTTTAGGAAGGTTTTGATGAATCAAATGACTGTCACCGTATTATATGGGATGTAGTTTCAAGATCTAAGTTTAAAAAAAGGTTAGGAATTGGAAATGTGGTGAAGAAAAATACAGCTGTTTTAGCTAAGTGGCTATGGAGATTACCTCTTGAAAAAAGATTCTCTTTGGCATTCGGTGATTAGAAGTAAGTATAGCCTACACTCAAATGGTTGGGACTAATGTGGTTAACAACGCAAGTCTTAGAAGCCCTTGGAAAGCAATCGCAAAGAAATTCCCTCTTCTCTTTCTCACATGAAACTAAAGGTGGGGAATGGTAAGGTTATTTGGTTTTGAAAGTGTGGAGAAAAGGAGAAAAAAAGAGACGGAGCTAAAAATATTTCTCATTAATTCAAAGACAATAATCGGTACAAAACAAACAGGAAAACTAGAGATTAATTCTAAAGCTAATTTGAGGACTGTAAAATTAAAATTTCTCTACTTTCTTGGTTTATAGTAGTTTCTTAATTTATTCAAATGATAAGAAGACAACTAAAATCCCTCAAATATCAACACTCCCCCTCAAGTTGGCACAAAGATATCAATCATGCCCAACTTGCTAACTTGAAGTTCAAATAGCTGTCTCATCAAGCTCTTGGCGAAGATATTTGAACATGCTTCATAGTGGGAACAAAAGGAGTACAAATTATCCCTTATTTGAGCTTCTCTTTCATAAAAAGTCTATCAATCTCAACATGTTTCGTTCTGTAATGTAACATCGGATTATGAGCTATACTGATAGCCGATTTATTATCTCAGTACAACCTCATAGGGAGACTAAATGGCTGTTTAAGTTTTCCAAGAACCCGTTTTAGCCAAAGTACTTCACGCACTTCTTCAACCATCTGAATGAAATTCAGCTTCTGCACTACTTCTGACGACAACACTTTGCTTTTTGCTCCTCCAAGTAACCAAACTGCCCTATACAAAAGTGCAATATCCAGATGTTGATCTTCTATCAATGGTCGAACTTGCCCAATTTGCATTAGTATAAACTTCAATTCCTCTCTTCTCATTTTTACCAATAAAACAAACCTTTCTTGGAGTTGCTTTCAAATAATGAAGAATTCAAAAAGCTTCAAGGTGTTCCTGACAAGGAGAATGCATAAACTGACTTACCATACTTACAGCAAAAGCTATATCAAGTCGAGTATGAGATAAATAAATCAACTTCCCAGCTAATTTGAGACATCTGCCAATATCCACATGAACCCCTCCTTTCGCTTCTCCAAGCTTCACATTTGCTTCTATCAAAGTATCAGCCGGCTTCCACTAACTCACACCAATTTCTTTCAAAAGATCCAAGGTATACTTTCTTTGTGAAACCATTATACCTCTCTTTGATCTCACATTTCCATTCTCAAAAAACATCTCAATTGCCCTAAATCCTTGATCTCAAACTCCTTCACTAAACACTGCTTCAATTGACTCATTTCTTTTGTATCATCCCCTATCAAAATTATATCTTCTACAAACGATCAAGACAAAGAATTGTCTTTGGTAGAGATTTTTGTAAAGAGAGTGTGATCCGCCTGTCCACAAACGACCAAGACAAAGAGTTGTCTTTGGTAGAGATTTTTGTAAAGAGAGTGTGATCCGCCTGTCCTTGACTATAGCCCTGACTCTTCACAAACTATGTAAACCTATCAAACAGGCTCTAGGTGATTGTTTCAGACCATATAGTAATATTTTAAGTCATACATACCTTGGATCCAAACTTCTCAGTAAAACCGGGTGAAGGCTCCATGTAAACTTCTTCTTCAAGATCACCATTGAGAAAAGCATTCTTTACATCTGACTAATTTAAAGACTAGTTAAGATTTGCAACAACTAACAAAAGAACATGAATGGTGTTTCGTTTCAACACCTGGGAGAAAGTCTCCAAACAATCTACTCCATGAGTCTGTGTATAACCTTTAGCTGCCAGGCAAGCTTTGTATAGTTCCGAGGGCCATCAAAAGTTATATTTTAAAATGAATATCCACTTACAACCAACAACAGCTTTCCTTGTGGCAGATCAACCTTTTCCCAAGCAGCATTCTTCTCCAGAGCTCTCACATCCTCAAAAATAACTTCCATCCATTTAGGAACATTTAGAGCTTCGTTTACATTATCTAGAATAACCACACTAAACACTTGTGAAATGAAAGCATGAAAAGGAGGGAGACACATTATTCTAAGAAATAAAGTTGGACAGAAAATGATTAGTACAGGACCTAACAACTTTCCTACAAGCAATAGGAAGATCATCTTGATTCGAGGAATTTGACTCATAATTACCTAAAGGATTATTGTCAAGATTTTCCGATGGAATATCATGATCCAACCTCTAGTTAGATTCTTGGTGATGCTGTAGGATAGTGTTCCTTTTTGTTTTTTCATACTCTTTTGAATATACAAGACCTTTATACCATTTTGCACACATCTTAAACTTTTCAGCATTTTATTTTATGTGATGACATTAACGAAGGTTGTCCAAAATTTCCAACATTTAATTCATTTGTATTTCCTTTCTCATTTACTTCAAGCAAAACATCATTATTAATACGATCAAACTCAATGGTTAAGTCAGAACCATTTAAAAACACATCATTTTCACTATTGTTCTTCCCCCCTTGAAGATGAGAACTGTGATAGTATGATTATCCTTCAAAGAAAGTGACATCCATAAAAGCAAACATTTTGGTCAAAACTGGATCAAAACATTTATAACCTTTTTGATTTGCAGGATAGCCTACAAAAATATATGTATGTGCTTTTGGATCAAGTTTTCTTCTCCTAGGGTCATGGTTATAAACAAAAGCAATACTACCAAAAATTTTTAAAAGAATACTTGTTACTAACCTTGAAGTTGGAAAATATCCATTGAAAAACATTCATTGGTGTCTCAAACCCCAAAGTTCTTTTAGGCATTCTGTTTAACAAAAAATGTGGCTGTTATAACAGCTTCTTCCTAAAGATACTTTGGAATTTTAGTTGTAGAGCTCAAGGCCCTAGCAACTTCAAGAAGATGCTTATTCTTCCTTTCAACCACCCCATTTTGTTAAGGAATATTGCTATAAGAACTTTGATATATAATCCCTTTCTCATCAAAAAAATTCCCTGATACATGATTAAAAACCTCTTTGCCATTATCACTCCGAAAAATTTTGATCTGAGTTTGAAACTGTGTTTGCACCAGAGTATAAAAATTATTCAACACACTTTCAGCATTAGATTTATTTTTTAGTAAAAATACCTAAGCAACCCCAGTATGATCATCAATAAACGTAATAAACTAGCGTTTTCCAAAAAAGGTTGCCATCTTAGAAGGACCCCATAAACCATTGTGAATCATAGTACGATGATGTTTAGCTAATTCACAAACGTCACATCGAAAAATAAAAGCATTTTTGTTCATGAATAATTTGGGTAACAATTGCTTTAAATATTGAAAATGTAGATGTCCTAACCGAAAATGCCATAACATAATCTGTCATTGGAAATAGAAATAGAATTAGAACAAATCCATTGGTCTTGCCTTCCAAAGTTTGAAACATTGTTAAAGAGGTAAAGGGTCTTGCCTAGCATCCCCAATCACCTTCCTCGAGGTTAAATCTTGAAATTTACATTGAGACGACCAAAAATTGATTTGACTTTATTGACTGATTATAGGATATATGAGGAACGTGAAAGACATCTTTCAGAGCAAGAATAGGAGAAATAGTAATTTTTCCTTCTGTGCAATAGTTGTAAAGGAATCATCTGCTATTTTGACCTTTCGATTTCCTGCACAAGGTGAAAAGAAAACAACTGTGTGGATCCCGTCATGTGATAAGTGGCTCCTGAATCTAATATCAAGAGGTGTTTGGATTGACATAGGTAAAGCCTATATTGGGCTAAAGAACAAGATGAACTAGAATTTCCTACGAATTGGGATTGAAACATTTTGTATAGGTGCTCCATTTGTTCCTTAGTGACTGCTCTTTTGAATTAGTGGTGCTAACCTGAAAAGCACGAGTATCTTTCTTCTTCCAATTTACAAGTTTTCCATGGCGTTTCCAACAGTTTTCTTGTTTACGCCATGGTTTCCGCCAATGATCACCCCGTGGACTTTTGTTTGCCTCCTTATCTATCTCCTTGCTGCTCATTATCACAAGCTACAAGAGCAGAACCATCAGGATCAATCTCTAGTTCCTCTACTCCTTTTAACATTACCTGTCTCTGAGCCTCCTCTCTGTGAACCTCAAAAATACTTCTCTAATAGAGGGAAAAGGTGTCCGCCTAAAAATTCGACCTCAAATCTCATCGACGACTTTTTTTAGACCTGCCACAAACATGAACACTCGACCTCACTCGACCTTTTGCTAGTATCGAGCGCTATCATTCAGACTCTCCCATACTTCACTTCAAACATATCCAACTCCTACCACAAAATCATCATGTCATTACAATAGGTGGTTACATCTTTATCAATTTGTTGCAACAGCCACATCCAAGTGTTAATCTCAAACAATTGAGAATGATTCTCTAGGTCAGAGGATGTCCCTCCAACAGCCTCCCATACATCATAAACATGTGGCATAAACATGAATAGCTTTCCCAAAGTTGGTTCCATGGAATTAATAAGCCAAGCGGTAACCATCGAATTTTCCAATCACCATTGTAGGTATTTCGGATCATCAGCGGCTGAAGGTTTGATTTTTCCATTCAAATATCCGAGTTTTCCCTTGCCATCATCAAACGCATAGATTAAGGCCATTTTAAATAGTTTTTACTATTTAACTTGTGAATGGTTGTTAGCGTCGGAGAAAGTCAAGTTAGAGCCAACCATGGCTGCTTTGTAATTCATGGGCGAACCTTAAGGCTCTAATACCATATAAAGAAAGAGGAGAAAAAACAGAAAGACATAGTTAAAATATTTCTCGTTAATTCAAAGAAAATAATTGGTACAAAACAAATAGGAAAACTAGAGAATAGTTCTATGGCTAATTTAAAGACCGTAAAATTAGAATTTCTCGACTTTCCTGATTTATGGCAGTTTCCTATTTTATTCAAATGACAAGAAAACAACTAAGAATCCCTAAATAGAGGTGGGAAACGTTTCAGTTCGGTTCGATTTGAGAAATTTTAGTTTAATAAGATTCGGTTTGAGAATTTTAAAGAACCAGTTTTGGTATTTTTATTCGGTTCGGATTCAGTATTAAACAATTTGGTTATTTAACTTAAAAAATAGCGAATCGAAACCGAAAATACCAAACGAAACCAAATTTTCTTAGTGTCCGATCCGGCTCAACCAATCCCTAAACGCCATGTGGCATTTCCTTAATTTAAAAATTATTTTTTTGATTTTTCGGCTCGGTTTTCAGATTTAGAATTTTAAATCGAAAACCAAACTGAAGTATTTGATTTTGTACAAAACCGAAATACTCGATTTTTTCTGAGAAAAAATAGCAAACCAAACCGCCAAAAAACCGAACCGGACTGGTAATTTTACGGGCCCGATTTGATTCTACCCACCCCTATCCTTAAATTCACGATAGGGAGGATTAATGCTTAGAAGATTTTTTCTTTGTGTTAGCACTTCCCTCACCTCTATAGGCTCTATCCTAAAAGGAATGTTTCTATAAATTTATGTACATCATCTTCCTCTACGTGGAATTGGCATTAGAATTTCAACTTCAAAAAAAACTTGAGTGATAAGAGAGATTTAGGATTATGCATCTCTTGGAGTCGTTAGACAATGTCAGTATCGAAGAACTGAAGAAAGACAAAAGATTGAGGAGTTCAGAGATCAAGACTGATTAATGATGTCTCCTTGGCTGATTTTTTATCCTCCAAAACGATTTGTAAGGCTAGTATTCCCCCTAAAATTCAAGTCCTTTTATGGGCCTTGGCACAAGGAAATTAAATTCTAGAGAAAGTGATTCAAAGAAAACTCCCAAATATGTGTATCTACATCTTGGTTTGTGATGTGCAAAAGAGCAGAAACTTCTAACCATCTTTGTCTTCGTAGTTTTGTGGCCTCAAAGTTGTGGAATAGATTGTGCAAAAAGACTAAATTTTCTGATCACACTGGGCTCTTTTAATGGAGAATTCCATCGCTTTTAGTAAAGGAAAAAAGGCCAAAACTCTATGGAACTATGCTATGGTAGCTCTATTTTGGGTAATAAGACAGGAAAGAAATCATGTACTTTTTAAGGGAAAAATGCAGATGAAATTGAAGAATTGTGAGATAGAGTCTGACTTCTAGCTTTGCTTTGGGCTTCAGTTTCCAAGGAGTTCCAAGATTCATCTTTGTTCTTAAGTCATCTAAGCCCGAAGAGTGTTTTGAGATAGGTGTCTAGGCTGCTCTGATATTGTAGAGGGGTGATTGGTATATCTTTGTATAGTGTAGGAAACTTTTTCATTATTTTGCTTTCTTAGTGGACAGTTGGTCCACTCCTTGTAACGATTCTTCATCTTTAATAAAATTTTCAGTTTCTTATCAGAAAAATTTGCAGACATTCAATAATGCCAGTCAAACAACCTATAACGAACAAACCTTCCTAACATCGTAGATTAACAAACAGACTCTGCCTGTTAAATGACTAGTACCAGCCAAGTTTATCCAAACTCTTCAATTAAAAGAGGTAATGAAACAAAAACAATAGAAGAAACATAATGAAGCCATAGAACCACTTGGAAGCAAAAGTAAACAAAATTCAGTGGTACCAAACATTAAAAAGAATTTCATAAGGTACTTCATGAAGGTAACACATATTAGAGGCAGAACGGGACTATGTCTTTCAACATTAACTGTGCCAGAAAAGTTTGCACCAAAAATGCAAAGGTTCTTTTTACAGATACCACCAAGAAACCTTGAAAATGAAGAGTAACCAACATAATAAAACTTTCAACTCAGCAACTCCATTATGAATATAAAGACAGATACCTCAGATGCAATGGGGGGTTCATGTAAAACAACAAAATGCTTCAACGGACAACCTTACATAATACTTGGAATTCATAAAAAACATATGAGAATAGTTGAGTATAACTAGGTATTATACAATTATTCTCCATATATTGGAGAATGAAAACTTTTCAAATTCAAGCAAAATTCATTATTTTCAGATTTTCATTACTCCAAAAATTTGAAAGTTAAGTCTTAAAGTTGACAAGTGTTTACCTGTATATCCGCAAGAGAAAAATCCTCTGCCAGATTTGATTTAAAGAAGTAGTCTGCAATAAATACCTGCATTACAATTGGTTTATTTATTTAGCCGAAAATATCCTTTGGCCAGATTTGATATAAAGAAATAGTCTGAATTGAATAGCTTCATTACAATTGGTTTATTTATTTAGTCTGTTTTCCAATAGTAAAAAGTTGCCATCAAACCCACAGAGAGAGGACATCACAAAAATGAAAAATATCAACATGAATTTAGGACAATTTATTAGATCAAACAAAAGAAATCGGCAAAAATAGAAAATACCAGCTCCAATAAGGTACGGCAAAACATTCAATACATTACTATATTTACATATAGGCAAGATGTGTTAAATTAGACTTAAAGACTTTTCCAACTACACTGGTCATTTTCACTTGATAGATGGACCACTAATCAATGATAGATCTCATTGAGTGACTTCCATTGTGGTTCTTTGGTCAATCCAGATGGAAGGTATTTATTTGATAAAATTTATAAGATAAAACATCATCAAAAAATACTTGTAGTTATATAGGATCCATGCACTACATAGATCAATAATTTACTAATATGCAAATAAATCCGTATGATACATCTAGATGGCCTTCATAGAACATAGCCAGTATTGATTCCCTTCTAATAATTGATGAGAATTTGATTCTTCGCCGCCATAGTAAAAACAAAGAAAAGAAGAATAAGAGTGGGAGTTAATTCACTGTGACACGTTCCTTATTATCTCACTAGCAAAGCTATAGTACAAGACAATATTTTTAATAGATCAAACTACTTTCTCTCCCCTACTACGTTCAGTCTTCATTTCAGCTTTTCAATTGAAAGAAGGACTGAGACCATCCAGTGACCCGCTTTTAAGGGTTTTGAACGACCCATTACTAATGAGGTAAGTCACCACCAACTTGGATCTTCCCTATTTTTCTTTTCTCATCTTCCCCTCATTTCTCTTCAGTTTTACCTTTTTTTCTGTTGTTTTATTTTTTCATTTTTTTTAAGAGACGAAACAACTACATAGTTTGCTATTATGATTTTGTTTCTAGATTTTTAGAATTTCTTATCACACACCACATCCTGTCCCTCCCCATGCACAGATAGGATTGAAATGTAAACCCCCTATGAAGTATGTGAGAGGGAGATTGGATCCCTAGACCTCTCATTTCATTGCAAGAGTTCTAACCACTAGGCTATCCCCCATGGGACTCCTTTGTCTTTCTTCTCAAGCTCTCTTATCTTTCTTTTTATTCATTCTCCCTATTTAAGTTTTTTCTTTGGATTGCTACTATCTATTCTATCCTCTATGTAAGTTCCTTTCCATTTCTCTCTCTATTTCATTCTCTGTTCTTTCCTCCTCTTTTCTTCTCCCTTTCCTACATTACTTCAAACTAATATATAATTATAATGTGTTTAATTGTACCACTCAAGAACCAATCTTATTACAATTATTTCATTTAGAGATACATTCTCATTGTTACCAAGTAAAAGTAACAACTCACAGGATAAGCCTGTTAACTATTCATCCTTGCACACTGTTAAAATTTAGATACTGCTGTTATTCCATTACCATGACCTGGAAAGCCTAGGCTTTAGTCAAATCATTACTTAACATAGGAACAAAGCCAAGTGGTCAAGTAGTCTAATGATAGTTCCCATTATTATTAATTAAATTGTAATGAGATGTTATTGGAGAGTCATCAGTAGCATTAGATACAACATGTACCAAAAAGCATAACTTTTTCTCCAAAGGAAAAAAGTAGTATTAGATACAAATTTTAGCAAAACAAGTAGCAGTTATTCTTAAGCTTCAACATTTAAGTACAACAACATGAACCAAACCTTGACCCATTATCCAAACTGAACAAACTGTGTGAGTTAAGCGATAAGATAAACCTACAGACGTATAACAAGGTTTGAATTACTGCCTAAAGTTCACTTCAATTTAAGAAAAAATAATAAATAACAATATTGCCTACAAACCTGTGGTTTAGCTAGAAGAAGCACGTCGCGGTGAATACCAGATAGCCACCAATGATCTTGATCTTCAAGGTAAGAACCATCACTCCATCTAAAAACTTGAACTGCTAGAACATTCTTCTTGTCTGAACCATGAGGATAACAGTAATCTGAAATTTCAAACTCCGCTGGTAGCCTACTATCCTGACTGACCTAGCACATTTTAAACAAGTTTGTTAACTCCTCAAGTCATCAAGAACTCCAAGACATGCATATTCATTGTTCTATGACACACCGCACAACAGTTAACAATCATGACATCAACATGCAAAATGCAAAACTAAGCACTTCCTATGTGTGAACCAAATCAAAGCTTCACCAGTAAATTAATGATAAAAGACCTTCAGATCAAAACTTACTAGCATACAATACTTTTTACATATTTTCATTTTCATGGATTTTGAAGTGTTGTCATTTCTTTCTCAAACAAAGACAACTGTTTTACAAGAGATTGAAATTCATACTGCTACTTCCACAATGTAAATTCCTGGATTTCAGTTTAAGGATCAAATTTCACTCAACTACCCACCAGTCTTCAGCATATGCTCTCTACCTCAAACATGATATTTGGAAATCATTGATCATCCATCAAAATACATCAAAGCTCTAGCTTAAAGTTGGCGAAAGAATTTATATTATAGAAATGAGTGATGATATAGCTACAAACTTATTTTGTGCCGACTGATGTGGCCTAAATTCATTAGTTGGATGAAAATACAAAATAATAAATAATATGGTCCAACAGCTATTTAATCCAACCAATTGAATTATGCCACATCAATTTGTACATAACAAGTTTGTACAAGAGTTTGTAACTCTTATCTTTACTCTAAATATATTGGATAAATTGAAGAAAACACGGTTTCTCTAAAGACTGAATTTGACATTGCTGCTTCCAGAAAACAAACTTTTCCATTTCTTTTTCACATTAAAGACAATTGAAAGATCAAATTCTTAAGTCAACTTAATAATATTGCTTTAGTGTATGCTCTTTACTTTTGATATGATATTGTATGTAATATTTTTCATCCATCAAATTATAAGCTCTAACTCAAGGAATATTAGCCTCTTTTATGGTTTATGATCTCAAACATGATTATCACTGTTGTCAAATAGAGGTTGTTCATCCACCTCCTTTTATCCATTAATTATAGGATTCTAGAATAAATTTAAGATCCCATTTCTCTTTAAACTGGGTCTCAAATTCACTTGCATAAGTTCTCCCATAGATCTCACAATGCTTTACATGAATGAGTTTAACATCCACAAATACATTACAACCTAATGATTCAGCTAATGCTCACTAAGAAGGCTCTGTAACTGTTAATACAACTACAAAGCATCACAAAGTAAATAATTATATCCTGTGTATACAACAACTACTATGAAAATATCTCTTGGAAGCATGCAATAATTGTACCTATATCCCACAGGAACCCCATTAATCCATGCACAGAAAGCAGAGTCAACAGCTTCAAAGTGCAGGAAAATTCTGCGACCTGTCATTCAACAATTTATAAGTTGAACGATTGAAGTGTTAGCTATTATAATGAGCATATAACTGAAACTGTAAAAAGAGAAAAACAAACATAGTGAGATGAAATAAGAATAAGAACAGGAAGCATGACCTGAAACGAATAGCATAACGAATTCATACTTTGTAAATTGATTTATACCAAGATTTCATGGCTCTATGAATTTGAACAACAGCCATGACTATGTGTATTAGATGATCAAAAGATAGAGAGAATGAGGACAACCTAGCTAGCTTACTAAATAAATGGTGATTTGAGATATATAGGCTATTGTTGTTTGAATTTTTGACATAACAAGGAATGTCAAATTTGAAACCAACCATTTGTATTAATCAAACAGTCTAGAGTGTAAAGTCAAACATAAAGAAGGGTAACAATCATTCTCGTTAATCTATAAAACATTATAAACCATTGGTTTATAAAAACAAATGGCTTAGAGTTTGTATCTCATTTTAAGAAAAGCACAATGCTTACATTGCTCCGAAGGTGGGAGAAAAGTTCATAATTTTTATAACTCTTAACAATTTATATAAAATAAGAATCTCCAAGATAAACTCCAGTATTCATGTGAAAGACAACAAGCCATATATCAGCTTATTTTATCATTACAATTTGACTTGCATATTTTAAAATACTCATACGTGTAGAAAGTGCTTCCAGATTTCTGAAAATATTCATCAACATAAATGTACCTTTAATATTTTAAACATTCTTCGCCAACCAGTTTCTTCATTTAAAATTCCAAATAACCAGTCCATAAACGACGAAGGAAAATTTGGGCATTTTGCTTAACACCGTGGACTATTATGGCACATGGCCCTTCCATAAGCAAAGACTTAAAAGGATATGAGATGTGAGAATATAGAAAGAATATATGGATGATAGAAAATTAGGAATAATCCTGGAATTTGAGGAAGAGATTGAGATAGACCAATTGTAGTAGATAATCTAAATTGAAAATAAAGATAGTTTAGTACACTGATAGCAACAGATAGACACCTACAAATGCATATAATTCAATAGTAACTGCTCAACTAAGAATTAGTCAGCAAAAAAGTCATTTCCTTCTCTCCAAACCATCACAAAGCTAACTTGAGCATTGAACTTCTTGAACCTACACAGTAATGGCACCTTTCTCACACATTTTCTGTGCCGTCTTATAGGCTATAACTTTTGTTCCACCACCCAAAACTCAATGAAATTCAATCCTACATTCAATCAGTTTACATCTGAGGTAAAAACACCTAACACTTCGATTGAAAAAGAAATATAAATCTATTTCATATATGTCAACCACTAAGAAAGAGGAAGGATTCCCGTCTACTGCTTGAAGAAGTGGAATCAATACTGAACAGTGCAGTTCAACATGAAAATATGAGTCCATGCTTCAAAATGTTAACTAAACATTAGCATCAGAACAGCAGATACTGACCCCTAGTACCAACTATATCTCAGCTTGATAAATTTAATTATTTCTTGCATAGACATTGCTTTCTATGAAATTTTGTTAACTACATAATCGCTTATGTTGAAGGGAAAAGAAATGAAGAAAGAGAAAAACAAGGGCACTGGGAGAGGAAACAATTGGTAAGGTGGTAAGGTCTTCTAGTTACGCAGAAGTTAATATTTGACAATATATGCCAGAGCAAAAGTCACGTTCATTATCAATACAAGGAAAAGATCTGACAATACATGCACAAGTAAATATAAAATTTACTTAGCAACAACAACGTTGCCTATAATAACAAGGCCAAATGTTTAGCAAAGATATGATGAAGGACATAACAGGCAAGCACAACATGTTAGCAAGAAGTCAACAGTCCATATGAGTGTAAAGTTTACTACAGGAAAGCATAAGAACTACCGAACTTTTACTCAGATACTACTTAAACAGGAAGCATAACTTGAATAGCTACGGCCAAAGTAAACCAGGTTTAAGAAGCATTGGCATTCATAACTAATTACCAACACAAACAAAGAGATCATACCTTGCCACTCTTTAGGAATGTGAAAGTATGTCCTGTAACAGCCTGTAGGATTTTCTGCAGGGACATTAGGGGGATCAAGTGGAAATGGATATACAACATTTGTATAAATTGGGCGATCGAAGCCATGCATCTGCCAATTTGAAGGAACTGTTCCAAAAAATAAGACGACTAAACTTATGGGAGAAGAATGTGGAGAGCACTTGCAAAATTAAACATGAAAAGAACAACCAAAAGACTCGTCTGTCTATAAATCATGATTTTGATTAGTTATGAAAAGAAACTATTAATAAATAAACAATGATAAAAATACCTGGAAATGTATAGTAGAAAACACATGCTTACCGGGTATAGCTTCCCACTTGGAATCCTGAAATGAACTTTTATGAAAATTCAGAGGAACATCGGGAGGACTTGAAGCCAAGAAAAATTTCCAGTGACCAGACAAAGACTTGACAAAAGGCAAGCCATTTGTCCAAAAGGCAGCACTAGTGAGAGCTTCATGAACAGCATTATCATCCCAAACAGCAGAATTGGACACTGAAATATCCACTTTATTGCGTTCATACCAATATTTAAGAGAACCTATCAGATACAACTCAAAGTCAAATTCATATATATTTAAAAGAGAGAGAGAGAGACAAGCACCATAATATCCAACTAGTTAAGTTGAAACTAAACATTTCCAATTCAAAACTTTTCACTGTATTTAATTTAGTTTCTATCTTAGATAAATCTAGAGAAAAGAAAGTCAGAAATGGATGTCAACAAGAGAAAACGGGATAAAGAAAAAAGAAACTTGAGTTTTAGTTCAACCTGCAGGCTGACAATAACAACCAAATTTGCTTTTATCCCTTTTTTTAGATATATAGTTCACATAAACTCAAGCAAGACAACACAAAAGAGCAAAATTAGCTAATTGACAGACGACTATTTCATTGCAAGCACCAAAACTTAATGAACAAGATCACAATCTTGGAAACTCAAAGAAAAGAACATGAGAGGAAACAAGTTCTGCAAAGGAACAAAATCAAGATCTGATGATTGAACAGACTAAATTGAAATAGACACAGAACCCGTTTGCTAAACCTTAAAATTCTGTTTGAATGAAAACGGAAAAACTGAAATTTAGGTTACCTTCGACAGAGTCATGGCAACGCAAAGTAACATGAGGGTCCCTTTTTCTCCACTTGATGAAGGACGCATCTTCCCAAACTTTATACCCATTTGCATTTTCTAAAGCAAACGGAAGTTGTCCGACTAGAGAAGCCATTTCCTCAGTTAATGATGTCAAAGTATGCACATGCCATGCTATGGATTGAGAGAAAAAATGTGAGGATAGGCCTGTTGAGTCGCCGCTGATTTCT
Organism: Citrus x changshan-huyou; assembly: GCA_039657385.1. Classification (NCBI taxonomy): domain Eukaryota; kingdom Viridiplantae; phylum Streptophyta; class Magnoliopsida; order Sapindales; family Rutaceae; genus Citrus; species Citrus x changshan-huyou. The sequence continues at coordinate 16,695,940 of CM077554.1, read as the reverse complement.
TTTTGGGTCAGTCAAATTATTTGGGCGCAGACGGCTTTCGAAGCAGCGGTTTCATTAGTTGAGATTTTGGAAGAATTGCGTAGGATATACCCATTTCCCTTAAAATTACCTAAAATGTATGTTGCGCTCGCAAATATACTTAAAAAGAATAAGGGAAAATACAATAATATCCTTAATTAGATCTTTGCAAAACTAAACTAATATCTTGAACTCAAGCAAAGTCAGGTAATTAGATAAGGATACTCAACTTCAAATGAACCACAATGATTAAGTCCCTTGAAAAATTTTTCGACTTCTTTAATCAAGTCGGGTAATGAGTTAAGTATACTCAACTTCAATTGAACTACAACTAGTTAAGTTTCCTGAAAAATTCTCAACTTCTTTAACGAAGTCAGGTGACGAGTTGAGTTTACTCAATTTTGGTTGAACCACAACCAATTAACTCCCCTGAAAAATTCTCGACTTCTTTCATAGAAGTCGGGCAACGAGTTAAGTATATTCAACTTTAATTGAACCACAACCAATTAAGTCTCCTGAAAAATTTGATACTTTTTCATGAAAGTCAAGTAAAGCATCAAGTATACTCAACTTCAGCTATATTAGTAAGTAATTATCTTCTAAGATAATGCAATAACCATTAAAAAATAATAGTATCTGAAGCAACCATAAATTGTCGAACAAACATTAAATACAATGTTCTCTCATAACGACTAGTAAATTCATTATTATACAATTTCAATACGGAAATCCTTATACAATGACTAAGGATGGTCTTTTACTTGCTCCAAGCACTCAAGCCATGACCCAAAACTCCAAAACGCCACTACTTAAAGACATCTTACCATCTACGATCCTCCATCAAACCCTGTATAGACAAATAATTTTGAATTTAGTACATGTTTAAACAACATTAAGGAAATAAGTGATGCATAGTTTGTCAATTATTCCATCCGTTAATTCATCAATAGCAAACAATCGATCAGATTTTAGAATTATACTTGATGTATTCAAAAGACTTACATCACTTATTCAAGGACTTAAAATAGTTAGTAATTGACTTGTTCAAAGATTTGATCCGTTTTTACTCAACTTATTCAAAAGACTTACTTGACTTGATACTCGACGTATTCAAAAGAATTATTGACCCCTATTTGACGTGATCAAAACTCTTATTTGACTGCATCAAACAACTTAAAATAATTAATATTCGACTTGTTCAAAAAATTACTTGGCTCTTAGTCGACGTTTTCAAAGGAATAAAAATAATACTCGACTTATTCAATAAACTTACTCAACTAATTCTCGACTTATTCATAAACTTACTTGCCTTCTACTCGACTTGTTCAAAGACTTGTTCCACTAACTACCCGAATTATTCTACATTACTCGAGTACTTACCTAACTTATACTTTACCATTAAACTTACTATTACTCAACATAGTTCTCGACTACCTACCCGATTACATTATAACTTACTCGACTCACTTCATTTTTTGTTACACCAGATACTTGACTTATTGTTCGACTAGGTACTCAACTTAATCATGTTAACATGAATATGTTAATAATATTGATTTTGATGATAACAAACTTTAAATGGTTTTTGATTAAAATGTTGGAGCTATTCCTTAATAAACGAGAGCCTTATAATCATTCCAATTATATTCATAAAAGATGGATCACTGTTAAATTTCAAATTGGAAAATGATTCTCTGCAAAATCTGGCTTAAACTGTGATTCTGGAAATAAACGGTGAACCGTTTATTGAAACGGTTAACCGATTAAAACCAGAGAGTATCAAATTGCTTAAGCTTTAACCGTTAAGGAAAAACGAAAGATACAAAAAGCTGGGAAGGCCACTGGAATTAAACTGTGAACCGTTTATTGAAACGGTTAACCGATAAAATCCAGAATGAAAGATTGTACCTGGAAACAAACGGCAAAAGCTTAACTGAAACGGATAAGACTAACTTGTTTTGCAGGTTATTGGAAACAAACGGCGAACCGTTAATTAGAAACGGCTAACCGATAATTTCCAGAGAGGTCATTTCATGTAAATCCTTAACCGTTTAATGTAAACGGATAACTGGTGTTCATCTTGCAGGTCTCTGGGAATTAACGGTGAAAGGGTAACCATAAACGGCAAACCGTTTATTTGAAAATTGGCCCAACGATAACTTTGACCAGCCTAAACGGTTAACCGTTAATGGTTAACGGCGAACCGTTTGCGAGCAGACAGTCTATAACGGCTAGTTTTTCAGCTCCAACTATAAATAAGCTCATTCAAATTCAAACAAGATTGATCACAACACGACCATTGAGCTTATATTCGAGAATACAATCTTCATAGAGCTTTAAAACACATTCTTGCTTCATCTATTCACACATTGGGCATTGATTTGTAATCTTAAATATTGTGTGAGAGAAAAATAATTTTTAATCTTTTACTTTGAGTGATTGTAAGTGTTGGGATACACTTGGGTTAAGAGATTGGGGATAATCTCTTGTTGTAAAGGTTCATTGACACCTTAGAAGTCAAGTGTAAGCATTTGAAGCCTTGGAGGCTTACTTAGTGAAATCCTCAAGCCTGGAAAGCTTGGAGGCGTGGACGTAAGTGAGGTTGGCCGAACCACGTAAAAATCTCCGTGTTTGAATCTATCTTCCCTTATCTTTTTATATTGTAATTGATTTAATTGTTATTCCATTAAATTCATTTTAGATTTGCTTGATAATTTGTTTTAGAATCAAATAATTTTTAGAATCTCAATTCACCCCCCCTCTTGGGTTGCACACTTGTATTTCATTTGGTATCAGAGCTTGGTTCTCTTGTTAGGACTTAACCGTCTAGAGTAAAAGATCCATGGCAACCCAAAATGACTCAACCTTTAGGGAAGGACAATCCACAACTAGACCACCGTTCTTTGACGGAAATGACTACCCATATTGGAAAACTAGGATGAGAATTTATTTACAAGCACTAGATTATGAAATTTGGGAAGTTGTATGTGATGGTCCGTTTTTGCCCCTAAATAAAAATGAAGTCGGGGAAGATATTCCAAAACCTTCAAGGGAATGGAATGAATTGGAAAAGAGAAAAGTTTCTCTAAATTCCAAAGCTATGAATGCTTTATTTTGTGCACTTGATAAGAAAGAATTTCATCGAGTATCTAGTTGTGAAAGTGCTAATGAAATTTGGCACAAACTTGAAGTAGTCTATGAAGGCACAAATCAAGTGAAAGAGTCAAAAATTAGTAGGTACACTCGACAATATGAGTTGTTCCAAATGGAACAAAATGAGAGTGTGTACTCTATGTATACGAGATTTACGGACATAGTAAACACCCTAGGAGCCCTAGGAAAGGTCTTCTCAAATAGCGAGAAAGTTAAGAAAATCATTAGGTCACTTCCAAAAGAATGGAGACCTAAAAGAACCACTATTGAAGAGCCCAAAGATTTAAATACTTTACCTCTTGATGATTTAATTGGTTCTCTCATTTCATATGAGGAAGATTTGGCCGCAGAAAAAAGGCATGAGGAGAAGAAGAAAAGCATTACTCTCAAAGCTTCAAAATATGATAGTGATGGGGAGAGTGAATCGGATGATGAAGAGCTGGCCAAGCTAGCAAGGAGGTTCAGAAAATTCTTCAAGAAAACCGGAGAGCAAAGAAATTTCAGAAACTTCAAGAACCAAAGGGAGAAGAAAGAGGTAATCACATGCTATGAATGCAAGAAGCCTAGCCATATAAGATCGGAATGCCCACTTATCAACAAACTCAAGAAGAAAGCCATGGTTGCAACTTGGGATGATAGCGAGGAAGATTCAAGTGATGAAGAAGGGTCATAAGAAGTATCAAACTTAGCGCTTATGGCAATAAGAGGGGATGATGATCTCAATGAGGTAAGTGATCCCACCTATGATGAATTGTATGATGCTTTTAAAGAATTGCATAATGAGTTGATGAAGATTGGTAAAAAGAATGTATGTCTTAAAAAGGAATTGGCAAAGCTTAAAAATGAAAATGAATCTCTAAATGCAAGAATTGCATGCCTAGAAGTAGAGAACAAAACATTGCATGATGAAATTACATTATCAAATGAGAAACCTAGCATCTCACATGAGCATTTAGAATCACACATAGATGATTTGAAAAATGAAAACCAAATGCTTAAGAAAAAGAGCAATGAGTTGAATGAGATTGTTTTGAAATTTACAAATGGGCAAAAGATGTTGGATAATATGCTTAACTCACAAAAATATGTTTTTGATAAAAGAGGACTTGGGTATAAGCCTAACTTGAAGCAAAAGTATTTTAAGAATTATTTTGTTAAAGCTATCTCCACAAGTGATCATAAGATTGTATGTCATTTTTGTAATCAAGATGGTCATATGAAAAATAGATGTCCAGTAAAAAGAAATGCATATTATGGTATGAAATGCATTTGGGTTCCAAAAGGAATCACTACTAACTCTCAAGGACCCAAAAAGCTTTGGATACCTAAAACTTGAGATTTTCTTTGTAGGGCTTGAAGAAGAAGAAAAATAAATGGTACTTGGACAGTGGTTGTTCAAGGCACATGACCGAAAACTATGCGTGGTTCTCAAGCTTCACCAAAATTGAAAATGGTGGAGACGTATCTTTTGGAGACAACTCAAAAGGAAAAATTCTTGGAATTGGAAATGTTGGTAAAGTTTCCTCAACTCTAATTGAGAATGTATGTTTGGTTGAGAACTTGAAACACAACTTAATTAGTATTAGTCAATTATGTGACAAAGGTTATAAAGTTATCTTTGATAAATTTAGTTGTGTTATTGAGAATTCATGTGATGGCAAGATCTTATTTGTTGGGAATAGATGTGGTAATGTTTATATCATTGACATAGAATGTGCATCTACTCTTGATAAATGTTTTTCGGCATTGCATGATGATAGTTGGTTATGGCATAGAAGATTAGGACATGCAAGTATGGATTTGATTTCGAAAATTTTGAAAAATGATTTAGTTAAAGGTCTTCCAAAAATTGGTTTTCAAAAAGATAAGATTTGTGAAGCTTGTCAATTTGGAAAACAAATCAAAACATCTTTCAAAAATAAAAATCATATTTCTACTTCAAAACCACTTCAACTTCTTCACATAGATTTATTTGGGCCTTCTAGATATGCTAGTCTGAATGACAAATATTATGCATTTGTGATAGTGGATGATTATTCTAGATATACATGGGTATTATTCTTAGCTAATAAGGATGATGTTATTGATGCCTTTAAAGTGCTTTGTAAGAAAATTAAAAATGAAAAAGGGTATGGTATTGCATGCATTAGGAGTGATCATGGAGGAGAGTTTGAAAATCATGCATTTGAGACTTTTTGTAATGATTTTGGTATTGAGCATCAATTTTCATCACCTAGAACTCCACAACAAAATGGAGTTGTTGAGAGAAAGAATAGATCCATTTAAGAAATGGCTAGGACTATGTTGAATGAAAATTCATTGCCTAAGTATTTTTGGGCCAAGGCCGTCAACATCGCTTGTTATGTTTTAAATCGTGTGTTGATTAGACCTAACCTTAACAAAACTCCATATGAGCTTTGGAAACATAGAAAACCCAATATTGATTATTTCAAAGTTTTTGGATGCAAATGTTTTATTTTGAACACAAAAGACAATCTTGGCAAATTTGATCCAAAATTTAATGTTGGTATTTTTCTTGAATATTCAAACTAAAGCAAAGCTTATAGAGTTTATAACAAAAATACACTAGTTGTAGAAGAATCTATGCATGTTACATTTGATGAATCTAATCCCTTCTCTATGGAGAAAGTTGTTGTTGATAATGATGTAGATGAAGACTTACAAAAAGAATCATCAAAAGATAATCAAAAGGATGCGTCTCATGGGAATCAAGATGAGCAACATGAAGAGATGAATGTAGAGCAAAATGAAAGTACTTCTCAATCACTCCCCAAAGAGTGGAGGTATGTTTCTTCTCACCCTAAGGATGTAATTTTAGGAGATCCCTCACGAGGTGTTACAACTAGATCATCACTTAGAAATACTTGTGAGCATAATGCATTTATTTCTCAAATTGAACTCAAATCCTTTGCGGATGCGGAAAATGATGAATCTTGGATTATGACAATGCAAGAGGAGTTAAATCAATTTAAAAGAAACAATGTGTGGGAATTAGTTCCTAAACCAGAACATCAATCTGTCATAGGTACTAAATGGATATTTAGAAATAAGATGGATGAATCCGGTGTGGTTGTAAGGAATAAAGCTAGATTAATGGCTCAAGGTTACAACCAAGAAGAAGGAATTGATTTTGATGAAACATTTGCACTCGTAGCTAGACTAGAATCAATTAGAATGTTGTTGGCATTTGCATGTCATAAATATTTCATTTTATTTCAAATGGATGTGAAAAGTACTTTTTTGAATGGTTTTATAAGGGAAGAAGTGTATGTAAAACAACCCCCTGGTTTTGAAAATTTCCAAATTTCCAAATTATGTTTATAAGTTATTTAAAGCTTTGTATGACTTAAAACAAGCACTTAGAGCATGGTATGATAGGCTTAAGAATTTCTTGTTAGAAAATGATTTTTCAATGGGTAAAGCGGATACTACTCTCTTTGTCAAACATAAGGACAAAGACATACTTGTTGTTCAAATTTATGTTGATGATATTATTTTTGGTTCTACTAATGAATTGTTGTGTAAAGAATTTTCATCTTGCATGAGTAATGAATTTGAAATGAGTATGATGGGAGAGTTGAAGTACTTCCTTGGGCTGCAAATAAAACAAAATGAGAAAGAAATTTTCATAAATCAAGCCAAGTATGTAAAAGATCTACTCAAAAGATTCGGCATTAATGACTCAAATACCAAAAACACTCAAATGAGCACAACAACCAAACTTGACAAAGATGAAAAAGGCAAGGAAGTGGATATCAAAATGTATCGAGATATGATCGGATCTTTACTTTATTTAACTGCAAGTAGACCCGATATCATGTTCAGTGTATGTTTGTGCGCAAGATTTTAATCATGTCCCAAGGAATCCCATTTGCTTGCTGTTAAAAGAATTTTTCGTTATTTGAGTGGAACTATAGATATTGGCCTTTGGTATCCTAGGGGAACTCATATAGATTTAACATGCTATTCGGATGCAGACTTTGCCGGTTATAAAGTTGATAGGAAAAGCACTAGTGGAACTTGCTATATTGTAGGTCACTCACTTGTTTCATGGTTTAGCAAGAAACAAAATTCTGTTGCACTTTCAACTACTGAGGCTGAATATATAGTTGTAGGAAGTTGTTGTGCGCAAGCTCTTTGGATGAAACAAACACTTAGAGACTATGGTGTTAACCTAGAACAAATTCCTATTAAGTATGATAATACTAGTGCTATAAATCTTTCAAAGAATCCCATTCAACACTCTAGAACCAAGCATATAGAAATAAGACATCATTTCTTGAGAGATCATGTTCAAAAGGGAGATATTGCATTAGAGTTTATTTCTACAGAAAAACAACTCGCCGATATTTTTACCAAACCCCTTGGCGAAGAACAATTTTCGAAAATTCGGCATGAACTTGGGATGATGAAATTTTCGCATTAACGTATCTATTCATACTATTGAGTGTATTGAATTGATTGACTTATTGGTGATTTAATATTTATGAAATGCTTAAGCTTGATATTCAAATGATGTGTTTGCTTTGTTAATTCTTGATTGATTATATGAATTAATTGCTTGAATACATGTTCATGAATCATGCATTAAAATGGCTCATAAAACATTTTTAGATCAATTAAATGATCTTGGAATGTATTATTTGTTGGCCAAAAATTAAATCAAATGTGCGAAATTATAGATAAAATAAACGGATAACCGTTTCCAATAAACGATGAACCGTTTTATTCTAGAAACGAGTTTATGATGTCTGTCTTTTTACCCTTTCACCGTTTGATGCAATCGGTAAACCGTTTAAAAACAAAGAGCTCTCTAGCAGTTACTCCTTAGCCGTTAAGAGATTAACCTTTCACCGTTTCCCATTCTTTAGCCTCTGGAAGTTACCCCTTAACCGTTTAAATAAACGGTTAACCGTTTTCGTGATTATAAAATTGTTCAAAGGTTTTTCTTCTCCTTCTCCAGTTGCCCTTTCACCGTTTCGGCCATTGTTGCGTAGTCGAAGCTTCCTCTGCCCTCAAACCTTCATTTTTCTTGTTTTTCTTGCCAAATCAAACCTATAACATCATTTCTTATCACCTTTAGAACACTTTCACTGATTCAAATCTTCAAATCAAGCCCAAAATCAAAAAATCCCAAATCCAAACCCTAAGTGCAGCTGTTCGGGTTTCTTCAATTTTTACCTGATTCTTGCCCTTCTTCAACCCAATTGAGCCTCAAAATCACATCTTTTACTCATTCCTAAACAAATAATCAGTTCATCCTCTTTTCCTCACATCTCTCTCAAAATTTTCAAACTCCCTTACTCTTCACCATGGCTGAGCCCCCTCGGAGAAATCTCAGGCAAAAATCTGTGCCTCCAAGGAATCCTATACCACCACGAGAAGTCTCTGAATTCGCAAGAATTCATTTCCCCATGCCTTCCTTGGCCAAGCGGTTCGAGGATCGCTTCAATGGTCGAAAGGTACTTAACTCTTCCTATGTTGAAATAGATGATTTCAGTACCTTAGTTGTATGTGGTAGAAGCATTAGGGATATGCTTCAGCCTTGGGAGTCTGCCATTGACTTTGATGACCGAGTTTATCCCAATTTAGTGCGAGTCTTTTATTCGAACATGGAAATCTCTGCAACTCGCCTAGATAGGATAGTTACTCAAGTAGGCGGTGTGCCTATAGAATTTGATGATGAGGACCTAAATGGCTTTTTAGGTATCTCTAGTGAGGGTCATGAAATTTATACCTCTAGGAAAGCCCTTTCTTTTGACAGTTTGAGTCATGTTGGTGGAGTCTGTAATATTTGTCGCCGTCGAGACTTGTCTAATGAGATATGTAATCTACCTTTTCGGTCTCAACTTTTACCTCTCTAAGTTCGCATTCTTCACACTATTTTACAGCACATAGTGACTCCTAGGAAGGGTCACTCGGATGAGGTTATGAGGTTGGACGTTGGCCTATTAGATAGCCTCATTTCAGGTCGTCCCATTAACCTCGGCTATGTTATTGTGCGGCACATGTTGAGTACTCCCGCGGTTAACCACCGCTTGCTTCCATATGGCAGTATCATTACTAAGATACTGCGACACTTTGAGGTGCCTCTTCTCGATACCAATTATATGAAGACTAGACGGATTGGTCCCGAGGCCATGACTAATATCGATTTTTCTAGAAAGAATGGAGAGTGGATAAAGACCAAAAACTCCAAAAACCGGGATACCTTGATTGCTCCAGAGGACGATCGGATGCTCAACGATGTCTATCCTCCCGATAAGCTTCCAGATTTTAGATTAGGAGCTCATCCTCATCCTCCGCGTCGTCGTTTTGTCCCCCGGCCTCCAGCTGACTTTGACTCTGAGGAGCGTGCGATGGATGCTGACATTCCCTCCTCTTCCGAGCAGCCTTCTGCTCCTGAGCCATCTGCTGTTCCTAAGCAGCCATCTGTTGTTCAGCAGCCCTCTGCTTCTGAGCCACCTCCAGCTCTAGTTCAGCCCCCTACTTCGGACGTTATACAGCAGTTGATTGCTGATGTTTATCGGATTTCGGAGCGGCAACAGCTGATTCTTGATCGATTGGACACTTTTTCCCGTGACCACCAGCAGCTACGTTCTGACTTTCAGACCTTCTAGCAGCAGAGCATTGATCAGCAACTTGAGCTTATAGCTGGACAGCGCACTCTTCTTCGCTATTTTGGCTATGATCCGGGGAGCACATCTTCTCCACCTCTATAGTTTCTGAGTTCTATTTTCGCACATACATTTCATATTTTGTTTGTTTGTGTGTTGCTATTTATATTTTTATATACACTGCTACCTCTGTATGATCTTGATAGATTTTGATGACATGATTTTGCGATGTTCTCGATGTTGGATGACTTGATATTAGTTGATGAAATTGTTGGTTTATTGGATGATGGAGTTGTTGTTAATATATTTTGGAAGTGTTTTTAATCTCATTTTGTATTAGTGGTTTTGCCCCATTTTAAGGGGAAACTCTGCCAAAATTTTCGCTCGCCAAAACTGGGTAACTTCTTTCTTTAACGGATTTACGGTTTTCTTTTCTCTCTTTTCTTTTTGATGATGAAGGGGGAGATAATTATTATGAGGAGATTTAAAATGAATTTAAAAAATGCTTAATGAATTTAAAAAATGCTTCCTTGAGCAAAAATCATTTTATTAGACATTTTTTTAATTTGGTCATATATTAAGGGGGAGCAAAATATTGAATGAAGTTTGTCATTATCAAAAAGGGGGAGATTGTTAACATGAATATGTTAATAATACTGATTTTGATGATAACAAACTTTAAATGGATTTTGATTAAAATGTTTGAGCTATTCCTTAATAAACGAGAGCCTTATAAACATTTCAATTATATTCATAGAACATGGATCACTGTTAAATTTCAAATTGGAAAATGATTCTCTGTAAAATCTGGCTTAAACTATGATTCTGAAAATAAACGGTGAACCGTTTATTGAAACGGTTAACCGATTAAAACCAGAGAGTATCAAATTGCTTAAGCTTTAACCGTTAAGGAAAAACGGAAGATACAAAAAGTTGGGAAGGCCACTGGAATTAAACTGTGAACCGTTTATTGAAATGGTTAACTGATAAAATCCAGAATGAAAGATTGTACCTGGAAACAAACGGTAAAAGCTTAACTGAAACGGATAACGCTAACTTGTTTTGCAGGTTATTGGAAACAAACGGCGAACCGTTAATTAGAAACGGCTAACTGATAATTTCCAGAGAGGTCATTTCATGTAAATCCTTAACCGTTTAATGTAAACGGATAACTAATGTTCATCTTGCAGGTCTCTGGGAATTAACGGCGAAAGGGTAACCATAAACGGAAAATCGTTTATTTGAAAATTGGCCCAACGGTAACTTTGACCAGCCTAAACGGTTAACCGTTAATGGTTAACGGCAAACCATTTGCGAGCAGACAGTCTATAACGGCTAGTTTTTCAGCTCCAACTATAAATAAGCTCATTCAAATTCAAACAAGATTGATCACAACACGACCATTGAGCTTATATTCGAGAATACAATCTTCATAGAGCTTTAAAACACATTATTGCTTTATATATTCACACATTGGGCATTGATTTGTAATCTTAAATATTGTGTGAGAGAAAAACAATTTTTAATCTTTTACTTTGAGTTATTGTATGTGTTGGGATACACTTGGGTTAAGAGATTGGAGATAATCTCTTGTTGTAAAGGTTCATTTATACCTTGGAAGTCAAGTATAAGCATTTGAAGCCTTGGAGGCTTGCTTAGTGAAATCCTTAAGCCTGGAAAGCTTGGAGGCGTGGACGTAGGCGAGGTTGGCCGAACCATGTAAAAATCCCCGTGTTGAATCTCTCTACCCTTTTCTTTTTATATTGTAATTGATTTAATTGTTATTCCATTAAATTCATTTTAGATTTGCTTGATAATTTGTTTTAGAATCAAATAATTTTTAGAATCCCAATTCACCCCCCCTCTTGGGTTGCACGCTTATACTTCAAATAAACTCTCTTGCATCACTTCTTGCGCAACTAAATACTCGACTTACTCAATTTCGTACTCGACTTTTTCGTGGAATCATTTTTCAATCACCCAAAACCTAAATTGAATATTTTGATCTTAAATCCCAATATTTTATGTTACAATGTGTGTGTTAATATACTATTATAAACTCGTAAATTATTAGAAATATACTTCTAATGAAATCAAGTCAAACCTAAGCATACAATCACACAAAAATGTTTATATTTCGAACATACCTTATCCACGCTGTTTTTGAAGAGTTTATGTTTATCAAAAATCTTTACATTGAAGGAAGGAGATAAAATGGCAAGAGATGAGAAAACCGTGAGAGAGGATGAAAGAGGTGTGAGAAAATGTGAAATGGTGAAGATAATGGTTTATTTAAGGGAATTTTTGACTTTTTCCTCCTCCTTGGAGTATATGTATGCAACGGGGTATAAGTTTGCTATTTAGGGGCCGATGGGGTATATTTAAATTAAAACCCTGAGATTTTATCATTTTATCAATGAATTATTTTAGGTATTTGGTTTTTAGTGAGAACTTCTTCTAAAAATTATAAAAATATCTTAATAGATAAGTCCTTAAAAATGATAATAGAAAAAATAAATAAATAAACAAACATATAAAATAAATAATATGCATTTTAAATAGTTTTATTTTTAAAATGGTGATGATATTTCTACCCATAGTTTTTGTAAAGCCACCCTACTTTTTAATAAATAATTATAATAAATACACATTATTTTTTAAAATATAAATAATAAGATGTTTAAAGATTTAATCAAATAAAATTAAATATCTAAATCATTAGATACAAAAGCACATGTTTCTTGGGCAATTTATGTTAATATATGTGTGATCAAATGGTAACATGCAAAAATCATGACTTATATAATATATAACCAAGTTGAAATGCTAGGCAAGCTGCATAATATGGTAAAAAGATGTGTCTCTTGTCCTTACATGTTTGAATTCGAATACATAACTTCCAAATAGTTAGTAGAAGTTATTTGGTCTAATTCAAACATGTAACTAGGTTTTCGATTACTTATATAAATGCATGGCTATATCATAAATAAGGTATCTCCAAGACTCTCTTAAAAATTAAAGTTTTTAACTTATAGTGTGTACTTGGGGTTCTTTAGGTAACCACCAGTCTAATAGTAGTGTATATTGATTAATAAATTCCAACAGTGGTATCAAAGTATAGGTTTCAATGTAGCATAAGGATTCAAGTATGAGAAAGTTTTATCAAGGAAGTTGATCTCAGATTATTTCTAATCAATTGTATTTTCCATTTCAGAAGAATTCTAGACGTCCTAACGAGTTCATAGAGTCCAAAAACACTAAGTTTCAACATGTGGAAGTGTAGAAATCATCAAAATTAGTGACTAGTTCATGGAGGACTGCAACCACATGTATCACATGCACTCTAGAGGTTGAAGACGCATGTAGCAGTAATTTGCAGGGAAATCACAATCCCTATTTGTGGCCGTTTCAACAAATCTGACTCGAAGTGTGCCCAACCCAACCTTTACTTGACCCTCATCCAAATCCGCGTGTTGATCTGCTCCGATTCGATTTCGACCCGCATTTTGACCAATTTGACCTGTTGTTGACCCAAAGTTTGACTGCATGCACAAATTGTTTGTAGACCATGACTTGACCCATTTCCAGTTCGTTCAAACCAGCCATTCTTATCAAATCTAGTTTAGGCATCAAATCAGCTCAAGCTACACCAAATTTTGCATTTCAAGGTTTTCCACCAATTTGGATAATTTGTGGCCTTAGAATTCAGTTTCGAGGACTTAGGATTTAGAAATTTAGGGAAATGCAACCAATTTTTCAATTATACCCAAGCACCAAAAGGGTTTTCGTACGTTAACTCTTATGCCTGAATACTTCTAAAAGCCGCCAAATCTCAAAGAAATCAGTTTCTCCATTTAGGATTTGAGTGTGATAGAAATCAATTCTAGTTGGCAAGATTAAGGTTCGTGACCAATGAGTTTAGTCCACCCTACTATTATTAAATAATTTATTAAATAAATAAATTTAGACATAGTTAAAGTAGAGAGATTAAATAATGTTAATTTTAACATTTGGAAAAGAAGAATTTCTTATTTGTTGACACATGAAAGAACTTTGTACATGATTATTAAAGATAAGCTCACAGATGTCACAAAAGTGACAAAATGGGAGGAAGATATTGCCTTGGCAAAGGCTAAAATCCTCAATAATATGCAAGATGATTTGATCCCATTATATGAAGGGCATGATACTGCAAAAGAAATCATGGATTTGTTGGAAAATAAATATGGGCCAAAATTTGAAACTCTTATACAACTTTATTGGCAGAATTTAATAGCCTTGGTATGTCTAAAAATGATAGTGTGGTGGATCATATTATGAAATTAGAAATTCTTACAAAAGATTTTTCCAATGCAGGCCACTCTATTCCTAAACAATGCAACTATCGGCCCTTCTAAATAGTTTGCTAAGAACTTGGGATTATGTGGTGACATCTTTGACATATGGGCAAAAGGAATTGTGCACGAGCACTTTACCATCATTTTTAGTAGTAGAAGAAGTTAAATTGAGTAGAAGGAAAGTGGAGAATTGTTCTAACAATCTTCTCTTAATAGAAAGCTCTCACAACAATACAACAAAACCTACATGCAACAAGTTCGAAAAGAAGATCAAGTTCGAAAAGAAGAAACACACAGTCCCATGGAAGTATGGACACAACAAATAGAGCAAGAAGAAAAAAAATAGGTGTTTCATACGTTGAGATATCGGTCATTTCAAGGCAAAATCTCCAAAGTAAAAGAAAGACAATAACACCACAAATCAGTTGTTTTGATAGACTCCAAAGCACTCATTGCTAAATCTGATGGTCGATAGTGGCCAAATTCTGGTACCATAAGGTATGTTGTAGTAATAAAAGCTAGTTTATTAAAATTGAAGATAAAGCACTAAGAGACCATCGCTTATACATGGGAAATCATACCTATGTTGATTTGCATGGCATAGGGGATTGTAAAAATTTCTCTAACAATTCCACCATCATCTTGAAAGATGTCCTCTTTGCTCTAACAATTAAAAGAAATCTGATCTTTGTGTCTGTATTAGATAAAAAAGATTTCGAGATTCGACTTAAGTCTGGGTTTGTGATGATAAGAAAAGATGGTCTTGTACTATTGAGGGGAAAAAGAATTGATGATATGTATTTCATTGTAGAGATGGCAATTAAATTTGAATCCGCATATTAAAAAATGCGGATCCAAATATAGAAATTTGAGATCCGCACGGATTGCATCCGGAAAACCGGATATCCAAATCTGGATAAAAATTATTTTAAATTAAAAATTACATGAAAAATTAAATTCATAAATTATATTTATGGATTTATGATGTTGTTGTATATTATTCATGTTGAATTATTAATCATTGGATTATGATTGAATTTTATTTTATATTACTAGGTAAAATATTGAATTTTATTTTAAATTAAAAATTTATATTAAAAATTAAATAAAAATAAAAAATTAAATTTTATTTGTGGATTTATGATGTTGTTGTATCTTATTCATATTGAATTATTAATTGTTGGATTATGATTGAATTTTATTTGATATTATTAGATAAATTATTGAATTTTATTTTAAATTAAAAATTATATTAAAAATATATATTAAAAATGAAATAAAAATTAAAAAAATTAAATTTTATTTGTAGATTCATGAGATTATTGTATGTTATTGTATGTTAATTATTAATTGTTGAATTATGATTGGATTTTATTTGACATTATTAGGTAAATTATTGAATTTTTAAATTATATATTAAATTATTGAATTTTAATTTTTATGGATCCGGATATCTGGAATATCCACCTGCATCTGTTACAGATATTACCCGCATTTAGATCCGCATCTTTTTTTACGGATCCAGATATAGAAATATGAATCCGGATCCGGATCTGGATTTTGCTAACCCTATTTCATTGGCTCTATTCCTTTTATGATTACGTTTATGTGTTTGATTCTCACGATATCACTTTTCTTTGGTATTTACTATTAGATCACATAAATAAAAATAAAATTATCAGAATGAGCAACAAAGGAATGCTGCCTCACGTAAATGTCAGTGATTTTAACATATATGACTCATGTGTTAAAGGAAACTTATGAAGAAAATCTTTTTCAAAACATTGGAAATCATCATATTTAGTTGAGATATAATCCATTCAAATTTATGTGGACATATGAGAATAAAAATACATGGAGGTATGGAATACTTTGTCACATTTATAGATGAATATTCACAATTTGGGCATATATACTTGTTAAAACACAAGTTTGAGTAGGGGTACGCAAAACCAGGTTCGGGTCAGGTCGGGTCAATAATTCGGGTTAAATTCGGGTAGGATCGGGTTCAAATTTAAAATGGGTCGGATTGAGTTCGGGTCATTTCGGGTCAGTTCGGGTCATTTCGGGTCAGTTCGGGTCTAATCGGGTCAATTCGGGTCAATTTTGGTTAATACAATTTTGAGCTCTTTTTTCCCTATTTTTGTAGTCTTTAAGGTGGTTTTAAGACATTTTTCTTAATTGTAGTCCTTTTTACTAATTTTCAATAAATAAAAAAAAAGAAAATGTTATGAAATCAAATGAATAAAGTTAAAATGATAGAATATGATTATTTGCCTATTGCCTTGGAGGGTAGGACTATGATTATTATTTGCTCAACCAACAAAGTCCAAACTTAATAAAAGTTAAAATTAATACAAACTTACAAAGTCCAAAGTTAATAGGCTATTAGTCTCCATTCAAAGCACAATTTCCAAATACTAGTCTTTGAAAGTTTGAAACACAAACTCACAAAGTCACAAAATTTAAACATAATTAAATTGTTTGGAAACACAAATCACAAAGTTCAAACATAAAAACTAAATAAGCTTCCTTGGTTCCTCCACCTTGGTTCCTCCACAGCTCCACGCAAGCACTTTGACAAGTTCTAAATTCAAATTCTTGAACTCCAAGTTCAAGCGTCGATTGCCTAGAGAAGGATTGAAGAAATGTACAATAACTATTTTCTTTAAGCCATGTTGCAAATGAATAAACTCAATTCATATAAAAAATTGAGCAAATAAACCAAATTCATAAGGTTACACATCAAACACAAACACAAATAAATAAATCCAATATCTTTAATTGAGCTAAAGGGGTGTTACAATCTTTCTAATTTCTATTATATCATTATAAATTTATAATTACAAATAAATATAATATGTTTAGCAAATTTTTCATTACACACACACTTGATTATATATATAATAAAAAAAATTAAGTCAATCATGCTTATTTTATGGCATTCATCACTAAATCAAGTTAATAATAATACTAGACAATAATACTATTCTATCAACTTCAACTTGTCTAACTAAAACAATTACAAATTTATAATTTTACAAACTACAATTAGACTTAAAATTTTTAAACTATAACAACTATAATTATAGTTTAAATTACAAGTTTACAACCTAATAGTAATATAATATCAAATTATGAATAACAATATATATTAAAAGTTACCTTTCAAACATCCATAACATCAATGTCGCCGCTCACCGCTTCTACTGTCGAAACTTTCGATCTTATAAACTCTATAAAATCCGAAAAAAGAAGAAGAAATTTGTAAGTAACTGAAGTACATGAGTACATGTAGATGTTCTATATAAAGTTATAATGCATTTTAAATACATTATGTATATAATGTATGATAAAAAATTTAAAACATTACCTTTTTGTAATTCCATATGAAACATTTGCTCTTTAATGTCTTCTTGGAGGTTGTAGACAAGATTGGCAAAACGTTTAGATTACAACCAATTTTCAGTGCATATCAATGCCTCAACCATAGCCGGAGTTAAAGAACTCTTATACTCA
Source organism: Citrus x changshan-huyou (assembly GCA_039657385.1). Taxonomy (NCBI): domain Eukaryota; kingdom Viridiplantae; phylum Streptophyta; class Magnoliopsida; order Sapindales; family Rutaceae; genus Citrus; species Citrus x changshan-huyou. Next base: position 16,678,275 of record CM077554.1, on the reverse strand, counting down.
TCAATAATATGAGTATACTCATCAGATGTCATTGTGGAAACAGGAACAACGAGGACATCCCTTGCAATTTTCTCCAAAATTAGATACCTCGATCCATTCAACTTCCACCAAAGCAATACATTAAGTTTAAGATTGTTGGAATCTTCAACTGGGTCATTCGAGTACATTTCCACTTCAAATGTTACTCTTCTGCTCTCATTCTAAATAAAAACCTTCTTGGCATATCCAAGGAAAGGGCGAGCAACTCGAAAAGTGTCACCACCTTCACCACCAGCAACATCCACCAAATTAGCCTCAGTTGTAAAACGTTGAGAAGAACTTGTACCACCATAGCTGCCATTAAGACCACTGTCACTATACATCGATGGTGTGGAACTAGCGAAGAATGCATTATATGCATCATAAAACTCATTTAACAAATGCTTCACTGCTTTGGTCATTTGTTCAACCATCAAACTATCATTGCAAAAAATGATCTCAAAATATGTTCACCAAAATCTATTTTCGCTCGTGGATCAAGAATAAAGGCAACAATCAACATTTTGTTTATCTTTCTCATGGACTCCCAATACTTATCAAATTTTTTCCTCATACTATAAGCCATAGAGGACACACCCAAGGATCTATATTTTTTTGTAGTGCAGTCAACGAACTCTCAATTAAGCCAATAGTATCATAACAAAGATTAGAAGTCACACTCAAAGAGGCAGAAAACAACAATGTGGCATTATAAAATACATTCAAAAACTTCACAATTCATTCAGCACTATCCCATTTATTCGGTCCAGACGGGCCCACCTCCTCATAAGGTTTATCCACTTCTATCATTTTATCAAATGCCGCTTGAAATTTCTACACAATCATCAACATCAAATAAGTAGAATTCCACCTGGTAGGACAATCCAAAACAACAATTCCCTTTGACAATTCACCTGTTCAGCACATTGTTTAAATGTTCGCAGCCTCGTGGTGGAGGATCTCATGTACTTCACAGCATTCCGAATAGCGGCAATACTAGTATGCAACTCACCTAACCCTGAAACAACAATTAAATTCAAAATATGTGCACAACAACGCACATGCATATATTGTCCCGCCAACACAAGTGCATCATCATTCCTCCAAGCAAGCAACTATATAGTGGCATAACCAACATCAATATCATTTGTAGTGGTATTATCAATAGTTATTGCAAACAACCTCTCAATCCTCCAGTCATGTAAGCAAGCCACAATCTTTTTGTCAATCGACTTCCCTCTATGATCTTCGATTGCGCTAAAACTAATAATCCTCCTATTCAAACACCAATCACTATCAATAAAATGAGTTGTAATCACCATTTAACTCATGTTTTGAATAGAAGTCCATAAATTAGTTGTAAGAGACACCCACTGCTTGTTGTTGTAAATCAAACTGTTCAACATTGCATTTTCCTCCAAAAATAAGTCCATAACATCTCTACCAATAGTTCTTCGAGATGGCATAACGAACTGCGGGATAGCTACACTACAGAAATGCCTAAATCCTTTGTTGTTTACAAAACTGAGCGGCAACTCACCATAATAATCATTTTCGTTACTACCCTTCGACATGCGTCTTGACTCCATCCTTTACCCAAAACCAAATTACTTGCATTTCTTCGCCGCCCTCAGCTGTCAAATTTTGTTGACTTCCACTTTGTTGTTCCCGAAATGTCTTGAATGCTTCACATGTCTTTATATGCCTTATCATATTTGTAATCCCATCAAGCCTTAAATGACTTCACAATAGTTGCACCTACATTTGTTTGGATTATCTTCGAATAAAGTGAAATGATTCCATACTTCCGATCTTTTCTCCATTAGTAGTCTTTTCTGCTTCGCCTTTTCCTTTCCTCTTTGGGTTCCTTCCATTTGTACACTTTGTTCTTCATCGTCACTCATCGAATCGATCTTGAGTGTCCAAGTATCTTAATATACAAAATAATAATTAATAATCATTAATTAAAAAATCAAAACACAGAAATATTATTAACATAATCTAATTAGTAATTTCAATTCAAATTGTTCATACTCCATAAACAAAAAGTAAGAAATTCATGATTAATTAATTAATTTATAATATCCAATAACCCATTCCCCATAATAATATGATATTATTTGCCTATCTATGTCTTAATTCTTATTATAAATCCTTTAATTTCAAGCCCAAATTACTTGTACTTAACGACTTAACGGATGATTAACATACAATAAAATATTAATTGAATTAGTTAATTTTTTTAAGGTTGAAGGCTTGAAGTGCACATAATCATATAACACATTATAATTATAAAATATATGTAACACTAACATAATACTTAATTTTAATATTTAATCTACCTAATATCCTAATTTTTTATTCATAAAAAATTCAATTATTAACTATTATTAACAATTATCAATTAACATTATTTCAATTATTAATAATTGATAAATTTTTGTTATTTATTATCAATTAATAAAATTTATTCATAACAAAATCATAAATACATCAATTTTTTTATTTTATTACTAACATTTAATTTTTGATTTTATTACTAACATTTAAAAATACATAATTACAACAATCAACTAATAACCAATTACATAATAAATAACCAATTAAGCATATATAACTATATAGCATATACCATGAATTGAAAGTTGAAACTTAGAAAAGTCACAAAGTCACAAAGTCACAAAGGAGCAGCAGATCACGGCAAACAATCGGGTCGGGTTGGAGGCCGCAGGATTGGAGCAGTAGATCATGGCAGTCAACAGCAGATGGAGCAGCAGATCATGGCAACAAATGGAGCAGCAGATCACGGTAGCAGATCGCGGGATTGGAGCAGCAGATCACGACAGTCGGCAGCAGATCACGGTAGCAGACGAAACAGTAGATCACGGCAGTCAGCAGCAGATCACTGTAGCAGATGGAGCAGTAGATCTCGGCAGTTAACAGCAAATCGTGGGATCGTGGCTGGCTGTTGGGTATCAGTTTCTCACGAGGATTCAAGAGGGTTCACTGAGGGTTGTGTGGCTGTGTGCGTGAGTCTGTGACTTTGTGGGTGCGTGTCTGACTGTCTGGTGTGTGCGTGTGTAATGTGTGTTTAGTTTTTTTTTTTTTTTGGGTGACCCGATCGGGTATTCGGATTTACCCGACCCGATCGGGTTTACAAGTTCCCATTCGATCGGGTTTGAATCACAACCCGATCTGACCTGAACCCAAAATTTTTCGGGTCGGGTATTTTGCCCACCTCTAAGTCTGAGGCTTTAGAAAATTTCAAAATATACAAAAAGGAAGTAGAGGCTCAGTTGTGTCGATCTATGGAAGCCTTGAATAATAATCATGGTGGTGACTATGAAGCTCTTGATGATTTCTGCAAACAGAATTGAATAAGACATATCTGCATAATACCTTACACTCCACAACAAAATGAAATTACAGAAAGAAGAAATTGAACTCTATTAGATATGATGAGATCTATGATGTCTTATTAGGAAATGTCACTACAATTTCAGGGAAAGACGTTATCTACAACAACATATATATTAAATAGAGTTTAGACAAAAGCTAAACCTTTATGTAGTAAGCGAGGAAACAAGGGTTATAATGGATCATTTTGTATGTAAAGTTTGTTTCAATGTATCAAAGATGAATCTTGTGACACTAGATGTTTAGTGTAAAGTCACCAAATAAAACTATGTATGAACAGGTTATTCTTAGTTCAGGATATTGGTGCCATTTTACTTTTGCAAAATTAAGATACCATTACTTTTGTAGTTTATTTTTGGTATCATGATATATGATAATTAACAAGAATGTGCACTTGAAAATTATAATCATCTAAAGAATATAAACTACATCATTTGATCAAGTGGGAGATGTTAATATATGTGTGACCAAATGCTAACATGCAGAAACCATGGCTTGTTTAATATATCACAAAGATTATACATGCCATATAATACAATAAAAGGATGTGTTGGTAGTGTCGTTGAGTGCACCAAATTTAAAACCTTACTACTAATATAAATAATTAGTACAGAACGAGTAAGGATCGATCCCACAGAGACTATGCTAGTTATATTTATTATCAACTCTAAAGCAAGACTTAAAATAAAATAATAATAGAAATAATTAATATAACTAAAGAAAATGCCAATTATACATAAAATGGGAGTTTTTGAAATTTTAACTAAATAGCAAGAAATAAAGAAATTAAACTATGAAAACAAAAATTTAATAAAACTCTAATTACAAGAGAAAGAAATAATAATGATGAAAACTTTGGTTAAAGAGATCATTCGCCACCACCAAACATGCACATAATATATCAATTCTATCATCAATTTATATTGAAACTATCAACCGTAGACAACAACAAGTTTTGTTAGTCTCAATCTTTCCTTAGTGTGTCGTTAGGCAAAACAAGCTCTTCACCTAATCTTTAACCATTAAATAATTTAAAACAAGCTCTTTAAATTTAAGATAATGGAAGCATTAAACAGAGAACGATATTAGGTTGATTTAGGCAATAAATACACAAGCTCGGATTATTTAACCTAGGTTATGTTCTCCAATCAAAATAACTGATTCCAACCTGCTACTAATGATTAAAATATCAAGACAATTACGGATCAAGAATTTTAATCTAGCAATAGAATTTATTCAAGTCCTATCTAATTGGCCACTCAAACAAGACGAGAATAAAATCATAAACATTAATTATAGAAGAACATAAACAATCTCAATTAAATAAATTGAATGATAGAAATTAAAAATTAATCATATGACATGTTTGGGGTTTTGAATTCACCATCAACCAAATAGAAAATCTAGCCTAACATAATTAATCTGGGAATAAGAGAATTGATAAAACCAATCATGGAGATTAATTCAAGCGGTTGCCTTTTTCTTCAATTCCCTTCGGCTGCTGATTTTTTTCTTCTCCTTTGCAGCTGCAAATTGTTTTGTATGTGTGGCTGCCGAATATCCCCTTTTGTGTTGCTTCCGCTTGATCCTTTTATAATGCTTCAATTGCGGCTTTTAAATCCTTGCATGGAAAGAATTAAATCCAAAGCCAAAACCGCCCATGCCATAACATGCTTGCCATTTAAAGCCATGCAAAATATTTGCTTTCTTTAATTTCCATGCACATGCCATTTCAATTCTTTATTTCCAATGCTTTGTCTACCAATTGTTTAGGCAATTCACGTGCATGAAATATGGCCATTTCCTTTTTTGTTCAATTTGCTTCCCATATTAACCATTGAGCAAGCCAACGCCATTTTAATGCTTGCACATGTAATTACCATTTAAGATTCTTGATTCCAATTAAATGAAGCCACCAAATTGAATTAAATTAAATTCCCTCTTTAATCTCCATGTGATGGTCATACTCTTCGGAATATGCATGAATTAATTTTGTTGGCTTCGGTTTTCTTGGTTTCCAAAAATCTCTAATTATTTCCCTTTTCTAATTCCTTCAAGCAGATTTCTTCTTAAATGCTTCGATTTAATTTCTCTTTAATCCCAGAATATATCTAAAATAACAAAATAAAAAAACTAAGATAAAAATTAATACAATAAAAATATAATTTACTAAATTAAAAATTAATTAAAATAACTAAAATATTTAAGATCAAAACAAGAAAAATATGCAGTTATCATGTGTCCCTTACAAGAGACACATGTTTACATGTTTGAATTTGAATGAACAACTTCCAACAGATAGTAGAAGTTATTTGTTCAGATTCAAACATGTAACTGGTTTTTTGATTGCCTATATAAAGGCATGACTATATCATAAATAAGATATCTCCAAGACACTCTTAAAAACTAAAGCGTTTAACTTATAGTATGAATTTGGGGTTCTGTTGGTACCAGCCTAACAACGGTGTACATGGATCAATAAAATTCAATAATTTGGTCATTTTATATTATTAAAAATAAGTTAAATTAAACTTATCTTAAAACAACTTTAATGGTTAAAGATACTTAGGTAAAAAAGATATTAGAAGGACTTAATTAATTAATTGTTTAAATATTTTGTTGATCTAATTACAATTATTTTTTAAAAGTGGGTGTATTAATAAAAATAATCGGGTGAAAATATCCCTAGTCTTAAAAATAAGCTTTCATTGTTTTCAAAAGTTTAAAATTTGAATTTTCAGTAGTAAAGATAAAATAGTTTATTTAGTACTAAAAAATGATACTAAAAAAATTAAATAACAATAAAAATCTTAGAAAGAACTTTGAATAATAATAAAATTATAAATTATTGTAGAAACTAATGATGCTTGATGAAATTGATTGGATTAAATATTTCTCAACCTACATAATTTATTTTTATTATTTATAATTTTATCTCCGCAATGAATTTATAGACTATGAATTTATAAACAAAGCTATGGTGCGACGGGTGCACTATAACCTCTTATTGACACTAAAAAGCGTACATTTAATAAGGAAAAATTATCAATTTTCACTTATTGTGTTGATTAATGCGTTCATTATTCTTAAATTATCTTAACACTCCCCAAATATATTTTTATGTTAAATTAATTTGTGATATGTTAATTTTATTTTAATTTTATTTTGTAAATATATTTTAAGAATAAAGAGGAGTTGAAACTGGGAGCGGGAACCACAGAAGAATTGATGGAGCCATTTGGAATACATTATTGAAGAGATGTAATTAACAAAAATATAAAATATAAAAAGAAAAAAAAAGAAAAAGTGAGTTGATAATGCTCGTGATGGTCAAGTGGCCATTTTGCCACTTGACCATATATTATAAAAAATAAAATAAAATAAAATAAATATTAATAAAATAAAGGAAGAGGGTGCATTCCTCACCTATAAATGGCAAGGAAATGCAAGCAGGAGAGTGAGCTAAAGGAGAGAACAAGGGAGAAGCTGAGGAATTTTTCTTTTCTTGTTTTCTTGTGTATTATTTTTTTGTAATATATTTCAGAAGTTTGTCAAATAAAAAGAGTGTTTTGTTTTCTTTCAATATGAGTGGCTAATTTTACTAAGCTGAGCTGAAATGTGAAGCTCAAGGCTTCAAATTATTAAATTAATTACTAAGTTCTTTTTATTATTTTCTGGTTATTTTTATGTCATGTTAATTTGTAGAACACCTTTGATCTATATAGTATTTTGACATAATATCGACACATTACACATTAGGTACTTAATTCTATATTTATCCACACACATAATTAGTTAAGAATTAAATGATATAATAATTAATTTGTAAAAATGACGCTAATACGAACCCCGTCAAGAACTGACGCGACCCTAATCAATTTAGTCCCTAAGATCGAATCTAAACCTGGAATTGAATGGAACCGCGACCTGATGCTTAATGAAAGCACGAACATTGGTATGTGAGGACGATAAAATTAGTTATGGATGATCTGATTGATATGTCAAGAGTTCGAACGCCACAGAAATCCAATAAGTTCAAAAAGTTTGTTTAAGAACAAAAAAAAATTAACTTTCTCACCAATTGCATCGAAATTTATTTTCTCTATTCATTGGATGTGAGTACAATATATAGGGTTGGTTACAAGAATTTTTGGAAGTAAATCCTAAACCAAAATCAAATCGAAATATGAATCTAAATAAATAGGAAAGAATCTAAATCAAATCAAAATCCTAATCTAAGCGAATAGGAAATAATCTAAATTAAATCAGATTCATAATCCGCTTGAATGTCTTACATTAATTAAAATGAAAACTCAACAATTAAAAAAGAAATAATTGATTTGTTTCTCCACTAGCCTCCTCAAGAAATGGGAAAGTATCCAAAAAAAGAAAAATAATATATTTTCCCGCCATAATGTGCAAGCCAACTTCCTATTTCATGGAAGTGATTATTTGGAAACTTTAAGAGCCTGAATCCTACATTTATCATGTGTGATTCCTTAAACGGGCCTCTACGAATTTGATTGAGCCCAAGTTGCTTGAATCAATCCATTAAGCGCTTCTTTGAATTTCTTTGTTCGAACTATTGTGACGAGTCCGATGGAAACTTGAATATGATCTGAATATGCATCATCCCAAGTGCTTGTGACAATTTTATCCTTATTCTCATCATTCCCCTACTCTTGAAGAGGATTTGTCCTCAAACTCTTGAAGAAGATTTGTCCTCAAATCATCACCCATATCAAAAGGACTCAAATCATAAACATTAAAAGTAGCACTTACATTGTACTCACCAAGCAAATCCAGCTTGTATGTATTGTCATTAATCCATTCCAAAACTTAGAAAGGACCATCTCCTTGAGGTAATAACTTAGATTTCCTTCGTTCCAGAAATCGTTCCTTGTGCATGTGTAACCACACTCAATTGCCGGGTTCAAAGACTAGCTTATGTCACCCTTTGTTGGCGGCTTGTTTAGCATATTACTCAGTTCTTCGTCTAAGTTAACAACCATTTTCTTGTCATCTAAGTTAACACGCTCAGAAACAGGTAATGGAGTTAAATCCAATAGGGTTAAAGGATTAAAACCATAAACAATTTCAAATGGCGAATACTTAATAGTAGAATGATCATAACGATTATAAGCAAACTCAACATGTGGTAAACAATCTTCCCAAGCTTTTATGTTCTTTTTAATGATAGCCCGCAATAGAGTAGATAAAGTTTTATTCACAACTTCTGTTTGACTATCAGTTTGAGGATGACAAGCAGTTGAAAACAACAACTTAGTTCCTAACTTAGCCTATAATGTTTTCCAGAAGTAACTTAAAAACTTAGCATCCTTATCAGTAACAATTGTCTTGGGCATACCGTGCAGCCTTACAATCTATATAAAGAACAAGTCAGCGACATTAAAAGCATAATCCATTTTGTGGCATGGAATAAAATGTGTTATCTTTGAAAATCTATCCACAACCACAAAGATTGAGTCTTTCCTTTTTTTTAGACCTAGGTAAACCTAGCATAAAATACATCGAAACATCAGTCCAAAGTGCACTAGGTATTGCCAACGGGGTGTATAAACCATAGGGCTGCACTTTCGATTTGGCTTGCTTACAGATGACGCATCTACCACAAAGTCTCTCGACATCTCGTTTCATATATGGCCAATAGAAGTGTTCGTGCAAAACTGCTAAAATCTTTACAACTCTAAAATGCCCATCAACCCTCTTTCATGGGATTCTCTCACTAACAAATCTCTCAAAGAACAATTAGGCACACATAGTTTTTTCTCCCGAAATAAGTAACCATCATGCCTAAAGTGCTTACCAACCACGGTCTTTTCACAAGCTTGGTATTTGATAAATCTATGAAATGAGAGTTATCATGACACTTTTAGACTTAAATCAATATTACTTAGAGAATAAATTATGTGTTTTTATTACATTTTAGTTACATTTTGCATGAGCATCCATTTTATTTTATTTTTAATAAATTGAGTTTGCTTTAGATCATTTTTATGTTTAGATTATGTGCACAATTGTAGGTGACCGAAAAACTCAAGTTTTAGAGATGGAATGCTGCAGCAACACACTTACAGAGATAATAAAATAATTTGGCTACAGAGGAATTGAAACAAGTCTAGAATAGTGCAAATGATGTAGCCGTTGTTGTAGCAATCCTAGAGCAAGATATATTGGATTTTGTGCGCAATAACTAAAAGATTGCGATATGAAGTTTTCAAAAATGGAAGATACACGCCACACACTTTTGGTTGCCCTAATTCTAAGTTATAAAAGGAGCACACATGAAAAGAAAAAGAGAGAGTTGTCACCCAAGGAGAATAACGAAAAAAAAACAACAAGAAAACATAGAAGATTTAAGGAGGACCAAAGAATATATCACTAAGACCAAGCAAAACTCAGTTCTTCTTCTTATTTTCTTATTTTTTATTTACTTATGGGAATGTATTTGATGGCTAAAACAATTTTATTTATTGTTCTATCCTAAATAATGAACTAAATTTGATTGTGGTTAAGTGATAAACAATCTTAATGGATGTTTGACTGACATATATGTGTTACTCTGTATTTACTATAGCATTTTGTCTTAATTTAACTTATTGCAATTCTCTATTCCGGCTGACTACCCATTTAGTGGATGCTAACTAAGAAAGATGCTCAAAAAGATCTAACTTAATGGAACAAATTAAGACAATAATTTGTTTTAGATTGAGTTTCCCAAGTTGAGTAAATCTTAATTTGAATAGGGTTATGCTTGATCTAAAAGTAGTGAAGAAATAGACACAAGGATTCACCTAGTAGGAAAATTGGAACCTAAAATGCATAATCCTAGATATAATGTTAGCATAACAATTGGCCACTGTTAGGTTTGTATTTAGATATAAGATATCCAACAGGCAACAACTAAGGATGCTAAGGAATTCTTCCCAGTGCTGTAATAGATGTTGTAGCAATAAGGTCTTAATCAGAGAAAAAATTAACACCATTAAGTAAGTTTAATCACTCAACTACTCTATTCGCATTGGTTACATCCTTATGTTTGACATCAGAATTTTCTTTATTTCATTTAGTTATTGTAATTTTAGTTTAATTAGTTCATTAGTTTTACAATTTATCTTATTTTAATTAGAACAAAACTACACTGTTAAGATTGTTGTAGCAAGTTTGATAACATCAATCCATGTGGAGATGATTTGAACATTCATCAGTATATTACTTGTTGTGTACACTTGCACATTGACATCCATAGCAGTAAAAAAAACCCGATAGTATTCAACATTAAAATAATGGTTATTGGCTTAAATTATGGTTATTAGCATACAATTCCTTAATATGTTCAAAACTAAGCAATTTAGCATTAAGTCTCGAGATTAAGATATACTTGCGGGAAAGCGCATCTGCAACAACATTTTCCTTACCTTACTTATAACGAATGACATATGGAAATGTCTCTAGGAATTCTACCCATCGAGCATGTCTCTTGTTTAGCTTGTGTTGACCTTTAAGGTGTTTCAAGAACTCATGATCGGTGTGAATCACGAACTCCTTAGGCCATAGGTAGTGCTGCCATGTTTTTAATTCTCGAATCAACGCATACAACTCCTTATCGTAAGTAGGGTAGTTTAAGGATGCCCCACTTAGTTTCTCACTAAAGTAAGCAATTGGTCATCTCTCCTACATTAGGACTACACCAATACCGATACCTGAGGCATCGCATTCAATTTCAAACGTTTTATTAAAGTTAGGCAAGGACAATAAATGAGCATTAGTTAACTTTTACTTGATTATTTGAAACATCTTCTCTTGCTTTTTTCTCCACTTGAATCCAACATCTTTTTTTCTTACTTCAGTAAGTGGTGCGGCTAATGTGCTAAAGTCTTTCACAAATCGTCGGTAGAAACTAGTGAGCCCATGAAAGCTTTTCACATTACTTACACTTGTGGGACTCGATCACACTTGGATTGCACGTACCTTCCCCTCATCAACCTATATTCCCTATGCACTCACAACAAATCTTAAAAATATAAGTTTATTGGTGCAAAAGGTACACTTCTTCAGATTTGTAAACAACTTTTCTTTTCTAAGCACATATAAAACATATTTCAAATGTTCTACATGATCGTTTATGTTTTTATTGTAAATGAGGATATCATCAAATTAAACAACAACAAACTTGCCAATAAAAGCTCGCAAAACAAGATTTATAAGTCTCATAAAGGTGCTCAGAGCATTAGTTAAACTACAAGGCATGACTAGTCATTCATACAAACCATATTTTGTTTTAAAGACAGTTTTCCATTCATCTTCTTCTTTCATTCTACTTTGATGATATCCACTTTTTATATCAATTTTAGAAAATACACAAGATCTATGCAATTCATAAGCATATTGTTGGTTGATTTATATAATCAATTATTATCAATGCCAATGTGCAAGTATACACAATAAGTAATAAAGTGATGAGTGTTCAAGATCGTCTCCACAGGGATTGATGTTACTCAAAATGCTAAAGCAATCACAATAATGCAAGTCAACTAAAGACCGAAACAAACAATTGCCAAATAATTCTATCGTAACTAATAATTGCGAGAGATGGAAATAAAATAATACTGTAATAAAATAAACTAAGTTAAATGTGTCTAATATTCAATTGAAAATATAGTAGTTGAATGATCAAACTCTCCTAATGGGGTGACTGTTGATTACCGAATTAGCACCAGTTGTTATAATAAGTGCTGCAGCACTGGGCATAACAAATCTGCATCCGCAGCTATCACATGTTGGAAATCTCATACCTTTAAATCTACTAACAATGACCAGTTGCTCATAAATTTAAGGTATGGCTTTATGATCTTTAATCTCTCTACCCTACAAGGTGAACACCTATGTCTAGGATATCAAAAATCTTAATCTCAAGTATTGCCCTTATGGGATGTAAGTTAACTTAATCCAGGAAAATCGATTTAAGAACAAGTAATACTCTAATAATATCCACTAAGACATGCCCTTTTGCTGCTCTATCTTAACTGAAACTATTAAATGGGTGGTTAACCGAAATAACAATTATGTTCATAAAAACTATTAGAGTATAATGCTACAGCATTATCATAACAACATATAAGAATAGTCAAGAACCCATTGGATTATTTGTCACTCAACTACAAGTAAATTCAGTTCATAATTTGAATGAGAAAAGTAAACATAAATATACTGGTCACAGAATACATCCAATCAATTAAAAGAAGAAAGATAATATAAGTTGAGCACGATGAAAAACTAATGATCCTCCTCGGTTCTTCAATGATGCCCAACAGCACTCCTTAATCTTGATCTTCTTCTTCTTCTTCTTGCCTTTGTAATTCTTTTTGGATGATAATTCCTTCGCCACTTTCTATGTGGTGAATGCCTCCTTTATATATTGCAAATTACGTTAAAACCAAAGCCCATGAGCGTGCCTGTGTTTAAATTAGGAAACATGCAGATCGTGATTTAATTGCTGACCCGCGCCTATATCATCTCCCGCATTGCTCCCAGATTGCTGCATCACTGGTTGCTCTAACATCTGCAACAGCACTGTATTATTTCCGATTGTGCTTTTCTCTGTTGTGGCCATCTTCTTTCCTCTTCTTTCTCATCTAATGTCTCCACATCCTTTTATGAATTTAAAACCTACAAATCAAAACCTGTTTTTAGCACAAATTACTATGATTCAAGTAAAACTTGTTAAGACTCAACTAAAATGAATGTTTATGCAAAAGGTCACCAAAATGTAATCAAAACACATTATTTGCTTTCTAAATGGCCTTTATTCACATCTAGAATTGATGTAATAACTCTCATTTCCTAGAGTTATCACATATCATCTAGCCTAGGAATAGGATGTCGATACTTTACCGTTATATTGTTGATGGCTTGACAGTCAACACACATTCTCCCCGTTCCATCATTCTTAGGAGCTAACAAAATTGAAACTGCAAATGGGCTCATGCTTCCTCTCACGTACCTTTTTTCCACCAATTTATTAACCTGTCTTTGAAGTTCCTTGGTCTCTTCTAGGTTACTCCTATACACTGGTTGATTTGGAATGGTCGCACCGAGTACAAAATCAATTTGATGCTCAATCCCTTAGATTGGAGGTAAGCCATATGGTGTTTGCTTAGAAAAAACATCCTCATATTCCTGCAAAAGAGAAGTAATAGAACTAGGCAAAATAGAGTCAAATTCGTTAGTGTTAAAAAAAATGTCTCTTTATACAAAAGTGTAATCATCAGCTAATGTGAAAACAACGATTTCCTTATCTCACTCGCTCTCGTGTAGAAATTCTTTTATTTTCCTTATGATTTTCTCTCAATGGTCGCTTTTTTCTTGGCTTTCTCTCTCACATTTTCCTTGGCCTCTTTTTGATTTTCACTCTCTTTTTCTTTTGGTCACTTTCTTTCTTTTGATTATTCTCTCTTTGTAGGCTCACTTGGTCTCCATAAACCTACTTTGGTGTCAATGGAACACGAGTGATGTTGCGTTGATCAAACACAAATGAATACTTGTTGGTGCAGCCATCATTCTTCACACGTCTATCGAATTACCAAGACCGCCCAAGTAACAAGTGTCCAGCCTGCATTAGTATTACATCCTATAACACTTTATCTTCATACTTGCCAATATGAAAAGTTACTAGCACCTGCTTGTTCACTTTCATCTCACCACTGTCATTTAACCACTGTAGTTTGTATGGCCATGGGTGTTTAAGTGTCGGAAGCCCTAACTTTTCCACCATGATAATACTACCAACATTAGTACAATTTCCTCTATTAATATTCATACTACATACTTTGTCGTGAACATAACACCTAGAATAGAAAATGTTTTCTCGTTGTACTGCTTCCTCTTTCTTTACTTGCACACTTAAAGTTGTCCTAGCTACTACAGTCAATTCCCTAGGGGTTGTATACTCTTCATCTTCAACGTCCTCCAACAGTGGCATCTCATTTTCTTCTGTTTCATCTTCAGTCACAATCTCACCATTGTCCTGCAATACCATAGCTCTTTTGTTGACACATTGACTTGCTATATGTCCTCTGCTTTGACATTTAAAACACTTAATGTCAAAATTCTTAATAGTAGGAGTCATGGTGTTACTTTGTGAATTGTGCTTGGAGGGCTTGGATCTCGACTTAGGTGCAATAGATGCTTGTGGCCTCTTGCCTAGCTTCACATAGCTTGGCTTCCAAGGAGTGGAACTTGAGCTTAGGGCTGCATGGGCCTCTTAAGCTTCTGCTCAATCTTGTTGGCCTTGTGGATCATCTCTTTAATTCCACATAATGTTGCAAATTAACCATATTTATAGTCTCTCGATTAAGGCCATTCAAGAATTGTGCCATGGTAACTTCTCTATCTTCCTCCACATTTGCTCTAATCATGGCAATCTCCATTTCTTTGTAGTAATGCTCCACACTTTGGCTACCTTGTGTAAGACTTTGTAATTTTTGGAACAAGTCTCAATGGTAGTGGTTAGGTACAAAACGCCTTCTCATCAATGATTTCATTTCATCCCATGTAATTTCGCCCCTTACTTATAACAAGCTGATCCCACCAAGTAATAACATAGTCAGAAAACTCAATCACAACTAATTTTACCTTTTTTGCCTCTGAATAACTATGGCAATCAAATATGAACTCTATTTTCTTCTCCCATTCAAGGTATGCTTCCGGGTCGAATTTACTTTGAAAAGATGGAATCTTTATCTTTATGCCACTTAATCCATCATCCCTATTCCTAACTCTCCTACCCCGTCCATCTCTCCTATAGCTACCCACTGAGTCCTCCCTTTCATCATACCCATCGTTATAATAGTCATCGATCTCTCTTCTAACTGGAGCTCTATCCCTCATACGTGATTGGGGAATGGGTTGTGGTTGCCCCGCACATGTGTTCTCTACTTGATCCAAACACTCATCTGTATGCTCTAGTTTAGCCTTCATCGTCCTTCTCATCTCTCCCATCAATGCTTGAATTTACAAATTCTGAGTAGTTGCGGATTGATCCTTTTCATTTATGTTTTGCTCTGGGTTGTAAGACATGGCTAACATTTACAAAACAAAGTTAGAAATAATGTGGAAAGGACCTCACCTCACTCCTTCATGTGTTTCACTCGAGAAAAAGGATTCACTCAATTCTACTCGTGTTTCACTCAAATTTATTGGCTTTTACCCTTTAATACGCTCACACTCTCTTGTCTTTTTCCACTCATAGTAATTCTCACTCGGTTCTTATCCAACTAATCAAACCAATATCAAGATTCCAGTAGCAATTCACAAAGATTACACTAAGGAGACTTAAACTTCAAGAGTAAGAATGGAATGTGTATGTCAGGTCGGGTTTCGATTTTTGGGAAAAAAATTTCACCTAAGAGGTAAAACCAATTTTGGACTCTACATGACACTAATAAATGAAAATTGAACAAAAGATTTTAAGCGAAGGTCGGAGACTTTCTCTTTTTTTTTTTTTTCCTTTTTCCTTTTTTAAGGAAAGGAATAGGTAAAATTTACGGATTTTAAGGAGAATTAAACCACAAGGATGCAAAATTGATAAAAAAAGAAACCCTAAAAATACTATTCACGCAATACTATATGCGCGGTACTTTTCACGACTTTTTTTTTTGTTTTTTTTAATACTAGAACAAGAATGAAAATTTTCAAATAAGAATTAAAAACAATAAAGATAGATGAATCCGACCTTAATGCCTAAGCTCTAATACTAAATGATAAGAATCCCGTCAAGAACTGATGCGACCCTAATCAATTTAGTCCCCAAGATCGAATCTAAACCTGTAATTGAATGGAATCGCGACCTAATGCTTAATGAAAGCACAAACCTTGGTATGTGAGGACACCACAATCAGTTGTAGATGATTTGATTGATCAGTCAAGAGTTTGAACGCCATGAAAATACGATAAGTTTAAAAAGTTTGTTTAAGAATAAAAAAGAATTAACTCCCTCACCAATTGCATCAAAACTTATTTTCTCTACTTATTGGATGTGAGTACATTATATAGGGTTGGTTACAAGATTTTTTGGAAGTAAATCCTAAACCAAAATCAAATCTGAATCTAAACAAATAGAAAAGAATCTAAATCAAATCTGAATCCTAATCCAAGCGAATATGAAAGAATCTAAATCAAATCAGAATCCTAATCCAAGCGAATATGAAAGAATCTAAATCAAATCAGAATCCTAATCAGCTTAAATGCCTTACATTAATTAAAATGGAAACTTGGCAATTAAAAGAGAAATAACTATTTGTTTCTCCACTAGCCTCCTCAAGAAACGAGAAAGTATCTGAAAAAGGAAAATAATATATTTTCCTGCCATAATATGCAAGCCAACTTTTTATTTTATAAAAGTGATTATTTGGAAACTTCAAGAGCCTGAATCATGCATTTATCATGTGTGATTCCTTCAACGGGCCTCTACGAATTTGATTGAGCCTAAGTTGCTTAAATCGACCCATTAAGAGTTTCTTTCAATTTCTTTACTCGAGCTCTTGTGAGGGGTCTGGCGAGAACTTGAATAAGATCTTAATATGCCTCATCTGACGTGCTTGTGACAATTTTGTCTTTAATCTAATCAAAGGCAAAATATAAAAATGAGAGAATATTAAAACCATAGTTTGCATACTGAGAGTGAATCTTATAACCTTAGCATATTTTTATATTGATTCCTATTAATTTCTTTTCTCGCATTTAATTTTCTTTGCTTAATAAATTGACTACTAGATTTTAAATTCCTTGTGGTTCGATCCAGGACTCATCGAGTTATATTATAATTAAACACTCTTATACTTGGGAGTAATAACATTTTTGAGTCGTGCCCACCCCCTCCCCCCCCCCCCACCAATATTGTCTATTCCCTCTTATTTGCTAAACACTGAAAAAAGTTAGAGACTTTAGAATTTTAATATATAAGTCCTATATCCTTTTATTATTTGGTTGGAATTGTTTATGATCACATAATGTTCAATGATACCATTTAAAAGCTTATCTTTTAAAACATTCCTTAAATATTCTTGTTATCGAGTATAGAAAAAAGCAAGGGTCATTCCCGTAGAAGATTGTTCCCAGTTAATAAGTTATACACATAAAACATAGAAACTGATCAACAACAAAAATTGAGTTAAAAACTTCATCTAAACTTAACAAAATTAATTCAAACTTTTCAATCTACCAAGGACACATTAGTGAAATGCATACACAATTATGGGGGAATTGGTAGTTGATTTGCTATATAAACTAAGTAAAGAATTTAAAGCATAAAATCTGAAATTATAGAAAATAATTTTAAAAAGGTTTATATATGACGCGAAATGTGGTGTGAGGAATTATTCTCTACTACTAAACATGAGATTTTATGTCAATTATCGGAATTATCATTCACTTGTTTTGGAAAACAACAACCCTAAGATAATTACAAGCTTAATTATCATGATCTTTCCATTAAATAACCTAAAATAAGCTCTTTAGATTCAATTTAACAAAAGCATTAAAATCAAGGAAGATAAAAGTTGAATCAAGAAACAAATACACAAGCTTGGTTTATATATTTTGAATTTTATTCCACATGCAATCAAATGAAAATATCTCGTAATCTTGATCACGATATGCCATTTAGGTTTAACTCTTTGACAATTACAGATTAAAAACTGTAAACTAGGAATCAAAAATCACATTAAATTCATCTAGTTGGCCACCGAAAGAAACAAGATAGCAATTTTTCAACATTAAAATAAGTGAAACATAAAATAAGAGAAAGATGAAGAAATTCTGATTTTAAAACTTTATTAATAAAAATCCATATCTTGGATTTTAAAATCAACCATAACCAATAAAAAGATCATGTTTGAATTATTAAGTATTAAATCCATTAAAGAAAACTAACAAAACACAAGAGAAAGAAAGACTTATTGATTGAAATTCAGTTATCACTGCTAAGTGTGCTCTCCAATTCACATACTCCTCTCTTCCTTGCGATCTTCTCTCTTATGAATTGATGCTTCATTTTTTTTTCCTTTTTCTTATGCTAGGCTTGTTTCTACTAGTGGTTCATTTAGATCTTTAATCTTAATATTTGTAGAACTTGTAAAATTCATGTTAGCTCTCCTTTTCCAGTAAGAATAGGACTTAGAACCATTGATTGTCTATATAGCCGATTATTTTTATAATATAGCCAACAATAATTATTTTAAAAGTTGTAGTATTATCAAATTGATCCTAATTGACGTGAAAGTCAAATTAATAACTTTCAAATGTTGGTGTATTGTGAGGGAGATGGAATTTCTCTTCTCATTCAAACCAATAAAAAAAAAAAGAGAATATAGATGTCAAATTCCTAACTTTCGAATATTTATAATTACGCCTTACAAACATTGTCATTCTAACATAATTCATACTTTAAATAAATTGGAAAAACATGAATGCTAATTTGCCCCAAATAACAGAACTAAAGACTAAAATGCATTTTATTTTACAAGGTATTTGTGATTTACAATTATAACCTGAACATATGAAGGAAAATTCCAATAAAAAAATTGGGGCCAAGAACTCAAGGTCATATCCGTAATATCACCACACAAAGGATTTTTGAAGTTGGAAAAGCAATTAAAGATGGTGCATGTCCTTATTCTCACTAACATTAAAACTGTGATTATAGAGAGGAAGAAACTGTGATTTTGGTTTAACCATCCACTACACCTAATTTATCTGTAGTTTCCTAAAACTTCAGGGGAGGTATGTGTTAATATTTGAAAAAAATTCTGTTTTTCTCATGAGTTTTCCACCTCACATTTTTTGCAAATCTATCTTATTTTTAAAAAATAATTATAAAAGTTACACATTATTTTTAAAATTTTCAAATTAAGAAGAACTTTGGAGAATTAATTAATTAAATTTATCTTAGTTGATTTTTTTTGTGACTTAGATTTTTTTAGGATATTTGATTACAAATATTGCTTTGATGTAAATTTCAATTGACTATTTTAACCTTATAAAGTAAAATTATCAAGAATATACTTTAACTTCAATATTTTTCTAATTTGTATCAAATTCATTGTTTCTAATACTGCTTTTTATTAGTATGATTATTATTTTTAAGTAAATTAACATAGTGTCGTTATGACACAATTCTCATATAAATTATTAGACTGTCAAATTTATATTATTTATACATAAAGGTAGTGAAATAAAAATTAGGTTTCATTTAAAAATATTAGATTATAAGTAGTAAAATTAAATACCTAAATTATTATATACAATAACTCATGTTTTATTATGGTAATTTTGACTTTTTATATCATAATAATAAAATAATAAATAAAATTTATATTAAAATTTGTGATCAAAGATGGTCAAAGAATCTAAGAAAAAATTAATAAAAGAATTTAATTGATTAATTTTATGAAATTTTTATTAATTTATATTTTTTAAAAATATTACAAATTTATTATAATTATTTTTTAAAATTAGGTAAATTTACAAAAATAGGGGCGGAAATATCCGTGTCCCTTTCTCGTGGCTCCGGTACCTTTGTCGCATTTTCTTTGGAAGCATGTCCACTGTTGCAAACATGCACATATCCTTCAACTTGAGTCAACCTACCATGCAGCGCTGTATCTCATACAGCGTTGGCATGCAACTGGTACAACCAGTTTTTAACCGGTTAATATAATAAAAATTACATTTTTATTTGTTTTTAATGTGAAAAAATTATTAAAAAAAAAAGATAAAATTGTAATTAAATGAGGAAAAAACTTGTGATAATTTTAAATTTACAAATAGTACAAAAAAATATAAAAAACTATAAATATGTCACAAAATGGTTATATTCCTATTTATTTTGTCACATTTCAATATTTATAATACGTGTTTCAAGTTTACTTTTCAAATCCCTATTTTTCTTGATGATTTATCAAAATTTTGGTACGTTGTTCCAACTCATTTTCCCACTAGTTTTTGGTTCTATATTTCTACTCATTTCAATAACTTCCAGCTTTTTAGGTGGATATTTCAAGTTTATTTTTATATCTCTACAATCTGTTACACTTTATCTAGTTTTTGGTAAATTGTTCCGATTTATTTTTCCACCACTTTTTAGTTTTATATTTCTACTATTTTTTATTGAATTCCAATATTTTGGGTAAATATATCAAGTCTAGTTTTTAGATCCCTACTTCCCATTTGAATTTATTAAATTCTTGGTAAATTATTTCAACTTTTGGGTTAATTTCTTCAACTCTTGTTCCCACCATTTTTTAGTTCTATATTCCTACTCTTTTTATTGAATTCCAACATTTTGTTTGGATATTTCGAGTTCAATTTCTAGATCCCTACTTTCCGTTAGAATTTATCAAATTCTTGGTAAGTTGTTTCAACTCATTTTTCCACCATTTATTGGTTCTATATTTCCACTCTTTTTATTAAATTCTAAATTTCTAGGTTGATATTTCAATTTTATTTTTTATATCTCTATATTCTGTTAGACTTTATCTAGTTATTACTAAGTTGTTCCAACTTATTCTTCTACCACTTTTTTGTTCAATATTCCTGCTCTTATTATTGAATTCCAATATTTTGGGTAAATATATTAAATTTACTTTTTAGATCCCTACTTCGCGTTTAAATTTATCAAATTCTTAGTAAGTTATTTCAATTTATGGGTTAACTTCTTCCACTCTTGTTCCCATCACTTTTTGGTTATGTATTCCAACTCTTTTCATTGAATTCTAACATTTTGCTTGGATATTTCAGGTTCATTTTTTAGATCTCGACTTATTGTTAAACTTTATCATATTCTTGTTAAGTCCTTCAAACTTTTAGGTTATGCTATTCAACTCTTGTTTCCACTATTTTTTGGTTATATATTTCTACTCTTTTTATTTAGTTCCAATATTTTTCATAAATGTTTCAAGTTTATTTTTTTATCCCACTTATTGTTGGATTTATCAGATTCTTGGTAACTCTTTCCGAATTTTAGGTTAAGTTCTTCAACTCTTTTTTCCACCACTTTTTGGTTTTATGTTCCTACTCTTTTCATTGAATTCTAACATTTTATGTTGATATTTCAAGTTCATTTTTTAGATCCTATTTATTGTTGAAATTTATCAAATTATCGGTATGTACTTACAATTTTTGGGTTAAGCTCTTCAATTGTTGTTCCCACCACTTTTTGGTTTTATATTCCTACTCTTTTTATTGAATTCCAATATTTGGGTGAATGTCTCAACTTTATTTTTTGGTTCTCTACTTTTCATTAGAATTTATCAAATTTTTGTCCAGTCATTTCAACTTCTAGGTTGAGCGTTTCCACTCTTTTTCCTACCATTTATTGGTTCTATATTCCTACTCTTTTAATTGAATTTCAACATTTTGCATGGATGTTTCAAGATTATTTTTTAAATTCCTACTTACTGTTCGACTTTATCAGATTGTTGATAAGTTTTTTCAAATTTTAGATCAAGCTTTTCAACTCTTTTTTTCACCACTTTTTGGTTCTTTATTCCTACTTTTTTAATTAAATTTCAATATTTTATGTGGATGTTTCAAGTTTATTTTTAAGATCCTTATTCACTGTTGGAATTTATCATATTATTGGTAGATACTTACAACTTTTGGGTTAAGCTCTTCAACTGTTATTACCACCACTTTTTGGTTATATATTCCTACATTTATTTACTAAATTCTAATATTTTGGGTTAATAATTCAAGTTCATTTTTAAGATCCCTACTTCTCATTGGAATTCATCACATTCTTTATAAGTTGTTCCAACTATTGGGTTAACTTATTCAACTCTTTTTTCCACGGTACTATATTCCTACTCTTTTTATTGAATTCCAACATTTGTGTAAATGTTTTCAAGTTCATTTTTCAGATCTCTACTTTTCATTGGAATTTATCAAATTTTTATCAAGTTATTCCAAATTTTAGGTTCTGCTCTTCCACTCATTTTCCCACCATTTTTTAGTTCTATATTCCCACTCTTTGTATTGAATTCTAATATTTTGAGTAGATATTTCAAGTTCATTTTTTATATTCTTACTTTTTGTTAATTAATTCCCACTTTATTTCCAAAAAATTTTGGTTACATATTCCTACTCTTTTAAGTGTATTCCAATATTTTAGGTGATGATTCAAGTTTACTTCATAAATTCTTGTTTTCTGTTATAATTATTTCCACTTTTAGGTTAAGTTGTTTCTACTCTTTTACACTTTATAATGGTTTTATATTCCTATTATTTTCATTATATTCCAACACTATAGGTGCATGTTCCAGGTCCTTTTTTCAACTAATAATAATAATATTTTTTTTAAAATAACAACAATATCAATAAGGCCAATTATATTTAACCCCTTATTATTTTAACAAATATCAATTTACTATATAATACTGAAATTTTTTTATTGCAACCCTTTATCATTTTCAACATTTTGGGTCCTTAACCTAAGTCCTTTTTTTGTTCTCTTCGTTACTTCATGAGTTCTTTTGAACTTGATTGTATCTATACTTAATCTTTTAATCTTTATACAATTTATTCTCATTTAAACATTTTTATTTATAGTATTTAGTTATATTTAAAATAAATTTATGCATTTATTTTCATCTTTCTCTTTACTTTTCAAACTAATTGCTTTAATTTTTCATAACTTCAACGGTAAATAAATAAATAAATAACAAGTGAGAATGATTGCAATTGTAAATGAAATTATCACGCCCTATTAATTTATCCAGTGCACTAAAAAATTAACCAAATCAAAATTTTCATCCATTTGTTTATAAGAATTTTTTACAAGCTTCTGGAAAAATAATTTTTTTATCAATTCATTTAAAATTTTTGCCATTCTATTTCTTTTCAAATAATTAATTTATTTGACTTCATCCAAAATTTATTTTTAACAGCTTTGCATGCAATTGTTATACTCAAACATTAATGGTTATGATCAAATAAATTATATATTTATTATACGATTATTCCATGAACCATGAAAATTAATATGTTATATCAAAGTTTTGAGGTTGGCAAAAATGCTTTGTTTGTATTTCAAAGAGAAAAAAGATTAAAATAATTGTTATTCATTATTTTGAGAGATCATTTTAATCATTAATTTGATTATCCATACTTGAGCTTTTGACCTTTACACAAACATTTGTTCATTTATCATTTCTCATTTTGCTCTAAAAAATTTATAATTTAAAAATAAATTCTATTTCAAATAAAAAATGTCTAAATTCAAGTATATCATGATAATTTTAACTAAAAAAATAGAAAATTCTAATTCTTTTGGATCACTTGTCTCCATTTTAATTAATTTAAATGATTTACGTTTAAAATAACTTTATAGATTTATTTTCATCTTTTTCTTTATCTGAGATCAAAAAACTTTGAAACATTTTCATCTCGGGTTATATAACCCAAAACAGACTTTCCTTGAGTCTAAAACAGGGTACCAAACCAGATAAGAAATTATCAAAAGTTTTCTGATGCACAGGATCCTTGCAAGAGGCAAGTGCAGAGCATACTTCCTTAAGTTTTAAAATGAATAGATGTAAGTTCTTATTTTTAAAACTTTAGAGCTTAATTGACAGAGAGAAAAAGTGAAATTAGAAATTCATGATTTTGGAAAGCTAGAGATTTTATTATTTTTCGCTATGCTTCTAACAAAGAGAAGCTGAGCTTATATAGGAGGAAAACCAAGGAAAAGGATAGGACAGGGCCCCTATCACTTTTCTAAAAGCAAAGACATAATTACAAGCGACAAGCTTTTGAAAAAGTAAAAGCAATAAAGACAAATTAAAGCATGACTCATGCTTTAATTATTACAAACTTTGAAAAAGTAAAAGATGCCATCTTGCATGAATCACGGAGATGAGAGATTCATGTAGTCTTCGTCAGATGAGCTGTCGGTCTCATCTTTATCTTTTGAAAAGAGGACTTTGAGTAATGGACATGACGTTTCTGGTGGATGTTCATGATCTGGGCGACAGGGTGGCTAAGAGCAAAATATTTTGCGCCAAGAAGAGGATGGGTGTTCCTTGGAGCCGGTTGGTGTGCTAGAACTGGCTTTACTTGTTGGATCATCTGAGGCATGTGTTGGTGGAGTTTGTTGGAGGTTTTGAAGATGTTGGCTTAATGGCAAGAATGCTTCCCATGGGTCTTGTGCATCTTGGTAGAGAAAATAAGTGAAGTCAGGTTTTTCTTCTTTGATGATAATGCCCGTGGATTTAGGTTTTGAAATTGCTGAAGGGGTAGGGATCATGAGGATATCATGCTGTGGACCAAGGGAGGTGTGAGAAATGTCTCTGTGTGGAGCAGGTTGGTGATTCAGTTCACAAAGGAAATTATAGAGTTCCTTTTGAACTTTATCATCTTGTTCAAGGATGGATTGGTGAGGTGTGGTGAACCATTCAAAAACTTGATCTTGAGTCCAGAAGAAGTGTGTGTCTGGGTGTTAAAAGTATGGCCTATGAATAATGAACACAGATGTGAACATTTTTGCTTCTGATGCTGGCATACGTTCCAAATTATGAAATTGTGACAATTGTTGAAGTTTCATTCTCCACCATGGAATTGGAGAAAACCATTCAAGGAGCGTCCAGATGAGTGAGGTTGATTTGTCAGGATTGAACAAATGTTCGAAGGTGGCTGTGACTGGAACAATTAGTTTGGTGGCATAGAGAACAGTCAGGCACCAAATGTACCATAATTTGTCTTCTGAAATGTCTCTGGAAGGATCCAGGGTTAAACATGTAAGAAACAAGTTTTTTGGATGGAAAATGGAAAATGGAAATGAGTCTGATAAGAGATAGGCTTTCATGAAAAACCTAAAAATAGATTTCTTTACAAACTCTTGTATGGCAAAGACTGTGGTGAAAGTTTTTCCAAGGGGAAAGGTTTTTTGGGTAAGGGCTTGTGAGGGGAGTGAAGTGGCCATGAAGATGACAAGAAAATGGTAATCTGAGGATATGAAAAACAAGGATTTGTCTGGTTTAGCCAGTCGTGAGAGCATATCAAGAATAAGGTTGTGGTCTCTTTTTATATGCTTCACAGAGAAATCATATTTTGAAAACCAGTCTTTTAGCCGAAGCAACATCTTTTCTGGAACATTTTTCCCTTTGAAATTCATGATGTTGGGAAAAGCTGAGTTGTCCATTCTGACAAGAAAGTGATAGCCGATAAGATGATACTCAAACTTTTGAATACCATGCTTGACAGCTAAGATTTCTTTGAACACACTGTGGTAATGGATTTGTGTGTCAGAAAGGTGTCCACTGGCATAGGCAATAAAGTGTTCTTTGCCATTTGTTTCTTCAAGGAGGATGGCCCCCTATGATTCGTCACTTGCATCAGTCTGCAATATTTGATGAGCTTTAATAGTGGCGGATTTTGCGCAATTTGCTTTAAAATTGTGACAGCAAGTGTGTGGTTGTTATTCCACAACGGTGGGTTCTTCTTCAGCAAGGCTGACAGCTGGCGGGTGTGATGATCAACATGAGGAATAAAATCCCTGATATAATTAATAATACAAAGGAATTGCTGTATTTGCCTTTTGGAAAGATTCTGATCTGGTAAGTGGATAAGCTCTTGAGCAATGTGCTTTCCTGGCTGATAGTGGCCATCTTTGATAGTCATTCCAAGGAATTCAATGTTATTTGTGGCAATTGTGCTTTTCTTAGCTGATAACATGATTCCATGAGATTGAATAATATCAAATAATTGATTTAACAAATGGCGATGGTCATCTTGTGTACCTGAAAACAATAAAATATTGTCAATGTAAATCAATGCACTATGTAAAATGGGTTGGAAGATTTGGACCATGGTTTTTTGGAAAATAGATAGGGATGTTTTAAGACCAAAGGGTAAAACTGTCCATTGATAGTGTGCATTGGGGATGCAAAAGATAGTTTTATAACGTTCTGAAGGTTTAATTCCAAGTTGCCAAAATCCGGATTTAAGATCAAATTTTGAAAAGAGTTGAGCATTTTTTAGATAGGTGAACATGCTCTGTCGTTTTGGCAAAGGGAATTTGTCATCTTGTAAAAACATGCTTAGAGGTTGATAGTCAATGACTAATCGTTTTTTTCCTCTAACAATCTCAGAATGTTTTTCAACATAAAAAGCTTGACAGGCCTATTGAGAACTAGTGGGTTTAATAAGACTTTGGGCCAGCAACTGAGAACATTCCTTTTGGGCTAAGACTAAGTCGGAATGACTCATTCTTGGATGGGTGGCTTTGGTTGGATTGACATCTTCATTCAACTTGAAAGGCAATTGAACAAAGAACTGTGGATTTTTCCATAGAGGATTTGGATAGTGAAAATCAGCATGAGACTCAGGACAATATTTTAAAAACTTTATGGAAATGTCTTAGAAAGGCTGGGAGGCTTCAGACAAACCATAAAGCTTAAGAACATTGGTGAATGGTTTAAACATGAACTTGACTCGAATGCCAGTAGGAATAATTTGGAGATGTTTTATCTGGTGAATGGTATCAAATCCTAACAAATATCCTTATTAGGCAGATGAGAACCGATGACTTTTGTCCAGATAACACAGTTTGGAAAGATTTGAATACCAATGGGTTTTTTGGTAATCAACTTGGTGGTGAAGAATTTTCCATTGACGGCTTTGAAATTTTCTTCATAATGTTGCCAAGACTAAGATGGAAGAATGTCTAGATTTAACATACTTCTTTGGGCTCCAGTATCAAGAAGTCCAATGGCGGGAATGGGTCTCTGGAATTTGGAAGGTAAGATGTGGAGTTTTATGGAAGGGATAGGTATGGTAGTGTCGAGAGACAAAAGTTGTTGGTGAAAAACAGTTTGAAACTCATCAGTTTCAGAATCATCGGATGAGTTTTGCAGTGCGAACACTGTTTCATCAGTAGGCTCCTCTTGTTCTGAGAAGTAGAACTCAATTTCATCTTTGTGAGGAGAATAATCAGTGGTGGCCTGTAAATGCTCAAGAAGTCTGATTGCTTTATCTTTTTTGTTGGGGCAATCTTTAGCATAATGGCCTTTCTTTTTGCAAATGAAGCATCGGCTTGACTTTCTCCTTTTCTGTTCTCTAAAAGAACTAGATCTTTTCCTGAAAAACCTGTATGATTTTTGCCTGGATTTTGATCTAGGAAACGAATCTAGATTATTGAATTTTCGAAAATGCTTCTTTTTTTTTTGTGCTGCAATCACAATCTTTCTTTTTCTTGCATTTGATCTGTAAGTAAGGCTGTTTGCAAGAACTTCGGGAAGGCTCTTTGTCTTTTAACAGTTCTTTGAAGAACTGTTTTTGTTCACATAATTTTTCCAAACATCCTTTGGCGATCTGAAAGATCTTTCCCAAGGAAATGTTGTCAATGGTGAGATTGAGACTCGTGAGCTACCTCTATATGTCTGGTTGCAATTCTTCAGGTAATGATGCCAGAAATACATGTTTGAGAGTCGAATCATTGAACCCATTGAGCTTATAAAACAGGATTGACATCCGTTTATAATGGAAATCAAGATCTTTAGAGTTGAGGGAGCAGCATTTCATATTGAGGTAGTCTCGTCTTGCAGTTTCAAAGACTGCTGCTGATTCTCCAATGAATGGTTCGTGAATGACAGAAAGAGCAGTTGAGACATTAGGTAGTTGCACAAACTGTAATTGTCTGTACTCTCCTAAAGGATCAAACCAATCTCTTAAAGATCCCGTAAAACGGGTAGCAATTTCTCTAAGGACTGATGTTGTAGTAGCATTTGCTCTTAACATTTGGAGATCTGTCCAAGCAGCCATTTCGGATAATTTGTCTCTCCATTTAGCTGTAGGGATATAATCAAAAGTGAACCATGGACCATTTGAAGGTTTATGATCATTTTGGGGTTGAGCAGGCCGGTTTGGAACTGAGGATGCTTCTGGTGGATCTTCCTCAATATCTGAGGGTATTTCAAAAAATGGGTCAGTTCTTGAGGATTGAGCAGGCTCGGTCTCTTCAGGTTGGGCCATAAGGATTCTAGTGATGTCAACATAAGATTTTTCAGAATCACTAGATGAAATGGAAGATTCTAAGGAAGATTCTGTTTCAGATTCAGATGGATCTTCTGAAACGGCTAGATTTGAATAAGAAGTTTGGTCTGTATCGGATGGATCTGGGATTATTTGTGCACTGTATTGTTGCATTGGGGATTTATCTTTGGCCTGAGTTGGTGGTGGTTGAGGAGGGAGTGGGGTATAAAGAGGTGGTTGCTATTCTGAGATCGACAAGGGTGGTTGAAAAGGTTGTTTATCTGGTCTTGGTCGAGGATGAGGTTTGGATCTAGATGGTTTTGGCAGAGGATTATTTCGAAATAAAGTATGTGTCATGCCAAATAATTTGGACGGGTCTTGTGGTTTAATGGGAGAAAGCATAGGTGCAAATGGATGGAAGGCTAGGCTGATGGTAGGTAACGAGGGAGATGTGGTAAATAATGTTGGCCTTTGCCTTTCTGACTCAATCTGTTCAAGTTCTGCTTTCAATTTTCGGATTTCCTTTTCCTTTTGGTCAAATTTTGGGCCATAGTATCTATGACTCAACATGGTTCTTAATTCAGAATCTAGTTGAGAGATTATGGATTGAAGATTTTGGTAGATTTGCTGCATCTGAGAAGTGATCGAGTCCATCTTAGACTCAATATTATCAGTTCGTAAACTGATATGATTAACTTTCTTATAGATATCAACCAAGGTTTCATTTTGGGCTCTGGCATTTTAGGTTTGCCAGTTGAGAACAGTCTCAAAAGGTTTAGGGTCTTCTAAATGACCTGTGGGAGTTATAGCTGAAGGAATAAAGGGTTTGGTTATGACCTTTCGTTGTGGATCGGTTTGGGTTTCTAGAACAGGGAAATTGGAGGAATATTCTTGGGAGGTGGATGAAAACATCAGACAAGCCATAGGTTGTATGGGTGGATTGGAATTCTGAAAATGTGGAAAAACTTCAGTCTTGCAATTTTTTGCAATCCATCTAATTTCTTTTTGGTAGATGGGTAATGGAGCTTGTGGTGGTGGAGGATTATGAGGTGGTTTAGGTTGGTTGTGTGAGCATAGAGTTTTAGGTATTTTCATTTTTGGTTTTCTTCTCCGCTGTGGTTCAACATCATCTTCTTCCCAATCATCCCAACAGGGACAATCTGGGTCACAATTTCCTGATCTTGGTGAATCCCAAAGAAAGTGGCCATTAAGTTTGGCAGGGTAGACATGATATCCTTCTGAATTGAATCTTGTAATTGGCAGCTTTTCTTGAGCGGTCTGAACATCTGTAACCATGGCTGAATAAGTGAATGAGAGCCGTGGAGGCTCCTCTGGTGCTGTTGGTGGAGGTCGAAAAGTCATTCGGACAGTTCCATAAGATCTTCTTTTAAACATACTTTCAGTTGTCTGGATAGGAGAAGTATTGGTGTGGAACTTCTCATAATTTGAAACCATTCCAAGGGCATGAGTTTAATGAGTTCATGTCGAGGGATCTGTCTTGGAATTTGGATGATGGTTGGTATCTGATTTGATTCTGCTAACACCATGAGGGCGTCAGACTGATGCTCAGGTATAGGAAGATCTAAGGCATGGTTTTGGAGCCTATAGACCAATTGATGGTGAAAAGTGGCAATTTTTGCAGAAGAGATTTGTTCTACACCTTAAATTTGTACTTGGACTTTCAAAGCAGTGGAGAGATTAGTGTCTTGAAGAGAAAGGTTGAAATTGGGATAGAAAGTGAGTAAAACACTTCCAGTATGAAGAGTGGTTAAGACAGTAACAATAACAATATCTTGGTAATGTGTGAACCTAGTATCCAGCATAGCAATTCTGGCTGTGACTGGTAATCATTTCCTTCCATGTAAGGTTAGGATTAATCTGACTCTTCCGATATGGAGGTGAGTATAACCTTCTCTTTGCTAATTGGAAATCAATTCTGGGGGAATTTCCAGAGTGACATATTGTTCAGCTGGGGTAGCCTGAAGGGAACATTGATCCAATCTGGATGACTGGATATATTCTTTTGGATGTGGTCTTTTGGTGGAAATAAAGGTTCGGATACTGCGAGTAAAGGAGTGTGGACGTTTATAGAGGTGATAAGGACTAAGAAGAGGAAAAGAAGATTCATTTATCTGAGCAGATTCAGGGATATAGGAATATTCAACTAAATTTTCGATCTTGGTAGCAGATTCAGGGATATAAAAATTACTCTCAACTTGCATAATTGTTCGATGCAACCTTTATGTCTACTTTCATTTAATGACAAAGTAATCTTTGGAATAAAGAGAGATAAAAATACATCCAGAATTAACAAGATCAAAATTTTCTGGACTATTGATTCATTCTTACATGAACAATATATACCATGATATAGCATCTAATATGAAAACATACAAATGACTCATCCTAGCAATTAATCTCATACAAAATGACTCCTTTCGGGGGGAGGGGGAGAGGGAAAGTCAACCAATGTCAAGGTCAAAACCCTCAAACTATGTTCCAATCCCCTTTTGTAGTATTTTCAATATGCAAAACCACCAATCCTCTCTTTAATAATTGAAACTGTAAAGTATATTACTAAAATTCAATTTTAATTAACTAAAAAAAATCTTCTCTTGAAAACGAATTTACAAAGAGCTTCAAACTAAGTACCTTTTTATTCCTTAAGGAAAAACAAAAATGAAGCCAAAGTACTTTGATCCCCAAGAAATTGAATTAGCTCATCAAGAAATTGAATTTTACAATATAACCAATGCCTTCAATGAAAAAAAAAACAGATTCAAAGTACCTGGATCCAAAAGAAGAGATATAATATTGCCCTTTACACCTTAGTTTACCTGATTCAATTAATGATTAATTAGTAATTAAGAAAATTAATCACACATATAATATAAACATTTATCTCGAACCACTGAAAAAAAAAAAAACAAACAAATCAGCTTATCCAATAAGATTGTTTAGCATAATACATATATCTCATACAAGGCAAGCCTATCTTATTTTCTAAATTCCATTTACCCACAAATTCATTTTAACTAGTAAAATTAAACAATATGGCATGTAGATTATCATATCATAAGTAAAATTGACATTTAAGCAATAGACTATGGGGAAATAACAAAAAAATCAAATAACAGGTAAATGTTTCTTTATTTTAAAATAGCAACTCAATCATATTACATGTTACAACTATAATCCAAGGAATTAAGACAAGCAACAAAATCCAATAAACAATAAAGCAAATAAAATTAAATCCAACAATCAAATAACTATAATTTCAACTGAAACATTAAAAACTATGCAAGTTTAAGATCATTAAAATGTCTCCTATAACTAAAAGAAAAATGCTAATCAATTACATTGGCAAAAATACTCAATTAAATTGAATCTTCTTTACACATGCTGAAACACTAGTAGAAGTTCCCATTAGTAGTATCACTGAAATATAATTGAACCTTTAGACATACAGATTAGTTAAAAAAATAAAATAAAATAGGAGTAGATTACTTCACAATTCTTAAGATATTGTAATACCACAAAGATAACAAATTAAAATAACAAGAGTTCAATCTCTAATTTTCTACCATTTCCATTCCTGTTATGAATTATTGTTTCATATCATATTTTTATTTACTCCTATGATTAAAGAAAACTGTAACGAGCATATCAAAATCCTCCAAATGAAAAATTAAAAATAGAAACTCAAGAAAAAAAAAATGGAAAAAGAATGAAAAATTGGAGAGGTTGCAACAAGTGACTGATCAGGGACAACATTCATATTAGGAAGCAAACAAAATGTTCATGCATAACAATTTAAGAAATATTAAAGAGCCAAAAAACAAGGTCATCACAGCTAATCCAAATAATCAAAACCATATCTCAATCCATAAACAATGACACGAGATTACATAAAATTTGAGGAAAAAAGAAAAGTGCCACCAGATCAAGCACTGGAGAGTGGAGATTGAAATAGAAATTGAAAAGCGGAGACGCCAAATTAATTTGGCATCACTTCCAATTTATCCATCACTATGTAAGTCACCACCCATTAGCGGCAACTTTTATCACAAACATAACACTAAAGACAACACTTTTTATTTATTTACATATTAGATTTTATAAACAGAGCATAACAATACAGAGCATACTATAAATATATAGTATCCAAAGCAGTTCAAATTAAATGTTAAAATGACAGAGCCTGAAAAAAGAGAAAACTTACAATTCTAAAATCTTAAGCTCCAGTGTTACCAAGGAGAACACTTGCCAAAAGATTCTTGCATTGCATCGATGCCTTCAGCAGCTTTAAACCACAACCAGTAACCACCATTCAAAAATTAGGGAAAAAAAAGATCCAGATTATTAAACATATGATCCCAAAGAATTAAATCACTAAGAAAATAACTTTAAAATATTACCTCATCAAGGCCAAAATTGAAAACTTTCTCCTAAAGGTTACCCAGATCCATATCAAACTTTTCATACAAAGTGACACCAGAGGTCACATATTTTTTTTTTTTTTAAAATGTCCACAGATTGTGGATATTGAAATAGAAGTTGAAGAGTGGAGACATGAAAAATCAGTGTAGAGTGGAGATTATAGAACGTTAAGCACTGATTAAAGAAAAAAAAATGGCAGCGAGAGTTGAGAGCAGAGAAAGAGAGAGGAAAATGAAGAATTTTGGTTAGAGCGGCTAGGGTTTCTCATGAAGTAAAATATGAAGTATATATACTTTTAATAAAAAATTAAAAATTTTCAATTTTATAGGTTAAAAATAAAGTATTGTTAAATATTCCATTTAGCGGGAGTTTTGCCCGCCTAAATGAAAAATTATTCATTTCATTTTAATTTGCTTATGTTAGTAAATTAATTTGATATAATTATACTTATTTTTATAATTTGTATTCTAAATGCTACTTATTTTTTTATTGTTATATTTCAGTGACACTTGATTTATTACTAAGAAAATTGTAATTGTGTCATGCTTAAAATATATAATGGTAAATATAATAAACACAACATTATTTAGTTGTATTCAAATTATAGTTTTTCTTGTGGGTGCCACCTGATTAAGGGTTGGAACTCTGCTCACAGAGATGAGGAGGAAATTGATTGTTACTATACTAAGGAATAAGAAATAATAATTATCTATATTACATTGTAATTACATTATGAATTTAGGTCATTATAATCATGGGGTATAATTATCTAAAAACATGTATGTATAATCATTTATAAAAATTTGGTGTATGTCTCGAGTTAAATCATGTGGAAGGTTCTTGTTAACAATTATATTTGGGCTCTCACATGCCCCACCTTTAAAATGATATTAATAGCTACATTATTAAAATTAAAATAATGTCATATATGTAGATTATAGACTATACACATTCTAATAATAAATGTCTAATACTAATAATAAATAATTAAATATCATAGTTGAGTTCATCTTCATCAATTTAATATTTGCTAACAAAGTACCAATGATGGTTACTAACAATATAAAAAAAAAAGTTTAATATTATAAATCATTAATTACGATATTACTAAAAGCAATAGATAAAAAATTAATATTACATTTAACATATAGAAGTGTCTATTATAAGTATTTAATAAAATGTTGTAACTTGAAAATAGTGAATAAATGTAATCATCAAAATGATGTAGTATAAAAAATTAATTAATTAATTAATTTCACATAAGTTTGTATGAATTAATTTGCTATATGTATTGTGAGAGATATTTTTTCCAAATATTTGAAAATAAATCTTATTAATTATGGGTCTAGATATTCAGATTGCATTGCTTTATCAAAAAAATGAATAAAATAATATTGATATTTTTATGCAAAATATCATTAAATTTATAATGTAATACAAAAATATTTAATAATTTATAATTATATTATTTATTTAATTATATTTAAATAATATTCTCATTAGTAAGAAGTCACATATTTTGAGGGGAAAAAATAGAAATCTTATTTTTTAAATGAATTTTAATGTAAAGTTGAGGGGGTATTCGGTAGTTTCATAATTTATTTCGTAATTTACTATTAATATTTTCCACTATAACCCATGAAAACAAGGGGCAACCGGTGGCCGGTTATAAAATCAATTAAAAAAATAATAAAAAGCGGCTGCACGAGATACAGCGGCGTACTACAAGCGAACCCTCCTTTCAACGGGCTTTTCGAACTAAAAGAGAATATCCTTTAAAAATAAATCTGATGTACGGTCCACAGATCTTGACTTTATATTTCTTGTAAAGAACATTTTATTTTCTTTCTGCATTCTTTGCATCGTTGCAAACAATGAGTTCTCCACTATACGCTGCGTTTTGTCTTCCTTCTTCTCCATATCTTTCGAAATTTTCAAGATACCGTGTGACCTGCTGCAGTGGATCCCAGCAGAAATACGTGGCCAGTGATCTGAAGTTGGCGTTGCATGATGTTCTCGATTCCATTGGAACGGATACCACTTTTGCTAGGGTAACTATGATTTCTTCATTGTTTTATTATTTTTTTATAATTTATTTCGTAATTTTATGTTTTGTATGATTAAATTTGATGAATTAATGGGGTCAGCTTAATTCAGTGAATGTGATTATAAGAATAACAATTTTATTTAGGCTCTTCATTTACTTTTCTTGATTTTTTCTTGTCTTAGAATTATATAATAATATAGCAATTCTCTACGTGCCATACTATTATTATCTGCATTCACTTCGCTCTTCAAAATTAATTGAAAAAGGGGGGAAAAAAGGTATATATTGTTTCACAGGGTAATTCAACATAATTTCCGATTGAGAAAATGTACCACTGGTTTGGGCTGAGGTAACGTGGATATATTCACCTGTGCACATATGTAATTATTGGGAAATTTACTGTTTGCACAACAAAGCTAATGTAATAAAATGAATATGATAAAATAAAAAATTGTAGTGAGATTTGTGTACTTGGCCTACCTGTACTTTGTGAATTTTTGTTTGATGGAAGATTAATTGATTCTTTAATACAATATATGTCCTCATACTGATTAGTCTTCATTCTTCATCGATAATTGAGCAGGAGGCTAGAGAGGGTTTCTACTCTCAGATTAAAAGATTATCCAATGTTGAAAGGGAAACGAGTATTAGCATTAATAAATGTGTGGATTTAGGTAAAACAGCTCTTCATATAGCCGCAGAGGATGACTCCCTCATTTCGCACTCATCAGTACCTCTCCCTGTTGATGCCTTCATTAGTCGGTTGGATGATCTGTCTGTGGGATACTGCCCTCATTATAGTTCCGGTTTTAGGTCATCGCCAGAAAGTGTTTTGGAGAGTATTGAGAGATATTTATTTGATAAAAAGGTATGCTTGTTGTAAGATGTAACATATGTAGTGAATTTACAGCCCCTTTTTATGTGTTTCTGAGTTAATTAGTTGTTCTACTCAATGAAAAGCCGAAAAAGTGTATAACAAGGTATTGTAATTTTGTCCTTTTGTATATGTGATCTCTGGGATGTATTTGATTTCATGTCTGCTGAGGAAATGTTTGTAACTGTAATGCTTCTGCTTAATTTTGAAATTACAAAAGCTAAAGTGTTTCTTAAACACTCACTTTTTTATTTGGCAGGTATCTTTTACACTTGACAACTACTGATTCTGTTTTTCAGTAGTTATGGATTACAGTCACAGCATCTCAATTCTCAGCCTCAAATATTTCCCAAGTTTACTTGATTTTTTTTTTTTTTTAAATTTTACTTTTGATTATTGATATTTTGTTAATGTTAAGAGTGCCCAAAGTTTAAATCTGCAAGCCTAAGGAATTCCTGAGCAAAACTGCAGAATCTACAGTACTTGAATTATCAGTGGAGATCCCGTTAGAGACCTACATAAGTATTTTTGGCGTAGGTGTAAGACTTGGGACCATTTAAATAGTGTTGATGTATTCTTGTCTTTTTCTTTTCATTTTTTTCCGATTGTCTTTTTCCTCTTTATCCTTCCGATGCCTATGCCTATAAATAGGCTTTGTGAAGCTAGTGGTGACACAAACTTGATGAAGAATGCATAATGTGTTCTCCCCAGTCTCTCTTTACTAGGATCTCTCCTTCCTTTTTTACTTCTCTCTTCCGTTCCGTTCTTTCTTCTCTATTCATCCCACTTTATAAGTTTGCTTTGAAAAAAATGAGGACCTCCATAATTTTGATGGAGATGTATCTTCATTTTCTATTCAAAATTTATTTTATAAACTGGTTGTGCTTTGTGGAACCTCAGCTTTTTTATACATGTCCTTATTTTTTCTTGTCAGGGTTTTCGGAGAACGAATGCAAGGAATCAATTAATAGAACCAAGATCATTATATCTTCACTCAGTATGGAGTTCATTCTTTTGTCTCCTTCCATGTTCTCTGTCGGAAGAAAACGGGATCATAGAGGGAACGTATGAGGTTTAATTTACCATTGTGTGCAGGTTTTGACACATCGCACAGGCTCTGCAGTTATGCTATCGCTAATATACTCAGAAATCCTTAAAATGCTTCGCATATGGGGCCTTATCGATTTTGACGTTGAGATATCATTTCCTCTTGATCTTTATAGTCTTCCTAGAGGCTACCAGAAGCAGAAAAGTAAGGACTCTGATCAGCCTCACATCATAACAGTGCAAATGCTATTGGAGGAGGTAACTTCTATGATCTTGCTCATGTATGTGTGGTGTGGTTTAAGTCGGTGAAGTTGGAGATGCTAAATATTCACAGGATTCATAAACTGACTTGCGTTTATGAAACTAATATTCATAGAGCTTTATCAGAAAAATGATGAACACATGAATTGCTTTTTGGCCTTATTAAATGCTTGTTTAATAATAAACAATTGTATGCAGATTTTGAGAAATTTAAAAAACGCTTTCTGGCCCTTTCAACATGATCGATCCAGAAGCTTATTCTTAAGGGCAGCCCATGCTGCTAACTGCATTGATCAATTGAACAGTGGGGACAGGTAATTTACCTATATTGCCAAGTAATCAGCACCTATGAAAAGCCAATATATTTTAGGCTTCATTGAGAATTCTTCTCCCACCCACCCTCTCCCCCATTGCTCTGCCCCTTGTTTTCTTTTTTATTTTTTATTTTTTATTTTTTCACTTTCTTCAAATTTTATTGCTTTTGTACTGCAGTGGCTTGCAGCTTGCATCAGCAAAGGCTGCTCGACATCGGTTAGAACGTGGTGTTTGGACCAGTGTACGCTTTGGGGATATGAGATGTGCATTAGCTGGTATGCATCTGTAAAACAATCTATGTTGGCTGATTTTTTTCCATTCAGGATGAAGCTAATTCAGGCCAAGGGAAAAATTTGATAAATATTTAAAAACTTATCACTCAGTGGTTTTTAAATTATGAAAAGTGCCACTACCAGTAAACTTTTCTATATGGCCTTTTTTTCTAATTCACACTTTTTCTTTTTGACATTTTACATAGCTCTTTCCACGGTCTTTTTCCTACTAAGCCATTAATTTAAGTACAATATTACTCATTCTCACCTCCAAATTTCGACTTGATCATCTCTTAAAAGCAGCAAAATTGCTTGAATTTTATCTCTCAAGTTTTCATATTGGGTAAAATTTTTAAGCATAAGATATAAGTGTTTATGGTGAAATAAGTGTGTTTGAGTGTTTTTGTCAAATATTTCGGTTATGATTTGTAGGTTTTGCCTTGTTCAAATATGATTAGACATGTCTGATAAAATTAATATCAAGATTTATCAAATAAAAGAAATCTAGCATTATGGACCTATGATGGTTTCTTAGATTTAGTTTTGGAATGAGTTATGAATTGAATAACATCATATCACCCTTTTTTGGGTCTTTTTGAGAGTTATAGGATAGGTAAATCTTTGTCTTTTTATTTATCAAATTGTATGTGCTAATTGTTTTAGTTTATTGAATGTATACATTTTAGGACTTAGTGGTTAAAATTTGATGTAAATGAACATAATTACATAATAGAAGAAAAGAATGTTTTGAAGGGCTTTTGTTCCC
Source organism: Citrus x changshan-huyou (assembly GCA_039657385.1). Lineage (NCBI taxonomy): Eukaryota > Viridiplantae > Streptophyta > Magnoliopsida > Sapindales > Rutaceae > Citrus > Citrus x changshan-huyou. The sequence continues at coordinate 16,639,771 of CM077554.1, read as the reverse complement.
ATACTTCTTTTTGTTTCCTCTCTTCCCTGCCTTATCTAGTCTTGCCTCTTATGACAAAGATGCTTGGACAATGTTCGGTGGCCTTGCAGTTTTTATGTTCTGTCTAATTTTTCTCTTCCTTCCAGGGTATGTGTAGGGTAAGAAGCAACCATGGTACCCTTGATTGTGTATCCCTTTCTTTTATTTAATCTATTTGCATATCCAGTGACTCTCTCAATGTGTTAGCTGCTGGAGGAAACTCGTACAATCCATTTCTCTTACCTCCAGAAGGACAACCAATAATGCATTATCTTTTGACTTCATGTCATTGTAATTTTTTACTGTACTCTTCAGAACGAAATTTCTCAACAACGTGCATTGTGCAGGCCCTGCCAACTATAGGCCTTCATAGGGTTGGGTGTTCGGATCTGTTTGATATAAACTGAACTGAACCCGAAATTCGGTCTAGATTGAAGCTTTGAATCTGTTTGGATTCAAAATTCAAAACCGATCTGGTTGTATTTCAGTTTGTAGTCAGCCCAATTAGGTTAACGGAAAAATTGAAAAAAAAAATTTAAAAACTCATATCCTAACTCCAACACACACACTCACAACTCCCAAACGCACCATTCTCAGCTGCCTCCTCTGCTGCTGTTTTTTTTTCCCTCCTCCTTTTCTTCTGCCATTGTCAAAGATCTTCTTCTTCTTCTTCTTGTTCTCTACTTTTTCATTTTCTTCTTCTTAATCTCTTATCCTTCTTCTTTTTCTTCTGCTGCTGCCAAACATATTTTCTTCTTCTTTTCTTCCACCACTACCATATATTTCTTCTTCTTTTTCTTTTTCTTTTTCTGATCTTCCATCCCATTAATTAATTAATTGTTAGTACTTTATTTTTTAATTATTAGTGTATTTTTTAAATTGTTATTTTTTTTGGGGCTAATTGTTAAATATAGAATTCTTTATGTTAATTAGTTAATTTTTGAATGAGATTATGAGAAATTTGTTTGATAATTAGTTAAGTTTTGGATGGTGGTAAAATTAGGGTTTCTAACCTAAATTGAATGTGTATTTATAACCCGAATTTAGTTCAGTTTGGGTTTATAGTTTGAACCTGAATGGCTTGAATTCTCTAACCTATTGCAACCCAAAGCGAAATCCGAACAATCTGAACCGAAACCCAATTTGCCCACCTCAGACCTTTAAATTAAATATTGGCTAAAATGCTCTTCTAAAGTGTTTCTATTACCTATTTTCATCTGGAAATTGTTACTGTTGTTACAGCATGTGAACGTCTGATACTTCTTGAAAGTGATGCCAAGGAATTAAGAGATTACAGCATTCTTCTCTATCATTGCGGACTTTATGAACAATCTCTCCAATATCTGAAGTTTTATCAGGACTCAATGGTACAATATTTCAGTGACCTGACTTCTGACATTTATCTTGTAATGATCTGAATAATGAGTTCCAATCAAACATTTCAGAATTCTTCACTACAGAAGCATCCATCTAATTCAGTTAGCAGCCTGGAAAATGATGCCATGGAGAAATTGATGATACGCCTCAGCCTCATTCTCATGGAGCAAGGCTGGAGCAGGTCCACATATGTCAGGAATTTTCTTGGTAATAACTTTGAACCGTGGTAGTCCTGTAGCAATTTGAATCTAGTGATGAATCTCATTGAATGTGGAGTAGTGTGTCGAATCTGATTCCACATTTCTGCTAGGGGTATAGAGAACACTGAAAATGATTAGAATGTTGTTAATGATAATAATATCTTGTACAACGGCGGAAGAGTAAGAGCAGTATAGCAACAATTGTCATGCTAAATATTTAAACATGGATGCTTATCATGGAGGGGATGCACAAGATCATCATTCAAAATAGTTGGAGTTAGAATCAATAGGTATGATGTGAGGGGGAATAGTTGAGGGGGAATAGTCTATGCTTCATTATCTTTTCCGAGGGGGTTAAAAGTTTTGTTTGTGTACCCACTAATCCAGTATTGGTATTGTGTATATTGTGGTCTCTGTGATACCGTATAAATGTAAACATCTTTCAATGATATATGGAGCATTTGATTCTATCAAGCGTGTGTTTGGAAGTATAAAGAGTCTATAATTGTTGGGATCAAAGAATTGTATTGGGACACCATTTGTTTTTTCAAGGTTATGCCAAGTACGATTAGTATGCTGATCGGCTTTTCCCTTAATTCTGTACTTTACTTTTCCACATGAAACATTGAACATAACGTATGCAACAATTTAAAGTCAAATATGCAATAATGATGATTAGTTTGGTATGAATTTGCAAAATTTAACTTTATACGTGTAACATAGAATATTATATATGAAACAAGAATGTCAAGCATGAAACTACGGGGAAAAAGAAAAAGGCGCTATTTAGCACATGTGATTAAACTTTTTGTTATGAAACGTGAATGCCAAATATTAAACTATGGGTAAAAGTAAATTTTGGGTGCCTTTAGAACATGAAACACTAAACTTTGAATATGTAACATGTAACATAAATATAAAACATGTATTTATGCATGAAAAATAGAACACAAATTATGCAATTCTTAATATGAAACATTTAACAATAATTGTTAAATATGAAACATAATGTCTGACATTATACGAGATTAAAAAGAAGATTTTGAGGTATTTAGAATATGAAAGCCAAGACAGAGAACAAAATACATAATGAATTGAAAGTCAAACATGAGACATCACATACTAAACATGAAACAATTTTTTATCTTTTACTACATAAACTTCTGATTAGATTCTTTTTCTTTTATTTTTGTTTTATTTATCTTTTTTGTAAAAAAAAAATTTCTGATTAATAAATTATTTGTTTTAATGTTAATTAATTTATGAATTAATTAGAGGCAATCAGATAAAAAAGAAAATTGCTCTAAGGTTTTTATTGCTAGATATTGGGACAATATGTCCTGCCATAGTAGTCACTCGCTTGATTTATAACTAATTTATAGCCTTTATGCAATAATAGTTTGACCGAAAAGCTTACAAGTTCTCTTCCCACTACCATCAATTGATAGTTTTTTATAGGGATGGCAATGGGGAGGGGAGGGGAGGGGACCAATCTCCCCATACTCATCCCCGATATTTTGTGTATGTCCCCATCCCCTCCCCGTCCCCGTCAGAATTGCTTGAGAGAATCCCCATCCCCTCCCCGAATAATAACAGGGGATCCCCGAGGGTCTCCGGTCCCCGAATAATTAATAGTCTAATACATTTTTTATTTTCGATTTTAAATTAATCATATTAAAATAAAAAATTTAGATAAAAATAAAGTTCAAAATATATCTTACATTAATATTGATCCATTACAAAGTCACATTCAAAATATAATAAATAATTATCTTTGTCAATGACTCAATCTTCATAATCCTACAATAAAAAGAAAAAAATTATTTTTATATCGGCAATAAAATAAATGAAATAAATATAGATAATTAATTAATATTTTTAATAAAACTATTTACCTCCTGCTCGTCCTGCTCCTCTTGTTCTTCCTTGAGAAATATGACAAATTGAGAGATAGTCTCATATTTCAAACCTAAAACAATGAAAATGATATAAGTAGCGTAACTTATAAGTGCAAATATTAATAATTGTATAATATAATTACAATGTAAAATAAACTCATACTGCTATTGTAAGCTTGTAACCAACTTTGACAGCACATTAAGGCCTCCAATGTGCTTGGATGAAGTTTGTTACGGTGTGGGCTCACAACTCTACCACCGGTGCTAAAAGCCGATTTAGAAGCAACTGTTGTAATTGGAATTGCCAAAATATCTCTAGCAATTCGAGCTAATGTAGGATACCTATTAGCATTTGTCTTCCACCAATTCAAAATATTAAAATATTCCATCCGGGGTATAACTTTCTCATCCAAATATGAATCTAATTTATCTGCAACAACTGCACAATCTCCATTGTTTACATAATCATCAAAACTTGTCATCCATTTGGTTGCTTTCTTATAAGAATCCCTTGTAGATCTAGTAGAAGAACTACTACCAGTATAATCAAAGCAATAAACAGTTGGTGAAAACTTCAATTGATACTCTTCCACTAATTCCCGGCAAAGGGTGACCACTTTCCCAACATACAACTCTTTAACACCACCATAAACCATAGAAAAGTAATATTCAATGAACTTCTTTTTATAAATTGGATCAAAGATACATGCCACACCCAAAATTCCACTCATATCTTGCCAATATTTATAATTTTGTTATTTATTTATTAGTAATTTTAAAAATAAAAATAAAATTAAAAATTAAAATGGGGAAATGGGTAGGGGATGGGGATTCCACCTCATCCCCGTCCCCTCCCCGAATAAAAAATTGGGTATAAAATTATCCCCGTACCCTCCCCGAATGGGGAAAATCCCCGAGGGTACCCGTCCCCGTGGGGATTTTTGCCATCCCTAGTTTTTTATTGCTAGATATTGGGACAATAGTCATGTCATAGTACTCACTCGCTTGATTTATAACTAATTTATAGCTTTTATGCAATAATAGTTTGACCGAAAAGCTTACAAGTTCTCTTCCCACTACCATTAAGTGGAGATAGTTTTCTCTCTTACAAAAATGATAGTGGAGTAAACATACTTCGAATATTAATAAGGATAAAAAATCTGGGTAATACTTCACATGATTTAATGTAAACTAATCCTAGTTATTTCTGATCAGCAGTAAACTCATGTAATTTGATCAATAGTCTCATGTAATTCAAAACTCATGTAATATGAGTTATAATTTGAACAATAATCTCATTTAATTAAAAAAAAAAAGGTTACACTGGTAGTAAGGAGTGGAGACAATTTTGATCCCTTACAAAAATGTCACTAGAGTAGAATATTGGTAAGGGTAAAAAATCTGGGCTATGCTTCATATAATTTACTATAAACTAGTTCCAATAAATGTTTGATCAATAGTGAACTCATGTAATATGAGTTGTAATTTGAGCAATAGTCTCATGTAATTCAAAACTCATGTAACATGAGTTATAATTTAGGCAATAGTTTCATGTAATTTAAAATTAAAAAAAAAAAGGTTACACCAGCGGCAAATGGCTACCTAGTATTGCTAAAAGAAGAAGTAATATTATGTCTTTAACACAATTTGGTAGGTGATTAAGAAGTCAAAACATGATGTCTTTATTACCTATCTAGATCCTCAAATTTGATATGGATATTTGAATTACCTATCTAAATCCTCAAATCTAAAATGGATATTTGAAATTTTCGATTTAAGCTACCAATTATTTTGATAGAGCATCCAGCCATTATTTAAAAACAATGAAAGAAACACAAGTAACAAAAAAAAAGTATAAATTTGGGGGAAAATAAGAAGAATAAATATTTTCAAGAATTGTCATAGAAGCCTAGTACTAAAAACAACCTATAAATAGTCTGATTATCTATTGTTATGGGTCTTAAATGGATGATTTCAATAGAAATGAAAGTATTCTTGAAGTATAATACTAAAATAAACCTGAAAATTAATTGATTGTACTCATAGGTGTTGAAGGGATGATTTGACATAAGCAAATGTTCTATGAAGCATAATACTAAAGAAAAAAAGTTAAAAATTAAAAATTAAAAATTAAAAATTAAAAATTAAAAATTAAAAATATATTGATTATAGTTATGGGTCTTTATATCACTATAAAGTGTATGACTTAAAATTATGTCTTAAATATTATTGTTATTAAGTTCATCCCACTGACTGATGGTGAAGATTGAAATAAAAACCCGACTTAGATTTAATGAAATGAATTCAAACTTTCCACATCTGCTAAGGATGCACTAATGAACATGCATGCAAAATTTCAAAGGATTTGAAGTTGATTTACTATGTAAACTAAACTAAAGAATTTAAAGCACAAATTCTGAAATTGCAAAAAAAAAAAAAAGATTTATACGAAATATGGTTAAGGAATCATTCTCCATCATTAAGCATTAGATTTAACTCAGTTATTAGAATCATTAGTCACTTTCTTTCAAAAACAACAACCCTAAGAGAATTGAGCTAAGATAATTATAAGCTGGATTATCTTGATTTTTCCTTAGCCATCAAGCAAAATAAGAAAGATATAGGTTGAATCAAGAAACAAATACAAAAGCTCAATTTACTTATCTACTATTATATTCCACATGCAATCAAACGAAAATATCCCATGATTATTGATCACAATCTGCCACTTATATTTAGTTCTTTGGTAATTACGGATCAGAAACCCTAAACTAACAATCAAATTACCATTAAATTCATCTAGTTGGCTACCGAAACAAACAAGGTAATAATTCTTGAACATTAAAATCTGTGGAACATAAAATTTTCTAGAGAAAAAAAAAATCCATGTTTAGGTTTTGAAATCAACACTAACAAACAAAAAGATTACTCACACATCTTTAAATTATTAAACATCAAATCCATAACAGCAAACTAATAAAAGACAAGAGAAAGAAAGGTCTCTCATTATTTAAAATTATGCTAAAGCAGCCAGGTCTTCTGTCAAATTCACCCTCTCCTCTATTCTTAGCATTCTTCTTTCCTTTAAAACCGATTCTTCATTTTTTTTTTCTCCTTTTAGGGTGTCTAATTTGTTGCTTTTATATAGAGTTGCTATCCTAATTATTGCGACTAGCAAAAATCATATAAGGACAAAGAGGTTAAAAATGAGTTTCCCTAGTCCTAGAAGGATTTAGATAGTAATTCTATACAAAGGCAACAAAGCTAAATGCCTTAAGGGGATACAAAATGTGAAAAATTAGTTCCAAAGGAGAGAAGAATGCAAAGAAGAGAGGGTGGCAAATTGGAGAGAGGACTTGGCCACCATACCTATAATTCAATCAATAAACCTTTCTTTCTTGTCTTTTCTTTAGTTTTCTTTAATGGATTTGATATTGAATAGTTTAAATGTGTGAGTAGTCTCATCATTGTTTAGGTGGCCGACTAGATGAATTTGATGGTGATTGATTGCTACTTTAGGATTTTTTATCCATAATTATCAAAGAACTCAACCTAAGTGGCATATCCTAATCAAGATTATGGGATATTTTTGTTTGTTTGCGTGTGGAATATAATTCAAGATAAATAAACCGAGCTTGTGTGTTTGTTTCTTGATTCAACCTAAATCTTTCTTGATTCTATTGATTTCATTAAATTAAATCTAGAGAGCTTGTTTTGGATTGTTTTACTTGACAGCTAAGTAAGTAAAGATCAAGATAATTGAGGTTATAATTATATTTGGGTTGTTATTTTCAAAAGAAAATCAATGATCATTCTGATAACTAATCTAATATCCAATGTTTATTGGTGGAGAATGATTTCCTAACCATATTTCGCATCATAATTCAAACTCTTTAAAACTATTTTCTACAATTTCAGATTTTTTGCACTAAATTCTTTAATTTAGTTTACATAGCAAATCAACTCCAAAGCCCCCCAAATTTTGTATACATGTTTGTTAGTGTCCTTGGTAAATCTAGAAAGTTTGAATTAATTTCGTCAAGTCTAGATAGGGTATTTAATTCAATCTTTGTTGCTTGGTAGTTTGTGTTTTTTTTGGGTGTTAATGTAACACTCCACTTAAATATATATTTTTAAAATGTTTAAAACACGGTTACTTTTAATACAAATTCTAAAAGTTTAATACAACAAACAAAGCTTTCTTTATAGTCATACAGAGATTCCATTGTTTATTTCAAAACTTGATTATTACATAAAGCTAAGATGTTTATTTTTAATTTAAACAAAGTTGAGCCCATTATAAAATTCCAAGGTCTGTTATGCCCATATACACTTTGTCTTGGTTAGGACTTGGCGCCAGCTTACTCTACTCATCGTTACCTGCAATGTAAGGACTTTATGAGCTAATGCCCAGTAAGATAACACTTTTATGCATGTATAAATTATGATGCATATGGATAACCATTTTAAGCTTTTAAAAGAAACTTATAAAAAACAAAACAAAACAACTTCATTAGGGCCCTAGGTATGTTGCACTACAAGGTTGGCACTTTCACTCTTTAAATAATATGCCTCATTAGTTGATCTTTTGGGCGTTACTTTTTGCTTATCTTTGAGGGCTTGCCCTCCTTGGAAACTTTGCCACCAAGTAGTACAACAACCTATTTTTCATAAATTCTTTTTCTGAAACATCTTCTTCATAATGTAATGCTTGATGTGCATGTATCCAATGCAACTTATGTCATAACATTTGAAGTTCCTAAATGCATAACAGAATCAACATGCAACACTATTTAAGTATAAGTATCACAGATTAGGCGGCAGAACCGACTATAACATAACTTATTATCATCAATTAGGCGACATGGCCGACCATAACATAATTAAGTATCATAGCTTAGGCGGCAAAGCCGACCATAACATAACTAAGTACCATAGATTAGGCGGTAGGGCCGACCATAACATAATTAAGTATCATAGCTTAGGCAGCATAGCCGACCATAACTAAGTATCATAGATTATAACTAATAACATCATAATAGCCATCACAACATAAAGAAATGGTTAAAACTGAAGTTAAGTGTGAAAAGAATTTTGTCCTTACATTGCAGTTAAAGTGTTACTTATCTCTTGACCTTGACTTCCTTAGACCTTTCTAAATTGAGGATTTCTCTACTCTTGATATTATGACTTAGAATAGAAGAGAATGAAATTTCTAGGTTGCATTGAAAATGAATGGGGTAGGGGGTATTTATAGGATTTCTTAAGGCTAATGGATGATTAGGATTTTGCCACCATAACTCTTGATCAATGGTTGAGATTAACATTCATAAAATAACTTACTAAATTCTAGAATTCTTAACTTTTTCTAAATACTTCTACTTACATCATCACTTATGTCATCGCTTATGTCATCATTTCTTATGTCATTGCTTATGTCATCATTCCTTAAAATTAAATATTATAAACTTAAGGGGCTTGTTAGTTTAAAATAAATTCTACTATATTTAAGTGAGAAAATTGTACTTCACAATTTCCTCCCCCCTTTTAAAAATTTTGTCCTCAAAATTTACTTATTGAATAGCTCAGGATACTTCCTCATGTTCCCATGTTGCCTCCTCCACTGAGCTATTTCACCATAGTACTTTTACTAAAGGAATCTTCTTGTTTCTTAACTCCTTTATCTTTCTATCAAGAATTTAAATTGGATGTTCTTCATAGGTTAGGTCTCCTTCTAGTTGTAGAGGCTTATAATTTAGCACATGAGAGGAGTCTGAGATGTATTTCTTTAACTTGGAGACATAAAAGACATTATGTATTCTTGATAACGATGGTGGGAGGGCAAGTCGGTAGGAAACATTCCCGACACGATCAAGTATTTCAAATGGCCCAATAAACCTTGAACTTAATTTTCCTTTGTTCCCAAATCTCATTGATCCTTTTACTGGGGCAACTTTTAGAAATACTTTGTCACCAACTTGAAATTCCAAAGGCCTTCACCTCTTATCTGCATAACTTTTCTGTCGACTTTGAGCTGCCTGCATTCTTTGACGTATTTTCTCGATCGCTTCAGATGATGCAGTAATTAACTCGGGTCCAAGATGCCTTTGTTTGCCCATCTCATCCCAATGAATAGGCGATCTACATTTTCTACCATATAGAGCTTTGTATGGTGCCATGCCGATTGTTGCTTGGTAACTATTGTTGTAGGCAAATTCAACCAATGGTAAATACTTGAAAGTCGATAGCACATCCTCGTAACATATCTTCCAGCGTCTGAATTGTTCTTTCTGATTGACTTTTTGTTTTAGGGTGAAATGTTGTACTAAACTTCAATCTTGTTCCCATAGCCTTATGTAACTTTTCTCAAAATGTCGAAGTAAACCTTGCACCTCGGTCAGAAATAATAGAAATAGGTACACCATGTAGTCTTACTATCTCCTTTACATATATCACAATATAAAGAAATGGTTAAAATTAAAGTCAAGTGTGAAAAAATTATCCTTACATTGCAGTTAAAGTGTTACTTACCTCTTGACCTTGACTTCCCTAGACCTTTCTAAATTGAGGATTTCTCTACTCTTGATATTATGACTTAGAATAGAAGAGAATGAAATTTCTAGGTTGCATTGAAAATGAATGGGGTAGGGGGTATTTATAGGATTTCTTAAGGCTAATGGATGGCTAGGATTTTGCCACCATAACTCTTGATTAATGGTTGAGATTAACATTCATAAAATAACTTACTAAATTCTAGAATTCTTAACTTTCTCTAAATACTTCTACTTACATCGGAGGCTTGTTAGCTTAAAATAAATTCTACTATATTTAAGTGAGAAAATTGTACCTCACAATTAATAACATGTTAATTGGGAACAATCCTCTATACGAACGACCCTTACTTACCTCTATACTGCAAGATTTTAAGTGATAGGCTTTATAGCTTATCAAACTAGATTCCTAGTCAAACCTATCAATCATTGCATAAGAGTGTAAAAGTATGCGCACACCATTTGAATTAGATAAAAATTTTCCATCATTTTCACTAGACTCCTCACCCGAGCCAAATTCCATATCAAAGTGGAATGAACCAAGCCGATCAGCATTACCATCCAAATCTTATTAGAGGTCATAGTGCAGTGGGAGTTAAAACCCACTTGTAGATTAAGTAGTATATCTGAAGGCACTTGTTGGGCACCAAAAACATCTATATCATCAGTACGATCGATATTATGCCGAACCATGGCAATGAAATCAACATCAACAATTCAATCATCAAAAATAAGAATCTTGGCATTAGAAGATGCACTCTCAGTACCATCATGCCTCAAAGGTCTAGCCACTTCACCAATAAGAGGCTCAACAAGAAGTTTAACCCTGAGTTAAAAGCAAACTCGACTCCAGGCCCTTAGAGCCAATTATCCATAACCACTACATACCAGGGAACATGAGCTACCTAGGATACACATCTACATCAAGCTTAGGTTTTTTACCTTTATCCCTAACATCTGAACTCTAAACTAGGCCAACAGGTTGTTGGGGCTTCCGAAGCCCAAGGTTAGCCAAATAACAACTGTTTGCAAAGTGGCCCAAATGCTTATGGGAAGCACAATCAAGACCAACATCCTACTAAAAATCAAAGTCACCCTTAACAATCCACATACATGGCAACAAAAGGCTAAGAAACATCATACTCCACTAAAATCCTAGTAATAGAAGGCCTATTAACCAAGGTCGTAGCATGATTAACATGCTAAGATGTACTAAAAATAATAATAATAGAAAATAAAGCATATTTGCAATGGATAATATAGATAGGTAGATAAAGAAATTACCCCTAAATAGGCAAAATAAATGAACCACTTAAAAGCACGCATACCCCTAACATGACTGTACCAAAAGTGCTTAATACATATCTGAGAATAATTTTCTTCCATTTTTAACTCAATAAAAATGTTGATTATCAAGTAAGGAAACCAAATAATTCCTTTTTAGCTCCAAGGATATAAAAACTTACTAACAAGAGCCAGTTTAAAAGGCTTAGCAATATTGAACTTCCTTAGCAGAGAAAAGAGTAGCAGGTTCACCTCTACATAATCGAACTAGCTTAACAAGGATTGAAGCAGTAGCATAACCAGCCACAACATCAATAAAGAATTTAGTGGTCCAGGAGCGGCACTAAAGTCAAGGATGTTAATTGAGTTGAGTATAAAAGCATATGATGGCTTAGGATGTTGGAGTGGGCCATAGTTTTGTACGTTTAAGTGGGATAACAAGTTTGGCTAACCAACAAGATGTTAACATATATGTTTCCATAATATTGATTTTGATGATAACAAACAAGATTAAGAATGATTAATCTTTTAAGCTCAAATTATTTAATATTCTTTTTAAATAAATCATTATTTTCACATTATAAATGTTTTATATTTAATGGAAAAATGATTTTATGAAATTGGTTGTTTTTCAAAGTTTATGGTTTAATTGAAAGAATTTTGAAAACTTTGAAATAAACATGTATTGCTTGAAATCTTGGTAAAGGACTTATTTGAAAAGTGTCATAGCATTTTGGGCTATACCATAATTTTAGAAAGTTTTGGGATTAACAAAGCATTACTTAGAAATTCTGAAATTGGACCTATGTACAAAGTTTCATAACGTTTTAGGCCGTAATACAGTTTTATAAAGTTTTGGGGTCAAACTATAAATTTGGAAAATATTTTCACTGTAGCAAAGTTTCATAATGATTTTATGAAATTGGTTGTTTTTCAAAGTTTATGGTTTAATTGAAAGAATTTTGAAAACTTTGAAATAAACATGTATTGCTTGAAATCTTGGTAAAGGACTTATTTGAAAAGTGTCATAGCATTTTGGGCTATACCATAATTTCAGAAAGTTTTGGGATTAACAAAGCATTACTTAGAAATTCTAAAATTGGACCTATATGCAAAGTTTCATAACATTTTGGGCCGTAATACAGTTTTATAAAGTTTTAGGGTCAAACTGTAAATTTAGAAAATATTTTCACTGTAGCAATCACTGTAGCAAACGGCTAACCATTTATTTAAAACAACTAACCTTTTATTTAAAACGGCTAACCTTTTATTTAAAACGGCTAACCGATAATTTCCAGAAAGCATGTTCTGCAAAGTATTGTTAAAATGATGATTCTGGAAACTAACGGTGAACCGTTTACTGAAAACGGTTAACTGATTATTTCCAGATTGCTAACCTTGAACCGTTTAGTAAGAACGGTTAAACCAAATTTGTTTTGCAGGTCTCTCGAAATTAACGGCGAAAGGGTAAGCCTAAACGGCTAACCGTTTATTTGAAAATTGGACCAACGGTAACTTTGACCGGCCTAAACGGTTAACCGTTAATGGTTAACGGCGAACCGTTTTCGAGCAGACAGTCTATAACGGCTAGTTTTTCAGCTCCAACTATAAATAAGCTCAATCCAATTCAAACAAGAACAATTCCAACGATCATCATTGAGCAAAATATTGAGAATACAACTTTCATTGAGCTTTAAATCTTTGTATTCATCTCATTCATTCACACATTGAGCTTTCACTTGTGATCAAATACATTGTGTGAGAGGGATTCATTTGTAATCTTTTTTGTAAAATCAAGTTAAAAGATTGTAAGTGTTGGGATACACTTGGGTTAAGAGATTGGGGATAATCTCTTGTTGTAAAGGTCCATTGACACCTTGGAAGTCAATTGTAAGCGTTTGAAGCCTTGGGAGGCTAGCTTAGTGAAATCCTCAAGCCCGGTGAGCTTGGAGGCGTGGACGTAGGCGGGGATTGCCGAACCACGTAAAAATCATTGTGTTCGTTTTCTCTTCCCTTACTCTTTTAATATTGTGCATGATTGAATTTATTGTTTTCAATTTGATTAAGGCAATAGATTAAATTGTTGTGTGGTTTGCCTAGGATAATTTTTAAAATCCCAATTCACCCCCCCTCTTGGGTTGCCTAGTTAGTATTTCATTTGGTATCAGAGCAAGGTGCTCTTGTATAGACTTAACCGTCTAGAGTTAAAGATCTATAGCAACCCAAATTAGCTCAACTTTCATGGAAGGCCAATCTACCACTAGACCTCTATTCTTTGATGGTAATGACTATCCTTATTGGAAAACTAGGATGAGAGTGTTTTTACAAGCCTTAGATTATGAACTATGGGAAATAGTTTGTGATGGTTCATTCATTCCTAGGAAGAATGTTTTAAGTGAATTGGATAAGAAAAAGATGTCATTAAATTCCAAGGCTATGAATGCTTTATTTTGTGCCTTAGATAAAAAGGAATTTCATAAAGTTTCAAATTGTTCTAATGCTTATGAAATTTGGAGAAAACTTGAAATTGTGTATGAGGAGACTACAAAGGAGGAGGAATTTCATGAAGTGTCGAATTTGGCACTTATGGCAATTGGAGATGACTCGGATGATGGACTTGATGAGGTAAATGATCTTCCTACTTCTAATGAATTACATGATACGTTTAAAGAATTGTATGATGAGTGGATGAATATTGGTAAAAAGAATGCATGTCTTAAAAAGAAATGGTAGAGCTTACAAATGAAAATGAAACTCTAAGTGCAAAGATTAGTTGCCTAGAATTAGAAAATAAAACATTGCATGATAGAGTTGCATTATCAAATGAGAAACCTAGCACTTCACACAAGCATCTAGAATCACATGTAAATGACTTGAAAAATGAAAAAGATGCCTTGCAAAAATCCAATGTTTCATTAAATAAAAAGATCAAAGAATTAGAATTAGATAATGAAATGTTACATGATAGAATTGCATCATTCACATGTAAACAAAGTACTTCGTATGAGCATGAGAAATCACATGTTGATGAATTAATAAATGAAAATGAAATGCTTAAGAAAAAGGGCAATGTGTTGAAGGAGATTGTTTTGAAATTCAAAAATGGGCAAAAGATGTTGGATAACATGCTTAATTCACAAAAATGTGTGTTTGATAAAGGAGGACTTGGGTATAAGCCTTACTTGAAACAAAAATATTATAAGAATTATTTTGTTAAGGCTACCTCCACAAATGATCAAATTGTATGTCATTATTGCAATCAAAATGGTCATATGAAGAATAGATGTCCAATTAAAAGAAATGTGTATTATGGAGTCAAATGTATTTGGGTTCCGAAAGGAACTAAATCTAACACTCAAGGACCCAAAAGTATTTGGGTACCAAAGGGCACAACGTGAATGTTTTCTTTGTAGGTACCACAATCAAGGAATGGTGGAGATTTCCTTGATGAAGCTTATGAGGATAATCACTTGATCATGGTCTAAGCAAAAATAATGAGGCAAAATGATTTAATTGTTTTGGTAACTATTATTGCCTTATTGATTATAGGTTATGGTCTTTTAATCTTAGTAAATATTTAACATTTCATTTGGTATCATAACATTGAGTGCATTAACATGAAGTGGATAAGTTTATCTTGCCTATTTACTATATTGAGTGAATCATGACAAATGTATTTACGAAAGTATGCTTGTATGTTTACATGATGGAATTATCATTGTGTTTAACATTTAGTGCTTTATCATGATGCATGGTTATATATTTATGATGATAGCTTGTCAACTTATCATGATAGATTTGTTTGATTTTTAATGATCATGTAATGCCTAAGCATGATAAATAAGTGATATGCTTTAATTCTAAATCTTTGAATATTTACATATTTCATGATTGTGTGATGTATATGCATGATAGATGAGTTATATGTTATTTCTTGCATTAGAAGTGATCATGGTGGATAATTCGAAAATCATGCATTTGAGATTTTTTTTGTAATGGTTTTGCCATTGAATATAAATTTTCATCACCTAGAACTCCACAACAAAATGGAGTTGTAGAGAGAAATGATAGGTCTATTAAAAAAAATGGTTAAGACCACATTGATTAGACATCATCTCAATAATACTCTCTATGAGCTTTGGAAATATAGAAAACCCAACATTAATTATTGCAAAGTTTTTGGATGCAAATGTTATATTTTGAACACAAAAGATAATCTTGGCAAATTTGATCCAAAATTTGATGTTGGTATTTTTCTTGGCTATTCAAACACAAGCAAAACTTATTGAGTGTATAACAAAAGAACTTTGATTGTGGAAAAATTTATACTTGTTATATTTGATGAGTCTAATTCTTCCTCTATGGAGAAAGTTGTTTTTGATGATAATGTAGATGAAGAGCTACAAGAAGATTATCAAATGATAGCCAAAAGAATGCACCACTTGAAAATCAAGAGGAGCAACATGAAGAAACAAATGCGAAGTAAAATGAAAGTACTTCTCAAATACTCCCCAAGGAGTGGAGGTATGTTTCTTCTCACCTTAAGAACTTAATTTTGAAAGATCCATCACAAGGTGTAACTACTATATCATCACTTAAAAATATATATGAGCATTTGTAATAGTGGATTTGATCACTTGTTCTTTAACTCATCATTATGGCTTTTCTTAATAGCTATGTTGATTTTGATGATCTATAATGGCATATGTTGATTTTGATGATTTATATATTGTTATTATGTTCTTATACTTTGCTTAAGTTTTGATGATAAAGTTTGTGCTTTGATGATTCCATTGTATTTGATGAAGTTTGATTTTATGCAATCTATGATTGGTGAATGGATGCATTTTTTGTACTTTATTGATGTATTGTCAAATATGCATTACTTGCTTTAAATAATATCGAAAAGGGGAGAAATACATATACTTCGAGAATTTTAAGCATATGAGATTTTTTTTGTTATATTGAAATGTCACATTAGATATTTGATGAGTTTAATTGTCTTTATTTATAAAATGTGATTGATAATTATGGAGCTTGAATATTTGATAATATGCATGCTAATTTGGTAAAGAAATCAAAACCTCTTTGCGAAGAAGAATTTTCAAAAATTCGGCATAAACTTGGAATGATTTGATTTCTTGATGATTTTGGTAATTGATAATTATATGTGTATTGCTTGATAAATTGAAGGAGTTGTTGGTTTGTTATTATTGTTTAAGCTTATATGGAAGTGTTTTTAACCATGTTGTGTATTTGAGAATTTGTTCATTTTTAAGGGGGAGATTAATATGATATGTTTTTGGATAAAATCATTTCGGTTAAAATTTTAAATTGGCCATATATTTAGGGGGAGCATATAATATGTTTTTGAATAATATGCATTTTGAGTAATTGTTTTGATAATTGATATTTGATTATGATGATGATTTTGATAATTTTGAGATATAATGACAATTTGATTACATGGGTGTTTTATATGATAATTTCATGTTATGAGTTGTTGATTTGGTAATTAATGGAATAATAGTTCATGATATTTTGGTGTGATTATTTGTGTATGGAGTTGACTTTTATCATGATCTATAATAATTTGGATGTGATATTACTAATCTTGTTTTTGAGGTGATGCTTGTTGTCAGGAGGAGATTTTGTCGAAATTTCTATTCGGACAACATGGGTAACAAATTTGCTATTTTTTTTATTATTCTTTTCCTTTACGTTTTCTTTTTTATGATGAAGGGGGAGAAGAATACATGTTTTCAAATTTATAAAAATTTGCTACTTTTTTCTTTGCCAATTAAGTTTTTCTTTTTGATGATGAGGGGGAGAAAATCCATGTATTTAAATATGTTAATTTAGCTAATTGGCAAATTGTAAAAGAAGATTATATTTAGGAGCAATTTGTGGAATCATTCTTTAAATACATGAAATGTTTGTCATCATAAAAAAGGGGGAGATTGTTAACATATATGTTTCCATAATATTGATTTTGATGATAACAAACAAGATTAAGAATGATTAATCTTTTAAGCTCAAATTATTTAATATTCTTTTTAAATAAATCATTATTTTCACATTATAAATGTTTTATATTTAATGGAAAAATGATTTTATGAAATTGGTTGTTTTTCAAAGTTTATGGTTTAATTGAAAGAATTTTGAAAACTTTGAAATAAACATGTATTGCTTGAAATCTTGGCAAAGGACTTATTTGAAAAGTGTCATAACATTTTGGGCTATACCATAATTTCAGAAAGTTTTGGGATTAACAAAGCATTACTTAGAAATTCTGAAATTGGACCTATGTGCAAAGTTTCATAACATTTTGGGCCGTAATACAGTTTTATAAAGTTTTGGGTCAAACTGTAAATTTAGAAAATATTTTCATTGTAGCAATCACTGTAGCAAACGGCTAACCGTTTATTTAAAACGGCTAACCGATAATTTCCAGAAAGCATGTTCTGCAAAGTATTGTTAAAATGATGATTCTGGAAACTAACGGTGAACCGTTTACTGAAAACGGTTAACTGATTATTTCCAGATTGCTAACCTTGAACTGTTTAGTAAGAACGGTTAAACCAAATTTGTTTTGCAGGTCTCTTGAAATTAACGGCGAAAGGGTAAGCCTAAACGGCTAACCGTTTATTTGAAAATTGGCCCAACGGTAACTTTGACCGGCCTAAACGGTTAACCGTTAATGGTTAACGGCGAACCGTTTTCGAGCAGACAGTCTATAACGGCTAGTTTTTCAGCTCCAACTATAAATAAGCTCAATCCAATTCAAACAAGAACAATTCCAACGATCATCATTGAGCAAAATATTGAGAATACAACTTTCATTGAGCTTTAAGTCTTTGTATTCATCTCATTCATTCACACATTGAGCTTTCACTTGTGATCAAATACATTGTGTGAGAAGGATTCATTTGTAATCTTTTTTGTAAAATCAAGTTAAAAGATTGTAAGTGTTGGGATACACTTGGGTTAAGAAATTGGGGATAATCTCTTGTTGTAAAGGTCCATTGACACCTTGGAAGTCAATTGTAAGCGTTTGAAGCCTTGGGAGGCTAGCTTAGTGAAATCCTCAAGCCCGGTGAGCTTGGAGGCGTGGACGTAGGCGGGGATTGCCGAACCACGTAAAAATCATTGTGTTCGTTTTCTCTTCCCTTACTCTTTTAATATTGTGCATGATTGAATTTATTGTTTTCAATTTGATTAAGGCAATAGATTAAATTGTTGTGTGGTTTGCCTAGGATAATTTTTAAAATCTCAATTCACCCCCCCTCTTGGGTTGCCTAGTTAGTATTTCACAAGAGGGATTCGTGTTAGCAGTGGGGGCATGGCCACAAAAGGTAGATGAAATAGGTGGTTTATTGATTAAATGAGAAGGCTGCAAATATGTTTTACATGAGGGGCAGTGGGTTGACTACATGTAGTGGGTTGAGGAGGGGTGTGGTCAATAGTGACATATAGAGGTTATCTGGTTCTCACAATATTTTATAAAACCATTAACACCTCCAACACAAATGTCGAAACTAAGACATTTTTAAATAAAAGAATGGAGAAACAACTCTTTTCCAAATGAATAAAGATTAACTAGAAAGATGTTACTATTCTAAAAGTTTGGAAATTACCAAACAACAAATCGATAGAGATTCTTCCATCTATTCATCCATCAATAATTACCAAATGAGAAGTTGGTACTATTGAAATCCAATTCAAATCAAGATCTATACGGATACAAGATACTGCTTCTTCTAGAGTATTTGTAGATTCCAGAACATTCCTGGATTATTGTCAGTCTTTCAATATTCCCCTCACTAACATAGATGTAATTGAAGGTATTTGAGGTTGTGCTAGTTTGTCGTAGGCAATAAACCTGTATACGAGGTGGAAGTTCCACCAAAATCACGCCTTATAAATGACCAACTAGTCAACACTTCCTAATATAGGCACTCCAATATAATGATGATCTAAGCTAAACCTAACAGCTTTAAGATCAACAAGAATCTGTTGAAAAGACATTTCAATTTAAAAAGGAATTTAGAAGCCAAATAATGGTTCCTAAGCTCTCATTTTGAAAAAGAAAAGGAGTAATGTCACGACCTATACATAACATTTATGTATAGAATGAAAGGGCACTACAACTTCTCTTAATTTTTACAGCGGATGTATTTATGGTTTTCAAGATTTGAGACCAGTTTGGTAAATGCTATTGAAGAAAAACTAAGTATTGTATTACTAAAGGAAAGGTGATATTTGCCAATCATCAGCCACTAGTCTCTTTAAAGGTCTCGATAAAAGCAAAAAGCAATTCCATTAAAGACAATTGCAAAGGAACTAGGAAGGCACTCAAGCTACCATATGTGAAACGATTAACCATGTGATTGGACAAAACAACTATACAAATTTGTAATCTCAATCTATTGGCAAATAAACTTCTAAGATAGAAGGAATGTTAAGCTCTAATAGTCTTTTATTGAAGACATAAGAATCAAAAGTAGTAATACTACCAACGAAGCATCAACATCATAGATGGTAAAGCAAGCTTTACTACAATCACCACCAAGACTAGTGGATGATCAGTTACTTGAGGGACTCCAAGCAAAGCTAAAAGACTTAAATATCTCAGATAGTGATAAATCATCTATAATAAGCCAGCTCAAATTATTCGATAAATACGTGCTTCTAGCATATTTAAAGTAGAGATTCATGTAGTTAACAAGTTGAATAGGCAAATCTGAAACAACCATATTATCCTTGACCATCTCCAATCAATATGCAATTTGAAGACAAAGTCGATCTATATAAGGGTGCATTGTTTGGTGGCACCTGATGAGATTGAGGATAAAACTATCACAAGTACGTAGGATGAGGCATATTTAAATCCTATTCAAGTTCCTGTCGGATCTATTACAAGAGCTCGAGCAAAAAAACTCAACTAAGTGCTTAATGAATTGATTCAAGCAACTTGGGCTCAATCAAATTCGTGGAGGTCCGTTGAAGGAATCGCACATGTTAAATGCATGATTCAGGCTCTTGAAGTTTTCAAATAATCACTTACATGAAATAGGAAGTTGGCTTGCACATTATGGCGGGAAAATATATTATTTTCCTTTTTTGGATACTTTCCCGTTTCTTGAGGAGGCTATTAGAGAAACAAAACAATTATTTCTATTTTAATTGCCTAGTTTCCATTTTAATTGATGTAAGGCATTTAAGCCAATTATGATTCTGATTTGATTTAGATTCTTTCCTATTCGCTTAGAATCCTCAATATAGGGTTTCATGAACAATATTTTTAGGGTTTCTTTTTTTTTTTTAAATCAATTTTGCATCCTTGTTGTTTTAATTCTCCTTAAATCCATAAATTTTACCTATTCCTTTTTCCTAAAAAAAGAGAGAGAGAAAGAGAGAGATTCCTCGACCTCGTCTTAAAATATTTCATTTTTCCATTATTAGTGTCTTGGAAGTCCAAAACTGGTTTTACCCCATAGGTGAAAATTTTTGCCAAAAATCAAAACCCGACTTTACATACACATTGCCTTCTTGCTCTTGAAATTTGAGTCTCTTTGGTGTAATCTTTGTGAATTGCTGCTGGAATCCTAATATTTGTTAGATTAGTTTGATAAGAACCGAGTGAGAATTACTACAAGTGGAAAAAGGCAAGAGAGTGTGAGCGTATTAGAGGGTAAGAGCCAATTAATTTGAGTGGAACACAAGTGGAATTGAGTGAATTATTTTTTTTTTTTGGAGTGAAACACGTAAGGGAGTGAGGTGAGGTCCTTTCAATATTATTTCTAACTTTCTTTTGCAGATGTTAGCCATGTCTCACAACTTAGAACAAAACACAAATGAAGAGGATCAGTCCGCAACTACTCAGAATTTGTAAATTCAATCATAGATGGGAGAGATGAGAAGGATGATGGGGTTGAATTAGAGCTCATACACGAGCGTTTGGATCAAGTGGAGAACACACATGCAGGGCAACCACAAGATGAGTAGCTATAGGAAAGATGAACGAGGTAAGAGAGCTAGGAATATAGATGATGGATTAAGTGGTATAAAGATAAAGATTCCATCTTTTCAAGGACAATCCAACCCAGACATGGGATGAAATGAGAGTTCATATTTGACTGCCACCATTATTCAGAGGCAAAAAAGGTAAAGTTGGTTGTGATTGAGTTTTTTTACTATTCTATTACTTGGTGGGATCAGCTTGTTATAAGTAGAAGGCATAATAGGGAACGTCCAGTTGAGACATTGGATTAAATGAAATCATTGATGAGAAGGCATTTTGTACCTAACCACTATTATCAAGACTTGTACTAAAAATTACAAAGTCTTACACAATGTAGCCGAAGCGTGGAGGATTATTATAAAGAAATGGATATTGCCATGATTAGAGCAAATGTGGAGGAAGATAGAGAAGCTACCATGGCACGATTCTTGAATGGTCTTAATTGGGAGATTGTAAATAAGGTTGAGTTGCACCATCAAGATTGAGCAGCAACTCAAGAG
Organism: Citrus x changshan-huyou; assembly: GCA_039657385.1. Taxonomy (NCBI): domain Eukaryota; kingdom Viridiplantae; phylum Streptophyta; class Magnoliopsida; order Sapindales; family Rutaceae; genus Citrus; species Citrus x changshan-huyou. The sequence continues at coordinate 16,617,919 of CM077554.1, read as the reverse complement.
GAGGGGTAACACTCGTGCAGCCCCAAGCTCGAGTTCTACTCCTTGGAAGCCGAGCATCTACTGCACCTAAACCAAGATCCAAGCCCTCCAAGCACAATTCGCAACGTAACATTGTGACTCCTACTATTAGGAATCGTGACATTAAGTGTTTTAAATGTCAAGGCAGGGGGCATATTGCAAATAAATGTGTGAATAAAAGAGTTATGGTATTGCGGGACAATGGTGAGATTGTAATTGAAGATGAAACATAAGAAAATGAGATGCCACCATTAGAGGACGTCGAAGATGAAGAGTATATAGCCCCTGGGGAATTGACTTTAGTAGTTAGGAAAGCTTTGAGTGTGCAACTAAAGGAAGATGAAGTAGTGCAACAGAAAAACATTTTTCATACTAGGTGCTATGTTCAACACAAAGTATGTAGTATGATTATTGATGGAGGAAGTTATACTAATGTTGCTAGAAGTTAAGGCTTTCGACACTTAAACACCCACGACCATACAAACTTCAGTGATTAAATGATAGTGGTGAGGTAAAAGTGAACAAGTACGAGTGACTTAAAGATAAGGTGGTATGTAATGTAGTACCAATGCAGGTTGATCACTTGTTACTTGGGCGGCCTTGGCAATTTGACAGGTGTGTGAAGCATGATGACTTCACCAAAAAATATTCATTTGTATTTAATAAATGCAACATCACTCTTGTTCCATTGACACCAAAGCAGGTTTATGGAGACCAAGTGAGCCTAAAGAGAGAGAGTGAGCAAAATAGAAAGAGAGAAAAAGAGAGTGAAATTCAAAAAGAGGCCAAAGAAAAAGTGAGAGAAAAACGAAAGAAAAATGTGGCCATTGGGAGAAAATCAGAAGGAAAACAATAGAATTTCTACGCAAGCGCAAGTGAGATAAAAAAAAAAGCGTTGTTTTCACGTCAGCCGATGAATGTACTTTTGTACAATGAGGCATTTTTAAACACTAACGAATTTGACCATACTATGCCTAGTTCTATTACTTCTCCTTTGTAGGAATATGAAGATGTCTTTCCCTAGGAAGCACCACATGGTTTACCTCTAATCCGAGGGATTGAGCATCAAATTGATTTTGTGTTCGGTGCAACCATTCTAAATAGACCTATAGGAGTAACCTAGAGGAGACCAAGGAACTTCACAGGCAGGTTAATGAATTGATGAAAAAAGGGTACATGAGAGAAAGCATGAGTCCATGTGCAGTTCTAATTTTATTAGTGCTTAAGAAGGATGGTACGTGGAGGATGTGTGTTGACTATCGATCCATCAATAACATAACGGTTGATGAGAAAAAGGTACGTGCAATCCAAGAGTGGCCGAGTCCCACAAGTGTAAGTAATGTGAGAAGCTTTCATTGGTTCGCTAGTTTCTACCAATGATTTGTGAAAGACTTTAACACATTAGCCGCACCACTTACTGAAGTAATAAAAAAAGATGTTGGATTCAAGTAGGGAGAAACGCAAGAGAAGACATTTCAAATGATCAAGCAAAAGCTAACCAATGCTCCCTTATATGAATGCAATGCCTCAGGTATTGGTATTGACGCAATTCTAATGCAGGAGAGATGAAAAATTGCTTACTTTAGTGAGAAACTGAGTGGGGCAATGATGTGTGCAATTTCTAATGCTATTTGTGTCAATATGCAAGTGTACACAAATAATATACTGATGAGTATTCAGATCGTCTCCACAGGGATTGATGTTATCAGATTTCCTACAGCTATCTTAACAGTGTAGTTTTATTCTAAATTAAAATAAAATAATTTTATGAAACTAATAAAAATGCAATAAAGAAAATTTTCACGTCAAACACAAGGATGTAACCAAAGGGAATGAAGTAATTAAGTGAATAAACTCACTTAATGGCATTGACTATTATTTTTATTACAGTACCTTTGCTACAGTATCTACTACAGTAATGAGCAGAAATTCACAAGGTAACACTGTGACTCCCACTATTAGGAATCATGACATTAAATGTTTTAAATGTCAAGGCAGGGGGCATATCGCAAGTGAATGTGTGAATAAAAGAGTTATGGTGTTGCGAGACAATGGTGAGATTGTAACTGAAGATGAAACAGAAAAAAATAAGATGCCACCATGGAGGATGTTGAAGATGAAGAGTAGACAGCCCCTGGAGAATTGACTTTAGTAGTTAGGAGAGATTTGAGTGTGATGAGAACCATCAAGGGAATGCCATTAAAACTTCAAGTGATCCTTTGAACATTCATAGAGGCCCAATTACAAGAGCTAGAGCCAAAAAGATGCAAGCTGCTTTAAATGGACTAATTGAGAAAATATGGATTGAAAATGCAATTCAAGATGCAAGACATCATGAATTGGGCTTGGAGAGAAGACAAGGCATTGTTGCCATTATTCAAGCTATTGGGCAGCCAAATACACAATTTGTTTCAAATGCAGAAAGGTCAAATTCGGAATAAAAACTGTAATGATTGAGCTAGAAGTAATGTGCAAACTATATACCATTGGAAATATAATTAAGTTAGCTTTCCAATAAATTTTACAGAGCTTGATTTGGAGTTCTCTAGAAGGAGTTATGACCAATTCATCACAGCTTATTCAGACTTGGGATTTTCAACGACTCCTTTGTTTTTCAACTTCAATTGTTGTTTTGTTTCAAGTTTGTCAATGTGTAAGATAAGTCTACCATCAATGATGGTGGGCTAACATTAAGTTTGTCAATGATAGCATTAATTATAGTATACTAGCATTAAGTTTGTCAAAGATAGCATTAATTATGGTGAGTTGGTGAAGACTTTTGAAGCATCCTTTGATTAACCTACTTGGAGAGTTGTTCCAATGTTTCCATTTGTATTTTTAGGATCTTTTTAGCCTATTTAAACTCAGCAACCTTGCTATGTAAGAAAATTAGAGATTAATGTTATCTGAATTTGAAAGATTATTCTTTCTTTGATTCTTTAGAGAACTAGTGGACTTATCAAGAATTTGCATTCTTCTGGCGTTCCAAATTTAGACTTATCACTCACCTTCTCATCTATTCCTTGAGTGTGGTGTCAATATCATTCTCTATACCTTTGGTTCATGTTTTCTTAAGCATTGGGTCAAGGTTTTGTTTGTCTTAAATCTGTTTAGAACTTTCTTGGAAAGTTGAAACTTCAAATTAAGAGTGGGTTTCAAAGTTTCATTGTGGGATTTGCATCATTTGGTATCAGAGCTAGTTTCTAATCAGGTTTGAATGTCTTATTTATTTTGATTATAAAAAAAAAACAAAAAAACGTAATAAAAAAGTACCAAAAAAAAAAACCAGATTGCAAAATGAATCAAGTATTCCTACTTTCATTAAATTGAATTTTAGTTATTCATTTTCCTTGACATTGTTTACACACAATATCAATTTTGTTCCTTTGCTTTCTTGCTTTCTTTTCATCAATTTCCTTTGTGTGTTGGTTTGTCATATTTGGTGTGCCACCTGGGTTTTTCTTGATTTTGTTTATTTAGTTCAATAAAGAACTGAAAGAGAGAATTAAGTGTGGTAAAAGCCAATTTGTGTGTTAAACACGAGAGTTAAGTGACATCAAATTGAGTGAAACACGTGAGGGAGTGTTGTGAGGTCTTTTTGCTAACATTCTTTTCATATCACAAATATGTCAAAAGATCAAGAAGCTATAGACCAATCAATCATGCTCATGCAACAACAATTTGAGCACATGAATATGATGTTTGGAGAGATCCGTGATAAATTGGAGAGGCAAGACACTGCCATAGCCAATCTACAAATAGGGCAACAACCAATAGCTCCTAATGTAAGAGGTAATCAAGGGCGTGCTATCATGGGAGAAGAAGATGGCGGTGACATAGATGATTTTGATGACCAGGCCACCGTTGACATGCGTGAAAGAGATAATAAAAGGGCAAGACGTATAGATTGTGATTTAGGGAGTATCAAACTGAAAATTTCTTCTTTTCAAGGTAAAAATGATCCGGAAGCTTATTTGGAGTGGGAAAAAAAGGTGGAGCTAGTATTTGATTGCCATAACTACTCTGAGGAGAAAAAGGTAAAACTAGCTGCTGTTGAATTTACTGATTATGCTATTATTTGGTCGGATCAACTTGTTTTGAGTAGGAGACGAAATCGTGAAAGGCCTATAAACACTTGAGAGGAGATGAAGGCCATCATGAGGAGGAGATTTGTTCCTAGTCATTATTATAGGGAGCTACACCAAAGACTTCAAAGTCTTACACAAGGTTCTAGAAGTGTGGAAGATTACCACAAGGAGATGGAAATAATCATGATTCGAGCCAATATTGAAGAAGAACGAGAGGCCACTATGGCAAGATTTTTACATGGTTTAAATCAAGATATTGCTAATGTGGTTTACTTGCAGCACTATGTTGAGTTGGAAGACATGGTTCACATGGCCATGAAAGTGGAAAGACAACTGAAAAAGAAAGGTTCCACTAGAACCAATTTGGGTTCATCTTCTTCATGGAAGTCAAAATGGAGCAAAGATGAAAAGGTTGTTTCAAAGCCTAAGATTGAGCCAATCAAGGATCATAAAGAGGGAGGCAACCAAAGCAAAGGTAAATCTGATTCCCAACACTCTAGAAATAGAGATATTAAGTATTTTAAATGTTTGGGGACATGTCATATTGCATCTCAATGCCCAAATAAAAGAGCAATGATCTTGAGGGATGATGGTGATGTGGAAACCGAGAGTGAATCAGATGATGATCCTATGCCACCCTTGGAGGATGCTAATGATGGTGTAGAATATTCTATTGATGGTAAATTGATGGTTGCTAGGCGTGCTCTCAACATGCAAGTAAAAGAGGATGCGGAGGTACAACGTGATAACATCTTTCATACTAGATGCCACATCAAAGATAAGGTATGTAGTATGATAATTGATGGTGGAAGTTGTACTAATGTAGCTATCACTAGTTTAGTTGAAAAATTAAATTTGAAAACTTTGAAACATCCGAGGCCATATAAACTACAATGGCTGAATGATTATGGGGAAGTTAAAGTAAATAAACAAGTGCTGGTTTCATTCTCTATTGGGAGATACAAGGATGATGTTCTATGTGATGTAGTACCCATGCATGCTGGACACATTCTTTTGGGTCAACCTTGGCAATATGATAGGCGTGTGACACATGATGGTTACTTAAATAGATATTCTTTTGTAATAAATAAAAGGAAAATCACTCTTGTGCCATTAACACCTAGGCAAGTGTATGAGGATCAAATGTCAATACAAAAAGAGAGTGATACAAAAAAAGAAAATGAGAGTACAAAAGAAAGAGAGATTGAGAGAAAAGCAAGTGGAAAGATAGAAAGAAATATTGTTGAGAGAAAAGAGAGGCAGCAAGTGAACTTGTTTGCAAAAGAGAGCGAGGTTAAGAGGGCTTTCTTTTCAAAACAGCCTATCGTTGTACTTTTGTGCAAAGAGGCTTGTTTACATACTAATGAGCTTAACTTTTCTTTGCCCAGTGCTATTGTGACTCTTTTGCAGGACTATGATGATGTGTTTCCAAATAAAGTTCCTAATGGTTTGCCACCTATTAGGGGAATTGAACATCAAATAGACTTCGTCCCTGCATATAGAAGTAACCCCGAGGAGACAAAGGAGCTTCAAAGGCAAGTTGAAGAACTCTTGGCAAAGGGATATGCGAGGGAGAGCATGAGTCCATGTGCGGTACCAGTTTTACTAGTGCCTAAAAAGGATGGAACATGGAGAATGTGCGTTGACTGTCGTGCAATCAATAAAATCACTGTAAAGTATAGACATCCTATTCCTAGACTTGATGACATGCTTGATGAATTGCATGGTTCTTGTGTGTTTAGTAAAATTGATCTTAAAAGTGGATATCATCAAATTAGGATTAGAGAGGGAGATGAGTGGAAAACTGCCTTTAAAACAAAATATCGTTTATATGAGTGGTTAGTGATGCCATTTGGGTTATCTAATGCACCCATCACTTTTATGAGGTTAATGAACCATGTTTTACGTGCTTTTATTGGTAAATTCGTGGTTGTCTATTTTGATGATAGTTTGATCTATAGCAAAGGCTTAGATGAACACATTTAACATTTGCAAAGTGTATTGACTGTTTTAAGGAAGGAAAAATTGTATGCTAATTTGAAGAAGTGTTCATTTTGTACAAATCAAATTGTTTTTCTTGGTTATGTTGTAAGTGCTAAAGGAATTGAGGTTGATGAAGAGAAGGTAAAGGCTATTAAGGAGTGGCCTATGCCTAAAAGTGTAAGTGAGGTGAGAAGTTTTCATGGTTTGGCTAGTTTTTATAGAAGATTTGTAAAAGATTTTAGCACCCTTGCTGCACCATTAACTGAAATTGTGAAGAAACATGTGGGATTTAAGTGGGGTAGTGAACAAGAAAGGGCATTTAATCTAATTAAGGAGAAATTGGTTTCTGCACCATTACTTGCTTTATCTGATTTTGCTAAAACTTTTGAAATTGAGTGTGATACTTCAGGTATAGGTATTGGAGCTGTTTTGATGCAAGAAGGGCGTCCGATTGCTTATGTTAGTGAGAAATTGAGTGGAGCAACCCTAAACTATCCTACCTATGACAAGGAGATGTATGCATTGGTGAGAGCATTGGAAACTTGGCAACATTATCTTCTACCTAAAGAGTTTGTTATACACGCTGATCATGAGTCCTTGAAGCATTTGAAAGGGCAAGGTAAGTTACATAAGAGACATGCCAAATGGGTTGAATTTATTGAGCCATTTCCTTATGTGATCAAATATAAACAAGGTAAGGAGAATGTGGTGGCTGATGCATTATCTAGAAGGTTTTCAAAGATGGCGCATTTCATTCCATGTCATAAAACTGATGATGCGACAAGCATAGCTAATTTGTTTTTCAAGGAAATAGTCAGGTTGCATGGAGTACCAAGGAGCATAGTTTCAGATCGAGATGCTAAGTTCTTGAGCCACTTTTGGAAAATTTTGTGGGGTAAGTTAGGTACTAAACTTTTATTTTCTACTACTTGTCATCCACAAATTGATGGACAAACTGAGGTTGTAAATAGAACTCTATCTACTTTGTTGTGTGCCATTATTCAAAAGAACTTGAAAACTTGGGAAGAATGTTTGCCACATGTTGAATTTGCTTACAATAAAACTGCCCATTCAGCTACTAAATTTTCAATTAAAACCTTTGGATTTATTACCTTTACCTATTGATGAGCGTGCTAGTATGGATGGTAAAATAAAAGCTGAATTTGTCAAGCAATTGCGTGAGAGAACACGACGACAACACATAGAAAAGAGAACTAAACAATATGCTACTCAAGCCAACAAAAGACGTAAGCAAGTGGTTTTTCAGCCTGGAGATAATATGAGAAAGGAGAGGTTCCCAGTACAAAGGCGTTCCAAGTTGCTTCCAAGGGGAGATGGTCCATTTCAAGTGGTTGCACGGATCAATGACAATGCCTACAAATTGGATCTTCCTGGTGAGTATACTGTGAGTACTACTTTTAATGTTTCTGATCTTTCTCCTTTCGGTGTAGGTGAAGATTTGAGGACGAATCCTTTTAAGGAGAGGGGGAATGATGAGAACCATCAAGGGAATACCATTAAAACTTCAAGTGATCATTTGCACATTCATAAAGGCCCAATTACAAGAGCTAGAGCCAAAAAGATGCAAGCTGCTTTAAATTGATTAATTGAGAAAATATGGATTGAAAATGCAATTCAAGATGCAAGACATCATGAATTGGGCTTGAAGAGAAGACAAGGCATTGGGGGCATTATTCAAGTTATTGGGCAGCCAAATACACAATTTGTTTCAAATGCAGAAAGGTCAAATTCGGAATAACAATTGTATTGATTGAGCCATAAGTAATGTGCAAGCTATATACCATTGGAAAGATAATTAAGTTAGCTTTCCAATACATTTTACAGAGCTGGATTTTGAGTTCTGTAGAAGGAGTTATGACCAATTCATTACAACTTGTTCAAACTTGGGATTTTCAACGACTCTTTTGTTTTTCAACTTCAAATGTTTTATTTGTTTCAAGTTTTTCAATGTGTAAGGTAAGTCTACCATCAATGATGTTGGGCTAACATTAAGTTTGTCAATGATAGCATTAATTATAGTAGACTAGCATTAAGTTTGTCAAAGATAGCATTAATTATGGTGGGTTGGTGAAGACTTTTGAAGCATCCTTTGACAAACCTACTTGGAGGGTTGTTCCAATGTTTCCATTTGTATTTTTACGATCTTAGGTTTCTTTTAGCCTATTTAAACTCAGCAACCTTGCTATGTAAGAAAATTAGAGATTAATGTTATCTGAATTTGAAAGATTATTCTTTCTTTGATTCTTTAGAGAACTAGTGGACTTATCAAGAATTTGCATTCTTCTGGCGTTCCAAATTTAGACTTATCACTCACCTTCTCATCTATTCCTTGAGTGTGGCGTCAATATCATTCTCTATACCTTTGGTTCATGTTTTCTTAAGCATTGGGTCAAGATTTTGTTTGTCTTAAATCTGTTTAGAACTTTCTTGGGAAGTTGAAAATTCAAATTAAGAGTGGGTTTCAAAGTTTCATTGTGGGATTTGCATCATTTGGTATCAGAGCTAGTTTCTAATCAGGTTTGAATATCTTATTTATTTTTATTATAAAAAAAACGTAATAAAAAAGTACCAAAAAAAAAATCAGATTGGAAAATGAATCAAGTATTCCTACTTTCATCAAATTGAAATTTAGTTATTCATTTTGACATTGTTTACACACAATATCAATTGTGTTCCTTTGCTTTCTTGCTTTCTTTTCATCAATGGTTTGTCATATTTGGTGTGCCACTTGGGTTTTTCTTGATTTTGTTTATTTAGTTCAATAAAGAATTGAAAGAGAGAATTAAGTGTGGTAAATAAAAAAAATTTTGTGAGATCATTAGAGGGTAAAAGCCAATTTATGTGTTAAACACGAGAGTTAAGTGACATCAAATTGAGTGAAACACGTGAGGGAGTGTTGTGAGGTCTTTTAGCTAACATTCTTTTCATATCACAAATATGTCAAAAGATCAAGAAGCTATAGACCAATCAATCATGCTCAAAGCCATGCAACAACAATTTGAGCACATGAATATGATGTTTGGAGAGATCCGTGACAAATTGGAGAGGCAAGACACTGCCATAGCCAATCTACAAAGGGGGCAACAACCAATAGCTCCTAATGTAAGAGGTAATCAAGGGCGTGCTGTCATGGGAGAAGAAGATGGCGATGACATAGATGATTTTGATGACCAGGCCACCGTTGACATGCGTGAAAGAGATAATGAAGGGCAAGACGTATAGATTGTGATTTAGGGAGTAGTATAGATTGTGAAGGACAAATGATCAGGAAGCTTATTTGGAGTGGGAAAAAAAGGTGGAGCTAGTATTTGATTGCCATAACTACTCTGAGGAGAAAAAGGTAAAACTAGCTGCTATTGAATTTACTGATTATGCTATTATTTGGTCGGATTAACTTGTTTTGAGTAGGAGACGAAATCGTGAAAGGCCTATAAACACTTGGGAGGAGATGAAGGCCATCATGAGGAGGAGATTTGTTCCTAGTCATTATTTTAGGGAGCTGCACCAAAGACTTCAAAGTCTTACACAAGGTTCTAGAAGTGTGGAAGATTACCACAAGGAGATGGAAATAATCATGATTCGAGCCAACTTTGAAGAAGAACGAGAGGCGACTATGGCAAGATTTTTACATGGTTTAAATCAAGATATTGCTAATGTGGTTTACTTGCAGCACTATGTTGAGTTGAAAGACATGGTTCACATGGCCATGAAAGTGGAAAGACAACTGAAAAAGAAAGGTTCCACTAGAACCAATTTGGGTTCATCTTCTTCATGGAAGTCAAAATGGAGCAAAGATGAAAAGGTTGTTTCAAAGCCTAAGATTGAGCCAATCAAGGATCATAAAGAGGGAGGCAACCAAAGCAAAGGTAAATATGATTCCCAACACTCTAGAAATAGAGATATTAAGTGTTTTAAATGTTTGGGGACATGTCATATTGCATCTCAATGCCCAAATAAGAGAGCAATGATCTTGAGGGATGATGGTGATGTGGAAACCGAGAGTGAATCAGATGATGATCCTATGCCACCCTTGGAGGATGCTAATGATGGTGTAGAATATTCTATTGATGGTAAATTGATGGTTGCTAGGCGTGCTCTCAACATGCAAGTAAAAGAGGATGCGGAGGTACAACGTGATAACATCTTTCATACTAGATGCCACATCAAAGATAAGGTATGTAGTATGATAATTGATAGTGGAAGTTGTACTAATGTAGCTGGGTTGGTGAAGACTTTTGAAGCATCCTTTGACAAACCTACTTGGAGGGTTGTTCCAATGTTTCCATTTGTATTTTTAGGATCTTGGGTTTCTTTTAGCCTATTTAAACTCAACAACCTTGCTATGTAAGAAAATTAGAGATTAATGTTATTTGAATTTGAAAGATTATTCTTTCTTTGGTTCTTTAGAGAACTAATGAACTTATCATGAATTTGCATTCTTCTAGCGTTCCAAATTTAGACTTATCACTCACCTTCTCATCTATTCCTTGAGTGTGACGTCAATATCATTCTCTATACCTTTGGTTCATGTTTTCTTAAGCATTGGGTCAAGGTTTTGTTTGTCTTAAATCTGTTTAGAACTTTCTTGGGAAGTTGAAACTTCAAATTAAGAGTGGGTTTCAAAGTTTCATTGTGGGATTCGCATCAGAGTGTGCAAGTAAAAGAAGACGAAGCAGTGCAATAATAGGACTTAGTACGAAAAATGTTTTCCCGTTGCACTGCTTCGTCTTCTTTTACTTGCACAGGGGCTGTATACTCTTCATCCTCGACGTCCTCCATGGTGGCATCTCATTTTCTTACGTTTCATCTTCAGTTACAATCTCACTATTTTCCCGCAACACCATAACTTTTTTATTTACACATCCAGTCGCTATGTGTCCCTTGCCTTGACATTTAAAATACTTAATGTCACGATTACTAGTAGTGGGAGTCATGGTGTTAACTTGTGAATTGTGCTTCGAGGGCTCGGATCTTGGCTTAGGTACAGTAGATGTGTATGGCCTCTCGTCTCGCTTCAAATGGTTTAGGTTCCAAGGAGTGGAACTCGAGCTTGGGGCTGCACGAGTGTTAACCCTCTTCTTGAGTTGTTGTTCAATCTTGATGGCTTTGTAGACCATCTCTTCAATCTCCACATAATGTTGCAACTCAACTATATTTGCAATCTCACGATTAAGGACATTCAAGAATCGTGCCATGGTAGCTTCTCTATCTTCCTCCACATTTGCTCTAATCATGGCAATCTCCATTTCTTTGGAATAATCTTCCACACTTCAGCTACGCTGCGTAAGACTTTGCAATTTTTGGTTCAAGTCTCAGTAATAGTGGTTAGGTACAAAACGCCTTCTCATCAACATTTTCATTTCATAGCTAATTTTACTTTTTTTGCCTTTGAATAATTGTGGCAATCGAACACGAACTCCATTTTTTTTCTCCCATTCAAGGTACGCTTTTAGGTTAGATTTACCTTGAAAATAGGGGATCTTCATCTTTATGCCATTCAAACCATCATCCTTATTCTTAGCTCTCTTACCTCGTTCATCTCTCTTATAACTACCCACTGAGTCTTCCCCTTCATCATACTCATCCCTTTAATAGGCTTCAATCTCTCCTCTGGCCAGAGCTCTCTCCCTTCTATGTCTTTGGGGAACGGGTTGTGGCTTCCTCGGACGTTTGTTCTCTATTTAATCTAAATGCTCATGTGTGTGCATTAATTCAACCTTCATCATCCTTCTCATCCCTCCTATCAAATGTTTGAATTTGCAAATTTTGAGTAGTTGGTAATTGTCTTAAATGAAAACTAGGTGATTAAAATAGAAATAACTGATTTGATTCCCTAATAGTCTCTTCAAGAAACGAGAAAGTATCTAAAAAAGGAAAATAATATATTTTCCCGTCATAATGTTTAAGCCAACTCCATATTTCATGGAAGTGACTATTTAGAAACTTTAAGCGCCTGAATCATGCATTTATCATGTGGGATTCCTTCAATGGGCCTCCACGAATTTGATCAAGTTGCTTGAATCAATCCATTAAACACTTCTTTGAATTTCTTTGCTCGAGCTCTTGTAACGGGTCCGACAGGAACTTGAATAGGATATGAATATGCCTCATCTCATGTTCTTATGATAGTTTTATCCTTAATCTCATCAGGTGGCATCTTACTTTCTTTTGTTTCATCTTCAGTTATGATCTCACCATTGTCTCGTAATACCATAACTCTTTTATTCACACATTCACTTGCTATATGCCCTCCTACCTTGACATTTTAAAACACTTACCTTGGTATGTGACGACTCTACAATCAGTTATGGATGATTTGATTGATAAGTCAAGAGTTTGAACGACACGAAAATCCAATAAGTTCAAAGAGTTGTATAAGAACTAAAGAGAATTAACTCTCTCACCATTGCATTAAAACTTATCTGTCTCTATTTATTAGATGCGAGTATATTATATAGGGTTGGTTACAAGAACTTTTAGAAATAAATCCTAAACTAAAATCAAATCGAAATTTGAATCTAAATAAATAGAAAATAATCTAAATCAAATCAGAATCCTAATCTAAGTAAATATGAAAGAATCTAAATCAAATCAGAATCCTAATCTAAGTAAATAGGAAAGAATCTAAATCAAATTAGAATCCTAATCGGCTTAAATGTAGTAAAATAGAAATAACTGATTTGTTTCTCTAATAGCCTTCTCAAGAAACGGGAAATATCCGAAAAAGGAAAATAATATATTTTTCCGCCATAATGTGCAAGCCAACTTCCTATTTCATGGAAGTGATTATTTGGAAACTTCAAGAACCTGAATCATGTATTTATCATGTGCGATTCTTTCAACGGGCCTCCACAAATTTGATTGAGCTCAATTTGCTTGAATCAATCTATTAAGCACTTCTTTGAATTTTTTTGCTCGAGCTCTTGTGACGGGTCCGACATGAACTTGAATAGAATTTGAATATGCCTCATCCCACGTGCTTGTGATAGTTTTGTCCTTAATCTCATCACTCAGACACATAGACAAATATGGATCTATCTCCCACAATTAGGAGTGTTCGCGGATTGGATTTTACAAATTGGATATCAATCCATATCCGATCCACGATTTTGCGGATTATAAATTTTTAATCTAATCCAATACACAAATTAGTGAAACTAAATTCAAATCCAATCCATACGTCTACGGATCAGATGCGGATTTGACCCAATCCATATCTAATCCACCATTTTGCGGATTAATTTATAGACTAAAAATTTTTAATCATGTCCTATCCATGAACTACCGATCAAATTCAAAATTAAATAAGATTTAAATAAGTTAATTGTTTAAAAAAAAGTTAGAAAACATTCAAAGTTTCAAAATATAATAGATCAAAAAGAAAAAAAAATGTCATTTATTTAGATTAGTACATGAAAATTAACTGTTTAGGAAGCTATATTTTTTATGTAATTATTTTTATTTTATATTATTATCGATAAGATAATATGGTGTTAATGTAACTATATTTTACTTATTTATTTATTAGTAAGTATAATGTCATATTTACAAGTTTAATTTTTTATTAAATAAATATTCTTTATTTTTTTGCAGATTCGTGGATTCACAGAAGTAAATTCATATCTAATCCACCGACTGCGGGTTTTCATATTTTCAATCCAATCCAATCCACCAATCTACGAATCGAATTTTTACGGATCGAATTTGCAGATTAGGCAGATTGAGCGGATCAGATTAGATTCTGAACACCCCTACCCACAATAGACAAGTTGATGAATACTAACATATATTTTTTTCCACACAGAAGCACCAAGTCTCGTCATTAATTACGGGCCTTTGAACAAAGTCTTTAGATGGATACACTATCCAATTCTAAACAATAGAGGCTTAGACATGTTCTTATTCCATATCCGTTCAAATTATACATTTCATCTATTGTCTGACTCTTGATAGCATTCAAATCCATTAAGTGTACTGTGTTTATTTTCAAGTTTCTTTTAGTACAAAGCTTTATATAGTGTTTTTGCTTCTGTTCAAATAATCCATTAAAATCTCATATCAATACTAGTTAATTTTTAGGTTTCTTTTTAGCACAAGGCTTCATAAATAGTGTACTTTTATTTCTTAATATAAGCTTTGCTTCAAGCTAAACTCCCACTTGTTTCCAATACAATTTATGGGACTCACCTATGTTGCTATAGTTGTAGCTTACCACGCCTTTTGTCTTTTTCCAACAAAATCGTAGGATGCTTTCAAATTTAATCTAACGGCTGAAATTAATTATTGGATAATTTAAGCAACCGCTGGCAACCTTTACAACCGGTTATATTCTCTCATTACATTTCTCAGCTGCCAAACAAGGGGTTTTTAATTAAATACCCTTTAATAGTTTCAAAATTATTTAAATACCCCCTCCCTTTTTGGTTTTCATGGATACCCTAACAAATGTAAGCAAAGTCAGAAATACCCTTAATGAATGCATCAAATTCACTCAATGAATTGTCTTCATATTTCTTTCCTCATTTCTTTCACCCAAATCTATTTTTGCTGCCGATTCTTTCAAAATCTCTTAGAATCTCTCAAAATCTCTCATAACTTCTTATACAAATACAATTATGTATTCATTTCTTTAACACCCACTCTTTCTTTAAAGGTGCATTGCTTATTAAACAACCCAATAAGGTATGTTAATGTTGTTGGGTTTTAAATTTTTTAATTTTTAGGAAAATTTGGAAATTTTCCTCACATTACAATGTTTTATTTTCACCATTTTTTCTTATACGTAGAAATATATGCAATGTAGGTTGTTTAATTATTTTTTTCAACAATATAACTTATTTATGGCGAAAATGTTTCGAGTCGTGCATTCTTTTGATACAGTGTACGTCATATAGTTAGTCATATAGGTCGTGTAAGTAATATAGTCGTGTAAGTCGTGTAGGTCATGTAAGAAATATAGTCGTATAGGTCATGTAAGAAATATAGTCGTGTAGGTCATGTAAGAAATATAGTCGTGTAAGTCGTGTAAGTCATGTAAGTAATATAGTCGTGTAGGTCATGTAGGTCGTGTAGTTACTTGTATATGAAATTTAATATTATTGTTTTTATTGTATCATCAGATATGGTTTTGGTACGTGTGCCTATTCTCTTCAATGGTGAATGGATTGAGCAAAATGACGAGTATAAGTTCAAAGGTTCAAAGGCTAAAGGGATAATGATACCACGATTGACAACATATGCTGAATTGGTGGAGAAGATAGCTGAAGTTATTGATATAGATACTTCGGAATTCGAAATCACAATGAAGTTCAAACTTAAGACATCTGATCATATGCCACCAGTTACAATTCAAACCAATGATGATGTGAAATTTTTTTAGATTCCAATTTAATTTCACTTCTTTTTTTTAATAATTTTCGTTGACATTTTCTGCATAGCAGCAAATATAAATTCTTAGCATAAATTAAGTCTTTAAAGAACTAAATTAATCTAATGATTAATGGAAAAATTTGTGTAATTTTAAAGTCGCAATTAAACATATTACAACCATTTAAAAAGTTTTTTTTTTTTTTTTATCTTCAAAGTGCTTTCTTCCTCTGGCCAAGCATACAAGCATACATGAGGAATGCCTGCATATAATTAATCCATGAAATCAATTAAGAAAAAAAAATATCAACTATAGGAAATTAATGTAATGTTATACACATAAGAACACCATTCGCAGTGATAAAATATTTCCACTCATAACTAGACATATCATGACTTACCATGGCTTATAATTGGAAATTAAGAATCTCTCTAACTAATGACATTTCACAAGGTAAAGGTATATGCACCATTCCAATTTATTGTGAGCCTAATTAAACTAAATGTAATGTGTAGATTCTATTGACAAGAAACAAAATGTGGAATTGAAGGTCGTGTAATTGTGTAATACAAGAAGATCGTGTAATTGTATAATACATGAAGGTCATATAAACATGCAATACATGAAGGTCGTGTAAACGTGTAATACATAAAGGTCGTGTAATCGTGCAATACATGAAGGTCGTGTAATCGTGCAATACATGAAGGTCGTGTAATACACAACCTTGAATCTTACATAACCTTACACGATCAAATCTTGTGTTACATAACAAAATTATAATCAGCACAATCCATTAATTTTTCACAATTTGCATGCAGCAAAACAACTAGAAATTTATTTTCGAACATGTTATGAGAGACCCACAACTAATTAATCTATTTTTTCAATATAAAACCCTAGCTTTTTGTTTTTTCCCTTGAATATTAACAAGAAAACTAATTACATGGAATTACTTGTCTCAACTAGTTACATTATGACAATTTTACAGTAAATGATCAGCTCTTTCCGGCGATTATGTAGCGACGAACTATGCTTCACTTTCTCAGTTGTGGCAACTTCCCCTTCTCAGGCTTAGTTTGCTCGTGTTGAAGTTCGATTTACCATGTGTGGAGAATGAATGTTTGTTTCGGTAGAGGTGATGCCGGTGAGGGAACTGCAATGTTTGTTTGTTTGAGTTTGATAATGAAGGGAATTGCAGTAGATGAGTATTTGTTTGCTTCAGTAGAGAAGGGAGAGGTGCTGTTCGTTGAGTTGAAATGTTTTAAAATAAGGATAGCTTAGTAATTTCCTATCAGTTTTTGAAGGGTATCGATGAAAATTTTGGCAAAAACAGATTTTAGGGTATTGAGATAATTTTTGAAGTATGGAGGTGTACCGGGCGCAATTGGCACGCCAAACAATCCCCAAGAAAATGACGAAATGAGTAACTAACACACGCACCGCAGATAAAGATGACGGGAGAACAGATGACGGCAAGCCCCGCCGGCACAAAGATTCTTCGATTGCTCTATTTCTTCGGCGTCGGATTTGTCTATAGAACTGCAGTCGACAAGTGGCGGGAACTCATCAGAAGTCATTGTAGAAGAAATAGCAAGAGAGCGATCCATGGGCTGATGATAACTCGGCAACTGCAGTAGAGAAAACCGTCAAATGACCTTTTTATTTGACTTTTGATGGATTTTCAAAAATTTTGGTAATAAAATATCTCTTAATTTTTCATTTCAACGGCCTATTATTTGAGTTATTATTATGCATAATTGTTGGCAGAGTTAGGGTTTTAGCATTGGATTTTGGAATTTGTATTTTGGCTTTGATATGTTATTGTTGTGATGTCGATCAAGAAATTTATGACAACACTCTCCTCGAGTTTGATACTATAGCTATTGAATTTTAATGGCAGATACAGATTTTTCTTTGAAAAAAATACTTTACAACCGGTTATGCATTCATTTAGGAGCTGTAAGCTGAGCGTGAGTTCCATAATTATCCAACCAGTCATTAGGATTTCATGGAAAAATCTTGACATTGACCTTTAGGCAGCACTTAAGACTGAAATTGGTTGTAAATGATCGAATTTGGGGAATTAAAATTTCCGATCATTAGTACATGAAAATGGCCTCACTTGTAGGCAATCGTTAGATGTAATGTATCCAGTTTCTGAAATCCAAAGTAGAGTGAGTTCTTTGGTTAGATGTACCTACATGCATTAAGGTTCGAAGATGTAGGATAAGCCAATCGTTTGCTGTCCACTTTGCTGCACATGTTCTGAAATTGATCATTCAAGATGCCTTGGAACCATTCCGTGATGTGGCTGAGAAGATTTGAGGAAGTATTAAATATGTTGAAAGTTCACAATTAACACAAGGAAAGTTCAATGAGATCACCCAACAAGTTGAAATCAACAGTCAAAAGAGCCTAAAGTGTGATGTTTTTCTCTTAGATTATTTTTTTATTTTTCGTTTCAAAGCTGATAGTGTAAATATTTTGTTTGCAAAAATTTCTAAAAAGTACTTGAGTCAAGATGGTTAGGTATTTTATAACTTCCTTTTTACTCTTAACTGGATTCATAGAGAGTTATAACATTAACATAAATTTTTCTTTCAAAAGTGATCAACTAGACACTGATGAGATCTCACTTTTGAATCGTTCAACTCTTTGTAATTTCATTACTATTATATGCCACGAGGAATTGTTGAATTATATATATCTTGACATTTCTTCATTGATTGAATTATCTTTCATAATATTCCAGCTTCAAATGGGTACACTGCAGAGCCAATTGGATGCAGAATTCCTTCTGGCTCATATGTGGTCTGTAAGATTCAAAGAGTGAATAATGGTTCTAGCAACTCTTTTGACACGATCTAAGGTATAATGCCCCATTATTGCTTTTGCTTTATCTGTTTTACCTTACAACATTTTGGAATTTATGAGAAGCTCAAAATTATTGAGTCAGAATTGAGGATCTGAACTTCTGTAAAGATATTTATATTTTTAAATCATAAAGTATTGCATCTGATGCTTTAGGTGGAACTTAGTTCACTGTAGAAAGGAAAATTATGTAGGGCAAAACTAGATGCTTTTCAAGAGAAAATTTCATTGATATTTTTCTGAGGATTTTTGCTTGGCCATCTCATTTCAAGCTACTTGAATTTTTTCTTTATATCATCTTGGTTGTATAACTATAACTCGTTGAATTTGCTAGCACTTTTGCTGGTTTTTTATTTTATATGAGACTATGGTGGTAAAGTTTGAAAGCTCTAAAAGTAATGGAACCTAGGAAGAGTATGATATAGAATACTGTATCATTCTTCAGGCATCCAAAGATGATGTATTCAAAATAGCTAGTTTTGACTTTTGAGGTAGTATAAATAACTATTATCTCATATGGTTGCATCATGATAGGTAGGCATTAGTTTAATCACTCCAATTCCCCTGAAGTTGTTACCTGATTTATTATGACAATGTGCATCACGATAAGTATCCTTGCATATTAAGATTTTCCTTCCGGCTCTTTGCAGGTACTTTTTGATCTTTTTCGGCATGATATGCGATTATGGGAAGCATATGCCATCACCTTAACGGGCATTCTCTTAATGTTTTAGATAGTGCTCAAGATGAAATTCAAATTGGCTATTATTGGGTGCACAATTTACCATGCTCTTATTTTGCTTTTTCAGTCTTACCCGACATTTGCTGAATACCATGATATGCTTCAAGCCTTGGATGAAAAACTTTCATTTTTTTGTGGATTCTGCAATGATATGAGGGTGGTTTTTCTGACGATATTTGGCAACAAATCGGGACCAACAAAAGTAATTTTCTTAATGGCATGTCTACTTCTCAGATGAATGACTGTCTCTTCAGACTCCCAATTGATGAATTAACACTTGCCTATCTGTTTTGAGTGAAGATGATCACATTGACACTGAGTCATCGGAATGACAAGGACCTCCCTTTTGTTACAATAATATTGCGTTCATCAGACGCACACAGTTAATTAGTGCAGATAAACGAAGTCTATGCATCGTATACTGTTTTAAGAGTTCTCTCTCTCTTTTTTTTTTCTTTCCATTGTCCGTTCTTTTGAAATTCTGTACAATGGTTATATTGTCTGATTATTACAGATTTATTATGGAAGTATCCTAAGTTTATGGAATATTTATAAATAAGAACTTTAAAGTTTTAGTTGAAAGAAGTCAGGTGAAGAGGGAGAGAACAGAAGCTAGAGTAGTAAGCATTTGTTATACTTCATTCGATTATATCTAAATTACAAAGGTTGGTGGCCTTCTTTATGGTGAAGTTCCCACAGGCCATTTGCCCGCAAAACATTCGAAATATGCAAACATATTGACATATAAACATGCAGAATTAATATTTTGAATCTTTGTAAGTAATGCAAATAAAAGTGAGGTTGGGGGCAGACTATATTTACGTCATGTATTAATAGAAATGAAAACAATTATTCCCAAATAAAGTCACTTAGTTCAATGCATGGGCTTAAGTTGAACAAGCCATTTTTTGTTGTTACTTAATGATTGTAGTAAGCTGATGGTAGTAGATCATGCTCCCTGTAAAAGACAAACAGAAGCATAAGTTTCTCTTAATTAAGGCACCTGAAATGTATTTCCATGTCTACTAACCTGATTATTCCTCCATGAACTAAACCTTTCTGAGGATCTTGAATAGATTTATAGAGATCTCAGATAATTTCCTCATGGTGTGCCTGAGCAGAGACAACTCCTCTGTACTTGATTACTTCTAGCCAATACATCGAGGCCACCACCTGTTTTAATCAATTCAATCTTTTAACAGAGTGAATTACTAGAATAAAATTTATTAAAGTTGATCCAAAATCTAAAATAAAAAACCATATAAGCGAATGATTCAAAATGCAAAATCCAAAAACTCATATGCTTAAGGTGTGGACTTGTGACCCTTTACAGACTCCATGGAGGAGTAACTAAGGTAAAAACATTAGAGGTACTTTTGTCCAAACTACTAGTATTCCTATGCTAAACGTAATCTTAGGGGTAGATGTAGACTAATTAGCTATTCATTGAACATCTCATTTCTTTGCAATTAAATGCAAAAATGCACTTCGCAACTGCAGCCTAGACCATAGAAGTATAGAATTCCAATTATCAACACGTAAAGCTACTGCAATGACTTGCAATCATAAGAAGATATATACATATGCTGAAATTCAAATATTTGAAGAGCTTAAACATCCTGGTAAAAAATAGACTAGTTCATGGCTACTTTGGGGAAGTTAATTCCTAATAGCAGTAGAAAATTTAAACATACCAACTCCAGTAAACTCAATTAACCAAAACCAAACTCAAAGCAAGAAAAAACAAAATTTTAACTAACCTAATCATTATCATTGATATTTTAACACACTGATCTTCACATGGAGTTAACAAACATAAGAGTTACTGCCTAATACATATGTCTGGGGTTACTCAAACTTGATACTTATACAACCTCCCTATCAAAATCCCCTTCAAGATGTAAATGAATTATTAAATCCTAAACTCAGGGCAGAAAAAAGAGCCTGGTTTTCTTTTAACATAGAATAGTTTTTGAGATAAATATAGGAAAGAAAGAAATGAAACTTGCTAATACTGATTCAAGCCTAAACCTCATCTTCACCTCGGTTTAGCCCAGCACTTTCAACAGCTTCATTAAACTATTCACTTGAGCCTTTGCAGTTGTTCCCATTTCATTTGAAAAGACTGCCACCATTTTGTGCATTTCTTTTTCCAACTTTTGATATAAATTGCTCATGAAGTCATCTTCCTCTTAATACTGTATGACAATGAACTACCACCAACCAAAGAGTTAAAAAACAAATGAATAAGCAAAAGAATTTAAGAAATATTAACCACTGAACAGTTGCCTTAGATTATAGTCTGGACCAGACAGATAAATCTTCGTCTTAGCCGAGACCAACCTCTTATATCATATTTAAGCATGACTCATTAGGATTTAGACAATAGCTTATTTACAACTCAGCCAACCTCTTATAGCATATTTAAGCATGACTCATTAAGATTTAGACAATAGCTTATTTAGAACTCAATTAAGGAGGTTGTCCACGGTTAAGGAAATTCCTTTGCCACATTTAGGCTAATGCTCCATAACTTGGCTGCTAAAAGCATGATGGATCTGATCATTAATCTAATTCAGATTTGAAAGAACTTTGGACAATATGCTCTCATTCTCTGAAGACAATACCATACAAGTAACACCTTACTAATTAGCCATATAACCAAATGATCCTTAGAAAAATTAAGCAACTTCTACCTGCACAGTTCGTTGGACGAATTTATAGAAAACTATATGTATGCTCCTTCTTCAATTTCTTCTCCAATAAATAAATATCCTCTTGCTTCTTCCATCTTGCACTTGTTACAAAGAAATTAAACAATGCCTCCTGGAATGCATTCTTCCCTTCTCTAATTCTTCTATAAAAAACATAACCGACAATCTTAACCTAATTACCACCATTAAATCTTTCAAACAAAATTTACAATTTCTTATCAGTAGTTACCTGTTGCGTCCGATCGAACGGCTCATCAACAGATCAAACAGACTTTTTCCACCCCTTTTCCATAAATTACATTTGACTAATTCCTAAAGTTTTGGCTCAGCCCAATGTCGGCCGTAGTTGGCTGCCACAGAGATGTATTCGACTTCAATTTCTCTACAGCGATTTCAAATTTACTTCAGCCTCATACGACCGCACTCCCATTGGCAATTAATTTCATGATCCAATTTTACTATATGTGGAACAGATTTGGGCAATTTATGGGATTTTGCGATGATTTCGACGATATCCTCCCAACACTGATTCAATCACCTAATTTTAATTATTTTGGATTTTTTTATTATATTTACCTACAGTCTCTGCATACAACCGACTACTTTACTTACGTGTGGGACACATATGATCCGTTAGATGGAAGCCCTCCAAATCCTACGGTAATTATAGCTGAGGACAAAAAGTGTTGTACGTTGCAACTGTTGCAACGTAGGTGGATAATTTATGTTGCTAATAAAGTTCAATTTTGTTCCATTTTTATTCAAATTATCAATTTCATCTAATATCTGACTTTTAGCATTCAAATCTAATGACTAATCCAAGTTTGGTTTTCATAACTCAATAATTAGGAATCTGTCAAATTAAAACAAGAAGGCTTACCAGCTCGCCATCCTGAAGTGTATGCAGTTAATAGTGACCTCTCTCTAGATTTAACGCAAAAGAAATTTTGAATTATCAAACCTCGGGGATGTCGATACAAGATGAAGTGGGCATAACTAATTTGCGTCAGGGGTTTGGTACCCCAATCCTTTGTCTTATAGTGAATGAGCCTTTAGATATCATCTAATGGCTGCAAAAGTGACACAAAGACAATTGGAGGTAACCGGACAAAAAGGTCATGGGCCGGTAACCTACAGGGAAAGAAGATTTTGATAAAAGTACGCATGTAATGGGTCCAACATTTGTTAAGAAGACATGCATTGAAACTAACAGCAAACAGATGGATGCAACTATTGGTTGAAAACAAGTTGGTGGAAGCGTGCAACTCTGGGTTAGGGTAAGATCAAGATTCTATTTTTGAAAAAAGTTCCGAAAATATTTGGAAGAGAGGGTCCAAGAGATAAGGTAATGCACTGCGAAAGTAATTGGTGGGAAAAAAAAGAGAAAATTCCCCTTTAACTCTGAGGTTTGAAATAATAAATAAATTTAATTTTATTCTTGTAGTTTAAATAATAGGCTGTGTCATTGCCAATTTTGAACAATAATAATAATAAAATTATTTAAAGAATAATATTAAAATATTGATGATGATGATGATTTGCGTGATGATAATTTGCGTAATAATAACAACAATAAATTTAAAAATAGTAAATCATCAACCAAGAAATAGCGGCTTAATTGAGATGAAGGATAAGTTAAAACAATAAAAAGGAAAGAGAAAAATATATTCGACACTCTATTTTATTTGTTGTAAGTACTAGAAAGTATGAGTTGTATAGTTTGTTACAGAAGAAGCCCGAATTAAATTGTAATAATTAAAGAAGTAATAAAATTATCTGACATGTTATTTAGTAGCCCTTATTTGTTTCGTATAAGAGTTTAAAGTAATAAGTGTGAAATAAAAAATAATAATTTTAGTGTTCGAAAGAAATTGTGTTGGATATATGCATCCCTTTTAGTCAGTATGTTTTATTGTAAATCTTAATTTATTAAGTAGAAAGCATATAATTCTCCTAATATAATAACACACAGAGAGTCTTCTAGGTGACACAACTTAAAAGTAATTTTTAACTCTCAAGTATAAGAGTGTCTTGTTATATTATAGTTCGGTGAGTTCGAGGTCGATACACAAAAAAAGATTTATTTGTTTATTTTACTTTTGCTAAAAATGGCTAGGGTTATGGATCCACCCTTAGTAGTAAATAAAATTTAATAAATTCTTTTCGCCATTTTTTATTTAGATTTATTGCCGAAAAGATTAATTATATAAATTATCATTATTTTCCCTTTAATTTTATGATGGATTAAGTATTTATTGTGCCAAAATTTAATTTGTCTACAATAAATGAAAATATCATTTTGTCATACCTTATATTAAGAATTAAGAATTTATTGTGTCAAACTCCCTTGTTTGTCTACAATAAATCAAAATTTTAAAATATAAAATATGTAAAAAATTAAATAGAGTTTATGTCCAGTCACCTGGAGGGGAACAACTGGTTAGTAAAAAAGCACATGTAGTAAGTTGAAAATATTTTTACGACTTATGTGTTTAAACAAATAACAAACTGATGTATGGAGTTGAGGTTGCAAGCGTTCCCCTTGCCATTGAAACTAGCTACGAAGGTCTTGAACGTTCTGCCTTTTCAACCAATAAATGTATTATTGTTTTAGTTGGAGACGTTAGAGTTGGCACCCTAGTGCTACAGGTAAAATAACAATACTCTTATTTCTTGTGTTTTCTTTGCTTGGCTCCATTAATATTTTACACGAATTACTTTTGTTTTAAATTTTGTTGGTGGCCTGCTTTGGGTATTCATTGTGGCACTCTCATTTTGTGGGTGAATGATTTTCATAATCTCGATTCACTTGCATTTATTTTCATGCATGTTTTATTGTTGGATATTCTATATTATGGGGCATTATCTTGACCAATGTTGATGATGAAGGACATCTTTATGGGGTCGCTGGAAGTTCTGGTGGTTATGCAGAAACAGTATTCAGACATGCTGCTAAAACACTATTTGGAAAAGTTATTGAAGGTCATCTAGAATTTAAAACCATTAGAAACTCTGATTTCCGAGAGGTGGCTCTGGAAGTGGAGGGAAAAACGTTGTTGAAATTTGCCCTATGTTATGGCTTCCAGAACCTGCAAAACATTGTCAGGAGTCAGGAGAGTGAAAATGCGAAAATGTGATTATCACTTTGTGGAGGTCATGGCATGCCCTTCAGGTTGCATGAATGGTGGAGGTCAGGTCAAGCCTAAGCCAGGGCAATCACCGAAGGAGTTGATTAAGACACTGGAAACCATCTATTTGGAAAATGTAATGGTAGCTGATCCTTTCAAAAATCCCTGGTGAAAAGCTTGTATGATGAGTGGCTTGAGCAACCTGGTTCAGAGAAAGCTAAAAAGCACGTGCACACATAATATTATCCTATGGTGAAAAGTATCACCGCTCAGTTGCATAATTGGTGAAAGCATTCACCATCCCAACACTTGATCGTAGACAATTTTGGAACTTAAGAACTCTCTTCTTGTGCCCCATGCCGTCTCCGAGTTGTTTTAGCAAATTTCAGACATGGCACCACAGCGATGCTGGCCATTTTTTGTTAATCATGGGATTGCATTTGCAGGGAAGTCCAATTTTGATAGAGTAAACATATATTTATTTACTTCAAAGGTTTTCACTCATGTACATACTATGTCTTAGAAATGTTACATATAGAAGAAAGCATTGAGGTAGGCACTGATGCCTCATGGCACTTAATTTCATTTCCTTGTATCATTTTTTCTTAGTTGAACAGTCCGAATAAGGTTCCCTTTGCTCAAAAAAAAAAAAAAACCTTCGGGGTTTCAATACCCAAGTGAATTAATGAAACACGTATTGAATAGCAAAGCTGTCTTACTCTCTCATCTGCTGAGATTGTAAATATCACATTTACTGGGTAGAAATTGAAGAAAACTCTTCTACAATTTCAGCCGTAACCACCTATATCACCAATTCTTCAATTTATTCATAAACTATTTTACCTTACCCTCCACAGAACCTGCAGTTGACACACTAGCCAAAGTAATTGTAGGCAGAACCCTCGCATATCATACATTCAAAACAATTTAGACTCATAAATCATAATTCTTGAATTTACCCCAACGGAAAATGAAATTACAGCAAGTAAAGAAAAGAACAAACAAAATCAATTAACAATCATATAAACAAAACTCAGAAAAACAAAATAAATTAACAATCATACCAACAAAACCTAGAAAAACAAAATAAATTAACAATCACATGAACAAAATAGATGCAGCACAATTTACCAAAATACAAACACTTGAACATAGCTTAATTTTATTGGAAAGCAATTCAAAAAGTCAATTAATTAATACAAATTGAAATTCCGACCAGATTTTTCAGCCCCCAATTTATTTGTTTATTACGATTTCACAATAACGAACCGGACTTAATTTGATCCAAATCGGAACTGAACCCGTCATGTCGTGCGGGTTTTATTTTTATTTTATTTTTTAAAAATCATTAAGTCAAGGGATGGGAAAAGGAAAAACCCTAGCCCCACATTAGCAAAGCAAGCCGCCCACTTCTGCAAACTCAGAACTCAAGTTGGCGCCACCCTTACATAGATGCACCACCACCACTAGCTGAATCAGAGCAGAGACGAAGCGGCAGCAGCAGCAGCCGTCGATTCTCAATTACAGCAGCAACAGAGCAGAGACGCAATTGCAATAGCACACGGAGCCGAGATGCAGCAGCAGCTTTCTCTCTCAACGCAATAGCTGATTTTGCTTGAAGAACTGTGACAGTCAATTGTGGATGAAATACAAGAGTATTCACGAAGAGAGAGAGAGAAAGAGAGAGAGCTCTGCGAATTTGGATTGAATTATCTTTTTTGTTTTCGTTTTACTGGTATTACAGCTTCAGCCGGTTACCCATTTTCCAACCCGTTAAATCTCAGCCGTTAACCTTTGTTAACAATCTAAGGATTCATTCGCTAAGAGACAAATAACTGGGGTACCAAACCCATGACGCAAGGTAGCTGGACCCAGATGAAGTGGATCTTTTACACAAAAGTGCTAGATGAACTTTGTTGAGCACTAGAAGGATACACATGTCGTTGTGTGCGTCACAAGTTGGTGTTTACGACAAAACAAAATTCAAATAACTCGACCTTTGAGCAAACACAAGTTTGATTTTCAAAGCTCAAAATTTGAATTTTTAGTAATCAGTCAAATCCACACAAGAAGGCTCAACAGCTCTCCCATTGTTAAAAGTTTCAGATCTAGAGTGTAAGCAGTTAACAGTAACCTACTAACCTCTCCCCAGATTTAATGTAGAAGAAACTTTGAATTATCGAAATTGGGGGAAGCCGAAACAAGATAAAGTGGATACTTTTGAACAGAAATTGTACAAGAACTTGGTTGAATATATATTAGCAACATATGAATTTGGTACGAAACAAGTTGGTGTGTATATGATGAGAAAAACTCAATACAGCTCAATTAAGAAACAGAAGCACTCTTTGAAGCCTTTGTAGCAATATACCTACCAAAATTTGTAAGTATAAATGTTATCAATAACTCAGACCTTATAATCTTTCACAAGTTTGGTTTTCATAGGTCAGAGGTTTTCATAGCTCAGAAAGTGTATTGTTAATTTGTTAGGAATCGGTCAAATTCACACAAGAAGCCTTTTCACATCACCCATTGTTACAGAATCCAGATGGACATTTTAATCCTGTTTGCAATTAACAGTAAGCTGTGAACTCTGTAGATATAATGTTTAAGAAGCCTTGAATAAGTATTAAGTTTGCGAAGCCAATGCAAAATGAAGCGGATACTTTTAAATAAAAATGGTGCATAAAGGTTAAATAATAACAAATGTTGATGTGAAACAAAACTCTGGATAGCTCGGCAAGAAATACTCTTTGAGGCTTCATAAAAAGGAAAAGACCTAACAATACACTGATTTAAATATTTAAATGTCAATATTATCATCACACAAGAATTTTAGACATCTCATCCATTATTACATCATCTAAATCACTGCTCTTAGACAATTGTAATATATGGATATTCTTGTTTTTTTTTACCCCTTAAAACTCTCTCTATTATCGCGATAGAAGTGCTTGCTTTAATCTTTTCATAACAAGTTGTGTGAATGTCACAGCGAGAATCCATCTAAACTAAAAATTGAAATAATCCAAGTATCCAACAGTCATTAAAAACAATACGAAATCAAAACAAGTGACTAACAAAAGAAACTTGATCTACTATTAAGAAACCAAAATAAAACAGTAGAAACTGAATTAGACTCGCATTAAAAACCAGAGAAGATAGCAAGGACGAGGCCAATAAACAAAGATCCAAGTGAATTGAAGGTCATTGAAGAACCCGATATCCCTGGAGCCGGTGCCGGAGCCTGCTCATTTGCTGCAACACTATCAGTCGGTGCAGCGGCAGCAGTCGGAGACAAGCCTACAAGAATTCGATATTGGTTATTACTCTTGAATTCAACAGCACATTTTAAAATTTAATGCAAGAATCTACTTGATTTATACCACTACCAATAGTTGGGGCACCAGCAGGAGAAAGAGACACTGCAAAAAGAACAAATTAGATCCGAAATTAATAATTAGTTTAGAATGAATGCGATAATACCCAAAAAAAAGAGTTCAGAGTCCAGCAAATAGCCAGGCATATAAATTCGTCAAATCATATACTCACAAGCACAGTTGGTAGCAGAAGGCGCAGAGACTTTGCAAAGCGAAGGGAGTGTTTGGGCTTTTGTGACATTCAAAGTGACACCAAGAGAAGCACTGCTCCTAAAAGCCTCGCATAGACACTCAGCGTCAGCCTTCAACACTGTCTTGAGTCCGGAACAGCAAGATCCTTGTGGCTTTGTCACTGTGCTTCCGGCTTGCACAAACGAGAGACAGTCAGCCATGTTCAACACCAAAGTCGAACAGTCAGCGGACGCCGCCGGTGATGGGACAGCCGCGTGGTGGTGAGCACAGTCGCCATGATTGGTGGCGTAGATTGAGAGAACCAACAGAAAAACAAGGTTTGCTTTTGATGCCATTTGATTTGAAGCAAGGATTGAGATGAGGAAAGTTGGGCTTGCTGTTTGAATAAATAAAAGGAAAAGTGTCTTTCAAAAGTGTTGCCCCTTTTAAAAAAGGCAAAGTGACATGACATGTGAGCACGCTAGTCGGTGCAATGTAAATGCTTTCAAGTATGTTAGCAAACGTGTCATGCATCTTTTTTTTTCCCCGAGTTTGATCATATGAATTGACGGTCCAGATGGCCCCAACTGAGTGTCCAATTTGAGATCTATTACTGACGTACCTTATCAAGTTTAGGGATGGCAATGGATTGGATTTGATCCAAGATTCATGTGATCTAAATCCAATCAGATCGAATTTGGATCGGTTTAAAATGGATTTGGATCGGATTTGGATATCAATATGCGGATCTAAGACATATCTGGAGCAGATATGGATCTATCTTAATATCTAAATCCATATCCATATCCACTCATCTTTTAATTTTATTTTATTTTAAAAGTTTCTTAATAATTGTGGAATGATAATGATAATAAATTTTATTCATAGCATATTAGTAGTATTTACCATGAATTTAAACTCTTAAAACTTAAAGGTTAGTTTTGTAAATTTAAAGGTCAGTCAGCCTCAAAGCATGTACATGCAATATTCAAAATGCAATCCAAGTAATATAACCTGGTAATTTATTTTATCATATTGGCCAAATAATTTTTAAGAAATATAGTTATTCATATATTTAGTCAAATATGGTCATAATAAAAATAATAAAGGACTGAATATAAATCATATTTAATTTATATGTCATTATCTAATGTTGTAGGAATGATGGTAGGTGTATCGTGGATACTAGAATGATGAATGAGACAATAAAATATTAGATTGATCTTACTCCTGCAATTACTTCTGAATGATATTTTATTATCTTTCTTATTTATTGTTTTGGGGTAGAAGTATAAGCTACAATATTTATTATATTTTTGAGAAAAATTATATAATTTATTTGTTATCAATACATTTTAGCCTTCATTTTTCAATCTAAAAAATTATTATTTTTTTATTACGGAATTTTAGAATTCATGACGGATCTAGAGCATATTTGGATTTTAATTTTTTTTCGGATTTGGAGCAGATATAGATATTTATTTCTTTTTTGGATCTGGATATGGAGCGAAAAATATGGATTCATAACGGATCTGGAGCAGATACGGATCTTAATTTTTATTATGAATTTGGATCTGGAGCAGAGTAGATCCAACCCATATCTGCCCCATTGCCATCCCTAATCAAGTTATCATGCCCATCAATGAGTTTTAGGCAAAAAAAATACTAAATAAGTAAATAATTTTTACTTTTAATAAAATTTACAAATAGGTATATAAGCACATAAAAATGTATTGCAAAATTAAAAGCAAATAAGTTTTGGCCACTCAAAATCTTCCACCATGGTATTAATAGATAAAGGTGTCAATTAACCCATCTAAAATTTTTTGTAAGTAAATAAATTTACTTATAATTTTATTAATTTGATGGTTCATAATTTACGAATTACTTACCAAAATTAAAGATTTAGCTCACTTTTGTATGTTAAGAAATTGAATCTGTTTTAAATTACATCGGCAAATTAAAATCTTAAAAAATAAATTAAACTAAATTAATTATCTAAATTTAAAGTGCACATATCATATGATCTCCATGAAACGATCATAGCGAATGTTCAAGATACTTTCACAATATACATTTATCAATGTAGATCGCATGTCTTTATCAATACAGTGGATTGTTAATGATACAGAATCTTAGTGTTTACCGCATTAGTGAACATTCACTATTACCAATATAATTACACATGCTAGAAGTTGAAAATTGTAGAAAGTAAAGGAAACAGAGGATTTTTATGTAGTTCGAATATATTACAAAACATTTGACTATTACACAATTTCAAACTCTCTCATTTTTACTACCACCTAATTGAATCTAACCTAGTTGACCTTGCTTAGCAACATCATTCATCTTCAATTTATTTGCTACTATCTTGAGATGCCCTCAATACAATAAACGACCCTTCATCCCAAAAGTACTAAAGTAATTTTCAAATAATAATTATTAAATGATCATATGTATTAAGACACAAAAACTAAAGCTCCATGAGTATATGAAAAATCATACGTGGCCAAGGAAGAATTCTTCAATTTTTTTTTTCTTTGGCTGCCTCTCTAATATGAAATATGATATATCTTCTTTAGTTTTCAATGTATGAAATACTTTTCCTTATATAGGTGTAGTATTTCACCCAAACCCTAGTAGAGGAGTATTAGAATATACTATCTTAAGAGTTTTCATAAATACTTGATATACTTATTAAGGATGGCACCAGGTCGAGTATTGCACGGTGATGTTAATACATGTACTAATACCCATCTGTAGAGGACATTCTTATTACCAACCTTTACTTGTTGTGGGCTTGAACATGTACAAGTCAGGGATTCCTTGATAAAAATTAGAGATACCCATCCCCATTCACAATCCCCTATATCCTATTTTATTTTTTAACATTTGCATATATTTAAAAAAAAAATTGATCACTAACTATTTAGCTCTAGATGAACGTGTAACAATTTATTCTAAAATATATTAAAAAATCATTTTTTATTTTATCTAAATATTAATTAAAATTGATGATTATTAAGTTCAATTTTAACCAATGCATTACTAAAGGGAAATTTACACCAATAACCATAAAAGTTTTTGCTTTTTCCATCTTAACCCCCCAAACAAATTTCTATCAACATTAGCCATAAAAAAACCTTTGAGACCAAAATACCCCTCTCTCATCTCTCCCCCAACAATCTCTCTTTCTCTCATCTCTCCCAAACCGAAGAAACTCCCATAGTCGGCGGCAACATCAGCCCTCGTCGGCGGCGACTCCATCCCTCATCGGTGTCCGATCTACCATCTACAGCCTTCAACAAAACGTAGGTTAGCCATTTTATTTATATTTCATTAATTTAAAATGAAATTTTAGAATAATAGTGGTTGTAGTTTGAGAATAGTGGTGGTGGTGGTGGTGGTGTTTGTGGTGGTTGTTGTTGTTTTGGGAGTGTAGAACCGCTGCCCAGCGAAGGGCGCTAGAGCGCGCGCACCGCTCGCCCAAGCGACGGGCGCTAGCTTGCGCCCGTTGCTTGGGTAGCAGCGCGCGGGCGCGCCCGTGCTGTAGCACCAATTTGGTGCGACAGGCTTGGTTGTCGCACTAGTTTTGGTGCGACAGGCTTTTTGGTGCGACAGGCTTGTTTTGGTGCTACAGGCATCCTGTCGCACCAAATTACAGTGGGTTTAATACTTTTTTTCCATTAAGTCAATTTATTTTATTTTTATTGTAAATGCAATGTAATAATGTTATAAATATTACAGATACATGGCGAAATCAGAATCATCGGATATTGAAGTAGGCAGGATGTATTTTCGTTATGTCGATCACTTTCCGGGTCAAATTTCGAGCATGTGTAATTTATCTTCGGTCGTAAAAGCCATCGAGGAAAAATTAACAAAGCGGCAGTTGAATCTGTTCAAGAAGGATATATTTGGGCATTTCTTGGAGTGTCGAAGCTTTCCATTTAGTGGGGTAATTTTGCACAATCTTTTACTGAGGCAAGTGGCCCATGAAGAAGATAGTTGTGAGGATCAGTTATGGTTTCAAATTGGTGAGCATTTGATTCGCTTGTCAATTGTAGAATGGTGCCTGGTTACTGGACTTTCATATGGTGTTGATACCAAACTAAGAAATAACAAAACAGTGCATAGGCTACGGAATACGTATTTTGGTGGTGTGCATCGCAAGATCAATCTTAAGGAATTCGATGCATTATTTAAGAAGTTGAAATTCGAGGAAATGGACGATATGGACACATTAAAGATTGCGCTCTTTTATTTTGCGGACAGAGTACTAAATGCAAGAAAAAATCACTGTCAAATCAATTTCGATTGGCTTAACGAAGTAGATGATATAGAGTACTTCTGAAACCGTCCATGGGGTCTTTTGTCGTGGGAAATGATATACGAGAGTCTTGACGATGCACTGTTCGAGAAAGACGAGAAATTTAAGACGACTCGGTTGAAAAACTCAGATCATAACATTGAAAAGTACAATGTTTACGGCTTTACGTCCGGGGTTCAGGTGCGTTGTTTTTTTGTTTATTAATAAGTTTTATAGTATTAAATATTTGATAGATGTTTTAATAGGTTTTTCACTTTGGTTGTTGCAGCTTGGATTTACGAAGCGATCGGAGGTTTGCCATCAACATGGGTCGTGAAAATGAAGAAGAAGATTCCCTGCATCGTGCAATGGAAGCCCATGGCGTCTTCGAGAATCAACTTTACTGAGGTTTATTCGTTCTTCAACGACGAATCTCGTCTTGTAAGTAATATGTATTAGTTATTTTTTTAACTTTACTAAATTTAAGTTATGTATACTTACTTAAAATTTTGGCTTGAATTTATGGCAGGGGGACATTTTACAAACCCTTGAGCCGAATTCAAAGGAGATTATAGAAAATATTGGCTCACTGTGAATGATTACATGCCAAGCATTCCAGACTAGATTCATAAGATCGGTATCCTCTAAGTACTATAAAATTTTTAATCGAAATTTTTGACTTTTCATTTAATAATTTTAAAT
This sequence comes from Citrus x changshan-huyou, assembly GCA_039657385.1. Classification (NCBI taxonomy): domain Eukaryota; kingdom Viridiplantae; phylum Streptophyta; class Magnoliopsida; order Sapindales; family Rutaceae; genus Citrus; species Citrus x changshan-huyou. The sequence goes on along the minus strand of CM077554.1, from coordinate 16,584,425 downwards.
GATACTTTATACAGCACCAACCGTCAATCAACGCGATGCCGTCCGTTACAAGGCAATCAGACGAGCATGACGAGCATGACGATATACCAAACCCAACACCAGAGTAGCGTCATGACACTTCTGAGGATGAGGTGGCTGTTGATGACCACCAGGAGCAGACATAAAACTCTGATGACGCGCATGATTCTGAGGTTATAAATAATATACGATATTATTCCTTTATAAATCATTATTGTTTTACTGTTATTCTAAAGTTTTACTTATTTTCTTTTGTAATAGTCGAGGACAAAATAGTTTAATGATTACATGCGACAACGGCTGGATAAGATTGATCGTAACGTTTATGAATTAAAGTCAGAATTAAAAGATTTTAAAAAAACTGTGGTTGGATTTATCGACACATTTTCTAAACGTCCAAATAAGGATTCTCCCACTGGACGCTCGTATGCGGTGAGCAAATTTAAATTTAATAATTATGTTCGTTTAACTTTTAATTTGATAGTTGTTTAATATGTTCATCTTGGCGAATGGACAGGCCCCAGATGACTATGGAGTGTATACTGACGTGGGCAATCAAAATTTTTCTACGCCCACGTCATTGTATAGTTTCTACGGGGATGTTAGTGGGGAGAGCGTGCAGGTGTTCACTGAGGTGCCTCCGGGCGTTAGTAAGTTCGGCCTCTCGTACATACCGTCGTATGTTTATAACAGTCCTTACATGATTCCTCTACTCAGGCGAGGAAAGAACGCCCGGCCTTTACCTTGACCCCAAATCATGGACCATGCAATTGACATAAATACGAGTGTGGATATGAATCCACTAAGAGGATTGGAGGATTCTAGTCTGTTTGCTGAGTTTGATCGATGGTTCGCTGGTGATATGACAGTGGATCGGAGAGTCCAACACCCGTGGTCATTCTTTCAAATAATTTTGGGTATAGCTTCGATGGGATGGCTAGGCGATGAGGTAATTATATTTTCGAAGTTCTTTGAGTGTTGTAGATTTGTGTATAAATTTTTTCTTTTAAATCGTAATGTTTCTGTTCCTCTACAGCATATTCACGAGTATTTTCGCTTGATTAGCGAGAAACAACGGCAGTATCCGAATGCCTTAGTTCAACGTGTCACACATACTGACACATTTTTTTGGGTAACGTGCCGAAAAAACTTATAAATACCATTTCTATTTTTTTAATTATCGCCTTTAAGTTTTGTTAATTTATGCATTTCTTGGTTATCTATGTACTAGGTGTTCTTGAATCAGTTATGGAATAACGGGGATTGTGCGGTCGATTCATTAGTATTCGACAACCGTTTGAATTGCTATCTTTGTGGGCGACATCACACAATGTCCAAATCAATGATGGATGTCGATATGATATGTATTTTATTGCATTTCACATACTCCATAATGAAAATATACAAGTTGTCTCTTTTTCTTGGTTGTTTTTCAATTTCAATTTTTAATATGTTTTTCAATTTTTATATACAGTTACTCATCCCTGTTAACTTGGACGGCGCGCATTGGGTACTAGCACGAGTAGACTTTTGTAAAAACAAAGTCTGGATTTGTGACTCATTACTCACATTTCACGACGACAAAAGATACAAGTTGAAATTCAAGCCACTTGAAGTTATCTTCCCTCTTTAGTTGGAATATGTTGGCTTCTACAACATCCGACCTGAGTTGCGGAGTGCCAACCCCTGGAAAGTTATTGCAGTTTAGAGCGCGCCACAACAAGACCCCAGAACTGGCGATTGCAATGTTTTTGTATTGATGTTTACGATGTATTTAATGTTCGGGCTTAGATTAGAGTTTAACGCTAGTCATGTCGAGTACTTTAGAAAGAAGATTGCAGTTTACATATTTAATGACGATATTGTATTGTAAACCATTGTAGTAATTCGAATGTTGAAACTTGAATTTTTATTCTAATTTGCGCACTTAAGTTTATATAATTTTAATGCTCACATTTTAATATTAAAAATAAAATAAAATTTCATGACATATAAGTGTACAATACACAAAAAACAATAACTGTTTTAACCAACGAATCATTGAAACAATACAACTAACTTCGAGTCGACGCAATGGGATTCTTACATCGCTTACGATTATGCCCCAGTCATGACACCGCCCGCATCTTACAGTTCGCCGGTTAACATCCTTGCCAGCCGAGGGTATTCTGAGCTCTTTACAATGGCCAGGTTGGTGGTGCCTCAATTGGTGGGTATACTTGCATCTCCTGAATTTCATCTGGAACTTCTCAATCATCCACGTCGCCAACTGGCTCCACTGATTGTGTATAAGCCATCGCCAACGATTCTGTTGTGTAAAAGTCCAAACAAAGGCTAATAAAATCCACTCAGACAGTTAGACACGCCGCAATTGCATGAGCACAGACATGCTGCAATTGCATGAGCACATACAAGCTGATCAAGCTGAAAGACTCTGCAGGAGCAAGTTTTCTTTTGTAAGTCAACCAAACCTTCCTTAATCCCACCACCTACAACTTGAAATTGAAGCGGAGACACTGGCCGAACTATCATTCTTTCAGCTATAGTTCTCCTTTCAGTGACTATTTCATCCACCCATGTTGTTAGCCGAGTACTCATTGATTCAGCCACAATTTTTCTATCATAAAACCATTGCTGCAATGTTTTCCTAAAGTAATCAACAAGATGAGTAATAGGAAATTTTCGCAGTTCCCTTATGAAAGAATTAACACTCTTCGCGATGTTGGTGGTAAGTATGTTGTACCTCCTACCTTCAAACTGAGACCTTGCCCAATTACACGTACCGACATTATTTTCTAAGTAATCAGCCGCACCCGAGTGGATCATCCATAAGCCTTCAAGCTGTCTTTTAAATTCTTCGTGGCCATATGCTTTTGCTGTATTAATAAAGGCAGACTCAAATTCATCCCAAAGAGCTTTGGACATCCTAAACCGTGACTTAATGTTACCTTTCACGTGGTACAAACAAACGTCATGAGTTGCATTGTGAAATACTTTAAGAACGGCTCTCCTTATGATAGTGCATCGATCAGAGATAATTACCAACTTAGGTCTATCGCCAATCACTCCGTGTAACTTCATCATAAACCATTCCCAAGCATCATTGTTTTCTGAATCCATAACCCCAATGGCTAACAGATACAATTGATTGTTACCATCAAAACATGTTGCTACGAACATGCTTCCACGATATAGCCCTTTCAAATGAATACCATCTACAGCAATGACAGGCCGAATGTACTCATAAAACCCTTGATGGAAGATCCAAGTGCTACAAAATAGTACAAGAAATTACCATCTCCATCCCGCTCGAGGTGAGTGATTGTACCCTCATTCGCTTTAGTTAGTACGTGAGAGTATTTAGGGAGCAAATTGTATGACTCTACAGGGTTGCCTCGAACTATTTCAAGACCAACTTCTCTCGCCCAATATGCCTGGTGGTATGTTAACTTAACACCGTATTCTTGTTGCATATCTGCTCTTATGTCATTCGGAGTATAAATCCTCTTGTCTTGAATATATTTATCTGCGATAATATGACCGACAACCCGGCTCCTTACTTGATGACGTCCATCAACCAAAACCTCATTATGACAAGTGTGTACATTGTCAATTCTCTGCACCACCCAAGGAATATTTTGCTCGTTCGAACTTCTAGTTGCTCAAATACGCCATTTACATGATTCCGAACAACAATGAGCCTCGAAACGTGTCGTTGTAGACTGTGCAATCTTGAAATCAAACTTATCCCTAAAGGCAACCTTGCGTAGTTGTAATATAAACTTATTCTTCTCAGCAAATAGCTTACCCACACTGATATCATCTTAGTCGCAACTGCTAACAAAGCTTGGAGCAACCATGTTCGAAGGCAAAATTGGAGCAAGACTTGTGAGGGGGTCAATCCTCCTTCTCGATTGAACCATAGGAGGAATAGGTCCATTGCCTCTGTTATTCACAGGAGTATTGTCTTCACACTCATCTTCATGCTGAAACGATGAAATATTTAAAGGACCGGCTCCTCCATCATCACCATCATTATTGAAATGAGTGCCCCTCAAACTATTAGAAGGTTCTGTACAAACATTATCCCCCTCTGTCTCATCATGAAGATCATCATTGTTCTGGAAATCATTGTTGTGATATGGAGAATACCGTTGCTCCAACGACGTCGTTATTGGAAATATCGTTGCTCCAACATCCTGTAACGTAATGCCATTATCATCAATGTTGTCATAATTGTCGTGGATTGGAGAGTAATATTGCTGCAACGACATTGTCCTTGGCGACACCTTTTCTTCATTATCGGGGCCAAACATATTTGCTCTAAACGAAGTTTCTGTATCGACATGTGGCTCAATATCTTCGCTCGGAACTCGAGGTGATGTGGTAACGAATATAGGAATGCATCCAAAATTGGCTACATTGGATGCCATATGCAACACAACCCTCACCATTTCATCATCAAATATATCCATGGGCAGTGCACATATACGATATAATGTGTTACTAGACCTCAAAGTTGTCTTCATTGTGATACTATATTCATTAGGATTTATTTGTAACATCTCGTATACTCTTGCCAAAAACTGATCGAACAGACAATTTTTCCCAACCAAAAAAGCTCTATTTTTACCATTCACATACTCCATACGGCCATCCTCTAACGTCTCCCACCAACCATCATAACACAATTCAAGTACAACTGAATCCATTAAACCTGAAATTATATAAAAAAAATTATTTGAGCACTATCAAATTAATAGTAGGTTGCAATGAATCTGCCTTTTGGTGCGACAGGCTACCCGTCGCACCAAAAGGCAGATTCGACACCTGTCGTACCAAGCTTCGTGCGACAGACGCCTGTCGCCAGATTCACCCACGACTGCAGTTTCCTGAAACTCTCGAGCAACTTCAGAAAATAACTCATACCACTAAGTAATGCCGATTAGTGTTGGATCCGGATAGATTATGATCGGATTTCACTTTTATTGTTCGCCATCGGCGTTTATCGTTGTCTTTTGCCGTCGCCGGTGATGATTCAAGAGTGGAAAGCTGCCTTTGGTTTAATGAAAGGGGAGAAAGAAAGTTGCTTTTGATTTGTAAACAAGGGTAATTTGGGGAGAAAAGCGTGTGTTTGGCTAATGTTGATAGAAAAAAATTTAAAGGATTAATTGTGAAAACATTAAAACTTTTATGGTTATTTTTGTAAATTTCCCATTACTAAACATTTGGATCGAAAATAAAAGTCTCCACCTTAGCATTTTCTTGCCCATCCTTCACGCCTTTCAACTGATCCCGATTTAAACACTGCTATATTATCATTTATTTCCAATTAGGACAAGATTCTAGATGGTCAATTAAATGTCTAGACCATTAAACGACTAAAATCTTCAAGTAGATGTCTGGGATAATATCAGATTAGGTGGTCGTTCTGATAACTAAGCTACTAAGTTCTAACGTTTACATTTTAAGGTTTTATTTCTTTTACTTTAATATTTATTTGAATTCGCTATTAATTTTAAATTTTAAAACATTAAGAATAAATAAATAATCAATAGTTAAATAGGTTTCGTGGATGGATTGGGTATTAGTGTTTTATACACATACTCGACCTGTCCAATCAATGGGTATAAAAAGTTATACTCGTATTCGATCTTTTTCTATAAAATAAGGATAGAATTATCCCAAATACCCGACCGTAACATTACGGGGCTCCGTGTCCCTCGTACTCATGGAAATTTCTTGTCATCCCTAAAACTTGCCAATGTAATAATCACCTTTTTCGAACTCTTTAATACGTAATTCCACATACATGCCACTTCACTTCTTTGTCTCCAAAAATATTCTCAATTAAGCCATATAATCTAATCTAATAATTATTCAAGACTAAATAAATCTCAATACAAAGAATAAAAATATTATAATATTATTACCACAATAATACCAATAATAAAATCTCTAACAATGTGACTTTTTTTTCATATATTTGGGCCAAATCATTCTCCCTCCATCATTAGATTAGTCATTCAAATTAATTTTTCTTTAAGATTAACTTGAAGATAATCTGGGCAGATCTTATCATCATGATCTTTTTGAAACTTTTAAACTAATTTATTTTTTAGTATAATTTTAATAAATTTTATGATAAATTATTTAATCAATAAATTATTTATATACTATTATATTCTTATTCCTTCAATATGTGTTTATTTAATTATTAACATTATACTCGTTGTTAATTGAAAATTAAACAAGGTAAAAGAATTAAAACTTTGGGCTAATTCTTCTTCTCAATCTCATCATCAGTCCTTATTTTTTCTTTTTTTGTTTCTTCATTTTTCTCATTCTTCTTATTGCAAATACTTCCAAAATGATGTTCTTGTAGATCATCTCCTTCTTTTGTATTCAAATGTCATTTAATCTCTGCATCATCAATGACTGTAATGTCTTTATTTCCTTGCCTTATTGAAATGTCCATGATGCATTACAAAATAACAAACTATGCAACCTATTAATCTTGGGGACTCTTAATAATCTTAATTTGATATGAGGTCTTAAATTATGTATGTTTCATGGCAATTTGATTTAAAAATATATATTAATAATTGATAAAAGCCAGTAAATAAAACCATGGATCTTTTAAGAACCACCTATATAAATTGAAGAGTTAGACAAATTAGATGAATGTTGACGAATTACTTTTATGGTCTTATAAACACATCCATCATATCATTCACTGTAATGCACTTGCATACTTATAAGCCAAATGTGGTTGATTATCAAAAGCGACAACACCCTATTTTCTTTAATTAAAGTACATGCATGCTTCACCTATGTGCCATCATGCGTGCTTCGAGGCACTGGGCATATATCAAGAGCAGAGAAATCCTCAAGTTAAAAAGCAATAGAGAAGTCAAGGTTAAGAGGCAAGTAACACTTAAACTGCAATGTAAGGATAAAATTCTTTTCATACTTAACTTCAACTTTAACTAATCCTTTATCTAGTGATGGCTACTATGATGTGATTGGTTATAATCTAAATTTTTATATATATTATGATATTTTATTATTTACTCCTCATATAGTCACCTATACTGCCTATCATGTGACACTTTTACTTAAGTATGCTATGGTCGACTTTGCCACCTATATTATAATCCCATTTTGTTTTATCTCTATATGGACAACACTGCCGCCTGTATTAAAGATTGTTGTCCCTATATACCGTTGTGTGTTGATTCTATTGTACCTCTAGAATTTCATGTGTTATGATATAAGTTGCATTGAATGCATGTATTTCATGGATTACTTCATAAAACGATGTTTTAGACAATGAATTTCTAAAAAATTGGTTGTTCTATTACAAGGTGGTAAAGTTCCCAAAGAGTTGCATTAAGGATAAGTAAGAAAATGATATAAGTTGCATTGAACGCATGCATTTCATGGATTACTTTATAAGAAGACGTTTCAGAAAATGAATTACCAAAAAATGGGTTGTCGTGCTACAAGGTGGTAAAGTTCCCAAAGAGTTACATTAAGGATAAGTAAGAAAATGATATAAGTTGCATTCAACGCATGCATTTCATTGATAAGTAAGAAGACGTTTTAGAAAATTAATTTCCAAAAAATGGGTTGTTGTGCTATAAGGATAAGTAAGAAAATGATATGATTTGCATTGAACGCATGCATTTCATGGATTACTTTATAAGAAGATGTTTTAGAAAATTAATTTCCAAAAAATGGGTTTTACCACAAGAGAAAATGATATAAGCTTCATTCAACGCATGCATTTCATGGATTACTTTACAAGAAGAAGTTTTAGAAAATGAATTTCAGAAAAATGGGTTGTTGTACTATAAGGATAAGTAAGAAAATGATGTAAGTTGTATAGAATGCATGCATTTCATGGATTACTTTATAAGAAGTCGTTTTAGAAAATGAATTTTTGAAAAATGGGTTGTACTATATATGGTGGTAAAATTCCCAAAGAGGGCAAGCCCTCCAAGCTTAGTAAAAGGTAATATTTTGGGGATGGCGATACGTAACGCCTAAAAGATCAACTAATTAGGCCCAAGGGCAAATTGTTTTAAAGAGTAAAATTGATAGCCTTGTAGTGCAACATACCTAGGGCCCTAATAAAGTTGTTTTGTATTTTCTAAGTTTTTTTTAAAAACTTAATATGATCATTTATATGCATAATAATTTATACATGCATCAAAGTGTTATCTTACTGGGCATTAGCTCATAAAGTCCTTACATTGCAGGTAACAATGAGTAGGGCAAGCTGACGCCAAGTCCCAACCGAGGCGAAGTGCATATGGGCATAACAAACCTTGGGTTTTATGATGGGCTCAGCTTTGTTTCTATCAAAAAATAAATATCTTAACTTTATGTAATAATAAAGTTTTTGAGATATATACTAAAGAATCTCTGCATGTCTCCTACATTTTGTAAGAAAGTTTTGCTTGATATGTAAAACTTTTTTTAGAATTTGCATTTATATTAAAAAAAAATGTAACACCCTAGGCGAATCCCACATCGGCAAAGCGATGGAGAGATGTTGGGTTTATAAGGGGCGATCCACACTTTAATTGGCAAGACGCATTTTGGGGTGTATGGGTGCCCCAAGAACAAAGCCGTGCTAGTCTTATTAAGATCTAAAGTAGATAATATCTTGCTAGGTCTTGGTTGGGTTATGACAATTTCACTTGACCAAGGCCAAAACATTCTTATTAGTCTATACCACAACCCATTTATTAAAATCCACAAGGCCCGCACGAGTTTGTTTCTGGGGTACCCATACACCTCAAAACACGTCTTGCTAATTAAGGTATGGATCACCCCTTATAAACCTAGCATTTCTCTCGTGCTTTGCCGATGTAGGATTCGCCTAGGGTGTTACATACACCCCCTTAGGGACTCAGTGTCCTTACTGAGGTTTGCCCCATTATCGCTCAAGAGGACACGCAGAGCTGCTCTGATACCATCTGTCATGACCCAACTCAGACCTGGCAAGATATTGTCCACTTTGGGCCTTAACAAGGCCTGCACGGATTTGTTTATGGGGTCACCCCTTATAAACCCAGCATCTCACTCGTGCTTTGCCGATGTGAGATTCACCTAGGGTGTTACAAACCCCACTAAAGAATTGACGCGACTCTAACAAATTAGTCTCCAAGATTAAATTCTAAACCTAGAATTAAATGGAACCGCGACTTGATGCTCAGTGGAAGCATGAATCTTGGTATGTGAGGATGCCATAATCTGCTGTGGATGGTCTGATTGATAAGTCAAGGGTCTAGACACCACAAAAATCCGACAAGTTCAAAGAGTTCATTTAAGAACCAAAGAGAAATAAACTCTCAAGAAAATTGCATGAAAAAAACTGATTTTTTTTTAATTAGATTCCAGTACATTCTATAAGGTTGTTTTACATGAATTTCCAACTCATAATTATCCTTGAAATTTCATAAACAAACCCCAAACCATGTAAGGAAAGTTTGAACAAATCAAATTATAATTAACACCCAAAGAAAACGCCTAATCTAAAACAAATAAGGAAATTTTCCTAAATGACTTAAATGCCTTGCATCATTTATAAAAATATTGATGTGTCTTGGAGTATCTTGAGGATTTCTCTGTGCCAATACCATTACATAAGGCATCACATTCAATTTCAAAGTGTTACCTTGTGAATTTCTGTTCAATGCCGTAGTAGATACTGTAGCAACGACACTGTAATAGAAATAATAGTCAATGTCATTAAGTGAGTTTATTCACTCAATTACTCCAATCCCTTCGGTTACATCCTTGTGTTTGACGTGAGAATTTTCTTTATTGCATTTCATAAAATTATTTTATTTTAATTTAGAACAAAACTACACTGTTAAAATTGCTGTAGCAAATCCGATAACATCAATCCTTGTGGAGACGATCTGAATACTCATCAGTAAATTACTTGTTGTGTACACTTACACATTGACACAAATAGCATTAGAGATTGCACACACCATTGCCCCACTCAGTTTCTCACTAAAGTAAGCAATTGGTCGTCTCTCCTGCATTAGAACTGGGTCAATACCAATACCTGAGGCATTGCATTCAATTTCAAACATTTTATTAAAGTTAGACAAAGACAATAAGGGAGCATTAGTTAGCTTTTGCTTGATCATTTGAAATGTCTTCTCTTGCGCTTCTCCCTACTTGAATCCAACATCTTTTTTTATTACTTGAGTAAGCAGTGCGGCTAATGTGCTAAAGTCTTTAACAATCGTCGGCAGAAACTAGCGAACCCATGAAAGCTTCTCACATTACTTACACTTGTGGGACTCAGCCACTTTTGGATTGCACGTACCTTTTCCTCATCAACCTGTATACCCTGTGCACTCACAATAAATATTAGAAACACAAGTTTATCGGTGCAAAAGGTACACTTCTTCATATTAGCAAACAAATTTTATTTTCTAAGCATATCTAAAACATATTTCAAATGTACTACATGATCGTCTATGTTTTTGCTATAAATGAGGATATCATCAAAATAAGCAACAACAAACTTGCCAATAAAAGCTCGTAAAACATGATTCATAAGTCTCATAAAAGTGCTCGGGGAATCGGTTAGACCAAAAGGTATGACTAACCATTCATACAAACCATATTTTGTTTTAAAGGCAATTTTCCATTCATCTCCTTCTTTCATTCTAATCTAATCATATCCACTTTTCAGATCAATTTTAGTAAATACACAAGACCTATGTAATTCATCAAGCATATCATCTAGCCTAGGAATAGGATGTCGACACTTTACCATTATGTTGTTGATGACTCGACAGTCCCATTCTTCTTAGGAACTAATAAAACCGGACTGCACATGGACTCATGCTTTCTCTCACCTACCCTTTTTCCATCAATTCATTAACCCGCCTTTGAAGTTCCTTGGTCTCCTCCGGGCTGCTCCTATAGGCTGGTCTATTTAGAATGGTTGCACTGGGCATAAAATGAATCTGGTGCTCAATCCCTCGGATTGGAGGTAAACCATGTGGGCAAAGTAAGGTCAAATTCGTTAGTATTTAAAAATGCCTATTTGTACAGAAGTACAATCATTGGGTGATGTGAAAAAAAGTTTTTTTATCTCACCCGCTCTCGCGTAGAAATTCTTTTGTTTTTCTTCTGATTTTCTCTCAATGGCCGCATTTTTCTTTTTTTTTCTCACATTTTCCACGTCCTCTTTTTGATTTTCCCTCTCTTTTTCTCTCTTTTTCTTTTGTTCATTCTTTCTCTGTAGGCTCATTAGGTCTTTGTAATGCTCACTTTTATTTTTGTTTCCTCTTTTACCCTAATTAAATTGGGTAGGATAGTTATTTTGAGTGTTTGTGTGTGAGTAAAATTTATCAATTTTTTTAAATAAGTTACGTAAATTATTAGTTTTTATAAAAAAAAAAGAGAATTTTCTTAAGACTCACGTTTTCTTGCTTTTTATTTTTTTAAAAAAGTATTTATTAATTACCAAGTATTTAAGAGGAAGCCATCTTTTATTTTCTACGCCGTTACAAACACTAGAAAAAAAAGAAGAAACATATAAGCCTTTGGAGAAGAAAAAGAAAATTTACAACTTCTTTGCTTGGTGTTTGCCTTAAGGTATTAAGTATTTCTTTGACTTATGTGATTTATTTTTACTAGTTGTTTGCGTTTAATTACTTATAGTATGATTTAGGTAATATGTGTGTGTTTGTAATGTTGTGATGATATGAACAGTCTGTATTCCTTGCTTGAAATCGTTTTCTTTAATTAGAATCACGTGAATAAGTTTACATACCATGGAACTAGACATCCTAAGCTTTCCATTGATAGGTTTTGTGTTAAAATCCTCTGAGTATACAAATTGTTATAGTTTTTCGAATTTGGGTTACTGGTGCTGGAAAATTCTGATTTTCAGCAACGGTTCTCAATTCTGGAAATTTTTCTGTAAGCTTAAACATCCTTAAAAATTATGGTGATTTTGGTATCAACAGATCTATGTCTCCTATACTTTCATGTTTAATTTCGTAGTTTTATTCTTTATGGTTAAAATATTAAAAATTGTAACATGTGGTTGTTGCAGATTTGGAAATTATTTTCCAAAATTGCAGAAGCTGAAACTTGTAATAGTTTGGGCTAATTTATGGATATTGCATGCCATGTTAGGATTTTATAATGAAATTTATATCTTTCCTATGTCTTTAAAAGCTAGAATCGCGATTTTTGAGCATGTAAAATAAAAGATATGAATTTTTAAAATTCTATTTTCAAATCTATAATTTTATGGACATGTTAGATGTTCTCGGAAATAAAATGCTTTTAAAATAGTTTCAAGCATCCAAAAATTATGAATTTTAATTATATGCTTTCTGATTATGTCTTCTATAATTATAAAAAAAATAAACATATTATTTCGAGTACTAAAGAATATTATATGAATTTCCTAAGTGGTAAAGGTCTGTTTTGGTCAATGTTGGGTAGTTTTGTTACTTTGGCGAAAGGTCAATATTCTGACTCAATTTTTACTTGTGCTGATTTTTGTGAAATATTGTATGGAATGCTATGCATGTTTACAGTGTCTCTGTAAATTTTCTTGGTTTTCTGACATCTGTATAGGTTATTAAAAATCAGCATGTTTAGGATACTCATACTTATGTCTAGAATATGTATAAGTATTGAGCTAGTATAAGTGCCTATGATTTAAGGATGATTGGAATTATGTTTAAGGTTAGAGATAATATTGATAAGGATATTTTTATGATGATTATAGGACGTGGGTGAGCTCGTTGGTTTGTTCTTGAGGTATTGAGTTGATTGCTGCAAATCGAGGTAAGTAGATTCATGCATGATGTGCTTACTTTTACAAAACTGATTTCTAAAATATTTAAATGAATTTTTTAAAAATAAAAACACTTTTAAATGAATTTATATAAATGTATTTTAAAATGAGTTTTTCTTAAGAAATTAGTTTTCTTAAACAAAATGTTTTCTTAAAGAATTTTCTAAAAGAATTAAATGTTCAAAGAAAGGTTATTAAATGTTTTAAAAGACTTTAAATGCTATTTATAAAAGGATGTATGGTGGATTCAAAAATGTTTTGGCTCATAGTTCGTAGTAATGAATATGATGCAAATGTTATGATATTATGTAATGTTATGGCCAGCTTGTTGGTATGATGATGATCTTGTGCACAAGGATGTTATGAACAATGCGGGGTATAGTACCCTGAACGAGGAACAATGCGGGGTATAGTACCCTGAATGATGAATGATGATGACTGCGAGGCATGAGCTACCAATGTTTATGTTTTAATGTTTTTATGAATGTTTTAATGTTTTTAATGCTTTTACATGAATCCACCCTTATACTAAATGAAGATGTTATTATAAGATGTTATTATAAAATGTTTAAAGGTATAATGACAAAGGTTTTTTTAAATATTATGCATGGATTTTCTTACCGAGTTGACGGCACACCCCTCGTCTCTAATATTTTGCAGATTGATTATAGATGTGGCTTGGGTTCTTAGATGAGGATTTTTTCTTAGTGGATCTTTGGAGTTGCTAGACTTTTTATTTTAGATTAGAGATTTTTTCTTTGGAGAATTTATTTCAGATGTTTTATGTAAGGATTCAGTTAGAGTATGATTAATGATTGTTTATCTTGAGTTTTTTTTATATAGAATAAACGATGTGAGGTTTCATTCCAATTTTACCCTTGTGTTTTCATGGGTAATTTTTGGGGTGTTACAGTCTCCATAAACCTGCTTTGGTGCCATGGTAGCTTCTCTATCTTCCTCCACATTTGCTCTAATCATGGCAGTCTCCATTTCTTTATAACAATCCTCCACGCTTCGGTTACCTTGTGTAGGACTTTGTAATTTTTGGTTTGGTACAAAATTCCTTCTTATCAATGATTTCATTTCATCCCATGTCTTAACTGGACGTTCCCTATTTCACCTCCTACTAATAACAAGCTGATCCCACCAAGTAAGCATAGTCAAAAAACTCAATCACAACCAATTTTACCTTTTTTGTTTCTGGGTAATTGTGGCAGTTAAATATGAACTCCATTTTCTTCTCTCATTCAAGATATGCTTCTGGGTCGGATTTTCCTTGAAAAGATGGAATCTTCATCTTTATGACACTTAATCCATCATCTCTATTCCTGACTCTCCTACCTCGTCCATCTCTCCTATAGCTACCCACTGAGTAGTTTGTGAGACTGATTCTCTTCATTTGTGTTTTGTTCTAGGTTGTGAGACATGACTAACATTTGCAAAAGAAAGTTAGAAATAATGTGGTACGTGTTTCATTAAAAAAAAAAGGATTCACTCAATTCCACTCGTGTTTCACTCAAATTAATTGGCTTTTACCCTCTAATATGCTCACACTCTTTTTCCTTTTTCCACTTGTAGTAATTCTCACTCGGTTCTTATCAAACTAATCAAACCAATATCAAGATTCCAGCAGCAATTCACAAAGAGTACACTAAAGAGACTCAAATTTCAAGAGCAAGAAGGCAATGCGTAAGTAAAGTCAGGTTTTGATTTTGGGTAAAAATTTCACCTATGGGGTAAAACTAGTTTTGGACTCCCAAGACACTAATAATGGCAAAATAAAAGATTTTAAGAGGAGGTCGGGGACTCTCTCTCTGTGTTTTTTTAAGGAAAATGAATAGGTAAAATTTGTGGATTTAAGGAGAATTAAACTATAAGGATGCAAAATTGATTTAAAAAAAAAAAAGAAACCCTAAGATACGAAATGTCTGGTATCTCGTAACCACGTCATTCTCGTTACCCCCAGTTGGTATCAGAGCCATACACATCATTCACCGATATTGGTATAGGCTATAAGAGTTCAATGACTTAGGAATCAAAGCATTAAGGAATAGAAACTCGTAATCTCATGGCTTCATCATCATCCTCAGCTACTCCTACTTCTTCATCTTCTCCAGTTACTCTTTCTTCTACTCTCTCTTTACCTAAATCATGTACTAAGCAAACAGCCAGTAAAATAGAGAATCTTGTTGAATACTCCTATGTTCCTGAATCTGTTCAAATCAATGAATCTTCTTTACCTCTCATCAGTCCATATCACTTGTATAAAAAACCTTCTTTTACTAGAAGTATCAAAACCCTGATTTCCACCAAACGACCTCATCCTAAAGAATACATCCAGTCGTCCCGACTCGATCAGTGTGCTTTGCAAGCTACTATAGTTGAACAATATGTCACTCTTGAGATACCCTCAGAATTGATCTCTACATGGAAACGTGAAGGCTATACACATCTTCACCTTGGAGGTGTTTGCCTAATCCTCACTCTTCATGGGAGAAAACGCTTACCTGTCACAACCAGAATTGCTCTACTTGACACCAGGTTGAAACAATATCAGTATGCCATCATTGGCACAGTTCTCACTGCCCTCCATGCTGAAAGTGCTTTGCTTACCTTTTATCCCAATTTTAATCTTTCACTTCTTGATTCCAATCTTGCCACCACCTTAAAAGTTCAGATCCAACTTCAAGGAGCTGAACAAATAACCTCAGCTAAAATAGCTACCCTGCACTATCAGCTTGTTTATAGGCTGCCAAATCATGTTTTGGATTTGCCAACTCCACAAATTGCAAATTCAGAAGCTCTTATGATTCTTGCAGGATCTGAAGAGATCCCAACCATTATTCAAATACCACGGCAAATTCCCCGACAAGAATTGATCAAACTCATGCCTTTAGAATGCTTGTCCAATTATGAACAATTTCATCAAAATTCTGAAACCATACAAACTTCTGAAAGTAATTTTCAGAAAAATTCAGATGGAACTGTTCGTCTTACTTTCAAACCACCACCTAGTTCGTCCTCAGAACCACCCAGATTATCTTTTACCTATTCTTCAATTATCACTTATGTTCACACAGAACAAGAAAACCTACCCATTCAAGCCTTTAATGATCAAGGTTTTCCCATATACCCAGCAAAATTCCATGGACATTTCTTATGGGATGTCCCAGCCTCTGGCAAATGTGATGCATGCTGTCCTTGTTGGGAAGATATTGAAGACGATGCTGACGAACCCAAAAGATGCAAGCGCAAGTTTAAAAAGATTATTTATCCAGCTTGCCGATACCATACTGCTCATCCTAAAGATCCACCTGAGCCTGATTCTCAAGCACCTTTACCCATCTATGACAAAGGTCTTGCCTGGATCCAAAAACATGAAACCGTTTTGCTCAACTGCCGAATACAATCAACCTATGACACCACCCATGTAAATCCCACTCCTAAAATACAGTCCTGTATGATGTTTTTCCTATCAACATCTACAGAATACCAAGCCCAGTTCCCACCTTTGGAAAAACAAACTGACCAACAAAAGAGTTTCGTCTCCAAACCATTTGTCCTATCTACTTATGCGAATCCCACAATGAAACGAGAAGGGTATACACACCTCCATCTAGGTGGTATCAGAGCCTATCGAAATTGCTAGAGGTGGTATCATGGTTTAATTCTCAAGTATTCTTATTCAAGACATAGAAGAAACTCTATAAAAAATGGCATTTTCCTCTTCTTCATCAGACATAACTTCATCAAAATCCTCTCCTATTTCTCTCTCTTCTACCCTTTCCTTACCTCGTTCTTGTCAAAAACATATAGCCTCAAAAATAGAAAATCTTGTGGAGTACTCATATATTCCTGAATATGCTCAGATTAATGAATCCCAATTCCCAGTTATAAGTCCTTACCATCTTTACAAACAAAAAACTTCTTTTACTCGAAGTATTAGAACCCTGATTTCCACAAAAGACCTCTTCCTAAAGAATATATCCAGTTTTCACGACTTGATCAGTGTGCTCTTCAAGCCTCTCAAAGTGAACAATATGTCACTATGGATATACCAACAGATCTCATAACCAACTAGAAACGAGAAGGGTATACACACATCCATCTAGGTGGTGTCAGGCTTATCATCACCTTATATGGCAAAAAAGCCTTACCCGTCACAGCCCGAATTGCTCTCCAAATTCCCAAACAAATTCAAAAGCAAGAGTTGCTCAAACTCATGCCTTTAGAATGGCTTACCAATTATGAACAATTCCATCAGAATTCAGAACCTGTCCAGACTTCTCAAGCTGTCTTCGGAAGAAGACTAGACAGACAAGTCAAGTTGTCTTTCGAGACTCCAGAAAAACCAAGTCCAGATCCTCCACGGCTCTCCTATACTGCTATGATTACAGCAGTTTCTACTGGCCAAGAGTCGAATATTCCAATCTATGGATTTTCCTCAGAAGGGTATCCAGTATACCCTAACAAAGTCAACGGTCATTTTTTATGGGATGTTCTAGAAGCCCATATGTGTAATCCCGATTGTCCCTGCCTGGATGACACAGATGATGATGAAGACTTTGAAGTCACGAGAAGACGGAGAAAAAGAAAGAAAAAGTCTTCTAAAACTCCGTGTCGGCTCTATCCTTCCAGACCACCGAATGATCCAGAGTCAGATCAACCTTTACCCATCTATAGAAAAGCACTCAGCCAAATAGAAAAAGAGTCCTCATCTAAGCTTATCCCTGTCCAACCACAAATCAAGTCATGCTTAATGTTCTCATCTTCTAGCCAATCATATCAAGAATCTTTTCCTCCACTCAAAAGACACACAGACCCCCAAACCAAAGTTGTTTCTCAACCCTATGTCCAATCACCAATCACAACCACTGGAGCACCAGAAGCACCAAAGCAGTATGAGGCAGTGCTAAATTGGCAAACCCAAAATGCCAGTGCTCAGAATCAAGCTCTCCACCATCTTGGTAAAAAAATTGACAGAGTGCCATCACAGGTGTCACAGACAGAAACAAAGGTCGACACAATTAATGCTCGGCTTGAACAAATTTATTCAAATCTGCATAACCGAATCTCTAAATTGGATATCGATCTCAGAACTATGATTAACAATCGTATTTAGGGTCCAAAATTCAATAAGAAAGGAGCAGAGATCAGACAGCTAAAAGCAGAATTAGCCAGAATTGATGCTGACAAAGCATAACCTTCCATTTTCACAAAACACAGTCCATACCTATACCTGCACCACTATTTACATCATATCAGCCTTTTTACAACCCTCCTAAGCAGTCAACTTACGACCACTTCTTTGGTCTTTCTCATCTCCATTCCACAAACCCAAATATTCCTCCTGTTCCACCACCAAAGCCTACCTCACCAAGAAAGCCCAAAACAAAAGTCAAAATCGCAAAACCTCCACCAAAGGAAGATCTTCAAATTCTAAACGACTCTCCAAAAGCAACTCTTGAGCCTCCAAAGAAAGACAAAGCTCCAGCTTATCAATACCACTACCAATAGATTGAGTACCAAAACAATGACTCAAGTTCACCCTCAGATGATAGTTTATCTTCTACAGATACTCTCAGCTCATCTGAACAAGCTTCTTCAGACTCAGAGTCTCAATATGCAGACATTTCTGGTCTTCTAATGGCCACAAAAACAGAAGATCATAGTACTTCTACTCCGGTTGTCGATGAATCTTCTGATGATGATAATAATGCAGACCAAGGCTCCCAAATAGAATTGGTTCCACCAGTTCCCCCAGTTTCTAAAAATTCTTCCAAACCATCTTCTTCACCATAGTTTACATTTGATGACATCCCTCATCACAAATGGCAGGCCTGACATCAAGAATTTTCTGCATGGATTGATGTGCAAATGACAAGGCCTCATGCACAATCTCAGAACATTCTTCGTGAATTTTGTTCCAGATTCACTGGATCATTACGAGATTGGTTTGAAAGTCTAGGCGAATACATACAACTCCAATTGATTCAAACCACCATTTCTATAGCTCTTGCAGTCATTTATGAGCAGTTTATTGGAGAACGAGCTGCATCAATTGAAGCATCTCGCAATGAATATCACCAGATGAAGTGTTGTTCTCTTAAACGACATCACCTAAAAATGCATTACAAAAGGATGAGCATGCTTTATTACAAATTGAATGGCTTCAATGATCCATCTTTAAAGCATGTCTTTGCTGCATCTTTACCACCAGAACTTCAGCCAGAGCTTCAACGGCAATTGACAGCCTTTAACCTTGACATAGTAAATGTCTCACTTGGAAAAATCTTTCAATTAACCATGCTATGCCTTAATAAGATCTGTGAGCAAAAAGATTTCTTCAAAGATTTTATCGACCACAAAGAACCATTTGCTTCAGCTTGTAAAAAAACCCTACCCCAAAATCCAGTGCAAAGATGACAAAAAATACACTTGTCCAACCAATAAAAAGAAGCACTTCCAGAAACATTTCCATAAATCCTCTTCCAAAAAAGTAAAGAACCCTTACAGATACTTCAGAAAAAAGGATCCTTCCCAGTTCAGAAAGAAGAAATACAATCGTTGTTTTATTTGCAAAAAGCGCAGACATTTTGCCCGCAATTGCCCAAATAAGTCAGCAAAAGCTGTTCGTCTCATTCAACACCTGCAGCAATCTTCCATACTTTCTGACAATGAAGATGTTGAATCCATCTTCTCAGAACAGTCAGAGAAAGATGATCATACAGCCTTCATTCTTGCCGAATCAACAGATTCAGAAACAGATGAAATTTCTATGATCTCCATTATTCAAGAAATTAACCAGATTCGTTCCAAACTTACTGGTCCTTCGGTAAAAATTTCAGTCATCCCTTCTAAATTCCATAAACCTGTCTCAGTCATTGGTTTTCTTGATACTGGCGCACAACGCAGTATGCTTAACCCTACAGTCCTTCCTCCTGATTATTGGGAAAACCATATTGAATACTTCAGAGCTACAAATGGAAAAATTTTTGAAACCTCACTCATTACCAAAAAACCCATCGGTATCTAGTTCTTTCCAAACTGTATCATCTGGTAAAAAATTGTTGGTTCAGATTTACCAAACAAAGATCTCCTTATAGGATTTGATATCCTGTAACTGGTAAACAATCTCTTCATTACGCCAACAGGAATTAAATTCAAATAGATGTTTATGCCTTATACAGATGTTCTCCGTCTGTATACATTGTCAGATACAACTCCCCCTTATACCTCCATTTCCCAAAAGTTCCTTGAACTTTGTCCAGAAAATCACTCCCAATTTACTCATCCATCACCACTTTGGAAAAATGAACAGTTTTTTATCCATCTTCCTTTCAAGCTTAATGAAGATATCAATCCCACAAACGTTACCCATCCAGGGATGCCCCCATCTGATCTCTCTCTCGCCAAGCAAGAATACACTCAATTGCTTCGGCAAGGTCTCATAGAACCTACTACTTCAGATTGGGCTTGTCAAGCTTTCTATATTGAAAAACAATCTGAATTGGTTCGTGGAAAAAAGAGATTAGTTATTGATTACCAGCCACTCAATGCTTTCCTTAAAGATGATAAATTTCCTCTTCCAAAGATCCAGTCCCTATTCATTCATCTTCAAGGTGCAAAAGTATTTTCAAAGTTCGATCTTCAAGCTGGTTTTTGGCAACTTGGTATTTCACCAAAAGACCGTCCCAAAACAGCCTTCTGTATCCCTGATGCTTATTATCAGTGGACAGTCCTACCTTTTGGTCTCAAAGTTGCTCCCTCCTTATTTCAAAAAGCAATGGTCAAGATCTTTTCTCTGATCCTCCATCATGCTTTAATCTACATCGATGATATCCTGTTGTTTTCCCACAACCACCAAACACATCAACAACTCCTTTCAGATTTCCTGGAAATCGTGCAGACACATGGCATCATGCTTTCTGAAAAGAAAAGCAACATAGGAAAGGAATCTATTGATTTTCTTGGCATGGTCTTAAAAGATGGTCACTACCATCCAGGATCACACATTGCAGTAGAATTATTAAAGTTTCCAGACATTGATCTTACCAAAAAGCAAATTCAACAGTTCCTTGGAATTGTTAATTATGTCAGAGACTTTATTCCAAAAGTTGCGGTCCACACCGGTCAATTATCATGCATGCTTAAAAAGCACACTCCACCATGGGGTCCGGCTCAAACAGAAGCTGTCAAGCAGCTAAAAAAGATGGCCCAGTCACCTCCTCCATTTAGAATTCCCACTACAGGCCAACGCATTCTCCAAACAGATGCTAGTGATGACTTTTGGAGTGCCATCCTTCTGGAAAAGATAGGTGACTCAGAGTCCTATTGCGCTCATGCAAGTGGACAGTTCAAAGATTCAGAAAAGAATTACCACGTGATTTACAAGGAAATTCTTGCAGTAAAATATGGAATCAAGAAATTCGAATTTCATCTCCTCAGCCACAATTTCCTTATCAAAATGGATAACAGTTTTTTCCAAAGATCTTTGACTTCAAGAACAAATTGCTTCCTGACAAGCAATTACTCAATTTAAAGACATGGTTTGCAAAGTATGATTTCACAGTCCAACACATCAAAGGTGATAAAAATCTTATCCCTGATTTCCTCACCCGTCCATCTATAAAAAGCCCTGTTCTCATCTCTTCCATCACAACCATCCCAATTATAGCCATGAATCGTTCACTCCCATTCAAAGCTTTAACCCAAAAAGCTTTTCCTCTAAATCTCACTTTCCGATCAGCTTTCCAAATCCAAGCCTTTGCAAAGAAATTCCTTTATAGGTATTTCATGAATGTTCACAGAACCAACCCAGAAAGGTTTCCCTCTTTATGTTTAGAACACCTGTTTCTCACTGGCTTCACCATTATTCCCAACCTCACCATCTCTGAAGATGAATTATGGTACATGTGGTGTCTCACAGTCCTGTTTGCTACAAAACTTGTTTTTCCTGTCCTCCCAACCCTCAGGCATATCTCCACACCAGATCATGCACCCACACTTCTCTAGACACTCCTTGATAAGCTGGAGCTTTGTCTTTCTTTGGAGGCTCAGGAGTTGCTTTTGGAGAGTCTTCTGGAATTTGAAGATCTTCCTTTGGTGGAGGTTTTGAGATTTTGACTTTTGTTTTGGGCTTTCTTGGTGAGGTAGGCTTTGGCGGTGGAACGGAAGGAATATTTGGGTTTGTGGAATGGAGATGAGAAAGACCAAAGAAGTGGTCGTAAGTTGACTGCTTAAGAGGGTTGTAAAAAGGTTGATATGATGTAAATAGTGGTGTAGGTATAGGTATGGACTGTGTTTTGGTGAAAAAGGAAGGTTATGCTTTGTCAGCATCAATTCTGGCTAATTCCGCTTTTAGCTGTCTGATCTCTGCTTCTTTCTTATTGAATTCTGGACCCCAAATACGATTGTTAATCATAGTTCTGAGATCGATATCTAATTCAGAGATTCGGTTATGCAGATTTGAATAAATTTGTTCAAGCCGAGCATTAATTGTGTCCACCTTTGTTTCTGTCTGTGACACCTGTGATGGTACTCTATCAATTTTTTTACCAAGATGGTGGAGAGCTTGATTCTGAGCACTGGCATTTTGGGTATGCCAATTTAGCACTGCCTCATACTGCTTTGGTGCTTCTGGTGCTCTAGTGATTGTGATTGGTGATTGGACATAGGGTTGAGAAACAACTTTGGTTTGGGGGTCTGTGTGTCTTTTGAGTGGAGGAAAGGATTCTTGATATGATTGGCTAGAAGATGAGAACATTAAGCATGACTTGATTTATGGTTGGACAGGGATAGCCTTAGATGATGACTCTTTTTCTATTTGGCTGAGTGCTTTTTTGTAGATGGGTAAAGGTTGATCTGACTCTGGATCATCCGGTGGTCCGGAAGGATAGAGCCGACACGGAGTTTGAGAAGACTTTTATTTTCTTCTTCTCCGTCTTCTCATGACTTCAAAGTCTTCGTCATCGTCTGTGTCATCCAAGCAGGGACAATCGGGATTACACATATGGGCTTCTGGAACATCCCATAAAAAATGACCGTTGACTTTGTTAGGGTGTACTGGATACCCTTATAAGGAAAATCCATAGATTAGAATATTCGACTCTTGGCCAGTAGAAACTGTTGTAATCATAGCAGTATAGGAGAGCCGTGGAGGATCTGGACTTGGTTTTTCTGGAGTCTTGAAAGACAACTTGACTTGTCCGTCTGGTCTTCTTTCGAAGACAGCTTGAGAAGTCTGGACAGGTTTTGAATTCTGATCGAATTGTTCATAGTTGGTAAGCCATTCTAAAGGCATGAGTTTGAGTAACTCTTGCTTTTGAATTTGTTTGGGAATTTGGATTATGGTTGGAATTGTATCTGTGTCTGCAGGATCATCAGTGCATCACTGGTTGTTTGGGCAGTGGGGAGGTCTAGCGCATGATTTTGCAATCGATACACTATTTGATGATGGAGTGTGGCTATTTTGGAAGTAGATGTTTGTTCAGCTCCTTGGAGTTGGATTTGGACTTTCAGTGTTGTTGGAAGGTTGAGATCTTCTAGAGACATGTTGAAATTGGGGTAGAAGGTTAGCAAGACACTTCCAACATGGAGAGTGGTTAGAATAGTTCCAATTACAACATGTTGATACTGTTTGAACCTTGTGTCAAGGAGAGCAATTCGGGCTGTGACGGGTAAGCCTTTTCTGCCATGTAAGGTGAGGATAAATGGTATGATTTATGTTTTCTACCTTCGTTTTCCATGGTCAAAGTGGTATGATTTATGTCTTTCTTCTGTTTTGATCTCTAGACTTCAGGCGCAGAGATAATTTCTCATTCATGGCCTTTACTTTATCTTTACCTCCTTCAAATCCTATTACTCTTTCTTCTACTCTTTCGTTGCCTAAATCCTGCACTTTTCATACTACCAACAAAATCGAAAACCTTGTCGAATACTCCTACATCCCTGAATCAGCCCAAATCAGTGAATCCTCATACCCTCTCATAAGCCCTTACCAGCTATACAAACGCCCCAGTTCTTTTACCCGCAGTATCCGTACCCTCATCTCCACTCGAAGACCTCACCCTAAAGAATATATCTAGTCTTCTCGCCTGGATCAATGTTCTCTTCAAGCCACTTCTGCTGAACAATATGTCACTTTGGAAATACCTTCAGAGTTAATTTCAAATTGGAAAAGAGACGGTTACACTCATCTCCATCTTGGAGGCATCAGATTAATCCTTACCCTTCATGGGCGAAAAGGGTTACCGGTCATAGCTCGAATTGCTATGCTTGACGCCCGGTTCAAACAGTACTAAGATGCTGTTATAGGTACTGTACTCACAACCCTTCATGCAGGAAGTGTTTTACTTACCTTTTATCCAAACTTCAACCTCTCTCTTCAAGACACCAACTTGCCCACAGCCTTGAACAAATTTCTTCCGCCAAAATTGCCACCTTACACCATCAACTGGTCTATAGGCTTCAAAATCATGCCTTAGATTTACCCACTCCAGAACACCATTCTGACACCCTCATGGTGTTAGCAGAATCTGACCAGATCCCCACAATTATCCAGATCCCGAGATAAATTCCCCGTCATGAGCTCATAAAGCTTATGCCTCTTGAATGGATCTCCAACTATGAGCAGTTCCATAACAATACAGCTCCAATCCAGACATCTGAAAGTATGTTTGAAAGACGACAAGATGGCACAGTCTGAATGACTTTTAAACCGACTCCAAGTGCTCTACAAGAGCCTCCTCGGCTCTCCTTTACTTATTCTTCAATGATCACAGCTGCTCAGACAGCTCAGGAAGATCTGCCTATTACAAGGTTTAATTCCGAAGGCTACCCTGTTTATCCGGCCAAACAAAATGGACATTTCCTCTAGGATGTCCCCGGCTCCGGTATGTGTGACCCAACTTGTCCCTGCTGGGATGATTGGGAAGAGGACGACGATTATGCCCCCAAAAGGAAAAAGAAACCCAAAAAGAAAAAACCTCCAGTTCGAGGTCAACACTGTGAACCTAAATCACCAAAAGATCCTCCACCTCCACCAGCTCCATTACCCATCTACCGAAAAAAGCTTAAATGGATTGCAAAACATTGCAAATATGAAATTCCATCACCACTCCCAAACCCAACACCTATAGTCCAACCACTAGCTTGTATGATGTTTTCCTCTACCTCTTCAGATTACTCTTCTTCCTTTCCTCCTTTAGAACCTCACACAGATTCACAATGAAATGTAGTGTCCAAACCCTTTATCGCTTCAGCTATTACCTCCACTGGCCACCTTGAGGCCCCCAAGCCTTTTGAATCGGTCCTCAACTAGCAAACCCAAAATGCTAGAGCACAGAATGATGCTTTGTCGCATATCCATTCCAAAGTTGAAACAATCAGTTTGCGAACTGAACAGATTGAGACGAAAGTTGACTCTATTACTACCCAGATGCAGCAGATCCACCAAAATCTTCAATCCAGAATTGGTCAACTCGATTCAGAGTTACGAGCCATGCTTACCCAGAGATACAATGGCCCCGAATTTGACCAAAAAGAAAGGGAAATCAGGCGCCTAAAAGCTGAACTTGATCAGATTGACTCTGAAAAACAAAGACCTACCCTTTTTACCACATCACCTCTTATCCCTTCCATCGGTCCAACTTACCATCCATTTGCCTCTATGCTTTCCCCTATCCGACAGTATGATCCTTCCAAGTTATTTGGTATGACTCATACTCTTTTTCGGGATAATCCATTGCCACCACCACCTAAACCTAAACCAAAGCCTAAACCTCAACCACGACCCGTCACAATTCATCAGTCATCCATTTCCATCCCTGGCCAACAATCCCCTGGTTATACGCCGGCATCACCGCCCGCACCTCCACCACCATCTTTCTCCCAACCTCCTACCCAATCCAAGGATAAAGAACCCATGCACCAGTTTACTGCTCACACAGTCGCCCATTCATCTACTATAGATGATCAAACTTCTGATTCAAATCTAGCTGTTTCAGATAGCCATACCGAGACTGACACATAATCTTCAGCATCCACCAGTGACTCTGAAAAGTCCTATGCTGATATTACCAAAATCTTGATGGCTCAACCTGATCAACCTACCCAAGGCCAAACCTCTCATACAGAACCATATGTTGATATTCCCTCAGAAGTTGACGAAGAAATGCCTGAATCTTCGGCAACAAACCAACCTCCTCCAACCCAGGCCCAGCCCCAGCCCAATCCACCCAGTCAAAAATCGTCAAATGGTCCATGGTTCACATTTGATGATCTTCCATCTCATAAATGGCGTGACAGACTTAATGAAATGTCTGCCTGGATTGACCTCCAAATGCTCAGGCCGGGAGCTACCACTGAATCCGTCCTTAGAGAATATGCTACTCGTTTTACGGGTGCTCTAAGAGATTGGTTTGATTCTTTAGGCCAGTACAGACAATTACAGTTTGTTCAATTACTAGAAGTCTCAAGTGCCCTTGCGGTTATCCATGATTAATTCCTTGGAGACCCCTCTGCAGTTTTTGAAGCTGCACGACGAGACTATCTCAACATGAAATGCTGCTCTCTCAATGCTAAGGATCTTGACTTCCATTATAAGCGAATGCCCCTGCTGTTCTATAAGCTTAATGGATTCAATGAAGACATTAACCCAACCAAAGCTACTCATCCAGGAATGAGTCCTTCTGACCTACTCCTAGCCCAAAAGGAATGTTCACAACTGTTAGCCCAAGGTCTAATCGAGCTCACGAGTTCTCAATGGGCTTGCCAAGCCTTTTATGTTGAAAAGCATTCTGAAATTGTTTGAGGAAAGAAACGCTTAGTCATTGACTACCAGCCACTCAATATGTTTTTGCAAGATGACAAGTTTCCTTTGCCCCGACGACAAAGCATGTTCACTTTTCTAACAAATGCCCAGATCTTTTTCAAATTTGATCTAAAATCTGGTTTTTGGCAATTAGGCGTTAAACCCTCTGAACGTTACAAAACTGCCTTTTGTATCCCAAATCCCCATTTCCAATGGACAGTCCTACCCTTCGGTCTCAAAACTGCCCCATCCATTTTCCAAAAATCCATGGTCAAAATCTTTCAACCAATCCTGCATCATGCATTGATTTACGTTGATGATATTTTGCTTTTTTCAGGATCCCATGATGAACATCGCCAGCTGTTAACTCAATTCTATGATATTGTCCAAAGTCATGGAATCATGCTATCGGCCAAGAAAAGCACCATTGCTACAAATAATATTGAATTTCTTGGTATGCTCATAAAAGATGGACATTATCAGCCATGAAAGCACATTGCCCAAGAATTGCTTCACTTTCCAGATCAGCACCTTTCCAAAAAGCAAGTTCAACAGTTTCTCGGCATTATCAATTACATCAGAGATTTCATCCCACATGTGGATCATTACACTCATCATCTCTCGGCTTTATTGAAAAAGAAGCCCCTAGAGTGGAATGTTGACCACACAATTGCTGTCACTACCCTAAAGCAGATTGCGCAAAATCCGCCTCCTTTAAAGCTGATTATTGATGGAAAGCGCATCCTCCAGACATATGCAAGTGATGAATCATGGGGTACCATCCTCCTCGAAGAACTCAAAGGAAAAGAAAACTTTATCGCCTATGCTAGTGGACAATTTTCGGACACACAGAAGCACTACCATAGTGTGTTCAAAGAAATCTTAGCGATAAAAAATGGCATCAAAAAGTTTGGGTATCATCTGATTGGACACCATTTTCTCATCCGAATGGACAATTCAGCCTTCCCCAATATCCTCAATTTCAAAGGTAAAACCGTTCCAGAAAAGATGTTACTCAGATTAAAAGATTGGTTTTCCAAATATGATTTTTTTGTTAAGCATATAAAGGGGTCCCAGAACCTCATCCCTGATATGCTCTCCAGACTCTCCAAACCAGAAAATCCTCTCACCCTGTTTTCCACCACATATCATTTTCCGATCATCTCCATGGCTACCTCACTACCCCCAGCAGCTCTCACCAAGAAAACTTTTCCCTTCAACAAAAACTTTTCTTCTGTCTTTGCCATCCAAGAGTTTGCAAGGAAAGCTGTTTTTCGCTTCTTCATGAAAGCCTACCTTGTAACAAACTCATTTCCATTTTCTACCTTCCACCCAGAAAATCTATTCCTTACAGGTTTAACCCTTGATCCATCCAGAGACATTACAGAAGATGAGTTATGGTACATCTGGTGCCTAACTGTTCTTTATGCCACCAAGCTAATCCTACCAATAGCCCCCACTTTGGAAACTCTCCTTGACCCTGACAAGGCCACTCAGATGCCAAGTCCCATGTCCCAGCCATCATCCTCCAAACCCGAATACCGAAGAGATTGCCCTTATCCACCTTGCCGTGGTCCCCATTGTAAGCATCCAAAGCTCTCCAAAACCTTTTTCCCAAAAAGCCCCGTGACACCGACCCAGATGAAACTGAAAGCTCATCCGAAGACGACTACATGAATCTCCGCTCTCCATAAAGTAGTTTGTATTGTTGTAATAATTATGCTTTACTTTATGGTTTTGTCCTGTATAATTATTAAGGCTTGCTTTTACTTTAAGCTTTTGCTTTTGTCAAAGTCATGCTTTAATTATTAAAGCACACTTTGTTCTTTGTAACAATTAAAGTCGTGTCATGATGTATCTTTTACTTTTGCTTTTGTAAAAGATAGGGGTCCTGTCCTATCTTCCCGAGAATTCTCCTATATAAAGAATTCTCCCGTCCTTGTAAGATATAGAAACATTTTCCAGAAATAAACTCTCGTGTGTTTCCTAAGCTATGAATTTCTAAACTCTCCCTTCTCTCTCTGCAATTGCAGTTCTAGAGAAAGAAAAAGCTTAAAGAATTAAATTTGTTCATTTTGAAACCTTAAGGGAGTATGCCCTGCACTTGCCTTCTAGTAAGGATCTTGTGCATTAGAAAATTTATGATGATTTCTTAAACGGTTTGGTATCCTGTTTTAAAGACTAAGGAAGGTATGTTTTTGGGTTATATGACCTTTTTAGAAATCAAAATCTTAAATGGTATCAGTACCCTTCTCATTTCCAGTTGGTTACGAGATCTGTTGGTATATCCATAGTGACATATTGTTCACTTTGAGAGGCTTGAAGAGCACACTGATCAAGTCGTGAAGATTGGATGTATTCTTTAGAAAGAGGTCTTTTTGTGGAAATCAGGGTTCTAATACTTCGAGTAAAGGAAGTTTTTTGTTTGTAAAGACGGTAAGGACTTATAACTGGGAACTGTGATTCATTAATCTGAGCAGATTCAGGAATATATAAGTACTCCACAAGAACGAGGTAAGGAAAGGGTAGAAGTGAGAGAAATAGGAGAGGATTTTGATGAAGTTATGTCTGATGAAGAAGAGGAAGATGCCATTTTGATAGAGTTTCTTCTAGGTCTTGAATAATAATACTTGAGAATTAAACCATGATACCACCTCTAGTAATTTCGGTAGGCTTTGATACCAACACTTAATTTGTAGTTTCAACTTCCCAAGAAAGTTCTAAACAGATTTAAGACAAACAAAACCTTGACCCAATGCTTAAGAAAACATGAGCCAAAGGTATAGAGAATGATATTGAAGCCACACTCAAGAAATAAATGAGAAGGTGAGTGATAAGTCTAAATTTGGAACGCCACAAGAATGCAAATTCTTGATAAGTTCACTAGTTCTCAAAAGAACCAAAGAAAGAATAATCTTTCAAATTCAAATAACATTCATCTCTAATATTATTACATAGTAAGGTTGCTGAGTTTAAATAGGCTAAAAGAAACCCAAGATCCTAAAAATACAAATGGAAACATTGGAACAACCCTCTAAGTAGGTTTGTCAAAGGATGCTTCAAAAGTCTTCACCAACCCACCATAATTAATGCTATCTTTGACAAACTTAATACTAGCCTACTATAATTAATGCTATCATTGACAAACTTAATGTTAGCCCACCATCATTGATGGTAGACTTACCTTATACATTGATAAATTTGAAACAAAACAAACAAATGAAGTTGAAAAACAAAGGAGTCGTTGAAAATCCCAAGTCTGAACAAGTTGTAATGAATTGGACATAACTCCTTCTAGAGAACTCCAAATCCAGTTCTGTAAAATTTATTGGAAAGCTAACTTAATTATCTTTCCAACGGTATATAGCTTACACATTATTTCTAGCTCAATCAATACAGTTGTTATTCCGAATTTGACCTTTCTCCATTTGATACAAATTGTGTATTTGGCTGCCCAATAACTTGAATAATGCCCACAATGCCTTGTCTTCTCTTCAAGCCCAATTCATGATGTCTTGCATCTTGAATTTCATTTTCAATCCATATTTTCTCAATTAATCCATTTAAAGCAGCTTGCATCTTTTTGGCTCTAGCTCTTGTAATTGGGCCTCCATGAATGTGTAAAAGATCACTTGAAGTTTTAATGGTATTCCCTTGATAGTTCTTATCATTTGCAATAACCCCTGCTGGCCATTTAGAAGAACCTCATTCTTTTGAAGCAGTATTAAACTGGCAAACTCAAAATGCTGTTGCACAGAACCAAGCAATCACTACCTTGCATCATAAGGTAGATAACATTACTCACAAAACCAACCAGGTTGAGAGAAAAGTTGATACCATCTCAGATAAGTTAAATAAGATTTATCAAAATCTTCATGACAGAGTTACTCAATTTGACTCTGAACTTCGGGCTATGCTTGCTCAACGAATCTATAGTCCTGATTTTGATAAAAAAGAAGCTGAGATAAGAGCTTTGAAAGCTGAAATTGCCAGAATTGATTCAAAAAAAGTCCAGCCTACCCTTTTTACGAGTTCTGCTCCTTTACCAGTAATTAATCCTACCTATCATCCTTTCTTACCATCAACTTCTTACCGAACATATGATCATTCTAAACTTTTTGGTATGACCCATACTCTGTTTCCTCCACATCCACGACCTCAGCCAAAACCAAAGAAAGCCTCAAAATCAGCCCCAGTTCAAAAATCCATTCCTCAGCAAAATCCTCAGACATCCCGATTTGAACCATCACCCTCTCCATCACCAACTTCTTTACCTGAATCTACTCAACCACCGCCAATCCAAACTTCCGTTTCCCTAGAAAAACAACCCATGTACCAATATTCTGCTCACCAAATTTCCCATTCTCCATCTCTAGATTCTTCTACTGAAAATTCTCCTTCACAATCATATTCATCATCCATTGAGTCATTTGATTTGTCTGACTCAGACACTTTTAATTCAAATCTAGCTGATATTTCCAAACTCCTCATGGCATAACCCACTGAACAGTCTAGTGCCACTGACACTGGCCCACGTACTGAAACTGTTGACACTGATGAAGAAAATCACGAAACTGGTGAATCTTCTCAATCCATTCCACCTCAGCCAAAAGTCTCCAAACCTTCAAATGGACCATGGTTTACTTTTGATGATATCCCTCCAACAAAATGAAGAGAAAGATTACAAGAGTTGTCTGCTTGGATTGATCTCCAAATGTTAGCTCCAGATGCAACAACCCAATATGTTCTACGAGAATTCAGTACACGATTTACGGGTTCTCTTCGAGATTGGTTTGACAGTCTTGGACAATATAGACAACTTCAGTTTATTCAGATTCCCGATGTCTCTCAGGCTTTAGCCCTTCTCCATGATCAATTTATTAGAGAACCAAGTGCTACTTTTGAAGCCGCAAGACGTGATTATCTCAACATTAAATGTTATTCTCTCAACACAAAATATCTTCATTACCACTACAAATGGATGTCTTTGCTTTATTATAAGCTAAATGGATTCAATGATGCTACACTTAGACATGTATTTCTGGCTTCTCTTCTAGAAGAATTACAACCAGAGATCCAGCGTCAGTTAGTTGCTCATAAGCTCAGCATTGACATATTATCATTGGGAAAATTATTCCAAATTGCTATGGGATGTCTTGATAAATTGTGTGAACAAAAGAAATTCTTCCAGGAACTTATCAAAGACAAAGAGCCTTTCAAATCTGCTTGCAAAAAGCCTTACTTGACTATCAAATGCAAAGATCTAAAACAAGTGACTGTTCATCAAAGAAAAAGTCTCATTTCAAGAAATTCAGATTCTCATTTCCATCCAGGAAACGACGTACTAAACAATTTTGCTTTTTCAGGAGAAGGCAATCCCACTCCAAAGATTTTCCTAACAGAAAGAAAAACAGATGTTTCATTTGCAAAAAGAAAAGCCATTTTGCCAAAGACTACCCTGTCCAACACCTGGAATCCACTACAGAATTTTCCCTAACCACAGACCAAGTTGAACACTTATTTTCTGAACAAGAAGAGCCAAATGATGATACAATCTTTGCTTTACTAATAGAATCCAGTGATTCAGACAGTTCTGAATTTGAACCAATCTACACAGTCCAACATTCCTCCATTCTAATCCATGACCATACCATACCCATACCTTCTGTCAAAATCCAAATTGTCCCTTCCAGATATCATAAACCCATCACAGCCATTGGTTTTCTCAACATTGGTGCTCAGCGAAGTATGCTCAATCTTGCTATTCTTACTACTAAGTATTGGAAAACTCAGGAGGAACACTTCAAAGCAGCTGACAAAAAGATCTTTACAACTAAATTAGTTACTAAACATCCAATAGGAATCCAGTTATTTCCTAATTGTGTTGTTTTGATAAAACTAATTGGTTCATCTTTGCCAAACAAAGATCTCCTTGTAGGTTTTGACATCCTACATCAGGCAAAAGATGTCCAGATTACTTCCTCTAGTCGCCGTTACAAATCCATGATTAAACCCTTCACCAACACTCTAAAGATCTACTCTTTAGCCAATTCACTACCCACATACCAGGCTATTACAAACCAAATCCTCAAATTTTGTCTAGAAAATCATAGCCTTTTTACCCATCCAAAACCCTTGTGGAAAAACACGAATTTCTTCATTTCCTTACCTTTTAAATTAAATGAAGATAGCAACCCAACCAAAGCCACCCACACAGGAATGACTCCCCAAGACCTTCTCTTGGCCTAACAAGAATGTGCCCAATTGCTAAAACAAGGCCTCATTGAGCCCACAAATTCTCAATGGGCTTGCCAAGCCTTTTATGTTGAAAAAATGTCTGAAATCCTTCGTGGAAAAAAATGACTAGTCATTGACTATCAACCACTCAATAATTTTCTCCAAGACCAAAAGTTCCCTTTACCCAACAGACACACCCTCTTCATTCACCTAAAAATGCTCAAATCTTTTCAAAATTCGATTTGAAATCTGGATTTTGGCAACTTGGCATTCATCCATCTGAAAGATACAAAACTGCCTTTTGTATCCCAAATGCCCATTATCAATGGACCGTCCTCCCTTTTGGCCTTAAAACTGCCCCTTCTATCTTCCAAAAGGCCATGACCACCATCTTTCAACCTATTCTTCACCATACCCTTGTTTACATTGATGTTTTGCTTCTTTTTTCAGGTACTCATGATGAACATCACAAGTTACTCCAACAGTTTTTTCAGATCATTCAAGAACATGGAATCATGATCTCTGACAAGAAAAGTACGATTGCGACAACCACTGTTGACTTTCTTGGCATGAAAATCCAAAACGGACATTATCAGCCTGGACCCCATATTGCACAAGAGTTACTCCACTTACCTGAAAGTAACTTTACCAAAAACCAAGTCTAACAATTTCTTGGCATTATCAATTACATCTGAGATTTCCTGCTACATGTCAATCACCATACAAGCAAGTTGTCTGCACTCCTAAAAAAGAATCCACCATCCTGGTTAGAAATCCACACAGATGTTGTAAAGCAATTAAAGCAGATTGCCTAGAATCCGCCACCTTTAAAGCTTATCACATATGGCAAAAGGATTCTACAAACAGATGCAAGTGATGAATCATGGGGGGTCATTCTCCTTGAAGACTGTAATGGAAAAGAGCACTTTATTGCCTATGCTAATGGACAATTCCCTGATGCACAAAAGCATTATCACACAGTCTACAAAGAAATCTTAGCCGTAAAAAATAGCATCAAGAAATTTGAATTCCATTTAAGTGGCCATAGATTCTTGATCTGACTGGATAATTCAGCTTTTCCCAATATCTTGAACTTTAAACAGAAGACTGTTCTAGAGAAAACCTTACTTCGGCTTAAAGAGTGGTTCTCAAGATATGATTACCATGTCCAGCATATAAAAGGAGATCATAACCTCATCCCAGACTTACTATCCAGACCTCCAAAGCCAAAACCTCCCCAGTTCTTTGTATCACTTCTCAGATTTCCTTCCCAATTATCGCAATGGCTAGTTCACTCCCTAAAATAGCCCTCACTCAGAAGTCTTTCCCACTCAACATGACTTTTCAATCACCTCACCAGATCCAAGACTTTGCCAGAAAATTAATTTTTAGGTTTTTTATGAACATCTACATGTCGAGTAAAGAACCTATGTTTTTTCCCAGTTTTTATCCTGATCACCTTTTCCTCACAGGATTAGTAATCACACCACATCGAGATATTATTGAAGATGAACTTTGGTATATCTGGTGTCTTACTGTTATGTATGCCACAAAACTGGTTTTCCTAGTTTTACCCCTCCTCAACAAGCTCAATCATCCAAAGCTCTCCACTTCTCTTACTTGGATTCTCTTTGAGTGGTTTTCGTCATTACCATGGTGGCGCAAAAAACTACAACAGATTGCTGACACAGTTCACTACTGTTTTTATTATCCACCGTCCATACTTCCAGCATCCTCAAACCAAAGATTTTTGGACACAAAATCAGAGTTATGAATGGATCACTGTTCCTCACATTGCCTGTCTTGAATAAGATTTTCAAATCAAGACTTCCTTAAAGAACTTCCTCATGGAACTTAACCATATTCCTCCTGATCAACCAGATATTCTCTACATATCTCTTGGAACAAAACATAAAATGTTCATGATCCCCACACCATCCTTACATTCTCAGCCACCCAACCGAGGAATCATCATAAAAGAAGAAAAGACAGACTACACTGACTTTTTATTCCAAGATTCCCAAGATCCTTTTGAGGATTTTACCCCAGTACCTTCACCATCACCATATGAATTCCCTGGATCATCCTCTTCTCCATATCCGCCATTTTCCTCTCAACCTGATCATTTTCCTCAGCTAGATCCTCCATCACCAAAAGGTCAATATTGCCCTTGGCCATGTGTTCTAGGATGTTCTCATGCAGAATCAATCTTCGAGAAAGACAAAGACCCCGATCGTCCTGACGAGACAGATTCCTCCTCATCCGAAGACAGGTCAATATCTCTTTAAAGAGATTTGTCACTTTGTAATAATGTACAATAAAGTACTGTGTGCTTTATGCTTTAACTTTTTAAAGTTGTTTGTCTTTATGTAATTATGCACTTTGCTTTTGTTGGCCACTACTGTTCTAGTGAGCCCTACCTATTTTTGTAAAATATGTGTGCCAGCTGGAATGATCTTGATCCAGATTTTGTCTTTTCTTCTCCTTATCTTTATATAAGGAGAGTTATTTTGAATAAGGAAGGAGGACAGTTTTAGATAACATTTCAAAGTTTTAATATTCCACCCTATGGATAACTAAAACTTTAGTTTCTATTCTTTAATCCTAAGATTCTTTATGTTTAGAACTCTTACCCTTGTTCAATATTTATCTTCTGCAAGTATGTTGCACTTGCCTTGAAAAAGGATCATGTGCCCCAGAATGCTAGTTAGGCTATCATTCTTTCTTTGTTCTAAGACAATAGACGAAACCCTGTCTTTAGACTAAGTGACCAAGGAGAGTCTGTGTCTTTTTGGGTTGTCTATGCTCTTAGGTCATCGTAAGATATGAAATGTCTGGTATCTCATAACCACGTCATTCTCATTACCCCCAGTTGGTAACCCAAAAAGACAGACTCTCCTTGGTCACTTAGTCTAAAGACAAGGTTTTGTCTATTGTCTTAGAATAAAGAAAGAATGACAGCCTGACTAGTTTTGTGGTGCACATGATCCTTTTTTAAGGTAAGTGCAGCATACTTGCAAAAGATATATATTGAACAAGGGTAAGAGTTCTAAACCTAAAGAATCTTAGGATTAAAGAATAGAAACTAAAGTACAAGAATGAAAAACAATAAAAATATATGGATATGACCTTGGTGCCTAGGCTCTGATACCAAATGATACAAACGTCGTCAAAAACTGACGCGACCCTAACCAATTTAGTCCCTAAGATCGAATCTAAACTATGAATTGAATGGAACCTCAACCCAATGCTTAATGAAAGCACGAACCTTGGTATGTGAAGATGCCACAATCAGCTATGGATGGTCTGATGGATAAGTCAAGAGTTTCAACACCATAGAAATCTAATAACTTCAAAGAGTTTGTATAAGAACCAAAGAGAATTAACTCTCTCACCAATTTCATCAAAACCTATCTCTATTTATTGGATACGAGTACATTATATAGGGTTGATTACAAGAATTTTTGGAAATAGATCCTAAACCAAAATCAAATCGAAATATGAATTTAAACAAATAGAAAAGAATATAAATCAAATCAGAATCCTAATCTAAGCGAATAGGAAAGAATCTAAATCAAATCAAAATCCTAAACTAAGTAAATAGGAAATAATCTAAATAAAATCAAAATCCTAATTGGCTTAAATGCCTTACATAAATTAAAGTGGAAACTAGGTGATTAAAATAGAAATAATTGATTTGTTTCTCTAATAGCCTCCTCAAGAAACGGGAAAGTATCCAAAAAAGGAAAATAATAGATTTTCCCACCATAATGTGCAAGCCAACTTCCTATTTCATGGAAGTGATTATTGAAGTCCTGAATCATGCATTTATCATGTGCGATTCCTTCAACGGTCCTCTACGAATTTGACTGAGCTCAAGTTGATTAAATCAATCCATTAAGTGCTTCTTTAAATTTCTTTACTCGAGCTCTTGTAACGGGTCCGGTGGGAACTTGAATATCTGAATATACCTCATGCCACGTGCTTGTGATAGTTTCATCCTCAATCTCATCAATGAGTCTAAGTGCTATCGATCTTGAATGGAAACACATAAGAGAGTATTCGTGAGGTTTTCCAACTTTATTTTGCAGGTTATCCAATATGTCTCAAGATAAAAATCATTTTATTTCCAGTGATGCTTAGGAAAAGATAGACTTCAGACTCTTTTTTAGGTCCTTAGAACTTTAATTTGAATGCTTGGAATTGAGGTTTTATGAGGTGAATGAGAGGATAGATAAAGTTGAATTTAGTTAACTAAAAGGGCATCCACCTAAAGCTCCTAATGTGCAACAAAGAGAGAGAAATCCATGTGAGTATGCTGATGAAGATGACTGTAGGGAAGACCTAGATAAAGAAGATTGTTATACCCATATTAATTTAAGTAAATTTGGGCGAGGGAATAAAAATAGAGAGGGTAGATATGGAGATAGAGTTGATGACAATATAGAAAGCATTAAGTTAAAGATTTCACATTTCTTTTCGGAAAAAGCAATCCTAAAGCTTATTTAGAGTGGAAGAAGAAGGTGGAACTAGTTTTTGATTGTCATAACTATTCTGAATTGAAAAAGATAAAGTTGGTTGCCATTAAATTCACTGACTATGTTATTGTTTGGTAGGATCAGCATGTTTTGAAAAGGAAATGAAATCATGAACGGCCTATTAAGACATCTTAAGACATGGGAAGATATGAAGGCTATTATGAGGAAAAGATTTATTCTAAGTTACTATTATAAGAACTTATTTTAGAAGTTACAAAGCCTTACTCAGGGGTCTAAAACCATTTAAGACCACCAAAAAGAGATGGAAATAGCCATGATTCGAGCTAATGTAGAGGAGGACTGAGAAGATACTATTGTAATCATGATATTGCAAATATAATGTAACTATAACATTATGTTGAATTGGATGACATGGTACATATGGTCATGAAAGTGGAGCAACATGAAGAGGAAGGGCTTCACATGAATTGAGCAAAATTTAGGGACTTCTTCAACATGGAAACCGAATTGGAGCGAAAAAGACGAGAAGCATAATTTTAAGCCTAAAGCTAAAACCTCCAAAGACAATAAGAGTGGAAGCATATCAAACTAAAGTAAATCTAATTTCCAACCTACTAGAAATAGAGATATCAAATTTTTATGTGTTTAAGAATAGACCATACTGCATCTAAATGCCCAAATAAAAGAGTGATGATTTTGAAAGATGTTAGGAATATTAAGACTGTAGGTAACTCTGATGATGAATCCATGCCATGTTTAGAGGATATAAGTAATGCTGAATATCCTATTGATAGAGAGCTTCTGATTGCAAAAAGAGCTCTCATTTTACAAATCAAAGAAAATGAGAAGGTACAATGTGAAAACATTTTTTATGCTATATGCCATGTCAGTAATAAGGTATGTAGCATGATTATCGCTGGAAGGAGTTGTACTAATGTGGTTAGCACTAGTTTAGTTGAAAAATTGAATTTGACAATTTTGAAACACCCTAGGCTGTATAAGCTACAATACCTAAATGATTTTGGAGAAGTTAAAGTAAATAAGCAAGTGATTGTTTAATTCTCAATTAGGAAGTATAAGGATGAGGTTATGTGTGCCAATGCATAAGGTGTATTCTTTTGGGAATGATAATTTGATAGACATGTTATTCATGATGGTTATACTAATAGATACTCTTTTGTACTTAATGAAAAACCTGTCACTCTTGTACCTTTATCCCCAAGAAAAGTGAATGATGATCAAGTGAGGTTAAAAAAAAGACAGTGACTTGAAAGAGGAGAGTGAAAGTTCAAAATCAATAGGGGCTAAAACTATAAAGAGAGGAAAAAAGAGTAAAAAAAAAAAGAGAGAAAGCAAGTAAATTTGTATGCAAAGGAGAGTGATATTAGAAGAACTTTAATTTGAAAACAGCCTATGATTGTACTTCTGTACAAACAAACTTGTTTAACTACTAATGAACTTAATCTTTCTTTGCCCAATGTTATTATTTCTCTTTTACATGAATTTGAAGATGTATATCTACCATCAACAACGAGAATTGAGCATCAAATTGACTTCATACTTGAAACATCAATTCTAAATAAGCCAGCCTATAGAACCAATCTCAAGGAAACAAAGGAACATTAAGGGCAAGTAAGTGAGCTTATGGAGAAGGGGTATATGCATGAAAGTATGAGTCCTTATGCGGTTCCAATGTTATTTGTGCCTAAAAAGGATGGGTCGTAGAAGATATGTGTTGATTATTGCATTATCAACAATATCACAATAAAATAAAGACGTCCCATTTATAGATTAGATTACATACTTAATGAATTATCTATGGTTATTATGTTTTACCAAAATTGATCTTAAGAGTGGATATCATCAAATTAGAATGAGAAAGGTAATGAATGGAAAACTACATTGAAAACAAAATATTGCTTATATAAGTGGTTAGTAATGCCGTTTGGATTAATCAATGCACCAACACTTTCGTGAGACTAATGAATCATGTTTCGCATATTATACTACAAAAGAACTTGAAAATTTAGGAAGAATGTTTACCACAAGTAAAATTTGCATATAATATACTTTAATCTATTAATTCCCTTGGATTTGACTCTTTTACCTATAAATAGGCGAATTAATTTAGGTGGAAAGTAGAAAGTTGACTTTGTTAGGCACATCGATGAAAAGGAAAAACATTGAGAAGAGAATCAAACAATATATGCTAACCAGGCTAATAAGAAGTGTAAGAAAGTTGTATTTGAACAGGGTGATTGAGTTTGGTTACATATGAGAATGGTCTCCTATTCAGAGGCCATTTCAAGGGGAGATGGACCATTTCAAGTGACTGAAAGGATCAATGACAACACTTATAAGTTGGATCTTCCAAGTGAGTATAATGTAAGTGCAAGCTTTAATGTTGCTCATTTACCTCCTTTTGATGTAGGTGAAGATTTAAAGACAAATCCTTTCAAAAGAAGGAGAATGATGAGAACCAAGTTGTTAAAGCTTTGTAAGATCTGTTAAGCATTTATGGAGGTCCAATGACGAGGGCAAACACAAAGAAAATAAGGGAAACATTAAATGGGTTAATAGAGCACATCTCAAATTCATATGTTGTTCAAGACACTAATTTGTTTGAATTGAGTATTCAAGATAGTCAATACTTGTCAATGTTATTCAAGTCACTAAATCTGATTTGGAGTGACTTGCATGAAGAACAAATAAGGCCTTACCAAATTAGGAATAAAAAAATCAGGTATGATCTTTGTTTCTAACTTGCTCTGGGAACAAGATCTTTTATTTTCTTTTTACTTTAGGATCAACAAGATCTTTTATCTCCTTTTAATTTAGGTTAAATTTAGCAATATGAAAAACCTTAGTGCATTAGTAAAACCTTATTTCATTCCACATAAGGCATTTATTTTTATGGCCCTATATAAGATGCCTTTATTGGAGGTATGAGAGTGAAGGTACAGTTACAAGTATCAGTCGGTAAGGGCTTCGTCAGACTTAGTGTATCCCCATGGGGAGCATTGGTATCATTTTTGTAGAAAAAGAAATGGACTATGAGATTATGCATAAACTACAAGTAGTTATCAGTTACAGGTTGTAACAATTTTCTTAAAGATAGACTTACGCTAGCATTATCATCAATTAAAGATTAGAGATGATCATATATCCAAAACCGCATTTAGACTTGTTATGGCCACTGTAAGTTTCGAATGATGCCCTTTGGGTTAACTAGTGCCCCCAACAACATTTATGAATATCATGAATCAGGTGTTTCATTCTTATGGATCGATTTGTTATTATATTTATTGATGACATCCTGATATATTCATGTAGCAAAAAAGAACATGTAGAGCACTTGAGGATTGTTTTATAAACCTTGAGGCATTGGCAGTTTTATGATCAATTCTAGCTAGAAAGAGTTGCATTCTCCAGCCACATAATTTCGACTAAGGATACTTATGTGATGTGTTTAGACAAGGATTAGGTGTTGTATTGATGCAACATGGAATGGCAATTACTTATGCTTCCTAATAACTTAAGCATCATGAACTGAATTATTTGACACATGATTTAGAGTTCATAGTGGTGGTGTTTGCTTTAAGGACTGAAATACATTATTTGTATGGAGTTAATTGTGAGATTTATATAGATCGCAAAAGCTTGAAGTACTTATACACACAGAAGGAATTGAACTTAAGACAATGTAGATGGGTTGAGTTGATTGCAGGTTATGATTGTATAATTAATTACCATCTTTATGAGCCATACTCGTCCTTGAAACGTTTTATTTTCTAAACCTTCAGTTTTTATGCCCAAAATGGTATGATTTAAGTCTTTTTCTATATCGATCTTTAGTCTTCAAGTGCAGAGAGAATTACTCCTTCATGGCTTCAACTTCATCTTCAGCTCCGGTTACTCTTTCGTCTACTCTTTCTTTGCCAAAGTCCTGCACTTCTCATACTGCCAATAAAATTGAAAACCTTGTAGAATACTCCTACATCCCTGAATCCACCCAAATCAGTGAATCTTCATACCCTCTCATAAGCCCTTACCAGCTATACAAACGCCCCAGTTCTTTTACCCGCAGTATCCGTACTCTCATATCCACCCGCAGACCTCACCCTAAAGAATATATCCAGTCTTCCCGCCTGGATCAATGTTCTCTCCCAGCAACCCCTGCTGAGTAATATGTTACTCTCGAAATACCCTCAGAGTTAATTTCCAATTGGAAACGAGAAGGTTACACTCATCTCCATCTTGGCGGCATCAGATTAATCCTTACCCTTCATGGGAGAAAAGGGTTACCAGTTACCACTCGAATTGCTATGCATGATACTCGGTTTAAACAGTACGAAGATGCTGTTATAGGCACTGTCCTCACCACCCTCCATGCCGGAAGTGTTTTACTCACCTTTTATCCAAACTTTAACCTTTCTCTTCAAGACACCAACTTGCCCACAGCCTTGAAAGTTCAAGTTCAAATTCAAGGTGCCGAACAACTCTCTTCTGCCAAAATTGCCACTTTACACCACCAGTTGGTCTATAGGCTTCAAAATCATGCCTTAGATCTACCCACTCCCAAACACCATTCTGACACCCTCCTGGTGTTAGCCGAATCCGACCAGATCCCCACAATCATCCAGACCCCGAGATAAATTCCTCATCATGAGCTCATAAAGCTTATGCCTCTTGAATGGATCTCCAACTATGAGCAGTTCCATAACAATACAGCTCCAATCCAGACATCTGAAAGCATGTTTGAAAGACGACAAGATGGCACAGTCCGAATGACTTTTAAACCACCTCCCAGTGCTCCACAAGAGCCTCCTCGGCTCTCCTTCACTTATTCTTCCATGATCACAACTGTTCAGACAGCTCAGGAAGATTTGCCTATTACAGGGTTTAATTCTGCAGGCTACCCTGTTTATCCAGCCAAGCAAAATGGACATTTCCTATGGGATGTCCCCAGCTCAGGCATGTGTGACCCAAATTGTCCCTGTTGGGATGATTGGGAAGAGGACGACGATTATGCTCCCAAAAGGACAAAGAAACCCAAAAAGAAAACACCTCAAGTTCCTTGTCAACATTGTGAACCTAAATCACCAAAAGATCCTCCACCTCGACCAGCTCCTTTACCCATCTATCGAAAAGAGCTCAAATGGACTGCAACACATTGCAAATCTGAAATTCCATCACCACTCCCAAACCTAACACCTATCGTCCAACCACTGGCTTGTATGATGTTTTCCTCTACTTCTTCAGATTACTCTTCTTCCTTTCCTCCTTTAGAACCTCACACAGATTCACAACGAAATGTTGTGTCCAAACCTTTTATCCCTTCACCTATTACCTCCACTGGCCACCATGAGCCCCCGAAGCCTTTTGAATCGGTCCTCAACTGGCAAACTCAAAATGCCAGAGCACAAAATGATACTTTGTTGCATCTCAATTCAAAAGTTGAGAAAATCAGTTTTCTAACTGAACAAATTGAGACAAAAGTTGACTCTATTGCTGCCCAGATGCAACAGATCCA
Organism: Citrus x changshan-huyou; assembly: GCA_039657385.1. Taxonomy (NCBI): domain Eukaryota; kingdom Viridiplantae; phylum Streptophyta; class Magnoliopsida; order Sapindales; family Rutaceae; genus Citrus; species Citrus x changshan-huyou. Next base: position 16,541,469 of record CM077554.1, on the reverse strand, counting down.
CCAAAATCTTCAATCCAAAATTGGTCAACTTGATTCAGAGTTACGAGCCATGCTTGCCCACAGATACAATGACCCAGAATTTGACCAAAAAGAAAAGGAAATCAGGCGCTTAAAAGCTGAGTTTAATCAGATTGAATCTGACAAACAGAGACCTACCTTTTTTACCACATCACCACCAATCCCTTCCATCGGCCCAACTTATCATCCATTTGCCTCTATGCTTTCTCCTATTAAATAGTATGACCCTTCCAAGTTATTTGGCATGACTCATACTATTTTCAGAGACAATCCTTTACCACCACCACCTAAACTTAAACCAAAGTCTAAACCTCAACCACGACCCGTCACATTTCATCAATCCTCTATTTCTATTCCTGGTCATCAATCCTCTGCTTCTACACCGGCATCACCATCCGTACCACCACAAACTATCTCCCAACCTCCTACCCAATCAAAGGATAAAGAACCCATGCACCAATTTACTGCTCACACAGTCGCCGATTCATCTACCCATTCATCTACTATAGATGATCAAACTTCTGATTCAAATCTAACTGTTTCAAATAGCCATACCGAGACTGACACCCAATCTTCAGCATCCACCAGTGACTCTGAAAAGTCCTATGCTGATATTACCAAAATCCTGATGGCTCAACCTGATCAACCTACCCAAGGCCACGCCTCTTATAGAGAACCATATGTTGATATTCCCTCAGAAGTTGAAGAAGAAATGCCTGAATCTTCTGCCACAAACCAACCTTCTCCAGCTCAGGCCTAGACCAATCCACCCAGTCAAAAATCGTCAAATGGTCCATGGTTCACATTTGATGATCTTCCATCTCATAAATGGCGTGACAGACTTACTGAAATGTCTGCCTGGATTGACCTCCAAATGCTAAGACCAGGAGCCACAACTCAATCAGTCCTTAGAGAATTTGCTACTCGTTTTACAGGTGCTCTAAGAGATTGGTTTGATTCGTTAGGACAATATCGCCAGTTACCGTTTGTTGATCTCCCAGAAGTTTCAAGTGCTCTTGCTGTTCTCCATGATCAATGCCTTGGCGACCCTTCTGCAGTTTTTGAAGCTGCAAGACGAGACTATCTCAACATGAAATGCTGCTCCCTCAATGCTAAGGATCTTGACTTCCATTATAAGCGCATGTCCCTACTGTTCTATAAGCTCAATGGATTCAATGAACCGACATTAAAGCATGTCTTTCTGGCTTCCCTTCCAGAAGAATTCCAACCAGACATCCAGAGACAACTCACAGCCTCCAATCTTGCCCTAGACAACATCTCTCTTGGAAAAATCTTTCAGCTTGCCAAAACCTATCTCGACAAACTTTGCGAGCAGAAACAGTTTTTTAAAAAACTATTGAAAGATAAAGAACCATTCCGGAGTGCCTGCAAAAAGCCCTACTTGCAGATCAAATGCAAAAAGAAAAAGGATTGTGATTACAGTCCTAAGAAGAAAAGGCATGTTCAAAAATTCAAAACTCCAGACTTTCCATCAAGACGTCGCAAATCTAGAAAGCCCTACAGATTTTTCAGAAAGAAATCATCCTCTTCCAGAGAATTCAAACGAAAGTACTCAAGTAGATGCTTTATCTGCAAGAAAAAAGGCCATTATGCCAAAGATTGTCCCAACAAAAGAGAAAAATCCATCCGGCTAGTCGAGCATCTCCAAGCCACTACCGACTACTCTCCAGACAAGTATGAACTGGAATTCTATTTCTCGGAACAAGATGCACCCAATGATGAAACCGTGTTCGCACTGCAAAACTCCTCTGATGACTCAGACAGTGACCAGTCCCAAGTCACTATCTCTTGACACTACTGTTCCTATTTCCTCCATCAAACTCCACATTTTGCCCTCAAAATTCTAAAGGCCTGTTCCAACAATTGGTCTTATAGACACTGGTGCCCAACGTAGCATGCTAAATCCCCATATTCTTCCACCAACATATTGGACTAAATCTAAAGAACATTTCAAAGCTGTTAATGGCAAACTATTCACCACCTCTTTGATTACCAAAAAACCCATTGGCATGCAAATCTTCCCAAATTGTGTCATTTGGACTAAGGTTATTGGTTCAACTCTTCCTAATAAGGATATCTTTTTCTCACTGGAATCCGAGTCAAGTCCATGTTCAAACCTTTCACAGACGTTCTGAAACTCTACAATTTGTCTGAAACTCCCCAGTCTTACCAGGATATTTCAACCAAACTTTTGAGTTTCTGTCCAGAGTCCCATTCTGAGTTCACCCATCCAAGTCCCTTGTGGAAAAATAAGTCTTTCTTCATTAAGTTACCCTTCAAACTAAATGAAGACATTAACCCAACCAAAGCTACTCATCCAGGAATGAGTCCTTCTGACTTACACCTAGCCCAAAAGGAATGTTCACAATTGTTCGCCCAAGGTCTAATTGAGCCCACAAGTTCTCAATGGGCTTGCCAAGCCTTTTATGTTGAAAAACATTCTGAAATTGTCCGAGGAAAGAAACGCTTAGTCATTGACTACCAACCACTCAATATGTTTTTACAAGATGACAAGTTCCCCTTACCTCGCCGACAAAGCATGTTCACTTTTCTAAAAAATGCCCAGATCTTTTCCAAATTTGATTTAAAATCTGGCTTTTGGCAACTAGGCATTAAACCCTCCGAACGTTATAAAACCGCCTTTTGTATCCCCAATGTCCATTTCCAATGGACAGTCCTACCCTTTGGCCTCAAAACTGCCCCATCCATTTTTAAAAAATCCATGGTTCAAATCTTCCAGCCTATCCTGCATCATGCATTGATTTACATTGATGATATCTTGCTTTTTTCAGGCTCACATGATGAACATCGCCAGCTGTTAACTCAATTCTATGATATTATCCAAAGTCATGGAATCATGCTATCGGCCAAGAAAAGCACCATTGCTATAGATAATATTGAATTTCTTGGTATGATCATAAAAAATGGACATTATCAGCCAGGAAAGCACATTGCCCAAGAATTGCTTCACTTTCCAGATTAGCACCTTTCCAAAAGGCAAGTTCAACAGTTTCTCGGCATTATCAATTACATCCGTGATTTCATCCCACATGTGGACCATTACACTCATCATCTCTCGGCTTTATTGAAAAAGAAGCCCCCAGAGTGGAATGCTGACCACACAATTGCTGTCACTACCCTAAAGCAGATGGCGCAAAATCTGCCTCCCTTAAAGCTGATTACTGATGGAAAGCGCATCCTCCAGAAAGACGCAAGTGATGAATCATGGGGTGCCATCCTCCTCGAAGAACTCAATGACAAAGAACACTTTATCGCTTACGCTAGTGGACAATTTTCTAACACATAGAAGCATTACCATAGCGTGTTCAAAGAAATCTTAGCGGTAAAGAATGGCATCAAAAAGTTTGAGTATCATCTGATTTGACACCATTTTCTTTTCCGAATGGACAGTTCAGCCTTCCCCAATATTCTCAATTTCAAAGGTAAATTGTTCCTGAAAAAATGTTACTCAGATTAAAAGATTGGTTTTCTAAATATGATTTTTCGGTTAAGCATATAAAGGGGTCCCAGAACCTCATCCCTGATATGCTCTCCAGACTCTCCAAACCAGAAAACCCTCTCACCCTGTTTTCCACCACCTACCATTTTTCGATTATCTCCATGGCTACCTCCCTACCCCAGAAGCCCTCACGAAGAAAACTTTTCCCTTCAACAAAAACTTTTCTTCTGTCTTTGCCATCCAAGAATTTACCAAAAAAGCTCTCTTTCGCTTTTTCATGAAAGCCTACCTTGTCACAGAACCCTTTCCCTTCTCTACCTTCCACCCTGAAAATATGTTCCTTACAGGTTTAACCCTTGATCCATCCAAAGAAACCACTGAAGATGTGTTATGGTATGTTTGGTGCCTAACTGTCCTTTATGCAACCAAGTTAGTCCTCCCCATTTCTCCCACTTTGGAACATCTCCTTAATCCAGACAAACCCACCTCTCTTACCTGGACGTTACTTGAATGGTTCTCCCCAATACCATGGTGGAGAAAGAAGCTACAACAACTGTCAGAAATTTACAACCTTGACCGTATGCCTGCCCCTGAAGCACAACTGTTCACATCTGTCTTTATTATTCACAGGCCATACTTTCAACATCCAGACACCAATCTCTTTTGGACTCAAGATCAGGTATATGAATGGTTCACTGCACCACATATAGCTGTAATTGAAAATGAAATACAGTCCACCTTGCACAACTACCTTTGCCAATTAAACCACCAAACTCCGCCACACAAAGACATCTTTCACACCTTCTTAGGTCCCCAACATGACCTCATCATGATACCCACTCCATCTGCCATATCTAAACCTAAGTCCACTGGCATCATCATTAAAGAAGAACGACCAGACTACACTGACTTCCTTTACCAAGACTCCCAAGACCCATGGGAAGAGTTCCTCCCTCTAAGTCAACATCTCTAACAGTTTCCACAACCAACAATGAATGACCCAGGATCTTCATCCCAACCATCATCATCACAACCCTCTAAAGCTGACAAGGCCACTCAGATGCCAAGTCCCACGTCTCAGCCATCACCCTCCAAACTCGGATACCGAAGAGATTGCCCTTATCCACCTTGCCGTGGTCCCCAATGTAAGCATCCAAAGCTCTCCAAGACCTTTTTTCCAAAAAGCAACCCTGACAACCCATATGACACTGAAAGCTCATCCGAAGACGACTACATGAACCTCCACTCTCCATAAAGTAGTTTGTCTTGTTGTAATAATTGTGTTTCCCTTTATGCTTTTGTCTTGTATAATTATTAAGGTTTGCTTTTACTTTACGCTTTTGCTTTTGTCAAAGTCATACTTTAATTATTAAAGCACACTTTGTCTTTTGTAATAATTAAAGTTGTCATAATGTGTCTTTTACTTTTGCTTTTGTAAAAGATAGGGGTCTTGTCCTATTTTCCCCGAGAATTCTCCTATATAAAGAGTTCTCCCCTCCTTTGTAAGATATAGAAGTTTGAAAGCAATAAACTCGTGTGCTTATCAAAAAATCATGAATTTCTAAATTCTTCTCTCTCTGCAAATGAAGATTTAAAGTTAGAAAACAAATAAAGAATTAAATATGTTCATTTTGAAACCTTAAGGAAGTATGCTCTGCACTTGCCTTTTGCAAGGATCCTGTGCATCAGAAAACTTTCGATCATTTCTTATCTGGTTTGGTACCCTGTTTTAGACTCAAAGAAAGTCTGTTTTGGGTTGTATAACCCGAGGGAAAATGTTTTAAAAGGTTTTTGATTACAGAGGTATATCGGCTGGAAACCCGAGCTTGCGGACTACTGGTCCAAAGTACAGTCTTAACTGTTGTAGTTCTGGTATAATAACGCCACGTATCTTTATGATATCTTTATGGTATCAGAGCAGGAATTCTTCGAGTTCGATACCCCATTGAAAGTGACGTATCTTCCGTTGATGATTGATTTGAGATTTTTTAGGAATAGACTTAGCAATAGGTGAGCTTGGAGCACTTTTAGCTCATTTTCAATTAGGCCTTTTCGAATTGATTAGATTTGAGAGATGGATAATCAAGATCCAAAATTGATTAAAATAAAAAAAGATTTGAAGAATGGTTTGTGAACTGACTTTTCACTGAGAGATGTTAGTACTTTAGTTATAAGTAGTAGACTCTATGTGCTCAATGATTTATACTTGAAGGACAAGAACTTGGAAGAAGCACATAGTTTGGCATATGCTATACACTTAGGTAGCATGAAGATGTATCCCATTTTGAGGAATTTTTATTAGTGGTAGAGGATGAAGAGTGAGACAATAGAGTTTATAACAGACTGTTTAACCTCTCAGCAATTTAAGGCGGAACATCAGAGATCTATAGGAGAATCTCAACAGCTTTCTATTCCTAAATGGAAATGAAAACACTTCATTATGGATTTTATAATAGGACTTCCTCGTATTAGTAGTATCTATAATCGTATGTGGATTATTAACGACCATGTCATAAAGTCTACTCTCTTTTACAAGAGGACCTACTCTTACGATATAATGGCAATTTTGGATATGGTGGAAAAAGTATGTTTGTCTGGAGCCCTGATGTCTATTAGTTTAGATAAGGACTCACAATTTACTTTTAGGTTTTGACCTTGCTTACAACAGGCTCTGGGTACTAGATTAAATTTTAGTACAACTTTTCTTTTGTAAACAAACGGACAATCAGAAAGGGTTATTTAAATATTGGAACATATGCTTTGAGCATATTTTATGTAGTTTTGAGGTAAACTAGATACATACCTACTTTTGATAGAGATTGCCTATAATAATAATGATCATTCTAGTATTCAAATGGCACCATTTGAGGCTTTGTATGGAAGCAAATGTAAAACTCCAGTTTATATGGATGAAGTCAGGGAAAGGCAGTTGTTAAGTCCAGAATCATCTAGTGTAAGTTTAATGTCACTATAGAAAAGTTAAAGGCAGTGTATGACACACATAAGAGTTATGGAGATAAGCATCAAAGATCACTTGAGTTTGCAGTGAGTGATAGAGTTTTCTTAAAGATTTCTCTTGGAAGGTTATAATTTGATTTAGAAAATGTGGGAAGTTGAACCCTTGGTAGATAGGCCCATACGAGATTATTCAGCATGTTGGTCCAGTTGCTTATCGTCTAACCTTACCTCAAGAATTATCATGAGTTCATAATGTCTTTCATGTTTTGATGCTATGAAAGTATATATATGATTCTTCTCATGTTTTAGATGCAGAGCTAGTCCAAATGACAGTGGATTTGACTTATACAGTGGAGCTGGTTCAGATACTTGATTAGAAACAACATGTGTTGCGCAGTAAGACGATCTCACTAGTTAAGGTGATCATAAGTCACATTGCAAAGGAGGCCACTTGGGAGCATGAGAAACAAATGCAGTCACAATACATATATTAGTTTCAATTATGTATGTAAATTCTGAGGACAAAATTTTTATGAGTATACTAAAAATTGTAATACAGCTACATGCTTGGAAGCAGAAGTGGCTAATTTCAAAAGTAGTGGCAAGCTGTTTGCTTTGACTAGAGCACATGCATGCTTCACTTGTATGCTCGTCATACATGCTTGGAGGCAGTGGGCATATATAAAGTGGAGAATTGAAGCAGTTCTCACATTTGTACAGTCAAATTGAAACAAAGCAAATCGAAGATAAAAGAAATTGAAAAAAATGAGAAAAAGAAAAGAAAAGAGAAAATAGAAAGGAGAAAATAAAGAAAAAGAGAAAAAGAAAGGAGAAAATAAAGAAACAGAGAAAAAGAAAGGAAAAGGATAAAAGAAATCAAAAAGCCGAGTGCGAAAAAGAAGTTGAAAAGAGGAATTGACAAGAAACGTTATAAGAAATAGAATAGGATAGTTAGGTTTATAACAAGTAGATCACTGCATATAAGTTTTTATATTAGTTCTAGTCGTTAATTTTCAAACCATGTGCTTAGGAGAAATCTATATTCCTAGGAATCAGTAGGAGCCCTAACAAAGTAGCAGTTGAGCCAAGATTTGTGAGTGGATCACTACTATTATTATTATGTATTTCATGAAACATTTATGTTTGATAGTATAATTCAGTATCATGTTATGATTATATGTATGCACATTATATAATTGATTGAGTCATGAGACGTAATTTCCAGTCACCATATGTATACCTTTTTCGTTAAGTGCTCTACGTATACATATTGAGAGTTAAATTGCTCTATCCATGCAATGTGGTTAAGTTTCGCCAAGAATTAATAATTTTTTCCCCTGCTTTGTGTTGTGCAAATTTTATTGAACTCGCAAGTGCACGAATCTATTATAAAATAGATCAATGGTGACGAGTGTCGATCCCACGAGGAGGTAGATTTTAATTATATGTAGAATTAATTTTGTATGAGGGTGGTTGGATTTATGGTAAAGATGATTTGGAATATTCTAAAATTGGAATTGAAATGGCGAGAATAAATTGAAGATAAATCTATTGAAATGACGTACTTGAGTATCTGGATTTGTATCAACATGCACCATGGGCTAAATATTCCTTATTAATGCCAATTAAATCATGAGGGGGGTTTCCACACCTCATGAACCACGCTCTAATCAATATGGTGCTAAGGGCTTATCGTGCCAAATAATAATAACCTTGTACTAGGGAGTCGGTATAACCAAGGCGGTATCTAGACAAGATTATTATTATTTATCGACGAAAAGTCAAATCATCCACAAAAATTAGAGGGGAAAAGAAAATAAATTTACCAAATAAAGCCCATGACACATGTTGAGACTTCACCTTCAACCCAAGCTTAAAAGAAAATTAGCTACTCATAATTGAACTAGGGGCAAAATGAAAATTTATTAAAATACGTAGAAAATACAAGATGGAGAAGGAATTACAGAAAATGGATCCCAAAAATGGATTCAGAGAGGCCCCCTTTTTATAGATACATTGAGTAAATCATGGCCATCAGATTAAAAATATTTTAGACGCTCAGGATTGCCCCACATCATCAGTCAACAGTACGCAGTTTGACCACGCGGTTTGAACAATAACACAATTTGAACCGGCTTGAACAGTAACGCGGTTTGGTTTAAAATAATCCTGTGTAATGCATGTACCGTACGCGAGATTTTTAGTCCACTGATATGCTACCACATCATCGATCAATAGTACATAAGAATTTTAGTCCAAAAGGATCGTGACACCTCATTAGTCAATGCCACATCATCGATCCGTCTATGTGAACAGTGTCGTGAACAGTAACGTAGACAGTACCGTACATGTGAACAATGCCATTTTTCTTTTTATGCTCCTCCTAAGGTTTTCGACCGTCCTGAGTTCAAAAGTGATGTCCGTTTTGCCGTCTGATTTCTCGTTCATTGTGAAATTACCATTATGCCCCTAAAATACATAAAATACTTAATTAAAATAAAACACACGTAATTAAATCACAATAAGGTTAAATATATAAAAGTAAGGGTGTTAGTAAGACTTGAAATGTAAAATGATGATTTTCTCCTTTATAAATATACATTTTCTAACACTCAACACTTTGTTCGCGCGTGATGATCTCAGTGAGTATGACAATTATTTCTCTCGGGTATTATCTGATGCAATTTTATCATGCATGTATGATTTTCATGCTTACTTATGTATTCTGTTCAGTTTGAGATTATGTCATATGATTATGCATAAGCACTAGTGCTATATATCCACTCATTGAATTGTAAACTCACTATTTTTCTATTTACCCTATTTTTGCCATGTTTCGTGTAGTTCAGTTTCTAATTAGTCGAGGTATATCCACATGCATATATTTAAGATGTTTGTACATATAGTGAGATGTAAAACATAAACATTTTGAATATGTTTTTAGATGAGGCCCAAAGCTTTTTCATACGTTTATAGTGGAAGCCCGAGGCCAATTTTATATGTATTCATCAATCAAGTCATGTAATGAGCCTTAGATATGCGCAAGAAACAACTAATACATGACTATCACATGATTCGCCTTAGATTTGAAAAAAGGGTTGAGCTGGGTCGTGTCATTTACACCTCCATTTGTTTTGATTGCCCAAAATTCTAAAAGTAAAAAGAAATTAATGCATAAAAAAAGTAAAGTGCCTAAAAGTAAAGCACACAAGAGAATTTTAACATAGTTTAGGGTCCAAATCCCTACGTTCATGGAGTCATGCCCAAATATCAGGTAGCTTGTTATGTTCATGGAGTCATGAATCTTTCTTAGTAATTGCTGCTAACTTGTTATAACCTTATTAAGTGAACACTTCACATGCACCATATGGCTTTTGCTTCCTCTCCTGAGACAGACTTCTAAATCAACAGATGTTGCCTCTCTATAGAATCCCTCTACCATGAACACATGATCCCTTTTGCCAAAAATACCATAAACAACATCTCTTAAATCAAAGAATGATCCTAAAGTTGTAGCCTTTGATATAAAATTCCTATACTGCTCCAACAATCTTGCACTCCTACAAAAACTAGATCAACAAATCACCAAATAATCAAAACCACCAAAGAAACAGAAAGGTTGAACACAAATGATTAGTGCTGAAAATTGTATGTTTATTAAGGGGTAAAAATGTTATTTTGTGCTTATAATATAATTTACATTTGTAATTATATAAATATTATGAATTTCTAATTATTTTTCTAAATATTTGATTTTGTGTATTCTTATGTGTTTATTAGGTAAAAATAATAATTTTACACAATTTGAGCTCCAAACAAATGTAAGGATGTCAAATTAGGATTCCGAAAGTCCAAGAAATTAGGTCATTGTCGAGGAGGATCCACCATTTTTGTTGTAAATTTATAAGTTTTTACCGCGGTAAATGTGGTAATTGTAAAATGATAAGTTTTTACTATGTTAGGTATTGTAATTGTTAATGGAATGTGTTGAATGTGCTTGAGTGGATTAAGTTGGGTTTACGTTTTGTTAGTGGGACAAATGTATGACTAAGATATAATTAGTTTTATTTTTTTGCGGGTGTTGATAGTGTCGTTAAGGTGCACCAAATTTAAAACCTTACCACTAATATAAATAATTAGTACAGAGCGAGTAAGGATCGATCCCACAGAGACTATGCTAGTTATATTTATTATTAACTCTAAAGCAAGATTTAAAATAAAATAATAGTAGTAATAATAATAGTAATAATAATATAAATTAATCTAACTAAAGAAAATGCCAATTATAAATAAAAGGGGGGTTTATGAATTTTTAACTAAATAATAAGAAATAAAGAAATTAAAACTACGAACAAGAATTTAATAAAAACTCTAATTAAAGGAGAAAGAAATAATAATGATAAAAACTTTGGTTAAAGGATCATTCGCCACCACCAAACATGCACATAATATATCAATTTTATCATCAATTTATATTGAAATTATCAACCGTAGACAACAATAAGCTCTGTTAGTCTCAATCTTTCCTTAGTGTGTCGTTAGGCAAAATAAGATCTTCACCTAATCTCTAACCATTAAATAATTTAAAACAAGCTCTTTAAATTTAAGATAATGGAAGCATTAAACAGAGAAAGATATTAGGTTGATCTAGGCAATAAACACACAAGCTCGGATTATTTAACCTAGGTTATGTTCTCCAATTGAAATCATTGATTCCAACCTGCTACTAATGATTAAAATATCAAGACAATTACGGATCAAGAATTTTAATCTAGCAATAGAATTTATTCAAGTCCTATCTAATTGGCCACTCAAATAAAACAAGAATAAACCATGAACATTAATTATAGAAAAACATAAACAATCTCAATTAAATAAATTGAATGATAAAAATTAAAAATTAATCATGTGACATGTTCGGGGTTTTGAATTCACCCTCAACCAAATAAAAATCTAGCCTAACATAATTGAATTGGGAATAAGAGAATTGACAAAACCAATCATGGAGATTAATTCAAGCGGCTGCCTTTTTCTTCAATTCCTTTTCGGTTTCTCCCTTGTTTTTCCTTCTTCCGGCTGCTGGTTCCTCAAATCCTCTTGGCCTTTATATAATGTTACTGACTTGCTGAATCCTTATTGGATTCTAATTGCATTAATCCTTCACAACTTATCATAAGTCAAAGTCATCCACCGACTTACAAAGCCCACTCACCAAGCCCTTTTTAAATTATTTCCTTATTAAACTTTGAAAGCTAGCCACACGTTTGACCACAAAAGGCCAGTTAATGATTTCTTCTTTTAATGCCCAACACATGCATTCCAAATTGCCGAATCTTTGCTTTCCAAATGCATGCCCACCGTTCATCCTTTGAAGGGATTGACTTCCAATTTTGGTCTTCTTGACTTCCATTAATTCTTGGCTGCATTTTTGTCTTCCAATTTAATCTTTATTCCTTCCCAACTTAAACTTCCCATGCCTTTTTTTATCCTTAATCTTCAATTAATTCCTCATTCAACAAAATAATTCAATTAATTAAAAATAACTAGTAATTAAATAATTAAGGGTAAAATATGTATAATTTAAAAATTAACTAAAATAACTAGAATATTTAAGACCAAAACATGAAAAAGATGGAGAAATTAATAGCAAAATATATAGAAAATATGCACTTATCAAATTCCCCCACACTTACCCTTTGCTCGTCCTCGAGCAAACCTAGAACAAAAATAAAAAGAAAACCTAAACTAGTCCAATTTCGTAGGAAATCACGATTGCATTTAGCGTATGCAACAAGCCTTTAAACCCCTAGGCGGCCCCAGTGGACGAGTTATAGTCTCATGAGGGCTTCAGCAATGATACCCACAAACATCATTGCAAATTTTTATTTTTTTTGAACAAAGAACAAAAGAATTTAAAATAAAACTAGCCTCAAAGATTGCATAAGTCATATAGCTCAAAGAAAATTTCAAATATTATCGAAGTTCTAACTTTAATTCAATAGTCAATCACATCTCTCTTTTTATTCTCATAGTGTGTGTGTGAATCAATTCAATTAAAATCCATTACCAAAATCTTCAATATCAACAGCCTTTGCCTCGAACAAAGAAAAGAGTAGGTCAAACTAATCTTATCATCTTGATCTCCAATTTTTTTTTCTTCTTTTACAGGCATTTGTGTGCATTTTCTTTTGATTTTTTTTTGAGCTTTCACTCTACCCCTTAAGGTAGCCTTCATCTCATGGTAGATTATCCTCTACATACTGGTGGTACATAGGCCCAAATTACTCAAGGATAGCTTCACTCTTAAGGGTTATAGGTAGTTATTTCTGACTATGGTGCTTGTGTATACTACACTGTATTGTGGAGATAAGAATCAAGACAAACAGTTATTTACTCAATCTAAAATTCTCAACTCAGGCTGCGTCAATCGCAAATTCAAAGTCAAAATTATGAAAGAATTGATATTAGTGCTCATGGTTTAAAGAATCTCAATTAAGAGGAAATCAACACAAGAATCAAGTATAAACTAAGGTAATATTCAACCCTTTCTAAGAACCATATTCATTGTCAATCAAATTCTTATCACTGGCTAATATTCAAAACAATGTTTTTTTTTTTGGTTTTTTTTTTGTAAAAAGAAAAAGACGAAGCAACAAAAACTAAGTTCGAAATCCACCCCCCCATACTCACACAAACATAAACAAACAAAATTCAACACAATGTGGGTAAAGTAAATGAGAATGAGAGGGAGAAAGATCAAATCTGTTATGGTGTGCTCTCAAAATCTTTTCTCCAGCCATTGGGTTGCCTCCCAATAAGTGCTTGGTTTATTGTTCTCAGCCTGACATGTTTCTCAAGTTTCGCTCATCAACGTACGCAAGTTCATAAAGTGGAGCCTCCTCTACATTGAGTGTCTGAAAATTTTCATAGTAAGGCTTCAACCTATGACCATTAACTTTGAACTCTTTACCTGTCTTTAAGCTCCTGATCTCAACTGTACTATGAGGAAAAACATTAATAACAAAAAAAGGCCCAACCCATCGAGAACGTAACTTACTTGGAAACAACTTAAGGCGAGAATGGAATAGCAAAACTTTCTGTCCAACTTTAAAATTCTTTCTCAAGATCTGCTTGTCATGAAAAGCCTTAGTCTTTTCCTTATAGATTCGTGAACTCTCATAGGCATCATTTCGAATTTCCTCTAATTCTTGCAATTGGAGCTTTCTGTGTTGGCCGGCGGCATCCGGTTCCATGTTACATTGTTTCACAACCCACCATGCTTTATGTTTAAGTTCCACTGGAAGATGACAAGGCTTACCATATACCAACCTGTAGGGTGACATACCAATAGGAGTTTTGTATGCGGTCCTATATGCCCAAAGTACATCATTAAGCCGTAAGCTCCAGTCTTTTCTATTTGGATTAACTGTCTTTTCAAGGATTGATTTCACTTCCCTATTAGACACCTCAACTTGCCCACTAGTTGAGGGATGGTAAGATGTAGATACCTTGTGAGTGATGTTGTATTTTCGAAAGAGGGCTTCTACTGACCTGTTACAAAAGTAAGTGCCTATGTCGTTGATAATTGCCTTTGGTGTTCCAAACCTTGTAAAGATGTTACTCTTTATAAAATTTACCACAACCTTAGAATCGTTAGTTCGGGAGGCTTTTGCTTCCACCCATTTTGAAACATAATCAACCGCAAGAACAATATAGAGATTACCAAATGATGAAGGAAATGGTCTCATAAAGTCGATGCCCCAAACATAAAAATCTCAACTATAAGAATGGGAGATTGCGGCATTTGATTTCTAGGTCCCAAATTACCTGTTCTCTGACAACGATCACAAGATTTGCAAAACAAATATGCGTCCTTAAATAGTGATGACCAATAAAAACCGCTCGCAAGTACCTTAAGGGCTATTCTCTTTGGTCCAAAATGTCCTCCACAGGCCAAAGTATGACAAAAGGTGAGAATAGAAGCAAATTCAGTTTTGGGTACGCACCTTCTAATAACTTGATCAGAACAATGCTTCCACAAGTATGGCTCATCCCACACATAGTACTTGGCATCACTCTTGATCTTGGCCTTTTGTGCACGGGTTATCTCTTTCGGTACTGTCCTGGTAACCAAGTAATTGACAATATAAGCATACCAAGGAGTAACTGTACCTACCTGTAATAACTGCTCATCTGGAAAGTTCTCATGCAATGGAAGTGCCTTTTCGTTATGGGTAAGTCGACTCAAATGATCTGCCACCAAATTCTCAGAACCTCTCTTATCTAGAATCTCTATGTCAAATTCTTACAATACAAGTATCCATCGTATAAGGCGCGGTTTGGCATCCTTTTTAGTGAGCAAGTACCTAATAGCTGCATGGTCAGAGTAAATGATTACCTTAGATCCAATTAAATAAGAACATAATTTCTCTAAGGCAATGATAACTGCTAAAAGTTCTTTCTCTGTGGTGGAGTAGTTAAGTTGTGCATCATTCAATGTACGAAAGGCATAATAGATGACATGACGAAGCTTGCCCACACGATGGCCCAACACGGCTCCAACAGCATAGTCACTGGCATCACACATAATCTCAAATGGTAAATCCCAGTTCGGTGGTTGAATCACTGGGGCCGATGTCAAAACCTCTTTTAACTTCTTAAAAGCTCTTTGGCACTCTTCATTGAAGTCAAACGTTGCATCCTTTTGAAGTAAGTTGCAGAGGGGTAATGCTATCTTGGAGAAGTCCTTGATAAACCTGCGATAGAAACCTGCATGACCAAGAAAAGAACGAACCTCCCTCACACTAGTGGGAGGTGATAAGGAGCGAATAAGATTTATCTTAGATTTATCAACTTCAATCCC
Organism: Citrus x changshan-huyou; assembly: GCA_039657385.1. Lineage (NCBI taxonomy): Eukaryota > Viridiplantae > Streptophyta > Magnoliopsida > Sapindales > Rutaceae > Citrus > Citrus x changshan-huyou. The sequence goes on along the minus strand of CM077554.1, from coordinate 16,526,149 downwards.
CCTTTCAGAAATAACATGGCCTAGTACAATACCTTGATTAACCATAAAATGACATTTTTCGCAATTAATCACAAGGTTAGTGTCAACTCATTGTTTAAGAACAAGTGTAAGGTTATCTAAACATCTATCGAAAGAATCACCATAAACTGTAAAATCATCCATAAATACCTCAATGATGTTCTCCACATAATCAGAAAAAATACTCATCATACATCTTTGGAAAGTGGCAGGAGCGTTACAGAGACCAAACGAAATGCGTCGATAAGCAAAAGTTCTGAAGGGGCATGTGAAGGTCGTTTTCTCTTGGTCTTCCAGAGCGATAACGATCTGATTATAACCTGAGTAACCATCAAGAAAACAATAATGAGAATGACCACTTAACCTTTCAAGTATTTGATCAATGAATGGCAGAGGAAAATGATCCTTGCGAGTGACTGCATTCAGTTTACGATAGTCAATGCAAACTCTCCACCCAGTTTGAACTCTTGTTGGCACAAGCTCGTTTTCTTCATTCTTGACCACTGTGATGCCTGATTTTTTTAGAACTACCTGCACAAGACTCACTCATTTACTATCAGAAATGGGATAAATAATCCCCACATTAAGGAGTTTCAGTATCTCCTTTTTTACGACTTCCATCATTGGTGGATTAAGGCGGCGTTGTGCATCTCTCGTTGGTTTAGACCATTCCTCTAGCAAAATACGATGCATGCACATGGAAGGACTAATTCCCTTAATGTCGGCAATGGTCCAGCCAATCGCCATCTTGTGATCCTGAAGCACCCTAATTAGCTTTTCTTGTTGAACTGAAGTGAGGGTTTTAGCAATTATGACTGGAAGTGTTTCATTCTCACCCAAGTAAATATATTGCAGGTGTTCTGGGAGTGGCTTAAGTTCTAAGGTAGTGCCTGCACAATTGAAGGTAAAAGTTTCTCATTTAATAAAGGCAATTCAAGGTAAGAGACATTATACCCATTGGTGCGTAATGTGACTGCTCCATCTAAGATCACCATAGCTTCCTCTACCTCATCATCCAACTTTATCAAATTTGCATGTTCCTTAGAATCATCTTTCGTAAGATTTTTGCTTATGGCAATTTCAAAACTGTCATTACCAGATAATTCAAAGAAATCTTGCACCAAAGTATTAATATCATCTATGGCAAAAACAGAATGAACATCACTGGGATACCTCATTGCCTCAAAGATATTGAAGCGGATCACTTCACCGTCGAATTCCATTGTAAGGGTTCCATCGTGAACATCAATCTTGGTTCGGGCTGTCTTAAGGAATGGCTGCCCTAACAGAATAGGAGTGGGATTGGGCGACAACTCATCCTCCATTTCAAGGATATAAAAATCAGCTGGAAAGACCAATTCATTAACCTGCACAAGAACATCTTCCACAACCCCCTTCGGGTAAGCATTAGATATGTCAGCCAATTGAATAATTATACCAGTTTCTTCCATTGGACCTAAATTCAAGGAGTTATAAATCGAATATGGCATAACATTAATTGAGGCCCCTAAATCTAGCATACATCTTTCGAATCTGGTATTACCAATAGTGCAGGGGATAATGAAAGTACCTGGATCCTTGCACTTAGGCGGAAGTTTTCTTTGAAGTATAGCAGAAACATTCTCTCCAACACTTACCTTTTTGTTACCGCTCAACTTTCGCTTGTTGCTGCATAATTCCTTCAAAAACTTTGCATAATGCGGCACTTGTTTAATAGCATCAAGTAGAGGAAAATTTACCTCTACTTTATGAAAGGTCTCAAGGATCTCTTTTTCTTGCACATCTTTCTTGGACTGTTTAAATCTGCTAGGAAATGGTGGAGGAATAGAGAGAGTCTTAATTCGAGGTGAGGGGGTACTTACCTGGCCAGATGGATCGACTGGCAATGCCGAGTGGGAATCGTCTTTCCTTGTTAAAGGAAGAGCCTCAGGGGAGGAATTGGTCACAGAGGGCAATGATGTTGTGGACACTTTTGATGGCTTAGCTAATAATAGTTCCAATTACTTTCCGCTCCTAAGAGACATAGCACTAGCATTCTCCTTTGGATTAATTTCTGGTTGAGAAGGTAACTTTCCTGAAGTTCTACCCTCTATCCTACTCATAGATGTGGCCAGTTGTCCAATTTGATTCTCTAAATGTTGGAGCTGTGTCTGGGTAGTCTGTTGGAATTGCATAGAGTTAGTAGCGAGAGCTTTTACAAGATCTTCCAAAGACGTACCTTGATTTTGAGGAGGTGGAGGTGGGCAAACTTGGTAAGGCTGTTGCACCCGGTGTTGGGGGTTGCCCGATGGTCGAGACGGTGCCACATTAGAAATGCCATGTTGTTGGTTCCCATACCTAAAATTAGGGTGATGCTTCCACCATTCATTGTAAAAATTAGAGTAGGGATCATACATTTGTCTTGGTTGGCCTAGGAACCCCTCAACTGCATTGGCCTGCTCATGTGAACCCTCTTGGATAGCAGGGCACATGTCAGTCGCATGCCCAACCATAGAACATACGCCACACGGTCTCATTTGTTGTCCTAGAGCTAATTGTTGCACCAAAGAAGTAAGATTTGTAACTTGTTTTTCTAGAGAAGTAGTACTTATCTCATTGACTCGCTTAGGTGGCGGCAGTAGATCGTTCCTAGTGTTGAACTATTGGGAATTAGTAACCATGTTAGCAATGAGATTTCGGGCTGCGTCTGGTGTCTTATCCACGAGTGCTCCTCCACTAGCAGCATCAATCATACTCCTATCCATAGGTAGTAGACCCTCATAAAAGTATTGAATAAGAAGTTGATCACTTATCTGATGGTGGGGGCAACTAGCACATAGCTTTTTGAATAGTTTCCAATAGTCGTAGAGCGGCTCTCCATTATACTGTCGGATTCCACAAATTTCTTTCTGAATGCTGCCAGCTTTTGATGCTGGGAAATATTTCTCCAAAAATTGCTGACGCATCTCATTCCATGTAGTGACAGTACCAGAGGGGATATAGTACAACCATTCCTTGGCTGAATCCGCCAAAGAGAATGGGAAGGCCATTAGCTTAACTTGCTCTTCAGAAACTCCGGCTGGTTTCATTGTGGAGCAGACCACATGGAACTCCTTCAAGTGCTTATTTGGATCCTCTCCTGCAAGACCATGAAAAGTAGGAAGAAGATGAATCATCCCAGATTTGAGTTCAAAGTTTACCGGAGGGTTTGGATTCTCAATGCATAAGGGTTGCTGGTCCAAGTTAGGAGCTGCTAACTCTTTAAGTGTTCAGTTGTTATTCTGAGCCATTGGTTCGGGTTCTGGGCTGCTTGGCTCTGTCTTCGGGAGTGGAATGTGGATGGCAAAATCGAGTTCTGAATATGATGAGGTTGCTCTAAGTTGTTCGAGTTTCAATCGAATGTCCTCTATGCTCATGAAAATCTAAATATAGAAAAAAAAATAACTAATTAAAATAAAATAAATAAATAAAATGAGAAAAGAAATAAAAATAAAAATAATATAATAAAATGAGTGATAATAAACAAACTAGACGCTAATCCCCGGCAACGGCGCCAAAAATTTGATATTGTCGTTAAGGTGCACCAAATTTAAAACCTTACCACTAATATAAATAATTAGTACAGAGTGAGTAAGGATCGATCCCACAGAGACTATGCTAGTTATATTTATTATTAACTCCAAAGCAAGATTTAAAATAAAATAATAGTAGTAATAATAATAGTAATAATAATATAAATTAATCTAATTAAAGAAAATGCCAATTAAAAATAAAAGGGGGGTTTATGAATTTTTAACTAAATAGTAAGAAATAAAGAAATTAAAACAACGAACAAGAATTTAATAAAAACTCTAATTAAATGGGAAAGAAATAATAATGATGAAAACTTTGGTTAAATGATCATTCGCCACCACCAAACATGCACATAATATATCAATTCTATCATCAATTTATATTGAAACTATCAACCGTAGATAACAATAAGCTCTGTTAGCCTCAATCTTTCCTTAGTGTGTCATTAGGCAAAATAAGCTCTTCACCTAATCTCTAACCATTAAATAATTTAAAACAAGCTCTTTAAATTTAAGATAATGGAAGCATTAAACAGAGAAAGATATTAGGTTGATCTAGGCAATAAACACACAAGCTCGGATTATTTAACCTAGGTTATGTTCTCCAATTGAAATCATTGATTCCAACATGCTACTAATGATTAAAATATCAAGACAATTACGGATCAAGAATTTTAATCTAGCAATAGAATTTATTCAAGTCCTATCTAATTGGCCACTCAAATAAAACAAGAATAAACCATGAACATTAATTATAGAAGAACATAAACAATCTCAATTAAATAAATTGAATGATAAAAATTAAAAATTAATCATGTGACATGTTCGGGGTTTTGAATTCACCCTCAACCAAATAAAAATCTAGCCTAACATAATTGAATTAGAAATAAGAGAATTGACAAAACCAATCACAGAGATTAATTCAAGCGGTTGCCTTTTTCTTCAACTCCTTTTCGGTTTCTCCCTTGTTTTTTCTTTCTTTCTTCCGGCTGCTGGTTACTCAAATCCTCTTGGCCTTTATATAATGTTACTGACTTGCTTAATCCTTATTGGATTCTAATTGCATTAATCCTTCACAACTTATCATAAGTCAAAGTCATCCACCGACTTACAAAGCCCACTCACCAAGCCCTTTTTAAATTATTTCCTTATTAAACTTTGAAAGCTAGCCACACGTTTGACCACAAAAGCAAAAGGCCAGTTAATGATTTCTTCTTTTAATGCCCAACACATGCATTCCAAATTGCCAAATCTTTGCTTTCCAAATGCATGCCCACCGTTCATCCTTTGAAGGGATTGACTTCCAATTTTGGTCTTCTTGACTTCCATTAATTCTTAGCTGCATTTTTGTCTTCCAATTTAATCTTTATTCCTTCCCAACTTAAACTTCCCATGCCTTTTTTTTATCCTTAATCTTCAATTAATTCCTCATTCAACAAAATAATTCAATTAATTAAAAATAACTAGTAATTAAATAATTAAGGGTAAAATATGTATAATTTAAAAATTAACTAAAATAACTAGAATATTTAAGACCAAACCAAGAAAAAGATGGAGAAATTAATAGCAAAATATATGGAAAATATGCACTTATCAGGTGTGGATTAATAATGTATTAGTATAAATAGGGGGGAACACACCTTTTCTTCTCTTCTTTCCCCTCAAATTCTTCCTCTTATCCCTCTTTTTAATATATTTTCAATAAATAAAATTAGTTTTATTTTTAATTTTCAAATACTTTTTTTAATTATTTTTTTTATTTTAATTCCCTTTATTTCAATTATATTTAGCTAAATACTAATAGTTAAGGGAATGTAAAACTCTTAGTAAAAAAAATGATTTAATCAAATTCTATTTTTAATTATATAAATTAAATTATTTCTATTTAATTTTATCCATATTTTATATTTTAAAATTTTGATTTATTGTAGACAAGCATGGGAGTTTGGAATAATGAATTCTTAATATCTTAGTATAAAGTATAATAAAATGGTATTTGACTTGTTGTAGACAAGTTAAGTTTTGACACAATGAGTACTTAATCCATAATAAAATTAATGAGAAAAGAATTGTAATTTATACAGTTAATCTTTTGGGCAATAAAAATAAAAATAAAAAGAATTTATTAAATTGTATTTATTACTAAAAGTGGATCCATAACCCTAACTAATTTAATTTCATAGTTTTTCTCAAATTAAATTGCATATATTTAAATTTTATTTTCATTTTTAGATAAACTTAAATAAATAAATTAAATCTTTTCTCTATGGATCGACCTCGGACTCACTGAGATATAGTATAACTAGCCACTCTTATACTTGAGAGTAAATTAAACACTTTTTAGTCGTGTCGAGTTTTTGGCGCTGTTGGTCGGGGAAAGGAGTTTATTTTGTTTTATTTTTTTCTTTTTTTTTTAACTTTTTGTGTAAATTTTCATTTACCCCCTTTTTCTTTCTTAAATTCTATTATATCCACAAAATCTTTCTGAATCTCACTTTCACCCCAAAAATTCTCGTTTCTGGCTCATTCTTCTCATAATTGCAGTTTGACTACAAATTATAGAATTTTTTTGAATAAGTCTCTTGCCAAAATTTCCCATAATACTCAAATTCGGACCTACAACTTGAACTTCTTTGGACCATATTTGGACTTCTTTGGACTCAATAAAAAGAATATTGACTTTAAAAATTACTACGAAGGCCCATTAATTTGAATTAATCACTTAATTGGTTGGTAATTTTTAAAATTTGAAAAAAAAGAAAAAGAGTCTACACTTTGAGATAATTATTTCTTTTCTTTCTTTCTTTCTTTTTTTAATTCTGCAATTTAATTTTCGCATTTATTTTATTTTTCTTTTTGGCATTTACTTTGTTTATATGTTTGGTTTATTGCTTATTTAGTTATTTTAATTTCAGTTAGTTAATTTTTAGTTTATTTATTTATTTTTATTTTGCATTTTTTTCTTGTACATTTATCTTGTTTAATTTTCATTTTTTTTTTAATTTGTGTAATTTTTATTTTTTTATGTTATTCATTTGTTTGTGTATCATCTTTACAACATAATTTCACACACACACATCATCATCATCATTGCATGAGATGTTGGTCTTGAACTTCAAGTTGCAAGTTAATTCATAGATCTCAATCACCGCCACCAATCATGGATGAAATCCAAGACGAAAACATTTTGGGCCAACTTAATCCTCCAATTGATCAGGGAGACCATCAATCAAAACATGATTAGAATCAACCAATAACTTTGAGAGACTACATGAATCCAACGAGAACCAGAGCACCGTCATGTATAGTATTTCCTCCCGAAGCGTCTCGATTCAATTTCAAACCAAGTATTATCCAACTTTTAACAACATTTCATAGTTTAGAATATGAGAATCCATATTTGCATCTAAGAGATTTTGTAGCATGAACCAAAATTGTATGCATTTAATACATACACAAACCAAAATTGTAGCATGAACATAATTAGATTAAAGTTTTTTCCTTTTTCATTAAAAGATAAAGCTAACACTTGGCTACTAACCTTAAATCTGGATCAATAAGAACTTGGAATAACATGGAAGAACAGTTTTAAAAAAATTCTTTCCACCTCATAGAACCAATTCTTTTAAAATGCAAATCACTTCTTTCACTCAAAAAAATGGAGAAACGTTATACCAATGTTGGGATATATTTAAAGAATTGCTTAACATATATCCAAACCATGATTTTGAAACTTGGCGATTGGTCACTTATTTCTACGAGGGCTTAACACCCCAAAGTAGACAAGTTGTAGAAACGATGTGTATTGGTGAATTTAGAGATAAAAATTCTGAAGATGCACTAGATTAACTTGACCAATTAGATAAAAATGCACAACATTGGGATACTGTTGGTACTTTTGAATCGACAAATAAACCACAACCATCTCCATCAAGTGGAGGAATCTATAACCTTAGGGAAGATCATGATTTACGACCAAAATTTGCATCCCTAGTTAGAAAGGTTGAAGCTTTGGAGAATAAAAAAAGTGATCAAGTAAAATTGCATGTGATGTTTTTAGTTCTAATGATCATTTCACTCAAGATTGTCCCGCTTTGCCTGCACTTAAAGAATGTTTGAATGATCAAGCTAACGCCATTAACACTTTTAACAAGCCAAACCTATATTCACAAACTTATAATATTGGTTAGAGAATTCATCCAAATTTTAGTTGGAGGAATAATAATAATGCACAATCTTCACCAGCACCACCTCCATAAAATTTTCAAAATGCTCAGCCTTATGCACCTTATGTTCCACCATCATGGAAAAATTTGGAAGATACAATTTATTCTTGTTATTAACAATCAAAATGCATAAACATTTTCTGATTTGAAAGATACTCTTGTTAAAATTGCTTTTGCACTCATCATTCAAGAAAAAGGAAAATTTCGAACTCAACCACAACCAAATCCTAAGATTCCACAAAATTCACCCATGGACCAAGTCAAGTCAGTTATAACTCTTCGTAATGGCAAGGTTATTGATAGATCTATTCCTGAACCTTGTGAAGATAAAGACAATGAAGATTCAAAAGGTGAGGAATGACTAAATAAACTTACACCTAGTGAAGAAATAATTGTTGTTCCATCTGAACCACCATTTCCGTATGCATTGAATAAACTAAGGAAATCAAACCACTCTTCTGAAATTTATGAAATCCTTAAGCAAGTGAAAGTTAACATTCCTCTGTTAGATCCAGTCAAGCAGGTACCTTCATATGTCAAAATTTTAAAGGACTTGATTGACACTAAAAAGTGTACATTTAATAAGGATAAAATTATTAATTTTTCACTTATTGTGTCGATTAATGCGATCATTATTTCTAAATTATCTTAATACTCCCCAAATATATTTTTATGTTAAATTAATTCGCAATATATTAATTTTTATCTTGTAAATATTTTTCAAGAATGAAGATGGAATTAGAATTGAAAGTGTGAACAAAGAAGGATTGCTGGAGCCATTTGGAAGCATTATCGAGGAGATGTAATTAAAATCAAAAATCAAAAAATAAAAAATAAATAAATAAGCATTATGGTGATGGTCAGGAGGCCATTACGTCTTCTGACCAACACACTCTTCAATATACATACATATATACATACATACATACATATATATATATATATATAATAATAATAATAATAATAACAATAAAATAAATAAAGATAATGCATTTTGGAGATGCAGAGAGCGAAGCAATTCGAGAAGGGAGCTAGTAGAGTTGAGCTGAAGAGAGTGGAGTTGAGCTTAAAAGAAATTTCTTTCTTTCTTTTCTTTTCTTGTTTTCTGGTATAATCAATTTCCTTGTAATATATTTCAAAAGTTTATCAAATAAAAGGAGTGTTTTGTTTTTTTTTTTTCAATATGAGTGGTTAATTTTACTAAGCTGAGGTGAAGGGGGAAGCTCAAAGTTTCAAATTATTAAATTTATTACTTTCTCAAGTGAGTTTTTAAGTTTATTTTATTCTTTTCTGGTTATTTTTATGTCATGTTAATTTATAAATTCTCTTGGATCTATACGGTATTTTGACATAATGTCAACACATTAATACAGTTGTGGCACATTAGGTACTTTATTTCATATTTATCCACACACATAAGTAGTCAAAAATTAAATGATATAATAATTAACTGGTAAAAGTGAGGCAAAATATAAAAAATGAGAGTATTAAAATTATAGATTTTAAAAAAATCTAGAGTATTAAAATTAAAAAATGAGAGTGGATCCCGTAACCTTAACATATTTTTAAATTGATTTCCATGATTTCTTTTCTCGCAATTAATTTTCTTTATTTAACAAATTGACAACTAGATTTTAAATTCCCTGTAGTTCGACCCCGGACTCACGGGTTATATTATAACTAGACACTCTTATACTTGGGAGCAATACACTTTTAAATCGTGTCAAGTTTTTGGCACCGTTGCTGGAGAATTTTCTAAATTTGGTGTTAGTTTATCTTTATTTATTATTTTTTTTTGTTTTGTCATTACTATCTTTCCATCATTTTATTTTATTCTCTTTTTGAAAAACTTCAGTTAGCACCCCTCCTCTCTCCAAATTATAACATTATCCATAAATTTTGTGAGAAACTTCATTTTAGCCTAGAAACTTTTGCAAATCAGTCCTCAAACCGAATTTATTTCTTTCAATTTCTACAATTTACTTTTCACATTTATTTTAAATGGTCGGTTCTACCGCCGACTGTTATTTAAATTTTGTTTATTTATTTATTTATTTTTGTTTATATAGTCAGTTCTACCGCCTAACATTTCAATTTCAGTTAATTTATTCTTATACATTAATTTGTTTAATTTTTATGCTTTATTATATGGCTGGTTTTAAAATACCGCCTAAACAGTTTCTTTTAATTTCTTTGTTTATGGCTGATTTTAAAATACCGCCTAATATTTTGTTGATTGTTTCCTTTAATTACTTTATTTTTATGGCTGATTTCACCGCCTAATTTATTTATTTTTATTTTCAGTTTGTTTATTTTTATTTCACATTTTTACTTATCTAATTTCCAATTTATTTTTATTTCTTCAATTTTCATTTAGCGTTTTATGTATCATTGGTTTAGTAGACATCATTAGCATTGCATGTGTCGTTGGTCTCGTACAAATAGTGGCAGATTAATTAGGAGATCACCTTCACCACCCTTAGATATGACTAACATAGGAGCTGAAAATTTTTCAGAGCACGAAGATAAGCAAGCCTTGCAAAATCTTCATGAACAGCCTAGGACCCTTAGAGACTTCATGCATCCTACTAGAACAAGGTCACCATCATGCATAGTTTTTCCTCCTGATGCATCACGTTTTAATTTCAAACCTGGTATCATTCAACTTCTTCCTACTTTTCATAGTTTTGAGTCTAAAAATCCATATTTGCATTTAAGGGAATTTGAGGAAGTCTGTAACATATGTACTGATCAAAATTGTAGCATGATTATAATTAGGGTTAAGGTCAGGATCTATCAGAACTTAGAATGAAATGCAAGTACAATTTTTGAAAAATTTCTTCCCACCCTACAGAACAAATTCTTTCAAAAGATAAATCACCACCTTCACTCAAAAATCAAGAGAAACCCTCTTCCAATGTTGGGATAGTTTTAAAGAACTACTTAACATTTGCCCACGTCACAGTTTTGAAACATGGAGATTAGTGTCTTATTTCTACGAAGGATTAACATCCCAAGGTAGACAAGTCGTTAAAATGATGTGTAATGGTAAGTTTAGAGATAAAAGTCCTGAAGATGCATTAGATTATCTTGACTATATAGCAGAAAATGCACAACACTGGGATACAATTGGTTCTTATGAGCCATCAAGTAAACCTCAGTCATCTCCATCTGGTGGAGGCATGCATAACCTTAGGGAAGACCATGATTTTCAAGCCAAATTTGCATCCTTAGCTAGAAAAGTTGAAGCATTAGAGTCGAAAAAGAATGATCATGTAAAGTCTGTTTAAAATATTTCATGTTATGTTTGCGATTCTACTGACCATTCTACGCAGAACTGTCCAACCTTGCCAACTCTGAGAGAAAGTTTGCATGAACAAGTAAATGTCGTTGACAATTTCAAAAGGCCAAATCCCAATCCATACTCCCAAACTTACAACCCTGATTGGAGAAACCACCCAAATTTTAGTTGGAGAATGACAATCATGCACAACTTTCACAACCAATTCCTCCACGTCAAAATTTCCAAAACTCCTAGAGTTACCCACCATATGTCCTACCACCAAGAAAAACTCTGGAAGACACATTGCATTCATTTATTGAAAAATAAGAGTCGATCAATAACCAAATGATGCAAACCTTAACCAATTTGATATAAACTATCGCCAAACTTACATATGCTCTGACCATGCATGAAAAAGGAAAGTTTCATGCTCAACCTGAACCAAACCCCAACTGTCAATAACATCCTCAAATGGGAAATTCATGAAACCAAAATATGAGCCAAGTCAAATCGGTTATAACCCTTCGTGCTGGTAAAGTTATCGAAAAACATATCCTGGACCCTTGTGAAACTAGTAAAGATTTAATAACCTTTAAACCATGAAGAAATAACCAACTCTCCTCATGTACCCTCATTTCCTCAAGCACTAATCAAGCCAAAAAAATCAAACCATAGTCCAGCAATTTATAAAGTTTTTAAACAAAGGTCAACATTCCTCGGCTAGATGTCATTAAACAGGTGTCTTCTTATGCTAAATTTCTGAAAGATCTGTGCACGGTGAAAAGAAAACATAAGGTGCAAAAGAGAGCTTTTTCTAGTAGAACAAGTAAGTTCCATTCTCTCAACCAATAGTGCTTTGAAATATAAGGATCTTGGCTGTCCTTGCAACTATTTCTTGCATTATTAGGGATCATAAAATTGGACATGCTCTACTTGATCTTGGTGCCAATGTTAATTTGTTTCCTTACTCAATGTACCAACAACTCAATCCTGGTGAGTTAAAACCAACTTTTACCACTCTTTTACTTGCTAATAGATCGATTAAGATTCCAAAATGAATAATTGAAGATGTATTAGTCCGAGTCGATAAATTCATATACCCTATGGATTTTATTCTTTTGGAAACAGAGCCAATTGCTAATGAATGCAAACAAATTCATGTTATATTGGGTCGACCATGTTTAACTACTGCTAATGCTTGGATTAATTGCAGGAATAGAGTAATGAATTTATCTTTCAGCAATATGACATTGGAACTTAATGTGTTCAACATGTGTAAAAAACCTCACCACCAAGAAGATGATGATAATGAGAATGAGGAGATTAATCTCATCGAGCCAATCATTGAGGAACACATTCAGGATGAGAATTTTGTTTTGCTGGTTCTTTTGAATCAAGTAAAGAATTAAATTGTGATACTGCTAACATATGCTCTACACTTGATTCAATGTTGGTACTTACAGGTAACGATGACCAATCAAACTTTGAAGATATGGTACAACCTGAAAAACCAAACGAAGAGGAAGCACCATAGCTCGAATTAAAGCCCTTACCGGAAGAATTGAAGTATGCCCATCTTGGAGAGCAGCAAACATATCCGGTGGTAATTTCTTCCCAACACACGCATGATCAAAAAGGTAAGTTAGTGTCTGTACTAAAAAGGCATAAACTACATTTGGTTGGACTTTAAAAGACATAAAAGGCATTAATCCTTTAATTTGCACACACCGAATACACTTAGAGGAAAATGCCAAAACAACCCATCAACTACAAAGAATACTAAACCCTCATATTAAAGAAGTGGTAAAGAATGAGGTCCTTAAACTCCTAGATATAGGAATTATATATCCTATCTCTGATAGTAAATGGGTAAGTCCAACACAAGTAGTATAAAGAAATCTAAAATAACCGTTGTAAAAAATGAAAAAGGTGAACCAATCCCAACATGAATTCCATCTAGTTGGCGCATGTGCATTGATTACAGAAAATTAAATGATGCCATTAGAAAAGATCATTTTCCCCTTTCATTCCTAGACCAAATTCTCGAGAGAGTAGTTGGACATCCCTACTACTGCTTTCTTGATAGCTACTCTAGTTATTATCCAATCTCTATAGCCTTAGAAGACCAAGAAAATACCTCATTCACATGCCCATTTGGAACATTTGCATTTAGGAGAATGCTTTTTGGACTTTATAATGCTCCTACAACATTTCATAGGTGCATGCTAAGCATTTTTAGTGACATGGTTGAAAATTGTCTATAGGTTTTTATGGATGATTTAACTGTATTTTGTAATTCTTTTGATACATGTCTTGATAATCTAGAAAGAGTTTTGAAAAGGTACAAAGAAAAAGAACTAGTTTTAAATTGGGAAAAATGTCATTTCATGACCACTTCTGAAATTGTCTTGCGCCACAAAGCCAAAGTTGAAGTCATTTCAAATTACCCTCACTAAAGACAATTAGAGAAATCTGTTCCTTTTTAGGACATGCAAGATTTTATAGGAGGTTTATAAAAGACTTTAGTGTCATAGCTAGACCACTTTGTAACCTCAAAGACACACATTTGAATGGACTAATGATTGTCAACAAGCTTTTGAAAAAATAACTAGTCTTTTGACATCAACTCCAATAATGCAACCCCCTGATTGGTCTTTACCTTTTGAGCTAATGTGTGATGCTAGTGATTATGTTGTTGGTGCTTGGGATAAAGAAAGAAAGGTAAGCCCTTTGTTATCTATTACGCAAGTAGGACTTTAAATAGTGCGCAAATGAATTACACCACAACTGAAAAGAACTACTTCCTGTAATATTTGCACTGGATAAATTTCATTCGTATTTAATACTATTGTTTATTCTGATCATGCTGTTGTGAGATATTTAATATCGAAATAGGATGCCAAACCAAGGTTAATACGATGGATTTTGCTACTTCAAGAATTTAACTTAACAATCAAGGATAAAAAGGGCGCTGAAAATGTTGTTGTAGATCATCTTTCAAGACTTACAAATGATTCTTCAATTGAAACAACAATCATCAATGATTCTTTTCTTGATGAATTTTTGTTTTCTATAAACAAACTGCCTTGGTATGCTAATATTGTTAATTATCTTACAACATGTAAAATGCCATTGGTTAGGGGAAAGGGGTAGTTGATGTAAATTGTAAATAGGTGTGTTTATTTTTTATTTTTAAAACACCCAAAAAACCAATAACAACAAAATTTTATTGTGTCTAGGATGACTATGTAAAGAGTCACAACTTTTGAGATGCATCTTAATAGTCCTATTGTATTATATTTTGATTTTAAAATTCATAGTAAGTTGTTTTTTTTCGTTTTCTTTGAATTACTCAAATTTGTGAACTCTTTATTTGGTTATTAAGTCATTTTGTTGTTTATACATGTATTATTAAATCATTCGTCACACACACACTATGACACATACTAGTGGGTTGTAAGAAATTTTTTTTAGCATTTAATTCTTTTGATTTATTAGGGATAATATCTAAGGTAGTAGAAGTGTATATTGCCAAAAAAAAAAGAAAAAAGAAAAAAAAGAAAAAATTGAATGTGTTTAATTTTGTTATATCTAGAACCCGAATAATTAAGTTCGTAGGGGTGTCTTAATACCTAGTGCCCTAAGGCCAACTAGTCTGGGAGTCACTGATCTAAAGCTCGCTACATGGGTTATAGATATATTGTTTTCTTATTTATTAAAGACCCGAGTAATTAAGTCCGTAGAGGTATCTTAACACATAGTGCCCTAAGGCTAACTGGTCTGCGAGTCACTGGCCTAAAGCTCGGTACATGGGTTAAAAATGTAATTTCTAATGAGTTTTAGAATGAAAAAGTTGTTTTCTTTTAATGAAGCCCATTGGTATTGTGTTAATTACTTGAGCACAAAAGAAGGTTTATGATATTCTGGATAATGAGTGAATGACAAAGAGTTAGAAAAATTTAGGAGAGTTTATTTATTTGGTAGTTTAGAGGATAGATGAACAACTATTAACTTGCATGCGAATTTTGTAAATCTTAATTTAATATCATAGCCCGGTTTTCCACGGAAGTGGTAAATGTGATAAGTTTTTCTATTCCTTCAGTGATAACAAGAAAGCACTTTCTCATCTATCATGGCATCATCATCTTCAGAATCCTCTATTGCCCCTAATCCTATTACTCTTTCATCTACTCTTTCTCTCACATCCTCATGTTCTAAACATACAGCCTCAAAAATAGAAAACTTGGTGAATACTCCTATATTCCAGAGTCAGCTCAGATAAGTGAATCATCCATGCCCTTAATTAACCTATACCATCTTTACAAACGACCAAATTCTTTTACCCGAGGTATCAAAACTCTCATCTGGACCAAACGACCTCTTCTAAAAGAATACATCCAGTCTTCCCGATTGGATCAATGTTCAATTTAGTCCACCAAAGCAGAATAATACGTAACCCATGAAATACCTTCTGAGCTTATAGCCACCTGGAAACGGGAAGGTTATACTCACCTTCACCTTGGGGGTATCAGACTAATCCTCACCCTTCATGGCCGAAAAGGCTTACCAGTAACTGTTCGGTTAGCCCTTCTTGATACCCGTTTTAAAGAATACCAACATGTTGTTATTGGCACTATCCTTACAACCCTTCATGCTGGAAGCGCACTACTTACTTTCTACCCAAATTTCAACCTCTCTCTTCAAGATCCCAATCTACCCACAGCCTTAAGAGTTCAGATCCAGCTTCAGGGAGCTGAACAGATTGTATCATCCAAGATGGCAATGCTGCACCATCAGTTGGTATACCGACTTCAGAACCATGCTCTTGATCTGCCAACTCCACATACATCAGCTGAGGCTTTAATGATCTTAGCTGATACAGAGTCTGTACCAACCATCGTACAGATCCCAAAACAAGATCTGCTCAAGCTCATGCCACTTGAATGGCTTTCTAATTATGAGAAGTTCCACCAAAACTCTCAGCCTATCCAAACTTCAAAAGCCTCTTATGAAAACCGTCTGGATGGAACTGTCCGGATGACCTTTAAGCCTCCTGCAGAACAAGCCCCAAGACTTTCTTTTTCCTACTCTTCGATGATTACTGTTGTTTCCACAAGTCAGGAGGATATTCCCATTTCTGCTTTCAAAATAGATGGATATCCTATCTATCCTGCCGAACGCAATGGCCATTTCTTATGGGACACTTCTGAGGCCCATACGTGTGACCCCGGCTGTCCCTGTCTGGATGATTATGATTCAGACGACGATTATCTTGTACGGCGGAGACGAAAGAAAAAGAAGAAACTTGTTTTTGCAAACACCCCATGTCATACTTACCCTCCTCACATGCCAGATGAACCTGACTTTCAACGTCCCTTACCAGTTTATAATAAAGGGCTCAAATACTTGCAAAAGATGCAGGCTTTTTCTTGCAAACCTCAAACATGTGTACCCCCTAGTCCACCTATGGTTTCTCCCTGTATGATGTTTTCAAGTTCTTCATCTTCATACCAAACACACTTTCCAACACTTGGAAAACAAACTAATCCAAGTACAAAGGTTTCCTCACAACCTTATGTACAATCCCCAGTTACCCCTACTGGACAATTGGAAGAACCTCGCCCTTTTGAAGTCGTCCTCAATTGGCAGACTTAGAATGCAATAACACAAAATGTTGTTTTGTAAAACCTTGATCATAGGGTTCAATCGGTTGCAACTCAGGTTTAGAACACAGATAAAAAAATTGACAACATTACTGCCCAGCTTGAACAGATGTATACTGATCTCAAGAACAGAGTTACTCAACTTGACTCTGAACTCAGGAAGATGATCCAACAACGATACTAGGGTCCTGAATTTGATCAAAAAGAAGCTGAGATTCATAAACTCCAAGCAGAATTATCTAGAATTGACTCTAAAAAACAGCAACCTTCGATGTTTGCTCCTACATAACCTTTGCCCAGACATACATCCCTAAATACGTATCCACCTTTTTGCACTCCGTCCTTATGTGGAAAACCCTATGATTATTCCAAAACATTCAGCCTTATCTACAAGTTATTTCAGTCCTCTTAAAAAACACAAGCCTCAACCTCTGTACCATCTTCCTCTACAACACCTCCTAAACAACCAACCAGAGTAGACACTCCTCCAACTTCAAATCCTCCCCCACAAGCGAAGGATAAACATCCTACCCAACCCAGTCAACTATATGCTGCCCATTCAGTCACTTTACTGCACTTAACTTCTCCTTTTGAATCTTCTGATTCTGGATCAAAAATAGTAAATGAATTCGATTCTGCCTCAGATTCGGAAGCTGAATTTGCGGATATTACTAGGGATGGCAATGGGGCAGATATGGGTTGGATTTACTCTACTCCAGATCCGTCATGAATCCATATTTTTTGCTTCATATCCAGATCCAAAAAAGAAATAAATATCTATATCTACTCCAAATCCGAAAAAAAATTAAAATCCAAATATGCTCTAAATCTGTCATGAATTCTAAAATTCAGTAATAAAAAAGTAATAATTTTTTAGATTGAATATTGAAGGCTAAAATGTATTGATAACAAATAAATTATATAATTTTTCTCAAAAATATAATAAATATTGTAGCTTATACTTTTACCCCAAAACAACAAATAAGAAAGATAATAAAATATCATTCAGAAGTAATTACAGGAGTAAGATCAATCTAATATTCTATTGTCTCCTCATCATTCTAATATCTACAATACACCTACCCTCATTCCTACAACATTAGATAATGACATATAAATTAAATATGATTTATATTCAGTCCTTTATTATTTTTATTATGACCATATTTGACTAAATATATGAATAACTATATTCCTTAAAAATTATTTGGCTAATATAATAAAATAAATTGCTAGGTTATATTACTTGGCTTGCAATTTGAATATTGCATGTACATGCTTTGGGGCTGACTGACCTTTAAATTTACAAAACTAACCTTTAAGTTTTAAGAGTTTAAATGCATGGTAAATACTACTAATATGCTATGAATAAAATTTATTATCATTATAATTCCACAATTGTTAAGAAACGTTTAAAATAAAATAAAATTAAATTAAAAGATGAGTGGATATAGATATTGATTTAGATATTAAGATAGATCCAGATCTGCTCCAGATCTGTCTTAGATCCGCACATCGATATCCAAATCTGATCTGATTGGATTTGGATCACGTGGATCTTGGATCAGATCCAATCCATTGCCATCCCTAGATATTACCAAATTGCTCATGGCCATACCATCCACTGGTTCCAATGATCCTTCTCCATCAGAATTCCCACCTGATACACCCATAGTGGAGGAATCAGATGAAACGAGCACAATTCCTCCTAATCGACCTGACACGGCTCCTAAACCCTCAAATGGTCCTTGGTTCACTCTTGATGACATCCCTAAGGCGAAATGGCCCTCACGGTTACAGGAATTTACGGCCTGGATCGACGTCCAAATGCTTAGGCCTGGTTTATCAGTCTAATCAGTCCTGAGAGAATTTAGTTCCAGATTTCTTGGTTCACTAAGAGACTGGTTCAACAGTCTTGGTCAATACAGACAATTGCAGTTCATACAAATTCCTGACGTGGCCACAGCACTAGGCCTCTTGTATGAACAATTCATCGGAGAAGCAGTCCCAGCAAATGAATTGGCGCGAAAAGAATATTTTCAAATGAAGTGTTGTTCGCTTCAACAAAAAGATTTGGATTATCATTACAAGCGCATGTCAACCCTGTTCTATAAACTAAATGGGTTTAATGACCCAACACTCAAACATGTGTTTGTAGCCTCTTTGCCAAAAGAACTTCAGCCTGAATTACAACGGCAAGTAAACCTCCACCAATTAGACATTTCCAACCTGTCTTTTGGGAAAATCTATCAACTAGCAATGAGCTGCTTTGAACGTCTATGTGAACAAAAACCGTCAACCATTCAAAAGTGCCTGCAAGAAACCTCATCTGAAGATTAAGTGTAAAGATGAAAAAGACTCACCTGCTCCTCAAAAAAGAAATCCCATTTCGAAAAAGTCTTCTCCAAAAAGAAGTCTTATTCTAGACCAAAGAAACCCTACTGGTTCTTCAAAAGGAAAGATCCATTCTCTTCTAAGAACCCAAAAAATAGTCGTCATTTCATATGCAAAAAGAAAGGGCATTTTGTAAAAAATTGCCCAAATAAGCCGGCAAAGTCCAGTCGTCTTCTCCATCATTTACAAACCTCCTCTGTCATATCTGCCCATGATGATATTGAGTCCTTGTTTTCAGAACAAGAGAGTGCCAATGAAGAAACAGTCTTTGCTCTCGAAGAGACATATACTTAATTCATAATAAAATTAATGGGAAAATAATTGTAATTTATACAATTAAAAGAGTGGATCCATAACCCTAACTAATTTAATTTCATAGTTTCTCTCAAATTAAATTGCATATATTTAAATTTTATTTTAATTTTTAGAAAACTTAAATAAACAAATTAAATCTTTTCTTTGTGGATCGACTTTGGACTCACCAAGATATAGTATAACTAGGTACTCTTATACTTGGGAGTAAATTAAATACTTTTAAGTCGTGTCAACAAATAAGCCTATTCTCACATTAAAGTCTGACAGATAGACTTATAAAGACAAGAAAAAAAAATCAATAGCATCACACTAGAAAAGTTAAACAAGATGCTCTCAAATAATCTCTCTTTCCCATTTTGTCTTGTACCAAAATATACTCCCCTTTTATAGAGATAGGTGAATCACATGTAATGAAAAACCTAATCTTCTCAAATATTCATCCTTTAAGCCTTCAAATATATAAAAGCCCTTCATAATAACATAGAAATATTATATCTTTGACATCTCTTAATAATCTTGATTAAATAAATTAATTCCATCTTGATTTTCAAGAATCAGGCCAACTTCAATTTGATATCCCCAAGATATTATTTGCTTAACTCCAGCAATATCTTTCATGTAGAGATTTATTTATCTTCATTTACTTTGATCTTGTGGTCCCCAGAAAGAATAACGCCCAAGTCTCCTATTTCTTCCATGGTTCATGCCAACTTTAACAAGTAGACTCATCTCGTACATTTCCCTTGTGCTAAAATATCTCTCTACACACTCATGTAGACCCATACATCTAATATGTAAAACCCTAATTTGCCTATATCTGCTCCCATTCTTAGGCACTATTATATTGTAACACTTGACATAATCTAAGTTATATAAGTATTATATTATTAATGAACACTCAATGATTTGCGCAATGAGGATGCCAATATGTGTTTGTATATTTATGTTGTTATAAAAATGCCAAATACATACTATAAAATTCAAATTAATATTGGTTAATTTTCTTCCTATTAAGATAACACTCCAAATGTCCGACGATCTTTCTATACCATATCCATACTGCTGTAGATTCATCTTCATTGCATGTACTATGTTACTAACAAAATATTGTTTGTTGACATGTCATGGCTAGTTCATACAGGGAAAGAAGAAAAAGGAAAATAAATTACCATAATACTTATAAATATATTATAAAAAAGTAAGGGGCCAAATGATTTTTGACATTACAAATGACAAAAGATGGAATTCTATGCCATTCTAGTTGTCGCGGTAGTAACATAGTTTTTTTCCATAAGTGAAGGTAAGAGTAGGCTAACATGGGCTGTAGTACGGGTAAGTTTTTTGAAAAAAAAAATTTAATTAAAAGTTGGCGTTTATTAAAACTTGCATAAGATAAAAATAAAACTAATAATTACTATCAATTTCTATCTTCCCCAAACCATAAAACTCTCCCATGTATCAATTGAATCCAAAATCCAAAATCCTCAAAACTCAACTGTCTGAGTCATGAAGTGCTGCCCTATGAGTGACGCCTAGTCATTGTGCATGGCTTGCACCCACATGCTCAGTCTCTCACCACAACAAAAGTTCCGAATGCCCAGTTTCTATCTCTCAATGCACCGGTTGGTATGTGTCATTTTGTATTCTAAATTTTAATGTATAGAATAGAATATGATAAATGATAATAATGGCATACAAAGTGGAAGCTGCTAATTCATCTTCTTAAAATTACAAAATAATAGATTAGTGGATTAATAGAATATGATAATAGATTAATAGACTATGATAAATGATAATGATGCATAGAAAGTGGAAGTTGTTGATTCATCTTCTTAAATTGATACCATAAGACTAGCGAGAATACGTGGCGTTTTTATACCAGAACTATAACAGTTAAAACTGTACTTTGGACCAGTAGTCCGCAAGTTCGGGTTTCCAGCCGATATACCTCTGAGATAAAAAAAACTTTAAAACATTTTTATCTCGGGTTATATAACCCAAAATAGACTTTCCTTGAGTCTAAAACAGGGTACCAAACTAGATAAGAAATTATCAAAAGTTTTTTGATGCACAGGATCCCTGCAAGAGGCAAGTGCAGAGCATACTTTCTTAAGTTTCAAAATGAACAGATGGAAGTTTTCTTCTTATTTTTAAAATTGTTAGAGCTTCATTGACAGAGAGAAAAAGAGAAATTAGAAACTCATGATTATATAAAGCTAGAGATCTTATTATTTTCCGCTATGCTTCTAACAAAGAGAAGCTGAGCTTAAATAGGAGGAAAACCAAGGAAAAGGATAGGACAGGGCCCCTATCACTTTTCTAAAAGCAAAGACATAATTACAAGCGACAAGCTTTTGAAAAAGTAAAAGCAATAAAGACAAATTAAAGCATGACTCATGCTTTAATTATTACAAACTTTGAAAAAGTAAAAGCAATAAAGAAAAATTAAAGCATGAGTCATGCTTTAATTATTACAAACTTTGAAAAAGTAAAAGCAATAAAGAAAAATTAAAGCATGAGTCATGCTTTAATTATTACAAACTTTGAAAAGTAAAAGCAATAAAGACAAATTAAAGCATGACTCATGCTTTAATTATTACAAACTTTGAAAAAGTAAATGATGCCATCTTGCATGAATCACGGAGATGAGAGATTCATGTAGTCTTCGTCAGATGAGCTGTCGGTCTCATCTTTATCTTTTTAAAAGAGGACTTTGAGTGATGGACATGACATTTCTGGTGGATGTTCATGATCTGGGCGACAGGGTGGCCAAGGGCAAAATATTTTGCGCCAAGAAGAGGATGGGTGTTCCTTGGAGCCGGTTGGTGTGCTAGAACTGGCTTTATTTGTTGGATCGTCTGAGGCATGTGTTGGTGGAGTTTGTTGGAGGTTTTGAAGATGTTGACTTAATGGCAAGAATGCTTCCCATGGGTCTTGTGCATCTTGGTATAGAAAATCAGTGAAGTCTGGTTTTTCTTCCTTGATGATAATGCCCGTGGATTTAGGTTTTGAAATTGCTGAAGGAGTGGGGATCATGATGATATCATGCTGTGGACCGAGGGAGGTGTGAGAAATGTCTCTGTGTGGAGCAGGTTGGTGATTCAGTTCACAAAGGAAATTATAGAGTTCCTTTTGAACTTTATCATCTTGTTCAAGGATGGATGGGTGAGGTGTGGTGAACCATTCAAAAACTTGATCTTGAGTCTAGAAGAAGTGTGTGTCTGGGTATTGGAAGTATGGCCTATGAATAATGAACACAGATGTGAACATTTTTGCTTCTGATGCTGGCATACGTTCCAAATTATGAAATTATAACAATTGTTGGAGTTTCTTTCTCCACCATGGAATTGGAGAAAACCATTCAAGAAGTGTCCAGATGAGTGAGCTTGATTTGTCTGGATTGAACAAATGTTCTAAGGTGGCTGTTACTAGAACAATAAGTTTAGTGGCATAGAGGACAGTTAGGCACCAGATGTACCATAATTAGTCTTCTGAAATGTCTCTAGAAGGATCCAGGGTTAAACCTGTAAGAAACAAGTTTTCTAGATGGAAAGTGGAAAATGGAAATGAATCTGATAAGAGATAGGCTTTCATGAAAAACCTAAATACAGCTTTCTTTGCAAACTCTTGTATGGCAAAGACTGTGGTGAAAGTTTTCCCAAAGGGAAAATTTTTTTGGGTAAGAGCTTGTGAGGGGAGTGAAGTAGCCATGAAGATGACATGAAAATGGTGTTCTGAGGATATGAAGAATAAGGATTTATTTGGTTTAGAAAGTCTTGAGAGCATATCAAGAATAAGGTTGTGGTCTCCTTTTATATGCTTCACAGAGAAATCATATTTTGAAAACCAGTCTTTTAGCCTAAGCAACATCTTTTCTAGAACATGTTTGCCTTTGAAATTCATGATGATAGGAAAAGCTGAGTTGTCCATTCTGACAAGAAAGTGATAGTCGATAAGATGATACTCGAACTTTTGGATACCATGCTTGACAGCTAAAATTTCTTTGAACACACTGTGGTAATGGATTTGTGTGTCGGAGAAGTGTCCAATGGCATAGGCAATAAAGTGTTCTTTGCCATCTGTTTCTTCAAGGAGGATGGCCCCCCATGATTCGTCACTTGCATCAGTCTGCAATATTCGCCTGCCATCGGTGATGAGCTTTAATGGTGGCGGATTTTGCGCAATTTTCTTTAAAGTTATGACAGCAAGTGTGTGGTTTTTGTTCCACAAAGGTGGATTCTTTTTCAGCAGGGCTGACAGCTGGCGGGTGTGATGATCAATATTAGGAATAAAATCCCTAATATAATTAATAATACTAAGGAACGGCTGGGTTGGCCTTTTGAAAAGATTCTGATCTAGAAAGTGGATGAGCTCTTGAGCAATGTGCTTTCCTGGCTGATAGTGGCCATCTTTGATAGTCATTCCAAGGAATTCAATGTTATTGGTAGCAATTGTGCTTTTCTTAGCGGATAATATGATCCCATGAGATTGAATAATATCAAAGAATTGATTTAACAAATGGCGATGGTCATCTTGTGTACCTGAAAACAACAAAATATCGTCAATGTAAATTAATGCACTATACAAAATGGGTTGGAAGATTTGGACCATGGTTTTTTGGAAAATAAATGGGGCTGTTTTAAGACCAAAAGGTAAAACTGTCCATTGATAGTGGGCATTGGGAATGCAGAAAGTAGTTTTGTAACGTTCTGAAGGTTTAATTCCAAGTTGCCAAAATCCGGATTTAAGATCAAATTTTGAAAAAAATTGAGCATTTTTTAGATAAGTGAACATGCTCTGTCTTTTTGGCAAAGGGAATTTGTCATCTTGTAAAAACATGTTTAGAGGTTGATAGTCAATGACTAATCATTTTTTTCCTCTAACAATCTCAGAATGTTTTTCAACATAAAAAGCTTGACAAGCCCATTGAGAACTAGTGGGTTCAATAAGACCTTGGGCCAGCAACTGAGAACATTCCTTTTGGGCTAGGACTAAGTCGGAAGGACTCATTCCTGGATGGGTGGCTTTGGTTGGATTGACATCTTCATTCAACTTGAAAGGCAATTGAACAAAGAAATGTGGATTTTTCCACAGAGGATTTGGATGGTGAAAATCAGCATGAGTTTTAGGACAATATTTCAAAAACTTTGTGAAATGTCTTGGAAAGGCTGAGAGGTTTCAGACAAACCATAAAGCTTAAGAACATTGGTGAATGGTTTAAACATGGACTTGACTCGAATTCCAGTATGAATGATTTGGATGTGTTTTATCTGGTGAATGATATCAAATCCTAACAAGATGTCCTTATTAGGCAGATGAGAACCGATGACTTTTGTCCAGATAACACAATTTGGAAAGATTTGAATACCAATGGGTTTTTTGGTAATCAACTTGGTGGTGAAGAATTTTCCATTGACGGCTTTGAAATTTTCTTCATAATGTTGCCAAGACTGAGATGGAAGAATGTCTGGGTTAATCATACTTCTTTGGGCTCCGGTATCAAGAAGTCCAATGGCGAGAATTGGTCTTTGGAATTTGGAAGGTAAGATTTGGAGTTTTATGGAAGGGATAGGGATGGTAGTGTTTAAAGACAAAAGTTGTTGGTGAAAAATAGTTTGAAACTCATCATTTTCAGAATCATCGGATGAGTTTTGCAGTGCGAACATTGTTTCATCAATAGGCTCCTCTTGTTCTGAGAAGTAGAACTCAATTTCATCTTTGTGAGGAGAATAATCAGTGGTAGCCTGTAAATGTTCAAGAAGTCTGATTGCTTTGTCTTTTTTGTTGGGGCAATCCTTAGCATAATGACCTTTCTTTTTGCAAATGAAGCATCTGCTTGACTTTCTCCTTTTCTGTTCTCTGAAAGAACTAGATCTTTTCCTAAAAAACCTGTATGATTTTCGCCTGGATTTTGATCTAGGAAACGAATCTGGATTATTGAATTTTCGGAAATGCTTTTTCTTTTTGGTGCTGCAATCACAACCTTTCTTTTTCTTGCATTTGATCTGTAAGTAAGGCTTTTTACAAGCACTTCGGAAAGGCTCTTTGTCTTTTAACAGTTCTTTGAAGAACTATTTCTGTTCATATAATTTTTCCAAACATCCTTTGGCGATCTGAAAGATCTTTCCTAAGGAAATGTTGTCAATGGTGAGATTGAGACTCGTAAGCTGTCTTCGTATGTCTGGTTGCAATTCTTCAGGTAATGATGCTAGAAATACATGTTTGAGAGTCGGATCATTGAACCCATTAAGCTTATAAAACAGGATTGACATTCGTTTGTAATGGAAATCAAGATCTTTAGAGTTGAGGGAGCAGCATTTCATATTGAGGTGGTCTCTTCGTGCAGCTTCAAAGACTGCGGCTGATTCTCCAATGAATTGTTCGTGAATGACAGAAAGAGCAGTTGAGACATTAGGTAGTTGCACAAACTGTTGAATATTGACTTTTTAAAATAAGTTTTTAGCTTATATTTTTATCAAATTTTTAAATAAAATAATTAATAATTCTTTAATGGGTTATTATTATAGATTCAATGCTAAACTAGCCAAAAAAATTTATTTTTTCGAGAAAGTAGGTGACAATCAATCATTCACCAAGTCTTTGTCTTTATCTCAAGTTAGTACGCCAAATTCTAGTGGGCAATACACTTTTATGTCTCAAAGGTTTGACATTGAAGAAATTAGAATACTTATCTGGAACATGATCTTGGATTACATCATTAAAAAGGGCAATGTAATGATATTCAAAGGGAGTACATCAAGATGGAACCATGTCAGCCTAAACTACGGATTATCCACTAATTAATGATGGCATACAAGAATTTAGATTTCAGTATCATTAGTTCAAAAAATTTCTATGGCTTGAGTACTTTGAGGTAAAAGATAGTGCATTCGTTATTGAAGGTTTTCAAGTTAGAAGAGAGTCAATAGTGGAAAAAAGGTCCCCCTTTTTAAAGTATGAAGGGGGTTTTCATGCTCATCATAATAAGAATATGCAAAGTTGGGGCTACTTAAGGAACCCAATTCAACACATTGATAGGTTAATAAATGCTAACAAGTTTTAGAGATAGTTTACGGTTGAAGACCTCAATTTTTGTTGTTAGATGGTTAGGAAAGCAAGCTTGTACTTCTAGAGGTCATGATGAATTAGTTAAATCAAAAAATTGAGGAATTTCCATAGAGATGATAAAGCATTCAGCAAAATTTAGTAAAGAAAATGTTGAAGTTGTCTTAAAAAATGCTCCATCATATGCTAAGTATACATCATCTGATATTCAAAATGAGCTTTTAAATATTCTTGCAAAGTGCAAAACAAGATACGTAAGGAACTTGGAGATGATAAGTTTTGTACTTTAGTAGACAAAGTACTTGATGAATCTGATAACTAGCATGTGGTGTATTCAAGAACATTTTTTTTTTTGAGGTTGTCAATGTCTTGGAAACTACAATAGTAACATTGAAAAAGAAATATGTAATGTCCTTGTGGAATATGATTTTTTAACTGAAGATATCTGAGGGCAAGGGTAAGAAGGTGCTAGTAGCAAGCGGGGTGCATGGAATGGATTGCAAGCATTACTTTTGAAAGACTGTCTATATGCATATTATATATATTGCTTTACACATCAACTACAACTTGGTTTAGTTGCAACATCTAATGATTTGCTAGATGTATGGCTTTTCTTTTCATCATTGGGTTCAATTGTAAATGTTTTTACTTCATCTAGGTAAACATTTTTTTGAATTGAAATCTATTTGAGAAGCTGAAATCATAGATTTGATAGCTCCAAGAGAAGTTCAAACTAGTATAGAGACGAATCAAATTCATACTTTGCAACGACCTAGAGCTGCTCAGTGGAGCTTTCATTTCCATTTTGTCAGCAGGTTGCTTGATTTGCTCAGTGTTGTTCGTAAAGTTCTTAGGAAGTTGATAAAGTGCAAGCCTAACAATGGTATAGACGAAGTGTCTAAAGGTGCGATCAATTTGCATTTATTAAATAATGTTTAGGGGGTGAGTGATTTAATTTGTCATGCGTACAAGTGAAATCTCAATTCTCAAGAATTTTAAATGTTGTGCACTTACACTACTAGAAAAATGGTCTTTACTGACTTTAGAATAGTGTCAGAAATTACTTTCATTGACACTTGTTAATTGTGTCAGTAATCTGGGAGTCAGAAAAATAGTGACACTTGTAAGTGGTGTCAGTGATTACTATTACTACAGTATCACCGATATTATGACATCATAGTGTTAGTAGTTATTGATATTTTATTAGTGTCTATGATTACTGTTACCGTGGTATCACTAGTTAATTTATTTTAAAAAAATAAAAAATTGAATTGGATCATTGCCTATTGATTTATTGGTAAAATTAAAAGGCACCACAAAATAACAAAAAGAAATTGATTTATATTACAAAATCTTTCATTTCATATTTAAATATTATTAGTATATATTACAAATTCCAAAACTTCAATAACAAAAATATGAGATATCATACTCTCATAACTAAATAATCCAAATTCAATACATAACAATTTCTACCATCCAATCAAATGCCTACTACTTGTGGCTAAATTTAATAAATCTAGAAGCTAAATTAAGAAGGATGACTGCCTTTCACTCTTTGAATATGAGTAGTATAATTGCGTTATCACACCAGCAGCTTCTCCATTCAATAGACTGTATGGGTTAGGATATAAGTGAAGTTGAGGAATAAACACTTCAAACACATTGATCAAATCTGCA
Organism: Citrus x changshan-huyou; assembly: GCA_039657385.1. NCBI lineage: Eukaryota > Viridiplantae > Streptophyta > Magnoliopsida > Sapindales > Rutaceae > Citrus > Citrus x changshan-huyou. The sequence goes on along the minus strand of CM077554.1, from coordinate 16,497,954 downwards.
TATGAATACATGGAAAAGAAAAAAAAATTAGCTGCCAATATCCAACCATTAGAGAAACAACAATTAACAGAAATAAAATTATTTTGTTCGAAAGAAAAAAATATTCATAAGCTATTTATAAATAAACTCAATTATTCTCTTTTGGTAAAGGTTATATATATAGCAAACTATAGCAGACAATAAGTTTTCAATGTAATATCTACTTTCAGCACAAGCATGTTACTTTATCTACATATACCAAATGATTTTTGTGCATAGTTAAAAGCTATCACAAATGTTCTATTATAAATAAATCACCACTCATTTCCTCAATTTATTCATTCTAAAAGCTTATTTAACAAGGCAAAAAATAAGTCCTCAAACTGCAATTTCTTTAAACTGGGCATAAAATAACTATGAATCTCCATATTTATATTAGGCATAATAAAGTTTGGACATAAAATATTTCAATAATTTGAGAGTTCGATCCAAAATTATTACTACTAAAAGAAATAATATTTGCAAACTTAGTTAAGCCTTTATAAAATGAGTATAAGATTTATTATACTACTTAAATCTATTCATGTGGACCATTTAAAGAATATCACCCTAAATTGTAATTAAGTATTCATTAATTTTGCCTAATTATAAAACTTTAAGAAGATAAAAAAAAGTAGAATAAAAATATAATAATTATATATTTCCACTCACAAGTAATGTTGCTTTAACTTGATTGACATCATAACCCAAAATCACTTTAAACATTTTTCCTAAACCTAGAAAGGGAAAAAAAACAAACTTCAAAATATAATTATTATATATTAAGACATGCATATATAACATAACCATTTACTAGAATATTCATGGAATAATCCACAGTTCTTAAAATTAATATGCTACTCATATGATACAGTAAATTAATTTTCAAACTATTACTCATATGCTCATCATCCAAAATCATTTCTTGGAAGCCTTCAAAGTCTTAAACTAGGATGTCAAACTCAAACCAACACAAAACAAGAATGTCAAACTCAAATCAATCGCAAACCATAGAAATCAATAATCGGACTAATATTTAAGTTAAATTAGTTCAATTAAAAAGAATAGCTAACAAGCTCCTAGCTTTCTGGAACCACCCGGCTGGTCCTAAAACCATTCATTTTTGGGCTCCAACATTCAAATGGAAGCATAGCAAACATTGCAGACTTTTCAAACTACAATATGAAAAATTGGAAACTTTTTAGTGTCAATTTTGCAATGGCTAGGACGGGCTTGTATCAACTATCACGCAAAATCAAGCAAAATTAAAATGAATATGATTACCTTAAATAAAAAATAAAAAAAGGAAAAAGGAAAAGACTAACCTTTAAGAATAGTCCCAAATATAATGAAAAAAGATTTATGCCTTTGGTACTTTCTTCTCCCATTGCAATTCACAGTGTTGACACATTTTTTTTCTTGAAAAGTACTGCAAGTTAGTAGATTTATCACTAATCAGATTTAATAGGAAACATTGACAACTTGAATTTAAGATTTTCTTTAATTCAATTTGGAATGCTATGAAACTTACAAAACATAATTAGACATGTCAATGCACCACAAATAAAATTTCCAAGTCATTTGGACAACTCTACATTTGCTTCTCACATGATAAAACTATATAAGTTAAAATTGCATATGAAATTGTAAAAGTAGCAGCAGGTGTTTGAATATTTATTAAATTTAAAATACTAAATATATCAGAATGATACTTTCCAGATTTTAAGTGGACATATAAGTCAACAACATATTAAAATTTGAGGCTATTCCGATATCATTAGGCTAGTGTTTGATAGGATCAAAGATTAATGAACAGTTCTGTCAAAAGAAGTTACTGCAGAGGCAGCAGAGTTTGAAAAATCATTAAAAATAAATTACAAGTTCAATCAAAATAAAATTTTCCAGATTCGAAGTATGCAAATAGAAGTGTAGTTTATCCGAATTTCAGCTTATTCTAACTCTGTTAAACTATACGTTTGCAATATCAAACATGGTACATATGTAATTTCTAATAAAATTGGACAACAACCAACCATATTGAGAAATCCATTCAAAATCAAATATAAACCCAATTCATTCCAAAATTTCCAGAATTAAAATGTTCTCATTTAAACTTATTTTAATCAAACTTTCAAATCAATTGAAAGTCATTTAGTCAAGTTCGGAAACAACCAAGTTCACAACAACAGTCTATCAATCCTCAAATTTTCAGCATATTTTCGTAAACTATTAATTAATCTTTCACCTCAAAATCAAGTGTCCAGCAACTCGAATATCATCAATCCCCATATAATAATTTGAAATTCTACCGCCAAATGTGCTGATTAATCAAAAAACTGAAATCAAGATGAAGTACTAAATTGAGTAGAGGAATGATGTAAGAACCGAGAACGAAAAGGTTAGGGGTACTACCACCCAATATTCACATGGTAGCTAAGTATCAAAATTTAGCCAAATATATAATGATTATCTTGAGATCAACTAATCAATTCACAGCTCTTCCACAATGGGAAAAAATAGTACTCACCAAAAAAATCAACAATCGTATGGACAATACTCACCCATAATTTTATATTTATCAAGTCTAGAGTAAGTAAGATCGTAAGCTTATGCAATTCAATAAAGTAATAAAAAAATAATTATTTATTAATGGCGAAAGGATATACTGTAGTAACTATCTTACCCATCAATAGTACCCTTTAATTTGTTCACCATTACAATAGCAACTCAAGAGGCACCGTCCGTTCTTGAAACCACAAGCATAGAGGCCAAGTTCAAGAGAACAGAAGCATCAGATGTTTTCTGAAAGCCGGTGGTGTAATGAAGGCGGCGCCACATTTTTCAGCCATTGATTTGAAGTCGACAATCTAGATTTTCCTTGCCGCAAATGAGAAACCCTAAAATTAGTTGAATATAATTATATTGAATTTTAATCAAAATTAAAAGAGGAAAAGAGAAATTACCGAACGTCAATAGATCTTGACTTTCTGTTGGAACCTGCTAAAGAGTACTTCTTAGTTAAGGATCTGTACCACGTTCCCCTTTCATCTCCTTCACTTTCTTACCCTGAGGTCTTATCAACCTCTTAGTAAGGAAGATCTGGTTAGGACCCAGACGCCCACCCCCGGAATCCGAACTGGATTTCGTCAATGAGCTGCAAGGCTGGCTAATCGTACGCAGCAGGCTTGAAGACCCCTGGTTCTAGAAGGCACATGAGTCCGAACGCTATGTTGAATGTGCTGACACGCCGGAGTTGGCTGTTGGCACAACAGGGTGGTGCCTTACCGCACCGCAAGCGAAGTTCAAGCTCCGGGTCGGATTTGCCAGCGGAGTAGGAGGAGAAGGCTGGTGGGTAGAAATTTGTGGTTGTTCGTTAGGGTTTCGTGACTGTTCATCTTTCTGCTCTGATATGTCGTTGTCTCAGGATGAAGCGTAGTCCACCAAAGATATCTCTCTCAGTCTCTTCATCCAATCTCATCAAAAATTAGTTGGCGTGGTAGCTTACAAAATGACACTAGAGAAGTTTTGTTTTCTCTCAATTTTAATTTTAAGAGACTTCATGAGAGAGGCGGCGTTAGAAGTTTGGAGAAGTTTAGGTTTAGGTTTAGATTGCAATGGATATATTTTATATTTTAAGACTTTAATAATTAAACAAATAAAAATTTTTAGGCTCAGCAGTTTTGCTATTGAAAGTAAAAGTTTGAAGTTTAGAGATCTTGGGTTCGAGTTGAGGCGAAAACAAAAATAAAATGATAATTTTTTTGCTATTGATACCTTAGCGTCAATGATTTCTGATGTTTAATATACTGACACTATAATATCAGTGATCTATGATACTTGTTTGTTAAACACGGAAAATGCCCCAAATGCATGAAATTACTGATACTTTTTAATAAAGTGTCGCAAGGCAAGTGTCAGTAAAGACTATTTTTCTAGTAGTGTTAGTCTCAACAAAAAAAAAAAAAAAACTTTTTTAAAGCCAACGAGACAATGGTTGGGATTCAATTGAAAATGTAGTTTTACTTTGTGAAAGGAATGGAATAGAAAAGCCTAATATGAGAACTTGCCATGTAAAAGGCATAGGACGTTCTTGTCAGTAGAACGATTATATCATAGTTGTGCATTATCATCATAATATATTTATTGATGTACTAGATTTTCAGTTGATAGAGTTGAATAATAGATTTATTGAACAAACAATGAAACTTTTTGCTCTTAGTTCAACTTCAAAAACTAGTGATGCTTTTAAGTCATTTAAAATTAAAGGTATTTGTAGTCTTGCTAAAAGATTTTATCCCCAAGATTTTACTAAGATTAAGCTACAAGCTTTGAGAAGACAATTAGAATGCTTTGAGATTAATGGGCATTCCTTTCAAGAGTTTCAAAATATTACTTCTTTTTCTAAATTGTCTCGAATATTAGTTGGGACTAGAAAGTCACAAATTTACTTCTTATTTGATTGATTAATTTGTTTAGTGTTAGCCTTCTTGTTTCAACACCAAACAGAGAGGGCATTTTCTACCATGAAATTTATTAAGACAACATGTCTAAACAAAATAGAGAACGAGTTTCTTTTAAATTGTATTATTATTTATATTGAAAGAGAAATTCCAAACAATATTGACTTAGATGAGATAATAGATGAGTTTTCTTTTTTGAAGAATTCAGGATACAACTTCGTTGATAGTGTTTTTCTTATTTACCTTGTACTTTTATAGTTTTATTGTTAGTTTGGTTTTTTGCTTACAAGTAAATTTAATTTGAAAAAAAAAATCTAGCCCACTAAAAAAATAGCGCTAGCTTCGCCGCTGGTTTTTTCCATAAATATAATAGATGATATGTAAAGAAGTTTACAGGGACATGTTATTTTTATTGATATGTCGTTATCTATAAGTCAAAAATTAAAACACTTGTATTTGACAGTTAGATCCTATCAAATATAATATTAACAGATTTAGATGAAAAGTATTTCCTACAAAGTATTTCATAAAGGACAAGAGTTGTTTTAAACCGAGAGAGATATAAGAAATTCATTCAATAATTAATTGCAAAACTCACATGGTTATTTATACATAGTTTTCATCTACTTATCAAGTGGTGCGACTTAAGCGGTGTGCCTAAGATGTAACTCATCACGTAAAATATGATAGTAAAATCACATGAGATGTGCATAGGACGTGAAGCAAAAATGTTGAGATCAGCATCGCATATGCAAGCGGTGGGCCCTTGGATGCCATGTTGGTGTGCACGCTTGCCCCTTGACTCTTGTCTCAAATTAGTTTCGCATATTTGACTAATGGACAGTATCAACCTATTTCTCTTGCAGTAACAGAGAATCTAGGAAAGGTTCTGGGTAGTGGTTAGGTCATGATGACAGAGACCATGGAAGAAGATGCATATAGAGCAAATAAGGGCCACTTGTGTGTGTAATAATGAATATCAACAATTCAACATGTGGACACAAGTAATCGTCACCGGAAAAAATAGAAGGACATTTGAAAGCCTCCGTGCCCCATAGATATATCTACTGCAAAACTATGTTTTACGTCAACGAATGCTTTAGAAGGTATGCATTTAGACAGCATACGCCTGAAGGTGGCAAGAATAATAGCAATAATAGATCAGTGTCTGATGAAGTTAAGTGATAGATCTAAGATTTGCTTCTATAACTTATTGATCGTCACAGGTCATATAATGTTACTGTGTCCCTCTCTCCCTAGCACATGCTAGATTATTCTAACATTTACTTAATTTATATATTTTTCTTATACGTGCATTTTATGCTGCTTTTATATATCAATCGCATAAAATTAGTTTAAATATATTCTCAGTATTTTCTAAAAGTATATTTGTAACAATGCTCCTCCCCTCCTTAGTCCTTCCTTTACCATATCTTTCTCTTTTCGTTCTATTTTTTAAAAGGAAACATGACCTATGTAGTGATTGTAATGCAATTAAAAAAAAATGATCTTAATGATAATTATTTTTCTGAGCCATTTATCTGACTGTATAACAAGAAAAAAGATGAAGGGTAAAAAAATAAAACAAAATAAAGCCCTCTGCATGAAAGTGCATAAATTTCTAATGATTGCGCTAATTTTTCGGCATGAATATTGGACTTGGATACTGCAAAGCTTGCCGCATTTTGTCGTGTCATCCTCCTTTCCAAAGTGAGTATGTAGTGATGCGATTATTGCTTGTGCCCAAAAGAAGAAGGCAATTTTATTACGGTGATAATTAGACTCCTGAACTTTGAAGCGGATTTTGGGTAATTAATATGCATCTTTTTCAGTCAAACATATTGTGCCTCTTTTAAGTGTCAAACAAAACTAATTGTTAATGCCTTCTTTGGGCAACGGATGCAATATGTGAATTAGGGATGGCAATGGATTGGATTTGATCCAAGATCCATGTGATTCAAATCCAATCGGATCGGATTTGGATCGGTTTAAAATAGATTTGGATCGGATTTGGATATCGATGTGCGGATCTAAGACGGATCTGGAGCAGATATGGATATATCTTAATATCTAAATCCATATCCATATCCACTCATCTTTTAATTTTATTTTATTTTAAAAGTTTCTTAATAATTGTGGAATGATAATGATAATAAATTTTATTCATAGCATATTAGTAGTATTTACCATGAATTTAAACTCTTAAAACTTAAAGGTTAGTTTTGTAAATTTAAAAGTCAGCCAAGCCTCAAAGCATGTACATGCAATATTCAAATTGCAATCCAAGTAATATAACTTGGTAATTTATTTTATCATATTGGCCAAATAATTTTTAAGGAATATAGTTATTCATATATTTAGTCAAATATGGTCATAATAAAAATAATAAAGGACTGAATATAAATCATATTTAATTTATATGTCATTATCTAATGTTGTAGGAATGAGGGTAGGTGTATCGTGGATACTAGAATGATGAAGGAGACAATAGAATATTAGATTGATCTTACTCCTGCAATTACTTCTGAATGATATTTTATTATCTTTCTTATTTGTTGTTTTGGTATAGAAGTATAAGCTACAATATTTATTATATTTTTGAGAAAAATTATATAATTTATTTGTTATCAATACATTTTAGCACTCAATTTTCAATCTAAAAAATTATTACTTTTTTATTACAAAATTTTAAAATTCATGACGGATCTAGAGCAGATTTGGATTTTAATTTTTTTTTTCGGATTTGAAGCAGATATAGATATTTATTTCTTTTTTGGATCTGGATATGGAGCGAAAAATATGGATTCATAATGGATCTGGAGCAGATACGGATCTTGATTTTTATTATGGATTTGGATCTGGAGCAGAGTAGATCCAACCCATATCTGCCCCATTGCCATCCCTAAATCCAATAAAGAATTTTCTCAAAGAGAGGCTATAATTCCATGTGCATGCTCGTGGAGAATTTAATCGAGATAGATCCGACAACAACCAGATCCCAGATATGATATTCATTTTTGTTTTAAAATTACGTGAGATCATTTTATGATGTTCGAACTAAAAAGGTTCATTCTGAAAAATGGCAACTTTCAATGCACCTCATAAATGCACCCTTATTTAATGTCCAAAAATTAAACTTTAGAAAATGAAGGGTGTATTGATAAAAATTTTCGTGAATGTACGATGTTGTATGAGATTTTACATCATTAATAATGGGTTGTTGTGAACTCTTATCGTGCGTTTACTTTTAAAATTAAGAAATTTAAATCTAGAGTCGAAATTATTGTCCACGTTTACTTTGTCAAATAAAGGCTGAAATAGAAATTAGAATCGTGGGATCCATTCGAATTTGAAAATATGGAATGAGAGATTGATTCCCAAAGAGTTGGTGAGAATCAATCTCCCATTCTGAAGATTGAATATTTTGCCCCCCAAAATAAAAAATATCCATTTTGTCCTCAATTAAAAAATTATTATAATTAATCTAATTACTTTATATATTTTGAATTTATTATTATTATTGTTATTAATGATAAAATGATAATAATTAATTAATATATATTTAACAAAAATTAATAATAATAATGTTTGAATAAATAATCACAATAATTAAAATACAAAATAATAATTAAGTACTTTTTGCCAATTCCAATTCCAAGATGAAGTAAACACATTAATAGCAATTCAGCTCATTTCGATTACACTTTCTGTAGTTCAAATAAACAACTTATGCTAATTTTTATTTTTCATTCCATTTCAGCCCATACCCATTCCTAACATCACTATAACAAAAAGGATGTATGATAGCATCCAAAAACTGCTACCAAAGGTGATTTGTAGCATTTTAGGCAACGCTAAGTTTGCCTATGTAATTAAAAGTCTTACCATTTAATAGCATCTATTAAATGCTAACAATTCGAATGTACATAGCATTTAAAAATGGTTGCCAAATCTTATTTTACACTTCGTGCAGATGCAATGCTACTAAATTACATATATAACATTTAATAATGGTACCACCAGCCTTTCATAGCTCTTTGACGATGAAATTTTACTAATAGTTATAACATTTTGGTAATGTTATAGTCAATACAAAATTAAAAATAAAAATATAAGTAATGTAGCTGTTAGTAAATGCTATGGAAAATTTTGAATCTTTCTACAGTAGCAGTTGTAAAATGTTATGAATGTTGGTAAATGAAATAGCATTTTTTTTTATTTTTGTTCACCAAATGTAATTTCAAGTATCAAATGCTAAACAATTTGACATGTAATCTGTTATTCCTTTTAGGAAAAAAAATATAGATACCATATATTTCATTACTATAACTATAGATAAAGCATCCAAAATCACATGATCATATACCTCAAAGGACACAAATAGACCTATACAAAAAATTAAGTATGTTTAATCATACTTGCATTTTTTAACCCCTTAAATTACCCTAATTAAAGTTGCTATTGCATCCACAACTTGCCTTCTACTCTTTACAAAATATAATAAATCTTTGCAACCTGCATTATGAATTTAACACAAAAACATAGTTACATTTTGCTAATGAATGATGTTTTAAAAATGAAAAAAAAATAATGACTCATTAGTAAGTACAAATAAAAATAACAATATTAAAATCCAAAGCAATGAATACGAATATTTGTATCATAAGAGGAAAATATTTTATTCTTCATTAATCAAGAAAAAAAGGCAATAACATAATGATAAGCAATGACATAGTGATAAGAATATGCCAAATCACAACCCACCAAGATTAACATTCCAAACACATATGCCAATGGTGAAACCCTGGCATATGGCTCCCAGTAAAAATGAATAAATTAGCTATTTATCAAAATAACTGCTCCAAGAAAAAATAGACCAAAAAATTAACCTAAAACGTGTTAGCCTATATGGCTATAAAATGTTATTTTGATGATAACAAACCACATGTTTTGGATAAATAAGGAATTACACGTTATGTTTTTTAGGTAAGAAAATGATTTTATGAAATTGGTTGTTTTCAAGTTTATGGTTTAAATTGAAAAGTTTTGTGAACTTTGAAATCAACAAGTATTGTTTTAAATTCTAGAAATTGACCTATTTACAAAGTTTTATGAAGATTTGGGTTATAGTATAATTTTGTAAAGTTTTGGGGTAAAACTATAATTTTAAAAAATAATTGTTTCACTGTAGCGAGCAGCTAACTGAATTCACTAAAGCGGCAAACTGGTTATCAAGCAGAAGCTCTCTAGAGTAAAAATGGCTAACCAAAAAATGAAAAGCGGCAAACCACATGTACAAAAATTCATATCTTTGACTATAACGGTAACATCAAGAGGCAAACCGGTTAACATAAAGCGTCAAGCCGGTTATCACTAGAAAGTCAATAATGGCTACTTTTCTACTCCAACTATAAAATGGCTTAAATCAAATTCAATTAATGAGATACAACAATTGTTATCATTGAGCAATCCTCTGCAAACTGAGGATTGTTCCAATGTATTTAAAGCACCCTTTGACAAACCTATACTTGGAGGGTTGTTCAATGTTTCCATTTGTATTTTTAGGATCTTGGGTTTCTTTTAGCCTATTTAAACTCAGCAACCTTGCTATGTATGATAATTAAGAGATTAATGTTATTTGAATTTGAAAGATTATTCTTTCTTGGGTTCTTTTGAGAACTAGTGAACTTATCAAGAATTTGCATTCTTGTGGCGTTCTAAATTTAGACTTATCACTCACCTTCTCATCTATTTCTTGAGTGTGGCGTCAATATCATTCTCTATACCTTTGGTTAATGTTTTTCTTAAGCATTGGGTCAAGGTTTTGTTTGTCATAAATCTGTTTAGAACTTTCTTGGGAAGTTGAAACTACAATTTTAAGTGTGAGTTTCAAAGTTTCATTGTGGGGTTTCGTATCATTTGGTATCAGAGATAGTTTCTAATCAGGTTTGAATGTCATGGATGAGAATGGAGGAAGGTTGGACTGTGTAAATGGGTTCAAAATCAGAACTGTCTGAATCACTGGATTCTATTGGTAAGGCAAATACTGTATCATCAGTTGGTTCTTCTTGTTCAGAAAATAAGTGTTCAATTTGGTCTATGGTTGGGGAAAAATCTGTAGTGGATTCCAGGTGTTGGATAAGCTTGATTGCTTTCTGAGGTTTAACAGGGCAATCTTTGGCAAAATGACCTTTCTTTTTGCAAATGAAACATCTGCTTTTCTTCTTGTTAGGAAAATCTTTAGAGTGGGATTGCCTTTTCCTGAAAAAGCGAAACTATTTATTACGTCGTTTCCTGGGTGGAAATGGGCATCTGGATTTCTTAAAATGAGACTTTTTGTTTGATGAATAGTCACACTTCTTTGGATCTTCATATTTGATAGCTAAGCAAGGTTTTTCGAAAGCAGATCTGAAAGGTTCTTTGTCTTTGATGAGTTCCTGGAAGAATTTCTTTTGTTTACACAATTTATCAAGACATCCCAGAACAATCTGAAATAATTTGCCAAATAATAACGTGTCAATATTGAGCTTGTGAGCAGCTAATTGATGCTGGATCTCTGGTTGTAATTCTTCTGGAAGAGAGGCCAGAAATACATGTCTGAGGGTAGCATCATTAAATCCATTTAGCTTTTAATAAAGAAAAGACATCCGCTTGTAGTGGTAATGAAGATCTTTTGTGTTGAGGGAACAACATTTCATGTTGAGATAATCACGTCTTGCGGCTTCAAAAGTAGAACTTGGTTCTCCAATAAATTGATCATGGAGAATGGCTAAAGCCTGAGAGACATCAGAAATCTGGATGAACTGAAGTTGTCTATATTGTCCAAGACTGTCAAACCAATCCCGAAGAGAACCCGTAAACCTAGTGCTGAATTCTTGTAGAACAGATTGGGTTGTTGCATCTGGAGCTAGCATCTGGAGATCAATCCAAGAAGACAACTCTTGTAGTCTTTCTCTCTACTTTGTGGTCAGAATATCATCAAAAGTAAACCATGGTCCATTTGAAGGTTTGGAGATTTTTGGCTGAGGTGGAATTGATTGAGAAGATTCACCAGTTTCACCAGTTTCATAATTTTCGTCATCAGTGTCAACAGGTTCAGTCCTTGGGCCAGTGTCAGTGGCACCAGACTGTTCAGTAGGTTCTACCATGAGGAGTTTGGAAATATTAGCTAGATTTGAATCAAAAGTGTCTAAATCAGACAAATCAGATGACTTAATGGATGATGAATCTGATTGTGAAGGGGAATTTTCAGTGAAAGAATCTAGAGATGGAGAATGGGAAATTTGATGAGCAGAATATTGGTACATGGGTTTTTTTTCTAGGGAAATAGAAGTTTGGATTGGCGGTGGTTGAGTAGATTCAGGTAACGAAGTTGGTGATGGAGAGGGTGATGGTTCAAATCTAGATGTCTGAGGATTTTGCTGAGAAGTGGGTTTTGGAACCGGGACTGATTTTGGGGTTTTCTTTGGTTTTGATTGAGGTCGGGGATTAAGAGGAAACAAGGTATGGGTCATGCCAAAAAGTTTAGAAGGTTCATATGTACGGGAAGAAGTTGATGGTAACAAAGGATGATAAGTAGGATTAATTACTGGTAATGGAGCAGAACTCGTAAAAAGGGTAGGCTGGACCTTTTCTGAATCAATTCTGCCAATTTCAGCTTTCAAAGCTCTTATCTCAGCTTTTGTTTTATCAAAATAAGGACTATAGCTTCGTTGAGCAATCATAGCCCGAAGTTCAGAGTCAAGTCGAGTGACTCTGTTATGAAGATTTTGATAAATCTGATTTAATTTATCTGAGATCGTATCAACCTTTTTCTCAACCTGGTTGGTTTTGTGAGTAATATTATCTACCTTATGATGCAAGGTAGTGAGTGCTTGGTTCTGTGGAATAGCATTTTGAGTTTGCCAGTTTAAAACTACCTCAAAAGAATGAGGTTCTTCTAAATGGCCAGCATGAGTTACTGCAGATGGGATAAATGGTTTGGAGACAAAACTCTTTTATTGGTCAATTTATTTTTCCAAAGGTGGAAACTGAGCTTGGTATTCTATAGATGTTGATGGGGGAAAACATCATGCAGGACTGTATTTAAGGAGCTGGATTAACAGGGGTGGTTTTATGGGTTGATTATGTTCTGCAGCTGAACAAAGCGGGTTCACGTTTTCGGATCCAGGCAAGACTTTTGTCATAGATGGGTAAAGGTGCTTGAGAATCAGGCTCAGGTGGGTCTTCAGGATAAGCAGCACGGTATTGGCAAGCTAGATAAATAATCTTCTTAGCCTTGCGCTTGCGTCTTTTGGGTTCGTCATCATCTTCTTCAATATCTTCCCAACAAGGACAACCTGCATCACAATTGCTAGAGGCTGGGACATCCCACAAGAAATGTCCATGGAGTTTTGCTGGGTAGATGGGAAAACCTTGATCATTAAAGGCTTGAATGGGTAGGTTTTCTTGTTCTGTGTGTACAGAAGTGATCATTGAAAAATAGGTAAAAGATAATCGGGGTGGTTCTGAGGACGAACTAAAGTAAGACGAACAGTTCCATCTGATTTTTTCTGAAAATGACTTTCATATGTTTCTATGGGTTCAGAATTTTGATGAAATTGTTCATAGTTGGATAACCATTCTAAAGGCATAAGTTTGATCAATTTGTGTCGAGGAATTTGCCTTGGTATTTGAATAATGGTTGGGATCTCTTCAGATTCTGCAAGAATCATAAGAGCTTCTGAATTTGTAGTTTGCGGAGTTGGCAAATCCATAGCATGATTTTGCAGCCTATAAACAAGTTGATGGTGCAGGGTAGCTATTTTAGCTGAGGTTATTTATTCAGCTCCTTGAAGTTGGATCTGGACTTTTAAAGTAGTGGCAAGATTGGAATCAAGAAGTGAAAGATTAAAATTAGGATAAAAGGTAAGTAAAGCACTTCTGGCATGGAGGGTGGTAAGAACTGTGCCAATGATGGCATGCTGATATTGCTTAAATCTGGTGTCAAGTAAAGCAATTTTAGCCGTGACAGGTAAGCCTTTTCTCCCATGAAGAGTGAGAATAAGGCAGACACCTCCAAGGTAAAGATGTGTATATCCTTCTCGTTTCCATGTAGAGATCAATTTTGAGGGGATCTCAAGAGTGACATATTGTTCAGCTGTAGTAGCTTGCAAGGCACACTGATCGAATCGAGATGACTGAATGTATTCTTTAGGATGAGGTCGTTTGGTGGAAATCAAGGTCTTGATACTTCTGGTGAAAGAAGGTTTTTTATACAGGTGATATGGACTGATGAGAGGTAAAGAAGATTCATTAATCTGAATAGATTCAGGAACATAGGAATATTCAATAAGATTCTCAATTTTACTGGCTGTTTGCTTAGTACAAGATTTAGGTAAAGAAGATTCATTAATCTAATACCAAAAGGAGTTATCTAAGTACGTGGCATTGTTATACCATAGCAATGATAACAGAGTTATCCTTTAGACCAATAGTCTGCATGCTCGGGTTTCCAGCCGATATACCTAGAAAATGAGAATGACGTGGTTACAAGATACCAGACATTCTGTATCTTACGATGAACTAAGAGCATAGACAACCCAAAAAGACACAGACTCTCCTTGGTCACTTAGTCTAAAGGCAGGGTTCCATCTATTATCTCATAACAAAGAAAGAATAAGAGCCTGACTAGCTTTCTGGTGCACAGGATCCTTTTTCAAGGCAAGTGCAGAGCATACTTGCAGAAGATAGACATTTGAACAAGGGTAAGAGTTCTAAACCTAAAGAATCTTAGGATTAAATAATAGAAATGAAAGTATTAGTTATCCATGGGGTGGAATATTGAAACATGGAAAGTTATCTAAAAAACTCTTTCCTGATCTTTATTCAAAATAACTCTCCTTATATAAGGATAAGGAGTAAAGACAAAAGCTGGATCAAGATCCTTCCAGCTGGCATACAGGCACACATATTTTACAAAAGTAAAGTGCATGATTACATAAGGACAAACAACTAAAGCATAAAGCTAAAGCATACACTTATTACAAAATGACAAACAACTTTAAAAAGTTAAAAGCAAAAGCTAAAGACACTCATTATTACAAGATGACAAATATCTTAAAGAGAGATGGAGCCATCTTCAGATGATGATTCAGTCTCGTCAGGGTCACGATCAGGGTCCTTGTCTTTCTTGAAGATTCTTTCTGGATGAGAACATCCTGGAACACATGGCCAAGGGCAGTATTGTCCTTTTGGTGATGGAGGAGTTGGCTGAGGAAAATGGTGGATATGGAGAAGAGGAGGATCCTAGGAATTCATATGGTGATGGTGAAGGTAGCGGGGTAAAATCTTCATAAGGATCTTGGGAATCTTGAAATAAAAAGTCAGTGTAGTCTGGCTTTTCTTTTTTTATGATGATTCCTCGGTTAGGAGGTTGGGAATGTAAGGATGGTGTAGGGATCATGAACATTTCATGTTTTGGTCTAAGAGATGTGTGGAGGATATCTGGCTGGTCTGGAGGGATGTGGTTGAGTTCCATGAGGAAGTTCTTTAAGGAAGTCTTGATGTGAAAATCTTGTTCAAGACAGGCCATGTGAGGAACAGTGGTCCATTCATAACTCTGATTTTGTGTCAAAAAATCCTTGGTATGAGGATGCTGGAAGTATGGACGATGGATGATAAAAACAAAAGTGAACTGTTTTCCTTCTTGGTTCGGGAGTTCTAGAAGATAATGTGTGTCAGCAATCTGTTGTAGTTTTTTACGCCACCATGGTAATGGTGAAAACCATTCGAAAAGAGTCCAGGTGAGAGAAGTGGAAAGTTCTGGATTATTGAGTGTGGTGAGAATGGGTAGAACTGAGAAGACCATTTTAGTGGCATACAGAACAGTAAGACACCATGTATACCAAAGTTCATCTTTGGTAATATCTCTGTGAGGTGTAATTACTAATCCTGTAAGGAAAAGATGATCACGATGAAAACTGGGAAAAAACATAGGTTCTTTACTCTTCATGTAGATGTTCATTAAAAACCTAAAGAGGAATTTTCTGGCGAAGTCTTGGATTTGGTGAGGTGATTGAAGAGTCATGCTGAGTGGGAAAGACTTTTGGGTGAGAGCTGTTTTAGGGAGTGAACTAGCCATGGCAATGATTGGGAAGGAAATCTGAGAAGTGAAACAGAAATACTGGAGAGGTTTTGGTTTTAGAGGTCTGGATAGTAAATCTGGAATGAGGTTATGATCTCCTTTTATATGCTAGACATGATCTCCATTCTTTAAGCCGAAGTAAGGTTTTTTCTGGAACAACCTTTTGTTTAAAGTTCAAGATATTGGGAAAAGCTGAATTATCTAGTCTGATCAAGAATCTATGACCAATTAAATGGAATTCAAATTTCTTGATACCATTTTTCACGGCTAAGATCTCTTTGTAGACTGTGTGATAATGTTTTTTTGCATCAGGAAATTGTCCACTTGCATAAGTAATAAAGTGTTCTTTTCTATTGCATTCTTCAAGGAGAATGGCCCCCCATGACTCATCACTTGCATTTGTTTGCAGGATTCTTTTACCATCTGTAATGAACTTTAAAGGTGGTGGATTCTGTGCAATTTGCTTTAATTACTTTATAGCATCTGTGTGGATTTCTGACCAGGATGGTGAATTCTTTTTTAGAAGAGCAGACAACTTGCTTGTATGATGATTGACATGTGGCAGGAAATCACGGATGTAATTGATGATTCCAAGAAATTGTTGAACTTGCTTTTTTGTAAAGTTACTTTCGAGAAAGTGGAGTAACTCTTGTGCAATGTGAGGTCCAGGCTGATAATGACCATCTTGGATTTTCATGCCAAGAAAGTCAATAGAGGTTGTCGCAATCGTGCTTTTGGTATGAGAGACATAAACTCCATTCACAGATATTGGTATAGGTTATAAGAGTTCAATGCCTTAGGAATCAAAGCATTAAAGAATAGAAAATCTTCATCTCATGGCATCATCATCATCCTCAGCTACTCCTACTTCCTCATCTTCTCCAGTTACTCTTTCTTCTACTCTTTCTTTACCTAAATCTTGTACTAAGCAAATAGCCAGTAAAATCGAGATTCTTGTTGAATATTCCTATGTTCCTGAATCTGTTCAGATTAATGAATCTTCTTTACCTCTCATCAGTCTATATCACCTGTATAAAAAACCTTCTTTCACCAGAAGTATCAAGACCCTGATTTCCACCAAACGACCTCATCCTAAAGAATACATTCAGTCATCTCGACTCGATCAGTGTGCCTTGCAAGCTACTACAGCTTAACAATATGTCACTCTTGAGATCCCCTCATAATTGATCTCTACATGGAAACGAGAAGGATATACACATCTTCACCTTGGAGGTGTCCGCCTTATTCTGACTCTTCATGGGAGAAAAGGCTTACCTGTCATGGCTAGAATTGCTTTACTTGACACCAGGTTTAAGCAATATCAGCATGCCATCATTGGCACATCTCTTACCACCCTCCATGCCGGAAGTGCTTTACTTACCTTTTATCCTAATTTTAATCTTTCACTTCTTGATTCCACTACTTTAAAAGTCCAGATCTAACTTCAAGGAGCTGAACAAATAACCTCAGCTAAAATAGCTACCCTACACCATCAACTTGTTTATAGCTTGCAAAATCATGCTATGGATTTGCCAACTCCACAAACTATAAATTCGGAAGCTCTTATGATTCTTGCAGAATCTGAAGAGATCCCAACCATTATTCAAATACCACGACAAATTCCTCGACACGAATTGATCAAACTTATGCCTTTAGAATGGTTGTCCAACTATGAACAATTTCATCAAAATTCTGAACCCATACAAACTTCTGAAAGTCATTTTCAGAAAAATTCAGATGGAACTGTTTGTCTTACTTTCAAACCACCACCCAATTCGTCCTCAGAACCACCCAGATTATCTTTTACCTATTCTTCAATGATCACTTTTGTACACACATAACAAGAAAACCTACCCATTCAAGCTTTTAATGATCAAGGTTTTCCCATCTACCCAGCAAAACTCCATGGACATTTCTTGTGGGATGTCCCAGCCTCTGGCAATTGTGATGCAGGCTATCTTTGGTGGGAAGATATTGAAGAAGATGATGACGAACCCAAAAGACGCAAGCGCAAGGCTAAGAAGATTATTTATCCAGCTTGCCGATACCATGTTGCTCATCCTGAAGACCCACCTGAGCCCGATTCTCAAGCACCTTTACCCATCTATGACAAAAGTCTTGCCTGGATCTGAAAACGTGAACCTGCTTTGCTCAACTGCAAAACACAATCAACCCATGAAACCACCCCTGTTAATCCAGCTCCTTAAATACAGTCCTGCATGATGTTTTCCCCATCAACATCTACAGAATACCAAGCCCAGTTTCCACCTTTGGAAAAACAAATTGACCAACAAAAGAGTTTCGTCTCCAAACCATTTATCCCATCTACAGTAACTCCTGCTGGCTATTTAGAAGAACCTCGTTCTTTTAAGGCAGTTTTAAACTGGCAAACTCAAAATGCTGTTGCACAGAACCAAGCACTCACTACCTTGCATCATAAGGTAGACAATATTACTCACAAAACCAACCAGGTTGAGAAAAAGGTTGATACTATCTCAGATAAATTAAATCAGATTTATCAAAATCTTCATAACAAAGTCACTCAACTTGACTCTGAACTTCGGGCTATGATTGCTCAACGAATCTATAGTCCTTATTTTGATTAAAAAGAAGTTGAGATAAGAGCTTTGAAAGCTGAAATTGGCAGAATTGATTCAGAAAAGGTCCAGCCTACCTTTTTTACGAGTTCTGCTCCATTACCAGTAATTAATCCTACTTATCATCCTTTGTTACCATCAAATTCTTCCCTACATATGAACCTTCTAAACTTTTTGGCATGACCCATACCCTGTTTCCTCAATCAAAACCAAAGAAAACACCAAAGTCAGTCCCGGTTCCAAAACCCACTTCTCAGCAAAATCCTCAGACATCCAGATTTGAACCATCACCCTCTCCATCACCAACTTCGTTACCTGAATCTACTCAACCACCGCCAATCCAAACTTCTATTTCCCTAGAAAAACAACCCATGTACCAATATTCTGTTCATCAAATTTCCCATTCTCCATCTCTAGATTCTTCTACTGAAAATTCCCCTTCACAATCAGATTCATCATCCATTGAGTCATCTGATTTGTCTGATTCAGACACTTCTGATTCAAATCTAGCTGATATTTCCAAACTCCTCATGGCAGAACCTACTGAACAGTCTGGTGCCACTGACACTGGCCCAAGAACTGAACCTGTTGACACTGATGACGAAAATCATGAAACTGGTGAATCTTCTCAGTCAATTCCACCTCAGCCAAAAATCTCCAAACCTTCAAATGGACCATGGTTTACTTTTGATGATATTCCGACCACAAAGTGGAGAGAAAGACTATAAGAGTTGTCTGCTTGGATTGATCTCCAGATGCTAGCTCCAGATACAACAACCCAATCTATTCTACGAGAATTCAGTACTAGGTTTACGGGTTCTCTTCGGGATTGCTTTGACAATCTTGGACAATATAGACAACTTCAGTTCATCCAGATTTCTGATGTCTCTCAGGCTTTAGCCATTCTCCATGATCAATTTATTGGAGAACCAAGTTCTACTTTTGAAGCCGCAAGATGTGATTATCTCAACATGAAATGTTGTTCCCTCAACACAAAAGATCTTCATTACCACTACAAGCGGATGTCTTTGCTTTATTATAAGCTAAATGGATTCAATGATGCTATCCTCAGACATGTATTTTTGGCCTCTCTTCCAGAAGAATTACAACCAGAGATCCAGCGTCAGTTAGCTGCTCACAAGCTCAACATTGACACATTATCATTGGGGAAATTATTTCAGATTGCTCTCGGATGTCTTGATAAATTGTGTGAACAAAAGAAATTCTTCCAGGAACTCATCAAAGACAAAGAACCTTTCAGATCTGCTTGCAAAAAGCCTTACTTGGCTATCAAATGCAAAGATCCAAAGAAGTGTGACTGTGCACCAAAGAAAAAGTCTCATTTTAAGAAATCTAGATTCCCATTTCCACCTAGGAAATAGCGTAATAAATAGTTTCGCTTTTTCAGGAAAAGGTAATCCCGTTCTAAAGATTTTCCTAACAAGAAGAAAAGCATATGTTTCATTTGCAAAAAGAAATGTCATTTTGCCAAAGATTGCCCTGTTAAACCTCAGAAAGCAATCAAGCTTATTCAACACCTGGAATCCACTACAGATTTTTCCCCAACCACAAACCAAATTGAACACTTGTTTTCTGAACAAGAAGAACCAACTGATGATACAGTCTTTGCCTTACCAGCAGAATCCAGTGATTCAGACAGTTCTGATTTTGAACCCATTTACACAGTCCAACCTTCCTCTATTCTCATCCATGACCGTACCATACCCATACCTTCTGTCAAAATCCAAATTATCCCTTTCAAATATCATAAACCTATCACAACCATTGGTTTTCTCGACACTGGTGCTCAACGAAGCATGCTTAATCCTACTATTCTTCCTACTGAGTATTGGAAAACTCAAGAGGAACACTTCAAAGCAGCAGATGGAAAGATCTTTACAACTAAATTAGTTACTAAACATCCAATAGGAATCTAGTTATTTTTTAATTGTGTTGTTTGGATAAAACTAATTGGTTCATCTTTGCCAAACAAAGATCTCCTTCTAGGTTTTGACATCCTACATCAAGCAAAAAATGTCCATATTACTTCCTCTGGTCTCCGTTACAAATCCATGATTAAGCCCTTCACCAGCATTCTAAAGAT
Organism: Citrus x changshan-huyou; assembly: GCA_039657385.1. Classification (NCBI taxonomy): domain Eukaryota; kingdom Viridiplantae; phylum Streptophyta; class Magnoliopsida; order Sapindales; family Rutaceae; genus Citrus; species Citrus x changshan-huyou. Next base: position 16,477,650 of record CM077554.1, on the reverse strand, counting down.
CTATTCTTTAGCCAATTCACCACCCTCATACCAGGCCATTACTGATCAAATCCTCAAATTTTTCCCTGAAAACCATTGCCTTTTTACCCATCCAAACCCGTTGTGGAAAAACCCAAAGTTCTTCATATCCTTACCTTTCAAACTAAATGAAGACAACAACCCAATCAAAGTTACCCATACAGGCATGACCCCACAAGACCTTATTTTGGCCCAACAAGAATGTGCCCAATTGCTAAAACAAGGCCTCATTGAACCCACAAATTCTCAATGGGCTTGTCAAGCTTTCTATGTTGAAAAAAGGTCTGAAATTCTTCGTGGCAAAAAATGATTAGTCATTAACTATCAGCCACTCAATAATTTTTTCCAAGATCAGAAATTTCCATTACCCAACATACACACCCTTTTTGTCCACCTCAAAAATGATTGAATCTTTTCAAAATTCGACTTGAAGTCCGGTTTTTGGCAACTTGGCAGTCACCCCTCCAAACGATACAAAACTGCTTTTTGTATTCCAAATGCCCATTACCAATGACCACAATCTTTCAACCAATCCTCCACCATACCCTTATTTACATTGATGATTTGCTACTTTTCTCAGGTACTCATGATGAACATCACAAGTTACGCCAACAGTTTTTTCAAATCATTCAAGAACATGGAATCATGATCTCTGATAAGAAAAGCACGATTGCGACAACCTCTGTTGACTTTCTTGGCATGAAATTCAAGATGGCCATTATCAGCCTGGACCCCACATTGCACAAGAGTTACTTCACTTTCCCGAAAGTAACTTTACAAAAAAGCAAGTCCAACAATTTCTTGGAATCATCAATTACATCCGTGATTTCCTGCCACATGTCAATCACCATACAAGCAAGTTGTTTGCTCTTCTAAAAAAGAATCCACCATCCTGGTCAGAAATCCACACAGATGCTGTAAAGCAATTAAAGCAAATTGCACAGAATCCGCCACCTTTAAAGCTCATTACAGATGGCAAAAGAACCCTACAAACAAATGCAAGTGATGAGTCATGGGGGGCCATTCTCCTTAAAGAATGCAATGGAAAAGAACACTTTATTGCTTATGCAAGTGGACAATTTCCTGATGCACAAAAGCATTATCACACAGTCTACAAAGAGATCTTAGCTGTGAAAAATGGTATCAAGAAATTTGAATTCCATTTAATTGGTCATAGATTCTTGATCAGACTAGATAATTAAGCTTTTCCCAATATCCTGAACTTTAAGTAGAAGGTTGTTCCAGAAAACAGCTCCACATCTAAATCATCGAAAGGCCAAGTAATCTTTCTCAAATCAACAAACATATGACGTGCCCATGGAATCATTGTTCGTCTTTTTCTATCTTTCATCTTATTTTTTTGATATTTAGTTGGAACTGGAGTTGGAGAGAACAAATTAATCAAAGAAACTACATTGAGAAATGAGTGAGAATAAGAGTGGAGAATACACATCAAGGAGGAATTCTCTAGAAAGCTATCGCGGGAAGTGAAATTAAATGGGTGTTAAAAATAATATATTACTTTATGATCAATTTTACAATGTTCCTTAATTGTATATAAAATAATGGGTATTTTAATATGCGCTATTAGATTTTATTAAAACGGGTGGTCAAGTATTTGTTAGATTACAAAAAATCTCACCCATGTGTTTATTGATACAATTTATGACATTCACTTAAATATTGTATTTAATTCTGTCATTTATTTGCATCATATATAAATTTTATAATTGCAACTTATTTATTTGATTTGTATTACATATTCTATTAGATATTATCTTATACTTAATAGTAATAAATTTTAAAACATTTATGTTAAAAAAAATCACATTACAAATTTAAAGGAGGGTTGAAAAGTGATTTTTAAATAAAACATGCTATTTAAGTGAAATTGTTTGGTGATTAAAGTTATTATACAAAAAATTCTCACTCCCTTAAATCCTTAATTAATCTGTTACAATTATGTTCAAACTATTTATTGTTATGAATTTAACATATATCTCTTAGTCTCCCCACTATCTCCCACTAGCAACCTTTAACTTCTCTATAACTCCCACTCTCTCATAAGGAACTATAAAAGGAAAGCTCATCTCTTTGTTTTGTACACACTTTGAATGAATAAAATCACACTTTAATATATTTCTCTCTCATTTTATTCTTTATATTGTGTTGCTTCTTTATTTTGTGTTGTGGCTAATAGCTTTTCTAACATCTATGTTTTTTTAATACAAATATTTTGTACTATTGATTAAATTTAATGGTACATAATTGAAATATTATTGATGTCACAAAAGAATTAGGGCATCATATAGGGACCCATTGAAGAATTTCATTTTATAATGGGTATTTTAAAATTAACCCCGAATTAAAATGAGGTGGGACTATTTCAAAATTTACCAAATTAATCACTAAACCCATCTTTAAAAATAGTTTTTAATTATTGAAATACCCCTAAAAAAATTATTATTTTGGACACCCAAATGTATAGAATAATAAATCTGAACTTCTCAATTATTAATTTTTAGAAGTTCAAATAAAAAAGTCAAATGAAAATTTATTTATTTAGATATAAAAATACCGAAAAAATATGAATTTATAGTTTATTACAACTATACATTTCAAGTATTAGTTTTCAAGGTGTTCCAAATTTGTCCGATTATGTGCAATATTTATGTGTGAAGAGAGAAAAATAAAATAAAATGAAATCAAATAAAAATTCATGACAAATACCTCTTAAAGATTTCTCAAGTATCTTTGATGTGATTGAAAGATTTGAGATTAAAGTAGAAAATTATATTCAAAATTGATTTAGGTATTTAAAAAATCAATTGAAAAGGAATAAATTGAGAAGCCATAATACTTTAAAATACAGATTCAAACCTAATATTATTAAAATACATGCATATTTTTTCAATACAAATAAAATAAAATGGGGTATTAATATTTGTAAAGATATTTCTTTTTCAAAGATATGTTCAGTAATTTAATTTTGCATTTTAAATTTTTGCTCCAAAATAAGTAACTGAAATTATTTCTTATGTTTGGTGTAAACTATCTAAAAAATCTTTAAGTGTTTGGTTTAATGAATCTAAATATTTAGTAAGGATATATTGGTTGGTTTATTGAGTAAAACTTAAACATTCAAAATATAAATATAAATTTATTTAATAAAAGAGTTTGATGAGTAGTTTGGTAGATTCAAAAGCCCGCCCATTAAGATATCAATATCAATTGTGATATTTTACTATTTACCCTTAGTCTAGTCTTGACGTTTAGACATAAAATGTTTTATTTACGAAATAACTTAGATATCTTAATGATTGGATTTTTACAGTTGGCTTTCATGCACAATCATCAATATTGAGCTCAATATAATGATAAAATAGTCACAATTCTTGAAGAATACAGAAGATGGAGAAATGCTGGAGCGACTCAATGTATGAAGGAACCCACAATTGTGTTAAACTACTATTTTGTGCATAAAAAATGGACGTTAAATTTAAAGTTACTATTATTCATTTAATTTATTATTATTTTCTAATTATCTTTTCCTAAATAAAGTTTTAATTCTCACACAACTGTTAAAATTAATAATTTCAATCTTAAAAAGAATCTCTATTTTATCGTTAGAATTAATATGTTATAATTAAAACCTTATATATTCTGTTTAAACTTGCGTAAACGCCCCGCATTTTGTGACTTACCCATTAAAATTTTTCCTCCAATAACCAAGACACGATATACTCCTGGTGCTTAAGAAAAAAAAAAAACTACTTCCTCTCCTTTTGGACCAAGAAACGAAAATTATCTAATAATTTTTTCTATTCTCCAAGGTAATAGATCACTGCTCAAATCCTCAAACAAGTAAATTTGTGATAGAACCGCGCTTCACGCGGCTTTGAAAAAAGAATTTAGTATTATCATTTTTTCTTACTTTACACTTGATGAAACTGATAAAAAATATGAATTGATTTTTTTTTAAGATGAGGCAGCCTTATAAAAAACAAAAAAAACTATTAGCCAGCAATACAAATAAAGAAGCAACGCAAGATAAAGAATAAAATGAGAGAATATATTATAGAGTGATTTTATTCATTCCAATTGTGTGTGTACAAAACAAAAAGATGAGCTCTCCTTTTATAGTTACATAATCACTCCATGAAATTAATGAAAAATTATGGATCATAATTCCTTGTGAGATAGTGGGAGTTATAGGGAAGCTAAAGGTTGCTAATGGGAGATAGTGGGGAGACTAAGAGATATATGTTATGAACATCTACATTTATTTTAATAAATTCATAACACTCCCCCTTGGATGTTCATTACAAAGAATATGCCTCATTAAAACCTTTACATAATTGTTATTGTGTAATAACAATTAAATTAATTATGAGAAAATGAAAAGCCAAATCTAAAAGAAAATTTCTCTATTTATTAGATAATAGAGAATATACAAAGATGAGAAATGGTGATGCCACATCATCTCCTTAAGTCTCAGCTTTATATATATATATAGATTCTTGTCTTAATTAGTTATGTTATTTACTTGTTCTTATTTTTTTAAATATTCTTTTGTTCGTCTCTTTTTTATGTGCTTTATCTATTTCAATAGAAAAATGGAAACACCATATCGAAAAACCTTTAAAAATTAAAAGAACAAAAAAAAAATAATAGAGAAGTTAGTATAATATGAAAAATAAGTAGTAGAAAAGATGTAATTTGAGTAAAGAACCAGTAAGAATAAAATATTACAATCGAATTCAAGGATCATGAAACAATAAATGAAAATTCTATTGTCTATTTTCAAACGTATATCAACAAAATTAGAATAGAAAATTGTATTTAATAATTTTACATCTTAGAATTTTTCGAAGAATTGATTTTAAATTAATAAAATTTATAACATAATTACTATATATTTTGTACCTTGAAGAAGATTTGATTAAAATCATTTGCCTAAGATCCCAAATATGGTTGAGCCACCCCTAAGAGAAAATAAAAGATTTCTTTTCTTCCGCAAGTTAAAAGCAATATAAAGAAATTATACAAAAGCATAAGTCTTGCTATGAGGGAGAACTACATGTCTTTTCTACCAAGGAAACAATAAAAGTTGCACCATCTAGCTTGCCAACCTTATATCCAACATACCCAGCTGCTTGTGCTGCATCAGCAAATGGACTCCTGGCTGATTCTAACTTCCCAACTTCTTGTGCACTCACTGCCAAAGTTTCTACTGTTTCCTTATATACACATTTACGACACATGGACAAAAGGCATTAAAAAAAAAACACTATAAAGATTATAAGTAATCAAGTAATCACTAATCTTGTGGGTGCCAACTAGAAGAGTCAGTAAATTCTCCTATTGAAAACAAAGAGCTCTAGCAAGCCCCACGCACATAAGTAGGGAGGGAAATGGATTGCTATCGGGCTAAGTACAATAATCACTAATCATCTAGCAAGCATAGATTATCATTAACCGCATGGGAGTGCTCTGAGTCTACCTTAGTTCTTTAGCTCTACAGCAATTTTCAATAAAAAATGAGTAATGTTTTCAAAGCTAGTCCTGGGATAAAAATCTAGAAACCAAACCATAACAAAAAAAAAAAAAAACACGGTGGATTTAGTTTTCATAATTTATGATCATTCACTCATATCAAGCTCTCCACCATGTTTTCATTGCAATAATTATTGCTTTACTAAACTTATAGATACTGAACTAACAACCAATTTTAAGAATATCTTATTTTCAAATTTAGGGATATTATGATTATGATTATGATTATGATTAAGTTTATCTCATTTTAACAAGATTTGTGTCGTTTGTTAGCAATTCCCCTATAGTCAAATAGTGCTAGAATTTCTCCAATGTTGGGAGTAGACAACTAATTTGGGCTTAATATTATTAATTTATTGAAGTGTTCCTTGGATCCTTTTTGGAGTGATAATAAAGGTCTAGGTTTCGACCGAATCACGAGTGGGAACCGAATTTGGTTACCTTTCAAGTGAAAAATAAAAACTGAATTTGGGCTTCTACCTTTCTACTCTGTGTCTCTTTATCTTCTCTCTCCTATCTTGAATCTTTAGTTTTTAATCATTTCCCCATTTTGTGTATTCTCTCTTACCATTTTTCTCACTGTCACACGTCAACTATCTCTTCCGAGCATTTTAATTACCAAATATGAGAGAAACTTGACAGACATAAATAAATGTAGTCAAGGATGAGGACTTAAGGTTTAAAACCATCTCGTAGTGACTTAGAGCTAAATTTAAGCTATTTCTTGGTCATATAGATTATGAAAAAGCCAAATTTAGTTATTATTCAAGCGAAAAATAAAAACAGAATTTGGGCTTTTTCCTTTCTATTTTGTTTCTCTATTTTCTCTCTCCTATGTTGAATCTTTATTTTCTAATATTTTCCCCTTTTTTGTCTATTCTCTATCTTTGCCAGGCATTTTAATTACCATATATGAGAGAAACTTTGACAAGTGTAAATAAATAGAGTCAAGAATGAGCACCTGAGGTTTAAAACTGTCCTACAGTGGCTTCGGGATAATTGAAGCTATTTCTTGTTCGTATAGATTGTCAAAAAGCCCATCAATAGCAGTGACGATTGCATCACCATCATCCAAATCAACTTTGTACACCTGGGATGCGATGAAGAAGAACTAACTGATTACACAGCTCTCTTTATCACTTCACACATGCTCACGCATGAATCACTTATATGAACCCGGCCAAGAACTGATGCAACCCTAATCAATTTAGTCTCCAAGATCGAATCTAAATTTAGAATTGAATGGAACCATGACCTGATTCTCAATGAAAGCACGAACCTTAATATGTGAGGACGTCACAATTAGTTATGTATGATTTGATTGATAAGTCAAAAGTTTGAATGCCATAAAAATCTGATAAGTTTAAAGAGTTTGTTTAATAACCAAAGATAATTAACTCTCTCACCAATTGCATCAAAACTGATATGTCTCTGTTTATTGGATGTGAGTACATTATATAGAGTTGGTTACAAGAATTTTTGGAAATAAATCTTAAACCAAAATCAAATCAGAATCCTAATCTAAGCAAATAAGGAAATAATCTAAATCAAATCAGAATCCTAATCTAAGCAAATAGGAAAGAATCTAAATCAAATCATAATCATAATCTAAACGAATAGGAAAGAATTTAAATCAAATCAAAATCCTAATAAACTTAAATGCCTTACATCAATTAAAATGGAAACTCAGCAATTAAAAGAGAAATAACTAATTTGTTTCTCCAGCCTCTACAAGAAATGAGAAAGTATCTAAAAAGAAAAGTAGTATATCTTCCAAATGGGAAAATATCCGAAAAAGGAAAATAATATATTTTCCTGCCATAATGTGCAAGCCAACTTCTTATATTCATGGAAGTGATTATTTGGAAACTTAAAGAGCTTGAATCATGCATTTATCATGTGCGATTCCTTTAACAAGCCTCTATGAATTTGATTGATCCCAAGTTGCTTGAATCAACTCATTAAGCGCTTCTTTGAATTTCTTTGCTCGAGCTCTTGTGACGGGTCCGACCAGAACTTCAATAGGATCTGAATATACCTCATCCCATTTGCTTGTGATAGTTTTGTCTTTAATCTCACCAATCATTACTAGAAAAATAAGTTACCATTACAGAGAATATTTGTCATCCTACCCCTTTTATGACAAAGTTTATCTATGTCATTGTAGCCCTTGTGATAAATCTATGACAGTATTTTATCTATCACATGATATTGTGACAACTTATATCTATCACACATTTGTCATGAAAAAAGCAACGTTGTTTTAATATTTTGGTCGTAAATTTGTTTTATTGTGAAAAAAATTTGGTGGGTCATTGCCAGTCTTATCAACATCTTAGTTTTGCAACAAAGCAATATCATTTTCCAGTAAGAAGGAATTTGAAATTCCATAAAGACTTTATCAAATTTACTACCACTTAGAAATTTAGAATACTACCATAATACCACAATAATTAGAAATTCAGAAAACTAGACATCATCAACTCCACTGCTCATACTATCAGCTCAGACACAAAGGAAGCATACTCGAGACGCACTTCATCAAGCTCACTTTGAGTGTATTCACATTTCCCTTTAAACTGTCAAATGATGATCACATGTCAGACTAAAGTAAACTATATATAGTTAAAGGTATTAAGTGAAGTAATCCTACAATGCATCTGAAAGAATGTGTACTTACATCATGGAGAAGTAAACTCGGGTCTGCAATTATGTCTTTCATAAACCTCAGCACATAGTATCCACACTCAGTACTCCCTGGTTGATTTGGGGACTATATCATCAACAGAATAATCATTAATACATATGCATATGAATTCTTTCAAGTGATTAAATATTAACAAGTCATGATTGTTTACCAAAACTTTTGTGATTTCAACATGCATTGAAATCCCACTACATTACAATACATGCAGTTAGTAAATAAACATGATATATAAAATTATATTAGAAATACAATATCAACATACTTGGTAACTATGTCCTTCAGGTCACTGTCGTCACCCAAATCGTTGTTCATAGAATCCAAATAAAATGCTTGCTTTGTCGTCATATCAATTACAATCAACACCCAATGGAAACTATTACACAAAGAAATTGAAATTATGAATCAATTTTAGTAAATGATCATCAATAGAAAGTAAATAGAACTGTACCCAAGGTTATATGGCATGAAAATCATTTGCCCTTTGTTTGCTTTGTTCAACCGTTCGGCAATAAATTGTGCCCTTTTTACCCTTGTAGCAAAGGCATCCTTATCATGGGCTGATGATACGAGTCCTGTGTGTATGAACCCAAATGGTTTGCCCACTATATCATTCGCCATGTGTGCATGCAACATCCTGATGCAATTAAGATGATGAAATAGTGACAATGTTGCCAATAAAAAATATCACAAAAAAAAAAGAAAATAGAGAAAGGAAGCAATAAACTAAAAAATGAAAATAAACTAGTAATTATAATTTTGTAAACTTACGCGATATATAGATGCATATGATTTGCTCCTAGCTCTTTCATCGAAATCAATGATACCAAATTTAAAACCTTACTACTAATATAAATAACTAGTACAGAGCAAGTAAGGGTTAATCCCACGAAGACTATGCTAGTTGTATTTATTATCAACTCTAAGGTATGATTTAAAATAAAATAATAGTAGTAATAAATAAAAAAGGGGGTTTTATGAATTTTTAAATAGATAGCAAGAAATAAAGAAATTAAAACTACCAACAATAATTTAACAAAAACTCTAATTAAAGGAGAAAGAAATAATAATGATGAAAACTTTGGTTAAAGGATTATTCACCACCACCAAACATGCACATGATATATCAATTCTATCATCAATTTATATTGAAACTATCAATCGTAGACAACAATAAGCTTTGTTAGTCTTAATCTTTCCTTAGTGTGTCGTTAGGCAAAACAAGCTCTTCACCTAATCTCTAACCATTAAATAATTTAAAACAAGATCTTTAAATTTAAGATAATGGAAGCATTTAGCATAGAAAGATATTAGGTTGATCTAGGTAATAAACACACAAGCTCGGATTATTTAACCTATGTTATGTTCTCCAATTGAAATCACTGATTCCAACCTACTACTAATGATTAAAATATCAAGACAATTATGGATCAAGAATTTTAATCTAGCAATATAATTTATTCATGTCCTATCTAATTGGCCACTAAAACAAGACGAGAATAAAATCATAAACATTAATTATAGAAGGACATAAACAATCTCAATTAAATAAATAGAATGATAGAAATTGAACATTAATCATATGACATGTTTGGGGTTTTGAATACACCATCAACCAAATAGAAAATCTAGCCTAACATAATTGAATTGGGAATAAAAGAAATTTGATAAAACCAATCATGGAGATTAATTCAAGCGGCTAACTCTGCTTCAATTTAATTCCTTTCGGTTTCTCCCTTAGTTTTCCTTCTTGCGCTGCTCCCTCTTCAAACCCTCTTGGCTGCCGATTCTCTTTTTGAAAAGCTAAAGGTTGGCTTTTATAATAATTAAGGTTTGAACTTTTGTTTTCCTTTTTCGTCCTCATGCACAAGCTTTTGTGATTGGCCATGATTTCCTAAAGCTAAAAGGCTTTATTTCACGTCCTGGCCACTTTTGGTTTTCAAATCAAAGCCACTTAATTGTCATTGTTCCTCACGTGCATGCTTGATTAAATATGGCAATCTCTTTTTTACAATTTTACTTTCATGTGATGGCTCGGCTTGTTAATCGACATCCTTTGTCCATCTTTAGCTCCATGTGCAAGATTAATTTTGCTTGGCCCTTACAAGCTCTAATTGGAAAATATTCTTTATTTCTTTAATTCTTTCCAATTCTCGATCTTTCAACTAGATTTCTTCCCTGAATGTCCTGATTTAATTCCTCTTTAATCCCAGAATATGGCTAAAATAACAAAATATAAAAACTAAGATAAAATTAACACAATACAATATAATTTTAAAAAAATACAAAATTAAAAATTAACTGAAATAATTAGAATATTTAAGACCAAAACAAGAAAAAAGATGGAGAAATTAGTTAGTAAAATATAGGAAAAATATGCACTTATCAAATTCCCCAACACTTAACCTTTGCTCGTCCTCGAGCAAACCTAGAATAAAAATAAAAGAAAAAGAAAATCTAAACTAGTCTACTTTCATACGAAATCACGATTGCATTAGCGTATGCAACAAACCTTTAAACCCCAAGGGGCCCTAGTGGATGAGTTATAGTCTCATGAAATGCAACATCATTTCATTTTTTTAGCAGAAAAAAAAAGAATTTAAAATAAAACTAGCCTCAAAGATTGCATAAGTCATATAGCTCAAAGAAAATTTCAAATATTATAGAAGTTCTAACTTTAATTCAATAGTCAATCCCATCTCTCTTTTGATTCTCATAGTGTGTGTGTGTAAATCAATTCAATCAAAATCCGTTCCAAAAATCTTCAGCCTTTACCTTGAACAAAGAAATGAGCAGGTCAAACTAATCTTATCATCTTGATCTCCAATTTCTTTTTCATAGGCATTTGTGTCCATAGTCAGAAGCTTTCACTCTACCCCTTAAGGTAACCTTCTTCTCATGGTAGATTATCCTCTGCATACTGGTGGTACATAGGCTCAAATTACACAAGGATAGCTTCACTTTCAAGAGTTATAGGTAGCTATTTCTGACTATGGTGCCTGTGTATACTACACTGTATTGTGGAGATAACAATCAAGACAAACAATCATTTACTCAATTTAAAATTCTCAACTTAGGCTGCATCAATCTCAAATTCTAAATCAAAATTATGAAAGAATTGATATTAGTACTCATGGTTTAAAGAATCTCAATTAAGAGGAAATCAACACAAGAATCCATATTCATTGTCAATCAAATTCTTATCATTGGCTAATATTCAAAACAATGTTTTTTCTTTTTTTTTTTGAAAAAAAGAAAAAGACAAACCAACAAAAATTAAGTTCGAAATCCACCCCCCAACACTTAATTCTTACGTTGTCCTTAATGTAGGCCTATCCTAACAAAAGAAAGAATTAAACATGGGGAAATGAGATCAGACACACAAACAGAAACAAACAAAATTTAACATAAAGTGGATAAAGTAAATGAGAATGAGAGGGAGAAAGATCAAATTTGTTATGGTGTGCTCTCAAAATCTTTTCTCTAGCCATTGGGTTGCCTCCCAATAAGCGCTTGGTTTATTGTCCTCAGTCTGACATGGTTCTCAAGTTTCACTCATCAACGTACGCAGGTTCATAAAGTGGAGCCTCCTCTACATTGAGTGTCTGAAAGTTTTCATAATAAGGCTTCAACCTATGACCATTAACCTTGAACTCTTTACCTGTCTTTAAGCTCCTAATCCCAACTGCCACCATGAGGAAAAATATTAATAACAACAAAAGGCCCAACCCATCGAGAACGTAACTTACCTAGAAACAACTTAAGGAGAGAATGGAATAGTAAAACTTTCTGTCCAACTTCAAAATTCTTTCTCAAGATCTGCTTATCATGAAAAGCCTTAGTCTTTTCCTTATATATTTGTGAATTCTCATAGGCATCATTTCGAATTTCCTCTAATTCTTGCAATTGGAGCTTTCTCTGTTGGCCGGCGGTGTTCAGTTTCATGTTACATTATTTCATGGCCCACCATGCTTTATGTTCTAGTTCCACTAGAAGCTGACAAGGCTTACCATATACCAACCTGTAGGGTGACATACCAATAGGCGTTTTGTATGCGGTCCTATATGCCCAAAGTGCATCATCAAGTCATAGGCTCCAGTCTTTTCTATTCGGATTAACTTTCTTTTCAAGGATTGATTTCACTTCCCTATTAGACACCTCAGCTTGCCCACTAGTTTATGAATGGTAGGATGTAGGCACCTTGTGAGTGATGTTGTACTTTCGAAATAGGGGTTCTACCAACCTGTTACAAAAGTGAGTGCCTCTATTGCTGATAATTGCCTTTTGCATTCCAAACCTTGCAAAGAAGTTACACTTTATTAGATCTGCCACAACCTTAGAATCGTCAGTTTGGGTGGCTTTTGCTTCCACCCATTTTGAAATATAATCAACCGTAAGAACAATATAGAGATTACCAAATGATGAAGGAAATGATCCCATGAAATCGGCCCTAATATAAAAAATCTCAACTATAAGAATGGGAGACTATGGCATTTGATTTCTAGGTCTCAAATTACCTGTTCTCTGACAACGATCACAAGATTTGCAAAATAAATATGCATCCTTAAACAATGATGGCCAATAAAAACCACTTGCAAGTACCTTAAGAGCTGTTCTCTTTGGTCCACAAGCCAGAGAATGACAAAAGGTGAGAATAGAAGTAAATTTAGTTTCGGGTATGCACCTTCTAATAACTTGATCAAAACAATGCTTCCACAAGTATGACTCATCCCACACATAGTACTTGGCATCACTCTTGATCTTGGCCTTTTGTGCATGGGTTAGCTCTTTCAGTATTGTCCTGGTAACTAAGTAATTTACAATATATGCATACCAAGGAGTAATTGTACCTACCTGTAATAACTGCTCATCCAGAAAGTTCTCATGAAGTGGAAGTGTATCTTCGTATAGGTAAGTCGACTCAAATGACTTGCCACTAAATTCTCAAAGCCTCTCTTATCTAAAATCTCTAAGTCAAATTATTGCAATAGAAGTATGCATCGAATAAGGTGCGGTTTGGCATCCTTTTTGGTGAGCAAGTACCTAATAGCTACATGGTCAGAGTAAACAATTACCTTAGATCCAATCAAATAAAAACGAAATTTCTCTAAGGCAAAGATAACTGCTAAAAGTTCTTTCTCTGTGGTGGAGTAGTTGAGTTGTGCATCATTCAATGTACGGGAGGCATAGTAGATGACATGAGGAAGCTTGCCCACATGCTGGCCCAACACGGCTCCAACGACATAATCACTGGCATCGCACATGATCTCAAATGGTAAATCCCAGTTCTGTGGTTGAATCACAAGGGCTGATGTCAAAACCTCTTTTAACTTCTCCAAGGCTATTTGACACTTTTCATTAAAGTCAAAAGTTACATCCTTTTGAAGTAAGTTGTACACGGGTAATGCATGACCAAGAAAAGAACGAACATCCCTCACGCTAGTGGGAGGTGGTAAGGAGCGAATAAAATCTATCTTAGATTTATCAACTTCAATCCCCCTTTCAGAAATAAAATGGCATAGTATAATACCTTGATTAACCATAAAATGACATTTTTCCCAATTAAGCACAAGGTTAGTGTCAATGCATCGTTTAAGCACAAGTGTAAGGATATCTAAACATCTATCGCAAGAATCACCATAAACCATAAAATCATCCATTAATACCTCAATGATGTTCTCCACATAATAAGAAAAAATATTCATCATACACCTTTAGAAAGTGGCAGGAGCATTACAGAGACCAAACGACATGCGTCAGTAAGCAAATATGCCGTGCCGAAGGGGCATGTGAAGGTCGTTTTCTCTTGGTCTTCCGGAGTGATAACGATCTGATTATAACCTGAGTAACCATCAAGAAAACAATAACAAGAGTGATCACTTAACCTTTCAAGCATTTGATCAATGAATGGCAAAGGAAAATGATCTTTGAGAGTGGCTGCATTCAGTTTACAATAGTCAATGTAAACTCTCCACCCAGTTTGAACTCTTGTTCGCACTAGCTCGTTTTCTTCATTCTTAACCACTGTAATGCCTACTTTTTTTGGAACTACCTACACAGGACTCATCATTTACTATCAGAAATGGGTTAGATAATCCCCACATTAAGGAGTTTCAATATCTCCTTTTTTACGACTTCCATCATTGGTGGATTAAGGCGGCGTTGTGCATCTCTTGTTGGTCTAGACCCTTCCTCTAGCAAAATGCGATGCATACATATGGAAGGACTAATTCCCTTAATGTCGGCAATGGTCCAGCCAATCGCCGTCTTGTTGAACTAGGGTGAGGATTTTATCAATTATGAGTGGAAGTGTTTTATTCTCACCCAAGTAAATATAATGCAGGTGACTTTGGGAGTGGCTTAAGTTCTAAGGTAGCCTGTATAATTGAAGGTAAATGTTTCTCGTTTAATAAAGGCAATTCAAGGTAAGAAATATTATATCCATGGGTGCCTAATGGGACTGCTCCATCTAAGATTGCCATAGCTTCCTCTACCTCATCATCCAACTTTATCAAATTTGCATGTTCCTCTTTCGTAAGATTTTATTACCGGATAACTCAAAGAAATCCTGCACCAAGGTATTAATTTCATCTATGGCAAATACAGAATGTACATTACTGGGATACCTCATTGCCTTAAAGATACTAAAACAGATCATTTCACCATCGAATTCCATTGTAAGGGTCCATCATGAACATCAATCTTGGTTCGGGCTATCTTAAGGATTGGTCACCCCAACAGAATAGGAGTGGGATTGGGCGATGACTCATCCTCCATTTCAAAGATATAAAAATTAGCTGGAAAGACCAATTCATTGACCTGCACAAGAACATCTTCCACAACCCCTTTGGGTAAGCATTAGATCTATCAGCTAATTAAATAATTATACGAGTTTCTTCCATTGGACTTAAATTCAAGGAGTTATAAATCGAATATGACATAACATCAATTGAGGCCCCTAAATCTAGCTTACATCTTTCGAATCTAGTATTGCCAATAGTGCAGGGGATAGTAAAAGTACCTGGATCCTTGCACTTAGGAGGAAGTTTTCTTTAAAGTACATCAGAAATGTTCTCTCTTACACTTACTTTTTCGTTACCACTCAACTTTCGCTTGTTGCTGCATAATTCCTTTAAAAATTTTGCATAACGTGGCCTGTTTAATAACATAAAGTAGAGGAATATTTACCTTTACTTTACGAAAGGTCACAAGGATCTCTTTTTCTTGCTCATCTTTTTTGGATTGTTTAAACCTATTAGGAAATGATGGAGGAATGTAAAGGGTCTTCATTCAAGGTGATGGGGTACTTACCTGGCTAGATGAGTCAACTAGCAATGCAGAGTGGGAATCACCTTTCCTTGTTGAAGGAAGAGTCTCAGGGGAGGGATTGGTCACAGAGTACGATGATGTGGTGGACACTTTCGATGGCTTAGCTAATAATGGTTCCAATTGCTTTCCGCTTCTAAGAGACATAGTACTAGCATTCTCATTTAGATTAATTTCTGGTTGAGAATGTAACTTTCTTAAAGTTCTAGCCTATATCCTACTCATAAATGTGGCTAATTGGCCAATTTGATTATCTAAATGTTGTAGTTGTGTATGGGTAGTCTGTTGGAACTGCATAGAGTTAGCGAGAGCTTTTACAAGATTTTCCAAAGACGTACCTTGATTTTGAGGAGGTGAAGGTGGCCGAACTTGGTAAGGTTGTTGCACCCATTGTTGGGGGTAGCCCGATGGTCGAGACGGTGCCACATTAGGAATGCCTTGTTGTTGGTTCTCATACCTAAAATTAGGGTGATCCTTCTACCTTTCATTGTAAAAATTAGAGTAGGGATCGTACATTTGTCTTGGTTGGCCTAGGAACACCTCAACTATGTTGGCCTGCTCATGTGAACCATCTTGGAGAGCAGGGTACATATCAGTCACATGCCCGACCATGGAACATATGCTACACGGTCTCACTTGTTGCCCTAAGGCTAATTGTTGCACCAAAGAAGTAAGATTTGAAACTTGTTGTTCTAGGGAAGTAGTACTTACCTCATTGACTCGCTTAGGTGGCGGCAGTAGATCGTTCTTGGTGTTGAACTGTTAGGAATTGGAAGCCATATTAGCAATAAGATTTTGGGTTATTTCTGGTGTCTTATCCACGAGTGCTCGTCCACTAGCAGCATCAATCATACTTATATCCATAGGCATTAGACCCTCATAAAAGTATTGAATAAGGAGTTGATCACTTATTTGATGGTGGGGCCAGCTGGCACATAGCTTTTTGAATCGTTCCCAATAGTCGTAGAGCGACTCTCCATTATACTGTCGAATTCCAAAAATTTCTTTTCGAATGCTGCTAGCTTTTGATGCCGGGAAGTATTTCTCCAAAAATAGCTGACGCATCTCATTCCATGTAGTGACAGTACTGGAGGGAAGATAGTACAACATTCCTTGGCTGAATCCGCCAAAGAGAATGGGAAGGCCATTAGCTTAACTTGCTCTTCAGAAACTCTGGCTAGTTTCATTGTGGAGCATACCACATGGAACTCCTTTAAGTGCTTGTTTGAGTCCTCTCCTGTAAGACTATGAAAAGTAGGAAGAAGATGAATCATCCCAGACTTGAGTTCAAAGTTTACCTAAGGATTTGGATTCTCAATGCATAAGGGTTGCTGGTCCAAGTTAGGAGCTGCCAACTCTTTAAGTGTTCGGTTGTTATTCTGAGCCATTGGTTTGGGTTTTTGGCTACCTGACTCTGTCTTCAGGAGTGGAATGTAGATGTCAAAATCAACTTCTAAATATGATGAGGTTGCTCTAAGTTGTTTGAGTTTCAGTCGAATGTCCTCTATGCTCATGAAAATCTAAATATAGAAAGAAAATAACTAATTAAAATAAATAAATAAAATGAGAAAAAAGTAAAATAATAAAATAAAATGAGTGATAATAAACAAACTAGATGCTAGTCCCCGGCAACGGCGCCAAAAATTTGGTAGTGTCGTTAGGGTGCACAAAATTTAAAACCTTACTACTAATATAAATAACTAGTATAGAGCGAGTAAGGATCGATCCCACGAAGACTATGCTAGTTGTATTTATTATCAACTCTAAGGCAGGATTTAAAATAAAATAATAGTAGTAATAATAATATAAATTAATCTAACTAAAGAAAATGCCAATTATAAATAAAAAAAGGGGGTTTTATGAATTTTTAAATAAATAGCAAGAAATAAAGAAATTAAAACTACCAACAATAATTAAATAAAATCTCTAATTAAAGGAGAAAGAAATAATAATGATGAAAAATTGGTTAAAGGATCATTCGCCACCACCAAACATGCACATAATATATCAATTCTATCATCAGTTTATATTGAAACTATCAACCGAAGACAACAATAAGCTCTGTTAGTCTCAATCTTTCCTTAGTGTATCATTAGGCAAAACAAGCTCTTTAAATTTAAGATAATGGAAGCATTTAGCAGAGAAAGATATTAGGTTGATCTAGGTAATATACACACAAGCTCGGATTATTTAACCTAGGTTATGTTCTCCAATTCAAATCACTGATTCCAACATGCTACTAATGATTAAAATATCAAGACAATTACGGATCAAGAATTTTAATCTAGCAATATAATTTATTCATGTCCTATCTAATTAACCACTCAAACAAGACGAGAATAAAATCATAAACATTAATTATAGAAGAACATAAACAATCTCAATTAAATAAATTGAACATTAATCATATGACATGTTTGGGGTTTTGAATTCACCCTCAACCAAATAGAAAATTTTGCCTAACATAATTGAATTGGGAATAAAAGAGATTTGATAAAACCAATCATGGAGATTAATTCAAGCGGCTAACTTTGCTTCAATTTAGTTCCTTTCAATTTCTCCCTTGTTTTTCCTTCTTGCGCTGCTCCCTCGTCAAGCCCTCTTGGCTGCCGATTCTCTTTTTAAAAAGCCAAAGGTTGGCTTTTATAATGCTGAACCCACCGACCTTATTAATTAAGGTTTGAACTTTTGTTTTCCTTTTTCGTCCTCATGCACAAGCTTTTGTGATTGGCCATGATTTCCTAAAGCCGAAAGGCTTTATTTCACGTCCTGGCCACTTTTGGTTTTCAAATCAAAGCCACTTAATTGTCATTGTTCCTCACGTGCATGCTTGATTAAATATGGCAATCTCCTTTTTCCAATTTTGCTTTCATGTGATGGTTCGGTTTGTTAATCGGCGTCCTTTGTCCATCTTTAACTCCATGTGCAAGATTAATTTTGCTTAGCCCGTACAAGCTCTAATTGGAAAATATTCTTTATTTCATTAATTCTTTCCAATTCTCGATCTTTCAATCAGATTTCTTTCCTGAATGTCCTGATTTAATTCTTCTTTTATCCCAGAATATGCCTAAAATTGCAAAATATAAAAACTAAGATAAAATTAACACAATAAAATATAATTTTAACAAAATAACAAAATTAAAAATAAACTAAAATAATTAGAATATTTAAGACCAAAATAAGAAAAAGATGAAGAAATTAATTAGTAAAATATGGGAAAAATATGCACTTACCAGACATTCATCGAGACCAATATGTGCTTTAGTTGGATGCTTGTATACCTCTTCATCCAACTGATAAGGTACGTAATAACCCATTTGAGCCAAGTTCTTTTCACAAAGATTTCCAAATATTACAAGCCCAGGAACCCGGTTCATATGCACAGTATGATAATTCCTTGTTCTTCTTCTTGACAGTGGCTTCTCTTGAGGCTTTTTTGGTGATGTCTTCTTCTTTGGACTACATGGTTTGTCTCTTGGACAATCAAGAGTCATTCTTGGTTTCTTGTGAGGCTTCATTGGTGATTCCTTCTTCTTTCTTGGTGATTGCCTTTTCTTTAGACTGCCTGGTTTGTCTCTAGGACAATCAACAGTCACTTGCTTCTTTGGTGATTCATTTTTCCTTTGTGATTGCCTTTCCTTTGGACTGCCTAGGTTGTCTCTAGGACAATCAACAATCACTTGCTTCTTTGGTGACTCCTTCTTCTTCTTTGGTGATTGCCTTTTCTTTGTCAGTGTTTCATGCTTCTTCTTTGCAGGTGATCCATTCCTTGTCATGCCGATTGACTGACAAGCCTAAAAACAAACAAAAGAAAGATTGTAATTACGGTTTTGATTACGGCTAAAATTGTCTAAAATCAAATGTTTAAGTCATTTTTTTAACTTGACTGTGCACAACAATCTGTATCATACCTTGTCCTCATTACGAGCAGTCATTTCTTCAGCTTCATCTTCAATTGTTTGCTCATCTAATGGAAAGTTTGAGCTTCCAACATCTGAATGTCGAGGTTGCTTTTTAATCTTCTTCTTCAGATCACTCAACTCTGCTTCTTGCTTATCTAACCTCTCTAGTATGTTTAGTCTCTCTTGTCGCATCTGAAATGAATTGTTTGGGGTGTCAAAGTACATCTTAGGCGATATAAATTTCCCAACACCCTGCATATGTCCAGAAGTGGCAGGCCTTCCAATTGAACGTGCAAGAATATCATTTCTTGCATCAGCTTTAAATTCTCCTTTTTTAGCTTTCTCCTCCAGTGCATCCTAATTGTATAATAATCATATTGATGAATATCAAATTTTTTCCAACAGAACCTAATTGAAAAAAAACTTGCTATTACTTACAATCTTCTTCACAACTGATTCAACATCAGGGTCATATTCACCATTTTTCATCTTCCTAGCACGCTTCCATGCTACACTCCTGTCAACTTCAGTTTCAACAAGTCCAGTTTCGGAGCACTATAGTTTAAAAAAATAATAATATTACAACTGGTATTTAAATAAATAAACCATGAATTCTAAGCACTAATCCAAAAAGGTTACCAATATTTCATTATCAAATTCTAAGCACTAATCAAACCAACCATCTCTGTACCGATATCTATACAATTTCATCAAGCAATCCAGCATATCCTTTTCTACTTAAACGATGGTTCCACTTGTTCTTAGCTCTCTTATTTTGCTGTTGATGCCTAATTCTCTGCATAAAACAGTCATTAATTAAATTTAACGATGGTTTATGATATGCCTTAATGTTTAACATTTAAATGTATTCACCTCAAACTTAGTGGACAATCTAGATTCACAAATTTATCCCAAACATTTTGAGGAATATGACTATATTGAAAATGTGGCCTCTTCAACCTTTTATGATTGTGCTTGTGTGGCAAGATATACTTTGTGGTGAGCAAGTACTTAAAGTTTCTGAATGCACTACCAAGTGCTTGAAAAACTTGCTTCTTACTATTTGGATGAACAATAAAACGTTCCTGAGAAAAATACATAGCATAATGATCAAATAGTTTAACATATACATTATTCAATTCTGAGATATAAATATAAATAATCATTTTACCTTAATAAACTCCCACAAACGGCTCTTTAAATCTGGAGTAACCTTTCTCCATTCTTGGTTAATATCCGGAATAGAAGTACGACCCAAAAGCCCAATAAAGCTTGCTAATTCAGTAGCTTCAGTGCCAACAGGTACACCGAGCCCATTGTACCTGACTACAAGCTTCCCACCACTCATCCTCATCCTGCCAGAGTTTTTAGTTGGTCCTCTCACAGTGGAACTACTCTTTGGAACATCATTTTCATCCTCTGAATTAGGAAACTCATCAGGAACCTCCTCATCACTTGAATTATCTTCATCAGGAACCTCTTCATTACCCGAATAATCAATACTTTCCTCGTTAGAGTGTTCATCAGCAAGTCCTTTTCCTTTATCCATAAGGTTGCTCCTGCAATAAATCCACATTTAGTATTAGAACATTATATAAAGTATAAATAATGAAAAACAATCATTTAGATAGATTTAAGCGAAACAAAAACCTTGACCCAATGTTTAAGAAAACATGAACCAGAGGTATAAAGAATGATATGGACTCCACACTTAAGATTTAGATGAGAAGATGAGTGATAAGTCTATTTTGGAACGCCACAAGAATGTAAATTCTTCATAAGTTCACTAGTTCTCAAAAGAACCAAAGAAAGAATAATCTTTCAAATTCAAAATAACATTCATCTCTAATTATCTTACATAGCAAGGTTGCTGAGTTTATATAGGCTAATAGAAACTCAAGATCCTAAAAATACAAATGAAAATATTGGAACAACCCTCCAAGTATAGGTTTGTCAAATGATGCTTTAAAAGTCTTCACCAACTCACCATTAGTAATGCTAGTCATTGACAAACTTAATGCTAGCCTACCATAATGTGTGGTCCTGGATGGTAGTGGCCATCTTTTAAGACCATGCCACAGATCCTCTTCCAAGAAACCAAAGAAGCCTTACAAATACTTCAGAAACCAAAGAAGCCTTACAGATACTTCAGAAAAAAGGATCCTTCCCAGTTCACTGAGTATGCTCTACACTTGCCTTGCTTCAAGGATCTTGTGTATCAGAAAAGTCCTGATTTCTTTATAAAACCAATTTGCACTGATGATTCTTGCAGACACATATACAATTCCAACCATCATCCAGATCCCCAAAAAATTCAAAAGCAAGAGTTACTTCTGGATAGTTCAAAGATTCAGAAAAGAATTACCACGTGATTGACAAGGAAATTCTTGCGGTAAATTCGAAAGGAGTTGTTGATGTGTTTGGTGGTCATGGGAAAACAACAGGATGTCGTCAATGTAGATCTGATAAAAAATTGCAAGGGCTATAGGAATAGTGGTTTGAATCAATTGGAGTTGTCTGTATTCACCAATCTTTGAACTGTCCACTTGCATGAGTGCAATAGGACTCTGAGTCACCAATCTGTTCCAGGGACGGTCTTCTGGAGAAATGCCAATATGCAGATATGCATATTTGCCCACCATTAGAATCAGAGTCTCAATATGCAGATATTTCTGGATCATCTGGTAGTCCTGAAGAATACTATCGTTTATGGTAGACTTGCCTTACACATTGACAAACTTGAAACAAAACAAACAAATGAAGTTGAATAAACAAAGGAGTCGTTGGAAATCCCAAGTCTAAACAAGCTGTAATAAATTTGTCATAACTCCTTCTAGAGAACTCCAAATCTAACTTTGTAAATTGTATTAGAAAGTTAACTTAATTATCTTTCCAACGGTATATATTTTGCACATTACGTCTGGGTCAATCAATACTAGTTTTATTCTGAATTTACCCTTTCTACATTTGATCTAAATTGTGTATTTGGCTACCCAATAGCTTGAATAATGCCCTCAATGCCTTGTCTTCTCTCCAAGCCCAATTCATGATGTCTTGCATCTTGAATTACATTTTCAATCCATATTTTCTCAATTAATCCATTTAAAGCAGCTTGCATCTTTTTGGCTCTAGCTCTTGTAATTGGGCCTCCATGAATGTGCAAAGGATCAGTTGATGCTTTAACAGTATTCCCTTGATGGTTCTCATCACTAACGAACGTGAACCTACTTTGCCTAGTTCTATTACTTCTCTCTTGCAGGGATATGAGGATGTCTTTCTCGAGGTAACACCACATGGCTTACTAGGATCTGATGGATTAAGCATTAGATTGATTTAATACTCGGTGCAACTATTCCAAATACACCAATTTATAGGTGTAACCCAGAGGAGACAAAGGAACTTCAAAGGCAAGTTAATAAATTGATGAAACAATGGTACGTGAGTGAGAGCATGAGTCCATATACAGTTTCGGTTTTATTAGTAACTAAGAAGGATGGAACGTGGAGGATGTTTGTTGATTGCCGCTTAAAAGGATCGGGAAACTTATTAAATTTCCCCAACCATCTCTCTCAACCAAATATGAAAGCCCATCCGTACACCCGTCACTAGTGGTCCAAGTCCATATCTTCCAATATTACATATTACCTCGGATCGTCCCTGGCATAACAAACCTTGGGTTTTATGATGGGCTCAACTTTGACTCTATTTAAAAAATAGTAATAAATATCTTAACTTTATGTAATAATAAAGTTTTTGCGATATATACAAGGAATCTCTACATGTCTCCTATATTTTGTAACGAAGTTTTACTTGCTATGTAAAACTTTTTTTAGAATCTGTATTAATAATATAAAGTAATGAGGTTTTAAATGTTTCCAAAATAAATCATTTATTTTTAGTTATAAATTGGTATTAGAGCCCAAATTGGTATTAATAATATAAAGTGGAGTATTACAAATTGGTATTAGAGCCCAAGATTTAAAGTGATACTGAAGACCGTCTATATGCACAAGTCAAGGGGAAGGACAAGGCTCGACTTTTTAGTAAAAATTTAGAATTAGGTTAATTGGAAATCTTACATTTGATTTGTCTAACACATAGAAATTAGATCAAAAACTCGTTGAGATGTCAAGCGCTAGGGGTAACAGAAGCAGAAGGGCGGAACGAACTTTAGGGGAGCAATCTGCAATTGATCGACTTACGAA
The DNA here is from genome assembly GCA_039657385.1 of Citrus x changshan-huyou. NCBI lineage: Eukaryota > Viridiplantae > Streptophyta > Magnoliopsida > Sapindales > Rutaceae > Citrus > Citrus x changshan-huyou. Next base: position 16,453,939 of record CM077554.1, on the reverse strand, counting down.
CATTGTGGCACAACTCTTGGAAATGGAAGTTAGAAGGGATGAACATGCTCAGGCAATGAACAACGCAGGGAGCAAATTTAGAAGATGAAATCCACCCACATTTGAAGGAAGTGTATATCCTATTGCAGCAAACTAATGGTTGCGAACCATGGAATGAATGATAAAAGTAGCCAAGGTGCCAGAAGAAGAAAAAGTCACTTGTGTTTCCTTTATGCTACGAGGAGTGGCGGAATACTGGTGGAACTCTATCAAACGAATCCATAATGAAGCAACAATGCAATAGAGGGGATTTAAAGAACTCTTCTATAACAAATACTTTTCAGAGACTGATCGCTCAGCCAAAAGAAGAGAGCTTGTTTATTTACAACAGGGAAAGATGTATGTGTTGAGCTCTTTTGATACGCCCCATATATGATTGCAACGAAAGACTTGAAAAAAGACCATTTTATCCAAAAATTTGTTGAGCTCTTTTGATACGCCCCATATATGATTACAACGAAAGACTTGAAAAAAGACCATTTTATGCAAGGATTGTGCAAAGATCTCGCAAAAGACTTAAAGGTGGCTGGAGTTTGTGATGCTTCCTTCAATGAACTCATCAATCGAGCCTTGGTAATCAAGCAAGTAGATGAAGAAAATAAGGAACAAAGGAAGTGTGGACCAAGGGAATTTTCTAGCTAACCACGAAAGACAACGCTTAAATAACAATAAGAGAAAGGGAATGACAATGATCCAAGATCAGAATAAAAGCAAGCACCCAAAGAATCATCATAAAGAAGTCCTACAAAAGCCAAGGTACAATCAGTGCTATAGAACTCACCCTGGGAAATGGCGAGCTAATACCAAAATATGTTTCAAATATAGAAGGGAAGGACACTTCATCAAGGACTGCTCAGAGTATTCACACTCACCAAGACGAATGTGGAAGGAAACCTCAGTAATATTAGGTGAACTATCTATCTCCAAAACTCTTACATATGTGCTAATAGACTCAGGAGCTACACATTCATTTGCATTCATTAGGAAAATAAAAGAGGTCCCTGACATAATAAATAGTCCTCTTAGTGCCATGTTACTATCAGGTGAAGTATTGAACTCGAGACAATTAATTAAAACATGCAAGGTCAACATTAGTGGGTCAAAAACTATGTGTTGACCAAATAATGCTCGAGATGCATGACTATGACTTAATTCTTGGCATGGATTGGCTATCAAAGCACTCTGCCAAGATAGAGTACAAGAAAAATAAAGTAACTTTTCGACCACCATCACATCCTATTCAAGTTCCTGTCAAACCTGTTACAAGAGCTCGAGCAAAGAAATTCAAAGAAGCACTTAATGGGTTGATTCATAGAGGCCTGTTGAAGGAATCACACATGATAAATGCAATAATCACTTCCATGAAATAGGAAGTTGGCTTGCACATTATAGCGGGAAAAAATATTATTTTTCTTTTTCGGATACTTTTCTGTTTCTTGAGGAAGCTAGTGGAGAAACAAATAAGTTATTTCTCTTTTAATTGTCGAGTTTCCATTTTAATTAATGTAAGGCATTAAAGCCGATTAGGATTATGATTCGATTTAGATTCTTTCCTATTTTTTTAGATTCATATTCCAATTTGATTTTGGTTTAGAATTTACTTCTAAAAATTCTTGTAACAATTGGTGAGAGAGTTAATTCTCTTTGGTTCTTAAGCAAACTTTTTGAATTTATTGGATTTCTGTGACATTCAAACTCTTGACTTATCAATCAAATCATCCATAACTGATTGTGGCATCCTCACATACCAAGGCTTATGCTTTCATTAAGTATTGGGTCGCAGTTCCATTCAATTTCAGGTTTAGATTCGATTTGGGGGACTAAATTGATTAGGGTCATGATAATTCTTGACAGGGTTCGTATCAAAAGAAAGATGGAAAGAGAAAAGAATGTATGTTATTTCTACCTTAAAAGCAGCCAGACTATTAAAGGGAGGATGTGATAGGTACTTGGCTAGTGTGGTCGTGAAAAAACAAAAGAGCAAAGACTCAAGTTAGAAAATATTCGAGTAGTGAACAAATTTCCTGAGTTCTTTCCCGAAGAACTCCCAGGATTGCCACCAAATCGAGAAATTGAATTTAAAATTGATTTGTTACCAGGAACTGCCCTAATTTCAAAGGCACCCTATAAGATGGCCATCAAATTAATGGAGTTAAAGAGTCAATTTCAAGAGTTATTAGACAAAGGCTACATACGCCCAAGCTATTTACCATAGGGTGTTCGTAAAGAAGAAAGATAGATCAATGTGAATTTGCATTGACTATCGAGAGCTAAATAAGGTGACTGTCAAGAACATGTACCCACTTCCGTGCATCAATGACCTGTTTTAATTAGCTGCAAGGAGCATCGATATTTTTAAAGATTAATCTACGATCAGGATATCATTAGTTAAGAATCAGAGAGACAAATATTCCTAAAACAATATTTAGAACACATTATAGATACTATGAGTTTGTTGTCATGCCATTTAGTCTAACTAATGCCCTACAGCCTTCATGGACCTCATGAACTAGGTATTTAAATACTACCCAGGTATATTCATAGTGGTGTTCATTAACGAAATTTTGGTCTACCCATGAATAGTGTGTGATTTCTAATGCTATAGATGTCAATGTACAAGTGTACAGAACAAGTAATATATTGATGAGTATTTCAGATCATCTCCATAGAGATTGATGTTAACAGTGCAATCTTATTTAATTGAAAATAAAACAACTAATGAATTTAACGAACTAATTAAAATAAAAACGCAACAAATAAAATGAAATAAGGAAAATTCTCACGTCAAACACTAGGATGTAATCAATGGGAATGGAGTAGTTGAGTGAATAAACTCACTTAATGGTATTAACTATTTTTTTCAATTATAGTTCCGTTGCTAGACATCTACTACAGCACTTGACAAAATCCCTCATGTATCCTCAGTTGTCGCTTGTTGGATATCTTAATATAGCATTAAACGTTCTAAGTTCCATTTACTCTACAAGGTGAATCCTTATGTTTAGTTCATCACTAATTTTAGATCAAGCATCGCCCTATTCAAATTAAAATTTACTCAACTTGGGAAACCCAATCTAAAATCAAGTATTGTCTTAATGTGATCCACTCAGTTAGACTATTTTTAGGCTCTTTCTTAGCTAGTATCCACTAAATGGATGGTCAGTCGAAATAGGAAATTAAAATAAATACAATTAAGACAAAATGCTATAGCAAACACAAAGCAACGCATATATGTCAGTCAAACATCTATTAAGATTGTTTATCACTCAACCACAATCAAATATAATTCATGATTTGCGATAAAACAGTAAATAAAATAGTTTCAGCCATTAAATACATCCCTATAAATAAATTAAAAACAAGAAGATAATAAGAAGAACTGATTTTTAATTGATCTCTGCAATTTCTCCTCTGTCACAGCCTTCAAATCCCTCTGATTTTCTTTTTTTTTTTTTTTGTTTCTTTGCGGTTTATCCCTTTGGGTGATGGCTCTCTCTCTTTCTTTTTGTGTGTGCTCCTTTTATAGCTTAGAATTAGGGCAATCAAACGTATGTGGTGCGTGTCCTCCATTTTAGGAAACTTTAAATCGCAATCTGTTATTTATCTTGTGCAAAATCCAGTCTATCATCGCTCCAGGATTGCTACAGCAACAACTACAACATCTACACTGTTTCAGACTTATTTCAATTCTTCTGTAGCCAAGTTCTTTCATTGTCTCTGCAAGTCTGTTGCAGCAGCATTCCTTCCTTAAAATTTGAGCTTTCGGTCACCTACAATTATGCATATAATCTAAGCACAAATTATTTTAAAACAACTCAATTTATTAAAAATAAACTAAAATGGATGTTCATGCAAAATGTAGCTAAAATACAATAAAAACATGTCTTTTACTCTCTAAGTAATCTTGATTTAAGTCTAAAAGTGTCATGATAACTCTCATTTTATAGAGTTATCAATGAACAAATGAAGAACATGCTGAGCATATAAGAATCACTCTTCTGACCTTAAAGGGGAAGCAACTTTATGCAAAATTCAAGAAATATGAATTTTGGCTTGAAAGAGTTATATTCCTAGTACACATCGTGTCTAAGGATGGAATCTCAGTAGACCCCTTGAAGGTGGAAGCTGTAAGCCAATGGTTCAGACCAACTAATGTAAGAGAAGTCAAAAGCTTCTTCATTAGTTGGGTATTACCGAAGATTTGTAGAAGGTTTCTCCAAAATCCTGATGCCATTACCTAGTTGATGAAGAATAATGTCAAGTTCGTGTAGACACTAGAATGCGAGAAAAGTTTCGAAGAATTAAAACGGTGATTGGTTACTGCTCCAATCTTAGTAATTCCTAGCAACTCTATGCCCCCAAAAGTGGAATAGGATGCGTCTTCATGCAAAATGGAAAACTCATTGCGTACGCTTCCAAACAATTGAATGAGTAAGACAAAAATTATCCAACGCACGATTTAGAGTTGGCCACAGTGGTGCACGCATTAAAAATATGGCATCATTATTTAATGGCGGTGCGTTGTAAGATTTACACTGATCACAAGAGCCTCAAATACTTCTTCACACAAAAGGAGTTGAATATGCGATGACGGCGTTGGCTAAAGCTTGTCAAGGACTAGGACTACAACTGCAAAATACTATCATCCTGGAACAGCAAATTTAGTAGCAGATGCACTAAGTCAAAAGTCAAGCTTGTCGAGATCGGTCGACCTTATTAGAAAAGATTAAAGAGTGGCAAGAAAGCAATTCCTACTTGAAGAAATTAAAGATAGAGGCCAGCTTAAAGGAGATGTCGTACAGGAAGTTAGAGAAGGGAATCATCTTGTTCAAAGACAAGATATGTGTACTAGATAATGAAGATCTAAAGAAAGAAATCCTACTTGCAGCTTACACAGCCCCATATTCACTTTATCCAGCATAACAAAAATGTACAGAGACCTAAAGAAGCATTATTGGTGGCCTGTAATGAAGAAAGATACAATCAAATTCGTGGCAAAATGTCTCACTTGTCAAAAAATCAAAGCGGAGCACCAGAGACCAGCAGGACTTCTAGAATCCAATCACATTCCTCAATGGAAGTGGGAAGAAATAACAATGGACTTCGTCGTTGGTCTTCTGAGGACTACAAAAATGCATGTTGCCATTTGGGTGATTGTAGATCAACTCACAAAGTCTGCTCACTGCTTGCCTATTTGAATGACATACACCATAAACCAGCTTGCAAAAATATACATAAAAGAGATAGTAAGACTACATGGTGTACCTGTTTCTATTTTTTCTAACCAAGATACAAGGTTCACCTTGACATTATGGGAAAAGTGACATAGTGCTATGGGGACAAAATTAAAATTTAGTACAACATTTCACTCTCAAACAGACGGCCAATCAGAAAGAATGATTATGATGCTCAAAGATATGTTACAAGGATATGTTGTTGACTTTCAAGGATCATGGAGCAAGTATTTACCATTGGCTGAATTTGCCTACAATAATAGCTACCAAGCAACAATTAGCATGGCACCTATTCATTGGGATGAGATGGGCTAGGCGAGCAAAGGTATCTTCGACTCGACTTAATGACTGTCCCATTTGAAGCAATCGAGAAAATACGTCAAAAAATACGTGCATCTCAAAGTCGACAAAAAAGTTATGCAGATAAGAGGCGAAGACCCTTGGAATTTCAAGTTGGTGATAAAGTATTTCTAAAAGTTGCCCCAATAAAAGGATCGATAAGATTTGATACGAATCCCACAATGAAACTTTCAAACCCACACTTAATTTGTAGTTTCAACTTCCCAAGAAAGTTCTAAACAGATTTAAGACAAACAAAACCTTGACCCAATGCTTAAGAAAATATGAACCAAAGGTATAGAGAATGATATTGACGCCACACTCAAGAAATAGATGAGAAGGTGAGTGATAAGTCTAAATTTGGAACGCCACAAGAATGCAAATTCTTGATAAGTTCACTAGTTCTCAAAAGAACCAAAGAAAGAATAATCTTTCAAATTCAAATAACATTCATCTCTAATTTTATTACATAGCAAGGTTGCTGAGTTTAAATAGGCTAAAAGATCCTAAAAATACAAATGGAAACATTGGAACAACCCTCCAAGTAGGTTTGTCAAAGGATGCTTCAAAAGTCTTCACCAACCCACTATAATTAATGCTATCTTTGACAAACTCAATGTTAGCCTACTATAATTAATGCTATCATTGACAAACTTAATGTTAGTCCACCATCATTGATGGTAGACTTACCTTACACATTGACAAACTTGAAACAAAACAAACAAATGAAGTTGAAAAACAAAGGAGTTGTTGAAAATCCCAAGTCTGAACAAGCTGTAATGAATTGGTCATAATTCCTTCTAGAGAACTCCAAATCGAGCTCTGTAAAATTTATTGAAAATCTAACTTAATTATCTTTCCAACGATATATAGCTTGCACATTACTTCTAGCTCAATCAATACAGTTGTTATTCCGAACTTGACCTTTTTGCATTTGATACAAATTATGTATTTGGCTGCCCAATAACTTGAATAATGCCCACAATGCCTTGTCTTCTCTTCAAGCCTAATTCATGATGTCTTGCATCTTTACATCATCACTTATGTCATTGCTTATGTCATCATTACTTAGAATTAAATATTTTATATTATTATTATAATACTTAAGGGAGCTTATTAGCTTCAAATAAATTATATTATATTTAAGTGAGAAAATTATACCTCACATTATACATGTATCAAAGTGTTATCTTACTGGGCATTAGCTCATGAAGTCCTTACATTGTAGGTAACGATGACTAGGCAAGTTGATACCAAGTCCCAATCGAGGCGAAGTGCATATGCACATAACAAACCTTAAGTTTTATGATGGGATCGGCTTTGATTCTATTAAAAAAAATAATAAATATCTTAACTTTATGTAATAATAAAGTTTTTGAGATATATACTAAGGAATCTCTGCATGTTTCCTACATTTTGTAACGAAGTTTTGCTTACTATGTAAAACATTTTTAAAGTCCGCATTAATAATAAAAAGGAACGAGGTTTTAAATATTTCTAAACTAAATCATTTATTTTTAGTTATAAAAGTGGAGTGTTACAGAAACAAAACGTTGGATTTTGTGAGTAGGTGATGGAAACAAAATCACAATGTTGTCAGTAACCATTAGATTCAATGTTGTTGCCTTTATGCATGTTGAACTCCAACTTGCATTGGAGTTCATGAAGCTAAATGAGATGACCTACCCTGAACTCTGATGGTAAGTCTTTTTAGTTTTATCGAACATTACTAGATAAACTTATCAATAAGGATTTTGCTGAAACTTCAATATTCTCCCTTAAATGATCTCATCCAAGTATCACCTAACATCTCAAAAGTATCAAAAGAGTATATTGCAGTTGATGCCAACATATATTAAAAATCCATAATCATCAAATCATAATATAATTATACAATCTAGAAAGAGATTATCAAAATCCACTAATAATATAATACATTTCTCCTAGCACCATCACATGCTAGAACACAAAATAACTATAATCGTTGGGTTAACTGATGCACTTACAACCTTTTGTTTGGCGGACGGGCGAGGAAGGGGGAATTTAGTAAAATGGGGTGAATATAAAACTCAATAATAGGTTTTGAAAATAAATTAAAGATGCAAAATATTTAAACTTTAGATCAAGTAACTAGCAGTAATAATGAATACATGATATTGTACATAACAATCATGAAAATCATATGAAGAAAGATCATGTATACATGATTCTAAACTGTCACAAAATAAATACCTAGAGTAATAATCTCATCATGTTTGGACCTTACACGAGCAGTGGAATGACATACTGAAAGTGTACTATCATGTCAAGAGATACAATAGGTAAACCAATGAAATATTATCTCATATATCTCATCATATCAATAACATGTGTAAAGTAGCCCACAAAGGGCAAAAATACCCAAGCACACAACCCAAAGCCTATGTCTATTTAGCGGGTCCAAATTCCTCTATCTCAATTTTATCTCTGTACTATATTTGTATAATTGAATATCTATAGCTGTATTTCTATACTGATCTCTATATCTAGAGGCAAAGCGTACTATCTAATGATTTTGAAAATAAACTTTTATACATATGTAAATAAATATTTTAAACATCCTTTAAATCTACACTTCTTTTCACTAAAATATGTTCATGCGCTTATAATCAAATATAAATAAAGAAAATCATTTATCATATCCCTTAAGAAACGCATCCATACAAAAAGAAATATATATCTAGAAAACTTAACTAAAGCATCAAACATTGCTTTCTAATACAAGCATGCACACACATACACGCACATACATATATAGTGAGCGTGTGTGTGTATTATGAGAAATTATCTTTGTACCACATTTTTTTTAAGTTTGTATTAATGTACCACTTTAACATTAAAAAATAACCATTTCACCTCTAAATAAATCAAAAGACTATTTTATTCCACAAAATTTTAAAAAATAAAAATAATAATTACAAGAATACCCTTGAATTTAATAAAATAAATAAACTCAAATCAAACATGTTAATTTTTTATAATTATAATTTCATTTAAAAATTATCATGTTAATTTTTTGTAATTATAATTCCATTTAATTTGTATAATGAAGTTTCATAATATTAATTACAAGGAAGTTTACAATAGTTATGGGGAGCTTTCTCTCCATGTTAATTTTTGTAAACTTCCCTATACTTAATTTAATTATAAAAATTAAATGAAATTATAATTACAAGTTGTTAATTTTTTATAATTATAATTTTATTTAAATATTATCATCTTAGATTTTGAGATTTATTAGTTTATTGAATTTAGAGGTACGCTTGTAATTATAATTTTTTTATTTTTCAAAATTTTATAGAATAAAATAATATTTTAATTCATTTAGGGGTAAAATAGTTATTTTTAATGTTAAAGTGGTTGATTGATATAAGTTTAGAAACAAAGTTGGTGTAAAGAACATATCAAACTTTTATGGTAGTTAAATATATAAATGACAAAATAAAGATTGTGTAAAGATAATTTCCTTATATTTATATACAAAGCTTTTACATGAATGGGCTTTTTTCATAAAGAATATTGGGCTTTTTTAATGCTTTAGCCCAAGGACAAAAAATAAAAGATTATAAAAAGGATCCCTCTACATACATTTAATGTATGTTACTCTACTCACATAAACAGTGAGTGGATCGGATCCACTTAGGGTGCTTTCGTTTGAATTCTCTGGAAGAGGATGATTTCTTTCTGAAAAATCTGTAGGGCTTTCTAGATCTGCAACGTCTTAATGAAAAGTCTGGAGTTTTGAATTTTCGAACATGCCTTTTCTTCTTAGGACTGCAATCACAATCCTTTTTCTTTTTGCATTTGATCTGCAAGTAGGGCTTTTTGCAGGCACTTCGGAATGGTTCTTTATCTTTCAACAGTTCTTTAAAAAACTATTTCTGCTCGCAAAGTTTGTCAAGACAGGTTTTGGCAAGCTGGAAGATTTTGCCAAGAGAGATGTTGTCAAGGGCAAGATTAGAGGCTGTGAGTTGTCTCTGGACGTCTGGTTGGAGTTCTTCTGGAAGGGAAGCCAGAAAGACATGCTTTAATGTCGGTTCATTGAATCCATTAAGCTTATAGAACAGCAGGGACATGCGCTTATAATGGAAGTCAAGATCCTTAGCATTGAGGGAGCAGCATTTCATGTTGAGATAGTCTCGTCTTGCAGCTTCAAAAACTGCAGAAGGGTCGCCAAGGAATTGATCATGGAGAACAGCAAGAGCACTTGAAACTTCTGGGAGATCAACAAACTGTAACTGGCGATATTGTCCTAACGAATCAAACCAATCTCTTAGAGCACCCGTAAAACGAGTAGCAAATTCTCTAAGGACTGATTGAGTTGTGGCTCCTGGTCTTAGCATTTGGAGGTCAATCCAGGCAAACATTTCAGTAAGTTTGTCACGCTATTTATGAGATGGAAGATCATCAAATGTGAACCATGGACCATTTGACGATTTTTGACTGGGTGGATTGGTCTGGGCCTGAGCTGGAGAAGGTTGGTTTGTGGCAGAAGATTCAGGCATTTCTTCTTCAACTTCTGAGGGAATATCAACATATGGTTCTGTATGAGAGGTTTGTGCCTTGGGTAGGTGGATCAGGTTGAGCCATCAGGATTTTGGTAATATCAGCATAGGACTTTTCAGAGTCACTGGTGGATGCTGAAGATTCGGTGTCGGTCTCGGTATGGCTATCTGAAACAACTAGATTTGAATCAGAAGTTTGATCATCTATAGTAGATGAATGGGTGACTGTGTGAACAGTAAACTGGTGCATGGGTTCTTTATCCTTTGATTGGGTAGGAGGTTGGGAGATAGTTGGTGGTGGTACGGACGGTGATGCCGGTGTAGAACCAGAGGATTGATGACCAGGAATAGAAATAGAGGATTGATGAAATGTGATGGGTCGTGGGTGAGGTTTAGACTTTGGTTTAGGTCTAGGTGGTGGTGGTAAAGGATTGTCTCTGAAAAGAGTATGAGTCATGCCAAATAACTTGGAAGGATCATACTGCCGGATAGGGGAAAGCATAGAGGCAAATGGATGGTAAGTTGGGCCGATGGAAGGGATAAGAGGTGATGTGGTAAAAATGGTAGGTCTCTGTTTTTCAGATTCAATATGAGCAAGTTCAGCTTTTATGCGCCTGATTTCCCTTTCTTTTTGGTCAAATTCTGGGCCATTGTATCTTTGGGCAAGCATGGCTCGTAACTCTAAATCGAGTTGACTAATTCTAGATTGAAGATTTTGGTGGATCTGTTGCATCTGGGCAGCAATAGAGTCAACTTTCGTCTCAATTTGCTCAGTTCGAAAACTGATTTTCTCAACTTTTGAATTGAGATGCAACAAAGTATCATTTTGTGCCCTGGCATTTTGAGTTTGCCAGTTGAGGACCGATTCAAAAGGCTTGGGGGGCTCATTGTAAATTGGCACACAAATCCATGCCCCTGTATGGCCAATGCACCCACACAGTCAAGACAACCAATGTCATGGCTGGGCACAACCAAGGCAACCAATGTCACGGCTGGGCACAGCCATGGCAGCGAAACCCATGGTCGCGTACGACTAATGCAACTAAATCCATGGCCATGCACCCAAACCCTTGGCCAAGCACAGCCACAGCAACCAAAACTGTATTTTTATTTTATTAATTTAAATAATATTTTTTAAAATTAAAATCATTAGTTAACAAAACTATTAAAAAAAGATATTTTTATACTTTAACAAGTCAATAGTAATCAATCGTTAAGTTAACGATTATCGGAGATAACTTAATATTTTCAATAGTGAGAGGCAATTTGAAGATTGTCATTTCACGAGGGGGCACGTCAAAATTACCCCTATTTAAAAAAGATCAAATTGAATTAAAGTGCTTGCCACTATATTTTGAAGATTAATGTTAGTCAATAATTAAATCTAACAGAAATAAAGAGTAGGTTGAAGTTTATGTTGGGGTTGGTTGAAACTTATAAAAACATCTAAAGGAAAATAAAATTAATGCTTCACATTAAAGGGAAAGTTATAGAAAATAGCCTTATGCCTTTATAAAATAATCATTCTCCACTACTAGTGGTTCAATTCGGTTATAAAAATTAAAAAAATCAATCGAAAATTAAAAAAATTTAAAATTAAAAAAAATTAAAAATTAAAAATTAAAAAATCAAATCGAACTGAAAATCAAACCAAAAATTGAGATTATGATTACTAAAAAACCAATTGGTTTAGACCGAAATCAAACTGAACCGAACCGAAAGTTTTGAGTTTTTGCCAACCCATGCCAAACATTAAAAGAGGCAAAAATTGCCTATTACGTCCTCAATCGTTTCTACTTAAAAATATGTCATACTTGAGGGAGTTATAAATAAAAACTAGCCATCTTTGATTATAGAGTGGGTAGGTGTGTGTAGGTCCAAAATTTGAGTTGGTACAGCGGTACAGCTGTTAGAACAATTGCAGCGGCACAAGAGAGGGGACGGAGGCAGCAAATCCAGTAACATGGCATGGGTAACCAACGCAGCTGCTGCTACGACGGCTACTAATTTGTTTGTTCCAAAATCATCATGTGCGTATTGGTATTGGAGCAGTAACAATTACAAGAATGAGTTGAGACTCAGCCGGAGAACCGGATCCGTCAGCCTTGTGTATTGCAGCAGCCACAGCAGTAATACTGCAAATAATAATGATAAGAACAAAGGAGTGCCGAATTCAAATTATGTGGTGCCGCTGGAGAAGTCATTTTCTTCGGCAAACTCATCTTACATGACTCGCCCATTGGTTGAGATCCTTCGTGATCTCAACAAGAGGATTCCCGATAACATCATAAATCCTTCTGATAATACTTCCTCCACTTTCATTTCCTGGTAATTTTATTTTTAGTTTTATTTTTTTTTCAGTTTGTTCGCTAATTTGATGGTCTGATCCGATCCGATCATCTCTGTTCGTAGGTATAATGCCAACAGGATGTTGAGTTTCTATGCCCCTGGTCTGTTGGCTTTCTCTTAACCTAATTAATTAATTATTCTTAATTTTTTTTCAGTGAAACTAATTTTTTTATTAATTTGATTTCTAATTTGATTTTTTTTTGGCAGGTTGGTGTGGGGAAGTACGTGATGTGATATTCTCTGAGAACGGAAGTGTCACTGTAGTTTACCGAGTCACCTTAAGAGGATCTGATGGAGAGGTGATTTTCTTTGTTTCTTTTATAATTTATCAATTTAGTTGCAATCTTCAAATTTTTTTGTTCGTTATTTTTTTATAAGGTTGCTTTGCTTTTGGAAATCATAGATATTATTCCTCATACCTTTTCTCGTAGTTGATGATGTTCTCCCATTGATATTTGTTTGGTGTAAATTCCAATGAAATATTTCAAAACAGTTTCAATATGGCTGCTCTTTGTAAGTCTACACTGTGGAAGCAAATTATCTAACATGTTAAGGGTCTTAAAATTTAGTGATTTTGGGAGAAGTTTTGTTGGACCCAAATGCAAGGAATTGATATTGTTTCATCAAACTCATCCTATCATCTCCATCCCCATGTTTTCTAAAACAGATAGAACATGTCAGATCAAACATCCATATTTCCATGGAAAATTTTGAGTTCATAGTTTTTTTTATCCTTTTTCTGTCAGTGCATTCTTTTAGCAGCTGTGTGGACATTCCTTGGTTGATAATATCCAATTCTAGCGTCAAACCCCAGAGAATTAGTTGATTCTAGTCCATGGCAATTTGCAAACTTAAGATTTCTTTTCCCTTAATTCAGTCCCTGCAACATTACATTTTTTAAAAATAAAATATGTTTTCGACCTTATCTGACTTCGTAATTCTAACCAAACAGCCCAAGAAGTGGTGAATTGGGGTTTCTAAAAGTTTCTTCAATAATAATCACAAATCAACCATTCCAACCACCCAAACCAACAATAATAGTTACAACAATTGATATAAAGAGATAGGGGTAGAGAAAATGAACACAAAAAGTTTTACGTGGTTCAGTAAACTTGCCTATGTCTATGCCTCCAGGCGATTCAAACTTGAGGATTCCACAAACCAAGTCCTATATCCTAAGGTTTCAAAATGTATACGACTTCAATGGTGTCATTGAACCTTTATAATCTAGAGATGATCCCACCTCTTTACCTAAGTGTTTCCCACACTTACAACTTTTTAATCTTGCAAATAGAAATGATTCTTACGAGATCAAACTACTTGCAAGAGTGTATAAGCAAGTAATAGTTCAATAATGAATCAATGTATGTAATAACAAGTGAAAGCTCAAGTATGCTTAGAATGATCATGTTTTAGCTTGGCAAAATTTATGAAATCGATTTTATAGGTGGATCAAGAAACTAGCTATTGCTCTCTCAAAATAGGACATTCTGTGTGCAATTGGATTGCCAATAACTTTGAAGTGGATAGTTGCTTGCTGATGTGGCATCTTACTGTTGAAGCGATTTGGAAGCCCAAATGGATCACTGCTAAAAAATAAGCAGATAGCCATTTCAAAGATAGAATGTAATACGTCGTGAATAGATGGTTGCTAACTGGGAGGAGGATGATCACTAATTCTAATTTCTCAATTTTTAAGATTTTACAATTTATCCTTAAAACTTCATAAAATTTGAGATTGGCCAAAAATCTTTCAAGAATTTCAGCAATACTTGTATGATTTCATGATTTCCGAAACTCTTGAAATTAGCCCATATAGAAGACAAACATTTTGATAAAAACACTTAATTTCCCTTTTTCTTCAAGCATAGAAACTTTATAATTATGAAAACAATGATAGATTTAAATGCCATAATCATGATAATAAGTTGAGCTTTTAAATATTTACTCATGCTCACATTTACTCATACTAGCTTATTAGAAATGTGACAAGAAAGATCACCTAAGCTACTATCCTTGATGGTTGTCCATGAATGCTTTGAACTTAATCTCGCATGGATGATTTTTGTCCTTCAAGAGCTAGTTAGATTGAAAGAATATGTTTTCTATTTTACTCGACATGTGGTTTGTTATCATCAAAATCAAGGTTTGTATAACCTTTAGGTCAACAGACTTGTTGCTACTGTCTTGCGTTGTCAATTTAGAATCTAGTCTTCAATCTCCCTACTAGGTACTATGCACCCTTATGACCCAACCAAGACAAAGGGCCATAATATCCACTGTAGTTAGATTTTCTTACCAACAACCTAGATGCTAATCCCATCTCAAAATTTATGTATTCCCCAGACTTGAAATTGCCATTGTAATTGTTCCAAATTCTATAAAATTTACCAGACTTCTGTTGTCAGTGACTGTATATCCAACGCTCTTCCATCTATAGCAAATTTGGGTTAAAACTGATTAATTTTATATTTTTCTTTCTCGAAAAAGACTATTCTTGAGATTTTATTTTTTATTCTGTCTCCATCCAGTGAGGAACAGAACAAAGATTATTATTATTATTTTTTTCTGTGTAAATATCTTTCTACTCATTTATCTTGTTATGGGTTAAATGTATGTTCTTTGTTTTTTATGTTCTTGAGTTAAAATGTTCATATAAATGCTATGTGCTCGTAAATCTGGAATTGACTGTTTATCACATTGCAATCTCATTATCTAATTGAGTATATGAGATTATCATTTCAAGTAACAAATAAACTGTTTTTCTTCTACGGAAGTGTAATTTGTGAAGCTATTTTTATCATCTGCCAAACTAAAAGATACTTAGCAGATAGATGCTATTGTCTCATGAGAAACTGCTGCTCTATGTGAACATAATTGATCACACTATCTATATTTGTGAATGCATCTGGTACTGTTTTAATATCAACCTGGCAGCAAAGCCTTTTTGACTCTGGAGTGACAAATATCTGCATGATGTGCACTCTTTGAGAAGTGTTGTCTGATATTTCAGCTCTATAACTGCTCTTCTTTGATAATGCATCTCCTTGAGTTGTAAGAGTTTGATGTCGTCAGAAATGACATGAGAAATGGGATTTTTCAAGCAAGGAAAATGTGAGGTTGCCAAATGTGAAAATATGAGCTTTTCTGTTTTAGTTTTGTGTATGTTTATAATATACCGAATAATATGAACTAATCACACAAGTGCTTCATCATAATGGTGCATGTAATTATATTAATATTGTTTATTATTTAAAAATGAGTTTATTACTGAAGGAGAAACAGATTTGAAAAGAAAAAGCTTGCTTATTATAATAAGCTATAATTTTTTATATCATGTCACTGTTGTAGGCACACCGCGAGGCAACTGGAACAGTATCATCCAGTGACAGCCGCATCATAGATCCAGTTGCTGCTGCTGAGGAAATAGCTTTCTGCAAAGCATGTGCTCGGTTTGGTCTCGGCCTGTATCTCTATCATGAAGAATAGATGCTGAAGAAATCAAGGAGGTTGACCTTCCGTAATATATGGAGTATATTTACTTTGTTGAGGAATAAGGTCATTCTAAATATGTCTGGGTGTAAATAGTATTCTCAGATTATCGAGTTTGGTTTGTAGAAAGTTAATCAAATAGTTTGATCCTTATGTGAAATTGAGGTAAATTGAACCATAGTTTGATCCTTTTATGGAACAAATTTATCAATTCATTAAACCAACTCAATTTGTATATGGCTAAGTTGCGAGAAGAACTGCAATGCATGTGGCGGGCAGAATCTGTGTTGTATGTATCTTTGTTGGTGTAAAAACCAATGGGGTATCTCTTTATATGGTAGGCATAAGAGTCATTCCACCTGTGCAAAGGGTGAGCAATACATTGTGCGCAACAAAACATACGGGCAAGGCAAGTTTTTGTTGCTTGATTGTGCAAAATTAAATAATTCTCATGTTAAACCTAGCCTATCCCTTGTTAGAAACCTGCACCTTTGCGCTATGGTGAGCACTTGTAGTTAGCGGTTGATATTGTCGATCGCTTTAGATGGTAAGTAAGTCAATTGGTAATATAATCTGCCATTCTAATGTGCGAGTAGAATGTAATAACTAAAGGCCCAAGAAAGAATAAAGGAAACTGATGGGAAATGTAAATTCATACGCTTGCAGTGCTGTCCAAATGTTATTGGGCACTTGTAGTTAACGGTTGACGATGTCGATTGCTTTAGATGGGACGTACGTCAATTGGTCATATAATCTGCCATTCTAATGTACAAGCAGAAAGTAATAACGAAAGGCCCTAGAAAGAATAAATGGAACTGATGCGAAATGTAAATTCATATGCTTACAGTGCTGTCCAAATGTCATTGAGCATAACTCGAAAACCTCCAATGACTAATATTTACGAAAATATGTCTACACCTATTTTAAATTTTGTGAAAGGAGATAATAAAGAGCTTTGACAAAGTGATACGAACCCCATCAAGAACTGACGCGACCCTAATCAATTTAGTTCCCAAGATTGAATCTAAACCAGGAATGGAATGGAACCTCGATCCAATGCTTATTGAAAGCACGAACCTTGGTATGTGAAGACACTACAATCAGCTATGGATGGTCTGATTGATAAGTCAAGAATTTGAACGCCACGAAAATCTGATAAGTTCAAAAAGTTCGTAAAGAACCAAAGAGAATTAACTCTCTCACCAATTGCATAAAAAACTTTTCTTTATTTATTGAATATGAGTACTTTATATAGGGTTGGTTACAAGAATTTTTGAAAATAAATCATAACCCAAAAATCAAATCTAAATCTAAATCTTCCCTAATAGGAAAGAATCTAAATCAAATCAGAATTCTAATCTAAGTAAATATGAAAGAATTTAAACTAAATCAGGATCCTAATTGTCTTAAATGTCTTACATCAATTAAATGGAAACTAGGCGATTAAAATAGAAATAACTGATGTGATTCCCTAATAGCCTCCTCAAGAAATGGGAAAGTATCTGAAAAAGAAAAATAATATATTTTCCAGCCATAATGTTTAAGTCAACTCCCTATTTCATGGAAGTGACTATTTGAAAACTTTAAGAGTCTGAATCATGCATTTATCATGTGTGATTCCTTCAATGGGCCTCCACGAATTTGATTGTGCCCAAGTTGCTTGAATCAATCCATTAAGCGCTTCTTTGAATTTCTTTGTTCGAGCTCTTGTAACGGGTCCGATGGGAATTTGAATAGGATCTGAATATACCTCATCCCATGTGCTTGTGATAGTTTTATCCTTAATCTCATCACAAAAGTTCGAACATGCGGTCTCAATATCGTCATTGTATAAACATCCAGTAATTTCCCGATGATAGGATTCATATTAGGTAAGATCCATCATTAGTAATAGGCTTTATATAGTATATTTCTATTATTCAAATCATCTATTAAAGACCCATAACTATAATCAATCCATTTTCAAGTTAATTTTAATATAAGGCTTCATTCTTTTGCTTCTATCAAATTAATTATTCAAGACCCATTTCTATAATCAGTCTATTTTTTAGATTGTTTTTTAAACTAGGCTTCATAGAGTACTTTGCCACTTTCAATTCATCCATTTAAGAACCACGACTATAATCAGTTTATTTTCAGGTAGTTTTTCATTCTAGGCTTCATGGTATACTTTTACTTCAGTTTAAATCATTCATTCAAGTTCCATGACTATAATCAACCTATTTTCAGGCTGTTTTTCATACTAAGTTTCATAGTCTACTTTTACTTCAGTTTAAATCATTCATTCAAATCCCATGACTATAATTAGTTTATTTTTACGCTGTTTCTTATACTAGGCTTCAAAGAATACCTTTACTTATGTTCAAATAATTCATCTAAGACTCATGACTGTAGTCAATTTATTTTGAGGTAGATTTTAGTACTAAGCTTGAAAGAGTACTTTTGCTTCTGTTCAAAAAAAATCCATTCAAGATATATGACCATAATCAATATATTTTCATGTTCATTTTAATGCTATGTATCATTGAGTACTTTTGTTTCTCTTCAAATTATCCATTATGGATCCATGATTATAATTAGTCTATTTTCAGGTTATTATTGATATAAGCTTCATACAATACTTTTGCTATTATTCCAATCATCCATTCATGACCAATGATTATAATCAATTTTTTTCATGTCCATTTTATTTCTAGGCATTAGAGAGTATTTTTTGTGAGATACAATTTTCTCACTTGAATATAATAGAATTTACTTTAAGCTAATAAGCACCCTTAAGTATTAAAATAATAATAATAATAATAATAATAATAATAATAATAATAATATAAAATATTTAATTCTAAGTAATGATGACATAAGTAATGACATAAGAGATGATGTAAGAGAAGTTTGTAGAGATAGTTAGGAATTCTAGAATTTAGTAAAATATTTATGAAGGATATAGTTAGGAATTCTAGAATTTAGTAAAATATTTATGAAGGATAATCTCAATCATTAATCAAGAGTTATGGTGGCAAAATCCTAACCATCCATTAGCCTTAAGAAATCCTATAAATACCCCCTAACCCTTTCATTTTCAATGTAACCTAGAAATTCAACCCTCTTCTATTCTAAGTCATAACATCAAGAGTAGAGAAATTCTCAAGTTAGAAAGGTCTAGAGAAGTCAAGGTTAAGAGGTAAGTAACACTTCAACTGTAATGTAGGGACAAAATTCTTTTCATACTTAACTTCAGTTTTAACTAATCTTTTATCTTGTGATGGCTACTATGATGTGATTAGTTATAATCTAAATTTTTATATGGTCGGCTATACCGCTTATATTATAATATTTTCTTATTTACTCCTTGTATGGTCTGTTATGTCACCTAATTTATGATATTTTTACTTAATTATACTATGGTCGGCTCTGCCGCCTATATTATAATCCCATTATGTTTAATCTCTACATGGACGGCACTGTCGCCTGCATTAAAGATTGTTGTCCTTAAATGCCAGTGTGTGTTAATTTTGTTGTTCCTCTAGAAACTTCACATGTTATGATATAAGTTGCATTAAATGCATGCATTTCATGGATTACTTTATAAGAAGACATTTTAGAAAATGAATTTATGAAAAATGGGTTGTTGTACTACAAGGTGGTAAAGTTCCCAAAGAGGGCAAGCCCTCCAAGCTTAGTAAAAGGTAATCTTTTGGGGATGGCGATACGTAACGCCCAAAAGATCAACTAATTAGGCCCAAGGGCATATTGTTTAAAGAATAAAAGTGCTAGCCTTGTAGTGCAACATGCCTAGGGCCCTAATAAAGTTGTTTTGTATTTTCTAAGTTCAATATGGTAATCTATATGCATAATAATTTATACATGCATCAAAGTGTTATCTTACTGGGTATGAACTCATAAAATCCTTATATTGCAGGTAACGATGAGTATGGCAAGCTAGCGCCAAGTCCTATCCAAGGCGAAATGCATATGAGCATAACAAACCTTGGGTTTTATGATGGGCTCAGCTTTGTTTCAATCGAAAAATAAATATCTTAGCTTTATGTAATAATAAAGCTTTTGAGATATATACTAAGGAAGCTCTATATGTCTTCTACTTTTAATAAGAAAGTTTTGTTTGTTATGTAAAACTATTTTTAGAATTTGTATTTATATTAAAAAGTAACAGTGTTTTTAATATTTTTATAAAATAAATTTTTTTTAAGTGGAGTGATACATTTTGCTTATGTTCATATCATCCGTTCAAGACCTATAACTATAACCAATATATTTTCAGGTTGTTTTTTATACTAGAATTTATAAAGTAATTTTTCTAATATTCAAATCATTTTTTGAAGACCATGACTATAATTAGTTTGTTTCCATGTTCATTTTAGTTCTATGCATCATAGACTAGTTCTTCCGTTCAAATCATTCATGCAGGACCCGTGACTATAATATGACTATTTCATATTTATTTTAGTACAAGGCATCATTTTTAGAATCTAGAACTATAATCAATCTATTCCAAGTTCATTCACTAGACTTCATATAGTACTTTTTCTTTTGTTGAAATAAACCTTGACCCATCATTGAATTCTCTAGCTTTAGCACCTTTAACTATAAAGTTTTGAGGTAAAGGTTGCCTTATTCCTCTTGAAACTAGTTGGTGCTCAAAGAATTGACTTTAAACCATTTAACTTCATCCCTTTGTAATTGTAAGAGTGGTCGTTGGCCACCTATAAGGCCAACAATCTCCCCCTTAGTGACACTTTAGGACTTGATCTGTTTTGTGCTCTCGTTTCAACATAATATCTAGTTGATAGCACACGGCTAATTGGTTAATATGGTCTAGCCCACCTATTGAACATGTGACCAGGCTTTGATACCATTTGTTGGGTTGAGGTTGGCCACCCTATAAGGCCAGCAATCTCCACCTCGATGACACCTAGGACTCTGTTATCATGTACCCTTATTCCGACATGACTGCTCACTGCTAGTTAATGGCACACTATTGATTGGTTAATAAAGTACTAGCCCACTTATCGAACATGTGACTAGGTTTTGATACAAATTGTTAGATTGATGTGCTTGTTGCAACGTCTTAGTAGGTTACCTGAAATTCGAATTTCTCCAACTTCAACATGCATAACTGCAGGCTTTTGAAGTAAAGATTGCTAGATTCCTCTGAAAGTCAATTGGTGCTTAGAAAATGAACATTAAACTATGTTACTTCATTCTTGTATGGTTCTAAGGTGGTCGTTGGCCCGTATAAGGGCAACAAAACTCATGACTATAATCCATCTATTTTTATGTTTATTTTAGTATTAGGCATCGTAGAGTTTTTCTTTTTCTTTTTTTCAAATCATTCATTAAAGACCAATGACTATAATTAGTCTATCTTCTAGTTCATTTTAGTGTTAAGCTTTAACAATGCTTTTCCTTTTGTTCAAATTATCCATTCAAGGTCCATGGTTATAATCAGTTCATTTTCTTCTCAATAGGATTTGTAGTATACTTTTGCTTCTGTTTAAATCATCCAATTAAGTCCTATGACTCTAATCACGACCCATAACTATAATCAATCTATTTTTATGTATATTTTAATACTAGGCTTTGAAGAGTACTTTTGCTTCTATTCAAATTGTTTATTCAAGACATACAATTATATCAACATATTTTCATGTTCATTTTAGTATTAGGCTACATAAGGTACTTTTACTTTTGTTTAAATCATCCACTCAAGACATATGACTATATTTACTATCTTTTCATGTTCATTTTAGTGCCAGGCATCATAGACTACTTTTTCTTTACTTCAAATAATCCATTCAAGACTCATAACTATAGGATATCAATACTAGGCTTTATAGAGTACTTTTGCTACCATTTAAATAATCTATTCAAGATCGATGACTACAATCAATTTTTTTTTTCATTTTCATTTTAGTTCAAGGCATTAGAGAGTACTTTTCTTCTATTCAAAATATCCATTCAATACCGACTGCAAGTAGTTTATTTTCAGGTTTTCTTTTATACTTCGTATTGTACTTTTACTTTTATTCAAATCATTCACTGAAGACTAATACTATAATAAGTTTATTTTTCAAGTTCACTAGGTATCATAGAGTACTTTTTCTTTTACTTAAATCATCCATTCACAATCCATGACTATAATTAGTCTATTTCTGGGTTCATTTTAGTACTTGGCATTATATAGTACTTTTCCATCTGTTCAAATAATCTATTGAAGAACCATGATTATAATAAATCAGGTTGTTTCTTATACTAGTCTTAGTAGAGCTCGTTCGCCTTTATTCAAATCATCCATTCAAGAACCATGAACTATTTTACGGTTGTTTTAATAATAAATCTATTTTAAGGTTGTTTTTGTTCATCCGCTTTAAAGATCTATGGTTATAATATGTCTATTTTAATGCTTATTTTAGTACTAGACTTCATAATGTATTTTTGCTTTTGTTCGGTTTATTTTCAGGTTCATTTAGGTACTAGACTTCATATGTTGCTTTTTCTTTTCTTTAATTCATCCATTCAAGACCGATGACTATAATCATTCTATTTTTAGGTTTATTTTGAAATACAAGTATGCAACCCAAGAGGGGGGGTGAATTGGGATTCTAAAAAATTATTCAATTTATTAAAGAAAATCTTAATGCAATTATAAATCAAATTCAAAGCAATAACAATTAAGAGAATCACAATATAAAAAGATAAGGGAAGAGGGATTCAAACACCGAGATTTTTACGTGGTTCGGCCAACCTCACCTACGTCCACGCCTCCAAGCTTTCCGGGCTTGAGGATTCCACTAAGCAAACCTCCAAGGCTTCAAATGCTTACACTTGACTTCCAAGGTGTCAATGGACCTTTACAACAAGAGATTATCCCCAATCTCTTAACCCAAGTGTATCCCAATACTTACAATCACTCAAAATAAAAGATTACAAACTGTTTTGCCTCTCACAATATATAAGACTACACAATGATGCTTAATATGTGAATAGATGAAGCAAGAATGTGTTCTAAGCTCTATGAAGATTGTATTCTCGAATATTAGCTCAAATGGTCGTGTTGTGATCAACCTTTGTTTGAACTTGAATGAGCTTATTTATAGCTGCAGCTGAAAACTAGCCGTTATTGACTTTCTGCACACTGTCGGATCACCGTTAGCTAGATGTCGGATCGCCGTTTGACTGGTCAATATGACCGTTGGGCTGATTTTTTAAATTGTCGGATCGCCGTTATCTAGATGTCGGATCGCCGTTTAGGTCCAGAGGCTACTGGTTGATATCGGCGAGCCGTTTATCACACATGTCGGTTCGCCGTTAAGGTCCAGAGACTACCCTTCAGTTCTGGTTGATATCGGCGAGCTGTTTATCAAGATATCGGTTCGCCGTTTAGGTCCAGAGGTTACTGGTTGATATCGGCGAGCCGTTTATCAAAAATGTTGGTGTGCCGTTTTCGTCCAGAGGCTAATCTCCATTTCTGCTTGAAATCGGCGAGCCGTTTACTACATATGTCGGATCGTCGTTTTCCACAAAAACTGCTGCAGTGAACTATTTTGCAAGATGACTGTTTTGTCTCCAAATCTTTATAAAAATACTTTATGAAACTTGTCAAAATAGATGAAAATTATGTTGAGCTTTTAAAACGATTAATCAATCTTAATCATGTTTGTTATCATCAAAATCAATAAGGAATAATTTATGTTAACAATCTCCCCCTTTTTGATGATGACAAACTTTTCAAGAAAATATTTGTGCAATTTTTCTCCCCCTAAATATGTGCTCCCCCTAAGTGAAATTTTGAAAGATTTGTTGACTCCCTTGTTAAAAAAAATATTCAACTGTTAATCTTAAAATTTTAAACACGACAGATTGATTGATTTTTTTTTTTAAAAAAAAAAATTTATGCCAGTAAACTCATGCATGCCAATACTATTTTGCCAAAACCAATTTTGCATTTTGCCAATTTCTCTCCCCCTTCATCATAAAAAAGAAAGAGACGCGATGAATGACTTATGTTTGGAGAAATTTGGGCAGAGTCTCCCCTGAAATATGAGCATTTCCTCAACAACACACAGAGTTAAAAAGAGAAACACTTCCATATAAATATACCACCATATCAACCAACCTCCATATCAACAAAGTCACACTTCCAGAATGAGCAATATAATCAATATAATACCAAAAATAACCCAAACAGAAGTTAAGTGCATATGTCCAACAAGAATTATCAAAAGCATAATCACAAAACACATAACACACAGAACATAAATAATATCATACACATATGGCAAATGAAATGAAAGATGTCTGTGCGAATGTCAGAGGGGCAGAGAAATCTAAGATGGGGGCTGTGAAGACGAGCTGCCGGGGTCATATCCAAGGTGGCCGAGAATGCGACGCTGTCCTGCAATTAACTCCATCTGCTGATCAGAAATTTGCTCCCGAAAGTTTGCAAAATCAGATCGAAGCTGCTGCTGCTGCTGGGACAAGGCATCCACTCGGTCGAGAAGCTGCTGGAAGCGATCCTCAGGAACAGCTGATGCCGCAGGAGGGACGGCAGTCTCGGTAGGCTCGTCATCCTGAGATGCAGCTGCTGCTGGTGCTGCAGGTGCTGCTGGTGCAGCTGCTCGGCGTGGAACACGCGGTCTAGCCCCAAGACGGAAATCAGGTAGCTCATCCTCGGAGTAGACGTCATTCAACATGCGATCATCCTCTGGTGCAAGCAGTGTGTCTTCGTTTTTAGAGGATGTGGTCTTATCCCATTTCCCACGCTTCTTAAAGAATCCGATGGCAGAAATAATTTCTCGTCCGAGCTTACGAGTCTCGAGAAAAACAGGCTCGACGATAGGAACATGAAAGTGGTTCAAGATTTTAGTAATGATGCTGCCATAAGGAAGAGATCGATTGGAGACTTTAGGGGTGGACAACATATGGCACATAATAGTGTAGGATAGACTCACATGGCGTCGACGGATAAGAGAATCTAATAGACCAATATCAAGCCTAGTGACCTCATCAGTGTGACCCTGTCTAGGAGTGACCATGTGTTGGAGAATAATGTGAAGAATTCGAATCTGAAAAGGGAGGAGTTGAGACCTGAAGGACAGAGAGCAGATGTCATCGGAAAGATCCCGACGACGACAAATGTTCCGTACACCATCCACATGACGAAAATTACTAAAAGAAAGTTCTTTCCTAGCGGTGTACAGATCTAACCCTCCATAAGCAATTCCTAGAATACTACATAATTCGGGTTCATCTAGTTCAATGCGAATTCCTCCTACAAATGTATGAAGCTCGTCACGACGAGTAGAGGAGAATTCTATGTTAGAATAAAAGACTCGAACTAGATTTTCATAAACTGGTTCTTCAATACTTAATGCTTGCTGCCAATGATTAAGCATTTGAGTAATAGAGTGACCACAAACAGTAATATCCGAAAACTCTGAGATTTTAAGAGAAAAAGAGGGAGTTACGGGTTTACCCATGAATTTCTCACGAAATCGCTGAGCAGAGGTAGCATCGGGAAAATGAAGACTCTCGAAGTCTTGAGGAGGAGACCTGGGTGGACTAGAACGGCGTGGAGCAATGTGCTTGGTTCGAGCACGCCTTTGTGGTCGTTCCGCCATGGATGTGTTGGGAGAAAAAAATTTGTGGAAATGAAGTTTGAGAGATGAGATAGTGATTGTGGGTGGAAATGTGATTAGAAAAAAAAAAGAGATTTGGGTTAATTTGAGCAAGGAAGGCTCGGCTGGTTCTAGGGTTTCAAAAAGAAGATTTTTCAATTTTTGAAGAAAAAGAGAAATTTTAATCGGTTAAAAGATGCTAGAGATGATGAAAATGATTTGTAATCCTTCAATTTGGTGAAAAATGACAAGAAAAGTGATGGATTTGAGAGGAGAGAACTGGTGCAGTCTCGGGTTGAAGTGAGAGAGAGAGAGAAAGAGAGACCGAAATGAGGAGGAAGACGAAGGACTGTTCAATTAACGCGTGATAACGGCGAGCCGTTATAGAGAAAACGGCGAGCCGACAGAGTCCAGAGAGTCCTAAAAAAAATTTCATTAAAACGGTGAGCCGTTTATATAAATAACGGCGAGCCGACAAGGTCCAGGGAGTCTCCTCAAAATTTTGTATCAGGACGGCGAGCCGATAGATAGTTATCGGCGAACCGATAGTGCCCAGAAAACTTTTCATTGTTTCTGCCCAAAACGGTTAGCCGTTTATTTTAATAACGGCAATCCGTTTTCTACAACTTATGATTTCGCACATGTATTTTGATATTTGGCTACTTATTAATACATTTCAAGATCATTTTATTGATCCAAAATGATTTGAGTGCCAGTTCAATGCATAAATCATGAATATATATATGTATTGCAACAATTAATTCATACATTTTCAAATATCCATACATATCACATGTATATTACGATTGAGCATTCCATAGATATTAAAGCATCAAGTCATAGATCAATCAATGTTAATAAACTCAATAGCATGAATAAAGATGTTAATGTGAAAATTTCATCATCCCAAGTTCATGCCGAATTTTGGAAAATTGTTCTTCGCAAAGAGGTTTTGTAAAAATATCGGCAAGTTGTTTTTCCGTAGAAATAAACTCTAATGCAATGTCTCTCTTTTGAACATGATCTCTCAAGAAATTATGTCTTATTTCTATATGCTTGGTTCGAGAGTGTTGAATGGGATTCTTTGAAAGATTAATAGCACTAGTATTATCACACTTAATAGGAATTTGTTCAAGATTAATGCAATAATCTCTAAGTGTTTGTTTCATCCAAAGTGCTTGTGCACAACAACTTCCGGCAGCTATATATTCAGCCTCGGTAGTTGAAAGTGCGACAGAATTTTGTTTCTTGCTAAACCATGAAACAAGAGAGTGTCCTAGAATATAACAAGTACCACTAGTGCTCTTCCTATCCACTTTATAACCAGCAAAGTCCGCATCCGAAAAACATGTTAAATCTATATGAGTTCCCCTAGGATACCAAAGGCCAATATCTATGGTTCCACTCAAATAACGGAAAATTCTTTTAACAGCAAGCAAATGGGATTCCTTGGGACATGACTGAAATCTTGCACACAAACATACACTAAACATGATATCGGGTCTACTTGCAGTCAAATAAAGTAGGGATCCGATCATACCTCGATACATTTTGATATCCACTTCTTTGCCTTTTTCATCTTTGTCCAGCTTGGTTGTTGTGCTCATTGGTGTATTCTTGGTCTTTGAGTCATCAATGCCGAATCGTTTGAGTAGATCTTTTACATACTTGGCTTGATTTATGAAAATTCCTTCCTCGTTTTGTTTGATTTGAAGTCCAAGGAAGTATTTCAACTCTCCCATCATACTCATCTCAAATTCTTTGCTCATACACAATGAAAATTCTTTACATAACAACTCATTAGTAGAACCAAAAATAATATCATCAACATAAATTTGAACAATAAGTATGTCTTGGTTCTTATGCTTAACAAATAGAGTAGTATCCGCTTTACCCATAGAGAAGTCATTTTCTAGCAAGAAATTTTTAAGTCTATCATACCATGCTCTAGGTGCTTGTTTTAATCCATACAAGGCTTTGAGCAACTTATACACATGATTTGGAAATTTTTCATTTTCAAAACCAGGAGGTTGTTTCACATAAACTTCCTCCAAAATATATCCATTTAAGAAAGCACTCTTGACATCCATTTGATATAAAATAAAATCATTATGACATGCATATGCTAACAACATCCTAATGGATTCTAACCTTGCTACAGGTGCAAAGGTTTCATCAAAATCAATTCCTTCCTCTTGGTTGTAACCTTGAGCCACTAATCTAGCTTTGTTTCTTACAACCACACCGGATTCATCCATCTTATTTCTAAACACCCATTTAGTACCTATTATAGATTGATGTTCAGGTTTAGGAACTAATTCCCACACATTGTTTCTTTCAAATTGATTTAACTCCTCTTGCATTGCCATAATCCAAGATTCATCATTTTCTGCATCCTCAAAGGATTTTGGTTCAATTTGAGAGATGAATGCATTATGCTCACAAGTATTTCTAAGTGATGATCTAGTTGTAATACCTCGTGAGGGATCTCCTAAAATTACATCTTTAGGGTGAGAAGAGACATACCTCCACTCCTTGGGGAGTGTTTGAGAAGTACCTTCATTTTGCTCCACATTTGGTTCTTCATGATGTTCCTCTTGAATTCCATGTGGTGCATCTTCTTGATTGTCATTTGATGCTTCTTCTTCTTGTTCTTCTTCTCCTGCATCATCATCAACAACGACTTTCTCCGTAGAGGAGGGGTTAGACTCATCAAATGTGACATGCATAGATTCCTCCACAACTAAAGTTCTTTTGTTATAGACTCTATAAGCTTTGCTTGAATTAGAATAACCAAGAAAAATACCAACATCAGATTTTGGATCAAATTTACCAAGATTATCTTTTGTGTTCAAAACAAAACATTTGCATCCAAAAACTTTAAAATAGCCAATGTTGGGTTTTCTATATTTCCAAAGCTCATATGGAGTTTTATTAAGATTAGGTCTAATCAACACCCGATTTAAAACATAACAAGCGGTGTTGACGGCTTCGGCCTAAAAATATTTTGGTAATGCATGATTCTAGGTGATGAAAATTGATCATGGTCCTAGCCATTTCTTGAATAGATCTATTCTTTCTCTCAACAACTCTATTTTGTTGTGGGGTTCTAGGTGATGAAAATTGATGCTCAATGCCTAGATTATTACAAAAACTCTCAAATGCATGATTTTCAAATTCTCCTCCATGATCACTCCTAATGCATACAATACCATGCCCTTTTTCATTTTGTAATTTCTTACAAAGCACTTTAAAAGCATCAAGAGCATCATCCTTATTGGCTAAGAATAATACCCATGTATATCTAGAATAATCATCCACTATCACAAATGCATAATATTTGCCATTTAGACTTGCATATCTAGATGGCCCAAAAAGATCTATGTGAAGAAGTTCAAGTGGTTTTGAAGTAGAAATATGGTTTTTATTCTTGAAAGAAGTTTTAATTTGTTTTCCAAATTGACAAGCTTCACAAATCTTATCCTTTTGAAAACCAATTTTCGGAAGACCTTTAACTAAATCATCTTTCGAAATTTTTGAAATCAACTCCATACTTGCATGTCCTAACCTTCTATGCCATAACCAACAATCATCATGTAATGCCGAAAAACATTTATCAAGAGTAGATGCACATTCTATGTCAATGATATAAACATTACCACATCTATTTCCAACAAATAAGGTTTTGCCATCACATGAGTTCTCAATAACACAACTAAGTTTATCAAAGATAACTTTATAACCTTTGTCACATAATTGACTAATGCTAATTAAGTTGTGTTTCAAGTTTTTAACCAAACATACATTCTCAATTAGAGTGGAAGAGACTTTACCAACATTTCCAATTCCAAGAATTTTTCCTTTTGAGTTGTCTCCAAAAGATACGTCTCCACCATTTTCAATTTTGGTGAAGCTTGAGAACCATGCATAGTTTCCGGTCATGTGCCTTGAACAACCGCTGTCCAAGTACCATTTATTTTTCTTCTTCTTCAAGCCCTACAAGAAAAAATCTCAAGTTTTAGGTACCCAAAGCTTTTTGGGTCCTTGAGAGTTAGCAACGGTTCCTTTTGGAACCCAAATGCATTTGACACCATAATATGCATTCCTTTTCACGGGACATCTAAATTTCATGTGACCATTTTGATTACAATAATGACATGCAATCTTATGATCATTTGTGGAGGTAGCTTTAACAAAATAATTCTTATAATACTTTTGCTTCAAGTTAGGCTTATATCCAAGTCCTCCTTTATCAAAAACACATTTTTGTGAGTTAAGCATATTATCCAACATCTTTTGCCCATTTGTAAATTTCAAAACAATTTCATTCAATTCATTATTCTTTTTCTTGAGCAATTCGTTCTCATTTTTCAACTCATCTATGTGTGATTTCAAATGCTCATGTAAGATGCTAGGTTTCTCATTTGATAATGCAATTTCATCATGCAATGTTTTGTTTCCTACTTCTAGGTATACAATTCTTGCATTTAGAGATTCATTTTCATTTTTAAGCTTTGCCATTTCCTTTTTAAGACATACATTCTTTTTACCAATTTTCATCAACTCATTATGCAAATCTTAAAAAGCATCATAGGTAGGATCACTTACCTCATTGAGATCATCATCCCCTCCTATTGCCATGAGTGCTAGGTTTGATACTTCTTGCGATCCTTCATCATCATTTGATTCTTCCTCACTATCATCCCAAGTTGCAACCATTGCTTTCTTCTTGAGTTTGTTGATAAGTGGGCACTCCGATCTTATATGTCCAGGCTTCTTGCATTCATAGCAAGTGATTGCCTCCTTCTTCTCCCTATAGTTCTTGAAGTTTCTGAAATTTCTTCGCTCTCCGATTTTCTTGAAGAATTTTCTGAACCTCCTTGCTAGCATGGCTAGCTCTTCATCATCCGGTTCACTCTCCCCATCACTCTCATATTTTGAAGCTTTGAGAGCAATGCTTTCTTCTTCTCCTCATGTCCTTTTTCTGCAGCTAAATCCTCTTCATATGAAATAAGAGAACCAATTAAATCATCAAGAGGTAAGGTATTTAAATCTTTGGCCTCTTCAATAGCGGTTCTTTTAGGTCTCCATTCTTTTGGAAGTGACTTAATGATTTTCTTAACTTTCTCACTATTTGTGAAGGTTTTCCCTAAGGCACCTAGGGTGTTCACTATGTCCGTGAATCTAGTGTACATAGAATACACATTTTCATTTTGTTCCATTTGGAACAACTCATATTGACGAGTGTATCTACTGATTTTAGACTCTTTCACTTGATTTGTCCCTTCATAGACAACTTCAAGTTTGTTCCATATCTCTTGTGCACTTTCACAACTAGATACTCTATGGAATTCTTTCTTATCAAGGGCACAAAACAAAGCATTCATAGCCTTGGAGTTTAGAGACATCTTTCTCTTTTCTAACTCACTCCATTGACTCGATGGTTTAGGAATATCATCTCCTACTTCATCTTTGAATGTAGGCATGAATGGACCATTGCAAACAACTTCCCAAATTTCATAATCTAAGGCTTGCAAATAGATTCTCATTCTAGTTTTCCAATAAGCATAGTCATTACCATCGAAAAATGGTGGTCTAGTTGTGGATTGCCCTTCTCTAAAGGTTGAGTCATTTAGGGTTGCCATGGATCTTTTACTCTAGACGATTAAGTCTTAACAAGAGAACGAGGCTCTGATACCAATTGAAATAAAAGTATGCAACCCAAGAGGGGGGGTGAATTGGGATTCTAAAAAATTATTCAATTTATTAAAGAAAATCTTAATGCAATTATAAATCAAATTCAAAGCAATAACAATTAAGAGAATCACAATATAAAAAGATAAGGGAAGAGGGATTCAAACACCGAGATTTTTACGTGGTTCGGCCAACCTCGCCTACGTCCACGCCTCCAAGCTTTCCGGGCTTGAGGATTCCACTAAGCAAACCTCCAAGGCTTCAAATGCTTACACTTGACTTCCAAGGTGTCAATGGACCTTTACAACAAGAGATTATCCCCAATCTCTTAACCCAAGTGTATCCCAACACTTATAATCACTCAAAATAAAAGATTACAAACTGTTTTGCCTCTCACAATATATAAGACTACACAATGATGCTTAATATGTGAATAGATGAAGCAAGAATGTGTTCTAAGCTCTATGAAGATTGTATTCTCGAATATTAGCTCAAATGGTCGTGTTGTGATCAACCTTTGTTTGAACTTGAATGAGCTTATTTATAGCTGCAGCTGAAAACTAGCCGTTATTGACTTTCTGCACACTGTCGGATCACCGTTAGCTAGATGTTGGATCGCCGTTTGACTGGTCAATATGACCGTTGGGCTGATTTTTTAAATTGTCGGATCACCGTTATCTAGATGTCGGATCGCTGTTTAGGTCCAGAGGCTACTGGTTGATATCGGCAAGCCGTTTATCACATATGTCGGTTCGCCGTTAAGGTCCAGAGACTACCCTTCAGTTCTGGTTGATATCGGCGAGCCGTTTATCAAGATATCGGTTCGTCGTTTAGGTCCAGAGGCTACTGGTTGATATCGGCGAGCCGTTTATCAAAAATGTCGGTGTGCCGTTTTCGTCCAGAGGCTAATCTCCATTTTTGCTTGAAATCGGCGAGCCGTTTACTACATATGTCGGATCGCCGTTTTCCACAAAAACTGCTGCAGTGAACTATTTTGCAGGATGACTATTTTGTCTCCAAATCTTTATAAAAATACTTTATGAAACTTGTCAAAATAGATGAAAATTATGTTGAGCTTTTAAAACGATTAATCAATCTTAATCATGTTTGTTATCATCAAAAATTAATAAGGAATAATTTATGTTAACATATTTTAGTATTAGACTTCATATAGTACTTTTTCTTTTGTTCAAATCATCCATTCATTACCTATGACTATAATCAATTTATTTTCACGCTGTTTTTCATATTAGACTTCATAGTTTACTTTTGATTTCGTATAAATCATTGACTCAAGACCCATGAACATAATTAGTGCATTTTCAAGTTATTTTTATACTAGGCCCCAAAGGGTACTTTTGCATCTATTTAAACAATCTATAACAGACTTAGGACTATAACCACTATGATAAACTATAAAGTGTATCGCTTAAAACCTTGCCTTAAACATTATCGTTATTGAGTATAGATGTAGGCTAGTGTTATTCCTACAGAGGATTGTTCATAATTAACAAGTTACTAACACAAAACACACAAACATGAAAACTGACTAGCAACAAAGATTAAATTAAAACCCTATCTGGACTTTGCGAAATTAACTTAAACTGTTCGAATTTTCTAAGGACACACTAACAAGCATAAACACAATTTTTGGGGGGGGGGGGATTTGGAGTTGAGTTACTATGTAAACTAAACTAAAAAGTCTAAAGCATAAAATTTGAAATTGTAGAAAATAATTTTAAAGAAGTTGAATTATGATACGAAATATGGAATAATTCTCCACCACTAAACATTGGATTTTAGGTTAATTATTAGAATCATCATTCACTTTCTTTGAAAACAACAACCCTAAGATAATTACAAGCTCAATTATCTTGAACTTTCCTTAACTGTTAAGTAGAAATAAGCTCCTTACTTGATCTCTTTCCAAGAAATAATCCAGAACAAGCTCTTTAGATTTAATTTAATGAAGGCATTAGAATTAAGAACGATAAACGATATAGACTGAATGAAGAAACAAAACAAACAAGCTACAAAGCTTGGTTTATTTATCTTATATGCAATCAAACGAAAATATCCCATAATCTTGATCACAATATGCCACTTAGGTTTAGTTTTTTGACAATTATGGATCAAAAACCCTAAAGTAGTAATCAAATCACCATCAAATTCATCTAGTTGGCCACCTAAACAAACAAGATAGCACTTCTTGAACACTAAAAATTAGTGAAATATAAAATTTTCTAGAGAAAGATGAAGAAATTTTGATTCTGAAACTTTAATAATAAAAATCCATGTCTAGGGTTATTGAAATTTTGATTCTGAAATATAGAAAGAGTACTCACACACGTCTAAATTATTGAATATCAAATTCATTAAAGAAACCTAAACAAAAGACAAGAGAAAGAAAGGCTTATTGATTGAATTATATAGCTATATAGCTTAGAGGAAGATTCAAATATTGGCAAAGTTTTAACTCCCATTCAAGAATCAACCTCATATCACATTAGACTCTTATAATGTGTGTGTGAGAATCAATTCAATCAAAATCTTCTCTCTAAATCTTCAATGTCAATAGCATTTTCCTTGAATGAGAAGAAGAGTAGGTCAAACTAACCTTATCATCTTGAACTCAAGATTTGTAATTTTTTTTCCTTTTTTTAAAGGGGCATATATGCGCATTTTTCTTTTGATTTTCTTTGATGAGATTGAGGACAAACTGTCACACGCATGCATAATGAGGTATATTAAGATCCTATTCAAGTTCTCATCGAATGGTCACAAGAGCTCGAGCAAAGAAATTCAAAGAAGTGCTTAATGGGTTGATTCAATCAACTTGGGTTCAATCAAATTCGTGGAGGCCCATTAAAGGAATCGCACATGATAAATGCATGATTCATGCTCTTAAAGTTTTCAAATAATCACTTCCATCAAATAGGAAATTGACTTGCACATTATGGCAGGAAAATATATTATTTTCCTTTCTTTGGGATACTTTCCCTTTTCTTAAGGAGGCTAGTGGAGAAACAAATAAGTTATTTTCTTTTAATTGCCGAGTTTCTATTTTAATTGATGTAAGGCATTTAAGCCGACTAGGATTCTGATTTTTATTTAGATTCTTTCCTATTTGCTTAGATTAGGATTCTGATTTGATTTAGATTCTTTCCTACTCGCTTAGATTAGGATTCTGATTTAATTTAGATTCTTTCCTTATTTTCTTTAGATTAGGATTTCGATTTAATTTCGGATTAGGATTTATTTCCAAAAATTCTTATAACCAACCTTATATAATGTACTCGCATCCAATGAACATAGAATTCTTATGTCTTTGAACTTATTGGATTTTTGTGGCATTCAAACTCTTGACTTATCAATCATAACTGATTATGACATCCTCACATACTAAGGTTCATGGTTTTCTTGAGCATCAGGTCATGGTTCCATTCAATTCTAAGTTTAGATTCGATTTTGGAGACTAATTGATTAGGGTTGCATTCGTTCTTAGCAGGTTTCGTATCATTTTTTGTATAAGAGCTTAGGCACCAAGGTCAAATTAATATATTTTTATTGTTTTTCATTCTCATTTGAGATTTTTCATTCTTGTTCTAGTCTTAAAAAAAAAATCATGAACAATGCCGCGTGAACAGTGTTGCATGAGTAGTATTTTTACAGTTTCTTTTTTTTTTATTTATCAATTTTGCATCCTTGAGGTTTAATTCTCCTTAAATCCACAAATTTTACCTATTCCTTTCCCTAAAAAAAAAAAGTCCTCGACCTCCACTTAAAATCTTTTATTCATTTTCTATCATTAATGTCTTGAAGAGTCCAAAATTGGTTTTACTCCATAGGTGAAAAATTTTGCCCGAAATTCTAGTAATTTGTTCTTCCGAAACCTGTGCGCACGCACGCACGCATTGTATTCTTACTTTTAAAATTTGAGTTTCCTTGGTGTAATCTTGTGAATTGCTACTGAATCCTGATATTGGTTTGATTAGTTTGATAAGAACCGGGTGAGAATTACTTCAAGTGGAAAAAAAAAGCAAGAGAGTGTGAGTATATTAGAGGGTACAAGCTAATAAATTTGAGTGAAACACAAGTGAAATTGAGTGAATCATTTTCTTGAGTGAAAGACGTAAGGGAGTGAAGTGAGGTCCTTTCCACATTATTTCTAATTTTCTTTTGTAGATGTTAGCCATGTCTCACAACCTAGAACGAAACACAAATGAAGAGGATCAATCCGCAACTACTAAGAATTTGCAAATTCATGCATTGATAGGAGAGATGAAAAGGATGATGAGGGCTGAATTAGAGCACATACACGAGCGTTTAAATCAAGTAGAGAATGCATGTGCGGGGCAGCCACAACCCGTTCCCCAAGCACGTAGGAGGGAGAGAGCTTTGGCTAGAGGAGAGATTGATGACTAATATTGGGATGAGTGTGATCACAGAAGATGAACTGTGAGAGAGACGGACGGGATATGAGAGCTAGGAATAAGGATGATGATTTGAGTGGTGTAAAGATAAAGATCCCATCTTTTCAAGGTAAATCTGACCCGGAAGGATACCTTGAATGGAAGAAGAAAATGGAGTTCGTGTTCGATTGCCACAATTATCCAGAGAAAAAAAAGGTAAAATTGGTTGTGATTGAGTTTTCTGACTATGCTATTACTTGGTGGGATCAACTTGTTATAAACAGGAGGCGGAATAGAGAATGTCCAGTTGAGACATGGGATGAAATGAAATTGTTGAAAAGAAGACGTTTTGGACCTAACTACTACTATCGAGATTTGTACCAAAAATTACAAAGTCTTACACAGGGTAGCCGAAGCATGGAGGATTATTACAAAGAAATAGATATTGCCATGATTAGAGCAAATGTGGAGGAAGATTATTACAAAGCTACCATGGCAAGATTCTTGAATGACCTTTATCGGGAGATTGCAAATATGGTTGAATTGCAACATTGGAGATTGAAGAGATGGTTTACAAAGCCATCAAGATTGAGCAGCAACTCAAGAGGAGGGGTAATACACGTGCAGCCCCAAGCGCGAGTTCCACTCCATAAAAGCCGAGCCATGTAATGTGAGATGAGAGCCCACAAGCATCTACTACACCTAAGTCGAGATTCGAGCCCTCCTAACACAATTTATAAGGTAACATCGTGACTCCCACTACTAAGAATCATGACATTAAGTGTTTTAAATGTTAAGGCAGGGGACAAATAGCGAGTGAATGTGTGAAAAAAAGAGTTATGGTATTGCAGGACAATGTTGAGATTGTAACTGAAGATGAAACAACAAGAAAATGAGATGCCACCATTAAAGGACGTTGAAGAAGAAGAGTATATAGCCCTTAGGGAATTGACTTTAGTAGTTAAAAGAGTTTTAAGTGTGCAAGTAAAGGAAGACGAAGCAGTGCAACAGGAAAACATTTTCCATACTCAAGACAAAGTATGTAGTATGATTATTGATGGAGGACGTTGTACCCTAGTACTATCAGGGTGGAGAAGTTAGGACTTCCGATACTTAAACATCCACGGCCGTACAAATTATAATGGTTGAATGACAGCAGTGAGGCGAAAGTGAACAAGCAGGTGCTAGTGACTTTTCAGATTGGCAAGTATGGAGATAAGGTGCTATGTGATGTAGTACCAATGTAGGCTAGACACTTTTTATTTTGACGACCTTGGCAATTCAACAGATGTGTGAAGAATGATGGATTCACCAACAAATTTTCATTTGTGTTTAATTAACACAACATCACTCTTGTTCCACTGAGCCTATAGAGAGAAAGTGATCAAAAGAAAGAGAATGAGCAAAAGAAAAAGAGAGTGGAAATTAGAGAGGTTGAGAAAAATGAGAGAAAATGCAAAGAAAAATGCGGTATTAAGATAAAATCAAAGGGAAAACAAAAGAATTTCTATGCAAGAGCGAGTGAGATAAAAAAAAATATTGTTTTCACATCAGCCAATGATTGTACTTTTGTACAAAGTGGCATTTTTAAACACTAACGAACTTGACCCTACTTTGCCTAGTTTTATTATTTCTCTCTTGTAGGAATATGAGGATGTCTTTCCCACGAAAGCACCACATAGTTTACCTCCGATCTGAGAGATTGAGCATTAAATTGATTTTGTGCCTGGTGTAACCGTTCTAAATTGACCAGCCTATAGGAGTAACCCGAAGGAGACAAAGGAACATGAAAGGCAAGTTAATAAATTGATGGAAAAAGGGCACTTAAGAGAAAGCATGAGTCCATGTGCAATTTCAGTTTTGCTAGTTCCTAAAAAGCATGGAATGTGGAGGATGTGTGTTGATTGTCGAGCCATCAACAATATAACAATAAAGTATCGACATCCTATTACTAGGTCAAATGATATGCTTGATGAATTACATGGGTCTTGTTTATTTTCTAAAATTTATCTGAAAAGTGGATGTCATCAGATTAGAGTGAAAGAAGGAGATGAATGAAAAAAAGCCCTTACAAAAAATATGGTTTGTATGAATGGTCAGTCATGCCTTTTGGTTTGACTAATGGTCCGAGCACTTTTATGAGACTTATGAATCATGTTTTGCAAGCTTTTATTGGCAAGTTTGTTGTTGCTTGTTTTGATGATATCCTCATATATAGCAAAAACTTATACGAACATGTAGTACATTTAAAATATTAGTACATTTAAAACTTAAAATATGAATCATGTTTAGTACTCAAGTATTATTATTCAACACCTAGAAAAAACTCTATCAAAAATGGCATTTTCCTCTTCTTCATCAGAAATAGCTTCATCAAAATCCTCTCTTATTTCTCTTTCTTCTATTCTTTCTTTACCTCGTTCTTGTTAAAAACATGTAGCCTCAAAAATAGAAAATCTTGTTGAATACTCGTATATCCCTGAATCTGCTCAGATTAATGAATCTCAGTTCCCTGTTATGAGTCCTTATCATCTGTACAAACAAAAAACTTCTTTCACTAGAAGTATTCGAACCCTGATCTCCACAAAAAGACCTCTTCCTAAAGAGTACATCCAGTCTTCCAGACTTGATCAGTGTGCTCTACAAGCCTCCCAAAGTGAACAATATGTCACTATGGATATACCAACAGATCTCGTAACCAACTGGAAACGAGAAGGGTATACACACCTCCATTTAGGTGGTGTCCGGCTTATCCTCACCTTGCATGGTAGAAAAAAGTTTACCCGTCATAGCCAGAATTGGCCTCCTTGACACAAGGTTTAAACAGTATCAACATGCTGTTATTGGCACTGTTTT
The DNA here is from genome assembly GCA_039657385.1 of Citrus x changshan-huyou. Classification (NCBI taxonomy): domain Eukaryota; kingdom Viridiplantae; phylum Streptophyta; class Magnoliopsida; order Sapindales; family Rutaceae; genus Citrus; species Citrus x changshan-huyou. The sequence continues at coordinate 16,415,345 of CM077554.1, read as the reverse complement.
AACCACACTTCATGGTGGAAGTGTCTTGTTAACCTTCTACCCAAATTTCAACATGTCCCTAGAAGATCCCAACCTTCCAACAACACTGAAAGTCCAAATCCAGCTTCAAGGAGCAAAACAAACTTCCACTTCTAAAATAGCCACTCTCCATCATCAGATAGTGTATCGATTGCAAAATCATGCGCTAGATCTCCCAACTGCACAAACAACCAGTGATGCACTGATGATTCTTGCAGACACAGATACAATTCCAACCATCATCCAGATCCCCAAACAAATTCAAAAACAAGAGTTGCTCCAACTTATGCCTTTAGAATGGCTTACCAACTATGAACAATTCCATCAAAATTCAAAACCTGTCCAGACTTCTCAAGCTATCTTTGAAAGAAGAACAGATGGACAAGTCAAGTTGTCTTTTCAGACTCCAGACAAGCCAAATCCAGATCCTCCACGACTCTCATATACTGCTATGATTACAGCAGTTTCTACTGGACAAGAGTCGAATCTTTCAATCTATGGATTTTCCTCAGAAGGGTATCCTGTTTACCCTGACAAAGTCAACGGTCACTTTTTATGGGATGTTCCGAAAGCCCATATGTGTAATCCAGATTGTCCCTGCTTGGATGACACAGATGATGATGAAGACTTTGAAATCATGAGACGAAGGCGAAGGAGAAAGAAAAAGCCTTCTACTCCTAAAACCACCGGATGATCCAGAATCAGATCAACCTTTACCCATTTACAAGAAAGCACTCAGGCAACTCCACCAAGAATCCTCATTTAAGCCTGTTCCTGCTCAACCAAAAATCAAGTCATGCTTGATGTTCTCATCTTCTAGCCAATCATACCAAGAATCCTTTCCTCCACTCGAAAGGCACACAGACCCTCAAACCAAAGTTGTTTCTCAACCCTATGTCCAATCACCAATCACAACCTCTGGAGCACCAGAAGCACCAAAACAGTATGAGGCAGTGCTAAACTGGCAAACCCAAAATGCCAGTGCTTAGAATCAAGCTCTCCACCATCTTGGTAAAAAGATTGACAAAGTGGCATCACAGGTGTCACAAACAGAAACAAAGGTGGACACAATCACTTCTCGGCTTGAACAGATTTATTCAAATCTGCAGAACAGAATCTCTGAATTAGATATCGATCTCAGAACGATGATCAACAATCGTATTTGGGGTCCCGAATTCAATAAGAAAGAAGCAGAGATCAGACAGCTGAAGGCAGAATTGGCCAGAATTAATGCTGACAAAACACAACATTCACTTTTCACCAAAACACAGTCCATACCTATACCAGCACTGCTATTCACATCATACCAACCTTTCTACACTCCTTCTAAACAGTCAACTTATGACTAATTCTTTGGTCTTTCCCATCTTCATAATATCCCTTCCGTTCCACCACCAAAAACTAATTCACCAAAAAGATCCAAATCAAAAGTCAAGATCTCAAAACCTCCACCCAAGGAAGATCTTCAAGTTCCAGAAGACTCTCCTAAACCAACTCCTGAACCTCCAAAGAAAGACAAAGCTCCAGCTTATCAATACCATTATCAGCACATTAATTCTCCAAACAATGACTCAAATTCAACCTTAGAAGAAAGTTTATCCTCTACAGAGATACTCAGTTCCTCTGAACAAACTTCTTCAGACTCCGAGTCTCAATATGCAGATATTTCTGGTCTTCTCCGTCTGTATACATTGTCAGATACAACTCCTCCTTATACCTCCATCTCCCAAAAGTTCCTTAAACTCTATCTTGAAAATCATTCTCAATTCACTCATCCATTCCCACTTTGGAAAAATGAACAGTTTTTCATTCATCTTCCTTTCAAGCTTAATGAAGATATTAATCCCACCAAAGCTACCCATCCGGGTATGCCTCCTTCTGATCTCACTCTCGCCATGCACTCAATTGCTTCGGCAAGATCTCATAGAACCTACTACTTCAGATTGGGCCTGTCAAGCTTTCTATGTTGAAAAACGATCTGAATTAGTTCGTGGAAAAAAGAAATTAGTTATTGATTACTAGCCACTTAATGCTTTCCTTAAAGATGATAAATTTCCTCTTCCAAAGATCCAGTCCCTATTCATTCATCTTCAAGGTGCAAAAGTATTTTCAAAATTCGATCTTAAAGCTGGTTTTTGGCAACTTGGCATTTCTCCAGAAGACCGTCCCAAAACAGCCTTTTGTATCCCTGATGCTCATTATCAGTGGACAGTTCTACCCTTCGGTCTCAAAGTTGCTCCATCCTTATTTCAAAAAGCAATGGTTAAGATCTTCTCTCCAATCTTCCATTATGCTTTGATCTACATTGATGACATCCTATTGTTTTCACATGACCACCAAACACATCAACAACTCCTTTCAGATTTCCTGGAAATCGTGCAGACACATGGCATCATGCTTTCTGAAAAGAAAAGAAAACATAGGAAAGGAATCTATTGACTTTCTTGGCATGACCTTGAAAGATGGCCACTACCATCCAGGACCACACATCGCAGTAGAATTATTAAAGTTTCCAGACATCAATCTCACCAAAAAGCAGATTCAATAGCTCTTTGGAATTGTTAATTATGTCAGAGACTTTATTCCCAAAGTTGCAGTCCACACTAGTCAGCTATCAGGCATGCTCAAAAAGACGACTCCACCATGGGGTCCAGATCAGACAGAAGCTGTAAAGCAGCTTAAACAGATAGCCCAGTCACCTCCTCCACTCAAAATTCCCACTACCGGCCAACGCATTCTCCAGACAGACGCTAGTGATGACTTTTGGAGTGCTATCCACTGGAAAAGATCGGTGACTTAGAGTCCTATTGCGCTCATGCAAGTGGACAATTCAAAGATTCAGAAAAGAATTATCACGTGATTTACAAGGAAATTTTTGCGGTAAAATATGGAATTAAGAAATTTGAATTTCATCTCATTAGCCACAATTTCCTCATCAGAATGGACAACATTTCTTTTCCAAAGATCTTTGACTTCAAGAACAAATTACTTCCTGACAAGCAATTGCTCAACTTAAAGACATGGTTTGCAAAGTATGATTTCACAGTCCAACATATTAAAGGTGATAAAAATCTTATCCCTGATTTCCTCACCCAACCATCTATAAAAAGCTCTGTTCTCATCTCTTCAATTCAAACCATCCCAATTATAGCCATGTATCGATCAGTCCCCTTTAAGGCCTTAAAAAGTTTTTCCTCTAAACCTCACTTTTCGATCAGCCTTCCAAATCCAAGATGTTGTAAAGAAATTCCTTTACAGGTATTTCATGAATGTTCACAGAACCAAACCAGAAAGGTTTCCCTCTTTATGTCTAGAACACTTATTTCTCACTGGCTTCATCATTGTTCCCAGTCTCACCATCTCTGAAGATGAGTTATGGTACATGTGGTGTCTCACAGTCCTGTTTGCTACAAAACTTGTTCTTCCTGTCCGACCAACCCTTAGGCATATCTCCACGCCAGATCATGCACCCACACTTCTCTGGACACTCCTTGAACGGTTTTCACCACTCACTTGGTGGCGTAAACAATTACAGAATATATCTAACTTTCATCAGTTAGATCGAATTCCAGATCAAGAAGCTGATATGTTTACTTCGGTATTCATAGTCCACATGCCATATTTCCAACATCCTCAGACAAAAGACTACTGGACACAGGACATGGCGTATGAATGGAAAATATTCCCTCATCCTTTCCCTCTTGACCATGATCCTACAATCATCTCCACTCTCAAAGCCTTCTTGTTAGAACTCAACAATGTTCAACCTGTCCCAACAGACATTCACCACACCTCCAGGCACTCAAATATATACTCCAGGCTCCAGTTCCAGTCCTCATGGCATTCTTGTTCGAGAATAACGACCCGACTACACCAATGTTCTCTTCCAAGACGCTCAAGACCCTTGGGCATATTTTCAGTCTTTATTACAAACCCAAGAGACTCAGTACACCGTCACTGAACCAGGCTCTTCATCTACTCCAACTCAAGCTCAACGGCCAGCAAGCCTCGAATTAGATGAAGACATCCTGATTTACCAAGAGATCCAAAGAGCAAAAGAAGAATATGAAAATGAAACCGGTGACGTGTCCCCATCCAGATTTCCCTGAACTCCATAATCGCCTCATATGGCTACAGAGTCATCCGGGAATCTCAGATTTTCCTGCTTTCAATAAAAGACATGGGTCCTACCCTGTCTAAAGTGTGTTTTAGCTTTTATGCTTTTACTTTTGCTTTAATTATGGTTTGCTTTTGCTTTATGCTAAAAGAAAAGATAAGGGTCCTGTCTTATCTTTATCTTTATCTTCTTTTAAGTTTTCCAGCTCTATTTAAGAGCTCTTCCGTCCTTGTAAAATTCATATTGCCATCAATAATAGTCCACAGGCCCTTCTCTGGACACTCCTTGAATGGTTTTCACCACTCACTTGGTGGTGTAAACAATTACAGAATATATCTAACTTTCATCAGTTAGATCGAATTCTAAATCAAGAAGTGGATATGTTTACTTCGGTATTCATAGTCCACAGGCCCTATTTCCAACATCCTCAGACAAAAGACTACTGGACACAGGACATGGCGTATGACGGGGAATGTCATCAAATGTGAACCAAGATGCTGAAGATGGTTTTGTTGAGTGATCAGGAACTAGTGGAGGCATTGATGGCTCTGGTTCTATTGGAGATGCTCAATCCCTCGAATTGCAGGTAAACCATGTGGTGCTTCCTCAGGAAAGACATCCTCATGCTCCTGCAAAAGAGAAGTAATAGAACTAGGCAAGGTAAGATCAAATTCGTTAGTGTTTAAAAATGCCTCTTTGTACAAAAGTACAATCATCGACTGATGTGAAAACAATACTTTTTTTTTATCTCACTAGCTCTCACATAGAAATTCTTTTGTTTTCGATCTAATTTTCGCTCACATTTTCCTCACCCTCTTTTTGAATTTCGCTATCTTTTTCTCTCTTTTTATTTTGCTCACTCTCTCTCTATAGGCTCACTTGGTCTCCATAAACCTACTTTGGTCAAATGAATATTTGTTGGTGAAGCCATCATGCTTCACATGTATGTCGAATTGTCCAGCCTACATTGGCACTATATCACAAAGCACCTTATCTTCATACTTGCCAATCCGAAAAGTCACTATCATTTAACCATTGTAGTTTGTATGGTCGTGGATGTTTAAGTGTCATAAGCCCTAACTTCTCTACCATGATAGTACTAGCAACATTTGTACAACTTCCTCTATCAATAATCATACTACATACTTTGTCTTGAACATAACACCTAGTATGGAAAATGTTTTCTCGTTGCGCTACTTCGTCCTCCTTTACTTGCACACTTAAAGCTCTCCTCACTAGTAAATTCAATTCCCCAGGGATTATATACTCTTCATCTTCAACGTCCTCTAATGGTGGCATCTCATTTTCTTTCGTTTCATCTTTAGTTACAATCTCACCATTGTCCTGCAATACCATAACTCTTTTATTCACACATACCAGTGGGTATTTGTACGTGGCATTGTTACACCAGATCTACAACAGAACGAAGTCTGTCCTTAGGGCCAGTAGCCCGCAAGTTCTGGTTTCCAGCCGATATACACTTATCCATCAAATACCAAATCCGAAAATCATATTTGAAAACAGTTTTTCACGATACCACCCGAAAACACGGCACTCATGGCCTTCAAAGAGGGTGAACGTTGTGAGAAAACACTTTCATTTTATAAAAATCAGTTTTGGAGGATAAAACAGGACCTTTCTGATGCACAGGATCCTTAGGCTTAAGGCAAGTGCAGAGCATACTCAGTATAGACAATTAGAGGCGAGCGTATCATTATGAACCCAAATAATTTCTTTGAGTCCTAGAAGAGAGAGGATTTAGAGAAACATGATGTAAGGAAACTTAAATTTTTATTTCTGATTAACTCCTCCCTACAACTGAAGCAGAAGGGGCCTAATATAGAAAATCATCGAGGACAGGACCCCTTGAATGATTATAATCGACAAGCAGGCACATGCTTTGAGAAAGTAAAGCACACCTTTTTAGAAAGTAAAGCACACCGACTAAGACTTTTTACATAAGACAAACATGCTTTGGGAAAATAAAGCACACCTTTTTAGAAAGTAAAGCACACCGACTAAGACTTTTACATAAAATATTCAAAGCAAACGGGAGGCATATGGGCTGCTGCATCAAAAGCTGTGTGATGGCGAAAAATTGTCATCATGGAGTGGATGGATAGCGCGATGGTGACACGGCTCCTGTCTCTTTTTCATTTTGGCGCTTGTGCCGACGTATCTGTCTCTGGTCTAGATACGCCTCAGCTTGTTGATATTTGTCTTCATCAGCGTCAGACATGTGCTGGGATGTAGATGCAGTAGGAGTGTCTGGGTTGGTGACAGTATAATGTGGATTTTCAGTATGGAGAAGGGACTGAAAATCTTCTCATGGGTCTTGAGCCTCTTGAAATAAGACGTTGGTGTAATCAGGGCGTTGTTCCATGACAAGGATGCCTTGAGGACTTGAACTTGAACCCGGAGTACAGCCTTGTGCTTTTAGAATTATTTCAAGGGTGTGTAATGGTCCAATAGAGGTGTGGTGAATGTTTGTGGCAGGTGGAGGAACATTGTTAAGTTCCATGAGGTAGGCTTTGAGAATGGAGGTGACCGATGTATCATGGATGAGGATATAAAGATGAGGGTAAGTTCTCCATTCATATGCCATGTCTTGTGTCCAATAGTTTCGTGTTTCTGGGTGTTGGAAGTATGGCCTGTGGACGATGAAAACTGTAGTCCACATGTTAGCTTCTTATTCTGGCATTCTGTCTAATCCGTGAAAGGTACACAGATTCTGGAGTTGTTTACGCCACCATGTGAGTGGGGAATACCATTCGAGGAGAGTCCATAGAAGGTCTGGTGAGAACTCAGGATTGGTAAGGTGAGTCAAGACTGGTTTGACGGGGAAAACTAGCTTTGTATCATACAAGGTGGTGAGACACCACATGTACCAAAGCTAATCTTCACAGATGGACAGAGAGGAGAGAGTGAGGCCTGTAAGAAACAGGTGTTCCATACAAAGGTTAGGAAAACGGTTAGGTTTTTTGGTATGAACATTAAAGAAATACTTGTAAAGGAACTTCTTTGCAAAATCTTGCAGCTGGTAAGCCGATTGGAAAGAGAAGTTCATGGGGACGTGTCTCTGGTTGAGAGCTTTGAAAGGAAGTTGGCGATGCATGGCTATTACGGGGATGGTTTGGATTGAGGAAATGAGTGAGGGTTTATTTATAGCCGGACAGGTGAGGAAGTCTGGAATGAGGTTTTGGTGGCTTTTTATGTGGTGGACAGTGAAATCATATTTAGCAAACCAGTTTTTGAGGCTGAGCAGTTGCTTGTCAGGGAGCAACTTATTTTTGAAGTCAAAGATTCAGGGAAAAGAAGAGTTATCCATATTGATAAGAAATTTGTGGCTGATGAGATGAAATTCGAATTTTTTAATTCCATACTTGACTGCCAAAATCTCTTTGTAGATCGCATAGTAGTTCTTTTCAGAGTCTGTGAATTGTCTGCTTGCATGGGCACAGAAATAACGCACGCCATTGATTTCTTCGAGAAGAAGGGCACTCCAGTAATTATCGCTGGCATCAGTCTGGAGGATGCGTTGTCCAGTTGTGGGAATTCTGAGTGGAGGAGGTGATTGGGCTATCACCTTTAGCTGTTTGACAGCGTCTGTCTGGGCTGGGTCCCATGGAGGGCACTGTTTTTTTAGCATGCGTGACAACTGGCTTGTGTGGATTGCAACTTTTGGGATGAAATCACGGACATAATTAACAATCCCGAGGAATTGTTGTATCTGCTTTTTGGTAAGATATGTGTCCGGAAACTTTAATAATTCAGTTGTGATGTGTGGACCAGGTTGGAAGTGGCCATCTTTAATCACCATGCCAAGAAATTCAATTGATTCCTTTCCGATGCTGCTTTTCTTTTCGGAAAGCATGATTCCATGTGCCTGTACAATATGAAAGAAATTCAAAAGGAGCTTCTGGTGGCTCTCATGGTCAGAGGAAAATAACAAAATATCATCAATGTAGACCAGAGCATGATAGAGGATAGGACTAAAGATTTTTGTCATGGCCTTTTGAAATAAGAAAGGAGCAACTTTAAGACCAAAGGGCATAACGGTCCATTGATAATGGGCATCTGGAATGCAAAAGGCAGTTTTATGACGGTCAATTGGTGAAATACCAAGTTGCCAGAAACCAGCTTTTAAATCAAACTTAGAGAAGATACGAGCCCCTTGAAGATGAACAAACAGGGTCTGGATTTTTGGAAGGGGAAACTTATCATCTTTAAGAAAAGAATTAAGTGGCTGGTAATCAATAACTAATCTCTTTTTGCCGCGAACTAATTCAGATCGTTTTTCAACATAAAAGGCTTGACAAGCCCAATCTGAATCAGTAGGTTCAATGAGACCTTGTTGGAGTAACTGAGAACGTTCTTGCTTAGCAAGCAAGAGGTCTGAAGGAGATATACCCGGGTGAGAATATTTGTTAGGAATAGGTTTTTAACTAAATGAAGAATGTCAAAACCTATGAGTAGATCTTTGTCAGGGAGTTTCGAGGCTACAATCTTTTTCCAAATTATACAATTCGGAAAGAATTGAATACCAATGGGTTTTTTGGTAATCAAAGTGGTCTCAAAAGTTTCGCCATTAACTGCTCTGAAAAGCTTTGAATGAGGTTCCCAATAGTCTGAGGGAAGAACAGAAGGATCAATCATACTAGTATCTGCACCAGTATCAATAAACCCGATGACAGGAACAGGTTTATGAAACTTGGAATGAAGGATTGACATTTTGAGTGAAGGTCTGGGAATGGTGGAAACATAGTTGACATTTTGAACTGTAGAGATGACTGAAATATCCTCAGAATCGGAAGATTCTGCAATAATGAAAGCAGTTTGGTCATCCTGTCCTGATTGTTCAGAAAAGTTTGATTCAACATCTTCGTTCTTAGATAATAGGGAAGAATGTTGAAGGTGCTATATGAGACGAACAGCTTTGGCAGACTAATGAGGACAGTTTCGAGCAAAGTGACCGCGTTTCTTGCAGATGAAACAACGGTTATGCTTTTTCTTTCTGTATTGGGAAACATCTTTTTTCTTGAAGTACCAGAAAGGTTTTTTGGAGGATGATTTTTTGTGGAAGTGTTTTTTCTTTTTGGTTGAACAAACACACTTCGTTTCATCTTTGCACTCCATCTTGAGATGAGGTTTCTTACAAGCTTCAGAGAAGGATTTTTTGTCTTCCATGAGATCTTTGAAGAAGTCCTTCTGTTCACAGATTTTATCCAGGCATAACATGGCCATCTGGAAAATCTTTCCCAAAGAGATGGCAGCAATACTGAGATTAGTGGCTATGAGTTTTCTTTGAAGATCAGGTTGTAACTTAGAAGGAAGAAAGGCTATGAAGACATGTTTGAGAGAAGGGTTGTTGAACCCATTCAGCTTGTAAAATATAATACTCATTCTTTTGTAATGAGATTCCAAAAGATGTCGTTTGAGAGAACAACATTTCATCTGATGTTGTTTTTTCTGTCGGCATCGGTAAATGCTGTTTTTTCTCCAATGAATTGTTCATGGATGATATTGAGTGCTGTACCAACTGGTGATTGCATGAATTGGAGTTGTCTATATTCTCCCAAGCTTTCTAACCAATCTCGCAAAGAACTCGTAGATCGGGCCATGAATTCACGAATGACAGCTTGAGATTGAGCATTTGGCTTTGTTCCTTGGAGATCAATCCATGCAGCAAATTCTTGAAGTCTAGCAGGCCATCTATAACGAGGAATGCCATCAAATGTGAACCAAGATGCTAAAGATGGTTTTGTTGAGTGATCATGAGCTGGTGGTGGCATTGGTGGCACTGGTTCGGTGTGAGATGCTTTATGCTCATCATCAGAGGAACTGTCTTCAACAATAGGTGTAGAAGTTGAAGCACTGGGATCTTCAGTTTTGGTGGCCATCAATATGCTCGTAATGTCAGCATATTCTGATTCAGAGTCAGTGGAAGTACTGGTTGAGTTTGTGGATGAGGAAGAGGAAGATGAGTTTGACTCTGACGGATTGGACTCATATCATGTTTCTGGTTCAGAGGATTCAGAAGATGAGTCTTGGACAGTATGATAATGATACTGATCCATTGGTCCTTTATCCTTTTTAGGGGGTTCAGGAGTGGCTTTTGGTGAATCTTCCGGAGGGACCGGAGGAACAGATGAGGATGAAGTTGGCTGTGACTTTGGTTCTGAAATTTTTACTTTGGACTTTGATTTCTTAGGTGAAGAAGGCTGTGGTTGAGGAGTGGGTTGAAGATGTGAAAATCCAAAGAACTGGTTGTAAACAGGCTGTTGAGGTCTAGGAGGTGTATAAAAAGGTGAATAGGTTTCAAACACAGGTGGAGGCACATGTATGGACTGTGTTTGGGTGAAGAGTGTGGGACGAGCCTTTTCAGCATCAATTCTTGCTAATTCAGCTTTAAGTTTTCTGATCTCTGCTTCTTTCTTGTTAAACTCTGGACCCTAGATATGATTGTTAATCATTCGTCTGAGATCAGTATCTAGTTCAGAGATAAATTTTAGTTTCAGTTTGGGAGACTTGACCGGCAACTCGATCAATTTTCTTTCCGAGTTGTTTGAGAGTTTGATTTTGAGCATTGGCATTTCTGGTTTGCCAATTTAAAACAGCTTCATACTGTTTTGGTTCTTCAGGGTGCCCAGAGGCTGTAACTGGGGATTGGACAAAAGGTTTTGAGACAACTCTGGTTTGAGTGTCTGTTTGTTTTTCAAGTAGAGGGAATGATTCTTCATATGATTGACTTGAAAATATTAGGCATGATCTTATTGGTTGGACATGAGGTTTGGGATCTGGAGGAGAACGTGGAGGAAAGGATTTGCAAGATGTTTTGGGATAAGAAGGTTCTTTCTTTTTCTTTCTTCTCATAATCTCCAGTTCATCATTAATATCCGTATCATCCAAACAAGGACAATCCGGATTACACATATGGGCTTCAGGAACATCCCATAGAAAATGATCATTGAGTTTATCAGGATATACAGGATACCCTGCCTTGACATTTAAACACTTAATGTCATGATTCCTAATAGTAGGAGTCATGGTGTTACCTTGTGAATTATGCTTGGAGTGCTCGGATCTTAGCTTAGGTGTCGTAGATGCGTGTGGTCGCTCGTCTCGTTTCACATAGCTCGGCTTCAATGAGTGGAACTCGAGCTTGTGGTTGCACAGGTGTTACCTCTCCTTTTGAGTTGCTACTCAATCTTGATGGCTTTGTGTACCATCTCCTCAATCTCCACATAATGTTGCAACTCAACCTTATCTGCAATCTCCTGATTAAGGCCATTTAAGAATCATGCCATGGTAGCTTCTCTATCCTCCTCCACATTTGGTCTAATCATGGCAATCTCCATTTTTTTTTATAATAATCGCCCACGCTTCGGCTACCCTGTGTAAGACATTGTAATTTTTTGTATAGGTCTCAAGAATAGTGGTTACATACAAAACACCTTCTGATCAATGATTTCATTTCATCCCATGTCTCAACTGGACGTTCCCTATTTCGTCTCATACTTATAACAAGTTGATCCCACCAAGTAATAACATAGTTAGAAAACTCAATCATAGCCAATTTTACCTTTTTTGCGTCTGAATAATTGTGGCAGTCAAGGTATGCTTCTGGGTCGGATTTTCGTTGAAAAGATGGGATCTTCATCTTTACGCCACTTAATCCATCATCTCTAATCCTAGCTCTCCTACCTAGTCCATCTCTCTTATAGCTACCCACTGAGTCTTCCCCTTCATCATACTCATCCCTATAATAGTCATCAATCTCTCCTCTAGCTGGAGCTCTTTCTCTTCTACGTACTTGGGGAACGAGTTGTGGCTGCCCTGCACGTGTGTTCTCCACTTGATCCAAACGCTCGTGTATGAGCTCTAATTCAGCCCTTATCATCCTTCTCATCTCTCCCATCAATGCTTGAATTTGTAAATTCTGAGTAGTTGCGGATTGATCCTCTTCATTTGTGTTTCGTTCTAGGTTGTGAGACATGGCTAACATCTGCAAAAGAAAGTTAGAAATAATGTGGAAATGACCTCACCTCACTCCCTTACGTGTTTCACTAAAAAAAATGACTCACTCAATTCCACTCGTGTTTCACTCAAATTAATTGGCTTTTACCCTCTAATACGCTCACACTCTCTTGCCTTTTTCCACTCGTAGTAATTCTCACTCGATTCTTATCAAACTAATCAAACCAATATCAAGATTTCAGTAGCAATTTGCAAAGATTACACTAAGGAGACTCAAATTTCAAGAGTAAGAAGGCAATGTGTACGTAAAGTCGAGTTTTGATTTTGGGCAAAATTTTCATCTATAGGGTAAAACGAGTTTTGGACTTCCAAGACACAAATAATGGAAAAAAATGAAAGAGGAAAGTATTTAAATCAAATCAGAATCCTAATCTAAGTAAATAGGAAAGTATCTAAATCAAATCAAGATCCTAATTGGCTTAAATGCCTGACATCAATTAAAATGGAAATTAAGTGATTAAAATAGAAATAACTGATTTGTTTCCCTAAAAAAAAGGAAAATAATATATTTTCCCGCCATAATGTGGAAGCCAACTCCCTATTTCTTGGAAGTGATGATTTGAATTTCTTGCAAAATGACCGCATTTTTTTGCAAATGAAACAACAGTTATGCTTCTGAATCATGCATTTATCATGTGCGATTCCTTCAACCGGCCACAGGTTCGACGGGAACTTGAATAGGATTTGACTCATCCCACATGCTTGTGATAGTTTTATCCTCAATCTCATCATTACCATATGAAGTAGGAAACTTTCCCATGAAATCAATACTCCAACATTAAAGATTTCAATTTGAGGCATATCACATGATTTATAGAAAGTAAATGCATATTTGAATAAAGTGGGCCAATAAAATCGACTTTTAAGTACTTTGAGTGTTGTTTCTTTTTGCTTCTAAGCTACCATTGCATGCATAAGAATGATAGAAAGTTAGTATATGCAAACATTCAGAATTGGGTACACACCTCCTTATCACTTGGTCTAGACAATGCTTCTATAAATATGAATCATCCCACTCATAGTAGTTGGCAATTGACTTTGTTTTATCCTTTTGAGAACAAGTCGGATCATCAGGTAGCTTTTTAGTTACTAAATAGTTCACAATATCAGCATACCAAAGGGATAAGGCTTCCAAAGAAAATAATTGCTCATCTAGAAAATTGTCATGCAAAAGTAAGGATCTTTTTCGTGAATAGGCAACCAAAGTGATCAGCAACTACATTATCACATCCTCTTTTATTTTGATTAGTATCCATCTTATAAGTCATGGTTTAGCTTCTTTGTTAGTAAATAAATACTTAAAGAGTTGCATGATAAAAAAACACAGTTACTTTAGTACCAATTAAGTGAGAACGAAACTTCTCTAAAGCAAAAATAACAGCCAATAGCACTTTATCAGTAGTGGAGTTGTTAAGTTGAGCATCATTCAAGGTCCTTGAAGCATAATAGATGGCATGTGAAATCTTTCCAAGTCACTGCTCCAAAACTGCTCTTACTGGATTTGCACTCCAATTAGGTGTTTGAATAGTAGAAGCTGTGGTTAATAGCTCTTTAAGCATCTTAAATGCCTTCTTACATTCTTTGTTGAACTTAAATGGCACTTCCTTTTGTAGTAATCTGCATAAGGGCCATGCAATCTTTGACAAGTCCTTAATAAATCTTGTATAAAAACGTGCATGTACAAGAAAAAACAAATTTCTCTTGCACTTATGGGAGGTCGTAAGGAATGAATAAGATATATTTTAGATTTATCTACTTCTATTTCCTTAGTAGATATAGTATGGCCTAAAACTATGCCTTAATCTACTATAAAGTGACATTTTCCCAAAATAAGTACAAGGTTAGTTTCCATGCATCATTTGAGAACAAGTATAATGTTGCCTAAGCATTTGTCAGAAGAAATACCATTTTCGACATAATCTGAAAATGTATTAATCATTCTTCTACAAGCAAATTGAAATATAAGTGTGCAACCCAAGAGGGGGGGTGAATTGGAAATTTAAAAATTATCCTAGCAAATCCACACAACAAACAATCTAATGCCTTCATAAATATTGAAAGCAATAAGTTTAATAAAGGCACAATAATTAAAGAGTAAGGGAGAAGAGAAACAAACACACGGATTTTTACGTGGTTCGGCAATCCCCGCCTACGTCCACGCCTCCAAGCAATCCAAGCTTGAGGATTTCACTATCCAAGCCTTTCCGAGGCTTCAACCGATTACAATTGACTTCGAGGTGTCAATAAACCTTTACAACGAAGAAATTATCTCCCAATCTCTTCACTCAAATGTCTCACACACTCAAATTCTTACAATTGAAATGAAGAAATGAAAGTTACAATAAAACTCACTCAATGAGTAGATATTCAAAGATGAAGAACAATGAATGATTCAATGTATGTAGTTTGCAAGTTTGAAGGCTCAAGATATCTCATGTGCTTTTTGTTTTTGCTTGTTGGAGAGCTTCAAAATGAGTTGGATTTGAGTTCTTATAGTTTGAGCTCAAAAACTAGCCATTACTCACATTCCAGGCGTATCTGGTTTGCCGTTTATGGAATCCGGTAAGCCGAATTTATGTTACCGTTAAGGCAAAATTCAAAATTTTGCCTAACCGGCTTGCCAGATTCGGAATCCGGTAAGCCGTTTTCGTTCTGGATACATTCTGCCCAATATCTGATTTTTTGGTTTTTATATCCGGTAAGCCGGATGCTACAGTAACCTGCTACAGTGAAATTTTTCCTAAATTTCCAGTTTGACCCCAAAACTTTATAAAATTATAGTATGGTCCAAAACGTTATGAAACTTTGCAAATAGGTTCAATTTCAGAATTTCTAAATAATGCTTCGTTAATCCCAAAACTTTCTAAAATTATGATTTCACCCAAACTTTGTGAAATTATAGAATGACCCAAAAATATTTAAATAATTTCAAATAGGTCCAAATTCGAAATTTAAAACACTATCAAAGATTTTGAAATTACTTTCATTTTAGTCCAAAAAGCTTTAATTCCATAACATCATTTTCTTATTATAAAAGCACAATTCATAAATCTTTGCTTAATAAATACATGTGGTTTGTTATCATCAAAATCAATATTTATAGCCATATAGGCTAACACAAATGTGCCGAAAGGGAAAGTGAAAATCGTCTTTTCTTGATCTTCTGGTGTGATGACAATCTGATTATAACCTGAATAATCCATCAATAAAATAACATTATGCCTAGCTGATCCTTCTGACATTTGATCAATGAATGGTAAAGGAAGATCATCTATGCAAGTAATAGAGTTGAGCTTCTTATAATCAATGCAAACGTACACCCAGTTTGGACATGAGTAGGTATTAGCTTACTCTTTTCATTCTTAACTATGGTCATTCCAAATTTGTTTGAAACAACTTGGATTAGGCTCACCCACATGTTCCTTAAATAGGATAGCTTATACCAACATCTAGCAATTTTAAAATTTTTTTCTTCACAATTTCAATCATTGGGGGTTAATCAATGTTGAGCTTCACTAGTTGGCTTTGCTCCATCCTCAAGCAAGATTCTATGCATGCACATAGAAGGACTAATCCCTTTTATATCAGTTATTGTCCATCCAATTGTTGTTTTGTATTCTTTTAAGACACATGTCAGCTTTTCTTCTTGTAATGCTCTTAGAAACTTTACAATGGATAACAGGCAACGTGTCTTTTTCACTTAGAAATACATATTTAAGATGATTTGGAAGATATTTGAACTCTAATGTGACCTTAATCAATTTAGTCCTCAAGATCCAATCCGAACACAAATCTTGGTATGTGATGATGCCACAATTAGTTATGGATGATCTGATTGATAAGTCAAGAGTTTGAAAGCCACAGAAATCTGACAAGTTCAAAAAGTTTGTTTAAGAAACAAAGAGAATTAACTCTCTCACCAATTGCATCAAAATTGATCTTGTTTATTGAATGCGAGTACATAATATAGGGTTGGTTAGAAGAATTTTTTTGAAATAAATCTTAAACCAAAATCAAATCGGAATCTGAATCTAAACATAAGAATACTAATCTAAGCAAATAGGAAAGGATCTAAATCAAATCAGAATCCTAATCTAAGCAAATAGGAAAGAATATAAATCAAATCAGAATCCTAATAGGCTTAAGTGCCTTACATTAATTAAAATGGAAATTCGGCAATTAAAAGAGAAATAACTTATATTTCTCTCCACTAGCCCCCTCAAGAAATGAGAAAGTATCCGAAAAAGGAAAATAATATATTTTCCCACCATAATGTGCAAGCCAACTTACTATTTCATGGAAGTGATTATTTGGAAACTTCAAGAGACTGAATCATGCATTTATCATGTGCAATTCCTTCAATGGGTCTCCACGAATTTTATTGAGCCCAAGTTGCTTAAATCAACCCATTAGGCACTTCTTTGAATTTCTTTGCTCGAGTTATTGTGACCGACGAGAACTTGAATAGGATCTGAATATGCCTCATCCCACGTGCTTGTGATAGTTTTGTCCTCAATCTCATCATTCCCCTCCTCTTGAAGAGGATTTGCCTTCAAATCATCACCTGTATCAAAAGGACTCAAATCGGAAACACTAAAAGTAGCACGTACGGTATACGCACTCGGTAAATCCAGCTTGTATGCATTGTCATTAATCTGTTCCAAAACTTGGAAAGGACCATCCCCTCGAGGTAATAACTTGATTTACTTAGTTTCGGAAATCATTCCTTGCACATGTGTAACCACACCCAATGGCTGAGATCAAAGACTAGCTTATGTCGCCCTTTGTTGGCTTGTTTAGCATATTGCTCAATTCTCCACTTGATGTTGAACTTCATCATCTCGTGTATTTGTTTAACAATTTCAGCCTTTTTATTGCCATCTAAGCTTAGGTGATCAAAAATAGGTAGCGAAGTTAAATCCAATGGGGTTAAAGGATTAAAACCATAAACAATTTCAAATGGTGAATACTTAGTAGTGGAATGAATATAATGATTATAAGCAAACTCAACATGTGGTAAACAATATTCCCATGTTTTGATGTTCTTTTCCATCAGTTTGAGGGTGGCAAGTAGTTAAAAACAACAACTTAGTTCCTAATTTAGCCCATAATGTTTTCTAGAAGCAACTTAAAAACTTAGCATCCCTATAAAAAATAATTGTCCTGGGCATCCCTAAAGTATAGGTCAGCGACATTAGAACCATCATCCATTTTGTAGCATGGAATAAAACGTGCCATCTTTGAAAATCTATCAACAACCATAAAAAGTGAGTCTCTCCCTCGTTTAGACCTAGGTAACCCTAGTACAAAATCCATCGAAACATCAATCCAAGGTGCAGTAGGTATTTGCAATGGGGTGTATAAGCTATAGGGCTGCACATTCAATTTGGCTTGCTTACAGGTGCAACATCTATCATAAAGGCTCTCAACATCTCATTTTATATGTGGCCAATAGAAGTGTTCCTGCAAAACTGCTAAAGTCTTTACAACTCCAAAATGCCCAATGCCCCATCAACCCTCATCCATGGGATTCTCTCACTAACAAATCTCTCAAAAACTAATTAGGCACACATAGTTTATTCTCCCGAAATAAGTAACCATCATGCCTAAAGTACTTACCAACCGCAGTCCTTTCACAAGCTTGGTATTCAACATTAAAATCACGATCATTAGCATACAATTCCTTAATATGTTCAAAATCATGCCGTTTAGCATTAAGTGTTAAGATTAAAATGTTCTTGACCTTGCTTGTAACGAATGACATATGAAAATGTCTCTATGACTTTTACCCATCGAGCATGCCTCTTGTTCAGCTTGTGTTGGCCTTTAAGGTGTTTCAAGGACTCACGATCGGTGTGAATCATGAACTTCTTAGGCCATAGGTAGTGCTGCCACGTTTTTAGTGCTCGAACCAACGCTTACAACTCCTTATCATAAGTAGGGTAGTTTAAGACTGCCCCATTTAATTTCTCATTAAAGTGAGCAATTGGTCGTCCCTCCTGCATTAGGACTGCGCCAATACCAATACCAGAGGCATCGTATTCAATTTCAAATGTTTTATTAAAGTTAGGCAAGGACTTGGTTAGCTTTAGCTTGATAATTTGAAATGCCTTCTTTTATTGTTCTGCCCACTTGAATGCTAATAAAAGCTTGTAAAACATGATTAAAGGCACTCGGAGCATTAGTCAAACCAAAGGCATGACTAACTATTTATACAAACCATATTTTGTTTTAAATATAGTTTTTTATTCATCTTCTTCTTTCATTCTAATTTGATGATATCTACTTTTTAGGTCAATTTTAGAAAATATACAAGACCCATGCAATTCATCAGGCATATCATCTAGCCTAGGAATTGGATGCCGATATTTTACCGTTATGTTGTTGATGGCTCGACAGTCAACACACATCCTCCACGTTCCATCCTTCTTAGGAACTAACAAAACTGGAACTACACATGGGCTCATGCTTTCGTTGACGTACCCATTTTCCATCAATTCATTAACCTACCTTTGAAGTTCTTTTGTCTCCTCTAGGTTTGTAATACTCCACTTAAATATTTATTCTAAAAAAAATTACATAGCAAGCAAAACTTCCTTACAAAAGATAGGAGACATATAGAGATTCCTTAGTATATTACTCAAAAACTTATTATTACTAAAGCTAAGATATTTATTTTTTTATTGAAACAAAACTGAGCCCATCATAAAACCTAAGGTTTGATATGCCCATATGCAACTCGCCTCGGTTGGGACTTGACGTCAGCTTGCCCTACTCATCATTACTTACAATGAAAGGACTTTATGAGCTAATGCCCAGTAAGATAACACTTTGATGAATGTATAAATTATTATGCATGTAAATGACCATATTCAGCTTTTTTTAAAAGAAACTTAGAAAATACAAAACAAGTTTGTTAGGGCCCTAGGTATGTTGTACCACAAGGCCAGCATTCTTATTCTTTAAAATAACATGCCCTAAAAGATTTACCTTTTACTATGCTTGGAGGGCTTGCCCTCCTTGGAAACTTTGCCACCTGGTAGTACAACCACCCATTTTTCATAAATTCATTTTTTGAAACGTCTTCTTCATAAAGTAATCCATGAAATGCATGCATCCAATGCAACTTATGTCATAACATTTGAAGTTCTTAGATGCACAATAGAATCAACACTATTTAAGGACAACAATCTTTAATATAGGCGGCAATGCCATCCATACAGAGATTAAACAAAATGGAATTATAGTATAGGCGGTAGAGCTGACCATAACATAATTAAGTATCATAGATTAGGCGGCATAGCCGACCATATAAGGATAAGTAAGAAATTACTATAATATAGGCGGCATAGCCGTCCATCATAATAGTCATCACAAAATTAAGAATTAATTAAAGTTGAAGTTAAGTATAAAAAGAATTTTATCCCTACATTGCAGTTGAAGTGTTACTTACCTCTTGACCTTAACTTTTCTAGACCTTTCTAAATTGAGGATTTCTCTACTCTTGATGTTATGACTTAGAATAGAAGAGGGTGAAATTTCTAGGTTGGATTGAAAATGAAAGGGGGTAGGGGGTATTTATAGGATTTCTTAAGGTTAATGGATGACTAGGATTTTACCACCATAACTCTTGATCAATGGTTGAGATTATCCTTCATAAATATCTTACTAAATTCTAGAATTTTTAACTATCTCTACAAACTTCTCTTACATCATCACTTATGTCATTGCTTATGTCATCATTACTTAGAATTAAATATTTTATATTATTATTATTATTGTAATACTTAAGGGAGCTTATTAGCTTAAAATAAATTCTATTATATTTAAGTCAAAAAATTGTACCTCACACTAGATAATATACTTGATGAATTACATGGGTCTTGTGTATTTTCTAAAATTGATTTGAAAAGTGGATATCATCATATTAGAATGAAAGAAGGAGACGAATGGAAAACTGTCTTAAAAACAAAATATGGTTTGTATGAATGGTTAGTCATGCCTTTTGGTCTAACTAATGCCCCGAACACTTTTATGATATCCTCATTAGCAAAAACATAGACAATATGCGGTACATTTGAAATCCATTTTAGATGTGCTTAGAAAAGAAAAGTTGTTTGCTAATCTGAAGAAGTGTACCTTTTGCACAGATACACTTGTGTTTCTAGGATTTGTTGTGAGTACACATGGTATACAGGTTGATGAGGAAAAGGTACGTGCAATCCAAGAGTGGCCGAGTCGCACAAGTGTAAGTAATGTGAGAAGCTTTCATGGGCTCGCTATTTTCTACCAACGATTTGTGAAAGACTTTAGCACATTAGCCGCACTGCTTACTGAAGTAATAAAAAAATATTTTGGATTCAAGTGGGGAGAAGCGAAAGAGAAGGCTTTCAAATGATCAAGCAAAAGTTAAACAGCACTCCCTTATTGTCTTTGCCTAACTTTAATAAAAATTTTGAAATTGAATGCGATGCTTCAAATATTGGTATTGGTGCAGTCCTAATGCAGGAGGGACGACCAATTACTTACTTTAATGAGAAACTGAGTGGGGCAGCCTTAAACTACCATACTTATGATAAGGAGTTGTATGCGTTGGTTCGAGTGTTAGAAACATGGCAGCACTACCTATGGCCTAAGGAGTTCGTGATTCACACCGATCATGAGTCCTTGAAACACCTTAAAGGCCAACACAAGTTGAACAAGAGGCATGCTCGATGGGTAAAATTCATAGAGACATTTCCATATGTCATTCGTTACAAGCAAGGTAAGGAAAACGTTGTTGCAGATGCGCTTTCCCGCAGGTATGTCTTAATCTCAATACTTAATGCTAAACTGCTTGGTTTTGAACATATTAAGGAATTGTATGCTGATGACCATGATTTTAGTGTTGAATACCAAGCTTGTGAAAAGACCGCAGTTGGTAAATACTTTAGGCATGATGGCTACTTATTTCGAGAGAATAAACTATGTGTGCCTAACTGTTCTTTGAGAGATTTGTTAGTAAGAGAATCCCATGGAGGAGGGTTTGATGAGGTATTTTAGAATTGTAAAGACTTTAGCAGTTTTACAAGAACACTTCTATTGGCCACATATGAAACTAGATGTTGAGAGACTTTGTGGTAGATATGTCACTTGTAGGCAAGCCAAATTGAAAGTGAAACCTTATGGCTTATACACCCCTTTGCCAATACCTAGTGCACCTTGAACTAATGTTTCGATGGATTTTGTGTTAGGTTTACCTAGGTCTAAACAAGGGAAAGATTCACATTTTATTTCATGCCACAAAACGAATAATGCTTTTAATGTTGCTAACCTATTCTTTAGAGAGATTGTGAGGTTGCATGGTATGCCCAGGACAATTGTTTCTGATAGGGATGTTAACATTATGAGCTATGTTAAGAACTAAGTTGTTATTTTCAACTACTTGTCACCCTCAAACTAATAGTCAAACAAAAGTTGTATTTATCTACTCTATTACGAGCTATCATTAAAAAGAATATCAAAACTTGAGAAGATTGTTTACCACAAGTTGAGTTTGCTTATAATCGTTCTGTTCATTTTGCTACTAAATAATTATTTATGGTTTTAACCCTTTAACCCCATTGGATTTAACTCCATTACCTATTTCTGAGTGTGTTAATTTTTTTTTTTTTTTTGAATAGCTGAGTGTGTTAACTTAGATGGCAATAAAAAGGCTGAAATTGTTAAACATATACACGAGAGGGTGAAGTTCAACATTGAGCGGAGAATTGAACAATATGCTAAACAAGCCAACAAAGGACGACATAAGCTAGTATTTGAACCCCAACAAAGTTCAACATGCGCAAGGAACGATTTTCAAAACGAAGGAAATCTAAGTTATTACCTCAAGGGGATGGCCCATGCCAAGTTTTGGAACGGATCAATGACAATGCATACAAGTTGGATTTGCCTGGTGAGTACAATGTATGTGCTACTTTTAATGTTTCTGATTTGAGTCCTTTTGATGCAAGTCATGATTTTAGGATAAATCCTCCTCAAGAGGAGGGGAATGATGAGATTGAGGATAAAACTATAACAAGCACGTGGGATGAGGCATATTCAGATCCTATTCAAGTTCCCGTCGGACCCATTACAAGAGCTCAAGCAAATAAATTCAAAGAAGCGCTTAATGGATTGATTCAAGCAACTTAGGCTCAATCAAATTTGTGGAGGCCCGTTGAAGGAATTGCAAATAATAAATGCATGATTAAGGTTCTTGAAGTTTTCAAATAATTACTTCCATGAAATAAGAAGTTAGCTTGCACATTATGGCAAGAAAATATATTATTTTCTTGAGGAGGCTATTAGAGAAACAAATCAGTTATTTCTATTTTAATCGCCTAATTTCCATTTTAATTGATGTAAGACATTTAAGCCAATTAGGATCCTGATTTGATTTAGATTCTTTCCTATTTACTTATATTAGATTCTGAATTGATTTAGATTCTTTCCTATTCGGTTAGATTAGGATTCTGATTTGATTTAAATTATTTCCTATTTGTTTATATTTAGATTCCGATTTGATTTTTTGGTTTATTTATTTCCAAAAATTCTTGTAACCAATCCTGTATAATGTACTAGTATCTAATAAACAAATATCAGTTTTAATACAATTGGTGAGAGAGTTAATTATCTTTGGTTCTTATTCAAACTCTTTGAAGTTATCAAATTTCTATGGCATTCAAACTTTTGACTTATCAATTAGACCATCCATAACTGATTGTGGCGTCTTCACATACCAAGGTTCGTGCTTTCATTAAGCATTGGGTCATGGTTCCATTAAATTCCTAGTTTAGATCTTTTAACACATATTTAGAGTGTTCAATCAGCCTTAATCAATAGTGGGTTCTTACTTAGGGTTTTGAAATTTAATAGTGGGTTCTTAATCAATAGTGGTTTTGAGATTTATTACTGGTTTCTCGCATATGGTTTGATGAAATCGTGTTTGGAAATGATATGATTATTTCTTTTAAAGTAAGAATTAATGTCAAAAACTACTATCCACTCACTGATCTCACTTAGTTTTAAACTCACCCCGTTTTTATTATATTTTCCCCCCTCACCAGGAGGTTACAGGTACACCAGACCGACCCAGCGATTGTAAATATATTTTGAGTCTTGGCCACGTGATGGTGTTAGAGATATAGATATTTTTGTTAGGACATCTTGGTTATCTCGTTATTTTGGGAATGTATAATTTTGTTATATTATTCTTTTGGGATTAAGAATAAACTGAAATATTAATATTAGTTATAATATTATCTTTTAAGACTCTGGAGATATAAAACTCAGCATTTTGGTTGACGATGTTGATCACTGGAGTTTGTTGTATATTGAATTATTTTGGGAGTGTTTGTTTTATATATTTTCATACTGGGAGTGTTATATATATAAAGGAGACTCTGCCGAAAATTCGGCAGAATCTTTACTAATAGAATTATTATCAAGTCCGTTTTGATGAGACTAGATTGACTCGCCCGAGGGAGATTCGGGGCGGGTCGTTTCAGTTGGTATCAGAGCATGGTTTTAGATTCTATAGACTTTATTGTCTTAATAAGAATAAGTTTTATTATTAAAGTTAGAATTTATATCTCGTAGGCACCATCATGCTTCGTCGTAGCAGTAGACGTGGCCGTGGTCGTATTAGGCCAATAGCTGGGTTGACTTCTGGTAGTGTACCTGCGGGGGAAAGTGAACCCGCGAATGAGGGGATATTTGAATCCTCCACGCATGAAATTGCACAACAGACACCGGGGAATGCCCCGAATATTGAGCAGTCATTTGATAGGCTGGCTCAGATCATGACTACAGTTGTGCAAAATCATACTCAAGCACAGGTTGGTAACGCAAACACTATTGAGCGAGTGAGGAGTGTAGGGGCGAAGAGCTTTAATGGTTCTGGAGAACCACCTGAGGCTGAGTCATGGTTTGTTAAGTTAGAGCGTATTTTTGACGTGATGAAGTGTTCGGAGGATGACAAACTATCCTTCGCCACTTTCCTGCTCGAGGATAGAGCTTACCATTGGTGGCAGACAGTGGAAAGACGATATAAGGGGCATGCTGTGATTACTTGGGCCATTTTCCGTAAGGAATTCTACGATCATTATTTTCCTGCTGTATATCAGGATATTAAAAGGAGTGAATTCTTTCGGTTGGTTCAGGGATCTCTGACAGTTGAGGAGTATGAGAAGAAATTTTTAGACCTCTATAGATTTGTTACATCTGTAGTCGATGATGAGAGAGAGAGATGTAGACGGTTCGAGGACGGCCTCCGATTTGAGATTTGCACCACCGTGACTGCATCACGATATACGGAGTTTGGAGAGGTAGTTGAGGCAGCCAGGAGAGTAGAGCACAGTATTTCAGAAGGACGTAGAGTTCATGCATTGAAGCAAAAGCGTAGCCAGAGCTGGGCAGAGGGTGGCTTTAGTAGTAGGCCGCCCAAGAGATGGAGTATTCCTACGAGTTATTCTGATAGTACGCAAAGGAGTTAGAGTACAAGCTTCAGGGGAGACTCAAGACAGGTTGTCAGTCACAACTCTGTGCAACCATCAGTAGGGAGTAATACCAGGAATCAGGGATAGTATGACCGTAGTGGTGGGGGATATCGTGATGATCGTTCTAGGAGTGCCCAACATGCCCTTCATGTGGCAGGAATCATCAGGGCCAGTGTCGTGTTGAAGACAGAGTTTGTTATTTGTGTGGTTAGCCTGGACACATCAGGAGATTATGCCCTACTTTATCTCAGGGTGATAGCTCTGCAGGAGGGACAACCTCATGGTATTGGCCTTACTCTGGCCAGACTCAAGGTCATAGAGGAGTGCAGACATGAGGTTCTACATCTACCTTTAGGAGCCAGACGACTTCTCCAAGTCAGAGAGGTCAGCCTGGTCGACCTCATACTAAGGCTCGAGTTTTTGCTTTGACACAGCAGGAGGCACGTGCTGCACCAGAAGTTATTATGGGTATATTATCTATCCTTGGTCACAAGGCTCATATTCTTATTGATCCTGGATCCACACACTCTTTCGTTTCCCGTACTTATGTCATGCACATAGGGCGAGAGCCCGAACTGCTAGATTGTGGTTTAGTTGTTCGTACACCTACTAGAGAGTCATTACTTGCTGAGAGTGTGTATCGAGATTGTATGATTGGAATGGGTGAACATGAATTTGAGGCGAATTTGATTTCCTTAGACATTCATGACTTTGATGCTATTTTGGGCATGGATTGGCTTGAATTTCATTATGCTACGGTGGATTGTTTCAAAAAGGAAGTTGTGTTTAAAAAGCCAGGGAAAATTGAAGTGAAATTTTGTAGGGAGCGCAAAGTTTTACCTTCATGTGTTATATCTGCTATTAGTGCAAGGCGGTTGCTAAGAAAATGATGCTCATCTTATTTAGCTCATGTGATAGATACAGAAGCTCGAGAATTGAGATTGGAGGATATTGCAGTAGTCAAAGAATTTCTAGATGTATTTCCAGATGAACTTCCTAGGATGCCACATAACAAGGAAGTTGAGTTTTCTATTGACTTAGTCCCTGGAACATCTTCTATATCTATGGCACCATACAGGATGGCTCCACCAAAATTGAAGGAACTGAAGGTTCAATTACAAGAGTTAGTGGAGAAAGGGTTTATTAGACCTAGTGTGTCCCCGTGGGGAGCTCCAGTCTTGTTTGTTAAGAAAAATGATGGAACTTTTAGACTCTGCATCGACTACAGGCAGTTGAACAAAGTTACGGTACGCAATAAGTATCCATTTTCGCATATTGATGACTTGTTTGAACAACTCCAGGGGGCGAAAGTATTTTCTAAGATTGATTTGCGCTCAGGTTACCATTAGCTTGGAATTAAAGACGTCGATGTTCCGAAAACGGCATTTAGGACCCGTTATGGGCACTATTAGTTCTTAGTGATGCCATTTGGGTTGACAAATGTCCCAGCCGCTTTTATGGACCTGATAAATAGGGTATTTCGCCCGTACCTAGATCGGTTTGTGATTGTATTCATTGATGATATCTTGGTGTATTCCCGAAGCGAGGAGGTGCATGCAGAGCATTTGCGGACTATTTTACAGACTTTGAGACAGAAGCAATTGTATGCCAAGTTCAGCAAATGCGAGTTCTGGTTGGATAGAGTAGTATTTTTGGGCCATGTGATATCAGCTGGTATTTATGTTGATCCTCACAAGATTAAAGCAGTTGTGAAATGGGAACGGCCTACAAATGTTACAGAGGTTCAAAGTTTTCTTGGATTAGCTGGTTATTATCATAGATTTGTGGAGGGATTCTCCAAGATTGCTACTCCTCTGACACAGTTAACCAGAAAGAATGCTAAGTTCCAGTGGGATGATGACTGTGAAAAAAGTTTTCAAGAACTTAAGACACGTTTGACCTCAGCACCAGTTCTTACACTTCCATCTGGTAATGAAGGATTTGTGGTTTACAGCGATGCCTCTAGGCAGGGATTGGGTTGTGTATTGATGCAGCATGGGAAAGTGGTGGCTTATGCTTCTAGACAACTTAAGAAGCATGAACAAAACTACCCAACACATGACTTAGAGCTAGCAGCAGTGGTGTTTGCACTCAAGATATGGCGGCATTACTTATATGGGGCAACGTGTTAGATTTTCACTGATCATAAGAGCTTGAAGTATTTGTTTACTCAGAAGGAGTTGAATTTGAGACAAAGGAGATGGATCGAGCTGATTAAGGACTACGATTGCACTATCGATTATCATCCGGGCAAAGCAAATGTGGTAGCTGACGCACTGAGTAGAAAGTCTTCCAGCTTTATAGCTCACTTGCGAGTGAAATATGTGCCTCTGTTGATCGAGTTGAGATCTTTGGGAGTCGAGTTGAACGCTGACAATCGTGGAGCTTTGATAGCAAATTTTTGAGTTAGGTCAACTTTGATTGACAAAGTTCACCAGATGTAAGCTTAGGACCCACAATTAATAAAGTTGAAAGAGGATGTGCAGAAAAGTTTACGAACCGATTTTATAGTGAGAGATGATGGAATCTTAGTCATGGGTAATAGACTCTGTGTACCTTATATTAAAGAGTTGAAAGAAGAGATTATGGAAGAAGCTCACTTTTCTGCATATGCGATGCATCCTGGTAGTACGAAGATGTATCGTACCATAAAGGATCATTACTGGTGGCAGGGTATGAAGAGAGAGATAGCAAAATTTGTTTCTCGATGTTTAGTCTGTTAGCATATTAAGGCTGAACACCAGAGGCCTGCAGAGTGTTCTCAGCCGCTTTTTATTCCTGAGTGGAAGTGGGAGCACGTCACCATGGATTTTGTAGCGGGACTTCCACGTACTCAGAAAGGACATGATAGTGTTTGGGTGGTTGTTGATTGACTTACAAAATCTGCTCATTTCTTACCTTTCAAGACCACCTACTCGATGGACAAGTTGGGGAGTATTTATGTGGCTGAAATAGTTCGACTTCACGGAGTACCTGTGTCCATAGTCTCAGATAGAGATTCCCGGTTTACTTCTAAGTTCTGAACTAGCTTGCAAAATGCTTTAGGCACCAAGTTGAACTTCAGTACAGCTTTTCATCCATAGACTGATGGACAATCACAGCGTACTATTCAAACTCTGGAGGATATGTTGCGAGCTTGTGTTATGGAGTTTAAAGGTAATTGGGACAATTATTTACCTCTGATGGAGTTTGCTTACAACAACAACTATAAGCTAGTGTCGAGATGGCACCATATGAGGGTATGGTAGAAAATGCAGGACTCCAGTATGTTGGGATGAGGTTGGTGAGCGGAGGTTATTCAGTCCAGAACTAGTCCAGGATATGAATGAGAAGATACAATTGATCGGAGATAGATTAAAAGTGGCCCAAGATAGACAGAAAAGCTATGCAGACAAACGTAGGCGGGAACTTGAATTCAAAGTTGGTGATAAAATTTTTATACGGATATCTCCTTGGAAAGGGGTACTTCGATTTGGGAAACGTGGGAAGTTAAGTCCATGTTACATTGGGCCATATGAGATCATCGAGCGCATCGGTCTATTAGCTTATCGATTAGCTCTACCACCCGAGTTATCCAGAATCCACGATGTATTTCATGTCTCAATGCTCCGGAAGTACATATATGACCCGAGTCATGTGTTATCGAAGCAACCAATTCAGTTGAAGGAAGATTTGACTTACGAAGAGGAACCACTGGAGATACTGGAAGAGAAACACCAAGTTCAGCGTTCTAAGACCATTCCTCTAGTAAAAGTACGGTGGAGGAACCACACAAAGGAATAGGCTACCTGGGAATGCGAGGACTTAATGCGAGCTCAGTATCCCTATCTTTTTTTATCAGGTACGTAAATTTCGAGGATAAAATTTTTATAAGGGGGGAGGATTGTAACATATGTGAATTTAAAATGAATAAAAAGAGGCGGTTAAGAAGTTAACAAAAGAAGAAGCTGGAAAACAGAGCAACACAGAGCCACACGTGTGTGAGAGAGTGAGAGAGAGAAGCCGTCAACCCGACTCGGAACTCGCGAACGTGACTCGGCCATATCTCCTATTTTCGGCCACCGTTTTGGCCGAGCTTGGTACCAATCTGAAGCTTAAAGACCGGTCGTCGTTCCCCTGCCATCCTCGCCACCGAAAACCAACCGGAACGCCGGTGATCGAAGCTTGAAACCGGCGACTGTTTCACTTTGCTCCGCCGAAATTTTCATCGGTTTTGGGTGACACCACCGGTTGGAATTTGTTCCTCACGACTCCCTCATCCATTTCCAACCAGCCATAGGCACCGAGAGTCACTGTTTTGCCGCCAGTCGATTGTTGGAATTCACGGCTGCCGAGCTAGATTCCGATGTCGTTGCCGCGCGTTGGAGCTCACTGTCAGTACCATTGAACTCAGCGTGATTGGAACTTTCAGATTTGAACTTTCCAGCCAGCGTTGACCAAATTTCGGTGACCGTTGACCAGCAAGGGCATTTCGGTAATTTTACACTCCGAGGGCAATTTTTTAATTTCTGAGCCTGTGGATATTTTAGTAATTTCTGGAATTGAGGATTGGATGTAATTATGATTCCGAGGGTAATTCGGTGATTTACGATTTCAGAGTATTTTAATGATTTACGGACTCGAGGGCATTCTAGTAATTTTATCGACACGAGAGTTGTAAATTATGGATAGATGTTCGTTTCGAGTTTATTTCATAAATTTAGTCGTAATTCCGATTTACGGAAAATAATTATGTCGTTTCCTTAATTTACGAGGATCCACGAGCGAGAACCGGTCCGCGGACGTGGACGATAACCGAGCGTGAACACCGTCACTGTGAGTGGAATATACAAAACCTATTTTCATAGTTAATTATGATAGTAAAGCATGTTTGCGAAATAAGTGTTTTAAATGTTCTGATTTAATGATTTCTCAAAATAGATTTTATTCACGCATTGATATTTTATTAAAATGTTTGGTTAATGATTTTGTGTATCGACTTTGAATAAAGCATGATAGTATTTTAAAGACAAGAAAAGTGGATTCAAATGTGGTATGATTTAAAATATAGTTAAAAGGTATGTGAATATGAGTATAGTGATTGTTTTTTAAATCATTAGACAGTACCCTTCCCTCCAGATACATGTGATACAGATGAGATGAGAGGCCTTTGGGGCCTGTCTGAACACACATAGAGGCTTTGGGCCGTGTGTTTGGGAGCTTTTTCCTTTTGGGGGCATATGCATGCGGTATGATGATTACAGAGATACAGATATGAGATATAGACAAATATTGAGATACATATGATACAGATGAGATACAGGCCTTTGGGGCCCGTCTGAGTATACACAGAGGCTTTGGGCCATGTGCTTGGACGCTTTTGTCCTTTGGGAATTTTATTCACATACTATCCTTTGTAGTGATTACCAAATTGTTTTACAATATAACTAACCGTAATTATTCTAAAAATTATGGTAACCCATAGGCTATTTTCGAAAATCGGCTCAAAATTATGGACATTTCAATAATTTTTTTTTTTTAGTCCTTTCAACTTGAGAGTTGAGTCGCACAATCACTGAGTCCAAGTCGAACGGCAGCGATTCGACAAAATGACGTGTAAGAAATTTATCTAACAGAATAAATAACTTAATGAGCATGGAGCACTCGACGCTTCAAGCCCCCCCTTGTACTGCCCATCCGCATTTTATAGCAACGGAAAGTCGGAAAACTGCTGCATCGTGCAAATTAATGAATACCAGACGCAATCGAATCGCAAGTCGAGCGCTCTGGCTAATGATATTGTTAATGATCACCATGGCGATAGGGAGGGCAGAGAGTGTAAATAATTCATCTTCTGCAGGTCTATTTTGGTCTACTGCGAAGGAGGATGAGGATCAACCGCGCAAGGCTGAACGAAACGACGATTCCACGGCGGCTGCTATCGTTAATGACCATGATGAGCTCGACGGCGGTTTTTCTTCCATCGACGGAATGTTACAGTGGGCTATAGGTGCTACTTCTGTCAATTACTTTGTAATTTAATTTTTTAGTGCTAGTTTATTGTGATACGGTTTTTTATTTTCTTTTTTTAGGAAAAGTGTACTAATTTCGGTTTTTTAAATTTTTTTCATTAATGTATTAGGTCATTCTGATCCAGCCACGTTAAAGGAAACGGCACAAGATGTTCAGCGCCTATCTCCTAGTGAGTTGAAGAAGCGTCAAATGGAAATAAAGGTCAAATATTCTCTTTCGTGCCATTTACTGCTTTATAGAAAGTTACTTAATCATGTGAATGTGATGTTTGGATTTTGAAATTATGAATTAGTTGAGTTTCTCGTGTACTCTTTTAGTTTTTCTTAAAACTATTTCATTAATAGAGTGTAGTTATTGCTGTGGACGTTCGTTAGGTGGTTCTCACTTATTTGGTGTTCTTGCTTCTTCAAACTTTTCTAAGACATATGCATTCCTCTTTCTGGAACTTGATTGTAAATTCGTGTGGGCATTAGTTATTGTTTAAACTAACTGATAGTGAAAGAAATAAACTTGCATATTCGAGCAGCTGCAGTTACAAATCAGAAGAATAGAGACTAGAGGGTGCGCAAAGTGAAAGGGCTTATGGCTTTGAACTATTGATTTATGGGGATGCACATAAGATGATTTAATCCAATATATTTGTGCATAAACTGGAATTTAAAAATTTTTTTTTTTAAAGAACATATCAGTAAAAGTTTACAAGTGCTTTTGTTGGTCATTCTCTGCCTGTTGGTAGCACATGTATTAGATGTTTAATTATGGTTGTGGTGCTAATACAGGAACTTATGGAGAAGCTGAAAACGCCGTCAGATGCGCAATTGATTCAAATTGCAATAGATGACTTGAATAATTCTACTCTGTCTCTAGAAGATAGCCACCGTGCACTACAAGAACTTTTGATACTTGTTGAGCCCATAGATAATGCCAATGGTGTGCTTTCATTTTCTCATTTTATGGTAGTGGGATAAAAACTCTCCAATGTGCATGATGGTTTCATTTATCTGCACTTAGGCGTTTAATTTACTATTTAAATTGTTCTGTTGTAACATATTGCTGTGGTATCCTGTGCTGTTGGGATGCTATGTTTGATGGTTCACTGCACCATCTGAACTTTCTCCGGATCCTGCGGCTTGTAGATTCCATTGATCTTTCTCAGGAAATTGGTCTATATGGTCTTGGAAATTAAATAGATGCAGTCATTAGTATACCATACACATAGTTTGTTAGTTTCTTTTCCAGAAGAAAGAAACCATATTTTATGGGTAGAAGTGTTAGAAAATTGTATATCAGGTGTAATCATGTTAATTTTGCTTATTTGGTAGAGGAAATGGCTCACTTATCATATCTTGTGCCCTTTTTTTTTCCAGATCTGAGCAAACTCGGGGGCCTTTCTGTTCTTGTAGGACAACTTAATCACCCTGACACAGATATAAGGAAAATTTCTGCATGGATTCTTGGGAAAGCAAGTCAAAATAATCCATTAGTTCAGAAGCAGGTTCATTATTATTATTATTTTTTATTTTCTTTCAATTTATAGAGGTGGATTTTAGTTATCAATATTTAACACTTTGTCAATGAAGTTAATCATTGATATTTTATTGTCTTTGCAATTTGAATACGTTCATCTATTCATTTTATGGAGGATTTCATTTCGTGTATTTAAGTTGGTTATGGTTATTAAAAAGTGATTTACTATTTCTCGTGTCACAGGTCTTGGAGCTTGGGGCATTGTCAAAGCTAATGAAGATGGTTAAATCCAGTTTCGTAGAGGAAGCTGTCAAAGCATTATATACTGTTTCATCATTGATCCGAAATAATTTAGCCGGTCAGGAAATGTTTTACGTAGAAGCTGGAGATTTGATGCTTCAGGTGACTACAGAGTAGAGAATGAACAGAGCGTTTAAATTCATAAATGTATCCCTGGCAATTTTAAGTGATGATAATTGTTTTCAGGACATATTGGGTAACTCAAGCTTTGAAATCAGACTTCACAGAAAAGCGGTATCTCTGGTCGGTGATCTAGCCAAATGTCAATTGGAAAATATGCATAAAGTTGAGCCGCCTTTGTTCCGCGATCGCTTCTTCTTGAAGTCTGTGGTTGATCTAACAGCATCAGCTGATCTTGATCTACAGGAAAAGGTGTTTCTTGAGCATGTTTTCTGTGGTTTAGTGTTCTGCACTTGTCCGTGCATTGTTCGTGGTGCTGTTATTGTTGCTGAATACATATATATTAATTTCAGTGCTTTTTAAAAAAAAAAAACCGAATGTGGCTGTCAATAATACTAGGATATTGACATACTGCCTATGCCAGTATTAGGCTCATGAAATATAAAACATGAGAGTAGTTTCTAATTTGTTTTATAGCACACATTTCATTCTAATTGTTATGCTGCTTCTAAAATTGTGTTATAGGCCCTTGCAGCAATTAAGAATCTTCTGCAGCTCAGGACAACTGAAGCACTAGTTTTAAAGGACTTTTGTGGTTTGGATACTGCCTTAGAGAGGTTGAGGCAGCAGCTGCAGGAAGTAATGCTAGAGGAAGATCAAAGAGATTATGCGATGGATGTGGAAGCCCTCCGTAGAGAAGTGGAGCTGATTTTCTTCAGAAAGCTGGGTAAGGTAGGAACTAGGCTTTGTTGGAATAAACTGTAAATTGACATTTCATATTACTAATACTGTTGGAGTGACAGATGACAGCGGTTCTAACATGATTAGATGAATGCAGTCTTTCGCCAACACGCACCAGACAACTGTTTCATGGTGCTTATATGTTTCATATATCACTTCTGAGCTTGTGTACCTGTACATTTTAGTAATTTTAATATCAAGTTTCTAACGGGGAAGATGATGACATGATTTTATTCAACTCCTGAGCCCTCACTTGTATTTTGCAATTTTCGGAGAGGAATCTTACATTAGTATGTGAACTTAGTGTTTATACATGGAAAGAAGAGAGGCGTTTTATGCGTGCAATAGTGTCAGTTTCTTTCTTTCTTCTTATAAACATAGCATTATTGGCGATTTATGGCCAGACATATCTCATCTTGTTATCTGTATAATTCTATGTTTGAATACTTCTGTGCATGATAATAGAATTAAATTTATTGATGGCTTTTGCATTTAATTTGGCCATTTAGTTAATAAGTTATTGTTTGTTGTGGTGAATAGCATGAATAAATGAAATCAATTGTGAATTTCGCGGTGTTTACTGGCTTATTGAAAGGTAAAAAAATGGGTACTTAGAAAATATCAAAATTTTGACAGAATTATAATGCAAGATTAGAACAATGGGAAAGTGGCTCTGAACCGTCTTCTTTTTCTTTCTTCAATCTTCTTCCTTTATTTTACCCAATGATTTGTCATGTAACATGTCTGCATTCTTTTCTTTGGAGTCTTTCTCTCTGGTTCGAAGGCATTATTCAATTGCATGGAGAATGCAAATCATAATTTAAAGTAAGTCCCCAATAATTTTTTTAATGCAAGAATTTTATATTAGATTGAAAACCAAAGCACAATGCTGGGTTGACAAAACTCAAAAGCAACAGAAATAATGGATTACATCTGTCAATTTTCTTAGGTCTGCATTAAAATTCTCGTTCTTCAAACTATAAAATCAGGGCAAGTCAGATATATTATTCGAGGGTATTCTAAAATAACTAATTTATTAGAGGCAACCAAAATAAACCTTTTAGAATAGGGTTTCCCACTTATTTTGTAAATTTCACCGTGATTTCACAAAATATTTTTAATAAATTCACATCACTTTTAAAATTTAGAAATCAACAAAAAGTATTAGTTGGGTTGAGATAAGTTTTATTTAACTAATTTATCCTAATAATATAACTAAATTACCTAAGAAACATGAACACTTGTATTTAGTAGTTTTGGTATTTAATTTTAGGATGGGGATATTTCTACCCCACTATTTTTGTAAATCCACCCCACTTTTAGAAAATAATTATGATAAGTTCACAATATTCTTAAAAAATATAAATTAATAAAAGTTTTGTTCAGTTAATCAATTAAAATCCTTTTATTAATTTTTTTCTTAAGTTCTTTGACCATCTTTGATCATAAATTTTAATATAATTTTTTTTTTACTATTTTATTATTATGAGATAAAAAGACAAAATTACCCTAATAAAACATGAGTTATCGTATCTAATAATTTAGGTATTTAATTTTGCGACTTATAATCTAATATTTTTAAATGAAACCTAATTTTTATTTCACTACCTTTACATGTAAATAACATTAATTTGATAATCTAATAATTTATATGAGAATTGTGCAATAAAGACACTATGTTAATTTAATTAAAAAATAATAATCATACTAATAAAAAGTAGTATTAGAAACAATGAGTTTGGTACAAATTAGAAAAATATTGAAGTTAATGTAAATTCTTGATAATTTTACTTTATAAGGTTAAAATAGTCAATTTAAACTTACGTCAAAACAATCTTTGTAATCAAATATCCTAAAAAAATCTAAGTCACAAAAAAAAGTCAACTAAGATAGATTTAATTAATTAATTCTCCAAAGTTCTTAATTTGAAAATTTTAAAAATAATGTGTAACTTTTATAATTATTTTTTGAAAATAGGGTGGATTTACAAAAAATGTGGGGTGGATATATCATCACTCTTAATTTTATTTCATTAAATCTCTAAACTTCTTTATTCAAATTTTTGAAAAAAAAGTGAGTTTTTTTATAATTATTTCTTAGGAGGAGTGGGTTTACAAAAATGATGGGTGGAAATATGAGAATAAAATCCTCTGCTGATCTTAGCTCTACTGAGCTTTTAAAGATCTTCTGGCATGTGTTTTTAGTGGTAGTGTATGGGTAAGATTTAACTTTTTTTTTTTTTTATTTATTAACAACCAATCAAAAATTGCGTTATTTGCTCAAGACATGATCAGATCAGGAGAAAATCTTGATCCAGAAATATGTTACTGTTCTACTTTTGTGTCTTTTATTTTTTTCCCCTTTGGTTGAATAATTCAAGAGTTGTTGAGTCCAATAAGCTAGCATAAGATTAGTACTTATATCGTTATGTTGTTATGGTTTTGCTTGCTAATTTGTGTTCTAGTTGTAACTCGCTTGTGTAATGGCGATGCAAATAACTTGAAAGGATATCAGAAAAATATCAAGTTTCTATTTGACTGTTACAGAGGCCAAGGCTCCTTAATAAGCCAAAATTTCTTGGTGGTTTATCTATCATAGATTTGTGAAAACAAAAGAGAAATGTCCCTATGCCCCTAAATATGTACCATAGTTTATGCGAATCCCACAATAAAACTTTCAAACCCACACTTAATTTGTAGTTTCAACTTCCCAAGAAAGTTCTAAACAGATTTAAGACTAACAAAACCTTGACCCAATGCTTAAGAAAACATGAACCAAAGGTATAGAGAATGATATTGACGCCACACTCAAGAAATAGATGAGAAGGTGAGTGATAAGTTTAATTTGGAACGCCTCAAGAATGCAAATTCTTGATAAGTTCACTAGTTCTCAAAAGAACCAAAGAAAGAATAATCTTTCAATTTCAAATAACATTCATCTCTAATAATATTACATAGCAAGGTTGCTGAATTTAAATAGGCTAAAAGAAATCCAAAATCCTAAAAATACAAATGGGAACATTGGAACAACCCTCCAAGTAGGTTTGTCAAAGGATGCTTCAAAAGTCTTCATCAACCCACCATAATTAATGTTATCTTTTGACAAACTTAATGCTAGCCTACTATAATTAATGCTATCATTGACAAACTTAATGTTAGCCCACCATCATTGATGGTGGACTTACCTTACACATTAACAAACTTGAAACAAAACAAACAAATGAAGTTAAAAAACAAGCTGTAATGAATTGGTCATAACTCCTTCTAGAGAAC
This sequence comes from Citrus x changshan-huyou, assembly GCA_039657385.1. Taxonomy (NCBI): domain Eukaryota; kingdom Viridiplantae; phylum Streptophyta; class Magnoliopsida; order Sapindales; family Rutaceae; genus Citrus; species Citrus x changshan-huyou. The sequence goes on along the minus strand of CM077554.1, from coordinate 16,378,743 downwards.
TCCAAATCCATCTCTATAAAATTTATTGGAAAGCTAACTTAATTAACTTTCCAACGGTATATAGCTTGTATGTTACTTCTAGCTCAATCAATACAGTTTTTATTCCGAATTTGACCTTTCTGCATTTGATACAAATTGTGTATTTGGCTACCCAATAACTTGAATAATGCCCACAATGCCTTGTCTTCTCTTCAAGCCCAATTCATGATGTCTTGCATCTTGAATTTCATTTTCAATCCATATTTTCTCAATTAATCCATTTAAAGCAGCATGCATCTTTTTGACTCTTGCTCTTGTAATTAGGCCTCCATGAATGTGCAAAAGATCACTTGAAGTTTTAATAGTATTCCCTTGATGGTTCTCATCATTCCCCCTCTCCTCAAAGGATTCATCCTCGAATCTTCACCTACATCGAAAGGAGAAAGATCAGAAACATTAAAAGGAACACTCACATTATACTCACCAAGAAGATCCAATTTGTAGGCATTGTCATTGATCCGTGCAACCACTTGAAATGGACCATCTCCCCTTGGAAACAACTTGGAACGCCTTTGTGCTGGGAACCTGTCCTTTCTCATATGCACCCAAACCCAATCTCCAGGCTGAAAAACCACTTGCTTACGTCCTTTGTTGGCTTGAGTAGCATATTGTTCAGTTCTCTTTTCTATGTGTTGACGTGTTCTCTCATGCATACTAGCATGCTCATCAATAGGTAAAGGTAATAAATCCAAAGGAGTTAATGGATTAAAACCATATACAATCTCAAATGGTGAAAATTTAGTAGCTGAATGGACAGTTCTATTGTAAGCAAATTCAACATGTGGCAAACATTCTTCCCAAGTTTTCAAGTTCTTTTGAATAATGGCACGCAACAAAGTAGACAGAGTTCTATTTACAACCTCAGTTTATCCATCAATTTGTGGATGACAAGTAGTAGAAAACAAAAGTTTAGTACCCAACTTACCCCACAAAGTTTTCCAAAAGTGGCTCAAGAACTTAGCATCTCGATATGAAACTATGCTCCTTGGTACTCCATGCAACCTGACTATTTCCTTGAAAAACAAATTAGCTATGTTTGTTGCATCATCAGTTTTGTGACATGGAATGAAATGTGCCATCTTTGAAAACCTATCAACAACAACAAAAACATAATCATTTCCCCTTTTTGACCTAGGTAAACCCAAAACAAAGTCCATAGAAATATCAACCCAAGGTTCACTAGGTATGGGTAGAGGGTTATACAATCTATGAGGTAAAACTCTAGACTTAGCATGTTTACAAGTGATACACTTCTCACATATTCTTTCAACATCACGTTTCATATGTGGCCAAAAGAAGTGTTCTTTTAAAACATCTAAAGTCTTTGCAATGCCAAAATGTCCCATTAAACCACCCCCATGGCTTCACGCACAAGCAATTCACGCAAAGAACTATGAGGCACACACAATTTATTTTCTCTAAATAAAAACCCATCATGCCTATAGAACTTACCAAATGCAACTTTCTCACAAGCATTAAACACATTAGCAAAATCAGGATCATTAACATATAATTCTTTAATGTACTCAAATCCTAACAACTTTGCATTTAATGCAGAGATAAGTGCATACCTTCTAGATAATGCATCAGCCACCACATTCTCCTTACCTTGTTTATATTTGATCACATAAGGAAATGGCTCAATAAATTCAACCCATTTGGCATGTCTCTTATGTAACTTACCTTGCCCTTTCAAATGCTTCAAGGACTCATGATTAGTGTGTATAACAAACTCTTTAGGTAGAAGATAATGTTGCCAAGTTTCCAATGCTCTCACCAATGCATACATCTCCTTGTCATAGGTATGATAGTTTAGGGCTGCTCCACTCAATTTCTCACTAAAATAAGCAATTGGACGCCCTTCTTGCATCAAAACAGCTCCAATACCTATACCTGAAGCATCACACTCAATTTCAAAAGTTTTAGTAAAATCAGGTAAAGCAAGTAATGGCGCAGAACCAATTTCTCCTTAATTAGATTAAATGCCTTTTCTTGTTCACTACCCCACTTAAATCCCACATGCTTCTTCACAATTTCAGTTAATGGTGCAGCAAGGGTGCTAAAATCTTTCACAAATCTTCTATAAAAACTAACCAAACCATGAAAACTTCTTACCTCACTTACACTTTTAGGTGTAGGCCACTCTTTAATAGCCTTTACCTTCTCTTCATCAACCTCAATTCCTTTAGCACTTACAACATAACCAAGAAAAACAATCTGATTTGTACAAAAGGAACACTTCTTCAAATTAGCATACAACTTTTCCTTCCTTAAAACAGTCAATACACTTTGCAAATGTTCAATGTGTTCATTTTGATCATCAAAATAGACAACTACGAATTTACCAATAAAAGCATGCAAAACATGGTTCATTAACCTCATAAAAGTGCTAAGTGCATTAGATAACCCAAATGACATCACTAACCACTCATATAAACCATATTTTGTTTTAAAGGCAGTTTTCCACTCATCTCCCTCTCTAATCCTAATTTGATGATATCCACTTTTAAGATCAATTTTACTAAACACACAAGAACCATGCAATTCATCAAGCATGTCATCAAGTCTAGGAATAGGATGTCGATACTTTACAGTGATTTTATTAATTGCACGACAGTCAACACACATCCTCCATGTTCCATCCTTTTTGGGCACTAGTAAAACTGGTACCGCACATGGACTCATGCTCTCCCTCACATATCCTTTTGCCAAGAGTTCTTCAACTTGCCTTTGAAGCTCCTTTGTCTCCTCGGGGTTACTTCTATATGCAGGTCTATTAGGAATGGTAGCTCCAGGGACGAAGTCTATTTGATGCTCAATTCCCCTAGTACGTGGCAAACCGTTAGGAACTTCATTTGGAAACACATCATCAAAGTCCTGTAAAAGAGTCACAATAGCACTAGGTAAAGAAAAGTTAAGCTCATTAGTGTGTAAACAAGCCTCTTTGCACAAAAGTACAATGATAGGCTGTTTTGAAAAGAAAGCCCTCTTAACCTCGCTCTCTTTTGCAAACAAGTTCACTTGCAGCCTCTCTTTTCTCTCAACAATATTTTTTTCTGTCTTTTCACTTGCTTTTCTCTCAATCTCTCTTTCTTTTGTACTCTCATTTTCATTTTTTTGTATCACTCTCTTTTGTATTAACATTTGATCCTCATACACTTGCCTAGGTGTTAATGGTACAAGAGTGATTTGCCTTTTATTCATTACAAAAGAATATCTATTTAAGTAACCATCATGTGTCACACGCCTATCATATTGCCAAGGTCGACCCAAAAGAATGTGTCCAGCATGCATGGGTACTACATCACATAGAACCTCATCCTTGTATCTCCCAATAGAGAATGAAACCAGCACTTGTTTATTTACTTTAACTTCCCCACAATCATTCAGCCATTGTAGCTTATATGGCCTTGGATGTTTCAAAGTTTTCAAATTTAATTTTTCAACTAAACTAGTGATATCTACATTAGTACAACTTCCACCATCAATTATCATACTACATACCTTATCTTTGATGTGGCATCTAGTATGAAAGATGTTATCACGTTGTACCTCCGCATCCTCTTTTACTTGCATTTTGAGAGCACGCCTAGCAACCATCAATTTACCATCAACAGGATATTCTACACCATCATTAGCATCCTCCAAAGGTGGCATAGGATCATCATCTGATTCACTCTCGGTTTCAACATCACCATCATCCCTCAAGATCATTACTCTCTTATTTGGGCATTGAGATGCAATATGACTTGTCCCCAAACATTTAAAACACTTAATATCTCTATTTCGAGAGTGTTGGGAATCAAATTTACCTTTGCTTTGGTTGCCTCCCTCTTTATGATCCTTGATTGGCTCAATCTTAGGCTTTGAAACAACCTTTTCATCTTTGCTCCATTTTGACTTCCATGAGGAAGATGAACCCAAATTGGTTCTAGTGGAACCTTTCTTTTTCAATTGTTGTTCCACTTTCATGGCCATGTGAACCATGTCTTCCAACTCAACATAGTGCTGCAAGTCAACCACATTAGCAATATCTTGATTTAAACCATGTAAAAATCTTGCCATGGTGGCCTCTCGTTCTTCTTCAATGTTGGCTCGAATCATGATTATTTCCATCTCCTTGTGGTAATCTTCCGCACTTCTAGAACCTTGTGTAAGACTTTGAAGCCTTTGGTGCAGCTCCCTATAATAATGACTAGGAACAAATCTCCTCCTCATGATGGCCTTCATCTCCTCCCAAGTGTTTATAGGCCTTTCACGATTTTGTCTCCTACTCAAAACAAGTTGATCCCACCAAATAATAGCATAATCAGTAAATTCAACAGCAGCTAGTTTTACCTTTTTCTCCTCAGAGTAGTTGTGGCAATCAAATACTAGCTCCACCTTTTTTTCCCACTCCAAATAAGCTTCTGGATCATTTTTACCTTGAAACTCCCCAAATCACGATCTATACGTCTTGCCCTTCTATTATCTCTTCCACGCATGTCAATGGTGGCCCGGTCATCAAAATCATCTATGTCATCGCCATCTTCTTCTCCCATGATAGCACGCCCTTGATTACCTCTTACATTAGGAGCTATTGGTTGTTGCCCCCTTTGTAGATTGGCTATGGTAGTGTCTTGCCTCTCCAATTTGTCACGGATCTCTCCAAACATCATATTAATGTGCTCAAATTGTTGTTGCATGGCTTTGAGCATGATTGATTGGTCTATAGCTTCTTAATTTTTTGACATATTTGTGATCTGATTTGAAAAGAATGTTACCTCACAACACTCCCTCACGTGTTTCACTCAATTTTATGTCACTTAACTCTCATGTTTCACACACAAATTGGCTTTTACCCTCTAATGATCTCACAAACCTTTTTTTTATTATTGAACTAAATAAACAAAATCAAGAAAAACCCAAGTGGCACACCAAATATAACAAACCAAGATACTAAACAAAGAAAGGGAATTAAGAGGACACAAAGAACAACAAAGGAAATTGATGAAAAGAAAGCAAGAAAGCAAAGGAACACAATTGATATTGTGTGTAAACAATGTCAAGGAAGATGAATAACTAAATTTCAATTTGATGAAAGTAGGAATACTTGATTCATTTTGCAATCTGGTTTTTTTTTTTTGGTTTTTTTTTCATTCAAACCTGATTAGAAACTAGCTCTGATACCAAATGATGCGAATCCCACAATGAAACTTTCAAACCCACACTTAATTTGTAGTTTCAAACTTCCCAAGAAAGTTCTAAACAGATTTAAGACTAACAAAACCTTGACTCAATGCTTAAGAAAACATGAACCAAAGGTATAGAGAATGATATTAACGCCACACTCAAGAAATAGATGAGAAGGTGAGTGATAAGTTTAATTTGGAACGCCACAAGAATGCAAATTCTTGATAAGTTCACTAGTTCTCAAAAGAACCAAAGAAAGAATAATCTTTCAATTTCAAATAACATTCATCTCTAATAATATTACATAGCAAGGTTGCTAAATTTAAATAGGCTAAAAGAAACCCAAAATCCTAAAAATACAAATGGGAACATTGGAACAACCCTCCAAGTAGGTTTGTCAAAGGATGCTTCAAAAGTCTTCATCAACCCACCATAATTAATGTTATCTTTGACAAACTTAATGCTAGCCTACTATAATTAATGCTATCATTGACAAACTTAATGTTAGCCCACCATCATTGATGGTGGACTTACCTTACACATTAACAAACTTGAAACAAAACAAACAAATGAAGTTGAAAAACAAAGGAGTCGTTGAAAATCCAAAGTCTGAACAAGCTGTAATGAATTGGTCATAACTCCTTCTAGAGAACTCCAAATCCATCTCTGTAAAATTTATTGGAAAGCTAACTTAATTAACTTTCCAACGGTATATAGCTTGTATGTTACTTCTAGCTCAATAAATACAGTTTTTATTCTGAATTTGACCTTTCTGCATTTGATACAAATTGTGTATTTGGCTACCCAATAACTTGAATAATGCCCACAATGCCTTGTCTTCTCTTCAAGCCCAATTCATGATGTCTTGCATCTTGAATTTCATTTTCAATCCATATTTTCTCAATTAATCCATTTAAAGCAGCATGCATCTTTTTGACTCTTGCTCTTTTAATTGGGCCTCCATGAATGTGCAAAGGATCACTTGAAGTTTTAATGGTATTCCCTTAATGGTTCTCATCAATAGTGATATCAGAGACAGGGTGTGGACTCTTAAGTTGAGAATTTGGAGAATGAAGTGGACTCTTTGTCCACTAGACAACAACAAATTCTAGAAAAGCTAGAGGAACTATCTGTAAAAATTAATATGAGACTATTCAAGCTCATGAGGAAGGAGAACACGCTTTGGCTCCACTCCATCAACAAGAAGAACGGGGTAGCCATTCCAATGAAGTTTGTCAAGGTGGATTGCCACAGCCTTTTGGGCCAAAATTATCAAATTGAATTTTCCACATTTCCAAGGCGAAGAGTAGGGGTGGGCAAAACCAGGTTCGGGTCAACCCGATCGGGTTTCGGGTTGTTGGGGTTAGTCAAGAATCAATTTGAACTTAACCCGAATTATTGACCCGACCCAATCCGACTCGAATTATTAAGTTCGGGTTAGATTTAAAACGGGCCGGATTGAGCTCAGATTAGTTCGGGTCGGTTGAAATCGGGTCAATTCGGTTAATGTAATTTTGAGCTCTTTTTTTTGCTATTTTTGTAGTTTTTATAATAGTTTTAAGACATTTTTCTTAATTGTAGTCATTTTTACTAATTTTCAACTGAAAAAAAGAAGAAAAGAAAATGCTATTAAATCAAATGAATAAAGTTAAAATGCTAGAATAGGATTATTTGTCTATTGGCTTGGAGGGTAGGATTAGGACTATTATTTGCTCAACCAACAAAGTCCAAACTTAATAAAAGTTAAAATTAATACAAACTTACAAAGTCCAAAGCACAATTTCCAAATAATGTCTTTGAAAGTTTGAAACACAAACTCACAAAGTCACAAAATTTAAACATAATTAAATTGTTTAGAAACACAAACTCACAAAGTCACAAAATTTAAACATAATTAAATTGTTTAGAAACACAAATCACAAAGTTCAAAGTTCAAAGTTCAAACATTAAAACTAAATAGGTTTTCTTGGTTCCTCCACCTTGGTTCTTCCATGGCTCCATGCAAGCACTTTGACAAGTTCTAAATTCAAAATTTTGAACTCCAAGTTCAAGTGCCGATTGCCTAGAGAAAGATTGAAGAAATGTACAATAAATATTTTCTTTAAGCCACGTTGCAAATGAACAAACTCAATTCATATAAAAAATTGAGCAAATAAACTAAATTCATAAGGTTACACATCAAACACAAACACAAATAAATAAATCTAATTCATATCTTTAATTGAGTCATTATAAATTTATAATTACAGATAAATATATATGTTTACCAAATTTTTCAATACACACACACACTTGATTATATATATATATATATATACTATGGCATTCATCACCAAATCAAGTTAATAATAATACTAGACAATAATAACATTCTATCAACTTCAACTTGTCTAACTAAAACAATTACAAATTAGACTTAAAATTTAAAACTATAACAACTATAATTATAGTTTAAATTACAACCAAATACTAATAGTACTATAATATCAAATTATGAATAATAATATATATTAAAAGTTACCTTTCAAACATCCATAACACCAATTTCGGCGCTCACCGCTTCCATTGTCGAAGCTTGTGATCTTATAAGCTCTATAAAATCCAAAAAAAAAAAATTAGTAACATGCATGTAGATGTTCTATATATAAAGTTATAATGCATTTTAAATAAATTATGTATAGAATGTATGATAAAAAATTAAAAACATTACCTTCTTGTAATTCCATATGAAACATTTGCTCCTTAATATCTTCTTGGAGGTTGTAGACGGGATTGGCAAAAAGTTTAGATTGCAGCCAAATTTCAGTGCATATCAATGCCTCAACCATAGCCGGGGTTAAAGAACTCCTATACTCATCAATAATACGATGCCCGATGCTAAAGGCAGACTCATATGTCACTGTGGAAACAGGAACAACGAGGACATCTCTTGCAATTTTCTCCAGAATTGGATACCTCGATCCATTCACCCTCCACCAAAGCATTAATTTAAGATTGTTGGGATCTTCAACTAGGTCCTTCAAGTACCTTTCCACCTCAAATACTACTCTTCTACTCTCATTATGAACAGAAACCTTCCTGGCATATCCAAGGAAAGGGCGAGCAACTTGAAAAGGGTCATCACATTCACCACCAGTAACATCCACCAAATTAGCCTCAGTTGTAAAACGTTGAGAAGGACTTGCACCTCCATAGCTGCCACTAAGACCACTCTCACCATACTAAGAACTAGCAGAGAATGCACTATATGCATCATAAAACTCATTCAACAAGTCCTTCACTGCTTTGATCATTTGTTCAACCATCAAGCTATCATTGCCAAAAATGATCTCAAAAATATGTTTAGTAAAATTCATTTTTGCTCGTGGATCAAGAATAGAGGCACAATCAACATTTTGTTTATCTTTCCTGTGAACTCCCAATACTTACCAAATTTTTCCCTCATACTATAAGCCATAGAGGACACCCAAGGATTTGTACTTTCTTGCAGTGTAGTCAATGAACTCTCAATTAAGCCAATAATATCATAACAAAGATTAGAAGTCACACTCAAAGAGGCAGAAAACAACAATGTGGCATCATAAAATACCTTCAAAACCACTCTCCCAATCCTCCGGTCCAGGTGGGCCCACCCTTCTAACATTATTTTATTTCTCAGCAAAGTATGCCTCATAAGGTTTATCCACTTCTGCCATTCTATCAAATGCTGCTTGAAATTTCAGTGCAGTCATCAACATCAAATAAGTGGAATTCCACCTGGTAGGACAATCCAAAACAACAATTCCTTTTGGACAATTCACCTGCTTAGAACATTGTTTAAATGTCCGCAACCTCGTGCTGGAGGATCTTGTTGTGCAAATTTTAATGAACTCGCAAGCGCACGAATCTATTGTAGTGTAGATCAATGGTGACGAGTGTCGATCCCACGAGGAGGAGGATTTTAATTGTGTATAGAATTAATTTTGTAAATGGGTGGTTGGAATTGTGGTGGAAGTGATTTAAAATATGCTAAAATTGGAATTTCAATGGCGAGAATAAATTGTAGAGAAAATCGATTAAATTGACGTACTTGGGTATCTGGATCCGTATCAACATGCATCATGGGCTAAATAATCCGTATTAATGCCAATTAAATCATGAGGGGGGAATCCACACCTCATGAACCACGCTCTAATCAATATGGTGCTAAGGGCTTATCGTGCCAAATAATAATAACCTTGTACTAGAGGGCCGGTGAAACCAAGGCGGTACTAGACAAGATTAGTATTATTTGTCGACGAGAAGTCAAAACATCCACAAAAACTAGAGGGGAAGAGAAAATAAATTTACCAAATAAAGCCCATGACACATGTTGAGACTTCACCTTCAACCCAAGCTTGAAAGGAAATTAGCTACTCATAATTGAACTAGGGGCAAAATGGGAATTTATTAAAATACAAAGAAAATACAAGATGGAGAAGGAATTACAGAAAATGGATCCCAAAAATGGATTCAGAGATATCAAATTAGGGGGGGGAGGCCCCCTTTTTATAGATACATGGAGTAAATCATGGCCATCGGATTAAAAACAGTTTGGACGCTCAGGATTGTGCCACGTCATCAGTCAACAGTCCACGGTTTGACCACGCGGATGAACAGTAACACGGTTTGACCCGGATGAACAGTAACGCGGTTTGGTTGAAAATAATCCTGTGTGATGCATGCACCGTACGCGAGATTTTTCGTCCACTGATATGCTGCCACGTCACCATCAACAGTACATAAGAGTTTTAGTCCAACAGGATCGTGACACCTCATCAGTCAATGCCACATCATCGGTCAATGCCACGTCATCGTCCGTCTATGTGAACAGTATCATGAACAGTAACGTATACAGTACCGTACACGTGAATAGTACCGTACATGTGAATAGTGCCATTTTTCCTTTTATGCCCCTCCTAAGGTTTTCGACCGTCCTGAGTTCAAAAGTGATGTCCGTTTTGCCGTCTGATCTCTCCTTTATTGTGAAATGACTATAATGCCCCTAAAATACATAAAATACTTAATTAAAATAACACACACGTAATTACATCACAAGAAGGTTAAATACATAAAAGTAAGGGTTGTTAGTAAGACTTGAAATGTAAAATGACGGTTTTCTCCTTTATAAATATGCATTTTCTAACACTCAACACACCCCTCAACCAGCTTATTGCTAGTCCCTAGCAAATAAAGCGAAAACAAAATTCAAATTCAATTTTTTTTTTTTTTTAGAAACACTCGTGTTTATTCAATCAGATTAATGATAGCAATCAAATAAAAGTATAAGCATTATCTCCAGTCTAAAGCAATATCACACCCACATCAACCATCCACATGAATCGGCCCAGTAGACTTTGTTATAGCTACTTTCAAGAATGACATGTCAAACCCCAAAATCTCACTGGAAGTAATGACACTCTCACAAATAAATTAAACCCAATAAAAATAGTCACTCCAATGAATGGTAATTGAGAGAGAAAATAATAAAGAAGTGATATCACATGCTCTCACCAAGATGAAATAAATATGCCCTTAGCTTAGAAATAATACGATCTCAAGTCAAATAAAATGTTAGTCAACCCACTTTATTTATCTTTTTTTTTATTATTATTATTATGCATCACTACATCTTTTTAGCCCATATAACTAGCTTCTACTTCAAAGTATAGTTCCCTAAAATCAAGAAGGACTTTTATTAGGACGTAACGTAGGCTAGGGATATGGCTAACAAAGAAAGGAAATAAGGAAAACAAAGTGTATGTTTGAGAAAAATGCAGAAATAATTTTTTTTTTTTTTTTTTGAAGTTGCAAGGTAGATTTCACCTATTATTGTTATTTTATTCTTTTGAAACAACAACTTTTGTTTTTTTTTTTTTTTTTTTATTTGGCATAACTTCACTGAACAACATAATTATTTACATTTTCTCAAACATAAATAGGTGATGGAACTTAAAAGACATTGGGTAATACTCCAAATCGGAGTGGGTCAAGATGATAAGTTGACAAAGAAAAAGTTTTTTTTTTTTTTTTTTTTTTAAAGGCTCAAAAGGGGTAACTATGGATATTTAATAACAGGGATGGCTAGAAAGGCTCAAACGGATCAAAGATGGCCTTTCCATCGTTTTTTAGGGCTCTAAATAATTATCCATATCTACTAGTTAAATGGGCATCCCAATGTAGCAACACACATTTTTTTCTTTTTTTTTTTTTTTTTTAATTTTACCATTTTTTTTTTAAAGGGTTAACTCAAAAGAAATCTAGAGATCGTGTATAAAATAATAAACTGCTAAGCTGTATAGAGAATGGGCAAAAGGGTTACTCTCCAAGAAAATGATAGGCTCAACAACTCACTTGGCACTTATTTATGACATGTTCATTCCTTCAAGCAACTCATATTTGTCTCCGACATCAACATGTAAAGTAGCAAACATAGCGTAACATCACTTAAGACCAAAGATAATACAAATACTAAAATTTGAAATTAATCATGTCATCCAATGTTAAAACAAATAACACAATTTTTTTTTTTTTTTTTAAACAACATTCTACCCCCCAACCTATTCTAAACATGAAAGGAAAATATGCATGCAGAAATGTGAAAATGATGTAGAAAAATTAATTAGAATAAAAAATTGTTTTTTTTTTTTTTTTTTTTTTTTTTTTTTTTTTTTTTAACTAAGAAGATGCGTTTCTAGAGGCACTACACTCCATATTCAGCCATCTTCGACTCAAAAATTTGAAACTACATATTTATAAAGGAGAAAGAGGAAGAAAACGAGTTTTTTTTTTTTTTTTAAACGATGAAGATGCGTTTCTAGAGTAACTACACTCCATATTCAGCCATCTTCAATACAAAACGTTAGCAACAGTTAGTTTCTACAACAAAAAATCAGTAAAAACTTAACCAAGATTCCACAATTGTCGACTATTCCCTCCCCCCAACCAGAACGAAACATTGTCCTCAATGTTTTAAAGGAAAGAAGTAGAGTTTAGAAGACATCACCTGGGTGGTGCAACACAGAAGAAAATATTTACAGGCGGAGAGTTAAATCTAATTTGTACTTCTTACTGCGGCTACTGTTACCATCATTATTTGGTCGCTCCAACACAAAGGTCCAGGGGTCTGGTTCCGGTTTATAAGCTTGTAACATATCAAGTAGCTCATTAGCAGTGTGAGCACAAAGAAAGAGTTTTTTCACATTAGAAGGAATGAAATAGTTTTTTATTGCATGGTTAAGAAATGCGATAAAGCCATCATAAAAGTTATTGACATTTAACAAACCGATGGGTTTCTGGTGAATGTGTAGATGGGCCCAAGATGCTAGTGTCATAAGTGCCTCTAGTGTTGCAAGATCTCCTGGAAGGAAAATAAAAGCATCAGCATGATTAAGCATTTCAGTTATTATTTCTTGCATACCTGAGACGACTAACTCTTCTCCAGTTGATGAGTCAGACGAACTGCTCAATGGTTTTAGGACTCTTGGGATGATGCTTAACACTTGACTTCCTCTGATAAAAGCTGCTTCTGAGACCATTTTTGATAACCCTCGGTTACCTCCTCCATACACCAAGTGTAATTTTCTCGCTGCTATGCTTCGACCAAGATCTATGGCTGCCTCCACGAACTCTTTATGTTTGCCATAGGTAAATCCAGAAAGCACACAAATGTTCTTGAATTGTCTATTGGGAGTAGCTGTCATTGTGATACTTCTCAAAAACAATTTGTGAGTGCTTGACAAAAGATAAATCACATTTAAGAGTCTTGGTGACAGTGGGTCACAGCTGTGTATGAGGTAGCATGTCAGTGTCAAATAACGCGTAAAGCACGTGGCTCGCGAGTCGAAAAGGAAACAGTAAAAAAAAAGAAAAAGAAAAAGCAAACAGTAACAAAATTATTAAAGACAATAATAAAACAACAGTGAAATGAAATAAAATAACAGTAAAGTAAAAGGATATTTACACGTAGTTGCGACTGTGGCTCACATCTTCCTCTGGTTTTACGTCCAGAAACGACTTGAACGCCCTCTATGGGTCGAGGATAGGCTTCCTATCCAGTTTTCTTATAAACTGGCAAATAGGGTCGTTTATAGTCAGATTCCCGAGACTATATCGTGCATGCTCTTTCTGGAATAATGGCCATAACTGGAGAATCGCTCCTTGCACATATCCACTAGGATGCGTTTCAAGAGACAAAAGGATATCATCCAATGACTCCTTATTCAAGCCATCCCTAATGAATTGAATCTTATCTTCCCTGTTATCAGACACCATTCCTAAAGAACATGGGTTTCTATCGCAACTCATTCTGGCACACTTATGACAAGCAACAGAAATTCTTCGAGCTCGTCGTTTTCTTGCATAATTTCCTTTACCACAACCAGGCATGAATGTAATAAATTTTGGAGGTAACTCACCTGCCGATCGTACTTTAGCCTCGATTAACCAACGGATGTCAGCAGGTATGTTATTCTTCATGAGTAATCGCATGCGTTCGGTCCGAGCTTTATAGATCGTAAGGAGGGCATTCTGAGGAAGTGAAGGGAATCGCTTGTGAAGCTTCGCTAGAATCTCGTTTATGTCCATACTTTCGCCTCAGAATGTCAGTTATTGTAGGAAACTGAAGTAACCGACTTGATTGTCACGGAGTACCGTTATCCGCCATTTCACCGGGGTAACAAACTAAAGCACACAAACAGAAAAACAAATTAAAACACACAAAGAAAATTAAAATCGTCCTCTTATTGAATTTACCTCAAGCTCCAACTGGATGTCGTAAACACTTCTCTCAATGTCTCTGAGTTGGCGTTCTAAACCCTCAACATAGGCTACTAACTCTGGTGGTTGTAGATCCCAAATGCGTTGTGTTTTACAAAATAGAATCTGCCTTTTGAGATGAGTTTTGACACGTTGAAGTGGTTTAAGAATGTTCAGGAGGAACGGTCTAAGTATGAGACTCATGATTAAAAATGATAAGAGAAAACTTAATGGTAAAATAAACACACTTATGCAAAAACAATTTCAATTAGCAAAAGAATAATATAAAGAAAGAAAAAATCAAATCAACGAAAAGAAAAAAAAAAAAAATTCAATTCAAATTTGGTGGGTCACTCAAATTTATTTCGGTGTCTTCTCCATGTGGTTGGTACTCTAGATATGGCTTTAATCTTTGACCATTAACTTTAAACGTGACACCGTTCTTTGGGTCCTTAATTTTAATTGCCCCATGTGGAAAAATAGTATGAACAATAAAGGGACCAGACCATCGAGAGCGTAACTTACCTGGGAATAGGTGCAAGCGAGAATTGAATAAAAGCACTTTCTGACCTGGAGTGAAAGATTTTCTCATAATTTGCTTGTCATGAAAGACTTTCATTCGTTGCTTGTAAATTTTGGCATTTTCGTATGCATCATTGCGAATTTCTTCAAGTTCTGCCAGTTGTAATCTTCTTTCTGAGCTGGCTTGCTGCATGTCAAAGTTGAATTTCTTGATGGCCCAATATGCACGATGCTCGAGTTCCACAGGTAGGTGGCAAGCTTTTCCATACACTAGTCTATAGGGTGACATCCCAATTGGGGTCTTGAAAGCCGTTCTATATGCCCATAATGCATCATCAAGTCGTAATGACCAATCTTTCCTGTCTGGCCTCACCGTCTTTTCTAATATGTGCTTTATTTCTCGATTGGAGATCTCAACTTGGCCACTGGTTTGCGGATGATACGGGGTCGCCACTTTGTGTGTGATTGAATACTTTGTCAAAAGAGCTTTGAATGCTTTGTTACAAAAGTGGGCACCACCATCACTGATTATCGCTCGAGGGAATCCAAAGCGTGAAACAATGTTGCTTTTCAAAAATCCTATCACCACTTTGTGATCATTGGTCCTACATGGAATTGCTTCTACCCATTTCGAGACGTAGTCAACACCAACCAATATGTATTGATGGCCAAAAGAAGGGGGAAAGGGTCCCATGAAGTCGATACCCCATACGTCAAAAATCTCAACCACTAAAATTGGATTTAGTGGCATCATGTTCCTTCGTGTAATGCTCCCCATTCGTTGACACCTATCACATGAAGAACAAAAAGTGTAAGCATCTCGAAATATAGTTGGCCAATAAAAACCACATTGTAAAACTTTAGTCGCGGTTTTCTTAGCACTGAAGTGGCCTCCACAAGCTTGTGCATGGCAGAATGAAAGAATACTCTGAATTTCATTTTCAGGGACACATCGTCTAACAATTTGGTCTGCACAATACTTGAACAAATATGGGTCATCCCAAAAGAAATTCTTTATTTCCGCAAAGAATTTAGCCTTGTCTTGCTTGGTCCAATGCTCTGGAAGTTTACCTGTAACAAGATAATTAACTATATCAGCATACCAAGGTAATACTTCCACACTCATTAATTGTTCATCTGGAAATGACTCATTTAATATTAATGGCTCTGTAATTGTGTCAAAATGGAGACGAGAGAGATGGTCCGCCACAACATTTTCTGTCCCTTTCTTATCTTTGAATTCCAAGTCAAACTCTTGCAAAAGTAACACCCAACGAATTAGTCTGGCTTTTGCATCTTTCTTTGTGAGAAGATATTTAAGAGCAGCATGATCCGTGAATATAATTATTTTACAACCAATGAGATATGATCGAAATTTTTCCAATGCAAACACTACTGCTAGCATTTCTTTTTCAGTAGTTGAATAGTTCAACTGTGCATCATTTAATGTCATACTAGCATAGTAAATAACGTGGGGAATTCGATCAACTCTTTGTCCTAATACTGCTCCTACTGCATAATCAGATGCATCACACATGAGCTCAAATGGTAAACTCCAGTTTGGGGCCTGAATGATGGGTGATGATGTCAACAGCTGCTTTAATTTTTCAAACGCCATGAGACATGAATCATTAAAGATAAAAGGTACATCCTTAGCAAGTAAATTACATAAGGGTCTAGAAACTTTGCTAAAATCTTTAATGAAACGTCTATAAAAACCAGCATGCCCAAGGAAAGATCTTACTTCTCTGACTGTTTTGGGTGGAGGAAGATTAGAAATGAGATCCACCTTGGCTTTGTCAACCTCAATACCTTTTCTCAAAATGATGTGACCGAGAACAATACCTTGTTTTACCATAAAATGGCACTTCTCCCAATTCAAGACTAAGTTCTTCTCGGTACATCTCTGCAGAACTAGCGTTAGATGATGTAAACATTGATCAAACGAGTCACCAAAGACAGAAAAATCATCCATAAAGACTTCAAGGAATCGTTCAACCATATCAGAAAAAATGCTCAACATGCATCGTTGAAATGTAGCAGGTGCATTACATAATCCAAATGACATTCTCCTATATGCAAATGTGCCAAAAGGGCAAGTGAAAGTGGTCTTCTCTTGATCTTTTGGTGCTATAGGAATCTGATTATATCCTGAGTAGCCATCTAGAAAGCAATAAAATTCATGGCCTGCTAATCTATCAAGCATTTGATCAATAAATGGTAAAGGAAAATGGTCTTTACGTGTGACAGAATTCAACTTTCTATAATCAATGCATACACGCCATCCTGTAGTTACTCTAGTTGGTATTAATTCATTATCAGCATTAGTAACTACTGTGACTCCTGACTTTTTAGGAACAACTTGTACAGGACTGACCCATGAACTATCAGAAATTGGGTAAATGATACCTGCGTCTAATAGCTTAAGGACTTCTGTTCTAACAACTTCTTTCATATTAGGATTTAACCGACGTTGCATTTCCCTAGTAGATTTAGCATTTTCATCAAGGTGAATGTAATGCATGCAGTCTACTGGGTTTATACCTTTGATGTCTGCTATGGTCCATCCTAATGCTCCTTTGTGCTCTTTTAAAACATCCAACAACTTACCTTTTTGTTCGTCATTTAGGGATGATGAGATGATTACCGGTAGAGTGCTTTCTTCTCCCAAAAACGCATATTCCAATGTGTTGGGCAATTGTTTGAGCTCGAGTTTCGGTGGTGATTCTGATGATGGGATGAGTTTCTTCTCTGATGGTGCTAGTTGTTCAACTCTTGACTTCCATTTATTAGTGTCCATGGATGGTGCTGAGTCAAGTAGGGCGTTGACCTCTTCGACCGATCTGTCAATATCAAAATCCAAACCAAAGTGAGTTAAACATGTTTGTAAAGGATCATCACTAAGGTTTGAAAGAAAAGTATTATCAACTATTGTTTCTATTAAATCCACATCAACAATTCCATCATCTGCACTGTGAGGTTGTTTGGCAATGTTGAAAATGTTTAGCTCCATAGTCATGTTGCCGAAGGACAATTGCATATTTCCGGTCCTACATTGAATATGAGCATCTGCAGTTGCCAAGAAAGGTCGGCCTAGAATAATGGGGATGTGCTTCCTTGAATCCTGTATTGGTTGAGTGTCAATTACAATGAAATCAACAGGAAAATAAAACTTGTCTACCTGGATAAGCACGTCCTCCACAATACCACGAGGTATTTTCGTGGACCGATCTGCAAGCTGTAACACCACTGGAGTTGGGTGTAATTCTCCCAGTCCAAGTTTCACGAATACTGAATAAGGCAACAGATTTACACTAGCTCCTAAATCCAACAACGCATTCTCAATTGTGTGGTTCCCTATACTACATGAGATAGTGGGGGAGCCTGGGTCTTTGCATTTTAGAGGAATTTTATGTTGGAGTATAGAACTAACATTTTCTGTTAAAAATGCCTTCTTTTGAACATGCATATTTCTCTTTTTAGTACAAAGGTCTTTAAGAAACTTGGCATAAGATGGAACTTGTTTAATAGCATCAAGTAAAGGGATGTTAACACTTACCTGTTTGAAGATTTCGAGAATCCCACCTGTGGATTTTCCCTTTTTCCCTTTAGCTAACCTCTGAGGAAATGGAGCTTTCGGAACGTATTCTCGTGGGTTGGTTTCTTCTTTCTCCTCCGGTGGTGAGTCTTCAACATTCACAGGTACAATTTGATTTTCTTTTGTCACCGGCATCTCCACTTTGTTGTCGACTTCCTTTCCTTTTCGCAAGGTCATGACTGCTTTGACCTCTCCATGCTGTTGTGGTGAACTGGTACTTGCTTCATGTACTCCTTTAGGATTAGGCACTGGTTGACTTGGAAATTTTCCTTTCTCAACAGTCATTGCCAAGGTCTGAACTGAAGAAGCAAGTTGTCCCACCATCTTCTCGAGGCTTGAAACTGATTGAGCTTGTGAGTTGAAGCCTGCTCTCAACTCATTTCGTAGTCCATCAATGGTGCGGTTCTGTTGCTCAATCGTAGAGTGAGTAGCATTCTTGAAATTCTGGAATGAATCCTCCCATGGTCTGGGTTGAGAGTAGTTTTGGTTTTGATTGAATGGTCTAAATGGGGGCTGAGAGGCTTGAGGAATTTGAGGAATTGGTTGCATTGGTGGAGCTGGAGCTGCTGGTCCATTCTGTTGGAGTCCTTGAGACCATGAAAAATTAGGGTGGTCTCTCCATCCAGGGTTATATGTGTTGGAGTATGGGTTGTAATTTGATGGCTTTCTCATTACACCTATGGCATTGGCTTGATCTGGGTATGAGTCATGGTCATGTGGTTCTGTTGATTTAGCAGTCGATAACGATGCTATTTGTCGAGAGAGACCTTCAATTATTGCTTTGACTTCTTTAATTTCTGAACTGGATTCGCCAATTTGAACCTCATTTACTCCTTTAATTCTTCTGGTATTCCTGAGTGACCGACTCCGTTGTTGGGAATTATCCGCTTGTCGCTGGAAGAATTCCCAAATCTCTGATGCACTTTTTGACATTAGCTCTCCTCCACTTGTTGCCATTAGCCATTCTTGCACATTTGGTAGTAATCCCTCCAAAAAGTATTGACATTGGTGCCATTTTTCGTACCCATGATGTGGACACTTCAAGAGTAGCCCATTGAATCGCTCCCAAGTTTCAAAAAACTGCTCGTCTTCTCTTTGTGTAAACTCTGAAATTTCCCTGCGAATAGAATTGGTTTTATGCACTGGGAAATATTTATTTAGAAATTTTGTAACCATTTGTTCCCATGATGCAATGCTATTAGCAGGCGAAGTATTTAACCATGAACGAGCTCTATCCTTTAAAGAAAATGGGAATAATCTAAGTTTAACATCATCGTCTGAAAAATTTTCATATTTAAAAGTTTGACAAATGGCATGAAAATCATTCAGATGATTATATGGGTCCTCATTTTCTAGGCCATAGAATGTGGGGAGACAATTTAGCACACTAGGTTTTAGTTCAAAGCTCCTAGCAGCTACATTTTGGTATCTAATACATGATGTGCTCAAATTAGCTAAGGGACTAAAATAGTCCTTAAATGGCCTCTCCTGTGGTTGCAAATCCATTCCAAATTTATTTTTAATGTGCTTTTGTGTGCGAAGTGTTTTTTCTAGTTCAAGGTCTATAGGTTCAAGATTAGGTAATAATGACCTACGACCATGCATGCAAAATAAATAAAATAAAAATAAAGATGTGAACAAAAACAAATAAAAATAAAGAAGAGGGAGAAATTACGATACTAACCTTATTGCGCTATTACAACCTTTCTATAAAAATACACAAAAATAAATACGTGAAATAAATTAACTAAAAATTAAATTAATAAAATAAACAAAAATTACAAAGAAAAAATAAATTGAAAATTAAATTACAGAATTTTAAAGAAGAGAAAAAGAAAAGAAATACTAACCTTTAAATGTAGATTTACTTTTTTTTTTCTTTTTTTCTTTTTTTAATAATAAAAAAAAATACAAGAAAACAAATAAAAGAAATTATTCACAAAAATTAATTCTATGAATTAAAATTACTTACCTCCCCGGCAACGGCGCCAAAAACTTGTTGTGCAAATTTTAATGAACTCGCAAGCGCACGAATCTATTGTAGTGTAGATCAATGGTGACGAGTGTCGATCCCACGAGGAGGAGGATTTTAATTGTGTATAGAATTAATTTTGTAAATGGGTGGTTGGAATTGTGGTGGAAGTGATTTAAAATATGCTAAAATTGGAATTTCAATGGCGAGAATAAATTGTAGAGAAAATCGATTAAATTGACGTACTTGGGTATCTGGATCCGTATCAACATGCATCATGGGCTAAATAATCCGTATTAATGCCAATTAAATCATGAGGGGGGAATCCACACCTCATGAACCACGCTCTAATCAATATGGTGCTAAGGGCTTATCGTGCCAAATAATAATAACCTTGTACTAGAGGGCCGGTGAAACCAAGGCGGTACTAGACAAGATTAGTATTATTTGTCGACGAGAAGTCAAAACATCCACAAAAACTAGAGGGGAAGAGAAAATAAATTTACCAAATAAAGCCCATGACACATGTTGAGACTTCACCTTCAACCCAAGCTTGAAAGGAAATTAGCTACTCATAATTGAACTAGGGGCAAAATGGGAATTTATTAAAATACAAAGAAAATACAAGATGGAGAAGGAATTACAGAAAATGGATCCCAAAAATGGATTCAGAGATATCAAATTAGGGGGGGGAGGCCCCCTTTTTATAGATACATGGAGTAAATCATGGCCATCGGATTAAAAACAGTTTGGACGCTCAGGATTACGCCACGTCATCAGTCAACAGTCCACGGTTTGACCACGCGGATGAACAGTAACACGGTTTGACCCGGATGAACAGTAACGCGGTTTGGTTGAAAATAATCCTGTGTGATGCATGCACCGTACGCGAGATTTTTCGTCCACTGATATGCTGCCACGTCACCATCAACAGTACATAAGAGTTTTAGTCCAACAGGATCGTGACACCTCATCAGTCAATGCCACATCATCGGTCAATGCCATGTCATCGTCCGTCTATGTGAACAGTATCATGAACAGTAACGTATACAGTACCGTACACGTGAATAGTACCGTACATGTGAATAGTGCCATTTTTCCTTTTATGCCCCTCCTAAGGTTTTCGACCGTCCTGAGTTCAAAAGTGATGTCCGTTTTGCCGTCTGATCTCTCCTTTATTGTGAAATGACTATAATGCCCCTAAAATACATAAAATACTTAATTAAAATAACACACACGTAATTACATCACAAGAAGGTTAAATACATAAAAGTAAGGGTTGTTAGTAAGACTTGAAATGTAAAATGACGGTTTTCTCCTTTATAAATATGCATTTTCTAACACTCAACAGATCTCACGAACTTCACAGCATTCCGAATAGCAGTAACACTAGCATGCAACTCTCCTAATCTTGAAACAACAATCAAATTCAAAATATGTGCACAACAACACACATGTATATATTGTCCCGCCAACACAAGTGCATCATCATTCCTCCAAGTAAGTAATTGCATAGTGACATAACCAACAGCAATATCATTTGCAGTGGCATTATCAACAATTAATGCAAACAACCTCTCTATCCCCCAATCCTAGAAGCAAGCCACAATCTTTTTGCCAATCGTTTTCCCTCTATGATCTTCGATTGCGCTAAAACTAATAATCTTCCTATTCAAACACCAATCACTATCAATAAAATGAGCTGTAATCACCATGTAGCTCATGTTTTGAACAGAAGTCCATAAATCAGTTGTAAGAGACACCCGCTGCTTGTTGTTGCAAATCAAACTCTTCAACATTGCCTTTTCCTCCAAAAATAACTCCATAACATCTCTACCAATAGTTCTTCGAGATGGCATAACGAACTGCGGGATAGCTACACTGCAGAAATGCCTAAATCATTTGTTGTCTACAAAACTGAGCAACTCATCCATAATAATCATTTTAGTTACTGCCCTTCGACATGCGTCTTGACTCCATCCTTTACCTAAAACTAAATTACTTGCATTTTATTCGCCGCCCTCGGCTGTCAAATTTTGTTGACTTCCACTTTGTTGTGCCCGAAATATCTTGTATGATTCGCATGTCTTTATATGCCTTGTCACAATAGTTGCACCTACATTTGTTTGGATTGTCTTCAAGTAAAGTGAAATGATTCCATACTTCCGATCTTTTCTTCATCGGCGTTCTTTTCCGTTTCGCCTTTTCCTTTCCTCTATGGGTTCCTTCCATTTGTACACTTTGTTCTTCATCGTCACTCATCGAATTCGATCTTGAGTGTCCAAGCATCTGAATATTCAAAATAATAATTAATAATCATTAATTCAAAAATCAGAACACAGCAATATTATTAACATAATCCATAAACAAAAATTAGTAATTTCAATTCAAGTTGTTCATGCTCCATAAACAAAAAGTAAGAAATTCATGATTAATTAATTAATTTATAATATCTAATTATCCATTCCCCATAATAATATGATATTATTTGTCTATCTATGTCTTAATTCTTATTATAATGTACTTAACGACTTAACGGATGATTAAAAATTTAACATACAATAAAATATTAATTGAACTTATTAATTTTTTTAGGGTTGAAGGCTTGAAGCTACTGCACAAGTGCACATAATCACATAATACATTATAATTATAAAATATATACAACATAATACTTAATTTTAATATTTAATCCACCTAATGTGCTAATTTATTCATAAAAAATCAATTATTAACTATTATTAACAATTATCAATTAATATTATTTCAATTATTAATAATTAACAAAATTTTTGTTATTCGGTAGCTAACACAATTTTCATATGTTCTTTATGCTTGACAGCCAATATGGTCTATTCGCTAAACATAACAAAAGATAACAATCAATGAAATAAAAATAAAACCCACCAATCAACAATTCCTTTTTATATATGAAAAAAAAAATTTCTGAAGAGCTCAATAATTAACAAAATTTCCTTGATTTTATTACTAATATTTATAAATACATAATTACAACAATTAAATAATAACCAATTACTGAATTACATAATAAACAATTAACAATTAAGCATATATAATTAATTAATTATACAACAGCACACACACACGCTGCACAACTTACGACTTAGGAAATAGGAAACTTGAAACTTGAAACTTGAAGCTTGAAAGTGGAAAGCTTCAAAATCGGGTTCGGGTGGGGAGAAATTCGGGTCGAGTTGTGAGGATTCAGCCTTCAAGCAACAGATCGGTGGCCACGGCTCACGGCTGGACGCGATTTCACTTGGCAGCAGATCGCGGCTTCACTTGGGAGACACGAACGGCTCACGGCTGGACGGGTTTGACTTTGTAGCAGCTGGTCGTAGCTTCACTTTGCAGCAGCAGATCGTGGTTTCAGCAGTTGCCAACAACAGATCGTGGACCGGTGTGTGTGAGTCTTGTGGTGGCTGGTTGCGGACTTGCGACTGCCTTGTTTGTGTTTGAGTTTGACAGTGAACTTGTGATTTGTGAAGTTGTGAACTTGTGATGGTGGTGTGTGGCTGACAGCGTGTGTGTGTTAGGTTTGTGAATTTTTGAATTGTTGAGTGATTGTGTGCAGTGTGTGTGTGTGCTGTGCAAAGTGTGTGTACTGCTGTACAACGTGTGTGTGCTATTGTGCAGCATGTGTGTGTGCTGCTGTGCAGCGTGTGTGTGTGTGTGCTGTTGTGCAGCGTGTGTGTGTGTGCTGGGCAGCATTAGGGTATTTGGATTGGGTCAGGTTTGACCCGAATTGACCACAACCCGATTGGGTTTATAATTTTTAATCTGATCGGGTTTCAATCCCGACCCGAACTCGAAATTTTTCGGGTCGGGTCAGGAAAAATGCCCACCCTTAGCGAAGAGCATACAACAAGTTAGGTCTGTAGAGTAGAATAGTTCTTTGAATTTGATCATACCCCTGAATAAGATCAAGTCATATGTGTATCATCTTATTTGGAGGGGAAGCTCAATTTTGGTACTACACACTTAAAAATGAGAGGGGAAATGTGAATTGGCATGCATTTCGAGATGCATTACACGCCCAATTTGGTCCTAATAAGTTTCAAGATTCCTTTAGTGATTTGACTAAGCTACAACAATCAGGAATTGTTCGCGAATATGAAACCCAATATGAAAAGCTATTACCAAAAGTAGGCTAAACATAATCAAGCACACCAAGTCAGCTGTTTTCTTAGTGTGTTAAAGGAGTCTATAAAGGCTGATGTATTATTGGGTGGACGACCTGCAACCTTTGTTATGCTCGGAATGCGGAATCAAGCGCACCAAATAATTATAGAAAAATAAAGGACACAAAATTTATGTGGTTCGGCAATATGCCTACGTCCACGGGAGCAAGAGAAAAATAATTGTATTATTAACAATTGTTTGAGTACAAATTTGAGTAAAGAAAACCTCACTTTCCTAGAACTCAAATACACCCAGTACTCTCACACACACCCTCCAATTGCTCACACTCTCAGAACTCTCAAAAGCTTAGAAACTTATAAGCTTAACAAATTTTTGGGATGCTTAGAATGGAAGAAGTGCAATCTATTTATAGGGAAAACAATGGCACTATTGCACCAACCCCTTTACTATTCCACCTAACCTAAGCAAATTGTCAATGGTGTCCATTTGGCAAATTTGACAAATTTGCCAACTTTTCATTTTTTCTTCAATTGTTTGGTAGCCCTTTGAAAATTTGCATGCTTTCTTGAAATTTGGATGCCACATGCATGACTTTTCAACAATTTTCCACCTCGGCGAAAATTTGTCCAAATCTAAGCCGACTACCAACGATCCATCATCCCCAAAAGTGGTTGCATCTCTATGACTGCCTACGTACCCAAAATTGGGGATCAAGCCAACTGTAGTTCAAAATTCCCAAAGGACATAACCTAACATAATCGAAGGACTAATTCAAGCAATGTTGAAATTTAACTCCATAAACTACCTTCGTCAACATCTCTGATGGATTATCTTTGGTATCGATCTTTCTCAACAACACAACACCGCTCTCGATAATCTCTCTCACATAATGATATTTCACATCTATGTGCTTTGTCTGAGCGTGATATGTTTGATTCTTCGCAAGGAATATCGCACTTTGATTATCACAGAAGACCACAATATTCTACTGGATTACTCTCAAATCACCTAACAAGCCTTTTAACCAGATAGCTTCTTTTACAGCTTCAGTTGCTGCCATATACTCTGCTTCTGTAGTGGACAGAGTAATTGTCAATTGTAGAATCGACCTCCAGCTAACCAGACCTCCACCCAATGTGAATACGTATCCCGTTGTTGATATTTCCTTGTCAAGGTCTTCAGCGAAATCAGAATCACAATACCCAACACATTGTTGACCACAATCCTTCTTGAATAATAACCCAACATCAACTGTTCCATACAGATATCGGAGAATCCACTTCATCGCAAGCCAGTGATTTTTACCCAGATTGTGCATGTATCTACTTCTTTTGCTTACCATAGCATACATAAGACTACCCACAGCACTAGCATATGGAACACGAGCCATGTAATCACGCTCCTCTTGAGATGTAGGACATGAAGAAGAGTTTAATTTGAAATAAGGAGCTAGAGGTGTACATACCGGTTTAGTTTTGTCATCTATACCGAATCTTTCTAGCACTTTCTTCAAATAAGACTTTTGAGTTAACCATGCGCTTCTATTCTTCTTGTCTCTATGAATCTCCATCCCAAGTATTCTATGTGCATCACCCAAGTCTTTCATCTCAAACTCAGAAGCTAGCTGCTTCTTTAATCTTTCGATCTCATCTTTATTCTTCGAAGCTATAAGCAGATTGTCGACATAGAGTAACAAATAGATGAAAGCTCCATCTAGTAGTCTTCTAAAGTAAACACAATGATCGTGTTCACTTCTGGTGAATTTTTGCCCTTGTATAAATTGATCAAATCTTTTGTACCACTGCCTTCCTGATTACTTTAGTCCATACAAAGATTTAATCAACCTACACACATGATTCTCCTTTCCAACAACTCTGAAACCACAAGGATGAGTCATATAGATTTCCTCCTCTAAATCTCCATGTAAGAACGTCGTTTTAACATGCAATTGAGCCAACTCTAACTCATATTCAGCTACTAAGGCAAGTATGATACGAATGGAAGTATGTTTTACGACTGGAGAGAAAACTTCATTGTAGTCAATACATTCTTTCTGAGAACAACCTTTTGAACGAGCCTTGCCTTGTATCGAGGAGTTGTCTGATTTAGAGATCCTTGTTTCTTGGTGTAGTCCCATTTATTGCCCTTTTCCCCTTTGGTAACTCCATAAGTTCCCAAGTCTGGTTTTTATGGAGAGATTTCATCGCTTCTTCCATGGCTAACTTCCATTGATCACTTTCATTGCTGCATAATGCTTCACCAAAAGTATTGGGGATGTCATCATCAATAACTGGAAGTGCATTGGTACCATGTCTTTAGTAAGCCATCCGAGTTTCTTTATTTCTCTTTTTGGCCTCCTTGTTGCTATAAAATCATCATTATCTACATCATTAATTGTTTCTTCATTTTGTGGGACATCAGAAGAAACAACATCTTCTTCAACCCTGGGTATCCCCTCCATAGTTGAATCATTCTCTGATGTAGAACTAACTGGTACATATGGAGTTGTATCAAACTCCACCTACTCCATCTGCTGAGAACTTGAAGCTTTCATCATTGAAGCTTCATCAAACGTGACATCTCTGCTACACACAAACTTTTTATCTTCGAGATCCCAAAGCTTGAAGTCCTTTACTCCACCTTTGAATCCCACAAAGATAACTTTTCTAGCACGAGGATCCAGTTTATCATTTTTGACATGATAATAATACGAAGGGAATCATAGTCTTGTGCATGCTTTCCAGACCACATTTCCATAGGAGTTTTACCTCCAATTATAGCAGAATGCAACCGGTTTATCAAGTGACTTGCGTAGCTCACAACTTCAGCCCAAAATTTTTTTATCTAAACCAGCATTAGATAACATACACCGTACTTTCTCCAGCAAAGTACGATTCATATGCTCAGCCACACCGTTTTGTTGTGGAGTATGTCTCACCGTGAAATGTCTTTTAATACCCTCGTTCTAGCATACTTGCAAGAATGGATAAGAAGTATATTCACCCCCATTATCATATCGTAATACTTTGATCTTTCTGCCAGTTTGAGTCTCCACCAATTTCTTCCATTTCACGAAAATCTCTAGAATCTCATCCTTTGCTCGCATGGTGTACACCCATACACGTCTAGAGAAATCATCAGCAAATGTAACAAAATAATGGCTTCCACCAATTGATGCAGTCTTGGTTGGTCCCCATACATCGCTGTGAACATATTCAAGGATCTCACGAGTATCATGATTAATTGTACCAAACTTGACCCTTGTTTTCTTGCCTACTACACAATGCTCACAGAAATTTAATTTACAAGTTTTGGTACCTTTTAAGAGTCCGTGCTTCATCAGAGTTTGCAAAGACTTCTCTCCAGCATGTCCCAATCGTACATGCCATAGCTTAGTGATGTCACTGTGCGACTCAGCAACATTTGCTTCATCAGTTGTACCTCTTTTCAAATAGTACAAATTATGACGGCGAACTCCTGGCAGAATCACCATAGCCCCATGTGACCTACACAAATTAAATTTTTCTTCAAAACTAGAACATATCTAACTTCTTTTAGTTCTCTGATCATTCCATCAAACATTTTGAGTCGAATTGTTCCTATCCCCATTGTGCGACAAGGACGATCATTCCCCATCACAACTGCACCGGATTCCAAATTACGAAAATCCATAAACCATTCCTTAATAAGACAAATGATAAGTTGCAGGTTTTGGTACCAAAACCTGTAAATTAAATATCAAGTATCCACTCACTCGAACTAGCCACGTATGCTGCAGGAGTAATACTTAGTGAATAATCAGAGTCCTCATCTTTACGTGCCATGTTTGCCGCTACTGGTTTCTTCCCATCTCTCTTTTGAGCCTTTCCAATGGCCATTTTCATGACAAAAGGCACACTCGTCTCGAGCTATATTTCTACTTCTCGATTTAGATCAAGAATTCTTTCCACCACGCTTCTTCTTTTTCTCCTTCGCCCAATCTTTGCTCACCAAAGCTTCAGATGATGCTCATTCAGAATTTTTATCATTATTCCGAATCTCCAAGTTAGTCAATGTTGTGCAAACATCTTTGAAGACGATCACACTCTTCTCGTATATCAAGGTAGTCACAAAATGGCTATATTCCTCTGGTAGTGAGTGTAATAGAATCATAACCTTAACTTCATCCTTAATATCTTCATCAAGATTCTTCAAATCAGTAAGTAACTTTTCAAATCTTGAAACATGATCGTGCATTGACACCCCAGGCTTCATTTAAAAGCCATATACTTGGCTCATTACATGAAGACGATTTTCAGGACTTTTCAGCAGGTACTTCTCCTCCAATGTACGCCACAAAGTCATCGCACACTCCTAATCTTTCACCAAGTATTTCACCTCCTTGGTCAAACAAGAGATGACCACAGGCTTTCTCGTTCATACGATCTCAAATTTCTTCATCATACAAGTGTCTTTTATTTTTTAGAACAACATCGAAATTGATTTGAATAAGGGCATCCATAACTTCGCGCCTCCACATGCTAAAGTTGATGTTCCCATCAAACTTTTCAACATCGATTTTTTGGCCTACTATAATAGGTTCTGAATAGCAATTTGTCAAATCTCGCCTCCCACCTGCAGTATCTTCTGAAATAGTCTCGGTAGATCTCTCCCCAATTCTGGAAGTTTCACCTTCTACCATTTTCTCAACAAACTATTTCCACTTGAAAAACAGTCTGTATGATGTTAATTTCGTGTGCATAAATGCACCAGGAAAGTTCCCAGGAGACTGGATGGGAACTCGGTCCCAATTAAAAACCAGAATCCTTAGACCCTTATCGCCTTGTTGACAGAACTTTCCTAGACATGCAAAAATACACACTGCTTACAATTGATTGTCTCCCAAGTACAAATGGTCGTCTCCACCGTATTCGTGAACAGTACCATATACGAGAACAGTACCATATACGAGAACAGTACCATATACGAGAATAGTACCGTATCCCCCCAAGTACGAACCGTCGGCTCTGATACCACTTGTTGTGTGCGGAATGCGAAATCAAGCGCACCAAATAATTATAGAAAAATAAAGGACACAAAATTTACGTGGTTCGGCAATATGCCTACATCCATGGGAGCAAGAGAAAAATAATTGTATTATTAACAATTATTTGAGTACAAATTTGAGTAAAGAAAACCTCACTTTCCTACACCCAGTACTCTCACACACACCCTCCAATTGCTCACACTCTCAGAACTCTCAAAAGTTTAGAAACTTATAAGCTTAACAAATTTTTGGGATGCTTAGAATGGAAGAAGTGCAATATATTTATAGGGAAAACGATGGCATTATTACTATTGCACCAACCCCTTTACTATTCCACCTAACCTAAACAAGTTGTCAATGGTGTCCATTTGGCAAATTTGAAAAATTTGCCAACTTTTCATTTTTTCTTCAATTGTTTGTTAGCCCTTTGAAAATTTGCATGCTTTCTTGAAATTTGGATGACACATGCATGACTTTTCAACAACCTTAACAAACACTATTGGTGTTGTAGGTTTATATAAAGCTCAAAGTTTGTTGCAACAAAAGCTTCCATCAGTTGGGGAATTCAAAAGGAATGCTAGAGTTGAAAAAGAAAAAAAAAAAGATAGTATTGGGGTATTCCAAATTCTCCTATTTGATGAATTTCTACCCCTGAAATGCAAGATCATCGTGCAAAATAGTTATGTTATAATTGCAATGAGAAGTTTATACTGCGGCATCAATGTAAGAAACTACTGTCGATTGAAGTCTGTAAGAGGACGGGGACACAATAATTAATAGATGATGATAGGACTCAACAAGAATCTAATAAAGCAAATCCAGAAATTTCTTTTAATGCTATTGTGAGAACAACTGCAGTTGAGACTATACAAGTATGGGAAAAATTGATTAGACTGTGGCACAAGTTTGTATTGACTCAAGAAGCACTCATAAGTTTACAAGTGAAGAACTAGTGCAAAAAGTAAGCCTCCAACCAAACAACAAAGGGCGATTTGAAGTTATGGTTGTTTCAGGTGAAAAGATGTCAAGCTTTAGTATGGTGTGCCCATTTTTGTTGATCTATATCTATTACCATTATAAGGATATGGTATTATATTAGGTACATAATGGTTACATAAACTTGATCCTATTTTACAGGATTTTGTTGAGTTGTATATAAAGGCAATGAGAAGATTTTTTGGCTTGACTGGCTATTATAAAAAATTCGGCCAAAATTTAGGAAAATCGTGGTGCCACTCACAAGATGTTGCAGACATATTCATTTATTTGGACTAATGCAGTAGAAGACTCATTTCAATAAATGAAAAAGGCCATGACGAAAGCACCTGTTTTTGTTCTTCCTGACTTCTCAAAGAGATTTGTCATTGAATATGATGCAATTTGGTCCACTGTAGGAGCAGGTCTGATGCAAGATCAACCCATAGCTTTCTATAGTCATGCTTTACATGGAAAACATTTGTTACTATCTACTTATGAAAAAGAGATGCTGCCCTTCGTGCTTGCAGTGCAAAATTGGAGACCATATTTGTTAGGGCGCAAACTCTTGGTGTGAACAGAACAATTAAATTTGAAATATTTATGAGAACAACACATTACTACTACAGCTGAACAAAGATGGTTGTATAAAGTTAATGGAGACCATATTTGTTAGGGCACAAACTCTTGGTGTGAACAGAACAATTAAATTTGAAATATTTATGAGAACAACGCATTACTACTACACTTGACTTCATGATTGAGTACCAAAGGGTCAAGGAAAGCATTGTGACTGATGTTTTATCGAGGAGGGAGGGAGATTTGAATGGTACAGGTTGAAAGAAAATAAGTTATCAGTTATTAGCCAACCTATTCCTAATTAGTTGGAAGTTATTAAGTATGAGACAAAGTCAAATTCAAAATTACAGAATGTGATTCAAAGAATTCAAAATGGTGAGGCTATTGGGCCATGAGGGTATAGGGATGGAATTATTTTTTTAAGGGAACAATTTATCTTGCTCGAACTTCTTCTCTAATTCTTGATATTACGAGCAATTTCACAATAGCACCCATGAAGGATATCCCAAAACTTACAATGAATTCAAGCTAGTTTTTACTAGATTGGCATGGGAAAAATATTCAAATTTTATTGCAGCTTGTGATATATATTAGTGCAACAAATCCGAACAACTTGCTCCTTCAGGTTTGCTTCAACCACTTCCAATGTTTTATTGATGGGCTACCTATGTCAAGAGGAAAGAAACCGTGTTAGTTGTAGAAGATAGGTAGATTATCAAAGTATGCACATTTCATTCCATTGGCACATCCCTACACAGCTAATGGAGTTGCACAAATTTTCTTTGATTTAATCTTTAAGCTTCATGGAATGCCAACAGAGACTCTACCTTCATTAGCATATTTTAGTCTAAATTATTCAAGTTAAATGGTACTAATTTTAATTTTAGTTTATGGTACTAATTTTAATTTTAGTTTATCATAACACCTCAATCTAATGGTCAAATTGAGAGAGTAAATCGTACAGTGGAGATGTGTTTGATGTGTTTTGTAGGTTCCTAGACAAAAGAGTGTAAGTGATGATCTTGGGCAGAGTATTGTTATAATACAATTAAAACAACTCATTTTGAAATTGTTTAGGGTGGCCACCTCCGACAATGTTGAGTTATATTTGAGGCATGGCTAAGGTTGATGCAGTTGAGAACGAGTTCATAGCTTGTGATCAAATTATCAGTAATTTTTGTGCAATAAGTAAAGAAGCTCAATCACGTATGAAGAGGGTGTATGATTTCCACCATAAAGACAGTGAGTTTAAAAAAGGGGATTGGGTTTATTTAATGCTTCAGCTAGACCCACTGGGTTATGACAGGTACGTGGCGTTGTTACACCTGAACTATGATAGTGCTAGACTATCCTTAGACCAGTAGTCCGCAAGTTCTGGTTTCCAGTCGATATACCTATAGTCCCCTGAGATATAAAACCTAAAAAAGCAAAAACCATTGATCACGATACCACCCGAAAACATGTCACCTCTGACCTTCAAAGAGGGTGAAGGTTGTGAGAAGACAGTTTTATTTTCAATCGGTTTTATAAAGAAATTAGGACTTTTCTGATACACAAGATCCTTGAAGCAAGGCAAGTGTAGAGCATACTCAATATATAAAATAGAGATGAACGCTCTTAGTTTAATAACTCAAGTATTTTCTTCGTTACCTAGAAGAAGAAGAAGAGAGACCTAGTAAGCCATAGAAGTTTAAGAAAAACTTAGAAATATTATTGATGGCAATCTGAATTTTACAAGGACGGAAGAGCTCTTAAATAGAGCTGGAAAGCTTAAAAGAAGATAAAGATAAAGATAAGACAGGACCCTTATCTTTTCTTTTAGCATAAAGCAAAAGCAAACCATAATTAAAGCAAAAGTAAAAGCATAAAAGCTAAAACACACTTTAGACAAGGTAGGACCCATGTCTTTTATTGAAAGTAGGAAAAGCCGAGATTCCCGGATGATCTGTAGCCATATGAGGCAATTATGGAGTTGAGGGAAATCTGGATGGGGACACGTCGCCGGTTTCATTTTTATATTCTTCTTTTGCTCTTTGGATCTCTTGGTAGATCAGGATGTCTTCATCTAATTCGGGGCTTGTTGGCCGTTGAGCTTGAGTTGGAGTAGACGAAGAGCCTGGTTCAGTGACGGTGTACTGAGTCTCTTGGGTTTGTAATAAAGACTGAAAATCTGCCCAAGGGTCTTGGGCGTCTTAGAAGAGAACATTGGTGTAGTCGGGTCGTTGTTCTCAAACAAGAATGCTATGAGGACTGGAACTGGAGGTTGGAGTACATATTTGAGTGCCTGGTAGAATCTCAAGAGTGTGGGAAGGACCAATGGAGGTGTGGTGAATGTCTGTTGGGACAGGTTGAACATTATTGAGTTCTTCTTTTCATATTCTGTAGCCATATGAGGCAATTATGGAGTTGAGGGAAATCTGGATGGGGACACGTCGCCGGTTTCATTTTCATATTCTTCTTTTGCTCTTTGGATCTCTTGGTAAATCAGGATGTCTTCATCTAATTCGGGGCTTGTTGGCCATTGAGCTTGAGTTGGAGTAGACGAAGAGCCTAGTTCAGTGACGGTGTACTGAGTCTCTTGGGTTTGTAATAAAGACTGAAAATATGTCCAAGGGTCTTGAGCGTCTTAGAAGAGAACATTGGTGTAGTCGGGTCGTTGTTCTCGAACAAGAATGCCATGAGGACTGGAACTGGAGGTTGGAGTACATATTTGAGTGCCTGGTAGAATCTCAAGAGTGTGGGAAGGACCAATGGAGGTGTAGTGAATGTCTGTTGGGACAGGTTGAACATTGTTGAGTTCTAACAAGAAGGCTTTGAGAGTGAAGATGATTGTAGGATCTTGGTCAAGAGGGAAAGGATGAGGGAATGCTTTCCATTCATACGCCATGTCCTATGTCCAATAGTCTTTTGTCCGAGGATGTTGGAAATAAGCCCTGTGGACTATGAATACCGAAGTAAACATATCCGCTTCTTGATTTGGAATTCGATCTAACTAATGAAAGTTAGATATATTTTGTAATTGTTTACGCCACTAAGTGAGTGGTGAAAGCCATTCAATGAATGTCTAGAGGAGTGTGGGTGCATGATCTGGTGTGGAGATATGCCTAAGGGTTGGTCAGACAGAAAGAACAAGTTTTGTAGCAAACAGGACTGTGAGACACCACATGTACCATAACTCATCTTCAGAGATAGTGAGATTGGGAACAATGGTGAAGCCAGTGAGAAACAAGTGTTCTAGACATAAAGAGGGAAACCTTTCTGGTTTGGTTCTGTGAACATTCATGAAATACCTGTAAAGGAATTTCTTTGCAAAATCTTGGATTTGGAAGGCTGATCGGAAAGTGGGGTTTAGAGGAAAAGCTTTTTGGGTTAAGGCCTTGAAGGGGATTGATCGATACATGGCTATAATTGGGATGGTTTGAATTGAAGAGATGAGAATAGGGTTTTTTATAGATGGTCGGGTGAGGAAATCAGGGATAAAGATTTTTATCACCTTTGATGTGTTGGACTGTGAAATCATACTTTGCAAACCATGTCTTTAAGTTGAGCAATTGCTTGTCAGGAAGCAATTTGTTCTTGAAGTCAAAGATCTTTGGAAAAGAACTGTTGTCCATTCTGATGAGGAAATTGTGGCTAATGAGATGAAATTTAAATTTCTTGATTCCATAATTTACCGCAAGAATTTCCTTGTAAATCAC
This sequence comes from Citrus x changshan-huyou, assembly GCA_039657385.1. Classification (NCBI taxonomy): domain Eukaryota; kingdom Viridiplantae; phylum Streptophyta; class Magnoliopsida; order Sapindales; family Rutaceae; genus Citrus; species Citrus x changshan-huyou. Next base: position 16,344,223 of record CM077554.1, on the reverse strand, counting down.
ATGATAATTCTTTTCTGAATCTTTGAACTGTCCACTTGCATGAGCGCAATAGGACTCTGAGTCACCGATCCTTTCTAGGAGGATAACACTCCAAAAGTCATCACTAGCGTCTGTCTGGAGAATGCGTTGGCCGGTAATGGGAATTTTGAGTGAAGGAGGTGACTGGGCTACCTGTTTAAGCTGCTTTACAGCTTCTGTCTGATCTGGACCCCATGGTGGAGCCGTCTTTTTGAGCATGCCTAATAGCTGACTAGTGTGGACCGCAACTTTGGGAATAAAATCTCTGACATAATTAACAATTCCAAGGAACTGTTGAATCTGCTTTTTGGTGAGATTGATGTTTGGAAACTTTAATAATTCTGCCGCGATGTGTGGTCCTGGATGGTAGTGGCCATCGTTCAAGGTCATGCCAAGAAAGTCAATAGATTTCTTTCCTATGTTTCTTTTCTTTTCAGAAAGCATGATGCCATGTGTCTGCACGATTTCCAGAAAATCTGAAAGGAGTTGTTGATGTGTTTGGCGGTCATGTGAAAACAATAGGATGTCATCAATGTAGATCAAAGCATGATGGAGGATTGGAGAGAAGATCTTAACCATTGCTTTTTGAAATAAGGATGGAGCAACTTTGAGACCGAAGGGTAGAACTGTCCACTGATAATGAGCATCAGGGATACAGAAGGCTATTTTGGGACGGTCTTCTAGAGAAATGCCAAGTTGCCAAAAACCAGCTTTAAGATCGAATTTTGAAAATACTTTTGCACCTTGAAGATGAATGAATATGGACTGGATCTTTGGAAGAGGAAATTTATCATCTTTAAGGAAAGCATTAAGTGGCTGGTAATCAATAACTAATCTCTTTTTTCCACGAACTAATTCAGATCGTTTTTCAACATAGAAAGCTTGACAAGCCCAATCTGAAGTAGTAGGTTCTATGAGACCTTGCCGAAGCAATTGAGTGCATTCTTGCTTGGCGAGAGTGAGATCAGAATGAGGCATACCCGGATGGGTAGCTTTGGTGGGATTAATATCTTCATTAAGCTTGAAAGGAAGATGAATGAAAAACTGTTCATTTTTCCAAAGTGGGAATGTATGAGTGAATTGAGAATGATTTTCAAGACAGAGTTCAAGGAACTTTTGGGAGATGGAGGTATAAGGAGGAGTTGTATCTGACAATGTATACAGACGGAGAACATCTCTTAGAGCACCCATAAAACGAGTAGCATATTCTCTAAGGACGGATTCAGTGGTAGCTCCTGGCCTTAGCATTTGGAGGTCAATCCAGGCAGACATTTCATTAAGTCTGTCACGCCATTTATGAGATGGAAGATCATCAAATGTGAACCATGGACCATTTGACGATTTTTGACTGGGTGGATTGGTCTGGGTCTGAGCTGAAGGAGGTTGGTTTGTTGCTGAAGATTCAGGCATTTCTTCGTCAACTTCTGAGGGAGTATCAACATATGGTTCTGTATGAGAGGTTTGGCCTTGGGTAGTTTGATCAGGTTGAGCCATCAAGATTTTAGTAATATCAGCATAGGACTTTTCAGAGTCACTGGTGGATGCTGAAGATTCGGTGTCAGTCTCAGTATGGCCATCTGAAACAGCTAGATTTGAATCAGAAGTTTGATCATCTATAGTAGATGAATGGTTAGATGAATGGGCGACTGTGTAAGCAGTAAATTGGTGCATGGGTTCTTTATCCTTGGATTGGGTAGGAGGTTGAGAGATAGTTGATGGTGGTATGGACGGTGATGTCGGCGTAGAACCAGAGGATTGATGACCAGGAATAGAAATAGATGATTGATGAAATGGTACGGGTCGTGGTTGAGGTTTAGACTTTGGTTTAGGTTTAGGTGGTGGTGGCAAAGGATTGTCTCTGAAAAGGGTATGAGTCATGCCAAATAACTTGGAAGGGTTATACTGTTTAATAGGGTCAAATAACTTCCAAGTTATTTGGCATGACTCATACTCTTTTCAGAGACAATCCTTTGCCACCACCACCTAAACCTAAACCAAAGTCTAAACCTCAACCTGTCAAACTTTATCAACCACCGATGCCCATTTCGGACCACCAGTCCCTTGGTTATATGCCAGCATCACCATCTGCACCTCTACCGACTCAATCTTAACCTCCTACCCAATCCAAGGATAAAGACCCCATGCACCAGTTTACTGCTCACACAATCGCCCATTCATCTAACCATTCATCTACTATAGATGATCAAACTTTTGATTCAAATCTAGCTGTTTCAGATAGCCATACTGAGACCGACACTGAATCTTCAGCATCCACCAGTGACTCCGAAAAGTCCTATGCTGATATTACCAAAATCTTGATGGCTCAACCTGATCAAACTACCCAAGGCCAAACCTCTCATACAGAACCATATGTTGATATTCCCTCAAAAGTTGACAAAGAAATGCCTGAATCTTCAGCAATAAACCAACCTCCTTCAGCTCAGACCCAGACCAATCCACCCAGTCAAAAATCATCAAATGGTCCATGGTTCACATTTGATGATCTTCCATCTCATAAATGGCATGACAGACTTAATGAAATGTCTGCCTGGATTGACCTCCAAATGCTAAGGCCAGAAGCTACCACTGAATCCGTCCTTAGAGAATATGCTACTCGTTTTACGGGTGCTCTAAGAGATTGGTTTGATTCTTTAGGCCAGTACAGACAATTACAGTTTGTTCAATTACCAGAAGTCTCAAGTGCCCTTGCGGTTATCCATGATCAATTCCTTGGCGACCCCTCTGCAGTTTTTGAAGCTGCCTGACGAGACTATCTCAACATGAAATGCTGCTCCCTCAATGCTAAGGATCTTGACTTCCATTATAAGCGAATGTCCCTGTTGTTCTATAAGCTTAATGGATTCAATGAACCGACATTAAAGCATGTCTTTCTGGCTTCCCTTCCAGAAGAACTCCAACCAGACATCCAGAGACAACTCACGACATCCAATCTTTCCCTTGACAACATCTCTCTTGGCAAAATCTTTTAGCTTGCCAAAACTTGTCTTGACAAACTTTGCGTGCAAAAATAGTTTTTCAAAGAACTGTTGAAAGACAAAGAACCATTCCGGAGTGCTTGCAAAAAGCCTTATTTACAGATCAAATGTCAGAAGAAAAAGGATTGCGATTGCTACTCCCTCAATGGTAAGGATCTTGACTTCCATAAGGATTGCGATTGCAGTTCTAAGAAGAAAAGACATTTTAGGAAATTCAAAAATCCAGCATTTTCTTCCAAACCTCGTAGATCCAAAAAACCCTACAGATTCTTTCGGAAAAAGTCATCTTCTTCCAAAGACTTTACACGGCAAAAATCAAACTGATGTTTTATCTGCCGAAAGAAAGGTCATTATGCCAAAGATTGTCCCAACAAGGGACAAAAATCTATCCGGTTGGTTGAGCATCTTCAAGCCATTACAGATTATTCTCCAGAACAGGATGAACTGGAATTCTATTTCTCTGAACAAGATGAACCCAATGATGACACAGTGTTCGCACTACAAAATTCCTCTGATGACTCCGACAGAGATCAGTTCCAAGCCCTTTTCCACCAACAGTTACTATCCCTTGACACTACTGTTCCTATACCCTCCATCAAACTACACATCTTGCCCTCCAAATTCCAAAGGCCCATTCCAGTAATTGGTCTTATAGACACTGGTGCCCAGCGCAGCATGCTCAATCCCCATATTCTTCCACCCACATATTGGACCGAATCTGAAGAACATTTCAAAGCCGTCAATGGCAAACTATTCACCACCTCTTTGATTACCAAAAAACCCATTGGTATCCAAATTTTCCCAAACTGTGTTATTTGGACCAGAGTTATCGGTTCAACCCTTCCTAATAAGGATTTTTTGTTAGGTTTTGACATCCTTCACCAGATCAAACACCTCCAAATCATTCCCAAGGGAATTCATGTGAAGTCCATGTTCAAACCATTCACAAACATTCTGAAACTCTACACTCTGTCTGAAACCCCCCAGTCTTACCAGGATATTTCAACCAAACTTTTGAGTTTCTGTCCAGAGTCCCATATTGAGTTCCACCATCCCAATCCCTTGTGGAAAAATACATCTTTCTTCATTAAGTTACCTTTCAAACTGAATGAAGACATTAATCTGACCAAAGCTACTCACCCAGGAATGAGTCCCTCTGACTTACTCCTAGCCCAACAAGAGTGTTCCCAACTGTTAGCCCAAGTTCTAATTGAGCCCACAAGTTCTCAATGGGCTTGCCGAGCCTTTTATGTTGAAAAACATTTTGAAATTGTCCAAGGAAAGAAACGCCTAGTCATTGACTATCAGCCATTAAACATGTTTTTACAGGATGACAAATTTCCTTTGCCTCGTCGATAAAGCATGTTTACTTTTCTAAAAAATGCCCAGATCTTTTCAAAATTTGACTTAAAATCAGGTTTTTGGCAACTAGGCATTGAACCTTCTGAACGTTACAAAACCGCTTTTTGTATCCCAAATGCCCATTTCTAATGGACAGTCCTACCCTTTGGCCTCAAAACTGCCCCATCCATTTTTCAAAAATCCATGGTTCAAATCTTTCAGCCTATCCTGCATCATGCATTGATTTACATTGATGATATCTTACCTTTTTCAGGATCACATGATGAACATAGCCAGCTGTTAATTCAATTCTATGATATTATCGAAAGTCATGGAATCATGTTATCGGCCAAGAAAAGCACCATTGCTACGGACAACATTGAATTCCTTGGTATGATAATAAAAAACGGCCATTATCAGTCAGGAAAGCACATTGCCCAAGAATTGCTTCACTTTCCAGATCAGCAACTTTCCAAAAAGCAAGTCCAACAGTTTCTCGGCATTATCAATTACATCCGTGATTTCATCCCACGTGAGGACCACTACACTCGCCACCTCTCGACTTTATTAAAAAAGCAGCCCCCAGAATGGAATGCTGACCACACAACTGCTGTCACTACTCTCAAGCAAATTGCGCAAAATCCGCCTCCTTTAAAGTTGATTACTGATGGAAAGTGCATATTACAGACAGATGCAAGTGATGAATCATGGGGTGCCATCCTCCTCGAAGAACTCAATGAAAAAGAACACTTTATCGCTTACGCTAGTGGACAATTCTCTGACACACAGAAGCACTACCATAGCGTGTTCAAAGAAATCTTAGCGGTAAAGAATGGCATCAAAAAATTTGAGTATCATTTGATTGGACACCATTTTCTCATCCGAATGGACAGTTCAACCTTCCCCAATATTCTCAATTTCAAAGGTAAAATTGTTCCTGAAAAAATGTTACTCAGATTAAAAGATTGGTTTTCTAAATATGATTTTTCGGTTAAGCATATAAAGGGATCCCAGAACCTCCTCCCAGATATGCTATCCAGACTCTCAAAACCAGAAAAACCTTTCATCCTGTTTTCTACTACATCCCACTTTCCGATCATCTCCATGGCTACATCTCTACCCCCAGAAGCTCTCACGAAGAAAACTGATGAAATAGAAAGCTCATCTGAAGACGACTACATGAATCTCCGCTCTCCATAAAGTAGTTTGTCTTGTTGTAATAATTATGCTTTACTTTATGCTTTTGTCTTGTATAATTATTAAAGTTTGCTTTTACTTTAAGCTTTTGCTTTTGTCAAAGTCATGCTTTAATTATTAAAGCACTTTGTCTTGTTGTAATAATTATGTTTTACTTTATGCTTTTGTCTTGTATAATTATTAAAGTTTGCTTTTACTTTAAGCTTTTGTTTTTGTCAAAGTCATGCTTTAATTATTAAAGCACTTTGTCTTTTGTAATAATTAAAGTTGTCATGATGTGTCTTTTACTTTTTGCTTTTGAAAAAAGATAGGGGTCCTGTCCTGTCTTCTCGAGAATTCTCCTATATAAAGGATTCTCCCCTCGTTTGTAAAAAAAAAAAAAGAAGAAGTTTGAAAGCAATAAACTCATGTGCTTCTCAAAAATCATGAATTTCTAAATTCTCCTCTCTTTGCAAATGAAGATTTAAAGTTAGAAAACAAATCAAGAATTAAATATGTTCCTTACAGGTTTAACCCTTGATCCATCTAAAGAAACCACTGAAGATGTGTTATGGTACGTTTGGTGCCTAACTGTCCTTTATGCAACCAAGTTAGTCCTCCCCATTTCTCCCACTTTGGAAAATCTCCTTAATCCAGACAAAGCCACCTCTCTTACCTGGACATTACTTGAATGGTTCTTCCTAATACCATGGTGGAGAAAAAAGCTCCAACAACTGTCAGAGAATTGTCCACTGGCGTAAGCGATAAAGTGTTCTTTTTCCTTCTAGGGGCATAATCGTCGTCCTCTTCCCAATCATCCCAGCAGGGACAAGTTGGGTCACACATGCCTGAGCCGGGGACATCCCATAGAAAATGGCCATTGTGTTTGGCTGGATAAACAGGGTAGCCTTCAGAATTAAACCTTGTAATAGGCAGATCTTCCTGAGCTGTCTAAACAGTTGTAATCATTGAAGAATAAGTAAAGGAGAGCCGAGGAGGCTCTTGTGGAGCACTGGGCGGTGGTTTAAAAGTCATTCGGACTATGCCATCTTGTCGTCTTTAAAACATTCTTTCAGATGTCTGGATTGGAGCTGTATTGTTATAGAACTACTCATAGTTGGAGATCCATTCAAGAGGCATAAGTTGTATAAGCTCATGACGGGGAATTTGTCTCGGGATCTGGATGATTGTGGGGATTTGGTCAGATTCTGCTAACACCATGAGGGTGTCAGAATGGGGTTCGGGAGTGGGTAGATCCAAGGCATGATTTTGAAGCCTATAGACCAACTGGTGGTGTAAAGTGGCAATTTTGGAAGAAGAGATTTGTTCTGCACCTTGAATTTGAACTTGAACTTTCAAGGCTGTGGGCAAGTTGGTGTCTTGAAGAGAAATGTTAAAATTTGGATAAAAGGTGAGTAAAACACTTCCGGCATGAAGGGTTGTGAGGACAGTGCCTATAACAGCATCTTGGTACTGTTTATACCGGGTATCAAGCATAGCAATTCGAGCGGTAACTGGTAATCCTTTTCTCCCATGAAGGGTAAGGATTAATCTGATGCCTCCAAGATGGAGATGAGTGTAACCTTCTCGTTTCCAATTGAAAATTAACTCTGAGGGTATTTCGAGAGTGACATATTGCTCAGCAGGGGTTGCTTGGAGAGAACATTGATCCAGGCAGGAAGACTGGATATATTCTTTAGGGTGAGGTCTACGGGTGGATATGAGAGTACGGATACTGCGGGTAAAAGAACTGGGGCGTTTGTATAGCTGGTAAGGGCTGAGGAGAGGGTATGAAGATTCACTGATTTGGGCAGATTCAGGGATGTAGGAATATTCGACAAGGTTTTCAATTTTATTGGTGGTATGAGAAGTGCAAGATTTGGGTAAAGAAAGAGTAGAAGAAAGAGTAACAAGAGCTGAAGATGAAGTGGAAGCCATGAAGGAGTAATTCTCTCTGCGCCTGAAGACTAAAGATCGATATAGAAAAAGACTTAAATCATACCATTTTGGGGCATAAAAATTGAAGGTTTAGAAAACAAAACGTTTCAAGGACGAGTATGGCTCTGATACCATAAAGATATGAAGATGAGTATAACCTTCTCTTTGCCAATTGGAAATCAACTCTGGGGGAATTTCCAGAGTGACATATTGTTCAGCTGTGGTAGCCTGAAGGGAACACTGATCCAATCTGGATGACTGGATATATTCTTTTGGATGTGGTCGTTTGGTGGAAATAAGGGTTCGGATACTGCGAGTAAAGGAGTGTGGACATTTATAGAGGTGATAAAGACTAAGAAGAGGAAAAGAAGATTCATTGATCTGAGCAGATTCAGGGATATAGGAATATTCAACCAAATTTTCTATCTTACTAGTAGTGTGTTTGGAACAAGATTTGGGTAAGGAGAGGGTGGAAGAAAGGGAAATTGGAGTAATGACAGAAGAAATAGAAGCGACGTTGGAGGAAGTAGATGCCATGAGTAGAAAATTCTCTCTGTCGTGGAAGGCTCGAAAGAAAATAAAAACAAAAGCAAACTTGGATATTGCATGTGGGAGTTTATCAAGGTAAAATGATTATATATTTTTATATCTCAAAATTGAATATTGTATATATTAAACTATTCGATTATTATGCTATATATTTTTTTCAGGAACGTTTTATTGTTCATCCAAATAGTAAGAAGCAAGTTTTTCAAGCACTTGGTAGTGCATTCAGAAACTTTAAGTACTTGCTCACCACAAAGTATATCTTGCCACACAAGCACAATCGTAAAAGGTTGAAGAGGCCACCTTTTCAGTACAGTCATATTCCTCAAAATGTTTGGGATAAATTTGTGAATTCTAGATTGTCCACTGAGTTTGAGGTGAATACTTTTAAATGTTAAACATTTAGGCATTTCATAAAACCATCTTTAAATCTAATTAAGGATTGTTTTATGCAAAGAATTAGGCAAGTGGAACCATCGCTTAAGTAGAAAAGGATATGCTGGATTGCTTGATGAAATTGTATATGATACTAACTTGACCATTCTTGTATAGCTATTGGTATAGAGATGGTTGGTTTGATGATGATAAATTGGTAACCTTTTTGGATTAGTGCTTAGAATTCATGGTTTGTTTATTTAACTACCAATTGTAATATTATTATTTTTTTAAACTATAGTGCTCGGAAACTGGACTTGTCGAAACTGAAGTTGACAGGAGTGTAGCATGGAAGCATGCTAGGAAGATGAAAAATGGTGAATATGACCCTAATGTTGAATCAGTTGTGAAGAAGATTGTAAGTAATAATGAGTCTTTTTCCAATTGGGTTATGTTGAAAATAATTTGATATTCATCATTATGATTTTTATACTATTAGGATGCACTGGAGGAGAAAACTAAAAGAGGAGAATGATATTCTTGCACGTTCAATTGGAAGGCTTGCCACTTCTGGACATGTGCAGGTTGTTGGGAAATTTATATCGCCTAAGATGTACTTTGACACCCAAACAATTCATTTCAGATGTGACAAGAGAGACTGAACGTACTAGAGAGGTTAGAAAAGCAGGAAGTAGAGTTGAGTGATCTGAAGAAGAAAATTAAAAAGAAAATTCGTCATTCAAATGCTGGAAGCTCAAACTTTCCATTAGATGAGCAAACAATTGAAGATGAAGATGAAGAAATGATTATTCGTAATAAGGACAAAGTATGATATAGATTGCTATGCACATTAAAGTTAAAAAAAGACTTAAATGTTTGATTTTAGACAATTTTATCCTTAATTAAGACCTAATTATAATCTTTCTTTTGTTTGTTTTTATGCTTGTTAGTCACTCAGTATGACAAGGAATGGATCACCGGAAAAAAAGAAGCATGAAACTAACAAACAAAAGGCAATCACCAAAAAAGAAGAAGGAATCACTAAAGAAGACAGTGATTGTTGATTGTCCTAGAGACAAACCAGGCAGTCCAAAGGAAAGGACCAAGAAAGAAGGAATCACCAAAGAAGCAAGTGACTATTGATTATCCTAGAGACAAACCAGGTAGTCTAAAGAAAAGGTAATCACCAAAGAAACCTCACAAGAAACCAAGAATGATTCTTGATTGTCCAAGAGACAAACTATACAGTCCAAAGAAGAAGACATCACCAAAAAAGCCTCAAAAGAAGTAGCTGAAAAAACTAAATGTGAAAGATATTGCCATAAAACCATTGCCAAAAAGAAGAACAAGGAATTATCACACTGTGCATATAAACCAGGTTCCTGGGCTTGTAAAATTTTGAAATCTTTGTGAAAAAACTAGCCTCAAATGAGTTATTACGTACCTTATTAGTTGGGTGAAGAGGTATATAAGCATCCAACTAAAGCACATATTGGTCTTGATGAATGTCTGATAAGTGCATATTTTTCCCATATTTCACTAATTAATTTCTCCATCTTTTTCTTGTTTTGGTCTTAAATATTCTAATTATTTCAGTTAATTTTTAATTTTGTTATTTTGTTAAAATTATATTTTATTGTGTTAATTTTATCTTAGTTTTTATATTTTATTATTTTAGGCATATTCTAGGATTAAAGAGGAATTAAATCAGGACATTCAGGGAAGAAATCTGATTGAAAGATCGAGAATTGGAAAGAATTAATGAAATAAAGAATATTTTCCAATTAGAGCTTGTACGGGCCAAGCAAAATTAATCACATGGAGCTAAAGATGGACAAAGGACACCGATTAACAAGCCGAGCCATCACATGAAAGCAAAATTAGAAAAAAGAGATTGCCATATTTAATCAAGCATGCACGTGAGGAACAATGACAATTAAGTGGCTTTGATTTGAAAACCAAAAGTGGCCAGGACGTGTGAGGACGAAAAAGGAAAACAAAAGTTCAAACCTTAATTAATAAGGTCGGTGGCTTCAGCATTATAAAAGCCAACCTTTGGGTTTTTAAAACGAGAATCGGCAGCCAAGAGGGTTTGAAGAGGGAGCAGCGCAAGAAGGAAAAACAAGGGAGAAACCGAAAGGAACTAAATTGATGCAAAGTTAGCCGCTTGAATTAATCTCCATGATTGCTTTTATCAAATCTCTTTTATTCCCAATTCAATTATGTTAGGCTAGATTTTCTATTTGGTTGAGGGTGAATTCCAAATCCCAAACATTGTTTATGTTCTTCTATAATTAATGTTTATGATTTTATTCTCATCTTGTTTGAGCGGTCAATTAGATAGGACATGAATAAATTATATTGCTAGATTAAAATTCGTGATCCGTAATTGTCTTGATATTTTATCATTAGTAGCAGGTTGGAATCAATGATTTCAATTGGAGAACATAACCTAGGTTCAATAATCCGAGCTTGTGTGTTTATTACCTAGATCAACCTAATATCTTTCTCTGCTAAATGCTTCAATTATCTTAAATTTAAAGAGCTTGTTTTAAATTATTTAATGGTTAGAGATTAAGTGACGAGCTTGTTTTGCGTAATGACACACTAAGGAAAGATTGAGACTAACAGAGCTTATTGTTGTCTCCAGTTGATAGTTTCAATATAAATTGATGATAGAATTGATATATTATGTGCATGTTTGGTGGTGGCGAATGATCCTTTAACCAAAGTTTTCATCATTGTTATTTCTTTCTCCTTTAATTAGAGATTTTATTTAATTATTGTTGGTAGTTTTAATTTCTTTATTTCTTGCTATTTATTTAAAAATTCATAAAACCCCCTTTTTTTATTTATAATTGGCATTTTCTTTAGTGCACCCTAACAACACTACCAAATTTTTGGCACCGTTGCTAGGGACTAGCATCTAGTTTGTTTATTATCACTCATTTTATTTTATTATTTTTACTTTTTTTCTCATTTATTTATTTATTTTAATTAGTTATTTTCTTTCTATATTTAGATTTTCATGAGCATAGAGGACATTCGACTGAAACTCAAACAACTTAGAGCAACCTCATCATATTTAGAAGTCGATTTTGCCATCCACATTCCACTCCCGAAGACAGAGTCAGGTAGCCTAGAACCCAAACCAATGGCTCAGAATAACAACCGAACACTTAAAGAGTTGGCAGCTCCTAACTTGGACCAGAAAACCTTATGCATTGAGAATCCAAATCCTTAGGTAAACTTTGAACTCAAGTCTGGGATAATTCATCTTCTTCCTACTTTTCATGCTCTTACAGGAGAGGACCCAAATAAGCACTTAAAGGAGTTCCATGTGATATGCTCCACAATGAAACCAGTCGAAGTTTCTGAAGAGCAAGTTAAGCTAATGGCCTTCCCATTCTCTTTGGCGGATTTAGCCAAGGAATGGTTGTACTATCTTCCCTCCGGTACTGTCACTACATGGAATGAGATGCGTCAGCTATTTTTGGAGAAATACTTCCCAGCATCAAAAGCTAGCAGCATTCGAAAAGAAATTTGTGGAATTCGACAGTATAATGGAGAGTCGCTCTACGACTATTGGGAACGATTCAAAAAGCTATGTGCCAGCTGCCCCCCACCATCAGATAAGTGATCAACTCCTTATTCAATACTTTTATGAGGTCTAATGCCTATGGATAAGTATGATTGATGCTGCTAATGGACGAGCACTCGTGGATAAGACACCAGAAGCAACCCAAAATCTTATTGCTAACATGGCTTCTAATTCCCAACAGTTCAACACCAAGAACGATCTACTACCGCCACGTAAGCGAGTCAATGAGGTAAGTACTACTTCTCTAGAACAAGTTTCAAATCTTACTTCTTTGGTGCAACAATTAGCCCTAACCGTGTAGCGTATGTTCCATGGTCGGGCATGTGACTGATATGTGCCCTGCTCTCCAAGAGGGTTCACATGAGCAAGACAACGCAGTTGAGGGGTTCCTAGGCCAACCAAGACAAAGGTATGATCAACAAAGCATTCCTAATGTGGCACTGTCTCGACCACCGGGCTACCCCCAACAGTGGGTGCAACAACCTTACCAAGTTCGGCCACCTCCACCTCCTCAAAATCAAAGTACGTCTTTGGAAAATTTTGTAAAAGCTCTCGCTACTAACTCTATGTAGTTCAAACAGACTACCCAGACACAACTACAACATTTAAAGAATCAAATTGGCCAACTAGCCACATCTATGAGTAGGATAAAGGCTAGAACTTTAAGAAAGTTACCTTCTCAACCAGAAATTAATCCAAAAGAGAATGCTAGTGCTATGTCTCTTAGGAGCGGAAAGTAATTGGAACCATAATTAGCTAAGCCATCAAAAGTGTCCACCACATCATCGTACTCTGTGATCAATCCCTCCCCTGAGGTTCTTCCTTTAACAACGAAAGATTATTCCCACTCTACATTGCTAGTGGGACCCTTTACATTCCTCCATCATTTCTTAATAGGTTTAAACAATCCAAAAAAGATGAGCAAGAAAAGGAGATCCTTGAGACCTTTCGTAAAGCAAAGGTAAATATTCCTCTACTTGATGTTATTAAATAGACCGCGTTATGCAAAATTTTTAAAGGAATTATGCAGCAACAAGCAAAAGTTAAGCGGTAATGAAAAAGTAAGTGTAGGAGATAATGTTTCTGCTAAGTGCGAGGATCCAGGTACTTTTACTAGTTGGTCATCCACTACCACCCAATGGTAAAGCCACTCCTTGGCTATAATTCAGGATGAACTGTGGTTGGTACGATTGATCTCAAAACCAAAAACTTTCTGATGCACAAGGTCCTACAAAGAGGCGAGTGCAGAGCATACTCGTTAAAAAGATATTGATGTGAACTATTATGATAACATGTTGTCCTTCCTAGGGGAATAAAGGAAAAGAGAGAATTTTTACAAAGTCATGATATTGGAAAACTCGGATTATTATTTCCCAAAATCTGATCTGCGTACAACTGAGAATGAATTCTCCTTATATAGGAAAATTCAAGGAAAGAGGACGAAACAAGTCATATCCTCTTTTACAAAAGAAAAGGCAAAAGCAAAATATTCCCGACAGGACATGACCCCTGTCTTTTGGAAATTTTACTAAAGACAAAGCAAAAGGAAGATCCTTTAAAGTAAAGATAAAGTAAAGCAAACTTAAAGCAAAGACTTTGCTTTTACGAAAGCAAAAGCAATTATTACAAAGTGCCTTAAAAATTGTGCGAGGGAGATAGGTAAGATGGTCGGGTAGGTGAGCCTGTTGGTGAATCTGTCATCATCTGTGGAATAGTACTTGCAGAGGGTGTATGCGAGTCTGTCAGTGGGGTTGTGCTTAAGAAGGGTAATCTATCTTGGCAGAGTGCTTTGATAGCCAATCCATGCCAAGAATTAAGTCATAGTCATGCATCTCGAGCATTATTTGGTCAACACATAGTTTTTGATCCACTAATGTTGACCTTGCATGTTTTAATTAATTGTCTCGAGTTCAATACTTCACCCAATAGTAACATGGCACTAAGAGGACTATTTATTATGTCAGGGACCTCTTTTATTTTCCTAATGAATGCTAGTGAGGCAAATGAATGTGTAGCTATGTAAGAGTTTTGGAGATAGATAGTTCACCTAATATTACTGAGGTTTCCTTCCACATTCATCTTGGTGAGTGTGAATACTCTTAGCAGTCCTTAATGAAGTGTCCTTCCCTTCCATATTTGAAACATATTTTGGTATTAGCTCGCCATTTCCCAGGGTGAGTTCTATAGCACTGATTGTACCTTGGCTTTTGTAGGACTTCTTTATGATGATTCTTTGGGTGCTTGCTTTTATTCTGATCTTGGATCATTGGCGTTCCCTTTCTCTTATTGTTAATTGTCTTTCGTGGTTAGCTAGAAAATTCCCCTGGTCCACACTTCCTTTGTTCCTTATTTTCTTCATCTGCTTGCTTGATTACCAAGGCTCGATTGATGAGTTCATTGAAGGAAGCATCACAAACTCCAGCCACCTTTAAGTCTTTTGCGAGATCTTTGCACAATCCTTGCATAAAATGGTCTTTTTTCAAGTCTTTCATTGCAATCATATATGGGGCGTATCAAAAGAGCTCAAAAAATTTTTGGATGTACTCTAGCACATACATCTTTCCCTGTTGTAAATAAACAAGCTCTCTTCTTTTGGCTGAGCGATCAGTCTCTGAAAAGTATTTGTTATAGAAGAGTTCTTTAAATTCCCTCTATTGCATTGTTGCTTCATTATGGATTCGTTTGATAGAGTTCCACCAGTATTCCGCCACTCCTCGTAGCATAAAGGAAACACAAGTGACTTTTTCTTCTTCTGGCACCTTGGCTACTTTTATCATTCATTCCATGGTTCGCAACCATTAGTTTGCTGCAATAGGATATACACTTCCTTCAAATGTGGGTGGATTTCATCTTCTAAATTTGCTCCCTGCGTTGTTCATTGCCTGAGCATGTTCATCCCTTCTAACTTCCCTTTCCAAGAGTTGTGCCACAATGTCCGTAAGTCGATCAATTGCAGATTGCTCCCCTAAAGTTCGTTCCGCCCTTCTGCTTCTGTTACCCTTAGCGCTTGACATCTCAACGAGTTTTTGATCTAATTTCTATGTGTTAGACAAATCAAATGTAAGATTTCCAATTAACCTAATTCTAAATTTTTACTAAAAAGTCGAGCCTTGTCCTTCCCCTTGACTTGTGCATATGGACGGTCTTCAGTATCGCTTTAAATCTTGGGCTCTAATACCAATTTGTAATACTCCACTTTATATTATTAATACCAATTTGGGCTCTAATACCAATTTATAACTAAAAATAAATGATTTATTTTAGAAACATTTAAAACCTCATTACTTTATATTATTAATACAGATTCTAAAAAACGTTTTACATAGCAAGTAAAACTTCGTTACAAAATATAGGAGACATGTAGAGATTCCTTGTATATATCGCAAAAACTTTATTATTACATAAAGTTAAGATTTTTATTATTATTTTTTAAATAGAATCAAAGTTGAGCCCATCATAAAACCCAAGGTTTGTTATGCCAGGGACGATCAGAGGTAATATGTAATATTGGAAGATATGGACTTGGACCACCAGTGAGGGGTGTACGAATGGGCTTTCATATCTGGTTGAGAGAGATAGTTGGGGAAATTTAATAAGTTTCCCGATCCTTTTAAGCGGTAATCAACAAACATCCTCCACGTTCCATCCTTCTTAGTTACTAATAAAACCGAAACTGTATATGGACTCATGCTCTCACTCACGTACCATTGTTTCATCAATTTATTAACTTGCCTTTGAAGTTCCTTTGTCTCCTATGGGTTACACCTATAAATTGGTCTATTTGGAATAGTTGCACCGAGTATTAAATCAATCTAATGCTTAATCCATCGGATCCTAGTAAGCCATGTGGTGTTACCTCGAGAAAGACATCCTCATATCCCTGCAAGAGAGAAGTAATAGAACTAGGCAAAGTAGGTTCACGTTCGTTAGTGATGAGAACCATCAAGGGAATACTGTTAAAGCATCAACTGATCCTTTGCACATTCATGGAGGCCTAATTACAAGAGCTACAGCCAAAAAGATGCAAGCTGCTTTAAATGGATTAATTGAGAAAATATGGATTGAAAATGTAATTCAAGATGCAAGACATCATGAATTGGGCTTGGAGAGAAGACAAGGCATTGCGGGCATTATTCAAGCTATTGGGTAGCCAAATACACAATTTGGATCAAATGTAGAAAGGGTAAATTCAGAATAAAACTAGTATTGATTGACCCAGACGTAATGTGAAAAATATATACCGTTGGAAAGATAATTAAGTTAACTTTCTAATACAATTTACAGAGTTGGATTTAGAGTTCTCCAGAAGGAGTTATGACCAATTTATTACAGCTTGTTTAGACTTGGGATTTCCAACGACTCCTTTGTTTATTCAACTTCATTTGTTTGTTTTGTTTCAAGTTTGTCAATGTGTAAGGCAAGTCTACCATAAACGATAGTATTCTTCAGGACCACCAGATGATCCAGAAATATTTACATATTAAGACTCTGATTCTAATGGTGGGCAAATATGCATATCTGCATATTGGCATTTCTCCAGAAGACCGTCCCTGGACCAGATTGGTGACTCAGAGTCCTATTGCGCTCATGCAAGTGGACAGTTCAAAGATTGGCGAATATAGACAACTCCAATTGATTCAAACGACTATTCCTATAACCCTTGCGATTATTTATGAGATCTACATTGACGACATCCTATTGTTTTCCCATGACCACCAAACACATCAACAACTCCTTTCGGATTTACCGCAAGAATTTCCTTGTAAATCACGTGGTAATTCTTTTCTGAATCTTTGAACTGTCCAGAAGTAACACTTGCTTTTGAATTACATCATGTTTCTCTAAACTTCTTCTTTCTTCTAGGAATCAAAAAAATTATTTGGGTTAATAATGATACGCTCACCTCTAATTTTCTAAACTGAGTATGCTCTGCACTTGCCTTAAGCCTAAGGATCCTGTGCATCAGAAATGTCCTGTTTTATCCTCCAAAACCGATTTTGTAAAATGAAATTATTTTCTCACAACGTTCACCCTCTTTGAAGGCCAAGAGTGTCGTGTTTTCAAGTGGTATCGTGAAAA
Organism: Citrus x changshan-huyou; assembly: GCA_039657385.1. NCBI lineage: Eukaryota > Viridiplantae > Streptophyta > Magnoliopsida > Sapindales > Rutaceae > Citrus > Citrus x changshan-huyou. The sequence continues at coordinate 16,327,153 of CM077554.1, read as the reverse complement.
ACTATTTTCAAAAATGATTTTCGAATTTGGTATTTGACGGATAAGTGTATATCGGCTGGAAACCAGAACTTGCGGGCTATTGGCCCTAAGGACAGACTTTGCTCTGTTATAGATCTGGTGTAACAATGCCACGTACAACTACCGACTGGTATCAGAGGCAAAAAACTTCTCGTTATTGATTACCAGCCTCTCAAATGTTTTCTTAGAGACGATAAGTTCCCCTTGCAAAAAATCCAATCCCTATTTGTTCACATCCGAGATCCTAAGGTCTTTTCAAAATTTGACTTTAAGGCAGGTTTTTGGCAATTAGAAATCCACCCTGATGATAGACCTAAAACAGCTTTTTGCATACCAAATGCCCACTACCAATGGAAAGTAATGCCATTTGGCCTCAAGGTAGCCCCCTCACTTTTCCAAAAGGCCATGATCAAGATCTTTGAACCAATCCTTCATCATGCACTTATCTATATAGATGACGTGTTGTTATTCTCCAAAGATCATGATTCCCATCGACAGTTACTTTCCCACTTTCTTGAGATAGTGGAAACTCATGGCATAATGTTGTCTAACAAAAAGAGTACCCTAGGACAAGACACTGTTACCTTCCTTGGCATGACTCTAAAAGATGGATACTATAGTCCTGGACCACACATAGCCCATGAACTCATTCATTTCCCATATGAACATTTGTCAAAAAAGCAGATTCAACAATTCCTTGGTATTATCAATTACCTTCGGGAATTCTTTCCACATGTAGCAGTTCATACCAGTCAGCTTTCAAAAATGCTCAGAAAATCAGCCCCACCATGGGGCCCCTCTCAGACTACTGCTATCCAACATCTCAAAAACATCGCCCAGCATCCACCTCCTTTGAGAATCCCTACTGATGGTCAATGTATTCTACAAACTGACGTGAGTGATGAATACTGGGGAGCCATCCTTTTGGAAAAACATGATGGCAAAGAATCTTACTGTGCCCACACCAGTGGACAATTCAAGGAATCAGAAAAACACTACCATGTAATCTACAAAGAAATCATAGTCGTTAAATATGGAATTCAAAAATTTGAATTTCATCTTATTGGCCACAATTTCCTTGTCAGATTAGACAATTCCGCCTTTCCAAAAATCTTTGAATTCAAAAATAAGGTCCTCCCAAACAAGCACCTCCTTCGACTTAAAACTTAGTTCTCAAAATATGACTTCATAGTCCAGCATATAAAAGGAGACCAGAACCTCATCCTTGACCTTTTGTCTCGACCTTCATCTTCATCTCTAAGAGTCTCTTTTACCTCAGTTCTAGTCATCTTCATGGCTCCTACTCTTCCCAACATAGCCTTGACAAAAAAGTATTTTCCTTGTAATCTCACTTTCTTCAGTCCTTATCAGATCCAAGATTTTGCAAAGAAATTAATTTTTCGATATTTCATGAATATATATTGCACCCAGACGTCCGGATTTCCAAGCTTTCATCCAGACCACCTCTTTCTTACAAGCCTAAAGATCAACCTTCCAGGGATGTCACAGAAGACGAACTGTGGTATATATGGTGTCTCACTGTCTTATATGCCACCAAACTAATATTTCCTGTATATCCAATGTTTCGGTGTCTCACAGATTCAAACCAAGCCCACTCTCTCACATGGACGAACTGTGGTATATATGGTGTCTCACCGTCTTATATGCCACCAAACTAATATTTCCTGTATATCCAATGTTTCGGTGTCTCACAGATTCAAACCAAGCCCACTCTCTCACATGGACGAACTGTGGTATATATGGTGTTTCACCGTCTTATATGCCACCAAACTAATATTTCCTATATATCCAATGTTTCGGTGTCTCACAGATTCAAACCAAGCCCACTTTCTGAAAGTGCATACAGACGCAATGTATCTGTATATGGTAAGAACATTTGTTTGTAGCGGACTCCAGAACTGGTGAGGAATAGGTTTTTAACCAAATGAAGAATGTCAAAACCTATAAGTAAATTTTTATCTAGGAGTTTGGATGCTACAATCTTTTTCCAAATTATTCAATTCGGAAAGAATTGAATACCAATGGGTTTTTTGGTAATCAAAGTGGTTTCAAAAGTTTCTCCATTAACTGCTCGGAAAAGTTTCGAGTGGTTTTCCCAACAATCAGAGGGAAGGACAGAAGGATCAATCATACTGGTATCTGCACCAGTGTCAATAAACCCGATGACAGGAACAGGTTTATGAAATTTTGAAGGAAGGATTGACATCTTTAGAGAAGGTATAGGAATGGTTGAAACATGGTTGATAGTTTGAACTATATCATCATAATCAGAAGATTCGACGATAATAAAAGCAGTCTGATCATCTTGTTCTAACTGTTCTGAAAAATTGGATTCAACATCTTCATTCTCAGATAACAGGGAAGAATGTTGAAGATGTTGTATGAGACAAACAACTTTGGCAGATTTGTGAGGACAATTTCGGGCAAAGTGACCGCGTTTCTTGCAGATGAAACAACGGTTGTGCTTTTTCTTTCTGTACTGGGAAGCATCCTTTTTTCTGAAATATCGGAGAGGTTTTTTGGAGGATGATTTTCTATGGAAGTGTTTCTGAAAATGTCTTTTCTTTTTGGTTGGACAAACACACTTCTTTTCATCTTTACACTCTATCTGGAGATAGGGTTTTTTGCAAGCTTGAGAAAAGGATTTTTTGTCTTCCATGAAGTCCTTAAAGAACTCCTTATGTTCACAAATCTTGTCGAGACATAGCATTGCCGTTTGGAAAATCTTTCCCAGAGACATATCAGCTATGCTGAGATTAGTGGATGTGAATTTTCTTTGGAGATCAGGCTGTAACTCATAAGGAAGTGATGTTATGAAGACATGTTTGAGAGATGGCTCATTGAACCCATTCAGCTTATAAAAAAGGATACTCATCCTTTTGTAATGAGAGTCTAAAAGGTGTCTTTTGAGTGAGCAGCACTTCATCTGACGATACTCTCTTCTGTCTGCATCAGTGGAAGCCGTTTTTTCACCGATGAATTGTTCATGAATGATATTAAGTGTTGTGCCAATTGGGGATTGTATGAATTGGACCTGATGGTATTCACCCAAGCTTTCTAACCAATCTCGTAAAGAACCCGTTGACCGGGCCATAAATTTACGGAGAACAGCTTGAGGTTGAGCATCAGGTTTGGTTCCTTGGAGGTCAATCCATGCGGCAAATTCTTGAAGTTGAGCAGGCCATTTGTGACAGGGAATGTCATCAAATGTGAACCAAGATGCTAAAGATGGTTTTGTCGAGTGATTAGGAACGGGTGGAGGCATTGATGGTGCCGGTTTTGTGGGAGCTGCTTGATGCTCAGAATCAGAGTCTTCAACAACTCGGTAAGAAAATTGATCGAGTTGTCAGTCAAGTCTCTCAGACTAAAACTAAATGAAGCATCTGCTCTTTTTTTTTTCGTCTGTCAAGGATCTCAGGAGGTTCTCGTCTTCTGAAGTACCGAATCTTTTTGGGACGCCTAGGGAATGGGCGTGACTGTGGAGTTCTGGAAGATTTTTTGTGAAATCTGACTTTGTGGTGTTTCTTCGTGGAGGGACAAGTACAATGCTTAGAGTCTCTGCACTTGATTTCCAAGTAGGGTTTCTTGCAGGCGGTTCGGAAACTTTCTTTGTCTTGCATGAGGTTTCAGAAGAATTTCTTCTGATCACAGAGGTAATCAAGAGACACTAAAGCCAGCTGGAAGAGACGGCCAAGAGAAAGATTGTTGATGTCGAGCTGGGCATTAGCAATCTAGCGACGGATTTCAGGTTGTAATTCTTCAGGCAAAGAGGACAAGAAGACATGCTTGAGGGTGTGGTAATTGATACCACCAATTTTATGAAACAGGGCAGACATGCGTTTGAAATGATAATGCAGGTCAGATCTCTGCATCGAGCAACATCTCATTTGGAGATATTCTTTACGAGCAGTGGCAAAGATAGCTGCAGGTTCTCCAAGAAACTGGGAATGAATGTCCATGAGAGCAGCAGAGACAGTAGGGTGCTGAAGGTACAGTAATTGTCTGTATTGTCTGAGACTGTCAAACCAATCACGGAGAGAGCCAGTAAACCGGGAGACAAATTCTTTAAGAACTGCAGAGAGTTGTGCATCAGGTTTAACCATCTGTAAATCTAACCAGACAGAGAGTTCCTGGAGACGTTCACGCCACCGAGCCGGTGGAAGATCATCAAAGGTAAACCGTGGTCCATTGCCAGAGGCAACTTTAGTTCGAACTCTTGGAGGAGGATTAGAGTTGTCTCCTTCATTTTCTCCTTCAATATCGGAAGGAATGTCAATATAGGGTTGGCCAGGTTCCCGAGGAGGGGGATCAGTAGTGGTAGACTCAGCATGATCCGCCATAAGAAGATGGGAAATATCAGTCAAGTGCTGTTAGGAATCATCGGAACTGAAACTATTAGGCTCAGAAGTCTCAGTGATAGAATCAAAGGTTTCGACTGAGTCAGAGGGACTGGATTCTTCTGAGGAGCTATTAAGCTGGTCAAGTTCTGGTGCAGTGATAAGGTAATTCTCAGCAGGCTTCTTTTGTTCGGCTTTAGAAGGAGATTCTGTAAATAGAGGTAAGGCTGAGGTAGATGGAAGGTCAGGAAATACTGGTTCATGTATCTGAAGGGGTTTTTGGATAGCGTCTAAATACATAGGACGAACTAGAGGAGGGATAGACACTACAGGAGGTGGAACAGGGCGTCGAGGAGGTCGAGGTTTAGGTTTTGCAGGTTGAGGGTTCAAGTAGTAGGTCATGGGAAAGACTCTCTCAGGAGTATAATCCCTTGGAGTAGTAGGGAAAAAGGACCCGAGAGGGTGATATGGTTCTGTGGGAAAATAGGATGGGGGAGCAGTGTGAGCTGCTTGACGCCGTTGGTTATCAGCATCAATTCTGGCAATTTCAGCTTGAAGCTGTCTGATTTCTTGCTCTTTTCGAGTGAACTCATAAGAATTATCACCGCGGGCAATCATGGCTCGAAGGTCACGGTCAAGCTGTGCAACCTTAGCATGAAGACTATTATACAAATTGGTCAACTGGTCTGAGAGGGAAGTAACCCTTATTTCAACAGCAGAGGATTTATGAGCGATCTGATCAACTTTATAGTGTAAGGAAGTAAGAGAAGCATTCTGGACTCTGGCATTCTGAGTTTGCCAGTTAAGGACTACTTCAAAAGGCTTGGGTTCTTCAAGATGTCCACTGGAGGAAATAAGAGAGTTGACAAATGGTTTGCTCCAGACCTGGTGCTTTTGGTCTGAGCGTTTCTCAAGAGGCGGGTACTCAGAACTATAATCTGAGGCGGAGGCAGAGGCAGATGAGAACATCATGCAGGGCACCATAGGAGGTGTAGGCAGAAGACCAGCCGAGGAACGGACTGGTTTGCATGATCTGGGCTGATGTTTATGGATCCACTGAAGTCCTTTGTTATAAAGTGGCAAAGGAGGTGGATAATTGGGTTCATCATCATCATCTTCGGGCAGGTATAATTTGCAGGCAGGATAGATAATGTTCTTCTTTTTCGGTCTGGAGGAATAATCATCCTCATCATCATTACATGGACAGCCGGGATCACATCGGCCAGAGCCGAGAACATCCCATAAGAAATGGCCATCAATTTTTTTCTGGGTAAACAGGAGTACCTTGGGAGGTGAAGGACATAATGGGTAATGTTTTTCTAGAAGGAAGGACTTCTGGAATGATGTCAATGTTCCCTCCAATCTACTTCTGCTAAGCAGTATGTCACTTTAGAAATTTCCCCTGAGCTCATAGGCATGATCGAGAGGCATGATCTTGAGAAATTTCGTTGCTGTTTCCAGTGGGAAATGAGCTCAGGGGAAATTTCTAAAGTGACATACTGCTTAGCAGAAGTAGATTGGAAGGAACATTGACATCATTCCAGAAGTCCTTCCTTCTAGAAAAACATTACCCATTATGTCCTTCACCTCCCAAGGTACTCCTGTTTACCCAGACAAAATTGATGGCCATTTCTTATGGGATGTTCCCGGCTCTGGCCGATGTGATCCCGGCTGTCCATGTAATGATGATGAGGATGATTATTCCTCCAGACCGAAAAAGAAGAACATTATCTATCCGGCCTGCAAATTATACCTGCCCGAAGATGATGATGATGAACCCGATTATCCACCTCCTTTGCCACTTTACAACAAAGGACTTCAGTGGATCCAGAAACATCAGCCCAGATCATGCAAACCAGTCCGTTCCTCGGCTGGTCTTCTGCCTACACCTCCTATGGTGCCCTGCATGATGTTCTCATCTGCCTCTGCCTCCGCCTCAGATTATAGTTCTGAGTACCCGCCTTTTGAGAAACGCTCAGACCAAAAGCACCAGGTCTGGAGCAAACCATTTGTCAACTCTCATATTTCCTCCAGTGGACATCTTGAAGAACCCAAGCCTTTTGAAGCACTCCTTAACTGGCAAACTCAGAATGCCAGAGTCCAGAATGCTTCTCTTACTTCCTTACACTCTAAAGTTGATCAGATTGCTCACAGATCCTCTGCTGTTGAAACAAAGGTTACTTCCCTCTCAGACCAGTTGACCAATTTGTATAATAGTCTTCATGCTAAGGTTGCACAGCTTGACCGTGACCTTCGAGCCATGATTGCCCGCGGTGATAATTCTTATGAGTTCGCTCGAAAAGAGCAAGAAATCAGACAGCTTCAACCTGAAATTGCCAGAATTGATGCTGACAACCAACGGCGTCAAGCAGTTCACACTGCTCCCCCATCATGTTTTCCCACAGAATCATATCACCCTCTCGGGTCCTTTTTCCCAACTACTTCAAGGGATTATACTCCTGAGAGTGTCTTTCCCATGACCTACCACTTGAACCCTCAACCTGCAAAACCTAAACCTCGACCTCCTCGACGCCCTGTTCCACCTCCTGCAGTGTCTATCCCTCGTCCAGTTCGTCCTATGTATTCAGACGTTATCCAAAAACCCCTTCAGATACATGAACCAGTATTTCCTGACCTTCCATCTACCTCAGCCTTACCTCCATTTACAGAATCTCCTTCTAAAGCCGAACAAAAGAAGGCTGCTGAGAATTACCTTATCACTGCACCAGAACTTGACCAGCTTAATAGCTCCTCAGAAGAATCCAGTCCCTCTGACTCAGTCGAAACCTTTGATTCTATCACTGAGACTTCTGAGCCCAATAGTTTCAGTTCCGATGATTCCCAACAGCACTTGACTGATATTTCCCGTCTTCTTATGGCGGATCATGCTGAGTCTACCACTACTGATCCCCCTCCTCGGGAACCTGGCCAACCCTATGTTGACATTCCTTCCGATGTTGAAGGAGAAAATGAAGGAGACAACTCTAATCCTCCTCCAAGAGTTCGAACTAAAGTTGCCTCTGGCAATGGACCATGGTTTACCTTTGATGATCTTCCACCGGCTCGGTGGTGTGAACGTCTCTAGGAACTCTCTGCCTGGTTAGATTTACAGATGGTTAAACCTGATGCAGAACTCTCTACAGTTCTTAAAGAATTTATCTCCCGGTTTACTGGCTCTCTCCGTGATTGGTTTGACAGTCTCGGACAATACAGACAATTACTGTACCTCCAGCACCCTACTGTCTCTGCTGCTCTCATGGACATTCATTCCCAGTTTCTTGGAGAACCTGCAGCTATCTTTGCCACTACTCATAAAGAATATCTCCAAATGAGATGTTGCTCGATGCAGAGATCTGACCTGCATTATCATTTCAAACGCATGTCTGCCCTGTTCCATAAAATTGGTGGTATCAATGACCACACCCTCAAGCATGTCTTCTTGTCCTCTTTGCCTGAAGAATTACAACCTGAAATCCGTCGCCAGATTGCTAATGCCCAGCTCGACATCAACAATCTTTCTCTTGGCCGTCTCTTCCAGTTGGCTTTAGTGTCTCTTGATTACCTCTGTGATCAGAAGAAATTCTTCTGAAACCTCATGCAAGACAAAGAAAGTTTCCGAACCGCCTGCAAGAAACCCTACTTGGAAATCAAGTGCAGAGACTCTAAGCATTGTACTTGTCCCTCCACGAAGAAACACCACAAAGTCAGATTTCACAAAAAATCTTCCAGAACTCCACAGTCACGCCCATTCCCTAGGCGTCCCAAAAAGATTCGGTACTTCAGAAGACGAGAACCTCCTGAGATCCTTGACAGACAAAAAAAAAAGAGCAGATGCTTCATTTGCAAAAAGCTCGGACATTTTGCTAAAGAATGCCCTAAGAATCCTAAGCGGTCTCAACGCTTAGTTCAACAGCTTCAGTCCTTACATTAGTTCTCTCCTGATACTGACCAAATTGAGTTTCTATACTCTGAACAAGAAAGTCCTTACCCGGATACAGTTTTTGCCCTTGGCACTTCTGATTCAGATTCAGATTCAGCTTTATCTACTGAACCAGAAGACTATTCCCCTGTCTTCCACATCCGGTCAGTACCTTCATCCTCCACTCAATTGTCAGTTCAACATATTCCTTCCGTCAAAATCCAAATCCTGTTATCCAAATACAGTCGGCCCATTCCTGCTATTGCCTTCATAGATACTGCCTCTTAAACAGTGTGAAAGGGTGGGTGGTAGCCATCAATAACATAACGGTAAAGTATCGATAGCCCATTCTTAGGCTAGATTATATGCTTGATGAATTGCATGGGTCTTGTGTATTTTCTAAAATTGAGCTGAAAAGTGGATATGATCATATTAGAATGAAAAAAGGAGATGAATGAAAAACTGCATTAAAAACAAAATATGATTTGTATGAATGGTTAGTCATGTCGTTTGGTTTAACTAATTGGCAAGTTTGTTGTTGTAGTACATTTGAAATCTGTTTTAGATGTGCTTAGGAAGGAAAAGTTGTTTGCTAATCTTAAGAAGTGTACCTTTTGCACCGATAAACTTGTGTTCCTCTAATTTTTTGTGAGTGCATAGGATATATTTGTTAATGAGGAAAAGGTATGTGCAATCCAGGAGTGCTTGAGTCCTACAAGCGTAAGTAATGTGAGAAGTTTTCACAGGCTTGCTAGCTTCTACCAGTAATTTGTTAGAGACTTTAGCACATGGTCGCACCGCTTACCGAAGTAACCAAGAAAGATGTTGGATTCAAGTGGGAAGAAGAACAAGAGAAGGTTGTCCTTGCCTAACTTTAATAAAACATTTGAAATTGAATGTCATGCCTCAGGTATTGGTATTGGCTCAGTCCTAATGCAGGAGGGACGACTAATTTCTTACTTCTATGAGAAATTAAGTGGGCAGCCTTAAACTACCCTACTTATGATAAGGAGTTGTATGCATTAGTTTGGCATTAGAAACATGGTAGCACTACCTATGTGCTAAGGAGTTTGTGATTCACAACGATCATGAGTCCTTGAAACACCTTAAAGGTCAACAGAAGCTGAACAAGAGGCTTGCTCGATGAGTAGAATTCATAGACACTTTTTCATATGTCATTCATTAACAAGCAAGGTTAGGAAAATATTGTTGAAGATGTGCTTTCCCGCAGGTATGTCTTAATCTCGACATTTAATGCTAAACTGCTTGGTTTTGAATATATTAAGGAATTGTATTCTGATAAATACCAAGCTTTTGAAAAGACCACGATTGGTAAGTACTTTAAGCATGATAGTTACTTATTTCGGGAGAATAAATTGTGTGTGCCTAATTGTTCTTTGAGAGATTTGTTAGTTAGAGAATCTCATGGAGGAGGGTTGATGGGGCATTTTGGAGTTCTATAAACTTTAGCAGTGTTGCAGGAACACTTCTATTAGCTACATATGAAATGAGATGTTAAGAGACTTTGTGGTAGATGTGTCACCTATAGGCAAGCCAAATTGAAAGTGTAGCCCTATGGTTTATAGACGTTATTGCCAATAACTAATGGGCCATGGATGGGGGTTTCAATGGATTTTGTCCTAGGGTTACCTAGGTCTAAACAAGGGAAAGACTCAATTTTTGTGATTGTGGATAGATTTTCCAAGATAGAATATTATATTCCATGCCATAAGACAAATGATGCTTCCAATGTCGCTAAACTATTCTTTAGAGAGATTGTGAGGTTGCATGGTATGGCCAAGATAATTGTTTCTGATAGGGATGCTAAATTTTTTAGTTACTTCTGGAAAACATTGTGGGCTAAGTTAGGAAGGTTAAAAAGAAGTTGTGAATAAAACTTTAAACTTTATGTCCATTCTGTTACTAAGTATTCACCATTTAAAATTATTTATGATTTTAATCATTTAACCCTATTGGATTTAATTCAAATACTATTTCTTAGTGTGTTAACTTAGATGGCAAGAAAAAGACTGAAATTTTAAATGCTAAACAAGCCAACAAAGGGCGATATAAACTAGTCTTTGAACCCGGTGATTGGGTGTGGTTACACAAGAATGAATTCCGGAACAAAGGAAATCTATGTTATTACCAAGAGGGGATGGTCCTTTCCAAGTCTTGGAACAGATCAATGACAATGTATACAAGCTGGATTTGCCCGGTGAGTACAACGTAAGTACTACTTTTGATGTGTTTGAGTTGAGTCCTTTTGATACAGGGGACAATTTGAGAACAAATCCTCATCAAGAGGAGGGGAATGATGAAATTAATGAATAAACTACCACAAGCATGTGGGATGAGACATATTCATATCCTATTCAAGTTCCCATTGGAGCGGTCACAAGAGTTCGTGCAAAGCAATTCAAAGAAAGCGTTTAATGGGTTGATTCAAGCAACTTGGATTCAATCAAATTTGTAGCGGCCTGTTGAAGGAATCGTACATAATATCCAAACCATTAAATGCGTAATTCAGGCTCTTGAAGTTTCCAAATAATCACTTCCATGAAATTAGGACGTTGGCTTGCACATTATGGTGGGAAAATATATTACTTTCCTTTTCAAATACTTTCCCGTTTGGAGAATACACTACTTTCCTTTTCAAATACTTTCCCATTTCCCGAGGAGGATAGTGGCAAAACAAATCAATTAATTCTCTTTTAATTGCCTAGTTTTCATTTTAATTGATGTAAGTCATTTAAGCTGATTAGGATTCTGATTTGACTTAGATTCTTTCCTTATTTGCATTAGATTAGGATTCCGATTTGATCTTAGTTTAGGATTTATTTCTGAAAATTCTTGTAATCAACCATATTTAATGTACTTGCATCCAATATATACGGATAGATCAATTTTGATGAGAGTTAATTCTCTTTGGTTCTTAAATAAACTCTATGCACTTGCTGGATTTGATTTATGTGTCATACAAACTCTTGATTTATGAATCAAATCATCCATAGCTGATTGTGGTGCCCTCATAGACCAAGGTTCGTGCTTTCATTGAGCATCAAGTTGTGGCTCCATTCAATTCTAGGTTTAGAAGCGATCTTGGAGACTAAATTGATTAGGGTTGCGTTAGTTCTTACTGGGGTTCGTATCAATTTCCTTAAAGGGGGAGGAAATTGGGAGGAAATTGTGAGATACAACTTTCTCACTTGAATAAATACAGTAGAATTAATTTATTTAAGCTAACAAATTCCCTTATATATTAAAATAATAATAATAATAATAATAATAATAATAATAATGATAGTAAATTCTAGAGTAATGATGACATAAGCAATGATGCAATAAGAGATGTTTGTAGAAATATTTAGGAATTCTAGAATTTACAAAGATATTTATGGAATGATAAATCTCAACCATTAATCAAGAGTTATGGTGGCAAAATCCTAGCCATTCATTAGCTTTAGGAAATCCTATAAATACCCCTAACCCTTTCATTTTCCATATCACCTTAAAAATTCTATCCTCTTCTATTCTAAGTAATAACATCAAAGAGTAGAGAAATCCTCAAGTTAGGAGGGTCTAGAGAAGTCAAGGTTAAGAGGTAAGTAACACTTCAACTGCAATGTAGAGACAAAGTTCTTTTTATACTTAAATTCATCTTTTAATAATTCTTTATCTTGTAATGGCTACTATGATGTGATTATTTATTATTTAATCCTTATATGGTCGGCTATGCCGCCTATATTATGATATTTTATTATTTGATTCTTATATGGTCGGCTATGCCGCCTATGTTATGATATTTTCCTAGTTAACCCTCATATGGTCGACTATGCCGCTTCTATTATGATATATTCTTATTTAATCCTTATATGGTTGGCTATGCTGCCTATATTGTGTTCTTTTCTTATTTAATCTTTATATGGTTGGTTATGCCACCTACATTGTGATACTTTTACTTAATTATAATATGGTTGGCTCTACCACCTATATTATAATCATGTTCTGGTCAAACTACTGCTTATATTAAAGATTGTTGTTTTTAAAAAGTTTTGTATGGTTGGCTCTGTTGTACACATTTATTTTTTGTTAATATGTTAAGATTACTTTCAAAAGAAGACATTTTTTGTTAAAAAAAAAAGAGTTTTCAGAAAAGGGGTTATTGTACTACCAGAGTGGCAAAGTTTCCAAAAAGCTTTTGGGGATGACAATACATAAAAAGATCAACTATTAATTTAAGCCCAAGAGCATGTTGTTTTAAAAATGAAAAGTGTCAACCTTGTAGTGCAACATACCGAGGGCCATCTATGTGCATAATAATCAACACATGCATCAAAGTGTTATTTTACTAGGCATTAGTTCATGTAGTCCTTACATTGCAGGTAATGATGAGTAAGTCAAGCTGGTGCCAAGTCCCAATCGAGACAAAGTGCACATGGGCATATCAAACCATGAGATTATAATGGGTTTAGCTGTGTTTTTATAGAAAAACTAAATATCTTCAGCTCATTTATGTAATAATAAAGTTTAAAAATATATACTAACAGATTCTTATGTCTCTCTTACATTTTCTAATGAAGTTTTTGCTTGCTACGTAAAATCCTCTTTAAGAATCCATATTGATATTAAAAAGTAATGAGATTTTAAATATTTTGAAATAAATCATCTTTTTTGGGTACCATGGTCTAAAAAAACAAGGAAACGCTCTGAGTAGGTGATAATATTAATTGAAAAGCTTGTGAAAGATTCCTGTGAAGGGGTTTCATTAACTCCTAATTTATGTCGAGTAGACCTTGTTCTTGCGAGAATTCTTAATTCATGAGTTGTAGGGAGGGACTTATGTCACCACAAACAGAGACTAAAGCGAGTGTTGGATTCAAGGCCGGTGTTAAAGATTATAAATTGACTTATTATACTCCTGACTATGTAACCAAAGATATTGTTTCTGGCTCAGAGGAGTCAGAAGATGTGTTTTGGACAGTATGATAATGATACTGATCCATTGGGCCTTTGTCTTTTTTGGGAGGTTCAGGAGTGGCTTTTGGTGAATCTTCTGGGGGTACCGGAGGATCAGATGAAGACGAAGTGGCCTTTGACTTTGGTTATGAGATCTTGACTTTGGATTTTGATTTTTTGGGTGAAGATGGCTTTGGTTGAGGAGTTAGTTGAAGGTGTGAGAATCCAAAGAACTGATTGTAAACAGGTTGTTGAGGTCTGGATGGTGTGTAGAAAGGTGCATAAGTTTCAAAGATGGGAGGAGGTACTGGTGGGGTTTGTGTTTGAGTAAAAAGGGAAGGTCGAGTCTTTTCAGTATGAATTCTTATCAATTCAGCTTTGAGCTTTCTGATCTCGGCTTCTTTTTTATTAAACTCTGGACCCCAGATGTGGTTGTTGATCATTTGTCTGAGATCGGTGTCTAGCTCAGAAATACGATCTTGTAGATGGATGTACATCTGATCAAGACGATTGCTGATTGAATCAACTTTAGTTTCAGTCTGAGAGACTTGACTGGCAACACGATCAATTTTTTTACCGAGTTGGTGAAGAGTTTGATTCTGAGCATTGGCATTTTTGGTTTGCCAATTTAAAACAGCTTCATACTATTTTGGTTCCTCAGGCTGCCCAGAGGCCGTAACTGGGGATTGGACAAAAGGTTTTGAGATAACCCTAGTTTGTGTGTCTGTCTATTTTTCAAGTGGAGGGAATGATTCCTCATAAGATTGACTTGAAAACATAAGGCATGATCTTATCGGATGGACATGAGGTTTGGAATCTGGTGTGGAGGAAATGATTTGCAAGATATTTTTAGATGAGAAGGTTTTTTCTTTTTCTTTCTCCTCATAACTTCTAGTTCGTCATCAACATCCATGTCGTCCAAGCAAGGACAATCGGGATTGCACATATGGGTTTCAGGAACATCCCATAGAAAATGACCATTGATTTTGTCAGGATATACAGGATACCCTTCAGATGAGAAACCATGAATGAGAAGTTTCTTTTCTTGACCAGTTTGAACTGCTGTAATCATAGTAGTGTAGGAAAGTTGTGAAGTGTCTGAAATAGGCTTGGTCTCAGGTGTTTGAAAAGATAGTTTGACTTGACCATTTTTTCGTCTTTCAAACGTGGCTTCTTTTGTTTGAACTAGTTCAGAATTTTGGTGGAAATGCTCATAGTTGGTTAACCATTCAAGAGGCATGAGTTTGAACAATTCTTGTTTCTGAATTTGTTTGGGAATTTGGATGATGGTTGGAATTGTGTCTGTGTCTGCAAGGATCATTAAAGCATCAGATGTAGTGTGTGGTGTAGGAAGATGTAGTGCATGATTCTATAATCGATATACTATTTGGTGATGAAGAGTTGCTATCTTTGATGTGGGTGTTTGTTCTGCTCCTTGGAGCTGGATTTGAACCTTAAGGGTGGTTAGGACGGTTCCTACAACAGCATGTTGGTACTGTTTGAACCTGGTGTCTAAGAGAGCAATTCTGGCTGTAATAGGTAAACCTTTTCTACCATGGAGGGCCAGAATCAATCTAACACCACCAAGATGGAGATGCGTATACCCCTCTCGTTTCCAGTTTGCGACGAGATCTGGGGGTATTTCTAAAGTGGCATACTGCTCACTTTGAGAGGCTTGTAAAGCACACTAATCTAGTCTAGAAGACTAGATGTATTCTTTTGGGAGTGGGGTTTTGGTGGAGATCAGGGTTCGAAAACTTCTGGTGAAAGAAGTTTTTTGTCTGTAGAGATTGTAAGGGCTCATGATGGGAAACTGAGATTTATTGATTTGGGCAGATTCAGGAATATAGGAATATTCAACAAGATTTTCAATTTTGGAGGCTATGTGTTTTAAACATGATTTTGGAAGAGATAGGGTAGAGGAAAGAGAGATATGAGATGAAGACGATGAAGGAGTTGTAGTCGAAGATGAAGATGTTTCCGTTGTTGAGTAATCTTCTTCTAGGAAATCAAATAATATTATTTGATATTACTAATGATACCACCTCTGCGGTTGGCTTGGCTCTGATACCAGTCGGTACCTCCACTGACTCTGAATCTGAATATGCTGACATCACAAGCATATTAATGGTAACCAAAACTAAAGAACCAAGCACTTCGACTGCCATACCTATTGTCGAAGATAGTTCTTCTGAAGCTGAAAATAAAACATCTCCAACAGAACCAGAGCCATCAATGCCTCCACCAGTTCCTGATCACTCAACAAAACCATCTTCTGCATCTTGATTCACATTTTATGACATTCCCCGACATAAATGGCCTGCTCGACTTCAAGAATTTGCTGCATGGATTGACCTCTAAGGAACCAAACCTAATGCTCAACCTCAAGCTGTTCTCCGTGAATTCATGGCCCACTCAACGGGTTCTTTATGTGATTGGTTAGAAAGCTTGGGAGAATACCGTCAGCTCCAATTCATGCAATCTCTAATTGGCACAGCACTCAATATCATTCATGAACAATTCATTGGTGAAAAAACAACGTCTACCGATGCAGATAGTAAAGAGTACCATCAGATGAAATATTGTTCGCTCAAAAGACACCTTTTGGAATCTCATTACAAAAGGATGAGTATTCTATTTTATAAGCTGAATGGGTTCAATGAGCCATCTCTCAAACATGTCTTCACAGCCTCACTTCCTTCTGAGTTACAACCTGATCTCCAAAGGAAACTCACAGCCACTAATCTCAGCATAGCTGATATCTCTCTGGGAAAGATTTTCCAAATGGCAATGCTATGTCTTGACAAGATCTGTGAGCAAAATGAAATTTTCAAGGATCTCATGGAAGACCAAAAATCCTTTTTTGAAGCCTGTAAAAAACCCTATCTCAAGATAGAGTGCAAAGATGAAAAGAAGTGCATCTGTCCAACCAGAAAGAAGAACCATTTCCAGAAACACTTCCATAGAAATCATCCTCCAAAAAACCTCTTCGATATTTTAGAAAAAAGGATGCTTCCCAGTACATAAAAAAAAAACACAATTGTTGTTTCATCTGTAAAAAACGTGGTCACTTTGCTCGAAATTGTCCTCACAAGTCTGTCAAAGCTGTTCGTCTCATACAGCATCTTCAACATTCTTCATTGTTATCTGAGAATGAAGATGTTGAATCAAATTTTTCAGAACAGTCAGAACAAGATGATCAGACTGCTTTCATTATCGCAGAATCTTCTGATTCTGATAATATTTCAGTCATCTCTACAGTTTAAACTGTCAACCATGTTTCAGTCATTCCTCGACCTTCTCTCAAAATGTCAATCCTTCCTTCCAAATTTCATAAACATGTTCCTGTCATCGGGTTTATTAACACTGGTGCAGATACCAGTATGATTGATCCTTCTATCCTTCCCTCTGATTGTTGGGAAAACCACTCGAAACTTTCCCAAGCAGTTAATGGAGAAACTTTTGAAACCACTTTGATTACAAAAAAACTCATTGGTATTCAATTCTTTCCGAATTGCATAATTTGGAAAAAGATTGTAGCTTCCAAACTCCTAGATAAAGATTTACTTATAGGTTTTGACATTCTTCATTTAGTTAAAAACCTATTCCTCACCAGTTCTGGAGTCCGCTACAAACAAATGTTCTTGTCTTATACAGATACATTACGACTGTATGTCATTTCCGAAACACCATCTCCATACAGTCATATTTCCCAAAAGTTTCTAGAGTTTTGTCTAGAAAACCATTCACAATTCCACCATCCTTCACTGCTTTGGAAGAATGAACAATTCTTCATTCACCTTCCTTTCAAACTCAACGAAGACATAAATCCTTCAAAAGCATCACACCCGGGCATGTTTCCTTCCGACCTCCTACTTGCTAAGCAAGAATGTTCTCAGTTGCTTCAGCAAATTCAGATTGGGCTTGTCAAGCCTTCTATGTTGAAAAATGATCTGAATTAGTTCATGGTAAAAAGAGGTTAGTTATTGATTACCAGCTGCTTAATTCTTTCCTTAAAGATGATAAGTTTCCCCTTCCAAAAATCCAGACTCTGTTTGTCCATCTTCAAGGGGCTTGTATCTTCTCTAAGTTTGATTTAAAAGCTGGTTTTTGGCAACTTGGTATTTCACCAGTTGACCGTCCCAAAACTGCCTTCTGCATCCCTGATGCCCATTATCAGTGGACTATTATGCCTTTTGGTCTTAAGGTCGCTCCTTCATTATTTCAAAAAGGCATGATAAAAATCTTCAGTCCTATCCTTCATCATGCTTTGGTATACATTGATGATATCTTATTATTTTCCTCTGACCATGAGAGCCACCAGAAGCTCCTTTTGGATTTCTTTCATATTGTGCAGGAACATGGAATCATGCTTTCTGAAAAGAAAAGCAGCATGGTGAAATAATCAATTGACATTCTTGGTATGGTGATTAAAGATGGCCATTATCAACCTGGTCCACACATTGCTACTAAATTATTAAAGTTTCCGGACACACATCTCAACAAAAAGCAGATCCAACAATTCCTCGAGATTGGTAATTATGTCCGTGATTTCATCCCTAAAGTTGCAATCCACACAAGCCAGTTGTCCCGCATGCTCAGAAAACAGTGCCCTCCATGGGGACCAGCACAAACAGATGTTGTCCAACAACTAAAGGTGATAGCCCAGTCACCTCATCCTCTCCGAATTCCCACAACTGGACAACGCATCCTACAGACTGATGCCAGTGATGACTACTGGAGTGCCATCCTTCTTGAAGAAATAAATGGTGTACAACACTTCTGTGCACATGCAAGCGGACAATTCAAAGACTCTGAAAAGAATTACCATGTGATCTACAAAGAGATTTTGGCGGTCAACTATGGAATCAAAAAGTTTGAATTTCATCTAATCAGCCATAAATTCCTTATCAACATGGACAACTCCTCTTTTCCTCGAATCTTTGACTTCAAAAATAAGTTGCTCCCTGACAAACAGTTGCTTAGCCTAAAAAACTGGTTTGCCAAATATGATTTTACTGTCCAACACATAACAGGCAAACAAAATCTCGTCCCAGACTTCCTTACACGTCCAGCTATAAATAAACCCTCACTTATTTCCTCCATTCACACCATCCCAGTTATAACCATGAACCGTCAACTTCCTTTCAAAGCTCTCAACCAGAGAACTTTCCCCATGAACATTCCTTTTCATTCAGTCTACAAGATCCAAGACTTTGCAAGGAAATTCCTTTACCGGTATTTTTTCAATGTTCAGAGCAAAAAGACTGGCCAATTTCCTTCCCTCTGTATAGAAAACCTATTTCTCACAGGTCTTACCCTCTCTTCCTTAACCATCTGCGAAGATGAGTTATGGTACATGTGGTGCCTCACTACCCTGTATGCCACAAAGCTGGTTCTTCCTGTCCAACCAGTCCTCCGCCATCTCACCACTCCTAAATTCTCCCCATACCTTCTGTGGACTCTCCTTGAATGGTATTCCCCACTCATATAGTGGCGGAAGCAATTTAAAAATTTGTGTACTTTTCACAGATTAGACAAGATGCCAGAACAAGAAGCAACATGTTCACTACAGTCTTCATCGTTAATAGACCTTACTTCCAGCACCTAGAAACAAGAGACTTCTGGACACAAGATATGGCCTATGAAATGGAAAACTTATCCCCATCCTTATACCCTCATCTATGATACATCTGTCACCTCTGTTCTCAAGTCATACCTAATGGAACTCAACAATGTTCAACCACCTGCCACAAACATCCACCACACCTCTGTTGGACCATCACACACCTTGAAAATTGTCCCAAAGACAAACTTGTACTCCAGGTTCCAGTTCAAGTCCTCAAGGAATCCTTGTCATTGAACAACGTCCTGATTACACTAACGTCTTATTCCAAGACGCTCAGGATCCATGGGAAGATTTTCAGTCTCTTCTCCATACTGAAAGTTCCCATTACATTGTCACAGACCCAGATCCTCCTGCCTCATCAGCCCCAAAAAAGATGACAGACGCTGATGAAGAAGCCTATCTGCAAGCTGAAGCTTATCTTGATCAAAGACAGATCCGTCGTGCCAAACGCCAATATGAGAAAGAAACTAGCGATGTGTCTCCATCACGCTACCCATCCACTCTATGATTGCAGACACGCATGGGAATCTTTAGCTTTTGCTTTTTAAAAGTTTGCTTTAATAATTAGACAAGGGTCTTGTCTTGTCTAAAGTATGTTTTATGCTTTTCCTTTTTTGTTTTAGCGTGGTGTGCTTTAATCATTCTGCTTTTGTAAAAGATAAGGGCCCCACCTTATCTCTCCTTCCTCGAGATCTCTATATAAGGATCTCTCTATCCTTTTGTAAGGCAGGAGTTAATTTGAAATAAAATTTAGTTTTCTTCACATCATGTTTCTCTAAACCTTTTTCTCTCTTCTAGGAATCAAAGAAATTATTTGGGTTAATAATAATATGCTCACCTCTAATTTTCTAAACTGAGTATGCCCCGCACTTGCCTTAAGCCTAAGGATCCTGTGCATCAGAAAAGTCCTGTTTTATCCTCCAAAACTGATTTTTGTAAAATGAAATTGTTTTCTCACAACGTTCACCCTCTTTGAAGGCCATGTGTGCCGTGTTTTCGGGTGGTATCGTGAAAAACTGTTTTCAAAAATGATTTTCGGATTTGGTATTTGATAGATAAGTGTATATCGGCTGGAAACCAGAACTTGCAGGCTATTGGTCCAAAGGACAGACTTTGTTCTGATATAGATCTGATGTAACAATGCCACGTACAACTAACAACTGGTATCAGAGCCTTTGTCTTTTTTGGGAGGTTCAGGAGTGGCTTTTGGATTTCTTACTCATAGTTATAAAACAGTCTACTCTGTTGGCCACCCCAGAGTTGAGCGCATAACCGTACCAATCCAAGTCTTATACTTTTGGTTACATATAAGAGACGACATCAATGCCTATGTGCAGACTTGTCTTATGTCCCAACCAGACAAGGTAAATCACCAACTTCCTACAGGATTATTGGAGCCCCTGCCATTAGCCTCAAGGCCATGGGAGAGTGTCACCATGGATTTTATCATGACCTGCCCAACTCTGATGGTGCAGAGGCATCATGGTAATGTAACTTTCATCGTCGCACCAGCTGATTATAAAGCAGATGAAGCTGCGCGCCTCTTCATCAAGCATATCGTGAAGTTGTGGGGAGTTCCAAAAAGCATTGTAAGCGATAGAGACCCATGATTCATTGGACGCTTTTGGATGGAACTCTTTAAATTGTTGGGAACTAATCTTAAGTTCTCGACAAGTTTCCACCATCAAACCGATGCGCAAACTGAGTGTATTAATAGCCTGTTTGAGATGTATCTTAGGCATTATATGAGCGCTCATCAGCGAGATTGGGCAAAGTTACTAGATGTTGCCCAATTCTTGTACCACCTTTAGTAGAGCGAGGCTACAAGCAAGAGTCCATTAGAGATCATCATGGGATTTCAGCCTATGACCCCTAACATTATAGCCTCAACATACGGAGCAAAAAATCCAGAAGGCTCATAAGCTTGCTCACGAATGGCATGTGGAAGCTGACATCACGCGAGCTTATCTTGACAAAGCCGCATGAAAGATGAATGCCATGTTGAGTATAAGGAAGGTGACCAAGTCATGATCAAACTCATACCCCAACAATTTAAGACTTTGTGGAAAGTCCACAAAAGGTTAATAAGGCGATATGAAAGGCCTTTCCTGATTGTTCGATATGTAGGCAATGTCTCATACCAAGTTCGGCTTCTACTAAGACTCAAGATTCATCTGGTCTTCCATGTGAGTCTACTCATGCCGTACTATTGGGATGTGGAAGATCCAAGCCATGGAGAATCAAGACGTGCCCCAACAGCCAATGTCACCGTGTTTGACAAAGATGTGAATGCATCTTCGTCAATCGAGTAAATTGAAGAAGGGGGATACAAGCTTAAATAAGTATTTGATACAAACCCAGCCAAGAACTGACGTCACAACCTGATGCTCAATAAAAGTACAAACCTTGGTATGTGAGGATGCCATAATCAGTT
Organism: Citrus x changshan-huyou; assembly: GCA_039657385.1. Taxonomy (NCBI): domain Eukaryota; kingdom Viridiplantae; phylum Streptophyta; class Magnoliopsida; order Sapindales; family Rutaceae; genus Citrus; species Citrus x changshan-huyou. The sequence goes on along the minus strand of CM077554.1, from coordinate 16,305,836 downwards.
ATGGATGATCTGAATGATAAGTCAAGAGTTTGAACGTCATAAAAATTCGATAAGTTCAAAGAGTTTGTTAAAGAACCAAAGAGAATTAATTATGATGAGATTGAGGCATATTCAGATCCTATTCAAGTTCTTGTCAGACCTATTACAAGAGCTCGAGCAATATTTACTTAGATTAGGATTCTAATTTGATTTAGATTCTTTCTTATTTGCTTAGATTAGGATTCTGATTTGATCTAGATTCTTTCCTATTTGTTTAGATTCAGATTCAGATTTGATTTTGGTTTAGGATTTATTTCCAAAAATTCTTGTAACCAACCCTATATAATGTACTTGTATCCAATAAACAGAGGTAAGCTTTGATGCAATTGGTGAGAGAGTTAATTCTCTTTGGTTCTTATACAAACTCTTTGACCTTAACAGATTTATGTGGGGTACATACCAAGATAAATGCTTTCATTAAGCATTGGATCGCAGATCCATTCAATTCTTGGTTTAGATTCGATCTTGGGGACTAAATTGATTAGGGCCGCGTCAGTTCTTGATAGGGTTTGTATCATTGGAAATCTCCATTTCTTTATAATAATCCTCCATGCTTTGGCTACTCTGTGTAAGACATTGTAATTTTTGGTACAAGTCTCGATAGTAGTGATTAATTACAAAACGCCTTCTCATCAACGATTTCATTTCATCTCATGTCTCAACTGGATGTTCTCTATTTCACCTCCTATTTATAACAAATTGATCCCACCAAGTAATAGCGTCTTCAAAAAACTCTATCACAACCAATTTTACCTTTTTTGCCTCTGAATAATTGTGGCAATCGAACACGAACTCCATTTGCTTCTCCCATTCAAGGTATGCTTCCAGGTTGGATTTACCTTGAAAAGATGGGATCTTCATCTTTATGCCACTCAAACCATCATTCTTATTCCTAACTCTCCTATCCCGTCTATCTCTCATATATCCCCTTCATCATACACATCCCTATAGTAGTCATTAATCTCTACTATAGTTGGAGCTCTCTCCCTCATTTGTGCTTGAGGAACATGTTGTGGCTGTCCTGCACGTGTGTTCTCTACTTGATCCAAATGCTCATGTATATGCTCTAATTCAGCCCTCATCATCCTTCTCATCTCTCTCATTAATGCTTGAATTTACAAATTTTGAGTAGTTGCAGATTGATCCTCTTCATTATTGTTTCATTCTGGGTTGTGAGGCATGGTTAAAATCTGCAAAAGAAAGTTAGAAATAATGTAGAAAGGACCTCACCTCACTCCTTTACGTGTTTTCACTAAGAAAATGATTCACTCAATTCCACTCGTGTTTTACTAAAATTTATATGCTTTATCCTCTAATAGGCTCACTCTCTCTTACTTTTTTCCACTTCTCACTCAGTTTTTATCAAACTAATCAAACCAATATCAAGATTTCAGTAGCAATTCACAAGATTACACCAAGGAGACTCGAATTTCAAAAGCAAGAATACAATGCATATGTACGATCGGGTTTCGGAAGCACAAATTACCAAAATTTCGGGCAAAAATTTTCACCTATGGGGTAAAACTAATTTTGGACTCTTCAAGACACTAATAATGGAAAATGAACAAAAGATTTTAAGTGGAGGTCGGGGACTTTTTTTTTAAGGGAAAGGAATAGGTAAAATTTGCAGATTTAAGGAGAATTAAACCACAAGGATGCAAAATTGATAAAAAGAAACTCTAAAATATTGTTCATGTGGCACTGTTCATGCGGCACTCTTCTCGCGGTTATGGTCACGTGGCACTGTTCACTTTTTTTTTTCTTTTGAATACTAGAACAAGAATGACAAATCTCAAACAAGAGTGAAAAACAATAAAGATAGATGAATATGACCTTAGTGCTTAAGCTCTGATACGAAAATGATATAAACCCCGCCAAGAACTGACGTAACCCTAATTAATTTAGTCTCCAAGATCTGATCTAAACCTAGAATTGAATGTAACCGCGACCCGATACTCAATAAAAGCACGAACCTTGGTATGTGAGGATGCTACAATCAGTTATGGATGATCTGATTGATAAGTTAAGAGTTTGAACACAACCGAAATTTTACAAGTTCAACGAGTTTGTTTAAGAACCAAAGAGAATTAACTCTCTCACCAATTGCATAAAAAATTACCAATCTCTGTTTAGTGGATGTGAGTACATTATAGAGGGTTGGTTACAAGAATTTTTGGAAATAAATCATAAACCAAAATCAAATCGGAATCCTAATCTAAGCGAATAGGAAAGAATCTAAATCAAATCAAATCCTAATCGGCTTGAATGCCTTACATTAATTAAAATGGAAACTCGGCAATTAAAAGAGAAATGACTGATTTGTTTCTCCACTAGCCTCCTCAAGAAACAGGAAAGTATCCGAAAAAGGAAAATAATATATTTTCCCGCAATAATGAGTAAGCCAGCATCCTATTTCATGGAAGTGATTATTTGGAAACTTCAAGAGTCTGAATCATGCATTTAAAATGTGTGATTCCTTCAAAGGGCGTCCACAATTTTGATTGAGCCTAAGTTGCTTCAATTAACCCATTAAATGTTTCTTTGAATTTCTTTACTCAAGCTCTTGTGACTAGTCCAATGGAAACTTTAATATGATTTAAATATACCTCATCCCACATGCTTGTGACAGTTTTGTCCTCAATCTCATCAGTATTTGGTAAATCAAATTAGAATCTTAATCAGCTTAAATGCCTTATTAAGGACACATTAACAAACATGCACATAAATTTACGGGGATTTGAAATTATGGAAAACAATTTTAAAGAGGTTGAATTATGATGTGAAACATGGATAAGGAACATTTCTCCACCACTAAACATTATATTTTAGGTTAATTATCAGAATCATGATTCACTTTCTTCTAAAAATAACAATCCTAAGATTATTATAAGCTCAATTATCTTGATCTTTCTTTACTTAGCTGTCAAGTAAAACAAGCTCTTTTTTTCATCTCTTTCCAAGAAATAAACTAGAAAAAGCTCTCTGGATTTAATTGAATAAAAGCCTTAAAATTAAGGAAGGTATACGCTGAATCAAGAAACAGGTACACGAGCTTGGTTTTATCTTGAATTATATTCCACATGCAATCAAATTAAAATATCCATAATCTTGATCAAAATCTGCCACTTAGTTTAGTTCTTTGACAATGCATTCAAATTACCATCAAATTCATTTATTAACCAACTAAACGAACAAGATATTAATCATTGAATATTAAAATCAGCAAAATATAAAATTTCCTAGAGAAAGACGAAGAAATTCTGATTCTAAAACTTTGTTAATAAAAATCTGTGACTGGGTTTTTCTGTCAACCCTAATAATAAAAATACTACTCACACATGTCTTAATTATTTAATATGAAATCAATAAAGGAAATTGAAGAAAAGACAAGAGAAAGAATTGCTTATCAATTGAATTATATATATGGTGGCCAAGTCTCCTCTCTAATTTGCCCTCTCTCTTACTTGCATTCTTGTCTTTGGAACTGATTCTTTACTCTCTTTTTTCTCCTTCTAAGGTGTCTAACTTGTTACCTTTATAAACTCTAATCTAAAATTCTCGATAGGTTTATATGAGTTTACATAGTTGAATTTTACTAATGGAAGAAGGTTTTCCTTATTGCTAAATATAACCTACAGTAAAAAGGAAATAAATGATCTTGTTTCCAAAATAGATTACCAAGCAAGTTCTTTTCTGATCTCTCTTCCTAATTTGATAAGGCATTCATTTTTCTTCATGCAAGTCACTTCAAATCAAATTTAGAATCTTAAATAATATTGACAGTGCATTGACTATCTTGAATACAAGGTATGAAGTTGAGATCTGCTCAATTAATCCATGTATATCAAATAATTTTCACCTTTTGAAATTGTATACGGCTTTAATCCATTAAATCCTTTGGATTTAACCCCTTTACCTAATTAATTTGGATGGAAAGAGGAAAGCTCACTTTGTTAGGCACATCCTGATGAGAACCATCAAGGGAATACCATTAAAGCTTCAAGTGATCCTTTGCACATTCATGGAGGCCCAATTACAAGAGCTAGAGCCAAAAAGATGCAAGCTGCATTAAAAGGATTAATTGAGAAAATATGGATTGAAAATGCAATTCAAGATGCAAGACATCATGAATTGGGCTTGCAGAGAAGACAAGGCATTGTAGGCATTATTCAAGCTATTGGGCAGCCAAATACACAATTTGGATCAAATGCAGAAAGGGAAAATTCGGAATAAATCTGGTATTCATTGAGCCAGAATTAATGTGCAAGATATATACCGTTGGAAAGATAATTAAGTTAGCTTTCCAATGCATTTTACAGAGCTGGATTTGGAGTTCTCTAGAAGGAGTTATGATCCATTTATTACAGCTTGTTCAGGTTTGGGAATTCAAACGACTCCTTTGATTATTCAACTTCATTTATTTGTTGTGTCAAGTTTATCAATGTGTTAGGTAAGTCTATCATTAATAATAGTGGGTTGGTGAAGGCTTTTAAAGCCTTTGATAAACCTATACTTGGAGGGTTGTTCCAATGTTTCCATTTGTATTTTTAGGATCTTGGGTTTCTTTTAGCCTATTTAAACTCAGCAACCTTGCTATGTATGACAATTAAGAGATTAATATTATTTGAATTTGAAAGATTATTCTTTCTTTGGTTCTTTTGAGAACTAGTGAACTTATCAAGAATTTGCATTCTTGTGGCGTTCCAAATTTAGACTTATCACTCACCTTCTCATCTATTTCTTGAGTGTGGCGTCAATATCATTCTCTATACCTTTGGTTCATGCTTTTCTTAAGCATTGGGTCAAGGTTTTGTTTGTCATAAATCTGTTTAGAACTTTCTTGGGAAGTTGAAACTACAATTTAAGTGTGAGTTTCAAAGTTTCATTGTGGGATTTCGTATCATTTGGTATCAGAGCTAGTTTCTAATCAGGTTTGAATGTCTTATTTATTTTGATTATAAAAAAAAAAGAGAAAAAAAACGTACAAAAAAAAAGATTACAAAAGGATTCAAGTATTTCCTTTTCATTACCACTCCTGAGTTCTCACCAGACCTCCTATGGACTCTCCTTGAATGGTATTCCCCACTCACTTGGTGGTGTAAACAACTCCAGCAGTTGATTACTTTTCATGGATTAGACAAAATGCTAGAACAAGAAGCTAACATGTGGACTACAGTCTTCATTGTCCACAGGCCTTACTTCCAGCACACAGAAACGCGAGACTACTGGACACAAGACATGGCATATGAATGGAGAACTTATCCTCATCCATATACCCTCGTTCATGACACATCTATTACTTCTGTTCTCAAAGCCCACCTTATGGAACTAAACAATATTCCTTCCCCGGCCACAGACATTCACCACACCTCTATTGGACCACCACACACTCTTGAAATTATTCCCAAAACACAAGGGTGTACTCCATGTTCAAATTCAAGCCCTCAAGGTATCCTTGTCATGGAACAACGTCCTGACTACACCAATGTCTTATTCCAAGATGCTCAGGATCCATGGGAAGACTTTCAGTCCCTTCTCCATACTAAAAATCCCCATTATACTGTCACCACTCCAGACTCTCCTGCTGCATCTACATCTCAGCACATGACTGAAGCTAATGAAGAAAAATACCAGCAAGCTGAAGTATACCTCGACCAACGACAAATCCGTCGGCACAAACGACAATATGAAAAAGACACAGGAGACGTGTCACCATCTCGTTATCCATCCACTCCATGATAACGACTTATGAACAAGCTTTTGATACACCTATCCATGTGACTCCCGTTTGTCTTTTGTTAAAGTCCTTGTCAGTGTGCTTTACTTTTGTTAAAGTCCTTGTCGGTATGCTTGTTAAAGTCCTTGTCGGCGTGCTTTACTTTTGTAAATGTCTTTATTGGTGTGCTTTGCTTTAGAATCATTCGAGAGGTCCTGTTCTCAATGATTTTCTATAAATAGCACCTTCAGCTTCAGTTGAGGGGAGCTCATCAAGAAATAAAAAATCCAGTTCTATACATTATGTTTCCCTAAAACTCTCTCTCTCTTCTAGGAATCAAAGCAATTATTTAGATTAATAATGATACGCTCACCTCCAAATTTTCTAAACTGAGTATGCTCTGCACTTGCCTTAAGCCTAAGGATCCTGTGCATCAGAAAGGTCCTGTTTTTATCCTCCAAAACCGATTTTATAAAATGACGGTATTTTCTCACAACGTTCACCCTCTTTGAAGGCCCTGAGTGCCGAGTTTTCGGGTGGTATCGTGAAAAACTATTTTCAACTATGATTTCGGATTTGGTATTAAATGGATAAGTGTATATCGGCTGGAAACCAGAACTTGCGGGCTACTGGCCCTAAGAACAGACTTCGTTCTGTTATAGATCTGGTGTAACAACGCCACATACAACTACCCACTGGTATCAAGAAGCTATAGACCAATCAATTATGCTCAAGGCCATGCAACAACAATTTGAGCGCATGAATCTGACTGTCATAGCCAATCTACAAAGGGGGCAACAACCAATAGCTCCTAATGTAAGAGGTAATCAAGGGCGTACTGCCATGGGAGAAGAAGATGGTGATGACTTAGATAATTTTGATGACCAGGCCACTGTTGACATGCGTGGAAGAGATGATAGAAGGGCAAGACGTATAGATCATGATTTGGGGAGTATCAAACTAAAAATTCCTTCTTTTCAAGGTAAAAATGATCCGGAAGTTTATTTGGAGTGGGAAAAAAAGGTGGAGCTAGTATTTGATTGCCACAACTACTCTGAGGAGAAAAAGGTAAAACTAGCTGCTGTTGAATTTACTGATTATGCTATTATTTGGTGGGATCAACTTGTTTTGAGTAGGAGAAGAAATCGTGAAAGGCCTATAAACACTTGGGAGGAGATGAAGGCCATCATGAGGAGGAGATTTGTTCCTAGTCATTATTATAGGGAGCTGCACCAAAGGCTTCAAAGCCTTACACAAGGTTCCAGAAGTGTGGAAGATTACCACAAGGAGATGGAAATAATCATGATTCGAGCCAACATTGAAGAAGAACGAGAGGCCACTATGGCAAGATTTTTACATGGTTTAAATCAAGATATTGCTAATGTGGTTGACTTGCAGCACTATGTTGAGTTGGAAGACATGGTTCACATGGCCATGAAAGTGGAACGACAACTGAAAAAGAAAGGTTCCACTAGAACCAATTTGGGTTCATCTTCCTCATGGAAGTCAAAATGGAGCAAAGATGAAAAGGCTATTTCAAAGCCTAAGATTGAGCCATTCAAGGATCATAAAGAGGGAGGCAACCAAAGCAAAGGTAAATCTGATTCCCAACACTCTAGAAATAGAGATATTAAGTGTTTTAAATGTTTGGGGACAGGTCATATTGCATCTCAATGCCCAAATAAGAGAGTAATGATCTTGAGGGATGATGGAGATGTTGAAACCGAGAGTGAATCAGATGATGATCCTATGCCACCTTTGGAGGATGCTAATGATGGTGTAGAGTATCCTGTTGATGGTAAATTGATGGTTGTTAGGCGTGCTCTCAACGTGCAAGTAAAAGAAGATGCAGAGGTACAACGTGATAACATCTTTCATACTAGATGCCACATCAAAGATAAGGTATGTAGTATGATAATTGATGGTGGAAGTTGTACTAATGTGGCTAGCACTAGTTTAGTTGAAAAATTGAATTTGAAAACTTTGAAACATCCTAGGCCATATAAGCTACAATGGCTGAATGATTGTGGGGAAGTCAAAGTAAATAAACAAGTGCTGGTTTCATTCTCTATTGGGAGATACAAGGATGAAGTTCTATGTGATGTAGTACCCATGCATGCTGGACACATTCTTTTGGGGCGACCTTGGCAATATGATAGGTGTGTGACACATGATGGTTACTTAAATAGATATTCTTTTGTAATGAATAAAAAGCAAATCACTCTTGCACCATTAACACCTAGGCAAGTGTATGAGGATCAAATGTCAATACAAAAAGAGAGTGATACAAAAAAAGAAAATGAGAGTACAAAAGAAAGAGAGATTGAGAGAAAAACAAGTGAAAAGATAGAAAAAAATATTGTTGAGAGAAAAGAGAGGCAGCAAGTGAACTTGTTTGCAAAAGAGAGCGAGGTTAAGAGGGCTTTCTTTTCAAAATAGCCTATCGTTGTACTTTTGTGCAAAGAGGCTTGCTCACATACAAATGAGCATAACTTTTCTTCACCTAGTGCTATTGTGACTCTTTTGCAGGACTTTGATGATGTATTTCCAAATGAAGTCCCTAATGGTTTGCCACCTATTAGAGGAATTGAGCATCAAGTAGACTTAGTCCCTGGAGCTACCATTCCTAATAGATCCGCATATAGAAGTAACCCTGAGGAGACAAAGGAGCTTCAAAGGCAAGTTGAAGAACTCTTGGTAAAGGGATATGTGAGGGAGAGCATGAGTCCATGTGCGATACCAGTTTTACTAGTGCCCAAAAAGAATGGCACATGGAGGATGTGCGTTGACTGTCGTGCAATTAATAAAATCACTATTGTTTTTCTTGGTTACGTTGTAAGTGCTAAAGGAATTGAGGTTGATGAAGAGAAGGTAAAGGCTATTAAAGAGTGGCCTACACCTAAAAGTGTAAGTGAGGTAAGAAGTTTTCATGGTTTGGCTAGTTTTTATAGAAGATTTGTGAAAGATTTTAGCACCCTTGCTGCACCATTGACTGAAATTGTGAAGAAACATGTGGGATTTAAGTGGGGTAGTGAACAAGAAAGGGCATTTAATCTAATTAAGGAGAAATTGGTTTCTGCACCATTACTCGCTTTACCCGATTTTGCTAAAACTTTTGAAATTGAGTGTGATGCTTCAGGTATAGGTATTGGAGCTGTTTTGATGCAAGAAGGGCGTCCAATTGCTTATTTTAGTGAGAAATTGAGTGGAGCAGCCCTAAACTATCCTACATATGACAAGGAGATGTATGCATTGGTGAGAGCATTAGAAACTTGGCAACACTATCTTCTACCTAAAGAGTTTGTTATACACACTGATCACGAGTCCTTGAAGCATTTGAAAGGGCAAGGTAAGTTGCATAAGAGACATGCCAAATGGGTTGAATTTATTGAGCCATTTCCCTATGTGATCAAATACAAACAAGGTAAGGAGAATGTGGTGGCTGATGCATTATCTAGAAGATATGCACTTATCTCTACATTAAATGCAAAGTTGTTAGGATTTGAGTACATTAAAGAATTATATGTTAATGATCCTGATTTTGCTAATGTGTTTAATGCTTGTGAGAAAGTTTCATTCGGTAAGTTCTATAGGCATGATGGGTTCTTATTTAGAGAAAATAAATTGTGTGTGCCTAATAGTTCTTTGCGTGAATTGCTTGTGCGTGAAGCTCATGGGGGAGGTTTAATGGGACATTTTGACATTAAAAGAACACTTCTTTTGGCCATATATGAAATGTGATGTTGAAAGAATATGTGAGAAGTGTATCACTTGTAAACATGCTAAGTCTAGAGTTTTACCCCATGGATTGTATAACCCTCTACCCATACCTAGTGAACCTTGGGTTGATATTTCTATGGACTTTGTTTTGGGTTTACCTAGGTCAAAAAGGGGAAAGGATTCTGTTTTTGTTGTTGTTGATAGGTTTTCAAAGATGGCACATTTCATTCCATGTCACAAAACTGATGATGCAACAAACATAGCTAATTTATTTTTCAAGGAAATAGTCAGATTGCATGGAGTACCAAGGAGCATAGTTTCAGATCGAGATGCTAAGTTCTTGAGCCACTTTTGGAAAACTTTGTGGGGTAAGTTGGGTACTAAACTTTTGTTTTCTACTACTTGTCATCCACAAACTGATGGACAAACAGACATTATTCAAAAGAACTTGAAAACTTGGGAAGAATGTTTGCCACATGTTGAATTTGCTTACAATAGAGATTGTATACGGTTTTAATCCATTAACTCCATTTGAGATTGTATATGGTTTTAATCCATTAACTCCTTTGGATTTATTACCTTTACCTATTGATGAGTGTGCTAGTATGGATGGTAAAAAGAAAGCTGAATTTGTCAAGCAATTGCATGAGAGAACGCGACAACACATAGAAAAGAGAACTTAACAATATGCTACACAAGTCAACAAAGGATGTAAGCAAGTGGTTTTTCACCCTGGAGATTGGGTGTGGGTGCATATGAGAAAGGAGAGGTTCCTAGCACAAAGGCGTCCCAAGTTGCTTCCAAGGGGAGATGGTCCATTTCAAGTGGTTGCACGGATCAATGACAATGCCTACAAATTGGATCTTCCTGGTGAGTATAATGTAAGTGCTACTTTTAATGTTTTTGATCTTTCTCCTTTCGATGTAGGTGAAGATTCGAGGACTAATCCTTTTGAAGAGAGGGGGAATGATGAGAACCATCAAGGGAATACCATTAAAGCTTCAAGTGATCCTTTGCACATTTATGGAGGCCCAATTACAAGAGCTAGAGCCAAAAAGATGCAAGCTTCATTAAATGGATTAATTGATAAAATATGGATTGAAAATGCAATTCAAGATTCAAGACATCATGAATTGGGCTTGGAGAGAAGACAAGGCATTGTGGGCATTATTCAAGCTATTGGGCAGCCAAATACACAATTTGGATCAAATGCAGAAAAGGAAAATTTGGAATAAATCTAGTATTGATTGAGCCAGAATTAATGTGCAAGCTATATACCTTTGGAAAGATAATTAAGTTAGCTTTCCAATTCATTTTACAGAGGTAGATTTGGAGTTCTCTAGAAGGAGCTATGATCAATTTATTACAGCTTGTTCAGGTTTGGGAATTCAAACGACTCCTTTGATTATTCAACTTCATTTATTTGTTTTGTGTCAAGTTTATCAATGTGTTAGGTAAGTCTATCATTAATAATAGTGGGTTGGTGAAGGCTTTTAAAGCACCCTTTGACAAACCTATACTTGGAGGGTTGTTCCAATGTTTCCATTTGTATTTTTAGGATCTTGGGTTTCTTTTAGCCTATTTAAACTCAGCAACCTTGCTATGTATGAAAATTAAGAGATTAATATTATTTGAAAGATTATTCTTTCTTTGGTTCTTTTGAGAACTAGTGAACTTATCAAGAATTTGCATTCTTGTGGCATTCCAAATTTAGACTTATCACTCACCTTCTCATCTATTTCTTGAGTGTGGCATCAATATCATTCTCTATACCTTTGGTTCATGCTTTTCTTAAGCATTGGGTCAAGGTTTTGTTTGTCATAAATCTGTTTAGAACTTTCTTGGGAAGTTGAAACTACAATTTAAGTGTGAGTTTCAAAGTTTCATTGTGGGGTTTCGTATCACATCCATGAAAGGGCAAGGCTTTCATTGAGAAGAGAATAGAAAAATATGCTAACCAAGCTAATAAAGGCTGCAAGAAAGTTGTATTTTAATTAGGAGGTTAGGTTTGGTTGCATGTTAGAAGGGAACGGTTTCCTACTCAAAAACATTCAAAACTACTTCCAAAAGGAGATAGACCATTTCAAGGGATTGAAAGGATCAATGATAATGCTTATCAGTTGGATATTCTAGCTGAGTATAATGTAAGTGCAAAGCTATAATGTTACTAATTTATCTCCTCACGATGTAGATGAAGATTTAAGGATAAATCTCTTTCAAGAAAGGGGGAATGATGAGAACCAAGTTGCTAATGCTCTACAAAATCCACCAAGCATCCATGGAGGTCCAATGACAAAGGCAAGAACCAAGAAAATGAAGGAAGCATAAATGGATTAATTGAGCATGTCTCAAATTCATGCCTTGCCCAAGATACTATGTCATGATTCAACCCAGACCTAGAAAGATATTGTTTGCTTGGGCCTTAACAAGGCTTGAATGGTTTTGTTTCTGGGCACCCATATATCCTAAAACATGTCTTATCAATTAAGGTGTAGATCACCCCTAATGAACCTAGCATCTCTCTCGTGTCAACGTGGTATTTGCCTAGGGTGTTACATACGCTCCCCTTAAGGACTCAACATCCTCGTTCAAGAGGACACGCAGAGTCACTCTAATACCATTTGTCAGGACCCAACCCAGACCTGACAAGATATTATCTACTTTGGACCTTAACAAAGCCCACACGATTTTGTTTCTAGGGTGGCCCATATACCCTGAAAACGTGTCTTGTAAATTAAGGTGTGAATCACCCCTAGCATCTCTCTTATGCTTTGTCGATGTGGGATTTGACTAGGTGACACATCTACCACAAATTTTGTCAATTTGACAAATAAAAGTGTTCTTACAAGACTTTTACTATGTCATGATTTTAAATCGATTTTATAAAGAAATCATGACTTTTCTGATACATAGGATCCTTGAAGCAAGGCAAGTGTAGAGCATACTCAGTATAGAAAATAGAGATGAACGCTCTTAGTTTAATAACTCAAGTATTTTCTTCGTTACCTAGAAGAAGAAGAGAGACTTAGTCAGCCATAAAAGTTTAAGAAAAACTTAGAAATATTATTGATGGCAATCTCCATTTTACAAGGATGGAAGAGCTCTTAAATAGAGCTGGAAAGCTAAAATGAAGATAAAGATAAAGACAAGACCCTTATCTTTTCTTTAAGCATAAAGCAAAAGCAAACCATAATTAAAGCATAAGCAAAAGCATAAAAGCTAAAACACACTTTAGACAAGGTAGGACCCATGTCTTTTATTGAAAGAAGGAAAAGCCAAGATTCCCGGATGACTCTGTAGCTAGGTGTTGAGCTTGAGTTGGAGCAGACGAAGAGCCTGGTTCAGTGACAGTGTACTGAGTCTCTTGGGTTTCCAATAAGGATTGAAAGTCTGCCCAGGGGTCTTGGGCGTCTTGAAAGAGAACATTGGTGTAGTCTGGTCTTTGTTCACGAACAAGAATTCCATGAGGACTGGAACTGGATCCTGGAGTACATATTTGAGTGCCTGGTAGAATCTCAAGAGTGTGGGAAGGACCAATGGAGGTGTGGTGAATGTCTGTTGGGACAGGTTGAACATTGTTGAGTTCTAACAAGTAGGCTTTGAGAGTGGAGATGATTGTAGGATCATGGTCAAGAGGGAAAGGATGAGGGAATGTTTTCCATTCATATGCCATGTCCTGTGTCCAGTAGTCTTTTTTCTGAGGATGTTGGAAATAGGGCCTGTGGACTATGAATACCGAAGTAAACATATTTGCTTCTTGATCTGGAATTCGATCTAACTGATGAAAGTTAGATATATTCTGTAATTGTTTACGCCACTAAGTGAGTGGTGAAAACCATTCAAGGAGTGTCCAGAGAAGTGTGGGTGCATGATCTGGTGTGGAGATGTGGCTAAGGGTTGGTCGGACATGAAGAACAAGTTTTGTAGCAAACAGGACTGTGAGACACCACATGTACCATAACTCATCTTCAGAGATGGTGAGGCTAGGAACAATGGTGAAGCCAGTGAGAAACAAGTGTTCTAGACATAAAGAGTGAAGCCTTTCTGGTTTGGTTCTGTGAACATTCATGAAATACCTGTAAAGGAATTTCTTTACAAAATCTTGTATTTGGAAGGCTGATCGGAAAGTGAAGTTTAGAGGAAAAGCTTTTTGGGTGAAGGCCTTGAAGGGGAGTGAGCGATACATGGCTATAATCGGGATGGTTTGGATGGAAGAGATGAGAACATGGCTTTTTATAGATGGTCGGGTGAGAAAATCAGGGATAAGATTTTTATCACCTTTGATGTGTTGGACTGTGTCTTTAAGTTAAGCAATTGCTTGTCAGGAAGCAATTTGTTCTTGAAGTCAAAGATCTTTGGAAAAGAACTGTTGTCCATTCTGATTAGGAAATTATGGCTGATGAGATGAAATTCAAATTTCTTGATTCCATATTTTACCGTAAGAATTTCCTTGTAAATCACGTGGTAATTCTTTTCTGAATCTTTTGAACTGTCCACTTGCATGAGCGCAATAGGACTCTGAGTCACCAATCTTTTCGAGGAGGATAGCACTCCAAAAGTCATCACTAGCATCTGTCTGGAGGATGCGTTGGCCGGTAGTGGGAGTTTTGAGTGGAGGAAGTGACTGGGCTATCTTTTTGAGTTGTCTTACAGCTTCTGTCTGGCCCGGACCCCATGGTGGAGCCGTCTTTTTGAGCATGCAGGATAGCTAACTAGTGTGGACCGCAACTTTGGGAATAAAGTCTCTGACATAATTAACAATTCCAAGGAACTGTTGAATTTGCTTTCGGGTGAGATCGATGTCGGGAAACTTTAATAATTCTGCTGCAATGTGTGGTCCTGGATGGTAGTTGCCATATTTTAAGACCATGCCAAGAAAGTCAATAGATTCCTTTCCTATGTTGCTTTTCTTTTCAGAAAGCATGATGCCATGTGTCTGCACAATTTCCAGGAAATCTGAAAGGAGTTGTTGATGTGTTTGGTGGTCATGGGAAAACAACTGGATGTCGCCAATGTAGATCAAAGGATGATGGAGGACCGGAGAGAAGATCTTAACTATTGCTTTTTGAAATAAGGATGGAGCAACTTTGAGACCGAAGGGTAGAACTGTCCACTGATAATGAGCATCAGGGATACAAAAGGCTGTTTTGGGACGGTCTTCTGGAGAAATGCCAAGTTGCCAAAAACCAGCTTTAAGATCGAACTTTGAAAATACATTTGCACTTTGAAGATGAATGAATAGGGACTGGATCTTAGGGAGAGGAAATTTATCATCTTTAAGGAAAGCATTAAGTGGCTGGTAATCAATAACTAATCTATTTTTTCCACGAACTAATTCAGATCGTTTTTCAACATAGAAAGCTTGACAAGCCCAATATGAAGTAGTAGGTTCTATGAGACCTTGCCAAAGCAATTGAGTGCATTCTTGCTTAGCGAGAGTGAGATCAGATGGAGGCATCCTTGGATGTGTGGCTTTGGTAGGATTGACATCTTCATTGAGTTTGAAAGGAAGATGGATGAAAAACTGTGTATTTTTCCAAAGTGGTGATGGATGGGTGAAATGTGAGTGATTTTCAGGACAAAGTTCTAGGAACTTTTGGGAAATGGAGGTATAAGGGGGAGCTGTATCTGACAATGTATACAGACGAAGAACATCTGTATAAGGCATAAACATTTGTTTGAATTTAATGCCTGTTGGCGTAATGAAGAGGTTTTTTACCAGTTGGAGGATATCAAATCCAATGAAGAGATCTTTGTCTGGTAAATCTGAACCAACAATCTTTTGTCAAATGATACAGTTGGGGAAGAACTGGATACCAATGGGTTTTTTGGTAATGAGAGAAGTTTCAAAAACTTTTCCATTTGCAGCTCTAAAGTATTCAGTATGGTTGTCTCAATAGTCTGGAGGAAGGATTTTTGGATTAATCATACTGCGTTGTGCGCCAGTATCAAGGAAACCAATAACGGAGACAGGTTTATGGAATTTAGAAGGGATGACTGAAATTTTTACTGAGGGACCAGGAAGTGTGGGACGAAAGTGGTTAATCTCTTGAATAATGGAGATCACAGAAATGTCATCTGGATCTGAATCTGTTGAATCAACAAGGATGAAGGCTGTATGATCATCTTTCTCGGATTGTTCTGAGAAGATGGATTCAACATCTTCGTTGTCAGAAAGTATGGAAGATTGCTGTAGGTGTTGAATAAGACGAACAGACTTGGCTGACTTATTTGGGCAATTGCAGGCAAAATGTCCGCGCTTCTTGCAAATAAAACAGCGGTTGTGTTTCTTTTTTCTGAACTGGGAAGGATTTTTTTTTTTTTTGAAGTATCTGTAAGGCTTCTTTGGTTTCTTGGAAGAGGATCCATGGAAATGCTTCTCAAAGTGTTTCTTTTCGGTGGTTGAACAAGTGCACTTTTTGTCATCCTTGCACTAGATTTTACAGGCTGAGGCAAAGGGTTCTTTGTGTTCAATAAGATCTTTGAAGAAATCTTTTTATTCACAGATCTTATCAAGGCATAGCATGGTTAATTGAAAGATTTTGCCAAGAGAGACATTTGCTATGTCGAGGTTAAAGGCTGTCAATTGCCTTTGAAGCTTTGGCTGAAGCTCTGGTGGTAAAGATGCAGCAAAGACATGCTTTAAAGATGGATCATTGAATCCATTCAGTTTGTAATAAAGCATGCTCATTCTTTTGTAATGGATTTCCAGGTGATGTCGTTTAAGAGAACAACATTTCATTTGGTGGAATTCTTTTCGAGATGCTTCAGTTGATGCTACTGGTTCTCCAATAAACTACTCATAAATGACTGCAAGAGCTATAGGAATTGTGGTTTGAATCAATTGGAGTTGTCTGTATTCGCCTAGACTTTCAAACCAATCTCGTAGAGATCCAGTGAATCTGGAACAAAACTCTCGAAGAACATTCTGAGATTGTGCATTAGGACTTGTCATTTGCACATCAATCCATGCAGTAAATTCTTGATGTCGAGCCTGCCATTTGTGACGAGGATGTCATCAAATGTAAACCATGGAGAAGAAGAGGGTTTGGAAGATTTTTCAGAAACCGGAGGGACAGAAGGAGCCGATTCTGTTTGTGAGCCTTGGACATTATCATTATCATCATAAGATTCGTCGGCAAAAGGAGTGTCTACAATAGGAGTGGATGTACTAGGATCTTATGTTTTTGTGGCCATGAAAAGACCAGAAATATCTGCATATTGAGACTCGGAGTCTGAAGAAGTTTGTTCAGAGGAACTGAGTATCTCTTTGGAGGGTAAACTTTCTTCTGAGGTTGAATATGAGTCATTGTTTGAAGAATCAATGTGCTGATAATGGTATTGATAAGTTGGAGCTTTGTCTTTCTTTGGAGGTTCAGGAGTTGCTTTAGGAAAGTCTTATGGAACTTGAAGATCTTCCTTGGGTGGAGGTTTTGAGATCTTGAATTTTGATTTGGATCTTTTTGGTGAAGTAGGTTTTGGTGGTGGAACGGAAGGGATATTATGAAGATAGGAAAGACCAAAGAATTGGTCGTAAGTTGACTGTTTAGAAGGAGTGTAAAAAGGTTGGTATGATGTGAATAGCGGTGCTGGTATAGGTATCGACTGTGTTTTGGTGAAAATTGAAGGTTGTAGGTCAGCATCAATTCTGGCCAATTCTGCTTTCAACTGTCTGATCTCTGCTTCTTTCTTATTGAATTCGGGACCCTAAATACGATTGTTGATCATTGTTCTGAGATCAATATCCAATTCAGAGATTCTATTCTGCAGATTTGAATAAATTTGTTCAAGTCGGGCAGTAATAGTGTCCACCTTTGTTTTTGTTTGTGACACATGTGATGCCACTTTATCAATCTTTTTACCAAGATGGTGGAGAGCTTGATTCTGAGCACTGGCATTTTGGGTTTGCTAGTTGAGCATTGCCTCATAATGCTTTGGTGCTTCTAGTGCTCCAGAGGTTGTGATTGGTGATTGGACATAGGGTTGAGAAACAACTTTGGTTTGAGGGTCTGTGTGCCTTTCGAGTGGAGGAAAGGATTCTTGGTATGATTGGCTAGAAGATGAGAACATCAAGCATGACTTGATTTTTCGTTGAGCAGGAACAGGCTTAAGTGAGGATTCTCGTTCGAGTTGCCTGAGTGCTTTCTTGTAGATGGGTAATGGTTGATCTGATTATGGATCATTCGGTGGTCCTGAAGAATAGGGCCTACACGGGGTTTTAGGAGTAGAAGGCTTTTTCTTTCTCCTTTGCCTTCGTCTCATGATTTTAAAGTCTTCGTCATCATCTGTGTCATCCAAGCAGGGACAATCTGGATTACACATATGGGCTTCTGGAACATCCCATAAAAAGTGACTGTTGACTTTGTCAGGGTAAACAGGATACCCTTCTGAGGAAAAGCCATAGATTGGAATATTCGACTCTTGTCTAGTAGAAACTGATGTAATCATAGCAGTATATGAGAGCCGTGGAGGATATGGATTTGGCTTGTCTGGAGTCTGAAAAGACAACTTGACTTGTCCATCTGTTCTTCTTTCGAAGATAGCTTGAGAAGTCTGGATAGGTTCTGAATTTTGATGGAATTGTTCATAGTTGGTAAGCCATTCTAAAGGCATGAGTTGAATCAACTCTTGTTTTTGAATTTGTTTGGGGATCTGGATGATGGTTGGAATTGTATCTGTGTCTGCAAGAATCATCAATGCATCACTGGTTGTTTGCGCAGTTGGGAGATCTAGCGCATGATTTTGCAATCGATACACTATCTGATGATGGAGTGTGGCTATTTTGGAAGTGGAAGTTTGTTCTGCTCCTTGAAGATGGATTTGGACTTTCAGTGTTGTGGGAAGGTTGGGATCTTCTAGGGACATGTTGAAATTTGGGTAGAAGGTTAATAAGACACTTCCAGCATGGAGTGTGGTTAAAACAGTACCAATAACAGCATGTTGATACTGTTTGAACCTTGTATCAAGGAGGGCAATTCTGGCTGTGACGGGTAAGCCTGACACCACCTAGATGAAGGTGTGTATATCCTTCTCGTTTCCAGTTGGTTACGAGATCTATTGGTATATCCATGGTGACATATTGTTCACTTTGAGAGGCTTGGAGAGCACATTGATCAAGTCGTGAGGACTGGATGTACTCTTTAGGGAGAGGTCTTTTTGTGGAGATCAAGGTTCGGATACTTCAGGTGAAGGAAGTTTTTTGTTTGTAAAGATGGTATGGACTCATAATAGGGAACTAGGATTCATAAATCTAAGCAGATTCAAGAATATACGAGTATTCAACAAGATTTTCTATTTTTGAGGCTACATGTTTTTGACAAGAACGAGGTAAAGAAAGAGTAGAAGAGAGAGAAATAGGAGAAGATTTTGATGATGTTATATTGGTTGAAGAAGAGAAAGATGCCATGTTTGATAGAGTTTCTTCTAGGTCTTGAATAATAATACTTGAGAACTAAACCATTATATGGAACCTCCCACTAAATAATATATTTAGGCTTTAATTCAGTAGAGGCGCAGTCAATTAAATGGCTAACCCGGGGATCATTTGGGTACATACAATAGTGGCTACAATAATTAGGTCTGTAATTAAATTAGCCCAATTATTTAATTCCAAATCTACTCCACTAAAAGATTGGAATTGACCTCCATAATTGTATGCTATCTAGGATAGTGTACTCGAATAATAATTTGACCCATGGCACATTGATTTCTTTACTACATAATCCTTTGTACCACATCGTTAATTAAATCGATATCTCAACTGTCCAATCGATTTAATTACGTATTGTTCCTTGATACTTACTGGTTTTCTCTAATGATCATTTTCAACATACTAATTATGTTGACACACTCTGGCCAGAGAATTCTATGATCAAGTGCTGAAAACATATATTGTTAATCTATAATCTCACTGCTCATAATTGCTTCCACCAAGATACCGGGTAATCTTGACTACAAATGTATGTCGCGCCCATTGGTAACTCAAATGAAATGACAATCACAAACATGAAACTATAATTAACTCAAGATTAAGATTGCAATAAAATCAATGTCTATGAGATTTAATAAGTCTGACAGTCATTTCAATGTTAATTAAATCTCATATGTGATCCAGCTTAATGTAGTCAAACTACATTAGTAAATTCATACATGATTAAGACAAATCATTCAATGAATTTACTACAGTCTAAACATAAATAGAGCGCCCAACTCTATTTATCAACTGCAAACTTAATTTATTTAATCACAAGATAACTTGTATTTATGTCTTATGTGAATTTATGTGATGATCACATAAATACATATAATATGATTAAACAGACCTTATTCAAAATATTTATGCAATTGAAAATATCTCAAATATTTTATTAATAAGAAAATAAATTAATATGCTTTAAAAGAGCACATAATCCTAACAATTTCTTAAATTAATAATGTGTTCAGTAGATTGTTTTCAAGTAGTATATCACAAAGAAAAATGGATCTACTAATAATACATTAGCCATATCTCTACATCATTGAGATATCAGATTAATCCTTACTCTTCATGGTAGAAAAGGATTACCGGTTACTGCTCGCCTTGCTATGCTTGATACCCGGTTTAAACAGTACCAAGATGCTGTTATTGGCACTGTCCTTACAACCCTTCATGCAGGAAGTGTTTTACTTACCTTTTACCCAAACTTCAACCTTTCTCTCCAAGATCCCAACTTGCCCACAACCTTGAAGGTTCAAGTCCAAATTCAAGGTGCTGAACAAATTTCTTCTGCCAAAATTGCCACCTTGCACCACCAATTGGTCTATAAGCTTCAAAATCATGCCTTAGATCTACCCACTCCTGAACATCATTCTGATACTCTCATGGTCTTAGCCGAATCTGACCAGATCCCAACCATAATCCAGATCCCAAGACAAATTCCCCGTCATGAGCTCATCAAGCTTATGCCTCTTGAATGGATCTCCAACTATGAACAGTTCCATAACAATAAAGCTCCAATTCAGACCTCTGACAGCATGTTCGAAAGACGCCAAGATGGAACCGTCCGAATGACTTTTAAACCACCTCCAAGTGCTCCACAAGAGCCTCCTCGGCTCTCCTTTACCTATTCTTCAATGATCACAGCTGTTCAGACAGCCCAAGAAGATCTGCCCATTATAGGGTTCAATTCTGAAGGTTACCCTGTTTATCCAGCCAAGCACAATGGTCATTTCCTATGGGATGGCCCTGGCTCAGGCATGTGTGACCCAACTTGTCCCTGCTGGGATGATTGGGAAGAAGACGACGACTATGTTCCTCGACGGAAAAGGAAACCCAAAAGGAAAAAACCTCCAGTTTCCTGCCGCCACTATGATCCCAAACCACCACCAGATCCTCCATCTCCACTAGCTCCATTACCCTATTACCAAAAAGAACTCCAATGGATTGCAAAGCATTGCAGATCTGAGACTCCATCACCAATCCCACTTCCAACACCACCACTCACTTGTATGATGTTTTCATCTACTTTTTTAGATTACTCTTCCTCATTTCCTCCTTTAGAACCTCACACCGATTCACACCGAAATGTTGTGTCCAAACCCCTTATCCCTTCACCTATTACCTCAACTGGCCATCTTGAGCCCCCCAAGCCTTTTGAATCAGTCCTCAACTGGCAAACCCAAAATGCCAGAGCACAGAATGATACTTTGTTGAATATCAACTCCAAAGTTGAGAACATCAGTTTACGAACTGAACAACTTGAGACAAAAGTTGACTCCATCTCTGCACAGATGCAGCAGATCCACCAAAATCTCCAGTCCCGAATTACCCAACTCGATTCTGAACTACGAGCTATGCTTGCCCAGCGCTATTATGGCCCAGAATTTGACCAAAAGGAAAGGGAAATCCGATGCTTAAAAGCTGAACTTGCTCAGATTGAATCTGACAAACAAAGACCTACCCTTTTTACCACCTTACCTCATATCCCTTCCATAGGTCCAACTTATCATCTATTTGCCTCTATGCTTTCCCCCACCAGACAGTATGATCCTTCCAAGTTATTTTGCATGACCCATACTCTTTTCAGAGACAATCCCTTACCACCACCACCTAAACCTAAACCAAAGCTCAGACCTCAGCCGCGACCCGTCACATTCCATATCCCTGGCCAACACTCTCCTGGTCATACTCCGGCATCGCCACCAGTACCTTCACCACCAACTAAATCCCAACCACCTTCTCAATCCAAAGATAAACAACCGATGCACTAGTTTAGTGCCCACACAGTTGACCACTCTTCTACTACAGTTGACCAAACTTCTGATCAAATATAGCTGTTTCTGATAGCCATACTAAGACTGACACAGAATCTTCACTAGACTGACACAGACTAGTGATTCTGAAAAGTCCTATGCTGATATCACCAGAATCTTAATGGCCCAACCTGATCAACCTCCTCCAGGCCAAACTTCCCATATAGAACCATATGTTGACATTCCCTCAGAAGTTGAAATAGAAATGCCTGAATCCTTTGCCACGAACCAACCCCCTCCAGCTCAAGCCCATACCAGTTCACCCAGTCAAAAATCTTCAAATGGCCCATGGTTTACCTTTGATGACCTTCCATCTCATAAATGGCATGATCACCTTAATGAAATGTCTGCCTGGATTGACCTTCAAATGCTACGTCCAGGAGCCACAACTCAATCAGTCCTTAGAGAGTTTGCTACTCGTTTTACGGGTGCTCTAAGAGATTGGTTTGATTCTTTACGCAACTACAGACAATTGCAGTTTGTTCAATTACCAGAAGTCTCAAGTGCCATTGCAGTTATCCATGATCAATTCCTTGGAGACCCCTCTGCAGTCTTTGAAGCTGCACGACGAGACTATCTCAACATGAAATGTTGTTCCCTTAATACTACGGATCTTGACTTCCATTACAAGCGGATGCCTTTGCTCTTTTTTAAGCTTAATGGATTCAATGAGCCAACATTAAAGCATGTCTTTCTAGCTTCCCTTCTAGACGAACTCCAACCAGACATACAGAGACAACTCACCGCATCCAATCTTTCTCTTGACAACATCTCGCTTGGTAAAATCTTCCAGCTTGCCAAAACTTGTCTCGATAAACTCTGTGAACAGGAGCAGTTTTTTAAAGAACTGTTGAAAGACAAAGAACCATTCCGGAGTGCTTGCAAAAAGCCTTACTTGCAGATCAAATGCAAGCAGAAGAAGGATTGTGATTGCAGTCCTAAAAAGAAAAGGCATTTTAAGAAATTCAGAAATCCAGAATTTTCATCCAGACCTCGTCGATCCCGAAAGCCTTACAGATTCTTCAGAAAGAAGTCATCTTCTTCCATAGACTTTAAACGAAGAAAATCAAGCAGATGTTTCATCTGCAAGAGGAAAGGCCATTTTGCCAAAGACTGTCCCCACAAGCGAGAAAAATCTATTTGGTTAGTTGAGCATCTTCAAGCAACTACAGATTACTCTCCCGAAAAGGATGAACTGGAATTCTATTTCTCTGAACAAGATCAACCCAATGATGAAACAGTGTTCGCACTACAGAACTCCTCTGATGATTCAGACAGTGATCAGTCCCAAATCATTTTCCACCAACAGTTACTGTCCCTTGACACTACTATTCCTATACCATCCATCAAACTCCAAATCTTACCCTCGAAGTTCCAAAGGCCCATTCCAGCAATTGGTCTCATCGACACTGGTGCCCAACGCAGCATGTTAAACCCACATCTTCTTCCACCAGAATACTGGACAGACTATGAAGAACATTTCAAAGCTGTCAATGGCAAACTCTTCACCACCTCTTTGATTACCAAAAAACCCATTGGTATCCAAATCTTTCCAAATTGTGTCATTTGGACCAAAGTTATCGGTTCAACCCTTCCTAATAAGGATCTCTTGTTAGGTTTTGACATCCTTCACCAGATCAAACACCTACAAATCCTTCCCAATGGAATTCGAGTCAAGTCTATGTTCAAACCTTTCACAGACATTCTAAAACTCTACAATCTATCTGAAACCCCTCAACCCTACCAGGATATTTCAAACAAGCTTTTGAGTTTCTGTCCAGAGTCCTATTCTGAGTTCAACCATCCAAACCCATTGTGGAAAAATAAGTCTTTCTTCATTAAGTTGCCTTTCAAACTCAATGAAGACATTAACCCAACTAAAGCCACTCACCCAGGAACGAGTCCTTCTGATTTACTCCTAGCCCAACACGAATGTTCCCAACTGTTAGCCCAAGGTCTTATTGAGCCCACAAATTCTCAATGGGCTTGCCAAGCCTTTTATGTTGAAAAACATTCTGAAATTATCCGAGGAAAGAAACGCCTAGTCATTGACTATCAGCCATTAAACATGTTTTTACAAGATGACAAGTTTCCCTTGCCCCATCGACAAAGCATGTTTACTTTTCTCAAAAATGCTCAGATCTTTTCAAAATTCGATTTAAAATCAGGTTTCTGGCAATTAGGCATTGAACCCTCTGAGCGTTACAAAACTGCTTTTTGTATCCCAAATGCCCATTTCCAATGGACCGTCCTACCCTTTGGCCTCAAAACTGCCCCATCCATTTTCCAAAAATCCATAGTCAACATCTTTCAGCCTATTCTGCATCATGCATTAATTTACATTGATGATATTTTACTTTTCTCAGGATCACATGATGAACATCGTCAGCTGTTAACTCAATTCTATGAAATTGTCCACAGTCATGGAATTATGTTATCGGCCAAGAAAAGTACCATTGCTACCGACAATATTGAATTCCTTGGTATGATCATAAAAGATGGCTATTATCAGCCAGGAACACACATTGCCCAAGAATTGCTTCACTTTCCAGATCAGCACTTTTCCAAAAGGCAAGTTCAACAGTTTCTTGGCATCATCAATTACATCAGAGACTTCATCCCACATGTGGATCACTACACTCATCACCTTTCGGCTTTATTGAAAAAGAAGCCCCCCGAGTGGAATACTAACCACACTAATGCTGTCACTACTCTCAAGCAAATTGCGCAAAATCCGCCTCCATTAAAGTTGATTACTGATGGAAGGCGCATATAGCAGACAGACGCAAGTGATGACTCATGGGGTGCCATCCTCCTTGAAGAAACCAATGGCAAAGAACACTTTATCGCTTACGCTAGTGGACAATTTTCTGACACACAGAAGCATTATCATAGCGTATTAAAAAAAATCTTAGCGGTAAAGAATAGCATCAAAAAGTTTGAGTATCATCTTATTGGACACCATTTTCTCATCCGTATGGACAGTTCAGCTTTCCCCAATATTCTCAATTTTAAAGGTAAAACTGTTCCCGAAAAAATGTTACTGAGATTAAAAGATTGGTTTTCCAAATATGACTTTTCGGTCAAGCATATAAAGGGGTCCCAGAACCTCATCCCTGATATGCTATCCAGACTCTCCAAACCAGAAAAACCTCTCACCCTGTTTTCCACTACATACCACTTTCCAATCATCTCCATGGCTACATCACTACCCCCAGAGGCTCTCACCAAGAAAACTTTTCCCTTTAATTAAACCTTTTCTTCTGTCTTTGCCATCCAGGAGTTTGCAAGAAAAGCTCTCTTTCGCTTCTTCATGAAAGCCTACCTTGTCACAGAACCTTTTCCATTTTCCTCTTTCCACCCAGAAAATCTGTTCCTTACCGGTTTAACCCTTGATCCATCCAGAGAAACCACTGAAGATGTGTTATGGTACCTCTGGTGCCTAACAGTCCTTTATGCCACTAAGTTAGTCCTACCAATTACTCCCACTTTGGAACATCTCCTCGACCCGGACAAAGCCACCTCTCTTACCTGGACATTACTTGAATGGTTCTCCCCAATACCATGGTGGAGAAAGAAGCTCCAACAACTGTCAGAAATTTACAACCTTGAACGTATGCATGCCTCGGAAGTACAAATGTTTACCTCCGTCTTTATCATTCACAGGCCATACTTCCAACATCCAGACACCAAACTCTTTTGGACTCAAGACCAGGTATATGAATGGTTCACCGCACCAAATCTAGCTATCATTGAAAATGAAATCCAACATGTCCTTCACAACTACCTCCGCCACTTAAAGACATCTTCCACACCTCCTTAGGCCCCCAACATGACCTTCTCATGATCCCCACTCCATCCGCCATATCCAAACCAAAATCCACGGGAATCATTATCAAAGAAGAAAAGCCAGACTACACTGACTTCCTTTTCCAAGACTCCCAAGACCCTTGGGAAGACTTCCTTCCCCTCAGCCAACACCTCCAACAGTTTCCACAACCATCCATGAATGAACCAGGATCCTCATCCCAACCTCCCAAAGCTGACACGGCCACTAAACCCTTCAAAGTTGACAAAGCCACTCAAACATCCCCTAGGCCAGGATACCGCAGAGATTGTCCTTATCCCCCTTGCCGTGGTCCCCACTGTAAGCATCCAAAGCTCTCCAAAACCTTTTTCCCAAAATCCAACTGTGACAATCCCTATGAAACTGAAAGCTCATCCGAAGACGAGTACATGAATCTCCGCTCTCCATAAAGTTGTTTGTCTTGTTGCTTTCAATAAAGTAGTTTGTCTTGTTGCTTTCAATAAAGTAGTTTGTCTTGTTGTAATAATTATATTTTACTTTATGGTTTTGTCTTGGCTTGCCTTACGATTTGGCTTTTGCCAGTTGTAAAAGTCTTTGTAAGCATGCTTTATCTTAAAGTCTTTGTAAGCATGCTTTATCTTTTGTCCATTTGTCCAAGTCTTAATCGGCGGGCTTAGCTTTCTAAAAAGGTGTGCTACAGGTCATGATCACTTGAGAAGTCATGATCTATGTTGTCGTATCTTTACTTTTACTTTTGAAAAAAGATAGGGGTCATGTCCTATCTTCACTGAGAATTCTCCTATATAAAGGATTCTCCCCTTGTTTGTATTATAGAAGTTTGAAGCAATAAACTCTCGTGTGTTTTTATCACTATGACTCCCTAAACCTCCCTCCTCTCTCTGCAAATGAAGCTCTCTAGAGAAAAAAAAGAATAAAGAATTAAATTTGTTCATTTTGAAACCTAAGGAAGTATGCTCTGCACTTGCCTTTTGCAGGGATCCTGTGCATCAGAAAACTTTTGACCGTTTTTCTTATCTGGTTTGGTACCCTGTTTTAGACTAAAAGAAAGTCTGTTTTGGGTTATATAACCCAAGATGAAAAATGTTTTAAAAGGGTTTTTCTGCTTTCCCATTTGAGTATATCGACGGGAAACCGACGACGTAAATTCCAGAGGTGATCCTGAATAGGCACTAGTCTGGTCTGCACTGTCGAATAACAAGTCACGTACCTTGAATGGTATCAGAGCCAGGTTACTCTTCCTGTTTATCCTGCACTGTTTGGACACAACATTTCGGTGTGAATCGGTGTGAGGTTCTAAAGGAGGAAGAGGAAGAGTAATCGGTGTGAGGTTCAAGGTAGGTTGGAACTGTTATGAACAGTTCCATAACAATACAGCTCCAATTCAGACCTCTGACAGCATGTTCAAAAAACGCCAAGATGGAACCGTCCGAATGACTTTTAAACCACCTCAAAGTGCTCCACAAGAGCCTCCTCAGCTCTCTTTTACCTATTCTTCAATGATCACAGCTGTTCAGACAGCCCAAGAAGATCTGCCCATTACAGGGTTCAATTATGAAGGTTACCCTGTTTATCCAGCCAAGCACAATGGCCATTTCCTATGGGATGCCCCTGGCTCAGGCATGTGTGACCCAACTTGTCCCTACTGGGATGATTGGGAAGAAGACGACGACTATGTTCCTCGACGGAAAAGGAAACCCAAAAGGAAAAAAACTCCAGTTTCCTGCCACCACTATGATCCCAAACCATAATCCAGATCCCAACTTGCCCACATCAAAAAGTTTGAGTATCATCTGATTGGACACCATTTTCTCATCCGTATGGACAGTTCAGCCTTCCCCAATATTCTCAATTTCAAAGGTAAAATTGTTCCCGAAAAAATGTTACTCAGATTAGTTTCGAGGAAGGGTATGGCTCTGATACCATTCAAGGTACGTGACTTGTTATCCGACAGTGCAGACCAGACTAGTGCCTATTCAGGATCACCTCTGGAATTTACGTCGTCGGTTTCCCGTCGATATACTCAAATGGGAAAGCAGAAAAACCCTTTTAAAACATTTTTCATCTTGGGTTATATAACCCAAAACAGACTTTCTTTTAGTCTAAAACAGGGTACCAAACCAGATAAGAAAAATGGTCAAAAGTTTTCTGATGCACAGGATCCTTGCAAAAGGCAAGTGCAGAGCATACTTCCTTAGGTTTCAAAATGAACAAATTTAATTCTTTGTTCTTTTTCTTTCTCTAGAGAGCTTCATTTGCAGAGAGAGGAGGGAGGTTTAGGGAGTCATAGTGATAAAACCACACGAGAGTTTATTGCTTCAAACTTCTATATTACAAACAAGGGGAGAATCCTTTATATAGGAGAATTCTCAGTGAAGATATGACATGACCCCTATCTTTTTTCAAAAGCAAAAGTAAAGATACGACAACATAGATCATGACTTCTCAAGTGATCATGACTTGTAGCACACCTTTTCAGAAAGCTAAGCCCGCCGATCAAGACTTGGACAAATGGACAAAAGATAAAGCATGCTTACAAAGACTTTAAGATAAAGCATGCTTACAAAGACTTTTACAACTAGCAAAAGCCAAATCGTAAGGCAAGCCAAGACAAAACCATAAAGTAAAATATAATTATTACAACAAGACAAACTACTTTATTGAAAGTAACAAGACAAACAACTTTATGGAGAGCGGAGATTCATGTACTCGTCTTCGGATGAGCTTTCAGTTTCATAGGGATTGTCACAGTTGGATTTTGGGAAAAAGGTTTTGGAGAGCTTTGGATGCTTATCAGGGATGAGGTTCTGGGACCCCTTTATATGCTTGACCGAAAAGTCATATTTGGAAAACCAATCTTTTAATCTGAGTAACATTTTTTCGGGAACAGTTTTACTTTTGAAATTGAGAATATTGGGGAAGGCTGAACTGTCCATACGGATGAGAAAATGGTGTCCAATCAGATGATACTCAAACTTTTTGATGCCATTCTTTACCGCTAAGATTTCTTTGAATACGCTATGATAATACTTCTGTGTGTCAGAAAATTGTCCACTAGCGTAAGCGATAAAGTGTTCTTTGCCATTGGTTTCTTCAAGGAGGATGGCACCCCATGAGTCATCACTTGCGTCTGTCTGCAATATGCGCTTTCCATCAGTAATCAACTTTAATGGAGGCGGATTTTTCGCAATTTGCTTGAGAGTAGTGACAGTATTAGTGTGGTCAGTATTCCACTCGAGGGCATTCTTTTTCAGTAAAGCCGAAAGGTGATGAGTGTAGTGATCCACATGTGGGATGAAGTCTCTGATGTAATTGATGATGCCAAGAAACTGTTGAACTTGTCTTTTGGAAAAGTGCTGATCTGGAAAGTGAAGTAATTCTTGGGCAATGTGTGTTCCTGGCTGATAATGGCCATCTTTTATGATCATACCAAGGAATTCAATATTGTCGGTAGCAATGGTACTTTTCTTGGCCGATAACATAATTCCATAACTGTGGATAATTTCATAGAATTGAGTTAACAGTTGACGATGTTCATCATGTGATCTTGAGAAAAGCAAAATATCATCAATGTAAATTAATGCATGATGCAGAATAGGCTGAAAGATGTTGACCATGGATTTTTGGAAAATGGATGGGGCAGTTTTGAGGCCAAAGGGTAGGACGGTCCATTGGAAATGGGCATTTGGGATACAAAAAGTAGTTTTGTAACGCTCAGAGGGTTCAATGCCTAATTGCCAGAAACCTGATTTTAAATCGAATTTTGAAAAGATCTGAGCATTTTTTAGAAAAGTAAACATGCTTTGTCGACGGGGCAAGGGAAACTTGTCATCTTGTAAAAACATGTTTAATGGCTGATAGTCAATGACTAGGCATTTCTTTCCTCGGATAATTTCAGAATGCTTTTCAACATAAAAGGCTTGGCAAGCCCATTGAGAATTTGTGGGCTCAATAAGACCTTGGGCTAACAGTTGGGAATATTCGTGTTGGGCTAGGAGTAAATCAGAAGGACTCATTCCTGGGTGAGTGGCTTTAGTTGGGTTAATGTCTTCATTGAGTTTGAAAGGTAACTTAATGAAGAAAGACTTATTTTTCCACAATGGGTTTGGATGGGTGAACTCAGAATGGGACTCTGGACAGAAACTCAAAAGCTTGTTTGAAATATCCTGGTAGGGTTGAGGGGTTTCAGACAGATTGTAGAGTTTTAGAATGTCTGTGAAAGGTTTGAACATGGACTTGACTCGAATTCCATTGGGAAGGATTTGGAGGTGTTTGATCTGGTGAAGGATGTCAAAACCTAACAAGAGATCCTTATTAGGAAGGGTTGAACCGATAACTTTGGTCCAAATGACACAATTTGGAAAGATTTGAATACCAATGGGTTTTTTGGTAATCAAAGAGGTGGTGAAGAGTTTGCCATTGACAGCTTTAAAATGTTCTTCATAGTCTGTCCAGTATTCTGGTGGAAGAAGATGTGGGTTTAACATGCTGCGTTGGGCACCAGTGTCGATGAGACCAATTGCTGGAATGGGCCTTTGGAACCTCGAGGGCAAGATTTGGAGTTTGATGGATGGTATAGGAATAGTAGTGTCAAGGGACAGTAACTGTTGGTGGAAAATGATTTGGGACTGATCACTGTCTGAATCATCAGAGGAGTTCTGTAGTGCGAACACTGTTTCATCATTGGGTTCATCTTGTTCAGAGAAATAGAATTCCAGTTCATCCTTTTCGGGAGAGTAATCTGTAGTTGCTTGAAGATGCTCAACTAACCGAATAGATTTTTCTCGCTTGTGGGGATAGTCTTTGGCAAAATGGCCTTTCTTCTTGCAGATGAAACATCTACTTGATTTTCTTCATTTAAAGTCTATGGAAGAAGATGACTTCTTTCTGAAGAATCTGTAAGGCTTTCGGGATCAACGAGGTCTGGATGAAAATTCTGGATTTATGAATTTCTTAAAATGCCTTTTCTTTTTAGGACTGCAATCACAATCCTTCTTCTGCTTGCATTTGATCTGCAAGTAAGGCTTTTTGCAGGCACTCCGGAATGGTTCTTTGTCTTTCAACAGTTCTTTAAAAAACTGCTTCTGTTCACAGAGTTTATCGAGACAAGTTTTGGCAAGCTGGAAGATTTTGCCAAGAGAGATGTTGTCAAGAGAAAGATTGGATGCGGTGAGTTGTCTCTGTATGTCTGGTTGGAGTTCGTCTGGAAGGGAAGCTAGAAAGACATGCTTTAATGTTGGCTCATTGAATCCATTAAGCTTATAAAAGAGCAAAGACATCCGCTTGTAATGGAAGTCAAGATCCGTAGCATTAAGGGAACATTATTTCATGTTGAGATAGTCTCGTCGTGCAGCTTCAAAGACTGCAGAGGGGTCTCCAAGGAATTGATCATGGATAACTGCAAGAGCACTTGAGACTTCTGGTAATTGAACAAAACTGTAATTGTCTGTAGTTGCCTAAAGAATCAAACCAATCTCTTAGAGCACCCGTAAAACAAGTAGCAAACTCTCTAAGGACTGATTGAGTTGTGGCTCCTGGACGTAGCATTTGGTTCGTGGCAGAGGATTCAGGCATTTCTTCTTCAACTTCTGAGGGAATGTCAACATATGGTTCTGTATGGGAAGTTTGGCCTGGAGGAGGTTGATCAGGTTGGGCCATTAAGATTCTAGTGATATCAGCATAGGACTTTTCAGAATCACTAGTGGATACTGAAGATTCTGTGTCAGTCTCAGTATGGCTATCAGAAACAGCTAGATTTGAATCAGAAGTTTGGTCATCTGTAGTAGAAGAGTGGTCGACTGTGTGGGCACTAAACTGGTGCATCGGTTGTTTATCTTTGGATTGAGAAGGTGGTTGGGATTCAGTTGGTGGTGAAGGTACTGGTGGCGATGCCGGAGTATGACCAGGAGAGTGTTGGCCAGGGATATGGAATGTGACGGGTCGCGGCTGAGGTCTGAGCTTTGGTTTAGGTTTAGGTGGTGGTGGTAAGGGATTGTCTCTGAAAAGAGTATGGGTCATGCAAAATAACTTGGAAGGATCATACTGTCTGATGGGGGAAAGCATAGAGGCAAATGGATGATAAGTTGGACCTATGGAAGGGATAGGAGGTGAGGTGGTAAAAAGGGTAGGTCTTTGTTTTTCAGATTCAATCTGAGCAAGTTCGGCTTTTAAGCGTCGGATTTCCCTTTCCTTTTGGTCAAATTCTGGGCCATAATAGCGCTGGGCAAGCATAGCTCGTAGTTCAGAATCGAGTTGGGTAATTCGGGACTGGAGATTTTGGTGGATCTACTGCATCTGTGCAGAGATGGAGTCAACTTTTGTCTCAAGTTGTTCAGTTCGTAAACTGATGTTCTCAACTTTGGAGTTGATATTCAACAAAGTATCATTCTGTGCTCTGGCATTTTGGGTTTGCCAGTTGAGGACTGATTCAAAAGGCTTGGGGGGCTCAAGGTGGCCAGTTGAGGTAATAGGTGAAGAGATAAAGGGTTTGGACACAACATTTCGGTGTGAATCCGTGTGAGGTTCTAAAGGAGGTCTGAAGGAGACATACCCGGGTGTGATGCTTTTGTGGGGTTTATGTCTTCGTTGAGGTTGAAAGGAAAGTGAATGAAGAATTGATCATTCTTCCAAAGAGGTGAAGGATGGTGGAACTGTGAATGATTTTCTGGACAAAACTCTAGGAACTTCTGTGAAATATGACTGTATGGAGATGGTGTTTTGGAAGGAAAGTGCATACAGACGTACTGTATCTGTATAAGGCAAGAACATTTGCTTATAGCGAACTCCAGAACTGGTGAGGAATAGGTTTTTAACCAAATGAAGAATGTCAAAACCTATAAGTAAATCTTTATCTAGGAGTTTGGATGCTACAATCTTTTTCCAAATTATGCAATTTGGAAAGAATTGAATACCAATGGATTTTTTGGTAATCAAAGTGGTTTCAAAAGTTTCGAGTGTTTTTCCCAACAATCAGAGGGAAGGACAGAAGGATCAATCATATTGGTATCTGCACCAGTATCAATAAACCCGATGACAGGAACAGGTTTATGAAATTTGGAAGGAAGGATTGACATTTTTAGAGAAGGTCAAGGAATGGCTGAAACATGGTTGACAGTTTGAACTGTAGAAATAACTGAAATATCATCAGAATCAGAAGATTCTGCGATAATGAAGGTAGTCTGATCATCTTGTTCTGACTGTTCTGAGAAGTTTGATTCGACATCTTCATGCTCAGATAACAGGGAAGAATATTGAAGATGCTGTATGAGATAAACAGCTTTGGCAGACTTGTGAGGACAGTTTCGAGCAAAGTGATCGCGTTTCTTGCAGATGAAACAACGGTTGTGTTTTTTCTTTCTGTACTGAAAACCATCTTTTTTTCTGAAATACCGGAAAGGTTTTTTGGAGGATGATTTTTTGTGGAAGTGTTTCTGAAAATGTCTTTTCTTTTTGGTTGGACAAACACACATCTTTTCATCTTTGCACTCTATCTTGAGATAGGGTTTTTTGCAAGCTTGAGAAAATGATTTTTTGTCTTCCATGAGATCCTTGAAGAATTCTTTTTGTTCACAGATTTTGTCAAGACATAACATTACCATTTGGAAAATCTTTCCCAGAGAGATATCAGCTATGCTGAGATTAGTGGCTGTGAGTTTCCTTTGAAGATCAGGTTGTAACTCAGAAGGAAGAGAGGCTATGAAGACATGTTTGAGGGATGGCTCATTGAACCCATTCAGCTTATAAAATAAAATACTCATCCTTTTGTAATGAGATTCCAAAAGGTGTCTTTTGAGCGAACAACATTTCATCTGATGATACTCTTTTCTGTCTGCATCGATAGAAGCAGTTTTTTCACCGATGAATTGTTCATGAATTATATTGAGTGCTGTGCCAATTGGAGATTGCATCAATTGGAGCTGAGGGTATTCTCCCAAGCTTTCTAACCAATCACGTAAAGAACCCGTTGATCGGGCCATGAATTCACGGAGAACAACTTGAGGTTGAGCATTAGGTTTGGTTCCTTGGAGGTCAATCCATGCAGTAAATTCTTGAAGCTGAGCAGGCCATTTATGACGGGCAATGTCATCAAATGTGAACCAAGATGCTGAAGATGGTTTTGTTGAGTGATCAGGAACTGGTGGAGGCATTGAAGGCTCTGGTTCTGTTGGAGATGCTTTATTTTCAGCATCAGAATAACTGTCTTCAACAATTGGTGTGGTAGTTGTTGAAGTGCTTGGATCTTCAGTTTTGGTGGCCATTAATATGCTTGTAATGTCAGCATATTCGGATTCAGAGTCAATGGAGGTACCGACTGAATTTGTGGAGGAGGAAGAGGAAGACGGGTTGGACTCTGATGGATTTGACTTATAGACTGTCTCTGGCTCAGAGGAGTCAGAAGAGGTGTTTTAGACAGTATGATAATGATACTGATCCATTGGGCCTTTGTCTTTTTTGGGAGGTTTAGGAGTGGCCTTTGGTGAATCTTCTGGGGGTACTAAAGGAAAGATGAAGATGAAGTGGCCTTTGACTTTGGTTCTGAGATCTTGACTTTGGATTTTGATTTTTTGGGTGAAGATGGCTTTGGTTGTGGAGTTGGTTGAAGGTGTGAGAATTCAAAGAACTGATTGTAAATAGGTTGTTGAGGTCTGGACGGTGTGTAGAAAGGTGCATAAGTTTCAAAGGTCGAAGGAGGTACTGGTGGGGTTTGTGTTTGAGTAAAAAGGGAAGGTCGAGTCTTTTCAGCATCAATTTTTGTTAATTCAGCTTTGAGCTTTTTGATCTCTGCTTCTTTTTTATTAAACTCTAGACCCCATATATGATTGTTGATCATTTGTCTGAGATCAGCGTCTAGCTCAGAGATACGGTCTCAAAGATGGATGTACATCTGATCAAGACAATTGCTGATTGAATCAACTTTAGTTTTAGTCTGAGAGACTTGACTGGCAACTCGATCAATTTTCTTTCCGAGTTATTGGAGAGTTTGGTTCTGAGCACTGGCATTTTAGTTTGCCAGTTTAAAACAGCTTCATATTGTTTTGGCTCTTCAGGTTACCCAGAGGCCGTAACTGGGGATTGGACAAAAGGTTTTGAGATAACTCTGGTTTGTGTGTCTGTCTGTTTTTCAAGTAGAGGGAATGATTCCTCATAAGATTGACTTGAAAACATAAGGGATGATCTTATTGGATGGACAGGAGGTTTGGGATCTGGTGGATGTTTTTGGATGAGAAGATTTTTTCTTCTTCTTTTTCTTTCTCCTCATAACTTCCAATTCGTAATCAACATCCGTATCGTCCATATGGATTGCACATATGGGCTTCAGGAACATCCTACAGAAAATGACCATTGATTTTGTCAGGATATACAGGATACCCTTCAGATGAGAAACCATGAATGGGAAGTTTCTTTTCTTGACCAGTTTGAACTGTTGTAATCATAGCAGTGTAGGAAAGCTATGAAGTGTCTAAAACAGGCTTGGATTCAGGTGTTTGAAAAGATAGTTTGACTTGACCGTTTTGTCTTCTTTCAAACGTGGCTTCTGTTGTTTGAACTGGTTCAAAATTTTGGTGGAAATGCTCATAGTTGGTTAACCATTCAAGAGGCATAAGTTTGAGCAATTCTTGTTTTTAGATTTGTTTGGGAATTTGGATGATGGTTGGAATTGTGTCTGTATCTGCAAGGATCATTAAGGCATCAGATGTAGTGTGTGGTGTGGGAAGATCTAGTGCATGATTCTGTAATCGATACACTATTTGGTGATGGAGGGTTGCAATCTTTGATGTGGGTGTTTGTTCTGCTCCTTGGAGCTGGATTTGGACTTTAAGGGTTGTTGGAAGATTGGGATCCTCAAGAGAGAGGTTGAAATTTGGGTAAAAGGTTAATAAGACAC
This sequence comes from Citrus x changshan-huyou, assembly GCA_039657385.1. Lineage (NCBI taxonomy): Eukaryota > Viridiplantae > Streptophyta > Magnoliopsida > Sapindales > Rutaceae > Citrus > Citrus x changshan-huyou. The sequence continues at coordinate 16,270,358 of CM077554.1, read as the reverse complement.
TGCCAGCATGAAGAGTGGTCAGGATGGTTCCTACAACAGCATGTTGGTACTGTTTGAACCTGGTGTCTAGGAGAGCAATTCTGGCTGTAACAGGTAAACCTTTTCTACCATGGAGGGTTAAAATCAATCTTACACTGCCAAGATGGAGATGCATATACCTTTCTCGTTTCCAGTTTGCTACGAGATCTGGGGGTATCTCTAAAGTGACATACTGCCCACTTTGAGAGGCTTGTAAAGAACACTGATCCAGTCTAGAAGACTGAATGTATTCTTTTGGTAGTGGTCTTTTGGTGGAGATCAGGGTTCAGATACTTCTGGTGAAAGAAGTTTTTTGTTTGTATAGATTGTAAGGACTCATGATGGGGAACTGAGATTCATTGATTTGGGCAGACTCAGGGATATAGGAATATTCAACAAGATTTTCAATTTTTGAGGCTAGATGTTTGGAACAAGATTTTGGAAAAGAAAAAGTAGAGGAAAGAGAAATATGAGAGGAAGATGATGAAGGAATTGAGATTGAAGATGAAGTTGTTTCGATATTTTTGTAATCTTCTTCTAGGAAATCAAATTCTGACAATGTTTTCATCGTAATTTGTTTCTTTTAAAGTATGCTAGTATATGATTACCAAGATTGTGACTAGATGGAAGGTTTATGTTATTAAAGCCGAAGGTTTAGTTCCAAGTGTTTTGTTAACCAAACTGTCTTTCATGATTCTTATTCATACATTGTCTTATGCATGTGATAGACACTTTCTGTTTATAACTTGTGCTATTTAGTGTTTAACCGTGTCAACATTAACCCTAGGTAAATATGGTCTTTTGGGGGTATGATGCCTTTGACCTGCTTTGTCTTGCTATTTTTATGTAGTAATTACTATTTGTTAATGTGAAGTTACTATCTTTTAATGTTTGTGTTAATACTTCATTTTGTGTGTTAGATTTATATGAATGTGTAGGGATGCTAATATATCAAACTTATGATTCCACAGATAATCTTATTTTAATTTATCTATCTAGGATACAATGAAGGTGTTACAGGTGCAGAACAAAGATAATTTTTTCATTTGTTGTTCCCTCAATTCCTTGGAGAATCGGTTAGGACCAACTTGTTATTCAAAATTTTCGATGTTAGGTGTTAGTATTACAGAATTGATCTGCATTCTTTTAAGCAAGTATACAACATTAAAAAAATGTTGCATATAGTCAGTGGAGAGTACAATATTTTAGTTAAGAATATATTGTTTAGCTAGTGAAAATCTTGTTGTAACCTTCGTGCATAACAATTTTTTTCATTTTCTTTTAAATGCAAACTACAAATCTTTTATGTTCCATTATAGCTACTATAATAATAATTCAACAGACAAAAAAAATAGATAGTGTACTTTGCCACTGAACATATATATATTATCATTGTCGTAGGTTAGAGCTGATATTGCACAAAATTGGAAGAATTAACCCCCGAGGAGAGGCATCAATGAATGTTTAGTAATATGAATGAGATATCTACCTCAAATAGTATTGAAAATAGTGGTGCGAGTAAAAATATTAAGGAATCTGATGAGGACGGGGCTGATGGTGGCAACCTTATCTCTTGATGTTGTGTAGCCTCGCTCTCCGAGCTGGCTTTGGAAATATACTTGACCTAAAATGTGGATGCTTAAGACAAGAGTTATGTGCAGCATTAATTGAACAATGTGATGTGGGTAGGCAAAATATAATTCTACATGGGAAAGAATACAATTTAAGCCCTGCAACATTTGCAACTATAATAGGGGTTGGAGATGGAGGGACACATGTTGACTTAAATGACCAAGCAGTTGATATAATTGATTTGCGTGCAGTGTATAGCAGTGGACCTAGAGGAATTCATATAGCGGAGGTGAAAAAAAGGCTAATGAATAGTTCAACTTCTGATGATGAATTTAAGATACTTTTTAGTCTTTTTGCGTTGGGAACCATATTATGTCCCATAAGCACAATATACATTAATTTGTTGTATCTTCGTTCACAAAAAGATACAAATTCGATTAGAGCAAAAAATTGGGCTAGTTAGTGCTTTACCTTTTTATGGGAAGGTGTGCAAAAGTTTAAAGAAAATAAAGTGAGCTCTGTTAGCAGCTGCATTCTTTTCTTAAACGTTTGTGTTTAATAAAAAAAATTATTATTACTTGTTTCTCAACTGTTCTACTTTTCCTCTATTATATATGATTGACCTTCTATTGATAGAACAGTGTGTCCTATCTGTGTATGGAATAATGATGAGATTCGACGATTCTTGAAATGGCAAAAAAGGCTTGGTGGCATTAAAAGCAATAAGGTATAGAAAATGTGCATGCTATTTTAATGAAATCAATTTACCATATTTTGGGACTAAATTATTATTATTTTATGAATTATTTTAGGTTTCGATGCGTGACCCTAATCGGCTTCATAAGCCTCAACAAACAAAACCTCCTAGGTGGAATAATGTGAATAATTATGCTTTTCAATTACTAATGGAAAGGTTTGGGTCATTCGTCGACCAAAACAAAGAGTCGTTCCAAACCCTTGAACGGAGATTTGAAAACATAGAAAAAATATTAGGAGAGTTGACATCAGAGTATCATGGAGGATCAACCAAACAACCAACTGCCCCCGATCCACCTTCAAATTTGAAAAGTCAAAATCCTACATCTCCGAATGGAAAAACAATGTCAAAAACTGAAGGAAAAATGATTTTGGTCAGTGATGATGACTCTGTGGATCGTAAAGTGAAAGCAAGTTTATAAGCCTTTGATGCCATGTCGGGTTGTATTAGGACTACTGACATACTAGCGAAACTTCACTCGATTCATTTCAATTTGATGGAGGACATGCTCTTAATCTAACGCCACTACCTCGAGAGGAGGGACAAGTTTGTCTAAGCAATCTTTAGTTGCAATTTAGTTTTAATGATAATGAATTAATTTTGACCTTGGACATTTATAGAATTTGGCTGAACCAATTGACATTAAGCAAGAATTCCAGACCTCCACTAGCATGAGTGTACCGATAACACGACCAGCACGGAATAGAAGGCTAGGACAATACCAACTCTCTCCTTATGATAAAGTGTCTCGGGGAGCGAATGCTAAGTTTAAAGGTGGTCTTTTCTATGTAAATAACCCCCTTTCTCTTGACCAAATGAAGCTCATTCAATATGCATTTGATAAAGATACGGAAGGTACTTGTGGTTTATAGGGCTTTGAATTTTTTTATTCCCTTATTACATATATATTTATTAGCTAACATTTTATTACTTGTTTGTGTTTTCAGTGAAATCATTGTCTCTACTGATGATCAATTTATCTCCATGCATAATTTCATGAGCCTTTTGCCTAACACGGTTCTGAGCAGAGAGGTTTGTGGTGTATCGGTACTCACTTTACATACTATATGTTTGGATGGCTTATTCGAAGATAAAATACTAAGTTGTCACTTATTGACTACTGCTTTAGACACCATGATAGCATATCACCTCACACTTTGTGAACGGGCTAAACCTGGTGATGCACCAATAAACTAGTATTTACCGACAGTATATGTAGTAAGTATCCAACACTATTATTTCTATGTGAATTGAACTTGTTGTTTATCTATAATAATTTTTCAAACATTGCTCTATACAATAAGGTTTTTTCAATGCGCCATTTATTGACATATCACTTGTTTACTTATTGTTCTTTTATAGCAATCAGCACTTGCTGTTGGAGCTGACGTTGATGGTTTTGCACAAGCAGCTACTATCAGAAAACCTTTCATGCCAAACTTTCGAAGGTGCCAAAAGGTTACTTTCTAAACTCTCAACTGATTACTTTTTTACTTTTTGTAAAACATCATCTATGAGAAAGATACTGATTTTTTTTTGTTAGATTTATGTTCCAATTAACGATGGTGTCTTTCATTGGTTCTTGTTCATCGTAAATGTCAAAGAAGGCTATGGTGAGGTTTGGGACGCTCTTCCAAGTGGTCAAAGTAATCGAAAACGCGAGCAACAAGCTGAACGCATAGTATGTTTCATGTGTATATGATGTTCCTCAATTTCGTGTAGGTTTTATTGTTTAATAATTTAATTTTCCATTTTGTTTTGAACTTGGCAGCTACATTCTCTTGATTTCATATTTCATTCTAAGTTACCTCGAAATGCCAAGCCATCAACACAGTTCATTTGGTTCCTTATTCGGTCTGGTGAGGGGGTTCCAAAACAACCAAATAAGTTTGATTATGGAATTTATTTCATCAAATTCATGGAATTTATGTCATTCCTAACAAATCATATATGGTAGAAATTAAAAAAATTAATAAAGATATTTTAACTCATTGTCTCCTTATTGTATTGATCAAGTAAAACAATTTATTCCAAAATATTCTTCCTGCGTAGCATGATTCGCAAGATGTTCATGGAAGACTAGCAGTTCAACTTATCGACTCGGCCTTCAATGAAGCACGAGCCAGATTACTTGCTCAAGCAAATGTTATATTTGATGAACATGTTGCCTAGGCAAGGGCCATAACCTCTATGCAGAAGGCAAACACATTTAGAATAGGCACGAAAGATCTAGGGAAAAGCCAAAAAAAAAACCCAAAAATATTACGGCAGTAAATGTTAGTTCTTGATAGGGCTTGAGTGAAATTTCACATTTTTTTTATTAGTGAAAAGCTTCAATTAGATACATTTAAATACATGTCTTCTGATTAGTGAGAAGAATTGTCCGAGGCCACATCTCAGAGTGCATGGTGGGATATGGAAGAAATGTAAAGGTATTCCTTCCCACCGATGGTGGCATTGATGAATTATTCTAGAAGTGATATGTGGATTCATAGCATTGTTGAGAACTACTCCCACATTCATTTTGGGTTTCAATTTCATACAAGACTTTACTGTTGTAGAATGAAAATTGTTTACTCAAGCCAGCTAACATAGATGTACCCCAACTATCGTTGTTGGCAACATTGGCTTCGCTACTCCTGCAAATAATCATTCGTGAAAAAAATTTTATTTTGTTGCCATAAATGGATCAAACAATCAACAACAAATATAAAAACAACTTACCTCACGCCATTACTAGCAGTAGGATAGCATCTTGCTGTATGGCCAAACGCTACACTTCCTATTGTTTCTAGGGGATTTTTTTAATCTTATTGTAGCACCTTTTGTCCTCACCACAACTGGATCTAGTACCCTGAAATTTGTTTGTGGACCGTATGCAGGACTTCAAAAGCTAGTTCTCTATCCTCCAAACAGTTCTTCAAATTTTGATGTCAATTGATTGATCGCAGCTAAAGCATCTTTATATGAGTGCTCATTTTTTGCCACATAGAAACACATTTTGTTAGTTGCGGTGCCCAACGCATTGAATCTAGCAACATCGAAAACCTCACTATCAACTTGTGATCGTGCTAAGCTGCACGATGTATAATCCTTCGCCTTTTTTGTCCACCGATGAAGAATCATATTATTAGGAATATTTCTAAACTAACCCACTTTCATGACATGAAATATGTGTCGACATGAGATTCTAGCAGAATCTATTATTTGACAAGAGCAATCGATTTTGTTAGTGGGTTTATTATAAACCACTGTCCACTTTATGTTTACGTTCCCAAATTGTGTCAGTGTGTAGTAGTGAGTATAAGTGTAGTTCAAGGCTTCAAACTGAATCAAAGTGGCTTCTTGACGAATTTCTTCCCTAATCTAATGGAATACCCTAATTGGGAAAACATATGTAGCATGCTTTTCTAGGCTACATAAATGTGTAGTCAACACAGGAGTTCTAAATTTTGTTTTAAACTCATCTTCAACTTCTGTGGTCCGAATGTTGCAAAGTGCACAATCAATTTGTAGCACAAATTCATATAATTTTAACCTGTACTACAGAAAATAATTGAGATAACAATTCATACTTTCACACCGTTGAGTGCTTCACATACCAACAAAGAATGCTCCTTTAAGAAAAGCTTCGGTTTGCTTCGGCCCATTTATATCGCTTTGCACATTTTTTTAACCCAACCATGTTCATGCAGCTTGAACTCATCAACTAAAGCAAACCACCATTGGTCAAATTCACGTGGACTCATGCCTGTCAACATATGATCACGAAATTTATGAGTGAAGTCTTTGTTTTTAATATTTTCTTGTACTTTATCGCCATCAGTAATCATGGACTTTAGCTTTCAATTACCCATAGTGGACAAAAAAGTTTGGAGTAGCCATGTGCCATCTGCCAATAGGGCAAATCCAAACACTGTAGTCCTACGATAATGGTTAGTGCCAACAAGGGTCACAAGTGGTTTCTAATATGCATTAGTTTTGTATGTCGTATCAAATGCCAAAACATCACCAAAGCATTCATAATCATACCGTGCTATATAGTCGGTCGAAAACAAGTTTCTTAGCCTATTCTCATCATCTAATGTGTACTCATGATATAGATCAAGATCATTATTAGATTTTGTCGTAAAATATGCTATAGTTGCCACAAAATCAGTATCACCAATTTCAGCACGTCTATATGCATCTAATCTATTTTGCAAATCCTTACGCTTGACCTTGAGATTTTGTGAACCCCCAACTTAATCGCCTATGTAATCCACAACTTGGCATGTCTTTACACCAACATGCCTCAAAACCGTAGCTTAAGCAAGATCTCTTTCACTAACATGATGATATGAACAAAGGAGATGTACTTCGTTCGGAGAAGTCAACAGATGATTCTGCTCAGTTCTGAATTCTGTCACAGTATACTTGGCATTTGAATTGTCGTAATTCACTCGAACCAATGCTTTACAACCCGTATGCGTTATTGGTCGTGGTTCCCGCACTCTATTATCATTTGCCAAATATTTTTTCAGCCTTATATCCTTCCAAATTACAAACCCACCGACGGATCATAGATAGTCCAAACTTGGAACGATGAAGCTCATTTTTTATAACACTAAAACCAACCATTCTTGAATAGTTCATGTACCATGCATCTGCATCTTCTACTGAATCAAACTGGGTAGCCTTTAAAATTAAACCCTGTAATGGGCAGATCTTCCTGAGCTGTCTGAACAGCTGTGATCATTGAAGAATAAGTAAAGGAGAGCCGAGGAGGCTCTTGTGGAGCACTTGGAAGTGGTTTAAAAGTCATTCGGACTGTGCCATCTTGTCGTCTTTCAAACATGCTTTCAGATGTCTGGATTAGAGCTGTATTGTTATGGAACTACTCATAGTTGGAGATCCATTCAAGAGGCATAAGCTTTATGAGCTCATGACGGGGAATTTGTCTCGGGATCTGGATGATTGTGGGAATCTGGTCGGATTCTGCTAACACCATGAGGGTGTCAGAATGGTGTTCTGGAGTGGGTAAATCTAAGGCATGATTTTGAAGCCTATAGACCAATTGATGGTGTAAGGTGGTAATTTTGGCGGAAGAAATTTGTTCTGCTCCTTGAATTTGAACTTGAACTTTCAAGGCTGTGGGCAAGTTGGTGTCTTGAAGAGAAAGGTTAAAGTTTGGATAAAAGGTAAGTAATACACTTCCGGCATGAAGAGTTGTGAGTACAGTACCTATAACAGCATCTTGGTATTGTTTGAACCGGGTATCAAGCATAGCAATTCGAGCGGTAACCAGTAATCCTTTTCTCCGATGAAGGGTAAGGATTAATCTGATGCCTCCAAGATGGAGATGAGTGTAACCTTCTCGTTTCCAATTGGAAATTAACTCTGAGGGTATTTCGAGAGTGACATATTGCTTAGCAGAGGTTGCTTGAAGAGAACATTGATCCAGGCGAGAAGACTGGATATATTCTTTAGGGTGAGGTCTTCGGGTGGAGATGAGAGTACGGATACTGCGGGTAAGAGAATTGGGGCGTTTGTATAGCTGGTAAGGGCTTATAAGAGGGTATGAGGATTCACTGATTTGGGCAGATTCAGGGATGTAGGAGTATTCTACAAGGTGTTCGATTTTATTGGCGGTATGAGAAGTGCAGGATTTGGGCAAAGAAAGAGTAGAAGAAAGAGTAACAGGATTTGAAGGAGTTGAAGATGAAGTAGAGGCCATGAATGAGAAATTCTCTCTGCGCCTGAAGTCTAGAGATCAAAACAGAATAAAGACATAAATCATACCACTTTGATAATGGAAAACGAAGTTTAGAAAATATAAGGTTCAAGGACGAGTATGGCTCTGATACCATTTAGATTAGACGATTTCTAAAAAGGTCATATAACTCAAAAACATACCTTCCTTAGTCTTTAAAACAGGGTACCAAACCGTTTAAGAAATCATCATAAGTTTTCTGATGCACAGGATCCTTACTGGAAGGCAAGTGCAAAGCATACTTCCTTAAGTTTTCAAAATGAACAAATTTAATTCTTTATTCTTTTCCTTTCTCTAGAACTTCATTTGCAGAGAGAGAAGGGAGAGTTTAGAAATTCATAGCTTAGGAAACACACGAGAGTTTATTTCTGGAAAATTTCTATATCTTACAAAGGAGGGGAGAATTCTTTATATAGGATAATTCTTGGGGAAGATCGGACAGGATCCCTATCTTTTACAAAGAAAAAGTAAAAGACAAACATGACAACTTTAATTATTACAAAGGACAAAGTGTGCTTTAATAATTAAAGCATGACTTTGACAAAAGCAAAAGCTTAAAGTAAAAGCAAGCCTTAATAATTATACAGGACAAAACCATAAAGTAAAGCATAATTATTACAACAAGACAAACTACTTTATGGAGAGCGAAGATTCATGTAGTCGTCTTCGGATGAGCTTTCAGTTTCATCTGGGTCAGTGTCACGGTTGCTTTTTGGGAAAAAGATTTTGGAGAGCTTTGGATGCTTACAATGGGGACCACGGCAAGGTGGATAAGGGCAATCCCATCTATAGCCTGGTTTGAGTGGTGATGACTGAGGCATAAAGCTTGGTGTCTGAGTGGCTTTGTCGGCTTTTGAAGGTTGTGAGGATGAGGGTTGGGATGAGGATCCTGGTTCATTCATTGTTGGTTGTGGAAACTGTTGGAGATGTTGACTAAGAGGAAGGAATTCTTCCCACGGGTCTTGTGAGTCCTGGTAAAGGAAGTCAGTGTAGTCTGGTTTTTCTTCCTTGATGATGATTCCTGTGGACTTTGGTTTGGATATGGCGGATGGAGTTGGGATCATGATGAGGTCATGTTGGGGGCCTAAGGAGGTGTGAAAGATATCCCTGTGTGGCGGAGTTTGGTGATTCAATTGACAAAGGTAGTTGTGCAGAGTAGATTGGAGTTCATTGTCAATGACAGCTGGGTGAGGTGCGGTAAACCATTCATATACTTGGTCTTGAGTCCAAAAGAGATTTGTATCGGGATGCTGAAAGTATGGCCTGTGAATAATGAATACTGATGTGAACAGTTGGGCTTCAGAGGCAGGCATACGTTCAAGATTGTAAATTTCTGATAGTTGCTGGAGTTTTTTTCTCCACCATGGGATGGGGGAAAACCATTCGAGTAATGTCCAGGTAAGAGAGGTGGCTTTGTCAGGATTAAGGAGAGTTTCCAAAGTGGGGGCTATTGGTAGGATTAGCTTGGTGGCATAAAGAACAGTTAGGCACCAGATGTACCATAACTCATCTTCAGTAAGATCTCTGGATGGATCAAGGGTTAAACCTGTAAGGAACAGATTTTCTGGGTGAAAGGTAGAGAATGGAAATGAGTCTGCCAAAAGGTAGGCTTTCATGAAGAAGTGGAAAACAGCTTTCCTTGCAAACTCTTGGATAGCAAAGACAGAAGAGAAAGTCTTGTCAAGGGGAAAAGTTTTCTTGGTGATAGCTTCTGATGGGAGTGAAGTGGCCATGGAGATGATCGGAAAGTGGAAAGTTGTGGAAATCAAGGTGAGAGGTTTTTGTGGTGTTGGAGAGTCTGGAGAGCATATCAGGGATGAGGTTCTGGGACCCTTTTATATGCTTAACCGAAAAATCATATTTTGAAAACCAATTTTTTAATCGGAGTAACATCTTTTCGGGAACAGTTTTACCTTTGAAATTGAGAATATTGGGGTTGGCTAAACTGTCCATTCAGATAAGAAAATAGTGTCCAATCAGATGATACTCAAACTTTTTTATGCCATTCTTTACCGTTAAGATTTCTTTAAACACGCTATGGTAGTGCTTCTGTGTGTCAGAAAATTGTCCACTAGCTTAAGTGATAAAGTGTTATTTTCTGTTGATTTCTTCAAGGAGGATGGCACCCCATGATTCATCACTTGCATCTGTCTGGAGGATGTGCTTGCCATTAGTAATCAGCTTTAAGGGAGGCGGATTTTGCGCAATCTGCTTTAGTGTAGTGACAGCAGTTGTGTGGTCAGCACTCCACTCTGGAGGCTTCTTTTTCAATAAAGCCGAGAGGTGATGAGTGTAATGATCCACATGTGGGATGAAATCTTTGATGTAATTGATAATGCTGAGAAACTGTTGAACTTGCTTTTTGGAAAGGTGCTGAGCTGGAAAGTGAAGCAATTCTTGGGCAATGTGTTTGCCTAGCTGGTAATGACCGTCTTTTAGGATCATACCAAGGAATTCAATGTTATCTGTGGCAATGGTGCTTTTCTTGGCGGAAAGCATGATTCCATGACTTTGGACAAGATCATAGAATTGAGTTAACAGCTGGCGATGTTCATCATGTGATCCTGAAAAAAGCAAGATATCATCAATGTAAATCAATGCATGATGCAGAATAGGTTGGAAGATGTTGACCATGGACTTTTGGAAAATAGATGGGGCAGTTTTGAGGCCAAAAGGGAGGACTGTCCATTGAAAATGAGCATTTGGGATACAAAAGGCAGTTTTGTAACGCTCAGAGGGTTCAATGCCTAATTGCCAAAAACCTGATTTTAAATCAAATTTTGAAAAGATTTGGGCATTTTTGAGAAAAGTAAACATGCTTTGTCGTCGGGGTAAAGGAAACTTGTCATCTTGTAAAAACATATTTAGTGGCTGGTAGTCAATGACTAAGCGTTTCTTTCCTCGGACAATTTCAGAATGCTTTTCAACATAAAAGGCTTGGCAAGCCCATTGAGAATTCGTGGGCTCGATGAGACCTTGGGCTAAAAGTTGGGAACATTCCTTTTGGGCTAGGAGTAGGTCAGAAGGACTCATTCCTGGATGAGTAGCTTTGGTCGGGTTAATGTCTTCATTTAGTTTGAAGGGTAACTTAATGAAGAAAGACTTATTTTTCCACAAGGGATTTGGATGGGTGAACTCAGAATGAGACTCTGAACAGAAACTTAAAAGCTTGGTTGAAATATCCTGATAGGACTGGGGAGTTTCAGACAAATTGTAGAGTTTCAGAATGTCTGTGAATGGTTTGAACATGAACTTGACTCGGATTCCAGTGGGAATGATTTGGAGGTGTTTGATTTGGTGAAGGATGTCAAACCCTAACAAGATATCCTTATTAGGAAGAGTTGAACCAATAACCTTGGTCCAAATGACACAATTTGGGAAAATTTGAATGCCAATGGGTTTGGTGGTAATCAAAGAGGTGGTGAACAATTTGCCATTAACAGCTCTGAAGTTTTCTTCAAATTTTATCCAGTATTCAGGTGGAAGAATATTGGGGTTTAACATGCTGCGTTGGGCGCCAGTGTCGATGAGACCAATTGCTGGAATGGGCCTTTGAAATTTTGAGGGCAAAATGTGGAGTTTGATGGAGGGAATAGGAACAGTAGTGTCAAGGGATAGTAACTGTTGGTGGAAAATAACTTGGGACTGGTCACTGTCTGAGTCATCAGAGGAGTTTTGCAGTGCGAACACGGTTTCATCATTGGGTTCATCTTGTTCAGAGAAATAAAATTCTAGTTCATCCTTGTCTGGAGAGTAGTAGGTAGTGGCTTGAAGATGCTCGACTAGCCGGATGGATTTTTCTCTTTTGTTGGGACAATCTTTGGCATAGTGGCCTTTTTTCTTGCAGATGAAACATCTGCTTGATTGCTTCCGTTTGAATTCTCTGGAAGAGGATGATTTCTTTTTGAAGAATCTGTAGGGCTTTCTGGATCTGCGATGTCTTGATGAAAAGTCTGGAGTTTTGAATTTTCAAAAATGCCTTTTCTTCTTAGGACTGCAAGCACAATCCTTTTTCTTTTTGCATTTGATTTGCAAGTAAGGCTTTTTGCAGGCACTCCTAAATGGTTCTTTATCTTGCAACAGTTCCTTGAAAAACTATTTTTGCTAGCAAAGTTTGTCAAGACATGTTTTGGCAATCTGGAAAATTTTGCCAAGAGAGATGTTGTCAAGGATGAGATTGGAGTCTGATAGTTGCCTTTGTATATCTGGCTGAAGCTCGTCGGGAAGGAAAGCTAGAAAGACATGCTTTAATGTTGGCTCATTGAATCCATTAAGCTTGTAGAACAGCAAGGACATGCGTTTGTAATGGAAATCAAGATCCTTAGCATTGAGGGAGCAGCATTTCATGTTGAGATAGTCTCATCATGCAGCTTCAAAAACTGTAGATGGGTCTCCAAGAAATTGATCATGAATAACCGCAAGGGCACTTGAGACTTCTGGTAATTGAACAAACTGTAATTGTCTGTATTGGCCTAAAGAATCAAACCAATCTCTTAGAGCACCCGTAAAACGAGTAGCAAATTCTCTAAGGACTGATTGAGTGGTTGCTCCTGCCCATAGCATTTGGAGGTCAATCCAAGCAGACATTTCAGTAAGTCGCTCACGCCATTTAGAAGATGGAATATCATCAAAGGTGAACCATGGACCATTTGATGGTTTTTGACTGGTTTGAGCTGGAGGGGGTTGGTTTGTTGCAGAAGATTCAGGCATCTCTTCTTCAACTTCTGAGGGAATATCAACATATGGTTCTGTGTGAGAAGTTTGGCCTTGATCAGGTGGATCAGGTTGGGCCATCAAGATTCTGGTGATATCAGCATAAGATTTTTCAGAGTCACTGGTTGACACTGAAGATTCTGTATCAGTTTCAGTAGGGCTGGTGGAAACAGCTAGATTTGAATCAGAAGTTTGAGCATCTGTATCTGTATGAGATGGGTGATCTATGGTGTGGGCACTATACTGGTGCATGGGTTCTTTGTCTTTGGATTGTGGGTGCGGTGGGGTTTGAGGTGGTGGTTGAGGTGCTGGCGGGGATGCTGGAGTATAACTGGGAGACAGTTGTCCAGGAATGGATGTTTGATAAATTTTGACAGTCCGTGGTTGAGGTACATGAAACATTGAACAAGGAAGATGAAATAAATTACTTAAAACATGGAACAATTAACATAAAATATGAGTACCTCCGTAACAGTGAATATGCAACATCAAACACGAAACACTAAACCAAAAACATGAAACCTAAACGTAAACATGAAACGGGGGCAAAAAATGAAAATTTTCGGGGTATTTGGAAAATCAGTACATGAAACATTGAACAAGAAAGATGAAATAAATTACTTAAAATATGGAACAATCAACATAAAATATGAGTACCTCCGTAATAGTGAACATACTTAAAATATGGAACAATCAACTTAAAATATGAGCACCTCCGTAACAGTGAACATGTAACATCAAACACGAAACACCCAACATAAAACATGAAACCTGAATGTAAACATGAAACGGGGGCAAAAAAGAAAAATTTCGGGGTATTTGGAAAATCAGTACATGAAACATTGAACAAGAAAGATGAAATAAATTTCTTAAAACATGGAACAATCAACATAAAATATGAGTACCTCTGCAACATCAAACATGAAACAAATTAGGCAGCAGAGCCGACCATAACATAACTAAGTATTTTAAATTAGGCAGTAGAGCCGACCATAACATAACTAAGTATTTTAGATTAGGCGATAGAGCCGACCATAAAACTAAGTATTTTAAATTAGGCGATAGAGCCGACCATAACATAACTAAATATCATAGATTAGGCTGCAGAGCCGACCATAACGTAATTAAATATCATAGATTAGGTATAAGCAATGACATAAGAAATGAATTTATTAAATATCATAGATTAGGTATAAGCAATGACCACTTAAATATAATAGAATTTATTTTAATCTATGATACTGAATTATGTTATGATTGGCTCTGTCGCCTAATCTTTAAAGCGATTCTGTAGACCGTCCATATGCATAAGTCAAGGGGAAAGACAAGGCTCAGCTTTTTAGTTATAACTTAAAATTAAGGTAATTAGGAAAAGCTTACATTTGATTAAAAACTCGTTGAGATGTTAAGCACTAGGGGTAACAGAAGCAGAAGGGCGGAAGGAGCTGCAGGGGAGCAATCTGCAATTGATCGACTTAGAGACATTATAAGGGATGAACATGCTCAGGCAATGAACAATGCAGGGAGCGAATTTAGAAGATTAAATCCACCCATATTCGAAGGAGGTGTAGATCCTATCGCAGCAGACCAATGGTTGCGAACCATGGAAAGAATGATAAAAGTATCTAAAGTGCCAGAAGAAGAAAAAGTCACTTGTGTCTCCTTTATGCTACGAGGAGCGGCGGAATACTGGTGGGACTCTATCAAATGAATTCATAATGAAGCAACAATACAATGGGTGGAATTTAAAGAACACTTATACAACAAATACTTTTTAGAGACTGTTCGCTCAGCCAAAAGAAGAGAGTTTGTTTATTTACAACAAGGGAGGATGTTTGTGCTATAGTACATTCGAAAATTTGATGAGCTCTCTCGATATGCCCTACATATGGTTGCAACGGAAGATTTGAAAAATGACCATTTTATGCAAGGATTGCACAAAGATCTGGCAAAAGATTTAAAGGTGGCGGGAGTTCGTGATGCTTCCTTTAACGAACTCATCGATCGAGCTTTGGTAATTGAGCAAGTAGATGAAGAAAAAAAGGAAGAAAAACGAAAGAATAAAGAAAGTATGGACCAGAGGAATTTTCAAGCTAACCACGAAGGACAACACTAAAATAATAATAAGAGAAAAGGAATGCCAGTGGTCCAAGATCAGAGTAAAAGCAAGCGCCCAAAGAATCATCAGAAGGAAGTCCCACAGAAACCAACATGCAACCAGTGTGGCAGAACTCATCTTGGGGAATGTCGAGCAAATACCAAAACATGTTTCAAATGTGGAAAAGAATGACACTTCATCAAGGACTGCCCAGAAAATGGTACGGAACAAGAAAAGGCTAATACTCGAGTATTCACACTCACCAAGACGGATGCAGAAAGAAACCCCTCAGTAATATCAAGTGAACAATCTATCTCCAAAACTCCTGCATATGTGCTAATAGACTTAGGAGCTACACATTCATTTGCCTCACCAGCATTCATTAGGAAAATCAAAAATGTCCCTGACATAATAAATAGGCTTTTTAGTGTCATGGTACCATCAGGTAAAATATTAAACTCGAGACACTATGTGTTGACCTAATAATCCTCAAGATGCATGACTATGACGTAATTCTTGGCATGGATTGGCTATCAAAGCATTATGCCAAGATAGATTGCAAGAAAAAGGAGGTAACTTTTCGACCACCACAAACAGAATCATTTACATTTAAAGGAGAATGCAAAGAGAACATAATGTATGTCATCTCTGCCTTAAAAGCAGCCAGACTATTAAATGAAAGGTGGGGGGGTATTTATAGGATTTTTTAAGGCTAATGGATGGTTAGGATTTTACCACCATTACTCTTGATCAATAGTTGAGATTAACCTTTATAAATGCCTTACTAAATTCTAGAATTCTTATCTTTTCTCTACAACCTTCTCTTACATCATCACTTATGTCATTACTTATGTCATCATTACTTAGAATTAAATATTTTATATTATTATTATTTTAATACTTAAGGGAGCTTGTTAGATTAAAATAAATTCTATTATATTTAAGTATGACAATTGTACCTCACAAAGAAAGATGAAATAAATTACTTAAAACATGGAACAATCAACATAAAATATGAGTATCTTCGTAACAATGAACATGCAACGTCAAACATGAAACACCTAACAGAAAACATGAAACCTGAACGTAAACATGAAACGGGGGCAAAAAAGAAAAATTTCGAGATATTTGGAAAATCAGTACATGAAACATTGAACAAGAAAGATGAAATAAATTACTTAAAATATGGAACAATCAACATAAAATATAAGTACCTCTGTAACAGTGAACATGAACATCAAATACGAAACACCTAACAAAAAACATGAAATTTGAACGTAAAAATGAAACTGGACAAAAAAAGAAAATTTTTGGGGTATTTGAAAAATTAGTACATGAAACATTGAACAAGAAAGATGAAATAAATTACTTAAAACATGGAACAATCAACAGAAAACATGAGTACCTTCGTAACAGTTAACATGAAACATGAAACACGAAACACCTAACAGAAAACATGAAACCGTAACGTAAACATGAAACGGGGGCAAAAAAGAAAAATTTTAGGGTATTTGGAAAATCAGTACATGAAACATTGAACAAGAAAGATGAAATAAATTACTTAAAACATGCAACAATTAACATAAAATATGAGTACCTCTGTAACAGTGAATATGAAACATCAAACATGAAACATCGAATAAAAAACATGAAATGGGGGCAAACGAGAAAAAATTTGTGGTGTTTCGAAAATAACCATATGAAATATTGAATAATATACATGAAACAGGACACTTAAAATGTGCAACAATCAACATAAAATATGAGTACTTCTGTAACTGTGAGCATGAAACATCAACTATGAAATATCCAACAGAAAAACATGAAACTTAAACGTAATTATGAAACGGGGACGAAAGAAAAAATTCGGAGTATTTAAAAAATTAATACGTGAAACGTTCAACATTAAACATGAAACTTCAAGTGTTAAATATGGGACAGATTAAATTTTATATGAAATAAATTAAACTTGTCTTTTTGTTAATTTTTATTTTATTTTATTTTTAAAATATTTATAATTAATTTTTTTTCTATTTTTACTTGTCTTTTTTTATAATTTTTATTATATTATTTATTATATATATTTTTTTAATTTATTTATATATAAAATACATATTAATGGCAGCAACCGTATGGAAAACCGGTTGCCGCAGTTGTTTGGCTGCCATCTAGGGGTCAATTTATATGATATCATAGCCAAGTCCCGATATCTTTGGTGCCTTGGTGGTTCCTAAAGTCGTTAAATGGAGAATATTAAGGAAAAAAAAATGTAGACCCCTACCTTGTGAGTTGTGAGTGCAGGAGAGGAGAGATAAAAGAAGAGGTCCACATGGTTGGAAGAGATTTAAAGATGTGGATGGACCTCAGGCTCTCATTGGTCCGTAATCTATCCACGATAATTATTCAGATTTCGTCTCTGGATTTCATTATCCGACCTGGCTCTCTAGAAATCCTCCTTTAGATATCTTAAGAACCTGACCAAGCAAGCATTTTACTACTTAGTATTGATTGACAGCCCATTCTGCAGCTACAGAAGTCAAGTAGAGATCATATCTATGGCGGCTGCAACATCCGGGGCTGTGTTAAACGGATTGGGTTCTTCATTCATAAATGGTGGCAAGAAGAGCCAGGCTCTTTTGGCTGGCACGAATAGAGTGACAAGTTCTAAAAAGTCAGTTGTTGTAGCTGCTCTTCCACCTAAAAAATCTTGGATTCCTGCTGTTAAAGGTGGTGGCAACCTCATTAATCCCGAATGGCTCGATGGCTCGTAAGTATTCTCTCTATCTAATCTATTCTTTGCTTGGTTAATAATACATCATATGTCTCGTCGGCCTCAAATACAACTAACTCAAACTCATGTTAGAACAGTGCCTAAACGCCGAACAAGCTAAGAATCAATCAATCTATCTATCTATCCTTCTTGTTTTTTCTCACATTTTAATATTCTACCATATAACTTCGTGCGCGTCTGGGGCGTGTCTGTGTGTTTAGTCTCCCAGGTGACTACGGATTCGACCCACTTGGGCTTGGAAAGGACCCAGCATTCCTGAAATGGTACAGAGAAGCAGAACTGATCCACGGACGATGGGCAATGGCTGCAGTTGTTGGGATATTCGTCGGACAGACGTGGAGTGGGATTCCATGGTTCGAGGCTGGAGCAGATCCTGGAGCCATAGCACCCTTCTCCTTCGGCTCACTCCTGGGAACCCAGCTTCTCCTTATGGGTTGGGTTGAGAGCAAGCGGTGGGTTGATTTTTTCAATCCTGAATCTCAATCAGTTGAATGGGCAACACCATGGTCAAGAACTGCTGAAAACTTTGCCAATGCGACTGGTGAACAAGGCTACCCTGGTGGAAAGTTTTTTGATCCCTTATGTTTGGCTGGAACAATTAAGGATGGTGTCTACATTCCTGACACTGAGAAGCTTGACAGGCTCAAAGTTGCTGAGATTAAACATGCTAGGCTTGCTATGGTGGCCATGTTGATTTTCTACTTTGAAGCTGGCCAAGGCAAGACGCCACTTGGGGCTCTTGGTTTGTAAAACATGCTTATGTAGATAACTCACTGATTGATGTTAAAGCGTAATCAATCGGATGTATATGAGTTCCCTCAATGAGAGTTCAATTTGATGGGGTTAGTTTGGTATTCCAGTTGAGATTTTTAAGAATCTAAAACCTAAT
Organism: Citrus x changshan-huyou; assembly: GCA_039657385.1. Lineage (NCBI taxonomy): Eukaryota > Viridiplantae > Streptophyta > Magnoliopsida > Sapindales > Rutaceae > Citrus > Citrus x changshan-huyou. The sequence continues at coordinate 16,251,768 of CM077554.1, read as the reverse complement.
CGAAATCACTCCATATTTTGAAAAGGGTAATTATCAGAGTAAGATTATTTGTCTTTCAACTCTTATCCCTACTTGCTCCCTTTCTTCTTTAAGCCCCAAATTTCTCCCACTCACCAAGTACCATCCATTAGACAGATCATATATATCTCATATTCTAATCGTGCATGTTCATGGATTTCTTAATCTCATACTGAAGTAAAATATTTAAGAGAAAAGAAGGTAGTGTCACAAAGTTAACTGAAACTAAAGCAGGAGCTTTTTTCTTTTAATCATAACTGAAATTTTATGTCTATTTTCACGAGCTATCCATAATAAGACCAGAAAATGCGATGAGACAAAAAAGTCTGCAGCTACCGAGGTTGATTTTACATTAAGTGAAGGGAGACCAAAGAGCAAACATAGGGTTACTCCAAATTCAATGACCAAGGGAGACAGGGAGAGGCTGGAATTAAGGAATATCTGAAAAAGCCACCCATTTAGATACTACTTCATAATTAGAACATTACTAACTACCAGTAGCCATCAAAAACTCGCCCTCACAGATGACTTCACCTCCCACGTAAGCTTTGCCTTTCATCTTCGCTATTCCAAAGCGTTTATGTAGCTTGATGAGTGTCATTCTCATGACCCAAGTGTCACTTGCAATCAATGGTTTCCTAAATCTTACTTTATCAATTCCAGCAAAGAAGAAATTTTCACGAGAGCCTCCTGCTTCTGGTTGCAGCATAACCAAGCCACCAACCCGTGCCATTGCCTGATCCAACAATCAAAGCCATGCATCATTATTTAATTGGAATACAAATACAACATAAAAGAATAGAAATGGCTTTAAATAAGTTTGTACTACCGCAATTTCAATGTTGCCTGCAATCTATGCCTTAAACTCATTATGCAGCCATGGAGGAAGTTCTAGTTTTTGAAAAGCAAATCGTTTACACACTCTAACCCAAAATAACATTTCTAGCGCATTTGGTACCATGGACTAGATCGGATTACATTGGGTAGGAAAGAGCTAAACAATTTAGAACTATTGAAGTTAGAGAGTACTACATTGGCAAGCTTGTAAATATTTAATAAAAGCAAGAAATAATTAATTTTGATTTAATTATTTATTTTTTTATTATTCTACTTTTCTAATTACGTTTTATCATAAAAACTAACATGACACAATTTTACAAAAAATAATTAAATGCTTAAAAACATAAATTCAAATTAACTAGTAAGTATTACTGAAATTATTTGTGGTATTAAATACTGAATATATACTTTTATGTTATTAATCGAATATATCAACTTAATAAAACAAACCAATTAATATCAATATTAATGTTTAAGCCTTTTTGCAAAGATTTTTTTCTTTTGTGTTTTTCAGCATTTTTAAAGCCATTTCATGGGTTAGGATTTAATTTTAGCAGAGTTTCCTACATATAAAGATCAAATCTTCAATCAGTTAAGTTATTCTACCGTATATATAAGTTAATCTAGAATAACTCTTTTTATATGTATTCTTACTAACATATACTAGAAAATTAGTGTCAGGTTATTTGTTTTTGGAATCTTGTGCTCCCTATTTGTTTTAATATCTTCCAAACTCATATTTGATTATGGTAAGATCTGTAACAATATTTGAACTCTTCCCTATCCTACAAGAATGAGGACAGCTAGCCAGACCCTATTACCCATTTTGTATTCTAGATCCTTATTTCATTCATTCATATTGGATCTCCAAAGTCAAAATCAATGACCTAACACTAAGGCACAAACTTTAAGTTGGTGTTTGGTCGGGAGAAAAGAATGGAGAAGAAGAAAGTAATTTAAATTCTATTTTTATTTTCATTCTTTGGTTGGACAAAATATATAAGAATTTAATTTTTATTACAATTTAATATCCATCATGATATGGAATTTGGATTCCACACCATGGAGTGAAGAATTTTAATTCCTCTTATGTTGGACACCAAATCTTCCAAAATTACGCTTCAATTTTTTAACTTGTTCAATGCCATTAACAATTATTATTTATAAATTTATTTTATCAATTTAATATTATAAATAATTTACATTAATTAAATTTACCGAATGATTTAAGAAATCTAATAAAATAAATAAACTTATTTATTTTTTATTTAATATGAAAATATAGAAATATAAATTAACCGTCATCGGAACTCCATCGGACAGTCACTAGACCATCGCCGAAAAGTCATTTGAACTCCATCAGAAAGCTGCCAAACAATCGTCGAAACTCTGCCAGGCAGTCATCGACCTTCGTTGGAACTTCGCTGGACCGTCACCGGATGACTGTCGACAATCGTCGGAACTCCGCCCGACCGTCGCCGGACGACCGTCGACCGTCGGCAGACTGCCGTTTTATTATACATATATATAATTCTAATAAATTATGAATTGTTTTAGAACTTTTTGACATTAAAATAATTTGGTATTGATTTTAAATTATATTTCATTACTAATATAGATAATTTAATATTTAAGATAACGGATAAATTTGTCCAAAGAAAAAAATTGTAATTCCTTTCCTTATCAAATTTTGTATCAAACCAAACAGTGAAATTTAATTTCACTATTCTCCTCCACTCCTTTCTTCTCCCTTCCCCTCCAGTGGGTAGTTGTACGTGGCGTTGTTAGAAAATGCATATTTATAAAGGAGAAAACCATCATTTTACATTTCAAGTCTTACTAACAACTCTTACTTTTATGTATTTAACCTTCTTGTGATGTAATTACGTGTGTGTTATTTTAATTAAGTATTTTATGTATTTTAGGGGCATTATAGTCATTTCACAATAAAGGAGAGATCAGACGGCAAAACGGACATCACTTTTGAACTCAGGACGGTCGAAAACCTTAGGAGGAGTATAAAAGGAAAAATGGCACTATTCACATGTACGGTACTATTCACGTATACGGTACTGTATATGTTACTGTTCACGGCACTGTTCACATAGACGGATCGATGATGTGGCATTGACCGATGATGTGGCATTGACTGATGAGGTGTCACGATCCTGTTGGACTAAAATTCTTATGTACTGTTGATGGTGACGTGGCAGCATATCAGTGGACGAAAAATCTCGCGTACGGTGCATGCATCACACAGGATTATTTTCAACCAAACCACGTTACTGTTCATCCGGGTCAAACCGTGTTACTGTTCATCCACGTGGTCAAACTGTGGACTGTTGACTGATGACGTGGCGCAATCCTGAGCGTCCAAACTGTTTTTAATCCGATGGCCATGATTTACTCCATGTATCTATAAAAAGGGGGCCTTCCCCCCCTAATTTGATATCTCTGAATCCATTTTTGGGATCCATTTTCTGTAATTCCTTCTCCATCTTATATTTTCTTTGTATTTTAATAAATTCTCATTTTGCCCCTAGTTCAATTATGAGTAGCTAATTTCCTTTCAAGCTTGGGTTGAAGGTGAAGTCTCAACATGTGTCATGGGCTTTATTTGGTAAATTTATTTTCTTTTCCCCTCTAGTTTTTGTGGATGATTTGACTTATCATCGACAAATAATACTGATCTTGTCTAGATACCGCCTTGGTTACATCGGCTCTATAGTATAAGGTTATTATTATTTGGCACGATAAGCCCTTAGCACCATATTGATTAGAGCGTGGTTCATGAGGTGTGGATTCCCCCCTCATGATTTAATTGGCATTAATAAGGATTATTTAGCCCATGATGCATGTTGATACGGATCCAGATACCCAAGTACGTCATTTCAATAGAATTCTCTTCAATTTATTCTCGCCATTTCAATTTCAATTTCAGAATTTATTCTCGCTATTTTAATTTAAGTTTTAGCATATTCCAAATCATTTCCACCACAGATTCAATCAACCATTTGCAAAATTAATTCTATACACAATTAAAATCCACCTCCTCGTGGGATCGACACTCGTCACCATTGATCTATACTACAATAGATTCGTGCGCTTGCGAGTACATTAAAATTTGCACAACAAGTTTTTGGCGCCGTTGCCGGGGAGGTAAGTAGTTTTAATTCATAGAATTAATTTTTGTGAATAATTTCTTTTATTTGTTTTCTTGTATTTTTTTTATTATTAAAAAAAAAAGAAAAAAAAAAGTAAATCTACATTTAAAGGTTAGTATTTCTTTTCTTTTTCTCTTCTTTAAAATTCTGTAATTTAATTTTCAATTTATTTTTTCTTTGTAATTTTTGTTTATTTTATTAATTTAATTTTTAGTTAATTTATTTCACGTATTTGTTTTTGTGTATATTTTATAGAAAGGTTTTAATAGCGCAATAAGGTTAGTATCGTAATTTCTCCCTCTTCTTTATTTTTATTTGTTTTGTTCCCATCTTTATTTTTATTTTATTTGTTTTGCATGCATGGTCGTAGGTCATTATTACCTAATCTTGAACCTATAGACCTTGAATTAGAAAAAACACTTCGCACACAAAAGCACATTAAAAATAAAGTTGGAATGGATTTACAAGCACCACAGGAGAGGCCATTTAAGGACTATTTTAGTCCCTTAGCTAATTTGAGCACATCATGCATAAGATACCCAACTGTAGCTGCTAGGAGTTTTGAACTAAAACCTAGTGTGCTAAATTGTCTCCCCACATTTTATGGCCTAGAAAATGAGGACCCATATAATCATTTGAATGATTTTCATGCCATTTGTCAAACATTTAAATATGAGAATTTTTCAGATGATGATGTTAAACTTAGATTATTCCCATTTTCTTTAAAGGATAGAGCTCGTTCATGGTTAAATACATTGCCTGCCAATAGCATTTCATCATGGGAACAAATGGTAACAAAATTTTTGAATAAATATTTCCCAGTTCATAAAACCAACGCTATTTGCAGGGAAATCTCAGAGTTTACTCAGAGAGAAGACGAGCAATTTTTCGAAACATGGGAGCGATTCAATGGGCTACTCTTGAAGTGTCCACATCATGGGTACGAGAAATGGCACCAATGCCAATACTTTTTGGAAGGATTATTGCCGAATGTGCAAGAATGGCTAATGGCAACAAGTGGAGGAGAGCTAATGTCAAAAAGTGCATAAGAGATTTGGGAATTCTTCCAGCGACAAGCAGATAATTCCCAACAACGGAGTCGATCACTCAGGAATACTAGAAGAATTAAAGGAGTAAATGAGGTTCACATTGGCGAGTCAAGTTTAGAAATCAAAGAAGTCAAGGAGATAATTGAAGGTCTCTCTCGACAAATAGCATCGTTATCAACTGCTAAATCAACAGAACCACATGACCATGACTCATACTCAGATCAAGCCAATGCCATAGGTGTAATGAGAAAGCCATCGAATTACAACCCATACTCCAACACATATAACCCTGGATGGAGAGACCACCCCAATTTTTCATGGTCTCAAGGATTCCAACAGAATGGACCAACAGCTCTAGCTCCACCAATGCAACAAATTCCTCAAAATCCTCAAGCCTCTCAGCCCCCATTCAGACCATACAATCAGAACCAGAACTACTCTCAACCCAGACCATGGGAGGATTCATTCCAGAATCTCAAGCATCTTACTCACTCCACATTGAGCAACAGAATCGCACAATTGATGGACTACGAAATGAGTTGAGAGCAGGCTTCAATTCACAAGCCTAATCAGTTTCAAGCCTCGAGAAGATGGTGGGACAACTTGCTTCTTCAGTTCAGACCTTGGCAATTGCTGTTGAGAAAAGGTAAATTTCCAAGTCAACCAGTGCCTAATCCTAAAGGAGTACATGAAGCAAGTACCAGTTCACCACAACAACATGGAGAGGTCAAAGCAGTCATGACATTGCGAAAAGGAAAAGAAGTCGACAAAATGTGGAGATGCCGGTGACAAAAGAAAATTAAATTGTACCTGTGAATGTTGAGGACTCACCACCGGAGGAAAAAGAAGAAACCAACCCACGAGAATACGTTCCGAAAGCTCCATTTCCTCAGAGGTTAGCGAAAGGAAAAAAGGGAAAATCCACAGGTGAGATTCTTGAGATCTTCAAACAGGTAAGTGTTAACATCCCATTGCTTGATGCTATTAAACAAGTTCCATCTTATGCCAAGTTTCTTAAAGACCTTTATACTAAAAAGAGAAATATGCATGTTCAAAAGAAGGCATTTTTAACAGAAAACATTAGTTCTATACTCCAACATAAAATTCTTTTAAAATGCAAAGACCCAGGCTCCCCCATTATCTCATGTAGCATAGGGAACCACACAATTGAGAATGCTTTGTTGGATTTAGGAGCTAGTGTAAATTTGTTGCCTTACTCTGTTTTCGTGAAACTTGGACATGGAGAATTACACCCAACTCCAGTGGTGTTACAACTTGCAGATCGGTCCATGAAAATACCTCGTGGTATTGTGGAGGACGTGCTTATCCAGGTAGACAAGTTTTATTTTCCTGTTGATTTCATTGTAATTGACACTCAACCAATACATGATTCAAGGAAGCACATCCCCATTATCCTAGGCCGACCTTTCTTGGCAACTGCGGATGCTCACATTCAATGCAGGACTGGAAATATGCAGTTGTCCTTCGGCAACATGACCATGGAGCTAAATATTTTCAACATTGCCAAACAACCTCACAGTGCAGATGATGGAATTGTTGATGTGGATTTAAGAGAAACAATAGTTGATAACACATTTATTTCAAACCTTAGTGATGATCCTTTACAAACATGTTTAACTCACTTTGGTTTGGATTTTGCTATTGACAGATCAGTCGAAGAGGTCAACGCTCTACTTGACTCAGCACCATCCATGGACACTAATAAATGGAAGTCAAGAGTTAAACAACTAGCACCATTAGAGAAGAAACTCATCCCATCATCAGAATCACCACCGAAACTCGAGCTCAAACCATTGCCCAACACATTGGAATATGCATTTTTGGGAGAAGAAAGTACTCTACCGGTAATCATCTCATCATCCTTAAATGACGAACAAAAAGGTAAGTTGTTGGATGTTTTAAAAGAGCACAAAGGAGCATTAGGATGGACCATAGCAGACATAAAAGGTATAAATCCAGTAGACTGCATGCATTACATTCATCTTGATGAAAATGCTAAATCTACTAGGGAAATGCAACGTCGGTTAAATCCTAATATGAAAGAAGTTGTTAGAACTGAAGTCCTTAAGCTATTAGACGCAGGTATCATTTACCCAATTTCTTATAGTTCATGGGTCACTCCTGTACAAGTTGTCCCCAAAAAGTCAGGAGTCACAGTAGTTACGAATGCCGATAATGAATTGATACCCACTAGAGTGACTACAGGATGGCGTGTATGCATTGATTATAGAAAGTTGAATTCTGTCACACGTAAAGACCATTTTCCTTTACCATTTATCGATCAAATGCTTGATAGATTAGCAAGCCATGAATTTTATTGCTTTCTAGATGGCTACTCAGGATATAATCAGATTCCCATAGCACCAAAAGATCAAGAGAAAACTACTTTCACTTGCCCTTTTGGCACATTTGCATATAGGAGAATGCCATTTGGATTATGTAATGCACCTGCTACATTTTAAAATATGCATGTTGAGCATTTTTTCTGATATGGTTGAACGGTTCCTTGAAGTCTTTATGGATGACTTTTCTGTTTTTGGTAACTCGTTTGATCAATGTTTACATCATTTAACACTAGTTCTGCAGAGATGTATCGAGAAGAACTTAGTCTTAAATTGGGAGAAGTGTCATTTTATGGTAAAACAAGGTATTGTTCTCGGTCACATCATTTCGAGCAAAGGTATTGAGGTTGACAAAGCCAAGGTGGATCTCATTTCTAATCTTCCTCCACCTAAAACAGTCAGAGAAGTAAGATCTTTCCTTGGACATGCTGGTTTCTATAGACATTTCATTAAAGATTTTAGCAAAGTTTCTAGACCCTTATGCAATTTACTTGCTAAGGATGTACCTTTTATCTTTAATGATTCATGTCTCATGGCGTTTGAAAAATTAAAGCAGTTGTTGACATCATCACCCATCATTCAGGCCCCAAACTGAAGCTTACCATTTGAGCTCATGTGTGATGCATCTGATTATGCAATAGGAGCAGTATTAGGACAAAGAGTTGATCGAATTCCCCATGTTATTTACTATGCTAGTATGACATTCAATGATGCACAGTTGAACTATTCAACTACTGAAAAAGAAATGCTAGCAGTAGTGTTTGCATTGGAAAAATTTCGATCTTATCTCATTGGTTGTAAAATAATTATATTCACAGATCATGCTGCTCTTAAATATCTTCTCACAAAGAAAGATGCAAAAGCTAGACTAATTCGTTGGGTGTTACTTTTGCAGGAATTTGACTTGGAATTCAAAGATAAGAAAGGCACAGAAAATGTTGTGGCGGACCACCTCTCTCGTCTCCATTTTGACACAATTACAGAGCCATTAATATTGAATGAGTCATTTCCAGATGAACAATTAATGAGTGTGGAAGTATTACCTTGGTATGCTGATATAGTTAATTATCTTGTTACAGGTAAACTTCCAGAGCATTGGACCAAGCAAGACAAGACTAAATTCTTTGCAGAGATAAAGAATTTCTTTTGGGATGACCCATATTTGTTCAAGTATTGTGCAGACCAAATTGTTAGACGATGTGTCCCTGAAAATGAAATTCAGAATATTCTTTCATTCTGCCATGAACAAGCTTGTGGAGGCCATTTCAGTGCTAAGAAAACAGCGACTAAAGTTTTACAATGTGGTTTCTATTGGCCAATTATATTTCGAGATGCTTACACTTTCTGTTCTTCATGTGATAGGTGTCAACGAATGGGGAGCATTACACGAAGGAACATGATGCCACTAAATCCAATTTTAGTGGTTGAGATTTTTGATGTATGGGGTATCGACTTCATGGGACCCTTTCCCCATTCTTTTGGCCATCAATACATATTGGTTGGTGTTGACTACGTATCGAAATGGGTGGAAGCAATTCCATGCAGAACCAATGATCACAAAGTGGTGACAGGATTTTTGAAAAGCAACATTGTTTCGCGCTTTGGATTCCCTCGAGCAATAATCAGTGATGGTGGTGCCCACTTTTGTAACAAAGCATTCAAAGCTCTTTTGACTAAGTATTCAATCACACACAAAGTGGCGACCCCGTATCATCCGCAAACCAGTGGCCAAGTTAAGATCTCAAATCGAGAAATAAAGCACATATTAGAAAAGACAGTGAGGCCAGACAGAAAAGATTGGTCATTAAGACTTGATGATGCATTATGGGCATATAGAACGGCTTTCAAGACCCCGATTGGGATGTCACCCTATAGGCTAGTGTATGGAAAAGCTTGCCACCTACCTGTGGAACTCGAGCATCGTGCATATTGGGCCATCAAGAAATTCAACTTTGACATGCAGCAAGCCAGCTCAGAAAGAAGATTACAACTGGCAGAACTTGAAGAAATTCGCAATGACGCATACGAAAATGCCAAGATTTACAAGCAACGAATGAAAGTCTTTCACGACAAGCAAATTATGAGAAAATTGTTCACTCCAGGTCAGAAAGTGCTTTTATTCAATTCTCGCTTGCACCTATTCCCAGGTAAGTTACGCTCTCGATGGTCTGGTCCCTTTATTGTTCATACTGTTTTTCCACATGGGGCAATTGAAATTAAAGACCCAAAGAACGGTGTCACATTTAAAGTTAATGGTCAAAGATTAAAGCCATATCTAGAATACCAACCACATGGAGAAGACACCGAAATAAATTTGAGTGACCCACCAGATTTGAATTGATTTTTTTTTTCTTTTCGTTGATTTGATTTTGTTTTCTTTCTTTATATTCTTTTGCTAATTGAAATTATTTTTGCATAAGTGTGTTTGTTTAACTATTAAGTTTTCTCTTATCATTTTTAATCATGAGTACCTTACTTAGACCGTTCCTCCTGAACATTCTTAAACTACTTCAATGTGTCAAAACTCATCTCAAAAGGCAAATTCAATTTTGTAAAACACATCGTATTTGGGCTCTACAACCACCAGAGTTAGTAGCCTATGTTGAGGGTTTAGAACGCCAACTCAGAGACATTGAGAGAAGTGTTTACGACATCCAATTGGAGCTTGAGTTAAATTCAATAAGAGGAAAATTTTAATTTTCTTTGTGTATTTTAATTTGTTTTTATGTTTGTGTGCTTTAGTTTGTTACCCCGGTGAAGTGGCGGATAACGGTACTCCGTGACAATCAAGTCGGTTACTTTAGTTTCCCATAATAACTGACATTCTGAGGCGAAAGTATGGACAGAAACGAGATTCTAGCGAAGCTTCACAAGCGATTCCCTTCACTTCCTCAGAATGCCCTCCTTACGATCTATAAAGCTCGGTCCGAACGCATGCGATCACTCATGAGGAATAACATACCTACTGACATCCGTTGGTTAATCGAGGCGAAAGTACGATTGGCAGGTGAGTTACCTCCAAAATTTATTGCATACATGCCTGGTTGTGGTAAAGGAAATTATGCAAGAAAACGACGAGCTCGAAGAATTTCTGTTGCTTGTCATAAGTGTGCCAGAATGAGTTGCGATAGAAACCCATGTTCTTTAGGAATGGTGTCTGATAACAGGGAAGATAAGATTCAATTCATTAGGGATGGCTTGAATAAGGAGTCATTGGATGATATCCTTTTGTCTCTTGAAACGCATCCTAGTGGATATGTGCAAGGAGCGATTCTCCAGTTATGGCCATTATTCCAGAAAGAGCATGCACGATATAGTCTCGGGAATCTGACTATAAACGACCATGTTTGTCAGTTTATAAGAAAACTGGATGGGAAGCCTATCCTCGACCCTTAGAGGGCGTTCAAGCCGTTTCTGGACGTAAAACCAGAGGAAGATGTGAGCCACAGTCGCAACTACGTGTAAATATCCTTTTACTTTACTGTTATTTTATTTCATTTCACTGTTGTTTTATTGTTTGCATTATTGTCTTTAATAATTTTGTTACTGTTTGCTTTTTCCTTTTTACTGTTTCCTTTTTGACTCATGAGCCACGTGCTTAACGCGTTATTTGACACTGACATGCCACCCCATACACAGTTGTGACCAATGTCACCAAGATTCTTAAATATGACTTTTTGTTAAGCACTCACAAATTATTTTTGAGAAATATTCCAATGGCAACTACTCCCAATAGACAATTCAAGAACATTTGTGTGCTTTCTAGATTTACCTATGGCAAACATAAAGAGTTCGTGGAGGCAGCCATAGATCTTGGTCGAAGCATAGCAGCGAGAAAATTACATTTGGTGTATGGAGGAGGTAACCGAGGGTTATCAAAAATGGTCTCAGAAGAAGCTTTTATCAGAGGAAGTCAAGTGTTAGGCATCATCCCAAGAGTCCTAAAACCATTGGGCAGTTCGTCTGACTCATCAACTGGAGAAGAGTTAGTCGTCTCAGGTATGCAAGAAAGAATAACCGAAATGCTTAATCATGCTGATGCTTTTATTTTCCTTCCAGGAGATCTTGCAACACTAGAGGCACTTATCACACTAGCATCTTGGGCCCATCTGCACATTCACCAGAAACCCATCGGTTTGTTAAATGTCAATAACTTTTATGATGGCTTTATCGCATTTCTTAACCATGCAATAAAAAACTACTTCATTCCTTCCCATGCGAAAAAACTTTTTATTTGTGCTCACACTGCTAATGAGCTACTTGATATGTTACAAGCTTATAAACCGGAGCCAGACCCCTGGACCTTTGTGTTGGAGCGACCAAATAATGATGGTAACAGTAGCCGCAGTAAGAAGTACAAATTAGATTTAACTCTCCGCCTGTAAATATTTTCTTCTGTGTTGCACCACCCAGGTGATGTCTTCTAAACTCTACTTCTTTCCTTTAAAACATTGAGGACAATGTTTCGTTCTGGTTGGGGGGAGGGATGGTCGACAATTGTGGAATCTTGGTTAAGTTTTTACTGATTTTTTGTTGTAGAAACTAACTGTTTCTAACGTTTTGTGTTGAAGATGACTGAATATGGAGTGTAGTTACTCTAGAAACGTATCTTCATCGTTTTTTTTTTTAAAAAAAAACCGTTTTCTTCCTCTTTCTCCTTTATAAATATATAGTTTCAAATTTTTGAGTCGAAGATGGCTGAATATGGAGTGTAGTGCCTCTAGAAACGCATCTTCTTAGTTTAAAAAAAAAATTCTTTTTTCTAATTAATTTTTCTACATCATTTTCACATTTCTGCATGCATATTTTCCTTTCATGTTTAGAATAGGTTGGGGGGTAGAATGTTGTTTAAAAAAAAATTGTGTTATTTGTTTTAACATTGGATGACATGGTTAATTTCAAAGTTTAATATTTGTATTATCTTTGGTCTTAAGTGATGTTACGCTATGTTTGCTACTTTACATGTTGATGTCGGAGACAAATATGAGTTGCTTGAAGGAATGAACATGTCATAAATAAGTGCCAAGTGAGTTGTTGAGCCTATCATTTTCTTGGAGAGTAACCCTTTTGCCTATTCTCTATACAGCTTAGCAGTTTATTATTTTATACACGATCTCTAGATTTCTTTTGAGTTAACCCTTAAAAAAAAATGGTAAAATTAAAAAAAAAAGAAAAAAAAAAGAAAAAAAAAGAAAAAGAAAAAAAAAGTGTGTTGCTACATTGGGAGGCCCATCTAACTAGTAGATATGGATAATTATTTAGAGCCCTAAAAGACGATGGAAATGCCATCTTTGATCCGTTTGAGCCTTTCTAGCCATCCCTTTTATTAAATATCCATAGTTACCCCTTTTGAGCCTTTAAAAAAAAAAAAAAAAACCTTTTCTTTGTCAACTTATCATCTTGACCCACTCCGATTTGGAGTATTACCCGATGTCTTATAAGTTTCATCACCTATTTATGTTTGAGAAAATGTAAATAATTATGTTGTTCAGTGAAGTTATGCCAAATAAAAGCTAAAAAAAAAAAAAATTTGTTTCAAAAGAATAAAAATAACAACAATATGTGAAATACACCTTGCAACTTCAAAAAAAAAAAAATCTCTGCATTTTTCTCAAACATACACTTTGTTTTCCTTATTTTCTTTCTTTGTTAGCCATATCCCTAGCCTACGTTACGTCCTAATAAAAGTCCTTCTTGATTTTAGGGAACTATAGTTTGAAGTAGAAGCTAGATATATGGGCTAAAAAGATGTAGTGATGCATAATAATAATAATAAAAAAAAGATAAATAAAGTGGGTTGACTAACATTTTATTTGACTTGAGATCGTATTATTTCTAAGCTGAGGGCATATTTATTTCATCTTGGTGAGAGCATGTGATATCATTTCTTTATTATTTTCTCTCTCAATTACCATTCATTGGAGTGACTATATTTATTGGGTTTTAATTTCTTTGTGAGACTGTCACTACTTCCAGTGAGATTTTGGGGTTTGACATGTCATTCTTGAAAGTAGCTATAACAAAGTCTACTAGGTTAATTCATGTGGATGGTTGATGTGGGTGTGATGTTGCTTTAGACTGGAGATAATGCTTATACTTTTATTTGATTGCTATCATTAATCTAATTGAATAACCATAAGTGTTTCTAAAAAAAAAAAAAAAATCATTTTGAATTTGAATTTTGTTTTCGCTTTATTTGCTAGGGACTAGCAATAAGCTGGTTAGGGGGTGTGTTGAGTCTTAGAAAATGCATATTTATAAAGGAAAAAACCATCATTTTACATTTCAAGTCTTACTAACAACTCTTACTTTTATGTATTTAACCTTCTTGTGATGTAATTACGCGTGTGTTATTTTAATTAAGTATTTTATGTATTTTAGGGGCATTATAGTCATTTCACAATAAAGGAGAGATCAGACGGCAAAACGGACATCACTTTTGCACTCAGGACGGTCGAAAATCTTAGGAGGAGCATAAAAGGAAAAATGGCACTATTCACATATACGGTACTATTCACGTATACGGTACTGTATATGTTACTGTTCACGGCACTGTTCACATAGACGGATCGATGATGTGGCATTGACCGATGATGTGGCATTGACTGATGAGGTGTCACGATCCTGTTGGACTAAAATTCTTATGTACTGTTGATGGTGGCGTGGCAGCATATCAGTGGACGAAAAATCTCGCGTACGGTGCATACATCACACAGGATTATTTTCAACCAAACCGCGTTACTGTTCATCCGGGTCAAACCGTGTTACTGTTCATCCACGTGGTCAAACTGTGGACTGTTGACTGATGACGTGGCGCAATCCTGAGCGTCCAAACTGTTTTTAATCCGATGGCCATGATTTACTCCATGTATCTATAAAAAGGGGGCCTTCCCCCCCTAATTTGATATCTCTGAATCCATTTTTGGGATCCATTTTCTGTAATTCCTTCCCCATCTTGTATTTTCTTTGTATTTTAATAAATTCTCATTTTGCCCCTAGTTCAATTATGAGTAGCTAATTTCCTTTCAAGCTTGGGTTGAAGGTGAAGTCTCAACATGTGTCATGGGCTTTATTTGGTAAATTTATTTTCTTTTCCCCTCTAGTTTTTGTGGATGATTTGACTTATCGTCGACAAATAATACTGATCTTGTCTAGATACCGCCTTGGTTACATCGGCTCTCTAGTATAAGGTTATTATTATTTGGCACGATAAGCCCTTAGCACCATATTGATTAGAGCGTGGTTCATGAGGTGTGGATTCTCCCCTCATGATTTAATTGGCATTAATAAGGATTATTTAGCCCATGATGCATGTTGATACGGATCCAGATACCCAAGTACGTCATTTCAATAGAATTCTCTTCAATTTATTCTCGCCATTTCAATTTCAATTTCAGAATTTATTCTCGCTATTTTAATTTAAGTTTTAGCATATTCCAAATCATTTCCACCACAGATTCAATCAACCATTTGCAAAATTAATTCTATACACAATTAAAATCCACCTCCTCGTGGGATCGACACTCGTCACCATTGATCTATACTACAATAGATTCGTGCGCTTGCGAGTACATTAAAATTTGCACAACAAGTTTTTGGCGCCGTTGCCGGGGAGGTAAGTAGTTTTAATTCATAGAATTAATTTTTGTGAATAATTTCTTTTATTTGTTTTCTTGTATTTTTTTTATTATTAAAAAAAAAAGAAAAAAAAAGTAAATCTACATTTAAAGGTTAGTATTTCTTTTCTTTTTCTCTTCTTTAAAATTCTGTAATTTAATTTTCAATTTATTTTTTCTTTGTAATTTTTGTTTATTTTATTAATTTAATTTTTAGTTAATTTATTTCACGTATTTGTTTTTGTGTATATTTTATAGAAAGGTTTTAATAGCGCAATAAGGTTAGTATCGTAATTTCTCCCTCTTCTTTATTTTTATTTGTTTTGTTCCCATCTTTATTTTTATTTTATTTGTTTTGCATGCATGGTCGTAGGTCATTATTACCTAATCTTGAACCTATAGACCTTGAATTAGAAAAAACACTTCGCACACAAAAGCACATTAAAAATAAAGTTGGAATGGATTTACAAGCACCACAGGAGAGGCCATTTAAGGACTATTTTAGTCCCTTAGCTAATTTGAGCACATCATGCATAAGATACCCAACTGTAGCTGCTAGGAGTTTTGAACTAAAACCTAGTGTGCTAAATTGTCTCCCCACATTTTATGGCCTAGAAAATGAGGACCCATATAATCATTTGAATGATTTTCATGCCATTTGTCAAACATTTAAATATGAGAATTTTTCAGATGATGATGTTAAACTTAGATTATTCCCATTTTCTTTAAAGGATAGAGCTCGTTCATGGTTAAATACATTGCCTGCCAATAGCATTTCATCATGGGAACAAATGGTAACAAAATTTTTGAATAAATATTTCCCAGTTCATAAAACCAACGCTATTTGCAGGGAAATCTCAGAGTTTACTCAGAGAGAAGACGAGCAATTTTTCGAAACATGGGAGCGATTCAATGGGCTACTCTTGAAGTGTCCACATCATGGGTACGAGAAATGGCACCAATGCCAATACTTTTTGGAAGGATTATTGCCGAATGTGCAAGAATGGCTAATGGCAACAAGTGGAGGAGAGCTAATGTCAAAAAGTGCATAAGAGATTTGGGAATTCTTCCAGCGACAAGCAGATAATTCCCAACAACGGAGTCGATCACTCAGGAATACTAGAAGAATTAAAGGAGTAAATGAGGTTCACATTGGCGAGTCAAGTTTAGAAATCAAAGAAGTCAAGGAGATAATTGAAGGTCTCTCTCGACAAATAGCATCGTTATCAACTGCTAAATCAACAGAACCACATGACCATGACTCATACTCAGATCAAGCCAATGCCATAGGTGTAATGAGAAAGCCATCGAATTACAACCCATACTCCAACACATATAACCCTGGATGGAGAGACCACCCCAATTTTTCATGGTCTCAAGGATTCCAACAGAATGGACCAACAGCTCTAGCTCCACCAATGCAACAAATTCCTCAAAATCCTCAAGCCTCTCAGCCCCCATTCAGACCATACAATCAGAACCAGAACTACTCTCAACCCAGACCATGGGAGGATTCATTCCAGAATCTCAAGCATCTTACTCACTCCACATTGAGCAACAGAATCGCACAATTGATGGACTACGAAATGAGTTGAGAGCAGGCTTCAATTCACAAGCCTAATCAGTTTCAAGCCTCGAGAAGATGGTGGGACAACTTGCTTCTTCAGTTCAGACCTTGGCAATTGCTGTTGAGAAAAGGTAAATTTCCAAGTCAACCAGTGCCTAATCCTAAAGGAGTACATGAAGCAAGTACCAGTTCACCACAACAACATGGAGAGGTCAAAGCAGTCATGACATTGCGAAAAGGAAAAGAAGTCGACAAAATGTGGAGATGCCGGTGACAAAAGAAAATTAAATTGTACCTGTGAATGTTGAGGACTCACCACCGGAGGAAAAAGAAGAAACCAACCCACGAGAATACGTTCCGAAAGCTCCATTTCCTCAGAGGTTAGCGAAAGGAAAAAAGGGAAAATCCACAGGTGAGATTCTTGAGATCTTCAAACAGGTAAGTGTTAACATCCCATTGCTTGATGCTATTAAACAAGTTCCATCTTATGCCAAGTTTCTTAAAGACCTTTATACTAAAAAGAGAAATATGCATGTTCAAAAGAAGGCATTTTTAACAGAAAACATTAGTTCTATACTCCAACATAAAATTCTTTTAAAATGCAAAGACCCAGGCTCCCCCATTATCTCATGTAGCATAGGGAACCACACAATTGAGAATGCTTTGTTGGATTTAGGAGCTAGTGTAAATTTGTTGCCTTACTCTGTTTTCGTGAAACTTGGACATGGAGAATTACACCCAACTCCAGTGGTGTTACAACTTGCAGATCGGTCCACGAAAATACCTCGTGGTATTGTGGAGGACGTGCTTATCCAGGTAGACAAGTTTTATTTTCCTGTTGATTTCATTGTAATTGACACTCAACCAATACATGATTCAAGGAAGCACATCCCCATTATCCTAGGCCGACCTTTCTTGGCAACTGCGGATGCTCACATTCAATGCAGGACTGGAAATATGCAGTTGTCCTTCGGCAACATGACCATGGAGCTAAATATTTTCAACATTGCCAAACAACCTCACAGTGCAGATGATGGAATTGTTGATGTGGATTTAAGAGAAACAATAGTTGATAACACATTTATTTCAAACCTTAGTGATGATCCTTTACAAACATGTTTAACTCACTTTGGTTTGGATTTTGCTATTGACAGATCATTCGAAGAGGTCAACGCTCTACTTGACTCAGCACCATCCATGGACACTAATAAATGGAAGTCAAGAGTTAAACAACTAGCACCATTAGAGAAGAAACTCATCCCATCATCAGAATCATCACCGAAACTCGAGCTCAAACCATTGCCCAACACATTGGAATATGCATTTTTGGGAGAAGAAAGTACTCTACCGGTAATCATCTCATCATCCTTAAATGACGAACAAAAAGGTAAGTTGTTGGATGTTTTAAAAGAGCACAAAGGAGCATTAGGATGGACCATAGCAGACATAAAAGGTATAAATCCAGTAGACTGCATGCATTACATTCATCTTGATGAAAATGCTAAATCTACTAGGGAAATGCAACGTCGGTTAAATCCTAATATGAAAGAAGTTGTTAGAACTGAAGTCCTTAAGCTATTAGACGCAGGTATCATTTACCCAATTTCTGATAGTTCATGGGTCAATCCTGTACAAGTTGTCCCCAAAAAGTCAGGAGTCACAGTAGTTACGAATGCCGATAATGAATTGATACCCACTAGAGTGACTACAGGATGGCGTGTATGCATTGATTATAGAAAGTTGAATTCTGTCACACGTAAAGACCATTTTCCTTTACCATTTATCGATCAAATGCTTGATAGATTAGCAGGCCATGAATTTTATTGCTTTCTAGATGGCTACTCAGGATATAATCAGATTCCCATAGCACCAAAAGATCAAGAGAAAACTACTTTCACTTGCCCTTTTGGCACATTTGCATATAGGAGAATTCCATTTGGATTATGTAATGCACCTGCTACATTTTAAAATATGCATGTTGAGCATTTTTTCTGATATGGTTGAACGGTTCCTTGAAGTCTTTATGGATGACTTTTCTGTTTTTGGTAACTCGTTTGATCAATGTTTACATCATTTAACACTAGTTCTGCAGAGATGTATCGAGAAGAACTTAGTCTTAAATTGGGAGAAGTGTCATTTTATGGTAAAACAAGGTATTGTTCTCGGTCACATCATTTCGAGCAAAGGTATTGAGGTTGACAAAGCCAAGGTGGATCTCATTTCTAATCTTCCTCCACCTAAAACAGTCAGAGAAGTAAGATCTTTCCTTGGACATGCTGGTTTCTATAGACATTTCATTAAAGATTTTAGCAAAGTTTCTAGACCCTTATGCAATTTACTTGCTAAGGATGTACCTTTTATCTTTAATGATTCATGTCTCATGGCGTTTGAAAAATTAAAGCAGTTGTTGACATCATCACCCATCATTCAGGCCCCAAACTGAAGCTTACCATTTGAGCTCATGTGTGATGCATCTGATTATGCAATAGGAGCAGTATTAGGACAAAGAGTTGATCGAATTCCCCATGTTATTTACTATGCTAGTATGACATTCAATGATGCACAGTTGAACTATTCAACTACTGAAAAAGAAATGCTAGCAGTAGTGTTTGCATTGGAAAAATTTCGATCTTATCTCATTGGTTGTAAAATAATTATATTCACAGATCATGCTGCTCTTAAATATCTTCTCACAAAGAAAGATGCAAAAGCTAGACTAATTCGTTGGGTGTTACTTTTGCAGGAATTTGACTTGGAATTCAAAGATAAGAAAGGCACAGAAAATGTTGTGGCGGACCACCTCTCTCGTCTCCATTTTGACACAATTACAGAGCCATTAATATTGAATGAGTCATTTCCAGATGAACAATTAATGAGTGTGGAAGTATTACCTTGGTATGTTGATATAGTTAATTATCTTGTTACAGGTAAACTTCCAGAGCATTGGACCAAGCAAGACAAGACTAAATTCTTTGCAGAGATAAAGAATTTCTTTTGGGATGACCCATATTTGTTCAAGTATTGTGCAGACCAAATTGTTAGACGATGTGTCCCTGAAAATGAAATTCAGAATATTCTTTCATTCTGCCATGAACAAGCTTGTGGAGGCCATTTCAGTGCTAAGAAAACAACGACTAAAGTTTTACAATGTGGTTTCTATTGGCCAATTATATTTCGAGATGCTTACACTTTCTGTTCTTCATGTGATAGGTGTCAACGAATGGGGAGCATTACACGAAGGAACATGATGCCACTAAATCCAATTTTAGTGGTTGAGATTTTTGATGTATGGGGTATCGACTTCATGGGACCCTTTCCCCATTCTTTTGGCCATCAATACATATTGGTTGGTGTTGACTACGTATCGAAATGGGTGGAAGCAATTCCATGCAGAACCAATGATCACAAAGTGGTGACAGGATTTTTGAAAAGCAACATTGTTTCGCGCTTTGGATTCCCTCGAGCAATAATCAGTGATGGTGGTGCCCACTTTTGTAACAAAGCATTCAAAGCTCTTTTGACTAAGTATTCAATCACACACAAAGTGGCGACCCCGTATCATCCGCAAACCAGTGGCCAAGTTAAGATCTCAAATCGAGAAATAAAGCACATATTAGAAAAGACAGTGAGGCCAGACAGAAAAGATTGGTCATTAAGACTTGATGATGCATTATGGGCATATAGAACGGCTTTCAAGACCCCGATTGGGATGTCACCCTATAGGCTAGTGTATGGAAAAGCTTGCCACCTACCTGTGGAACTCGAGCATCGTGCATATTGGGCCATCAAGAAATTCAACTTTGACATGCAGCAAGCCAGCTCAGAAAGAAGATTACAACTGGCAGAACTTGAAGAAATTCGCAATGACGCATACGAAAATGCCAAGATTTACAAGCAACGAATGAAAGTCTTTCACGACAAGCAAATTATGAGAAAATTGTTCACTCCAGGTCAGAAAGTGCTTTTATTCAATTCTCGCTTGCACCTATTCCCAGGTAAGTTACGCTCTCGATGGTCTGGTCCCTTTATTGTTCATACTGTTTTTCCACATGGGGCAATTGAAATTAAAGACCCAAAGAACGGTGTCACATTTAAAGTTAATGGTCAAAGATTAAAGCCATATCTAGAATACCAACCACATGGAGAAGACACCGAAATAAATTTGAGTGACCCACCAGATTTGAATTGATTTTTTTTTTCTTTTCGTTGATTTGATTTTGTTTTCTTTCTTTATATTCTTTTGCTAATTGAAATTATTTTTGCATAAGTGTGTTTGTTTAACTATTAAGTTTTCTCTTATCATTTTTAATCATGAGTACCTTACTTAGACCGTTCCTCCTGAACATTCTTAAACTACTTCAATGTGTCAAAACTCATCTCAAAAGGCAAATTCAATTTTGTAAAACACATCGTATTTGGGCTCTACAACCACCAGAGTTAGTAGCCTATGTTGAGGGTTTAGAACGCCAACTCAGAGACATTGAGAGAAGTGTTTACGACATCCAATTGGAGCTTGAGTTAAATTCAATAAGAGGAAAATTTTAATTTTCTTTGTGTATTTTAATTTGTTTTTATGTTTGTGTGCTTTAGTTTGTTACCCCGGTGAAGTGGCGGATAACGGTACTCCGTGACAATCAAGTCGGTTACTTTAGTTTCCCATAATAACTGACATTCTGAGGCGAAAGTATGGACAGAAACGAGATTCTAGCGAAGCTTCACAAGCGATTCCCTTCACTTCCTCAGAATGCCCTCCTTACGATCTATAAAGCTCGGTCCGAACGCATGCGATCACTCATGAGGAATAACATACCTACTGACATCCGTTGGTTAATCGAGGCGAAAGTACGATTGGCAGGTGAGTTACCTCCAAAATTTATTGCATACATGCCTGGTTGTGGTAAAGGAAATTATGCAAGAAAACGACGAGCTCGAAGAATTTCTGTTGCTTGTCATAAGTGTGCCAGAATGAGTTGCGATAGAAACCCATGTTCTTTAGGAATGGTGTCTGATAACAGGGAAGATAAGATTCAATTCATTAGGGATGGCTTGAATAAGGAGTCATTGGATGATATCCTTTTGTCTCTTGAAACGCATCCTAGTGGATATGTGCAAGGAGCGATTCTCCAGTTATGGCCATTATTCCAGAAAGAGCATGCACGATATAGTCTCGGGAATCTGACTATAAACGACCATGTTTGTCAGTTTATAAGAAAACTGGATGGGAAGCCTATCCTCGACCCTTAGAGGGCGTTCAAGCCGTTTCTGGACGTAAAACCAGAGGAAGATGTGAGCCACAGTCGCAACTACGTGTAAATATCCTTTTACTTTACTGTTATTTTATTTCATTTCACTGTTGTTTTATTGTTTGCATTATTGTCTTTAATAATTTTGTTACTGTTTGCTTTTTCCTTTTTACTGTTTCCTTTTTGACTCATGAGCCACGTGCTTAACGCGTTATTTGACACTGACATGCCACCCCATACACAGTTGTGACCAATGTCACCAAGATTCTTAAATATGACTTTTTGTTAAGCACTCACAAATTATTTTTGAGAAATATTCCAATGGCAACTACTCCCAATAGACAATTCAAGAACATTTGTGTGCTTTCTAGATTTACCTATGGCAAACATAAAGAGTTCGTGGAGGCAGCCATAGATCTTGGTCGAAGCATAGCAGCGAGAAAATTACATTTGGTGTATGGAGGAGGTAACCGAGGGTTATCAAAAATGGTCTCAGAAGAAGCTTTTATCAGAGGAAGTCAAGTGTTAGGCATCATCCCAAGAGTCCTAAAACCATTGGGCAGTTCGTCTGACTCATCAACTGGAGAAGAGTTAGTCGTCTCAGGTATGCAAGAAAGAATAACCGAAATGCTTAATCATGCTGATGCTTTTATTTTCCTTCCAGGAGATCTTGCAACACTAGAGGCACTTATCACACTAGCATCTTGGGCCCATCTGCACATTCACCAGAAACCCATCGGTTTGTTAAATGTCAATAACTTTTATGATGGCTTTATCGCATTTCTTAACCATGCAATAAAAAACTACTTCATTCCTTCCCATGCGAAAAAACTTTTTATTTGTGCTCACACTGCTAATGAGCTACTTGATATGTTACAAGCTTATAAACCGGAGCCAGA
Organism: Citrus x changshan-huyou; assembly: GCA_039657385.1. NCBI lineage: Eukaryota > Viridiplantae > Streptophyta > Magnoliopsida > Sapindales > Rutaceae > Citrus > Citrus x changshan-huyou. Next base: position 16,229,009 of record CM077554.1, on the reverse strand, counting down.
CCCCTGGACCTTTGTGTTGGAGCGACCAAATAATGATGGTAACAGTAGCCGCAGTAAGAAGTACAAATTAGATTTAACTCTCCGCCTGTAAATATTTTCTTCTGTGTTGCACCACCCAGGTGATGTCTTCTAAACTCTACTTCTTTCCTTTAAAACATTGAGGACAATGTTTCGTTCTGGTTGGGGGGAGGGATGGTCGACAATTGTGGAATCTTGGTTAAGTTTTTACTGATTTTTTGTTGTAGAAACTAACTGTTTCTAACGTTTTGTGTTGAAGATGACTGAATATGGAGTGTAGTTACTCTAGAAACGTATCTTCATCGTTTTTTTTTTTAAAAAAAAACCGTTTTCTTCCTCTTTCTCCTTTATAAATATATAGTTTCAAATTTTTGAGTCGAAGATGGCTGAATATGGAGTGTAGTGCCTCTAGAAACGCATCTTCTTAGTTTAAAAAAAAAAATCTTTTTTCTAATTAATTTTTCTACATCATTTTCACATTTCTGCATGCATATTTTCCTTTCATGTTTAGAATAGGTTGGGGGGTAGAATGTTGTTTAAAAAAAAAATTGTGTTATTTGTTTTAACATTGGATGACATGGTTAATTTCAAAGTTTAATATTTGTATTATCTTTGGTCTTAAGTGATGTTACGCTATGTTTGCTACTTTACATGTTGATGTCGGAGACAAATATGAGTTGCTTGAAGGAATGAACATGTCATAAATAAGTGCCAAGTGAGTTGTTGAGCCTATCATTTTCTTGGAGAGTAACCCTTTTGCCTATTCTCTATACAGCTTAGCAGTTTATTATTTTATACACGATCTCTAGATTTCTTTTGAGTTAACCTTAAAAAAAAATGGTAAAATTAAAAAAAAAGAAAAAAAAAGAAAAAAAAAAAGAAAAAGAAAAAAAAAGTGTGTTGCTACATTGGGAGGCCCATCTAACTAGTAGATATGGATAATTATTTAGAGCCCTAAAAGACGATGGAAAGGCCATCTTTGATCCGTTTGAGCCTTTCTAGCCATCCCTTTTATTAAATATCCATAGTTACCCCTTTTGAGCCTTTAAAAAAAAAAAAAAAAACCTTTTCTTTGTCAACTTATCATCTTGACCCACTCCGATTTGGAGTATTACCCGATGTCTTATAAGTTTCATCACTTATTTATGTTTGAGAAAATGTAAATAATTATGTTGTTCAGTGAAGTTATGCCAAATAAAAGCTAAAAAAAAAAAAAAATTTGTTTCAAAAGAATAAAAATAACAACAATATGTGAAATACACCTTGCAACTTCAAAAAAAAAAAAAAAATCTCTGCATTTTTCTCAAACATACACTTTGTTTTCCTTATTTTCTTTCTTTGTTAGCCATATCCCTAGCCTACGTTACGTCCTAATAAAAGTCCTTCTTGATTTTAGGGAACTATAGTTTGAAGTAGAAGCTAGTTATATGGGCTAAAAAGATGTAGTGATGCATAATAATAATAATAAAAAAAAGATAAATAAAGTGGGTTGACTAACATTTTATTTGACTTGAGATCGTATTATTTCTAAGCTGAGGGCATATTTATTTCATCTTGGTGAGAGCATGTGATATCATTTCTTTATTATTTTCTCTCTCAATTACCATTCATTGGAGTGACTATATTTATTGGGTTTTAATTTCTTTGTGAGACTGTCACTACTTCTAGTGAGATTTTGGGGTTTGACATGTCATTCTTGAAAGTAGCTATAACAAAGTCTACTAGGCTAATTCATGTGGATGGTTGATGTGGGTGTGATGTTGCTTTAGACTGGAGATAATGCTTATACTTTTATTTGATTGCTATCATTAATCTGATTGAATAACCATGAGTGTTTCTAAAAAAAAAAAAAAAAAATCATTTTGAATTTGAATTTTGTTTTCGCTTTATTTGCTAGGGACTAGCAATAAGCTGGTTAGGGGGTGTGTTGAGTGTTAGAAAATGCATATTTATAAAGGAAAAAACCATCATTTTACATTTCAAGTCTTACTAACAACTCTTACTTTTATGTATTTAACCTTCTTGTGATGTAATTACGTGTGTGTTATTTTAATTAAGTATTTTATGTATTTTAGGGGCATTATAGTCATTTCACAATAAAGGAGAGATCAGACGGCAAAACGGACATCACTTTTGAACTCAGGACGGTCGAAAATCTTAGGAGGAGCATAAAAGGAAAAATGGCACTATTCACATATACGGTACTATTCACGTATACGGTACTGTATATGTTACTGTTCACGGCACTGTTCACATAGACGGATCGATGATGTGGCATTGACCAATGATGTGGCATTGACTGATGAGGTGTCACGATCCTGTTGGACTAAAATTCTTATGTACTGTTGATGGTGGCGTGGCAGCATATCAGTGGACGAAAAATCTCGCGTACGGTGCATACATCACACAGGATTATTTTCAACCAAACCGCGTTACTGTTCATCCGGGTCAAACCGTGTTACTGTTCATCTGGGTCAAACCGTGTTACTGTTCATCCGCGTGGTCAAACCGTGGACTGTTGACTGATGACGTGGCGCAATCCTGAGCGTCCAAACTGTTTTTAATCCGATGGCCATAATTTACTCCATGTATCTATAAAAAGGGGGCCTTCCCCCCCTAATTTGATATCTCTGAATCCATTTTTGGGATCCATTTTCTGTAATTCCTTCTCCATCTTGTATTTTCTTTGTATTTTAATAAATTCCCATTTTGCCCCTAGTTCAATTATGAGTAGCTAATTTCCTTTCAAGCTTGGGTTGAAGGTGAAGTCTCAACATGTGTCATGGGCTTTATTTGGTAAATTTATTTTCTTTTCCCCTCTAGTTTTTGTGGATGATTTGACTTATCGTCGACAAATAATACTGATCTTGTCTAGATACCGCCTTGGTTACACCGGTTCTCTAGTATAAGGTTATTATTATTTGGCACGATAAGTCCTTAGCACCATATTGATTAGAGCGTGGTTCATGAGGTGTGGATTCCCCCCTCATGATTTAATTGGCATTAATAAGGATTATTTAGCCCATGATGCATGTTGATACGGATCCAGATACCCAAGTACGTCATTTCAATAGAATTCTCTTCAATTTATTCTCGCCATTTCAATTTCAATTTCAGAATTTATTCTCGCTATTTTAATTTAAGTTTTAGCATATTCCAAATCATTTCCACCACAGATTCAATTAACCATTTGCAAAATTAATTCTATACACAATTAAAATCCACCTCCTCGTGGGATCGACACTCGTCACCATTGATCTATACTACAATAGATTCGTGCGCTTGCGAGTACATTAAAATTTGCACAACACTTTTTATAGAGGATCATTGAGAACAGGACCTCTCGAATGATCATATCACATGGCACACCTTTTTTGAAAGTAAAGCACACCGACAAGGACTTTAACAAAAGTAAAGCACACCAACAAGGACTTTAACAAAAGACAAACGGGAGTCACATGGATAGTTGTATCAAAAGCTTGTTCATAAGTCGTTCTCATGGAGTGGATGGATAACGAGATGGTGACACGTCTCTTGTGTCTTTTTCATATTGTCGTTTGTGCCGACGGATTTGTCGTTGGTTGAGGTATGCCTCAGCTTGTTGGTATTTGTCTTCATCAGCTTCAGTCATGGGCTAAGATGTAGATGCAGCATGAGAGTCTGGAGTGGTGACAATATAATGGGGATTTTCAGTATGGAGAAGGGACTGAAAGTCTTCCCATGGGTCCTGAGCGTCTTGGAATAAGACATTGGTGTAGTCAGGACGTTGTTCCATGACAAGGATTCCCTGAGGACTTGAAGTTGAACCCAGAGTACAACCTTGTGTTTGGGAATAACTTCAAGGGTGTGTGATGGTCCAATAGAGGTGTGGTGAATGTTTATGGCTGGTGGAGGAACATTGTTAAGTTCCATGAGATAGGCTTTGAGAATAGAGGAAACCGATGTATCATGGATGAGGGTATAAGGATGAGGGTAAGTTCTCCATTCATATGCCATGTCCTGTGTCCAGTAGTCCCGTGTTTCTGGATGCTAGAAATAAGGCCATTCAAAGAGAGTCCATAGTAGGTCTGGGGAGAATTCCGGAGTGGTCAGGTGAGTCAGGACTGGTTTGATGGGAAAAACTAGCTTTGTAGCATACAAGGCGGTGAGACACCACATGTACCAAAGTTCATCTTCGCAGATGGACAGAGAGGAGAGAGTGAGGCCTGTGAGAAACAGGTGTTCCATGCAAAGATTAGGAAAACGGTCGGGTTTTTTGGTTTGAACATTAAAGAAGAACCTGTAAAGGAATTTCTTTGCAAAATCCTGCAGCTGGTAAGCCGATTGGAAAGAGATGTTCATGGGAAAGTTTTTCTGGGTGAGAGCTTTGAAAGGAAGTTGGCGATTCATAGCTATGACTGGAATGGTTTGGATTGAGGAAATGAGTGAGGGTTTATTTATAGCTGGACGTGTGAGGAAGTCTGGAATGAGGTTTTGGTTGCCTTTTATGTGTTGAACAGTGAAATCATATTTAGCAAACCAGGTTTTGAGGCTGAGTAATTGCTTATGAGGGAGCAATTTGTTCTTGAAGTCAAAGATGCGGGGAAAAGAAGAATTATCCATGTTGATAAGGAATTTGTGGCTGATGAGATGGAATTCAAATTTTTTAATTCCATACTTGACTGCCAAGATTTCTTTATAGATCACATGGTAGTTCTTTTCAGAGTCTTTGAATTGTTCGCTTGCATGTGCACAGAAATGACGCACGCCATTGATGTCTTCAAGGAGAATGGCACTCCAATAATCATCGTTGGCATCAGTCTGGAGGATGCGTTGTCCACTTGTGGGAATTCGGAGTGGAGGAGGTGATTGTGCTATCACCTTTAGCTGCTTGACAGCTTCTGTCTGAGCAGGGCCCTATGGGGGGCATTGTTTTTTGAGCATACGTGACAGCTAGCTGGTGTGAATTGCAACTTTTGGGATAAAATCACGGACATAATTAACAATCCCGAGGAATTGTTGTATTTGCTTTCTGTTGAGATGTGTGTCCGGAAACTTTAATAATTCGATTGCAATATGTGGACCAGGCTGATACTGGCCGTCTTTAATCACCATGCCAAGAAAGTCAATTGATTCCTTTCCTACGCTGCTTTTATTTTCGGAAAGCATGATGCCATGTGCCTGCACAATGTGAAAGAAATCTAAAAGGAGCTTCTGGTGGCTCTCATGGTAAGAACAAAACAACAAAATATCATCAATGTAGACCAATTCATGATGAAGAATAGGACTAAAGATTTTTGTCATGGCTTTTTGAAATAAGGAGGGAGCGACTTTAAGACCAAAAGGCATAACAGTCCATTGGTAATGGGCATCAGGGATGCAGAAGGCAGTTTTGTGATGGTCAACTGGTGAAATACTAAGTTGCCAAAAACCAGCTTTCAAATCGAACTTAGAGAAGATATGAGCCCCTTGAAGATGGACAAACAAGGTCTGGATTTTTGGAAGGGGAAACTTATCATCTTTAAGAAAAGAATTAAGTGGCTGGTAATCAATAACTAATCTTTTTTTTCCACGAACTAATTCAGATCGTTTTTCAACATAAAAGGCTTGACAAGCCCAATCTGAATTAGTAGACTCAATAAGACCTTGTTGGAGTAACTGAGAACATTCTTGCTTGGCAAGCAGGAGGTCTGAAGGAGACATACCCGGGTGTGATGCTTTTGTGGGGTTTATGTCTTCATTGAGTTTGAAGGGAAGGTGAATGAAGAATTGTTCATTTTTCCAAAGAGGTGAAGGATGATGGAACTGTGAATGGTTTTCTGGACATAACTCTAAGAGCTTTTGTGAGATATGACTGTATGGAGATGGTGTTTCTGAAAGGGCATACAGACGGAGAGTATTTGTATAGGGTAAGAACATTTGTTTGTAGCGAACTCCAGAACTGGTGAGGAAAAGGTTTTTAACCAAATGAAGAATGTCAAAACCTATGAGTAAATCTTTATCTGGAAGTTTGGAGGCTACAAGCTTTTTCCAAATTATACAATTCGGAAAGAATTGGATACCAACGGGTTTCTTGGTAATCAAAGTTGTTTCAAAAGTTTCACCATTAACTGCTCTGAAAAGTTTGGAATGGTGTTTCCAACAGTCTGATGGAAGAACAGAAGAATCAATCATATTGGTGTCTGCACCAGTGTCAATAAACCCGATAATAGGAACAAGTTTATTGTATTTAGAAGGAAGAATGGACATCTTGAGAGAAGGTCTAGGAATGGTGGAAACGTGGTTGACAGTTTGAACTGTAGAGATGACGGAAATATCTTCAGAATCAGAGGATTCTGCTATAAGGAAAGCAGTTTGGTCATCTTGAGCTGACTGTTCTGAAAAATTTGATTCGACATCCTCATTCTCAGATAACAGAGAAGAATGTTGAAGATGTTGGATAAGACGAACAACTTTGGTAGATTTATGGGGACAATTTCGGGCAAAGTGACCGCGTTTCTTGCAGACGAAACAACGGTTGGATTTTTTCTTTCGTTATTGAGAAACATCTTTCTTTTTGAAATACCGAAAAGGCTTTTTGGAGGAGGACTTTCGATGGAAGTGTTTCTGGAAATGTCATTTCTTTGTGGTTGGACAAACACATTTCTTTTCATCCTTACACTCGATTTTGAGATAAGGTTTTTTACAAGCTTCAGAGAAAGGTTTCTTGTCTTCCATGAGATCTTTGAATAATGCTTTTTGTTCACATATTTTATCAAGAGATAGCATGGCCATTTGGAAAATTTTTCCTAGAGAGATATCACTATGCTTAGATTAGTGGCTATGAGTTTTCTTTGAAGATCAGGTTGTAACTCAGAAGGAAGAGAGGCTATGAAGACATGTTTAAGAGATGGCTCATTGAACCTATTTAGCTTGTAGAATAGAATACTCATTCTTTTGTAATGAGCATCCAGAAGGTGTCTTTTGAGAGAACAACATTTCATCTGATGGTATTCTTTTCTGTCTGCTTCAGTGAAAGCATTTTTTTCACTGATGAATTGCTCATGAATAATATTGAGTGTTGTACCAATGAGAGATTCCATGAATTGGAGCTGTCTGTATTCTCCTAAGCTTTCTAGCCAATCTCGTAAAAAACCTGTGGAGCAGGCCATGAATTCACGAAGAACGGCTTGAGGCTGGGCATTAGGCTTGGTACCTTGGAGATCAATCCAAGCAGCAAATTCTTGAAGTCTAGCAGACCATTTGTGACGAGGAATGTCATCAAATGTAAACCAAGATGCTGAAGATGGTTTTGTTGAGTGTTCATGAACTGGTGGGGGCATAGGGTCTGTTTGGGATGCTTGATCAGAAGGATGATCTTCAACAATAGGTGTTGAAGTAGAAGCACTTGGATCTGCAGTTTCAGTGGCCATTAATATGCCTGTAATGTCAGCATATTCGGACTCAGAGTCAGTTGAGGTTTCATCTGTGTTTTCGGATGAGTTTGAAGAAGACGGGTTGGATTCATCGATTGTTTCTGGCTTAGAGGAGTCAGAAGATTGGTTCTGGACAGTATGATAATGATATTGTTTAGGCTCCTCAGGTTGCCCAGAGGCTATAACTGGAGATTGAATAAAAGGTTTGGATGTAACTCGGGTTTGTGTGTCTATCTGTTTTTCAAGTGGAGGAAAAGATTCCTCATAGGAGTGGCTTGAAAACATAAGGCAAGATCTGATTGGATGGACAGGAGGTTTGGGATCTGGCTTGAAAAGGTTTGCAAGAAGATGGTGGATAAGAAGATTTTTTCTTCTTCTTTTTCTTTCTCAGCATAACTTCCAATTCTTCATCAATATCCGTATCATCCAAGCAAGGACAATCCGGATTGTACATATGGGCTTCAGGAACATCTCATAAAAAATGACCATTGATTTTATCAGGATATATTGGATACCCTTCTGATGAAAAACCATGAATAGGAAGTTTCTTTTCTTGACCAGTTTGAACTGCTGTTATCATAGCAGTATAAGAAAGCTGTGGACTGTCTGAAATAAGCTTGGTGTCAGGAGTGTGAAAAGATAGTTTGACTTGACCATCTGGTCGTCTGTCAAATGTGGCTTCTGTGGTTTGTATTGGTTCCGAATTTTGGTGAAAGTGCTCATAGTTGGTTAGCCATTCAAGAGGCATGAGCTTGAGCAATTCTTGTTTCTGGATTTGTTTGGGGATTTGAATGATGGTTGGAATTGTGTCTGTGTCAGCTAATATCATCAAGGCATCAGAAGTAGTGTATGGTGTGGGAAGATCTAGTGCATGATTTTGTAATCGATACACTATTTGATGATGGAGGGTTGCAATCTTTGATGTGGGTGTTTGTTCTGCTCCTTGGAGCTGGATCTGGACCTTAAGAGTTATTGCAAGATTAGGGTCTTCAAGAGAGAGGTTGAAATTTGGGTAAAAGGTTAATAAGACACTGCCAGCATGGAGAGTTGTCAAAACGGTGCCGATAACAGCGTGTTGGTACTCCTTGAACCTGGTGTCTAGGAGAGCAATTCTAGCTGTAATATATAAGCCTTTTCGACCATGGAGAGTGAGAATTAATCGTACACCCCCAAGATGGAGGTGCGTGTAGCCTTCTCGTTTCCAGTTGGCGATGAGATCCGAGGGTATTTCCATAGTGACATATTGTTCACTCTGAGAGGCTTGTAAAGCACACTGATCTAGTCTAGATGACTAGATGTATTCTTTTGGGATTGGTCTTTTAGTGGAAATCAGAGTTCGGATACTTTTAGTGAAAGAAGTTTTCTGTTTGTAGAGATTGTAAGGACTCATGATAGGAAACTGAGACTCATTGATTTGAGCAGATTCTGGAATATAAGAATATTCAACAAGATTCTCAATTTTGGAGGTTATGTGTTTAGAGCATGATTTGGGAAGAGAGAGAGTAGAAGAAAGAGAAATATGAGATGAAGATGATGTAGAGGTTGAAGATGTGTTTGTTTCCATGGTTGAGGAATCTTCTTCTAGGAGATCAAATAAGATTATTCAAATTCTAATGATGTCACCACTCCAGACTCTCCTGCTGCATCTACATCTCAGCCCATGACTGAAGCTGATGAAGACAAATACCAACAAGCTGAGGCATACCTCGACCAACGACAAATCCGTCGGCACAAACGACAATATGAAAAAGACACAAGAGACGTGTCACCATCTCGTTATCCATCCACTCCATGATAACGACTTATGAACAAGCTTTTGATACAACTATCCATGTGACTCCCGTTTGTCTTTTGTTAAAGTCCTTGTCGGTGTGCTTTACTTTTGTTAAAGTCCTTGTTGGTGTGCTTTACTTTCAAAAAAGGTGTGCCATGTGATATGATCATTCGAGAGGTCCTGTTCTCAATGGTCCTCTATAAAAAGCACCTTTGGTCTCAGTTGTAAGGGGAGCCAATCTGAAAATAAAAGCTTAAGTTATCCACATTATGTTTCCCTAAAACATCTCTCTTTCTTCTAGGAATCAAAGAAATTATTTGAATTCAAAATGATACGCTCACCTCCAAATTTTCTAAACTGAGTATGCTCTGCACTTGCCTTAAGCCTTAGGATCCTGTGTATCAGAAAGGTCCTGTTTTTATCCTCCAAAACTGATTTTATAAAATGACGGTATTTTCTCACAACGTTCACCCTCTTTGAAGGCCCTGAGTGCCGAGTTTTCGGGTGGTATCGTGAAAAACTATTTTCAACTATGATTTCGGATTTGGTATAAATGGATAAGTGTATATAGGCTGGAAACGCGAACTTGCGGACTATTGGTCCAAAGTACAGTTTTAACTGTTGTAGTTCTGGTATAACAACGCCACGTACAACTACCTACTGAAAATCATCAACCAGAGGAATTCCAAGCTACAAGATAAGTGCATATGATTTCTAAAAGGATGAAAAAGGAACATAGTAGTTTCTTTTAAGCATTTGCTTGCGTGTGCTGGTTGTTTGAATCTCACTCACACAAGGGTGGGAAGGATTTTGGTTTAAACTTAAAAAATGAAAAGATATAAACTCAAAATTTTTCTTAACCAAACTTAAGATTTCAAATTCACTACTTATCATATGATTTGCTTCCATTATTGCAGAAGAAACTTTACATGGTTATAATTTATATAGGAACCTCATCTTTAAAATGTCTACGTGTGTGCGAAACCTATCACCAATATATATTACAGATTTATATGTGAAAATGTTTACCTTCATTTCAGTGTTTGTACACATTAAAACAAGAAAAAAACAATAACCAAATCTACTTGCTATAAACTGCATTAGCGGGGAGGTACAATACCAATTTTTAATACCCACAACAGGAGTTAAAATGCATAAGATTCCAAATAATCGAGATTTTGCTAATAATCATACAAAATAAAGGCTATCTTGGGAGGAAAAAAAATCATTTTCCATTTCTGTTTGTTAGGTCAACTACTAATCATAAATTCAAAATGCATAACTAATGCAAGTGAGTACATAGTAATGATACTTTAGACTGAAAAATTGTTATCCTACTCTTCTTTTTAAACCCACCTAGCTTCAAGGAAAAATTAAGCTTCCTTCTTATTGGATTCAGTGCTAATCATTTCAAAAAGTTCTCCACCTTCATTTCAAAAAACATTAACATCACCTTCTAGCCAACACAACAACAATTGGTGGTTCAAAAAGATATCAACTATTGGTGCAAATTTTGTCCCAACTTGTTAGAAGGATTGGTTTTCCTCTTTTTGGATCAAACCATGTTGAAATCTCGACGTGGGCCTGTCATTTTCAAGTTCTATTGTACTCCTCTAAATTTTCTCTTGGGATGCGCCCACCTCCTGGGATTTAACAAGGATGATACTGAGCGGTAATATTCTACAAATGTAATAAAGAAGTCAGAAGACTGGCTTTACTAGCATAAACCCTTTGACCACCAAATCATTCACCAGATTTTTACAGAGATAAAGCTTAGAGAGGGAAAGCCAATATTTCCCTAGGTGACTTTGATTTGAATTGAGTCATTATTTTGATGACAAATGTCATTGTGCTTGTGACAATTGGTGAAGCTTGTAATTCTTTTGTCCAGGATGGGTGACACTTGGCCATGCAATCATCTTCTCAAGTCAGAGGAGGAAGTGTATCCATCCTCTCCGTTTGGTTGAGGATATGACGTCCTAGAAGATTTGTACTAGGTAATTTGTCCTATGACAAATTTAGAAGATTTATCTTAGGTGATTTTGTCCTAGAAGATTTGTACTAGGTAATTTGTCCTATGAAAAATTTAGAAGATTTATCTTAGGTGATTTATCCTAAGAGATTTATAGGTTTATCCTAAGTGACTTATCCTAAGAGATTTGTTTCAAGTGGTTTGTCCGATGAAGTTCATCTTACGAGATTTTCCTAAAGATTTTTATCAATTAGGACTTGTACTTTGTTGGGACCATATTTATTTGGGCTTTAGTTAGAGCCGTTCTAATTTTGTTTCAACATCAACATCACCTCTTAACTAACAAAACAACATTGGTGATTCAAAAAAAAATATTATCACCTCTTAGCTGTTAAAAACAACTACTGGTGCTTCTTTAAGCAAATGTAAAACAATCCAATGTTTTATGGACCAACATAATTTCCCCATTGTAAAACTATATGATATGGGTGCCACTATAAAGTCCACGTCAGACTCCAAAATAAACAAATAAATAAATGTTTCGTAGAAGAAAGAAATAGTTTTAAATGGATGGGGAGAAAAGTAAACCAAAGAAGAGATACAATGATACAAACAAAAAGTGTTCGAAAATAGAGTCCAAATACAGACATCAAAAGAGAGACATCTAATAGTCTAAAGACGATAAGAGTTCCTCAATCTCTATTTGAAGGAGCTCATCTATTTCCTTCAAAGATTTTCCATTTCATTATTATGCAAACTACCAAAACAATAGCCATAAATCCAAAGATTATTCCAAAAAAGCATTTGCTCCAATTCTAGGCAATGTATTAATGACGATAAAATATGGCAACGCCCGCACCAACCCACAAATTCATTATTCAAGACACAAATTAAAAACCTAAATAAGCATTTGGATCGTGGAGCACCTACTCCCGAGAAGAGTAAGATAGTTGCCAAGCTCAACAATTTGAATGCTAAAAGTGGTATTCACTCATGCCCGTTCATAACGCTGTTTGAAAAATGTTCAAGTTCTATTCATGCATCCCAAAAGCAAATTACCATCTTAGCAAAAACCTGTTCTTCATCCTAACTTGCGGTTGTGAGAAATTATCAGACCCTTGCATGAAATTCTCTCGAAAAAGTCTTACGCAAGGAACATCCTCCATCATCTTACTCTCACTCCCACTTGCTCCAAGATTCCCTACCACTATATTAAAGGATTTTTACTTTGTTTTCTTTTCACTTGGTTCTGATCTCGAAGTCCTACTTGTGACTGTCACATTCTCTAATCTCTATCGCACTATCAACTTCTCTTTTCTACTAGTCTGAAATTCATCTTATTATTCTTATGAATCCACTTCTCTAATTTCTTCACAACCACTTTCCACTGCCAAAGGCAATCTGGCAACTACAAAATTTCCAAAAAGATAATACTTTGAAATCAAATAAAAAAAATTAATAAGATCGAATCCAAGCCATAATGGCCATCTTAATTACTCAATTATTTGATCAGAATTTCTTTAAATAACCCAAGGAAACCAATGCATTGGTGTGGCTGTAAATATGATGTGTCGTAAACTTGAGGATACTTGTTTCGACCCATGTAAAAGTGAAGTGATTATGGCCTAAAAGGTCAGGTAATTGTTTGGAGGTATATCCTATCAACATTCCACGTCTATGTTTAAGCATGACTTTTGTGCCAATTTTTGCCGATCATAACTCATTTGTCTTGCACCACTGGCAATTCGCAACAAATGAATACAACAATCCACAACATTCGCAAACCCCAGGGAAAGAAAAGCAAACAAAAGGGATAATACATTCAATTGACAAATCAATTTTGTCAAAGAAGAGTTTGAACTTTGGTTTTTAAAAAATGGGATTAGAAAGTTACAAACTAATACTCATTGTAGCCCTATCAGTAATACGATTTGATGTAAGCCCACTATAAAACAGATAAGCAAAGAGCATTCAGTATTGACTTAATAAGAAAAAGAAAATACCTCAACCATGATAACACCAGGCATAATTGGCCTCTCACAAAAATGGCCCGGAAAGAAATTATAATTAATAGTAACATTCTCAATAGCAATTCAAGAACTCTATCCACCAAAAGAAACGGGAATCTATACAAGTACATCAAAATCATAATTAATTGTTCTGTCATGAATGTGTTTAAATTTCAGTAAGCAAACTAATCTGTGCGGCAAAATGTCACAAATCTAGTTGATGTCCATCACTTTAGGAAATGCTGTGTACCCTGTAAAGAGACAAATTAAAGAAATGTTAACAAAAAAATAATTAACAACATACAAACAAATTATTAAATAAAAAAGATTTGAGAGATAAAAGGGAATCGGCAAAAGAAGCAGCAGCAGCCATTGTCTTTTGAGAGATTCAATTGAGAATGAATATGTTAGCTAATGGTAGTAGTGGAGATTTGTATCATAGAAGATGTAATAATAAAATTTAAGTCAAATTGGTGCTGGCGTTGGCCACATAAACAAGGCCTGGTGGTGGTAGGAGAGACTAATGCTTCAGTGTGTAAGATTTTTCAAATAATAATCCGCTGCTAGTATGGAGATTCCAATGCGAGTTTCCAAAATCATGGGTATTCTTTTATAATGATAATCTCTGTATTAGAAAATTCTTCATATAACTATAAAAAATTGTATTAGAAAAATCTTCATATAACTATAAAAAAATTACGATTTAATTTGAGTAATTATAAATAAGAATAAAATTTATATTATAATAAATTGTAACTTTTTAGATTATGTATTAACAAATTTATCTCCATATAATAGTAATTATTAAAGTTCCCAGACACAAATCTCACCAAGAAGCAAATTCAACAATTCCTCGGGATTGTTAATTATGTTCGAGATTTTATTCCTAAAGTTGCAATCCACACCAGCCAGCTGTCCCGCATGCTTAAAAAACATTGTCCTCCCTGAGGACCAGCACAGACTGAAGCTGTCAGGCAGCTGAAGGTGATGAACTGTTGTATTTGCTTCTTGGTGAGATTTGTGTCAGGGAACTTTAATAATTCAGTTGCAATATGCGGGCCAGGTTGGTAATGGCCATTTGTGCGCATTCTGCAAACAGATGCCAGTGATGATTACTAGAGTGTCATTCTCCTCGAAAGAATAGATGGCATGGACCACTTCTGTGCCTATGCAAGTGGACAATTCAAAGAACTACCATGTGATCTACAAAGAGATTTTGGCGGTAAAGTATGGAATCAAAAAGTTTGAATTTCATCTAATCAGCCACAAATTCCTTATCAACATGGACAATTCCTCTTTTCCTAGAATCTTTGATTTCAAGAACAAGTTGCTTCCTGACAAACAACTACTCAACCTCAAAACTTGGTTCTCCAAATATGACTTTACTGTCCAGCACATCAAAGGTAAACAGAACCTCATCCCAGACTTCCTTACACGTCCGGCTATAAATAAACCCTCACTCCTCTCTTCAACTCACATCATCCCAGTCATAGCCATGAATCGACAACTTCCTTTCAAAGCTCTCAACCAAAGATCTTTTCCTATGAACATTCCTTTTTCTTCAGCCTACCAAATCCAAGACTTTGCTAAGAAATTCCTTTACAGGTATTTCTTCAATGTCCACAGTAAGACTCCTGATCGTTTTCCTACACTCTGTATGGAAAACTTGTTTCTCACAGGTCTCACCTGTCCATCTCAGAAGATGAGTTATGGTATATGTGGTGTCTCACAACCTTGTATGCTACAAAACTGGTCTTCCCTGTTAAACCAGTCCTCCGCCACATCACCACTCCTGAATTTTCCTCTGACCTTCTATGGACACTCCTAGAATGGTATTCACCCCTCACATGGTGGCGTAAACAGCTCCAGAATCTGTGTACTTTTCACGGATTAAATAGGATGCCAGAACATGAAGCAAACATGTTCACCACAGTTTTCATTGTTCACCGGCCATATTTCCAACACCCTAAAACCAGAGACTTCTGGACTCAAGACATGGCTTACGAATGGAAAACTTATCCTCATCCTTACCCTCTTATCCATGACACATCAGTCACATCTGTTCTTCGAGCTTATCTCATGGAACTCAACAATGTCCAGCCACCTGCCACAAACATCCACCACACCTCTGTCGGACCATCACACAGCTTGGAAATAGTCCCAAAGACACAGACCTGTACTCCAGGTTCGAGTTCAAGTCCACATGGAATTCTTGTCATGGAACAACGTCCTGATTACACTAATGTCTTATTCCAAGACGCTCAGGATCCTTGGGAAGATTTTCAGTCTCTTCTCCATACTGAAAATACCCCGTACACCGTCACCAATCCAGACTCTCCTGCTTCTTCCACACCAAAAATGACTGATGCAGATGAAGAAAAATATCTGCAAGCTGAAGCATCCCTTGATTAGAGACAGATTCGTCGTGCCAAGCGCCAATATGAGAAAGAAACTGGTGATATGTCTCCATCACACTACCCATCCACTCCATGATTGCCGACACACATGGGAATCTTTAGCTTTTGCTTTATTAAAGTTTGCTTTAATAATTAGACAAGGGTCCTGTCTTGTCTAAAGTTTGCTTTTGCTTTTTCAAGTTTGGCGTGGTGTGCTTTCCTGCTTTATTGCTTTCATAATTATGTTTCTCCTTTTGTAAAAGAGAAGGGTCCCACCTTATCTCTTTCCTCCTCGAGATCTCTATATAATCTTATCCTCCTCTCAGAGCCAGTCCTCACTTCGCAGAGGTGGTATCATTAGAAATTCCAAATAATCTTTCTTAGATTTCCTAGAAGAATATCTTAAAACATGGAAACAACTTCAACTTCATCTTCGACTCCTTCTTCTTCCTCATCCCATATTTCTCTCTCCTCTACTTTGTCCCTTCCTAAATCTTGTTCAAAACACATCACCTCAAAAATCAAAAACTTGTTGAGTACTCCTATATTCTTGAATCTGCTCAAATAAATGAATCTCAATTTCCTGTCATGAGTCCCTACAACTTGTACAAACAAAAAACTTCTTTTACCCGAAGTATCCATACCTTGATCTCTACCAAGAGACCACTTCCAAAAGAATACATCCAGTCTTCTAGACTCGATCAGTGTGCTTTACAAGCATCTCAAAGTGAACAATATGTCACTTTAGAAATCCCTCCAGATCTTGTAGCAAACTGGAAACGCGAAGGGTATACGCATCTTCATCTTGGTGGTGTTAGATTAATTCTGACCCTCCATGGCAGAAAAGGCTTACCAGTCACAGCCAGAATTGCCCTCCTAGATATCAGGTTCAAACAGTAGCAACACGTTGTTATAGGAATCGTTTTGACAACTCTTCATGCTGGTAGTGTCCTATTAACCTTTTACCCAAACTTCAACCTCTCACTTGAGGATCCAAACTTACCTACAACCATTAAAGTCCAGATCCAGATCCAGCTCCAAGGAGCATAACAAACACCCACATCAAAATTGCAACCCTCCATCACCAAATAGTGTATCGATTACAGAATCATGCACTAGACCTACCTACACCCCATACCACATTAGATGCTCTGATAATCCTTGCCGATATAGACACAATTCCAACCATAATCCAAATTTCCAAACAGATCCAGAAACAAGAATTGCTCAAACTCATGCCTCTTGAATGGCTAACCAACTATGAGCACTTCCACCAAAACTCTGAACCAGTTCAAACAACGGAAGCCACGTTTGAAAGACGACAAAATGGACAGGTCAAATTGTCTTTTCAAACACCTGAAACCAAGCCTGTTTCAGACACTCCTCAGCTTTCCTATACTGCTATGATTACAGCAGTCCAATCTGGTCAGGAAAAGAACCTACCAATCCATGGTTTTTCATCTGAAGGGTACCCTGTTTACCCTGACAAAATCAATGGTCATTTTCTATGGGATGTTCCTGAAGCCCATATGTGCAATCCAGATTGTCCTTGTTTGGATGATATAGATATTGACGATGAACTAGAAACCATGCAGAGAAGAAAAAAGAAAAAGAACAAGTCTTCTTTTCCCAACACATCTTGCAAATCCTTCCCTCCACAACCTCCACCAGATCCCAAACCTCCTGATCAACAGATACAGTTGTGCCTAATGTTTTCAAGTCAAAGTCAATCTTATGAGGAATCATTTCCTCCACTTGAAAAACAAACAGACACACAAACCAGAGTCACTTCCAAACCTTATGTTCAATCCCTAGTTACTGCTTCTGGCCAACCTGAAGAGCCAAAACAATATGAAGCTGTTCTCAACTGGCAAACCAAAAACGCCAGTGCTCAGAATCAAACTCTTCACTAACTCGGAAAGAAAATTGACCGAGTCGCAAGTCAAGTCTCTCAGAGGAGGAAAGAGATATAGGATAAATTATTTTTTTTAAAGTTGCTTGGAACAATAATTTATTCTTCAGAGTTATTACCAAATTATTGTATAATATTTATTGGAATTGTATTGAGAGAAAAACATTAAGGAGAATATAAAAGTTTAGACTTTTAAGATAATTTTATATATTTCTAATTATATAAGATTATTGTAATGCATACTTTTTATTCCTATATCACTTGGATTAAAGATAGCTAAGGACCCAATTGGGATTACTTTTGAGAGGCACAAAAATCATTTTGAAAAGTTAAAAGTTGATTTTTGATGTTTGGTAAATGTTTTAAAAAATCATTTTTGGTAAAATCAGTCTATTTTACAGCTGATTTGAAAAGTAGGGAATGAGTAATTCTTCAAAATATAATTTTGAGAACAACCTTTATACCTAATACAATTCTATATATATCCTCTTATATATTCAAAAAACTCTAAAATCATTAACTTTAAACATCTTATTATTATTATTATTATTATTATTATTATTATTATTATTGATAACAAAATAAAAAATTAAGAATATAAAATATTTATTTTATTATCAGTCATGATATGTACACAATAAAAGAATATTGTTTATAAATATTTAAATAAATTTTATTTAACATTATGTCCAGTTTAGACATTTACATTCATACAATTGTTTAACAATAAGATTTACCAAACACATAGACTAGCTTTAAAACTCACAGTGCTTCTAAAAATAAGTTTTATCAAACATTCAACTAGTTTTTTTTATAGTTAATTATTTCTATCGTATAGCTAACAACAATTATTTTACAAGATTCAATATTACCAAACTAATCTTAAGCAAATCAATAATTTTTGTAACTACTTGTAGTTTTGAAAACTATTACTATTAGATGTGCTATAAAAATAGTCAATTATGAAAAGAAATAGTTAAATGTTTAATAAATTTTAAAAAAAATGCTGTAAATTTGTATTTAACAAATCTTACTATTAAATAATTGTCAAAATCTAAATGGCTGAAATGGACATAATATTATATAAAATTTATTTACACATTTACAAATATAATAATTGATAACCAAATAAATATTTTATTTGTTTGTTTGTTTTGTTATCTCAATATTACTGATAATAATATTAATCTTTAAATTTTAATTTTATTTTCGAATTAAATATAAATGATTTTGAATTTTTATAATAAATGCGAGGACATATAAGAAATTTTAATAAGTGTAAATTAATTCTCAAAATTAAATTTTAAAAAATTATTTAATTTTGTAAAATCACTTTTAACTTTCTAAATAATAATCACAAATAACCTTAAGTTATAATCGATTTATAATAATAAAAATAGTTGGTCCACTGTTATGATATGAAGACATTCTATTGCACATACTTTTGGGAAATTTACAAAAATAACCCAAACTTTTTTATAATTTTCACAATTGGCCCTTCAAAGTTTTTTCTATCATAATTGGCCAAACATAAGGTTTCTTCCCCAAATTACCCTTGTCCATCAAATCAAACGCAACTTTTCTTCTCCCTCTTTATCAAACCAAACGCAGCCTTGCACTCTTGAATCATCACCAACAAACGGCAACGACAAACGACGACGGTGAACGGTAAAAGTGCACTCTGATCAAATACAGCTGAATCCATCCGGATCCAACACCAATCCAGCACGATTCTAACAAAGTGAAATAGAGTCAACTTGATTTCGTATGACAAGAAAGTTTCAGTGCGATTGTATATTGGTACGACAAGCACCTATCGCAAAAATTTAGTAAGAGAATTTGGCACGACAGGCAGCTTATCGCACCAACTTCACGTTAAAAAAAATTTTTGGTGCGACAGGCGCGATGCCTCCCGGCACCAAGCCCACGCTGTTAGAATCATAGTCTTAGATCTGCATTATTTCCTTTTCCGTTAAGGACTAGTTATTAAGTTATTATGTTATTAGGAATTATTATTTTCGTAGGATCTCTTTGGCTTATGTAAGGAACTGTTGCTACTTTAATAAATAATAAGAATTGCTTCTAAAACTCTCGTTTCTCCTCTGGCCACTTCTTCTCATTATTCTTCTCATCAATTTGTCGCTTCTAAACTGCTATCTCAAAGCAGTAGCCTAACATTTGGTATTAGAGCAGTTTTTTTTCTTGGGCATAATGACTATTAAGGAATTGGAAGAAAGGGTGGAGCAATTATCTCATCAATTCAATGAGAAAGTTGAGGTTTTATCCCAACAGTCCAACGACCTCCAAGAATTAATCTTAAGTCTCCGCGATCAATTCATCCGGTTTCAAGAAGATAGAAACAACAACCAACCGTTACAAATCAATAATCAACAACCCGAACCTGCAGGACGTATTGGAGGAGCACTTGTGCAACCTCGCCATATACGGCTGGATTTCCTGGTTTTAAGCGGGGAAAATCCAACAAGCTGGATCTTTCACTGTGAACAGTATCAGCGATTGGCTGCCTTGCTTGAGACAGATGTGCTGTCACTTGCTATCGGACACCTAGTTGGAGATGCGGTACCTTGGTATCACTGGTTAGAGCAAACTATGGGTAATATGACTTGGGCACAATTCAAACGAGCTCTAGTTACTCAATTTGGAACATTCGAAGACGGTGATGCAGTCGGGTCCATTACCAAACTACGATAGACTGGGACTGTTATTGAATATCAATGACAATTTGAACGATTGGCTAATAGAACTCGGAATCTACCAGAATCATTCTTCATTAGTTGCTTCCGTTCGGGATTACGAGAGGATATTAAAATTGGAGTGCAGATGTTGAAACCTGCAAGTCTCCTACAAACTTTTGAGCTTGCAAGATTCCAAGAAGAATACGTGGCTGTTTCTAATCGAAGGATTCCACCTCGGCCTAGTATGAGCAGGCCATCGCCACCACTCCTTAATTCATCTCCCACAATAACCAAAACTGGGGGGTCATCACAACCCTCTTTATTAAGCCCACCCCCTCCGGGATTACCACCATTTCGACGTCTATCAGTTGCCGAACAAACTGAAAGACGAGCCAAAGGATTGTGTTTCAATTGTGATGAACAATTTAAGCCTGGGCATCGTTGTAAAGCTCCTCAACTTCTATTGCTGGATGCAGATATTGAAGATAAAGATGAACAAGCTGAGGCTTTAGAGGAATTACCAGAAACAATAGAAGTCTCTTTAAAGGCTCTCACTGGAGCAACCCCACAAAACACCATGCGACTGAAAGGGAATTTAAAAAAACATGGTGTCACTATATTAATAGACTCTAGTTCTACTCATAATTTTTTGAATTCATCCTTGGCTAAGCAATGTGGGTGCCCTGTCACTACTACAACTCAGTTTCAAGTTACTGTAGCTGATGGTGGAGTGATCAGCAGCTCGGGAAAATGTTCTCACGTCCCAGTGAATAGTCAAGGCTTCCAATTTCACTTGGATTTTTTCTTACTTCCAGTAAGTGGATGTGACATTGTGTTGGGTGCTGAGTGGTTACGTTCATTGGGTGCTATATTGTGGGACTTCTCAAAGCTAACTATGCACTTCACTTGGAAAGGCCAAACTGTTCAACTCACTAGATATGATTCCCTGCCACCGGCTTTGGGAAATCATGGTGAAATTAATTGGTTATTGCTTCAAGAAAAGCAAGGCATTTTTTTCCAGATTATGGCAATAACCACTTCAGTAATTGATATATCAGCACCTTCAATTATTACTAAAGTCCTAGAGACATATTCTGGCATCTTTGCGGAATGCACCGAACTTCCTCCTGAACGCTTAATTGATCACCGTATTCCATTATTTCCTGGAAGCTCTCCTGTCAATGTGCGACCTTATCGTTATCCTCATTTTCAGAAACAAGAAATTGACCGCTTGATTCGTGAGCTTTTGGATGCTGGGCTCATTCGGCATAGTGTTAGTCCTTATTCCTCTCTGGTTTTATTAGTTAAAAAGAAAGATGGGTCTTGGCGTATGTGTATCGATTATTGTGCTCTCAACAAGGTAACCATCAAAGATCGTTATCCGATTCCGGTTGTTGACGAACTATTAGATGAATTACATGGGGCATCCGTTTTCAGTAAGCTGGAACTTCGCTCGGGCTATCACCAGATTCAAGTTCATCCCTCCGATATAGCAAAAACAGCCTTCCGTACTCATGATGGCCACTACAAATTTCTTGTGATGCCTTTTGGCCTTTCAAATGCGCCAGCCACATTTCAGAACCCGATGAATGAGATTTTTCGGCCCTTCCTTGGAAAATTTGTTTTAGTTTTCTTTGATGATATCATTGTCTACATCACTTCTCTACAGGAGCATGCTCGACACCTCTCTGCTGTCCTTTAATGTTTGTAACAAAATCAACTTTATGTCAAGCTTACAAAATGTTGTTTTGCTCAGTCATCTGTTGAATATTTTGGTCATATTGTTTCTGCTACTGGAGTAGCTGTCAATCCTGAAAGGTTTAGTGCATGCTTGAATGGCCTAAACCTACCACTATCAAAATTTTACGAGGCTTCCTTGGCTTGATGGGATACTACCGTAAATTTGTTGCTGGGTATGGAAAAATTGCTGCTCCCTTAACTGACATGCTTAAACAAGATTCTTTTACTTGGAGTCCTACTGCTGAAGCAGCATTTGATCAGCTACGCCAAGCCATGGCTTCCACTCCAGTTTTAGCCTTGCCGAATTTCACCAAACCATTTTCTATAGAATGCGATGCTTTTGGGCAGGGAATCGGAGCAGTCCTCATGCAAGAGGGCCGTCCAATCGCTTATATTAGCAAAGCCTTATCTGGAAAAAAACTTAGCCATTTCCACATACAATAAAGAAATGCTTGCTATTGTCTTTGCCGTGCAAAAATGGCGTCCGTATCTTATGGGACAGCATTTCAAAATTATTACAGACCTTCGCAGCCTTAAGTATTTCCATGATCAGTGCATTTCCTCTTCGGAACAGCAGCTGTGGTTGTCTAAACTCTTAGGATTTGATTATGAAATTATTTATAGGAAGGGAGCTAAAAATTCAGTTGCGGATGCTTTGTCTCGTTGCTTCGAAGACTCACATTTCCATGCCATTTCTTCCCCAATATTTTCTCATCTTACCGACATCAAGCAAGAGTACGAAGCCGGCCCAGCTCTGTCACTTCTTATCGACCGTCTTCAGTCATCCCAATATGTTCTTAATCATTCCTATGATGGCTCCATTTTACGATACAAGGGTCGGATTGTTCTTCCTTCTTCTTCCGTTAAGTGCCAGCACATTTTACAAGAATTTCACGCCTCTCCAACTGGCGGTCATTCGGGATTCTTACGCACTTACAAAAGACTCAAAGCTAGTTTCTACTGGAAAGGGTTAAAAAGGGCTACTAAATTATTTGTTGCTGAATGTGATGTCTGTCAACGAAACAAGGCTGAAAATGTGCATCCTTCCGGGTTGCTTCAACCTTTGCCCATCCTTGATAAAATTTGGGAAGATATCTCCATGGATTTTATTGATGGTCTTCCACCTTCTAAAGGCAAAACATCTATTTTTGTTGTGGTAGATCATTTGTCCAAGTACGCTCATTTCAGTGCCTTATCCCATCCTTATACAGCCGCTCTTGTCGCTAAAATTTTTGTGCGGGATGTTGCTAAATTGCACGGAATGCCTCGCACCATTGTCAGCGACCGTGATCCTATCTTTCTTAGTCAATTTTGGGAGGAATTCTTTCAATTACAAGACAGTTCTTTATGCTGCAGCTCTGCTTATCATCCTCAAATGGATGGCCAAACCAAAGTCGTTAATTGCTCCTTGGAAGGATATTTGAGGTGTTTTGTTGGTCACCAACCTTCTACATGGACTAACTGGTTGCCTTGGACTGAATGGTGGTATAATACTACATTCCATTCTGCTATCCAACTGACTCCCTTTGAAGCAGTCTATGGTCGGCCCCCCCTCGAATCGAATCTTATTTGCCTGGCACAACTAATGTTCATGCTGTTGACTTGGCTCTCTGCGATAGGGATTTGATTTTACGTCTTCTTAAAGATAATTTGGAAGCTGCTCAGTCATGAATGAAGTTTTTTGCTAACAAAAAAGTACAGAACGAGTATTTGCTGAAGGGGATTGGGTGTATCTTCGTCTTCAATCTTATCGGCAGTCCACTTTGCATCCTAATGGTACTCATAAGTTATCTCCGCATTATTATGGTCCTTTCCGGATTCTTTCTCGCATTGTCATTGTGGCTTACAAATTGGATCTTCCAGCTACAAGCAAGGTTTATCCTGTTTTTCATGTTTCATGCTTAAAGAGGAAACTTGGGGTTCATACACCATCACAACAGCTTCCTGATTCTCCTTATGTTGTTGCTTGGGAATGGCAGCCCTTGGCCATTTTGGATCGTGGAATTTTCAAACGCAACAATCGCCCTGTTACTAAGCTCCTTGTTCAGTGGCAAGGTCAGTCTAAGGAAGAGGCTACTTGGGAGGAATGTTCTGAGTTCGCAGCCCGTTTTCCTTCTTTCCAGCTTGCGGACAAGCTGCCTTCTTAGGGGGAGGGGATGTTAGAATCCTAGTCTTAGACCTGCATTATTTCCTTTTCCGTTAAGGATTAGTTATTAAGTTATTATGTTATTAGGAATTATTATTTTCGTAGGATCTCTTTGGCTTATATAAGGAACTGTTGCTACTTTAATAAATAATAAGAATTGCTTCTAAAACTCTCGTTTCCCCTCTGACCACTTCTTCTCATTATTCGTCTCATCAATTCGTCGCTTCTAAACTGCTATCTCAAAGCAGTAGCCTAACACACGCCAACTTCAATCTTCACCCATGCACCACACCTACAACTTCACCCATGCCATCAATGTCACAAACACCTCAATCTTCACTCACCATCACCAACACAACAAGAAAACCACAACATAAAAGAAGAATAGAAAATAGAACATGCTTCAAAATCTAGGGTTTTTGAACTAACCTTTGATTTCAGATCTTAACCAAAATTTTGGTGATGTTGGCTGTCAAGGATGGACTTCGGTAAGTCGCCAGCAATGAGTGACCACCTTGAGAGAAAAATCGTTGGTTAGAGAGAGAGAGAGAGAGATGAAGCTTGGTGAGAATGGGAGGGGTATTTTTTTCACTTGAGAAGGTTTTTGACTAATGTTGACAGGAAAAAATTTAGAGGGTTAAATGTGAAAATTACAAAAAAATTTAGGTTATTTTTGTAAATTTCCCCATACTTTTTATGCACGTTTTCTAATTTACCCTCAGTTAAGATCAACCCACAACCGGCACTGCTGCCTCTTCACGTCATCCCCAATCTGCTGCTTTCACTGAATAAAGGTGTTTTCATAGCATCTATACACTATACCTGATTATAGGGTCTGGGCCTGGGGTTTACTATTATTAGAGTTATATGCTTAGGGTTTAAATATTAAGATTACTTGGTGAATTGCTGAGTGCTTATCAATCGACCATTCTCTTGTTTTGTTTGTTCCTGTAGGTCGATTCACGATGTCATCTTCGCTTTGTAGTCCACAATAGAGCAGATAGTTGCTTTGTTTATTTTGTAGGCAGAGGCTCACCTTTATATTTTTTTTTTCGAATTTAAT
Source organism: Citrus x changshan-huyou (assembly GCA_039657385.1). Taxonomy (NCBI): domain Eukaryota; kingdom Viridiplantae; phylum Streptophyta; class Magnoliopsida; order Sapindales; family Rutaceae; genus Citrus; species Citrus x changshan-huyou. The sequence goes on along the minus strand of CM077554.1, from coordinate 16,203,889 downwards.
GCTATGTTCTACGGAGATTCAATGACATTAGTTATCTGTGCAAGCCTGGAATCTCTCAAAAGGTGAATATCTCGATCCTATTACTTATTTATTTGTTTGTTTGATATAGCATCAGTTGTGGTTGTTTAAAATGTATATGATGTATTATCTCTTTTAGAATGAAACAAATTGTTTATCAGTTTGTACGCAAGGTAATAAAAACTCAGTTGATTCAATTACAAATTAAGAACTCATATCTCCTCAGGTTTCATGGTTTTTGTTTCATCTTTCTTTTATCGTTAGTATCAAGTAAGAAACACAAGTGCCAATTTTTTATGTGATTTGGAAATAATAAGTGCCCTTTGTGCAGGTCAACTAATAAGTGTCTCTTTAGTATTGTTCTATGGTCTTGTTCACCGTGAGAATGTGATCCCATCGCTGTGTAAAGCCTCTGCATTTGCCAAGTCTCTTCATTTCCAGCCAAGTTATAGGGCACTATCAATACCTGTTGGAAAATGGCTACATGTTAGATACATGAGAAATGCATCAGTTGGGGTCAAGGCAAATGGTGAGACTGTAAGGTTTTCACTCAATAAGCAATGTGATGGAAATAGGTTGCCGATGGAAGAAAAGAAGGGGACTAAAATAGTGAAGATGTCGAAGAAGGCCAAGAGGAACGAACTCAGGTTCTATCGTCTTAAGGCTAAAAAGAAGATTAATTCTCCAAATCCAGAAGTTTGGATCAAATACAAACTTGAGAAGGTTGCCACTTGGGCCTCAACATTACCCAATGTATATTAACATGATTTAGCTACTGCTGCTCCAGTATATCTTTGAATTATCATTTTCATTTTTTTGGTTGTTGTTTGGGGGTAGATTTTTGCGTCCGGCCTCTGAATAAATCATGAAAGTTTGTTTCTTGTGAAGGATAGCTTGTAATTTATTTCTTGAAACTGAAAGTACTTCAACATTTTTTTCACTCTTTCTTTTTTTGTATGTTGGAAAAAGAGGAACATATATTCTGATCTACTAATTAATTTATTCATTTAGATTTCTTTAGTTTGATTTATTTTTGTGTTAGTACACCATATAATTATTAGTTTTACCTTTTTCATTCTTCTATAAACTTTTTCAGGCAAAACGTAAGGAAGCATGGCTCATTGAGAATTTGACCAAATTCGAGCTTCCGAAAGCCCCGGCTGAAGCATATGATCCTGAAATTTTAACCGACGAAGAGAGGCACTACTTAAAACGTACCGATGAGAAAAAGAAGAATTATGTCCAAGTTGGAAGACGGGGAATATTTGGAGGTGTTGTTCTTAATATGCATCTTCATTGGAAGAAGCATGAAACTGTGAAGGTTGTTTCCAAACCTTGCGAGCCAGGGAAAATTCATGAGTATGCTGAAGTGCTTGCTCAACTGAGCAAAGGCATTGTGATTGACATCAATCCGAGCAATACTATAATATTTTATCGTGGAAAGAACTATGTGTAGCCAGAAGTTATTTCCCCTCCAGATACCTTATCTAAGGACAAGGTAAATTTCTTCTTTTTCTTGTGGATTTTTTATGTTTACTCGTCCTTTTTATCTATGGTCTTGGAGCTGTGAATTTTCATTTTTCTTCTAGATTATAGTTTGATTGTAATACCTTCGAAGGTTTAATTGTAAGACACCAATTTTTATACTAAACAGAGCTGCATCATTATAAGGATTCCTACTGGATAGCACAATTTTCCAGTCAAAGAAAGACGTGAAAAACGTTTGTGCTGATAAATCAATACTTGCAAAAACTTAGCTCCTGAACACAAAGATGCATACTTTCTTTCTTTTTTCTTTTTTTCCCCCTCCTCGTTGGGTTAGGTAGGGCATTCTTTTTGGCAGTTTGTCCTTTTTCGCTTATTCTTTTTTGTCTCTTGCCCCATTTGTCATGAAAATAAAATAGATGATTGAAAGATTCTTGTTTTATAACTTGCTTTATCAAATGAACATAGGCCTCGTTACTACTATGGAAATACCCTCACAGAGTGAACAATATGTCACTATGGAAATACCCTCAGATCTCGTCGCCAACTGGAAACGAGAAGGGTACACACACCTCCATCTTGGTGGTGTACGATTAATTCTCACTCTTCATGGTCGAAAAGGCTTACCTGTTACAGCTAGAATTGCTCTCCTAGACACCAGGTTCAAGGAGTACCAACACGCTGTTATAGGAACCGTTCTGACAACCCTTCATGCTGGCAGTGTCTTATTAACCTTTTACCCCAATTTCAACCTCTCTCTTGAGGATCCCAACCTTCCAACAACCCTTAAAGTCCAGATCCAGCTCCAAGGAGCAGAACAAACACCCACATCAAAGATTGCAACCCTCCATCATCAAATAGTGTATCGATTACAAAATCATGCACTAGATCTTCCCACACCATACACAACTTCTGATGCCTTGATGATATTGGCGGACACAGACACAATTCCAACCATCATTCAAATCCCCAAACAAATCCAGAAACAAGAATTGGTCAAGCTCATGCCTCTTGAATGGCTAACCAACTATGAACATTTTCACTAAAATTCTGAACCAGTACAAACCACAGAAGCTACGTTTGACAAACGACCAAATGGTCAAGTTAAACTATCTTTTCAAACTCCTGACACCAAGCCTATTTAAGACAGTTCACAGCTTTCTTATACTGCTATGATAACAGTAGTTCAAACTGGTCAAGAAAAGAAACTTCCTATTCATGGTTTTTCATCAGAAGGGTATCCAGTATATCCTGATAAAATCAATGGTCATTTTTTATGGGATGTTCCTGAAGCCCATATGTGCAATCCGGATTGTCCTTGCTTGGATGAGAGCCTGTTTTTTTTCAAAACGCAAAATGATTTTGGTATAATTCCTTTTGAAAAATTCGTTATTCTGATTTAAGTTTGCTTCATCTCCAGAGAACTTAAGAGCTTTATAATCATGGCATCTTCTTCACAAAATCCAGTTCAATTATCTTCATCCATGTCCCTTCCAAAAACTGTTACTAAGCATGCTACGTCTAAAATAGAGAGTCTTGTTGAGTATTCCTATATCCCAGATTCTGCCCAAGTAAATGAGTCTTCTCTTCCTCTTGTTAATCCTTACCAGTTGTATCAACGTCCTTCTCGTTTCACTCGTTCCATCCGTTCTCTTATTAGTACTTCCCGTTCTACTCCTAAAGAGTATATCCAGTCTTCGTCTCTTGATCAATGTTCCCTCCAATCTACTCCTGCTGAGCAGTATGTCACTTTAGAAATTTCCCCTGAGCTCATTTCCCACTGGAAACAGCAACGATACACTCACTTTCATCTCGGTGGTGTCCGCCTTATTCTCACCCTCCATGGGCGAAAATGTCTTCCTGTCACAGCCCGTATTGCACTCCTTGACACACGATTCAAACAATATGAGCAGGCTACCATTGGTACTGTCCTCACTACCCTACATGCTGGCAGTGTTGTTCTCACTGTCTATCCCAACTTTAATCTTTCCCTTGATGACCCCAATCTTTCCACTTTCTTAAAAATCCAAGTTCAGATTCAAGGAGCTGAACAAGTCTCCAGTGCAAAGATTGCTACCATCCATCATCAGTTGGTTTACAGACTTCAAAACCACTCTCTTATCCTTCCCACACCTCCAGATCTCAGTTCAGACACACTCATGACCCTTGCTGAATCTCCAGACATCCCTACCATTATCCAGATCCCACGACAGATCCCTCGTGCTGATCTTCTCAAGATCATGCCTCTCGAGTGGATAACCAACTATGAGCATTTCCATCAAAACACCACTCCTGTTCAAACCTCTGAACCCATGTATGAGAAATGACCTGATGGTTCTGTTCGCCTTCAGTTCAAACCTCCTCCTTCTGCCCCTACAGAACCTCCCTGATTATCCTTTACTTGCTCAATGGTCCAACCTGTTGACATCATTCCAGAAGTCCTTCCTTCTGGAAAAACATTACCCATTATGTCCTTCACCTCCCAAGGTACTCCTGTTTACCCAGACAAAATTGATGGCCATTTCTTATGGGATGTTCTCGGCTCTGGCCGATGTGATCCCGGCTGTCCATGTAATGATGATGAGGATAATTATTCCTCCAGACCGAAAAAGAAGAACATTATCTATCCTGCCTGCAAATTATACCTACCCGAAGATGATGATGATGAACCCGATTATCCACCTCCTTTGCCACTTTACAACAAAGGACTTCAGTGGATCCAGAAACATCAACCCAAATCATGCAAACCAGTCCGTTCCTCGGCTGGTCATCTGCCTACACCTCCTATGGTGCCCTGCATGATGTTCTCATCTGCGTCTGCCTCCGCCTCAGATTATAGTTCTGAGTACCCGCCTCTTGAGAAACGCTCAGACCAAAAGCACCAGGTCTGAAGCAAACCATTTGTCAACTCTCATATTTCCTCCAGTGGACATCTTGAAGAACCCAAGCCTTTTGAAGCAGTCCTTAACTGGCAAACTCAGAATGCCAGAGTCCAGAATGCTTCTCTTACTTCCTTACACTCTAAAGTTGATAAGATCGCTCACAGATCCTCTGCTGTTGAAACAAGGGTTACTTCCCTCTCAGACCAGTTGACCAATTTGTATAATAGTCTTCATGCTAAGGTTGCACAGCTTGACCGTAACCTTCAAGCCATGATTGCCCGCGGTGATAATTCTTATGAGTTCACTCGTAAAGAGCAAGAAATCAGACAGCTTCAAGCTGAAATTGCCAGAATTGATGCTGACAACCAACAACGTCAAGCAGTTCACACTGCTCCCCCATCCTATTTTCCCACAGAACCATATCACCCTCTCGGGTTCTTTTTCCCTACTACTCCAAGGGATTATACTCCTGAGAGAGTCTTTCCCATGACCTACCACTTGAACCCTCAACCTGCAAAACTTAAACCTCGACCTCCTCGACGCCCTGTTCCACCTCCTGCAGTGTCTATCCCTCCTCCAGTTCGTCCTATGTATTCAGACGCTATCCAAAAACCCCTTCAGATACATGAACCAGTATTTCCTGACCTTCCATCTACCTCAGCCTTACCTCCATTTACAGAATCTCCTTCTAAAGCCGAACAAAAGAAGCCTGCTGAGAATTACCTTATCACTGCACCAGAACTTGACCAGCTTAATAGCTCCTCAGACGAATCCAGTCCCTCTGACTCAGTCGAAACCTTTGATTCTATCACTAAGACTTCTTAGCCCAATGGTTTCAGTTCCGATGATTCCCAACAGCACTTGACTGATATCTCCCGTCTTCTTATGGCGGATCATGCTGAGTCTACCACTACTGATCCCCCTCCTCGGGAACCTGGCCAACCCTATGTTGACATTCCTTCCGATGTTGAAGGAGAAAATGAAGGAGACAACTCTAATCCTCCTCCAAGAGTTCGAACTAAAGTTGCCTCTGGCAATGGACCATGGTTTACCTTTGATGATCTTCCACCGGCTCGGTGGCGTGAACGTCTCCAAGAACTCTCTGCCTGGTTAGATTTACAGATGGTTAAACCTGATGCAGAACTCTCTGCAGTTCTTAAAGAATTTGTCTCCCGGTTTACTGGCTCTCTCCGTGATTGGTTTGACAGTCTCGGACAATACAAAAAATTACTGTACCTTCAGCACCCTACTGTCTCTGCTGCTCTCATGGACATTCATTCCCAGTTTCTTGGAGAACCTGCAGCTATCTTTGCCACTGCTCGTAAAGAATATCTCCAAATGAGATGTTGCTCGATGCAGAGATCTGACCTGCATTATCATTTCAAACGCATGTCTGCCCTGTTCCATAAAATTGGTGGTATCAATGACCACACCCTCAAGCATGTCTTCTTGTCCTCTTTGCCTGAAGAATTACAACCTGAAATCCGTCGCCAGATTGCTAATGCCCAGCTCGACATCAACAATCTTTCTCTTGGCCGTCTCTTCCAGCTGGCTTTAGTGTCTCTTGATTACCTCTGTGATCAGAAGAAATTCTTCCGAAACCTCATAACAGACAAAGAAGGTTTACGAACCTCCTGCAAGAAATCCTACTTGGAAATCAAGTGCAGAGACTCTAAGCATTGTACTTGTCCCTCCACGAAGAAACACCACAAAGTCAGATTTCACAAAAAATCTTCCAGAACTCCACAGTCACGCCCATTCCCTAGGCGTCCCAAAAAGATTCGGTACTTCAGAAGACGAGAACCTTCTGAGATCCTTGACAGACGAAGAAAAAAGAGCAGATGCTTCATTTGCAAAAAGCTCGGACATTTTGCTAAAGAATGCCCTAAGAACCCTAAGCGGTCTCAACGCTTAGTTCAACAGTTTCAGTCCTTACATCAGTTCTCTCCTGATACTGACCAAATTGAGTTTCTATACTCTGAACAAGAAAGTCCTGACCCGGATACAGTTTTTGCCCTTGGCACTTCTGATTCAGATTCAGATTCAGCTTCATCTACTGAACCAGAAGACTATTCCCCTATCTTCCACATCCGGTCGGTACCTTCATCCTCCACTCAATTGTCAGTTCAACCCATTCCTTCCGTCAAAATCCAAATCCTGTTATCCAAATACAGTCGGCCCATTCCTGCTATTGCCTTCATAGATACTGGCGCTCAGCACAGTATTTTAAACCCTGCTATTTTGCCGCCTGAAACCTGGATTTCAAATGAAAATCATTTCCGTGCTGCTAGTGGAAAATTGTTTTCTACAAAGCTCCGCACCAAGTCTAGATTGGAATTCAACTGTTCCCAAAGCTCACAGTTTGGACCCATGTTATTGGGTCTAGCCTCCCTGACAAAGATCTTCTTCTTGGGTTTGATATCCTATTCTAAGCCCAAAAGATTCAAGTCCTTCCTACTGGTCTCAGATTCCAGTCCATGTTCCAACCATACACAGACCAGCTCAAACTCTATCATTTGGCCCAGTCCCCTCCTGATTATCAGTCTATTTCGGCCCAGTTACTAAGGTTTTGTCCTTCAAATCATTTGGCCTTTGTCCATCCACATCCTCTGTGGAAAAATCCAGCCCATTTCGTTAAGCTTTCTTTTAAATTTAATGAAGACCTTAATCCTACCAAAGCAACCCATCCGGGTATGCCTCCTTCTGAGCTTCAGTTAGCCCAAACAGAATGTGCAGAGTTACTCGCCCAAGGCCTCATTGAGCCTACAACTTCTTCGTGGGCCTACCAAGCCTTTTATGTTAATAAACGTGCTGAAACGTTACGGGGTAAAAAGCATCTTGTCATTGATTATCAGCCTTTAAACCAGTTTTTACAGGATGATAAATTTCCTTTACCTCGGAAAAATTCCATTTTTACCTACCTCCAAAATGCCAGAATATTTTCTAAGTTTGACTTAAAGTCTGGGTTTTGGCAGCTGGGTATTGACCCTGCTGAACGTTATAAAACTGCATTCTGTATTCCAAATGCCCATTACCAATGGACCGTTCTTCCCTTTGGTCTCAAAACCGCACCATCCATTTTCCAAAAAGCCATGACCCAAATCTTCCAGCCCCTCCTTCACCATACCCTTGTTTATATTGACGATTTGCTTCTGTTTTCAGGTACTCCAGAAGAGCATCAAGTTTTACTCCAATAGTTCCATGATATCGTAGATCAATACGGTATTATGCTTTCCAAAAAAAAGAGTACAATTGCCACAGATACCGTAGAATATCTCGGTATGCAGATAAAGAATGGATTCTATCAGCCTGGACCCCACATTGCACAAGAATTACTCCACTTTCCAGATAAGGATTTCACAAAGAAACAAGTCCAACAGTTCCTTGGCATCATCAACTACATCCGCGATTTCCTGCCTCATGTGGACCAGCAGACAAGTATACTCTCTGCTTTACTAAAAAAGAATCCTATCTCTTGGGATTCCAGTCACACTACAGCTGTCCAGCAGCTAAAGCAGATAGCCCAGAATCCACCAAAACTCAAGATCATGACAGATGGCAAACGTATCCTACAGACCGATGCTTCAGACACATCATGGGGAGCCCTGTTGCTTGAACAGATCGACAAAAAGGAATATCTAATCGGACATGCTAGTGGACATTTTAGTCCAGCCCAGCAGCACTATCACACGATCTACAAGGAGATCCTTGCCGTAAAAAACAGCATCAAAAAGTTCGAATACCATCTCCTTGGCCATAGATTCCTGATCAGATTGGAGAATTCCTCTTTCCCTAAAGTCCTCCAGTTTAAAGGTAAAACGATTCCCAACAGCCAGTTACTTCGGTTGCAGGAATGGTTTTCCCGATATGAATTTGATGTTGAACATATAAAAGGACAAAAGAACCTCATTCCAGATTTCCTATCTCGTATTCAGACACCTGCCTCTCCAATCTTCTACACTTCCCCAGTCTTCCCGGTCTTCATGGCTACTAGATCTACTGCTACCTCTCTGCCTTCTAAGGCTCTCACCCAAAAGACCTTCCCAAGGCCTGTACAAACTTTTCCTTCCCTCTACCGCCTTCAGGAGTTTGCTAAACAATTTCTTTTCCGCTACTACATGAAAGCTTTCTTCCTTGAAGAAAACCCTCACAATCAGTTCCTCACTTTTCATCCCGAGAATCTCTTCCTCACCGAATTCTTCATCCCCTCTGTCAGGGATATCAGTGACGATGAACTCTGGTATTTCTGGTGCTTAACTGTACTCCATGCAACTCAGTTAATCATCCCCTTAGCCTACACAGTCAACACCCTCAATAATCCTTCCAAGGCTACTTCTCTGTTATGGACTCTGTTAGAGTGGTTCTCTCCTATTCCTCAATGGAGATCCCAACTCCAGCAGCTTAGTCACAACCATCATCTTTCCACCATCCCTTCTCATGAAGCTGAAAAATTCACATCCGTGTTCATAGTCCACCGACCATATTTCCGTCACCCAGAAACAGCCGCCTTTTTTGCTCAACCACAAATCAGCCACTACCACACAACCCCTCATCCCAGCACACTGGATCAAGACCCCATGTTCAAAAAGGCTCTCATGAATCATCTCCTGTCCTTAAATCGTGTTCCTCCACCACCACAAGACATCATCTCCAGTTCTATTGGACCTCGTCATGAAATGTTCATGGTACCTAATCCTTCTGGTTCTAGCAAAGGTATCATTATCAAAGAAGAACGTCCAAATACTCCTCCACAAATTTACTACCAGGATTCCCAGGATCCTGAGGATGACTTTTTACCGCTCAATCAACTCCTCCAGGAGTTTCAGACTCCACCCCAACAAGAACAAGGCCAGTCATCAAGAGTCATTTCACAATCTGAGCCCATCATCACTCATCTGCCATCCCAATGCAGATCTTTCTGCATTCCCGGGATTGTCCATGCAAAAGGATGTCCTCAGTATGATGGCCCTACTTATCTAGAACAGTGCACCTTGTTCTGTGAACCTCATGGAGCCAACTGTCACAAAAGCTGCGTCAACTACCGCAGATTTGAATCCAGCTCCAGCTCCGATGATTATGGGATGAATCTATCCTCTCCGTAATCTCCGCCGCATGTCTTGTCTATGCTTTTGGCTTTGTCATGTTATGCTTTTATGTCTTGTCTTTTTATGTAAAAGATAAAGTTAGGGGGTCATGTCCCTACTTTACTTTATTAAAGTAGCTTTTGCTTTTATGTCTTGTCTTTTTATGTAAAAGATAAAGTTAGGGGGTCCTATCCCTACTTTACTTTATTAAAGTTTGAATAGTTGTTTGCTTTATGAAAAGATGAGGGTCCTGTCTCACTTTTCTAAGTTTGGCTTTATCCCGTTGTAATCCCTATATAAGGGAGCCTCTTCTTAGTTCTTAACTAAGTTAGAGGTTAGCTTTAAAGCAATATATTGAGTGTTCTATTATCCATGTCTCTCTAAACTCCTCTTTCTTAAGTTCTATGGAGCTCTGAAATAGATAAGAAAAAGAATAAGGAAAATTTTAAAAAACGAATTTGTTCAAAACCAAGTTAGTATGCTCTACACTTGCCTTTGTATGAAGGATCCTGTGTATCAGAACACTTGAGACGGTCTTTAGCTGTTTTCTTATCTGGTTTGGTACCCGTTTTAAGCTAAGGAAAGCTGTTTTAGGGTTATATAACCTAGCAAAGAAAACTGGTAAGAGTCTCAAGAACTCGGAGAAAGAAAAAGAAGAAGAAAATATCTTCTTGCAAATCCTTTTCTCCACATCCTCCACCAGATCCCAAACCTCCTATCCATCCTATTAGATCATGCCTTATGTTTTCAAGTCATTCCTGTGAAGAATCATTTCCTCCACTTGAAAAACAGACAGACACACAAACCCGTGTTACCTCAAAACCTTTTGTTCAATCTCCAATTACAGCCTCTGGGCAACCTGAAGAACCAAAACAGTATGAAGCTGTTTTGAATTGGCAAACCAAAAATGCCAATGCTCAAAATCATACTCTTCAACAACTCGGTAAGAAAATTGACCGTGTTTCTACTCAAGTTTCCCAGACTGAAACTAAAGTTGATTCAATCAGCAGTCGTCTTGATTAGATGTATATACATCTCCAAGATCGAATCTCCGAACTTGACACCGATCTCTGATGAATGATCAACAACCACATTTGGGGTCCAGAGTTTAACAAAAAAGAAGCTGAGATCAGAAAACTCAAAGCTGAATTGTCCAGGATTGATGCTGAAAAGACTCGACCTTCCCTTTTTACTCAATCACAACCTACACCCGTATCTCCTCTGTTTTTTGAAACTTATTCACCTTTCTACACATCATCCCAGCCTCAACAACCTGTTTATACTCAGTTCTTTGGTTTCTCCTACCTTCAACCGACTCCTCAACCATCTTCACCCAAAAAGGAACGATCTAAAGTCAAAATCTCTGAACCACGTCCCAAGGCCACTTCCTCTTCCTCTACATCTACAATCCCTCCAGAAGAATCACCACAAGACCGTCCCGAGCCTCTTAAAAAAGATAAAGGCCCAATGGATCAGTATCATTATCATACTGTCCAGACCCAATCTTCAGATTCCTCCGACTCTTCTGAGCCTGAAACACACAATTCATGTTCGTCCTCCTCTTATGACTCATCAAATGCCTCCACTGACTCCGAGTCTGAATATGCTGACATTACAGGCATATTAATGGCCACTGAAACTGCAGATCCAAGTGCCTCTACTTCAACACCCATTGTTGATGACAATCCTTCTGACCAAGCATCTCAAACAGAACCCATACCACCACCAGTTCATGAACACTCAACAAAACCATCTTCAGCATCTTGGTTTACATTTGATGACATTCCCCGTCACAAATGGGCGGCTAGACTTCAAGAATTTGCTGCTTGGATTGATCTCCAAGGTACCAAGCCTAATGCTCAACCTCAAGCCGTTCTTCGTGAATTCATGGCCCGCTCCACGGGTTCTTTACGAGATTGGCTAGAAAGCTTAGGAGAATACAGACAGCTCCAATTCATGGAATCTCCGATTGGTACAGCACTCAATATTATTCATGAGCAATTCATCGGTGAAAAAACTGCTTCCACTGAAGCAGACAGAAAAGAATACCATCAGATGAAATGTTGTTCTCTTAAAAGACATCTTCTGGATGCTCATTACAAAAGAATGAGTATTCTATTCTACAAGCTAAATGGGTTCAATGAGCCATCTCTTAAACATGTCTTCATCGCCTCTCTTCCTGCTGAGTTACAACCTGACCTTCAAAGAAAACTCACAGCCACAAATCTGAGCATAGCTGATATCTCTCTGGGAAAGATTTTCCAAATGGCCATGCTATCTCTTGATAAAATCTGTGAACAAAAAGAATTCTTCAAAGATCTTATGGAAGACAAGAAACCCTTCTCTGAAGCTTGTAAAAAACCTTATCTCAAAATCGAGTGTAAGGATGAAAAGAAATGTGTTTGTCCAACCACAAAGAAACGACATTTCCGGAAACACTTCCATCGAAAGTCCTCCTCCAAAAAACCTTTTCGGTATTTCAAAAAGAAAGATGTTTCTCAGTACCGAAAGAAAAAATCCAACCATTGTTTCGTCTGTAAGAAACGCGGTCACTTTGCCCGAAATTGTCCCCATAAATCTGCCAAAGCTGTTCGTCTTATCCAACATCTTCAACATTCTTCTCTGTTATTTGAGAATGAGGATGTCGAATCAAATTTTTCAGAACAGTCAGCTCAAGATGACCAAACTGCTTTCCTTATAGTAGAATCCTCTGATTCTGAAGATATTTCCATCATCTCTACCGTTCAAACTGTCAACCATGTTTCCACCATTCCTAGACCTTCTCTTAAGATGTCCATCCTTCCTTCTAAATTCCATAAACCTGTTCCTGTTATCGGGTTTATTGACACTGGTGCAGATACCAGTATGATTGATCCTTCTGTTCTTCCATCAGACTGTTGGGAACCTCATTCCAAACTTTCAGAGCAGTTAATGGTGAAACTTTTGAAACTACCTTGATTACCAAAAAACCCATTGGTATTCAATTCTTTCCGAATTGCATAATTTGGAAAAAGATTGTAGCTTCCAAACTCCCCGATAAAGATTTGCTTATAGGTTTTGACATTCTTCATCTGGTTAAAAACATATTCCTCACCAGTTCTGGAGTTCGCTACAAACAAATGTTCTTACCTTATACAGATACCCTACGTCTGTATGCACTTTCTGAAACATCATCTCCATACAGTCAGATCTCACAAAAGTTCTTAGAGTTCTGTCCAGAAAACCATTCACAGTTCCATCATCCTTCGCCTCTTTGTAAAAATGAACAATTTTTTATTCACTTTCCTTTTAAACTCAACGAAGACATAAACCCCATCAAAGCCTCACACCCGGGTATGTCTCCTTAAGATCTCTTACTTGCTAAGCAAGAATGTTCTCAGTTACTCCAACAAGGTTGAGTCTACTGATTCAGATTGGGCTTGTCAAGCCTTTTATGTTGAAAAACGATCTGAATTAGTTCGTGGGAAAAAGAGATTAGTAATTGATTACCAGCCACTCAATTCTTTTCTTAAAGATGATAAATTTCCCCTTCCAAAAATCCAGACCCTGTTTGTCCATCTTCAAGGGGCTCGTATCTTCTCTAAGTTTGATTTAAAAGCTGGTTTTTGGCAACTTGGTATTTCACCAGTTGACCGTCACAAAACTGCCTTCTGCATCCCTAATGCCCATTATCAATGGACTGTTATGCCTTTTGGTTTTAAAGTCGCTCCCTCCTTATTTCAAAAAGCCATGACAAAAATCTTTAGTCCTATTCTTCATCATGTATTGGTCTACATTGATGATATTTTGTTGTTTTCCTCTGACCATGAGAGCCACCAGAAGCTCCTTTTGGATTTCTTTCACATTGTACAGGCACATGGCATCATGCTTTCTGAAAAGAAGAGCAGCATAGGAAAGGAATCAATTGACTTTCTTGGCATGATGATTAAAGACGGCCAGTATCAGCCTGGTCCACATATTGCAATCGAATTATTAAAGTTTTCGGACACACATCTCAATAGAAAGCAGATACAACAATTCCTCGGGATTGTTAATTATGTCCGTGATTTTATCCCAAAAGTTGCAATTCACACCAGCCAACTGTCACGCATGCTCAAAAAACAGTGCCTCCCATGGGGCCCTGCTTAGACAGAAGCTGTCAAGCAGCTCAAGGTGATAGCACATTCACCTCCTCCACTCCGAATTCCCACAAGTGGACAACGCATCCTCCAGATTGATGCCAGCGATGATTATTGGAGTGCCATTCTCCTTGAAGACATCAATGGCATGCGTCATTTCTGTGCACATGCAAGCGGACAATTCAAAGACTCTGAAAAGAACTACCATGTGATCTACAAAGAGATTTTGGCAGTCAAGTATGGAATTAAAAAATTTGAATTCCATCTCATCAGCCACAAATTCCTTATCAACAAGCAATTACTCAGCCTCAAAACCTGGTTTGCTAAGTATGACTTCACTGTTCAACACATAAAAGGCAACCAAAACCTCATTCCAGACTTCCTCACCCGTCCAGCTATAAATAAACCCGCACTCATTTCCTCAATTCAAACCATTCCAGTTATAGCCATGAATCGCCAACTTCCTTTCAAAGCTCTCAACCAAAGAAATTTCCCCATGAACATCTCTTTCCAATCGGCTTACCAATTGCAAGATTTTGCAAAAAAGTTCCTTTACCGATTTTTCTTTAATGTTCAGACCAAAAACCCTGACCGATTTCCTAATCTTTGCATGGAGCACCTGTTTCTCACAGGCCTCACTCTGTCCTCTCTGTCCATCTCTGAAGATGAGCTTTGGTATATGTGGTGTCTCACCACCTTGTATGCTACAAAGCTAGTTTTTCCCATCAAACCAGTCCTGACTCACCTTACCACTCCAGAGTTCTCACCAGACCTTCTATGGACTCTCTTTGAATGGTATTCTCCCCTCACTTGGTGGCGCAAGCAACTCCAACACTTGTGTACCTTTCATGGATTAGACAAAATGCCAGAACAAGAAGCTAACATGTGGACTACGGTCTTCATCGTCCACAGGCCTTATTTCCAGCATCCAGAAACACGGGACTACTGGACACAGGACATGGCATATGAATGGAGAACTTACCCTCATCCTTATACCCTCATCCATGATACATCGGTCACCTCTGTTCTCAAAGCCTATCTCATGGAACTTAACAATGTTCCTCCACCAGCCATAAACATTCACCACACCTCTATTGGACCATCACACACCCTTGAAGTTATTCCCAAAACACAAGGTTGTACTCCGGGTTCAAGTTCAAGTCCTCAGGGAATCCTTGTCATGGAACAACGTCCTGACTACACCAATGTCCTATTCCAAGATGCTCAGGATCCATGGGAAGACTTTCAGTCCCTTCTCCATACTGAAAATCCCCATTATACTGTCACCACTCCAGACTCTCCTGCTGCATCTACATCTCAGCCCATGACTGAAGCTGATGAAGACAAATACCAACAAGCTTAGGCATACCTCGACCAACGATAAATCCTTCGGCACAAACGACAATATGAAAAAGACACAAGAGACGTGTCACCGTCTCGTTATCCCTCCACTCCATGATAACACCTTATCTCTATCACACGTGCTTTTGATATCACAACCCATGTGTCTCCTATTTGTCTTTTGTTAAAGTCTTTGTCGATATGCTTTACTTTTGTTAAAGTCCTTATAGGTATGCTTTACCTTTTGTAAAAGTCCTGATCGGCGTGCTTTGCTTTCAAAAAAGGTGTGCCATGTGACATGATCATTCGAGAGGTCTTGTTCTCAATGATCCTCTATAAAAGGCACCTTTGGTCTCAGTTGTAAGGGGAGCCAATCTAAAATAAAAAATTCAGTTCTATACATTATGTTTCCCTAAACCTCTTTCTCTCTTCTAGGAATCGAAGAAATTATTTGAATTAATAATGATACGCTCACCTCAAGCTTTACTAAACTGAGTATGCTCTGCACTTGCCTTAAGCCTAAGGATCCTGTGCATCAGAAAGGTCCTGTTTTTATCCTCCAAAACTGATTTTTATAAAATGAAAATATTTTCTCGCAACGTTCACCCTCTTTGTAGGCCATGAGTGCCAAGTTTTCGGGTGGTAACGTGAAAAACCGTTTTCACATATGATTTTCGGATTTGGTATTAACTGGATAAGTGTATATCGGCTGGAAACCAGAACTTGCGGGCTACTAGCCCTAAGGACAGACTTCGTTCTGTCATAGATCTGGTGTAACAATGCCACGTACAACTACCCACTGGTATCAGAGCCACACTTCATGTTGAGGTGGTATCATTAGTAATTTGAATAATCTTATTTGATCTCCTAGAAGAAGATTCATCAACCATGGAAACAAACACATCTTCAACTTCTACATCATCTTCATCTCATATTTCTCTTTCTTCTACTCTCTCTCTTCCCAAATCATGCTCTAAACACATAACCTCCAAAATTGAGAATCTTGTTGAATATTCTTATATTCCAGAATCTGCTCAAATCAATGAGTCCCAGTTTCCCATCATGAGTCCTTACAATCTCTACAAACAGAAAACTTCTTTCACTAGAAGTATTCGGACCCTCATCTCCACTAAAAGACCACTCCCAAAAGAGTATATCCAGTCTTCTAGACTGGATCAGTGTGCTCTACAAGCCTCACAGAGTGATCAATTTGATAATGTATAGTGAACATGACTTTTAATAATTTTGACAAAGAAAATAAAGATATCATAGTTTTTCATCATACAAGTGTGAGATTAAATTAACTTAGCTTCCAAGTTACAATAGCTAGTATTTGCCAAATACTTTAGGGTGCGTATGGCACATTGTATTGTACTATATTGTATTGCATTATTTTAATGCTGATGCATTGCATTATGTTGTATTGTATTATCACTGTATTATAACAATCTGTACAATATTTGGTGCCACACCGTACTGTATTAATTTTTTTTGTGATTAATTTAAATTATATATTATATTATATTATTATATTTAAATTGTATTAATATTTATATTATTATTAATTTTAAATTAATATTATTCAAATTTATTCATATTCAAATATTTATTATTAGTTATAATAAATTATAAATTTTTTAATAAATTATGATGTAAAAATAAAAAATAAAAAAATTATATAATATTATATTATAAAGCGAAAGCAAAAAAAAAAAAAAATACCTTTAACCCATTCCCATGTTCTTCCAAATGTAGCACTAGCATTAATTTAATGTGAGCAGTATTTTAATACCCCATAATGCAATGCACCAAACATATCCTTAGTGAAGTTATAGCTATTCAACCTCAATACCAAATAGGGCCTTAATAGTGAAAGCAGTAGATTGGTAGAAAACTGTGATTTCTATTGGATATTTGTGTCTTCACATGAGGCGGGAACATATTTGGGTGTCTATTAAAGCCTACGTAGGTGAAGCCAATTTCTCTGTGGTTGTGCTCTAATTACAGAGGGAACGCCAAGAAAGAGCGGAGAGATAGAAACTATAGGAAAAGGTAAGAATTGAAAAGCTGAGATAATCATAGAAAACTAAGTGAGAAAGTCAATATGTATTGATCCATAATTATCAAGTCTACCTGTAAAAATCCAATCGTCCCCTGTATAATTTTAGATACTAATAGAAAATGAAAAGCAAATCATTAAATAATTCAAGTCAAATGTATTCTTTTAGTCATTAGTGTTTGGAATTTGAGAATACGAAGTTAATTCAAGTCCCAAAAATCTCAAGTCTTATTTCTTAAATAGTCCTAAATTGCATGCTATTTTCCTACATTGCTAGGCCAATAATTGGGCATCTATGAATGCATACAAGTTAGTTTAACTAGTAAAATCTTGTGAGCATGGTATAGTAGACATGGGAATCAGACCCCTACCCACATACTGGGGATGGGATTTAGTTACTAGACATAGGTGTTCATTTTTTTTTTTTGGGATAAAAAATTGGAAAATATATTAATAAAGAAGATGTAAAAACAAATAATCACTATTTGTGTTATACGGAGTATACTCAATCACCCCTATACAAGGTTAGAATTAGTTATAACTTTCTATTTCAAAACCCCATCCCAATTTAGGTGTATAAAGAAAAAGGATGAATCTTGAAAATCCTTAGAAACTGAAGCCCCCGGTGAAGTAAGAAAATGAACTCTATCTCGCATCCACACTTTTCTCCTTAAAAATGTGAACATTTCCTTCCTCCCATCTTACCCAAAACAGTGCTGCCCCCTGCACATTTACAAAGAATTTTAGCCTTTTTCACTCTACCAAAAGCTAAGGGATTCTCCATAATAAGGGAATCACAAGAACCCAGAATGACCCATAAAAAATTAGGGTGCGTTTGGTAACGTTTTTAGTTTGCTATTTTTTGTTTTGTGAAAAGAAAAATGGATAAAACTTGTTTGGTGGGCTCATTTTTTAGGAAAATGTTACAGTAACTAGAAATGAATCATTTCTGTTCTTTAAAGTTTGTGAAGAAAACTAGAAAACACCATATTGGCGTTCTCAAATTTTTGTTCTCTGCCAGTGGTCTGACAAATTTGATTTTGTATGATCATTGCAATAATTTTCATGGGTCTCACAATAAAGATGTCTTCTTTGCATTATTATAATATATAATAAGAATATAACAAATGTAATATTATTATTATAAATATAATTTATATACACAATCAAAAATACATTATTATTTTAAAAAATAAAAATAACTATTTTTGGGAATATTTATAATAAATTAAAAAGTAATATACAAAAAATATAATTTTCTTTCTAAATAAAATTTTTAATGACATAATATATTTTTATATTTATTATATTACATTATGATATTTATATAGACACTTTTGTATTTAAAAAATAAAAGACCATTTAAAAAAAATGACACTTTATGACAATAACTCATAAAAAAAATAATGCAACTATAAAAAATTCATTTAATAATAAGTAATTCTTTTTAAGACAAACAACCAAACATATTTTCATTGTTTTCATTTTCATATACTATTTTTAAAATAAGTTACCAAACACATTTTTGTTTTCAAAAATATCATGTCAAAAACACAATTTTCCTTCTCTAAAACAAATATAAAACAATACCAAATGCACCTTTAGCTTCTTTGCACAACTTATACCACAACTTTGAAGCCACGAAATGGTGAAGGAAAAGATGGTTTGAAGTTTCTGCACTTCTTTTACACATCGCACACCAAGAAGGAGAGAGACTAAAATTAGGAAACTTTCTTTGGAACACTTCTTCATAATTTAATTGTCCTTGTGCCAAGGCCCACAAGAAGACTTGAATTTTAGGGGTAATTCTAACCTTCCAAATCATTTTGAAGTCTAAAAACTCTATAGCGGGCCAACATATGACTTGCAAGTATACTGTCCAGAGACCTTGTCTTTGCCAACTGATATGCCTTTAACTAACCTGGTTTCAACAGCTCTAGTTATCAATCTGCTCAAACCATCAACTGCTAGGGTAAAAAGAAAGGGAGAGAGAGGATCTCCTTATCTAATTCCTCTAGATGCACCTAACTTTTGTTTAGGCCTTCCATTTATGAAGACTGAGAAGTTACTGATTGTAGGTGGCCCTTTATCCATTGCCTTCGCCCTTTTTCTTGAAAAACAAGATCAACAAATTCCAATCTATGTGATCGTACTCTTTCTCAAAATTAATTTTGATAACCATCCCCTCTTTTTTCTTCTTTCTGCAATCTTCTACAACTTCATTAGCAACCAAAACATCATTAAAAATCTGGTGCCCATTAACAAACGCTGACTGGGATGAAGATATAGTTTTGGATGGCACCTCCTTCAATCTCAAAGAGAGAACCTTAGCTATTATCTTGTATAGACTTGTCACCAGACTGGTAGGTCGAAAATCTGTGATCTTGATGGAATTTTTCTTCCTGGGGATTAGGCAGATGAAAGTAGCATTGGTGATTTTATTGATAACCCTTTGTCATAAAAGTCATCAAAACTTTCTTCACATCTTCTTTGATTGTATCCCAACAACTCTAAAAAAAAAGCCAAGGAAAAAACATCTGGACCTGGAGCCCTATCCGGGCAGCATTCAAACACTGCCTTCTTAATTTCATCTTCATCAAATCTTCCCCCCAACTAGCTTGCCTGCTCTTCTTTAATAGGTACCTAATTTAGCCCTTCAATAAGAGGCCTTGAAAATCCTCCATCTGAGTACGAAACAGAAAAATATATGATTATTTTAGCTTCTGTGCCAGTATCATCTTCAATAATGTTTCTTTCCCAAGATTCCAGCTTTTTAATGAGATTTTTGTTTTTTCTTCCATTTACAATGCTATGGAACATTCTAGTATTGTTGTCCCCTTCTTTAGCCCATAATCCCTTGGATTTCTGTCTCCACACGACTTCTTGAAATAACAATTCTTCCAAATTGATTTTGGCTTGACTTCTCTTACTATAAAGGAAAATGTTTATGAATCCTTCCTCTTCTAGTCTGTCAGTCTCTTGAGTTTTTCAATTTAGTCTTCTCCTCCCTTGAATTCCGAAAGACTTCTTTATTCCACCTTTTCAACCTACTCTTGATTCCACCTGACTTTCTCATGAATTTGTACCCATCGAATCCTTCAAACTGCTCTTTCCTCTTATCACTCCTCAATACTGCTTTTAAATTGATGATGATGCAGCCACATATTCTACAAATGCAAAGAAGACCTACTTAGTCTTTGATTAAATTTATAATGATTATTATTCCATGTGCTTTTCAAGAGCTATTGGATCAATTCAAAGTTACGGAAAAGGGAATATTGCTTTCAACGAGCAGTCTAGCATATTTTGAATGTAGGCAACCTAACATAATATGTTAAGAGAACTCCCCTCGAGAGTAGAGTAATGTTATGAATTCTAACAGTTAAGTTCTAATCGATGTGTGTCAAGAATCTATTATATATTGAATTTCATGACTAGAAAAATTCATATTCTATTGCTCAAGAGATGATTTCTACACTAATTGGGACCAAATTAAGAGTTGATCTTGAGGATCCTAAACACTACTGTGCAAGGTAATATATTGGGCATTAGTAAGTCAGTTGGAGCGAGTGAAAAATTCAACCCATTTAACCCATTTACAAACCATTGGATTTCTTTTCACAACACAAGCATTCTTGTCACCGGCAATTCAGACAACCATTCCATCCCTTTCTCTGCTCAATACCTTCCTTAAATTGTTCATAATCTTAACCTTTGATTATAAGTTGTTTCTTCTTAATTGTTCATAGCCTTAACCTCTGTTTAAACACATGTTTCTTAATAATTTCTTATTTTAACATGCTTTCATCTTTTGATAACCAGTTAGGACAATTTAATAATAATGTAACTTTAAAAAATAATTAAGGTTAGTTATGATGTAAAAACAATTAGATATTCCAACATTTAAGTCCCAATCTAGTCCCAACAAACATAACATTATCAAGTGGTTAAGTAATTTTATAAACTATGAATAGAAACCAATTGCGCTCTTCAATTCCTCCGTTTGATCTAGAGAAAGAACGTACAAATATTTCTTGAATATTGGGTCAAAATGAAGATTAATTTCTTGGCATAAAGTGACCCATTTTTTGTTTTAAGAAAAAGAAAGAAAATCAAATCTTGTATACCGAATCATTGCGCATTTCAATTTGAATTAGGGATTCCGCGTACAAATACAAGTGGGCCTTTAACTACATATACATCTCTTAAGTTTTGTGCTCCTACATAATATAATTAGAATTGCCAAGAAAAATTTGATTCTTTTTACAAACTTGATGTTGAGAAAGGTTTCCCATTACTTAGCCGGAAAGATATGTGGCCATGAAATAGGGATTAAGTGGAAGAGAATTGACTGGGTGGTAGAGTCGTGGAAACACCTGTTTCTTTGGGACAAATGCAGTCAGATTGAGCCTACAATTGATGAGGTCAAACATCTATATCAGCTAAAGAGTAGTCCCAAAGACACCAGTTGGTATTACTCAATGTCAAGTACCAAGACCAGGAAACCTATAACTGATCTTTCAACACGTGGTGAAGGGAATTGGAAGAAGAAATTCTTTTTCGCTAGAGGTCCCTGGGGTCAAGTGGCACAGATTGATGGGGGGAGCGTTCACGTCCCCTTCCGTTTCGTAGTTCCAAGTTGCCTACTCGCTTTAGATGTCTTGTACCCTAGTTGTTCTAATGATTGAATCATTTCTAACACAGTCTAATGAGAACCATCAAGGGAATACCATTAAAACTTCAAGTGATCCTTTGCACATTCATGGAGGCCCAATTACAAGAGCTAGAGCCAAAAAGATGCAAGCTGCTTTAAATGGATTAATTGAGAAAATATGGATTGAAAATACAATTCAAGATGCAAGACATCATGAATTGGGCTTGAAGAGAAGACAAGGCATTATGGGCATTATTCAAGTTATTGGGCAGCCAAATACACAATTTGTATCAAATGCAAAAAGGTCAAATTCGGAATAACAACTATATTGATTGAGCCAGAATTAATGTGCAAGTTATATATTGTTGGAAAGATAATTAAGTTAGCTTTCCAAAAAAGTTTACAGAGCTGGATTTGGAGTTCTCTAGAAGGAGTTGTGACCAATTCATTATAGCTTGTTCAGACTTGGTATTTTCAACGACTCCTTTGTTTTTCAACTTCATTTATTTGTTTTGTTTCAAGTTTGTCAATGTGTAAGGTAAGTCTACCATCAATGATGGTGGGCTAACATTAGGTTTGTTAATGATAGCATTAATTATAGTAGGCTAGCATTGAGTTTGTCAAAGATAGCATTAATTATAGTGGGTTGGTGAAGACTTTTGAAGCATCATTTGACAAACCTACTTGGAGGGTTGTTCCAATGTTTCCGTTTGTATTTTTAGGATCTTGGGTTTCTTTTAGCTTATTTAAACTTAGCAACCTTGAAAGATTATTCTTTCTTTGGTTCTTTTGAGAACTAGTGAACTTATCAAGAATTTGCATTCTTGTAGCGTTTCAAACTTAGACTTATCACTCACCTTCTCATCTATTTCTTGAGTGTGGCATCAATATAATTCTTTATACCTTTGGTTCATGTTTTCTTAAACATTGGGTCAAGGTTTTGTTTGTCTTAAATCTGTTTAGAACTTTCTTGAGAAGTTGAAACTACAAATTAAGTGTGGGTTTGAAAGTTTCATTGTGGGATTCGCATCATTTGGTATCAGAGCTAGTTTCTAATCAGGTTTGAATGTCTTATTTATTTTGATTATCAAAAAAAAAAAAAAAGAGAGAAAAAAACGTACAAAAAAAAATTACAAAAAGATTCAAGTATTTCTACTTTCATCAAATTGAATTTTAGTTATTCATTTTCCTTGACATTGTTTACACACAATATCAATTGTGTTGCTTTGCTTGCTTGCTTTCCTTTCTTCAATTTCCTTTTCATTCTTTGTGTCCTCTTAATTTATTTTCTTTGTTAGTGTGCTGAATTGTCATATTTGGTGTGCCACTTGGGTTTTTTCTTGATTTTGTTTATTTAGTTCAATAAAGAACTGAAAGAGAGAATTAAATGTGGTAAAAGGTAAAAGTTTGTTTGTGTGTTAAACACGAGAGTTAAGTGACATCAAATTGAGTGAAACATGTGAGGGAGTGCTGTGAGGTAACATTCTTTTCAGATCACAAATATGTCAAAAGATCAAGAAGCTATAGATCAATCAATCATGCTCAAAGCCATGCAACAACAATTTGAGCACATGAATCTGATGTTTAGAGAGATCTGTGACAAATTGGAGAGGCAAGACACTGTCATAGCCAATCTACAAAGGGGGCAACAACTAATAGCTCCTAATGTAAGAGGTAATCAAGGGCGTGCTGTCATGGGAGAAGAAGATGGCAATGACATGTGTGGAAGAGATAATAGAAGGGCAAGACAGATAGATCATGATTTGGGGAGTATCAAACTAAAAATTCCTTCTTTTCAAGGTAAAAGTGATCCGGAAGCTTATTTAGAGTGGGAAAAAAAGGTGGAGCCAGTATTTGATTGCCACAACTACTCTGAGGAGAAAAAGGTAAAACTAGCTGCTGTTGAATTTACTGATTATGCTATTATTTGGTGGGATCAACTTGTTTTGAGTAGGAGACGAAATCGTGAAAGGCCTATAAACACTTGGGAGGAGACAAGGTTCTAGAAGTGTGGAAGATTACCACAAGGAGATGGAAATAATCATGATTCAAGCCAACATCGAAGAAGAACGAGAGGCTACTATGGCAAGATTTTTACATGGTTTAAATCAAGATATTGCTAATGTGGTTGACTTGCAGCACTATGTTGAGTTGGAATACATGGTTCACATGGCCATGAAAGTGGAATGACAACTGAAAAAGAAAGGTTCCACTAGAACCAATTTGGGTTCATCTTCCTCATGGAAGTCAAAATGGAGCAAAGATGAAAAGGTTGTTTCAAAGCCTAAGATTGAGCCAATCAAGGATTATAAAGAGGGAGGCAACCAAAGCAAAGGTAAATCCGATTCCCAACACTCTAGAAATAGATATATTAAGTGTTTTAAATGTTTGGGGACAGGTCATATTGCATCTCAATGCCCAAATAAGAGAGTAATGATCTTGAGGGATGATGGTGATGTTGAAACCGAGAGTGAATCAGATGATGATCCTATGCCACCTTTGGAGGATGCTAATGATGGTGTAGAATATCCTGTTGATGGTAAATTGATGGTTGCTAGGCGTGCTCTCAACATGCAAGTAAAAGAGGATGCGGAGGTACAACGTGATAACATCTTTCATACTAGATGCCACATCAAAGATAAGGTATGTAGTATGATAATTGATGGTGGAAGTTGTACTAATGTAGCTAACAATAGTTTAGTTGAAAAATTAAATTTGAAAACTTTGAAACATCCGAGGCCATATAAGCTACAATGGCTGAATGATTGTGGGGAAGTTAAAGTAAGTAAACAAGTGCTGGTTTCATTCTCTATTGGGAGATACAAGGATGAGGTTCTATGTGATGTAGTACCCATGCATGCTGGACACAGTCTTTTGGGTCGACCTTGGCAATATGATAGGCGTCTGACACATGATGGTTACAGATATTCTTTTGTAATGAATAAAAGGCAAATCACTCTTGTACCATTAACACCTAGGCAAGTGTATGAGGATCAAATGTCAATACAAAAAGAGCGTGATACAAAAAAAGAAAATGAGAGTACAAAAGAAAGAGAGATTGAGAGAAAAGCAAGTGAGAAGATAGAAAAAAATATTGTTGAGAGAAAAGAGAGGCAGCAAGTGAACTTGTTTGTAAAAGAGAGCGAGGTTAAGAGGGCTTTCTTTTCAAAACATCCTATCATTGTACTTTTGTGCAAAGAGGCTTGTTTACACACTAATGAGCTTAACTTTTCTTTGCCTAGTGCTATTGTGACTCTTTTACAGGACTTTGATGATGTGTTTCCAAATGAAGTCCCTAACGGTTTGCCACCTATTAGGGGAATTGAGCATCAAATAGACTTCATCCCTGGAGCTACCATTCCTAATAGACCTGCATATAGAAGTAAACCCGAGAAGAGAAAAGAGCTTCAAAGGCAAGTTGAAGAACTCTTGGCAAAAGGATATGTGAGGGAGAGCATGAGTCCATGTGCGGTACCATTTTTACTAGTGCCCAAAAAGGATGGAACATGGAGGATGTGCGCTGACTGTCGTGCAATTAATAAAATCACTGTAAAGTATCGACATCCTATTCCTAGACTTGATGACAGGCTTGATGAATTCCATGGTTCTTATGTGTTTAGTAAAATTGATCTTAAAAGTGGATATAATCAAATTAGGATTAGAGAGGGAGATGAGTGGAAAACTGCCTTTAAAACAAAATATGGTTTATATGAGTGGTTAGTGATGCCATTTGGGTTATCTAATGCACCGAGCACTTTTATGAGGTTAATGAACCATGTTTTGCGTGCTTTTATTGGTAAATTCGATGATATTTTGATGATATTTTGATCTATAGCAAAGGCTTAGATGAACACATTGAACATTTGCAAAGTGTATTGACTATTTTAAGGAAGCAAAAGTTGTATGCTAATTTGAAGAAGTGTTCCTTTTGTACAAATCAGATTGTTTTTCTTGGTTATGTTGTAAGTGCTAAAGGAATTGAGGTTGATGAAGAGAAGGTAAAGGCTATTAAAGAGTGGCCTACACCTACAATTGTAAGTGAGGTAAGAAGTTTTCATGGTTTGGCTAGTTTTTATAGAAGATTTGTGAAAGATTTTAGCACCCTTGCTGCACCATTAACTGAAATTGTGAAGAAACATGTGGGATTTAAGTGGGGTAGTGAACAAGAAAGGGCATTTAATCTAATTAAGGAGAAATTGGTTTCTGCACCATTACTTGCTTTACCTGATTTTGCCAAAACTTTTAAAATTGAGTGTGATGCTTCAGATGTATTGGAGCTGTTTTGATGCAAGAAGGGCGTCCGATTGCTTATTTTAGTGAAAAATTGAGTGGAGCAGCCCTAAACTATCCTACCTATGATAAGGAGATGTATGCATTGGTGAGAGCATTGGAAACTTGGCAACATTATCTTCTACCTAAAGAGTTTGTTATACACACTGATCATGAGTCCTTGAAGCATTTGAAAGGGCAAGGTAAGTTACATAAGAGACATGCCAAATGGGTTGAATTTATTGAGCCATTTCCTTATGTGATCAAATATAAACAAGGTAAGGAGAATGTGGTGGCTGATGCAATATCTAGAAGGTATGCACTTATCTCTACATTAAATGCAAAGTTGTTAGGATTTGAGTACATTAAAGAATTATATGTTAATGATCCTAATTTTGCAAGGCTCTGATTTCTCAAAAGGTCATATAACCCAAAAACAGACTTCTCTAGTCTTTAAACAGGGTACCAAATCGTTTAAGAAATCACCATAAGTTTTCTGATGCACAAGATCTTTACTGGAAGGCAAGTGCAGAGCATACTTCCTTAAGTTTTCGAAATGAACAAATTTAATTCTTTAAATTTTTCTTTCTCTAGAACTTCATTTGCAGAGAGAGAAGGGAGAGTTTAGAAATTCGTAGCTTAGAAACACACGAGAGTTTATTTCGGGAAAACTTTTATATCTTACAAAGGAGGGGAGAATTCGTTATATAGGAGAATTCTCGGGAAGATAGGACAGGACCCTATCTTTTACAAAAGCAAAAGTAAAAGAGACATTATGGCAACTTTAATTATTACAAAGGACAAAGTGTGCTTTAATAATTAAAGCATGACTTTGACAAAAGCAAAAGCTTAAAGTAAAAGCAAGCCTTAATAATGATACAGGACAAAAACCATAAAGTAAAGCATAATTATTACAACAAGACAAACTACTTTATGGAGAGTGGAGATTCATGTAGTCGTCTTCGGATGAGCTTTCAGTTTCATCTGGGTCGGTGTCACGGTTGCTTTTTAGGAAAAAGGTTTTGGAGAGCTTTGGATGCTTACAATGGGGACCACGACAAGGTGGATAAGGGCAATCTCTTCGGTATCCGGGTTTGGAGAGTGATGGCTGGGATATAGGACTGGGCATCTGAGTGGCCTTGTCAGCTTTAGAGGGTTGTGATGAGGATCCTGGTTCATACATGGTAGGTTGTGGGAATTGTTGAAGATGCTGGCTTAGGGAAAGGAATTCGTCCCATGGGTCTTGTGAGTCCTAGTAAAGGAAGTCAGTGTAGTCTGGTTTTTCTTCCTTGATGATGATTCCTGTGGACTTTGGTTTGGATATGGCGGACGGAGTCGGGATCATTATGAGGTAATGTTGGGGGCCTAAGGAGGTGTGAAAGATATTTTTATGTGGTGGAGTTTGGTGGTTCAATTGACAAAGATAGTTATGCAGGGTGGATTGGATTTCATTGTCAACAACAGCTGGGTGAGGTGCAGTAAACCATTCATATACCTGGTATTGGGTCCAAAAGAGATTTGTGTCCGGATGTTGGAAGTAAGGCCTGTGAATAATAAATACTGTTGTGAACATTTGTGCTTTAGAGACAGACATACGTTCAAGATTGTAAATCGCGGACAATTGTTGTAGTTTCTTTCTCCACCATGGTATGGGGGAAAACCATTCAAGTAATGTCAAGGTGAAAAAGGTGGCTTGGTCGGGATTGAGGAGAGTTTCCAAAGTGGGGGCTATTGGTAGGATTAGCTTGGTGGCATAAAGAGCAGTTAGGCACCAGATGTACCATAACTCATCTTCCGTGATGTCTCTGGATGGATCAAGGTTTAAACCTGTAAAGAATAGATTTTCTGGGTGGAAGGTAGAAAATGGAAATGAGTCTGTTACAAGGTAGGCTTTCATGAAGAAGCGGAAACCAGCTTTCCTTGCAAACTCTTGGATGGCAAAGACAGAAGAAAAGGTTTTGTTGAAGGGAAAAGTTTTCTTGGTGAGAGCTGCTGGGGGTAGTGAGGTAGCCATGGAGATGATCGGAAAATGGTATGTGGTGGAAAACAGGGTGAGAGGGTTTTCTGGTTTGGAGAGTCTGGAGAGCATATCAGGGATGAGGTTCTGGGACCCCTTTATATGCTTAACGGAAAAATCATATTTGGAAAACCAATCTTTTAATCTAAGTAACATCTTTTCTGGAACAATTTTACCTTTGAAATTGAGAATATTGGGGAAGGCTGAACTGTCCATTCGGATGAGAAAATGGTGTCCAATCAGATGATACTCAATATCATAGAATTGAGCTAACAGCTGGCGATGGTCATCATGGGATCCTGAAAAAAGCAAGATATCATCAATGTAAATCAATGCATGATGCAGGATTGGTTGAAAGATGGTGACCATGGATTTTTGAAAAATGGATGGGGCAGTGTTGAGGCCGAAGGGTTGGACTGTCCATTGGAAATGAGCATTTGGGATACAAAAGGCAGTTTTGTAACGCTCAGAGGGTTCAGTGCCTAATTGCCAAAAACTTGATTTTAAATCAAATTTGGAAAAGATTTGGGTATTTTTGAGAAAAGTAAACATGCTTTGCCGTCGGGGCAAAGGAAACTTGTCATCTTGCAGAAACATATTGAGTGGCTGGTAGTCAATGACTAAGCGTTTCTTTCCTCGGACAATTTCAGAATGCTTTTCAACATAAAAGGCTTGGCAAGCCCATTGAGAACTCCTGGGCTCGATGAGACCTTGGGCTAATAGTTGTGAACATTCCTTTTGGGCTAGGAGTAAGTCAAAAGGATTCATTCCTGGATGAGTAGCTTTGGTCGGGTTTATGTCTTCATTTAGTTTGAAAGGTAACTTAATGAAGAAAGACGGGTTTTTCCACAATGGATTTGGATGGGTGAACTCAGAATGGGACTCTGGACAGAAACTCAAAAGCTTGGTTGAAATATCCTGATAGGACTGGGGAGTTTCAGACAAATTGTAGAGTTTCAAAATGTCTGTGAATGGTTTGAACATGGACTTGACTCGGATTCTAGTGGGAATGATTTGGAGGTGTTTGATTTGGTGAAGGATGTCAAACCCTAACAAGATATCCTTATTAGGAAGAGGTGGTGAAGGTGTCATATGTCAACCCAAATGACACAATTTGCGAAAATTTGAATGCCAATGGGTTTGATGGTAATCAAAAAGGTGGTGAACAATTTGCCATTAACAGCTCTGAAGTTTTCTGCATATTTTGTCAAGGATTCGGGTGGAAGAATATTGGGGTTTAACATGCTGTATTGGGCGCCAGTGTCGATGAGACCAATTGCTGGAATGGGCCTTTGAAATTTTGAGGGCAAGATGTGGAGTTTGATGGAGGGAATAGGAACAGTAGTGTCAAGGGACAGTAACTGTTGGTGGAAAATAACTTGGGACTGGTCACTGTCTGAGTCATCAGAGGAGTTTTGCAGTGCGAACACGGTTTCATCATTGGGTGCATCTTGTTCAGAGAAATAGAATTCCAGTTCATCCTTGTCTGGAGAGTAGTCGGTAGTGGCTTGAAGATGCTCGACTAGCCGGATGGATTTTTCTCTTTTGTTGGGACAATCTTTGGCATAATGGCCTTTTTTCTTGCAGATGAAACATCTGCTTGAGGATTTTCGTTTGAATTCTCTGGAAGAGGATGATTTCTTTCTGAAAAATCTGTAGGGCTTTCTAGATCTGCGACGTCTTGATGAAAAGTCTGGAGTTTTGAATTTTCGAAAATGCCTTTTCTTCTTAGGACTGCAATCACAATCCTTTTTCTTTTGGCATTTGATCTGTAAGTAAGGCTTTTTGCAGGCACTCCGGAAAGACTCTTTATCTTTCAACAGTTCTTTGAAAAACTGTTTTTGCTTGCAAAGTTTGTCAAGACAAGTTTTGGCAAGCTGGAAGATTTTGCCAAGAGAGATGTTGTCAAGGGCTAGATTAGAGGCTGTGAGTTGTCTCTGTATGTCTGGTTGGAGTTCTTCTGGAAGGGAAGCCAGAAAGACATGCTTTCAGATGTCTGGATTGGAGCTGTATTGTTATGGAACTGCTCATAGTTGGAGATCCATTCAAGAGGCATAAGCTTTATGAGCTCATGACGGGGAATTTGTCTCGGGATCTGGATGATTGTCAGAATGGTGTTCTGGAGTGGGTAAATCTAAGGCATTATTTTGAAGCCTATAGACCAGTTGGTGGTGTAAGGTGGCAATTTTGGCGGAGGAAATTTGGTCTGCTCCTTGAATTTGAACTTGAACTTTCAAGGCTGTGGGCAAGTTGGTGTCTTGAAGAGAAAGGTTAAAGTTTGGATAAAAGGTAAGTAAAACACTTCCGGCATGAAGGGTTGTGAGTACAGTACCTATTACAGCATCTTGGTACTGTTTGAACCGGGTATCAAGCATAGCAATTCGATCGGTAACCGGTAATCATTTTCTCCCATGAAGGGTAAGGATTAATCTGATGCCTCCAAGATGGAGATGAGTGTAACCTTCTCGTTTCCAATTGGAAATTAACTCTGAGGATATTTCGAGAGTGACATATTGCTCAGCAGAGGTGGCTTGAAGAGAACATTGATCCGGGCGAGAAGACTGGATATATTCTTTAGGGTGAGGTCTTCGGGTGGATATAAGAGTACGGATACTACGGGTAAAAGAACTAGGGCATTTGTATAGCTGGTAAGGGCTTATGAGAGGGTATGAAGATTCACTGATTTGGGCGGATTCAGGGATGTAGGAGTATTCTACAAGGTTTTCGATTTTATTGGCGGTATGAGAAGTGCAGAATTTAGGCAACGAAATAGTAGAAGAAAGAGTAACAGGAGTTGAAGGAGTTGAGGAGGAAGTAGAGGCCATGAATGAGAAATTCTCTCTGCGTCTGAAGTCTAGAGATCAAAACATAATAAAGACATAAATTATACCACTTTGATCATGGAAAACGAGACAATCCTTTACCACCACCACCTAAACCTAAACCAAAGTCTACACCTCAACCACGACCTGTCACAATTCATCCATCACCCATTTCTATTCCTGGTCATCAATCCTCTAGTTATATGCCGGCATCACCGTCCGTACCACCACCACCAACTATCTCCTAACCTCCTACCCAATCCAAGGATAAAGAACCCATGCACCAGTTTACTGCTCACACAGTCGCCCATTCATCTACTATAGATGATCAAACTTCTGATTCAAATCTATCTGTTTCAGATAGCCATACCGAGACCGACACAGAATCTTCAGCCTCCACCAGTGACTCTGAAAAGTCCTATGCTGATATTACCAAAATCTTGATGGCCCAACCTGATCCACCTACCCAAGGCCAAACCTCTCATACAGAACCATATGTTGATATTCCCTCAAAAGTTGAAGAAGAAATGCCTGAATCTTCGGCAACAAACCAACCTCCTCCAGCCCAGGCCCAAACCAATCCACCCAGTCAAAAATCGTCAAATGGTCCATGGTTCACATTTGATGATCTTCCATCTCATAAATGGCGTGACAGACTTAATGAAATGTCTGCCTGGATTGACCTCTAAATGCTAAGGCCAGGAGCTACCACTGAATCCGTCCTTAGAGAATATGCTACTCGTTTTACGGGTGCTCTAAGAGATTGGTTTGATTCTTTAGGCCAATACAGACAATTACAGTTTGTTCAATTACCAGAAGTCTCAAGTGCCCTTGCGGTTATCCATGATCAATTCCTTGGAGACCCCTCTACAGTTTTTGAAGCTGCACGACGAGACTATCTCAACATGAAATGTTGTTCTCTCAATGCTAAGGATCTTGACTTCCATTATAAGCGCATGTCCCTGTTGTTCTATAAGCTTAATGGATTCAATGAATCGACATTAAAGCATGTCTTTCTGGCTTCCCTTCCAGAAGAACTTCAACCAGACATACAGAGACAACTCACAGCCTCTAATCTAGCCCTTGACAACATCTCTCTTGGCAAAATCTTCCAGCTTGCCAAAACTTGTCTTGACAAACTTTGCAAGCAAAAACAGTTTTTCAAAGAACTGTTGAAAGATAAAGAGTCTTTCCGGAGTGCCTGCAAAAAGCCTTACTTACAGATCAAATGCCAAAAGAAAAAGGATTGTGATTGCAGTCCTAAGAAGAAAAGGCATTTTCAAAAATTCAAAACTCCATACTTTTCATCAAGACGTCGCAGATCTAGAAAGCCCTACAGATTTTTCAGAAAGAAATCATCCTCTTCTAGAGAATTCAAACGAAAATCCTCAAGCAGATGTTTCATCTGCAAGAAAAAAGGCCATTATGCCAAAGATTGTCCCAACAAAAGAGAAAAATACATCCGACTAGTCGAGCATCTTCAAGCCACTACTGACTACTCTCCAGACAAGGATGAATTGGAATTCTATTTCTCTGAACAAGATGCACCCAATGATGAAACCGTGTTCGCACTGCAAAACTCCTCTGATGACTCAGACAGTGACCAGTCCCAAGTTATTTTCCACCAACAGTTACTGTCCCTTGACACTACTGTTCCTATTCCCTCCATCAAACTCCACATCTTGCCCTCAAAATTTCAAAGGCCCATTCCAGCAATTGGTCTCATCGACACTGGCGCCCAACGCAGCATGTTAAACCCCAATATTCTTCCACCCGAATCCTGGACAAAATATGAAGAAAACTTCAGAGCTGTTAATGGCAAATTGTTCACCACCTCTTTGATTACCATCAAACCCATTGGCATTCAAATTTTCCCAAATTGTGTCATTTGGGTTGACATATGACACCTTCACCACCTCTTCCTAATAAGGATATCTTGTTAGGGTTTGACATCTTTCACCAAATCAAACACCTCCAAATCATTCCCACTGGAATCCGAGTCAAGTCCATGTTCAAACCATTCACAGACATTTTGAAACTCTACAATTTGTCTGAAACTCCCCAGTCCTATCAGGATATTTCAACCAAGCTTTTGAGTTTCTGTCCAGAGTCCCATTCTGAGTTCACCCATCTAAATCCATTGTGGAAAAACCCGTCTTTCTTCATTAAGTTACCTTTCAAACTAAATGAAGACATAAACCCGACCAAAGCTACTCATCCAGGAATGAATCCTTTTGACTTACTCCTAGCCCAAAAGGAATGTTCACAACTATTAGCCCAAGGTCTCATCGAGCCCAGGAGTTCTCAATGGGCTTGCCAAGCCTTTTATGTTGAAAAGCATTCTGAAATTGTCCGAGGAAAGAAACGCTTAGTCATTGACTACCAGCCACTCAATATGTTTCTGCAAGATGACAAGTTTCCTTTGCCCCGACGGCAAAGCATGTTTACTTTTCTCAAAAATGCCCAAATCTTTTCCAAATTTGATTTAAAATCAAGTTTTTGGCAATTAGGCACTGAACCCTCTGAGCGTTACAAAACTGCCTTTTGTATCCCAAATGCTCATTTCCAATGGACAGTCCAACCCTTCGGCCTCAACACTGCCCCATTCATTTTTCAAAAATCCATGGTCACCATCTTTCAACCAATCCTGCATCATGCATTGATTTACATTGATGATATCTTGCTTTTTTCAGGATCCCATGATGACCATCGCCAGCTGGTAGCTCAATTCTATGATATTGTCCAAAGTCATGGAATCATGCTATCGGCCAAGAAAAGCACCATTGCTACAGATAATATTGAATTTCTTGGTATGATCATAAAATATGGACATTATCAGCCAGGAAAGCACATTGCCCAAGAATTACTTCACTTTCCAGACCAGCAACTTTCCAAAAAGCAAGTTCAACAATTTCTTGGCATTATCAATTACATCTGTGATTTCATCCCACATGTGGATCATTACACTCATCATCTCTCAGCTTTATTGAAAAAGAAGCCCCCATAGTGGACTGCTGACCACACAATTGTTGTCACTACCCTAAAGCAGATTGCGCAAAATCCGCCTTCTTTAAAGCTGATTACTGATGAAAGGCGCATCCTCCAGACAGATGCAAGTGATGAATCATGGGGTGCCATCCTCCTCGAAAAACTCAAAGGAAAAGAAAACTTTATCGCCTATGCTAGTGGATAATTTTCTGACACACAGAAGCACTACCATAGTGTGTTCAAAGAAATCTTAGCGGTAAAGAATGGCATCAAAAAGTTTGAGTATCATCTTATTGGACACCATTTTCTCATCTGAATGGACAGTTCAGCCTTCCCCAATATTCTCAATTTCAAAGGTAAAATTGTTCCAGAAAAGATGTTACTCAAATTAAAAGATTGGTTTTCCAAATTTGATTTTTCCATTAAGCATATAAAGGGGTCCCAGAACCTCATCCCTGATATGCTCTCCAGACTCCCCAAACTAGAAAACCCTCTCACCTTGTTTTCCACCACATACCATTTTCCGATCATCTCCTTGGCTACCTCACTACCCCCAGCAGCTCTCACCAAGAAAACTTTTCCCTTCAACAAAACCGTTTCTTCTGTCTTTGCCATCCAAGAGTTTGCAAGGAAAGCTGTTTTCTGCTTCTTCATGAAAGCCTACCTTGTAACAGACTCATTTCCATTTTCTACCTTCTACCCAGAAAATTTATTCCTTACAGGTTTAACCCTTGATCCATCTAGAGACATCACGGAAGATGAGTTATGGTACATCTGGTGCCTAACTGCTCTTTATGCCACCAAGCTAATCCTACCAATAGCCCCCACTTTGGAAACTCTCCTCAATCCCGACCAAGCCACCTCTCTCACCTGGACATTACTTGAATGGTTTTCCCCCATACTATGGTGGAGAAAGAAACTACAACAACTGTCCGCGATTTACAATCTTGAACGTATGCCTATCTCTGAAGCACAAATGTTCACAACAGTATTTATTATTCACAGGCCTTACTTCCAACATCCGGACACAAATCTCTTTTGGACCCAAGACCAGGTATATGAATGGTTTACTGCACCTCACCCAGCTGTTGTTGACAATGAAATCCAATCCACCCTGCATAACTATCTTTGTTCACCAGCTGTTGTTGACAATTGAACCACCAAACTCCACCGCATAAAAATATCTTTCACACCTCCTTAGGCCCCCAACATGACCTCATCATGATCCCGACTCCGTCCGCCATATCCAAACCAAAGTCCACAGGAATCATCATTAAGGAAGAAAAACCAAACTACACTGACTTCCTTTACCAGGACTCACAAGACCCATGGGACGAATTCCTTCCCCTAAGCCAACATCTTCAACAGTTCCCACAACCTACCATGTATGAACCAGGATCCTCATCACAACCCTCTCAAGCTGACAAGGCCACTTAGATGCCCAGTCCTATATCCCAGCCATCACCCTCCAAACCCGGATACCGAAGAGATTGCCCTTATCCACCTTGTCGTGGTCCCCATTGTAAGCATCCAAAGGTCTCCAAAACTTTTTTCCCAAAAAGCAACCATGACACCGACCCAGATGAAAGTGAAAGCTCATCCGAAGACGACTACATGAATCTCCGCTCTCCATAAAGTAGTTTGTCTTGTTGTAATATTTATGCTTTACTTTATGGTTTTTGTCCTGAATCATTATGAAGGCTTGCTTTTACTTTAAGCTTTTGATTTTGTCAAAGTCATGCTTTAATTATTAAAGCACACTTTGTCCTTTGTAATAATTAATGTTGCCATAAATTCTCTTTTACTTTTGCTTTTGTAAAAGATAGGGTCCTGTCTTATCTTCCCGAGAATTCTCCTATATAACGAATTCTCCCTTCCTTTGTAAGATATAGAAGTTTTTCCGAAATAAACTCTCGTGTGTTTCTAAGCTATGAATTTCTAAACTCTCCCTTCTCTCTCTGCAAATGAAGTTCTAGAAAAAGAAAATTTTAAAGAATTAAATTTGTTCATTTTGAAAACTTAAGGAAGTATGCTCTGCACTTGCCTTCCAGTGAGGATCTTGTGCATCAGAAAACTTATGGTGATTTCTTAAACGGTTTGGTACCCTGTTTAAAGACTAGGGAAGTTTGTTTTTGGGTTATATGACCTTTTGAGAAATCGCGCTCTTCCTAAAAGGAATTGAGGTTGATGAAGAGAATGTAAAGGCTATTAAAGAGTGGCCTACACCTACAAGTGTAAGTGAGGTAAGAAGTTTTCATGGTTTGGCTAGTTTTTATAGAAGATTTGTGAAAGATTTTAGCACCCTTGCTGCACCATTAACTGAAATTGTGAAGAAACATGTGGGATTTAAGTGGGGTAGTGAACAAGAAAGGGCATTTAATCTAATTAAAGAGAAATTGGTTTCTGCATCATTACTTGCTTTACCTTATTTTGCCAAAACTTTTAAAATTGAGTGTGATGCTTCAGATGTATTGGAGCTGTTTTGATGCAAGAAGGGCGTCCGATTGCTTATTTTAGTGAGAAATTAAGTGGAGCAGCCCTAAACTATCCTACCTATGATAAGGAGATGTATGCATTGGTGAGAGCATTGGAAACTTGGCAACATTATCTTCTACCTAAAGAGTTTTTTATACACACTGATCATGAGTCCTTGAAGCATTTGAAAAGGCAAGGTAAGTTACATAAGAGACATGCCAAATGGGTTGAATTTATCGAGCCATTTCCTTATGTGATCAAATATAAACAAGGTAAGGAGAATGTGGTGGCTGATGCATTATCTAGAAGGTATGCACTTATCTCTACTTTAAATGCAATGTTATTAGGATTTGAGTACATTAAAGAATTATATGTTAATGATCCTAATTTTGCTAATGTGTTTAATGCTTGTGAGAAAGTTGCATTTGGTAAGTTCTATAGGCATGATGGATTTTTATTTAGAGAAAATAAAATGTGTGTGCCTCATAGTTCTTTGCGTGAATTGTTTGTGCGTGAAGCTCATTGGGGTGGTTTAATGGGACATTTTGGCATTGCAAAGACTTTAGATGTTTTAAAAGAACACTTCTTTTACCCCATGGATTGTATAACCCTCTGCCCATACCTAGTGAACCTTGGGTTGATATTTCTATGGACTTTGTTTTGGGTTTACCTAGGTCAAAAAGGGGAAATGATTTTGTTTTTGTTATTGTTGATAGGTTTTCAAAGATGACACATTTCATTCCATGTCACAAAACCAATGATGCAACAAACATAGCTAATTTGTTTTTCAAGGAAATAGCCAGGTTGCATGGAGTACCACGAAGCATAGTTTCAGATCGAGATGCTAAGTTCTTGAGCCACTTTTGGAAAACTTTGTGGGGTAAGTTGGGAACTAAACTTTTGTTTTCTACTACTTGTCATCCACAAACTGATGGAACTTTGTCTACTTTGTTGCGTGCCATTATTCAAAAGAACTTGAAAACTTGGGAAGAATGTTTGCCACATGTTGAATTTTCTTACAATAGAACTGTCCATTCAGCTACTAAATTTTCACCATTTGAGATTGTATATGGTTTTAATCCATTAACTCCTTTGGATTTATTACCATTACCTATTGATGAGCGTGCTAATATGGATGGTAAAAAGAAAGCTGAATTTTTCAAGCAATTGCATGAGAGAACACGACAACACATAGAAAAGAGAACTGAACAATATGCTACTCAAGCCAACAAAGGACGTAAGCAAGTGGTTTTTCAGCCTGGAGATTGGGTTTGGGTGCATATAAGAAAGGAGAGGTTCCCAGCACAAAGGCGTTCCAAGTTGCTTCCAAGAGGAAGATGCCATTTTTTATAGAGTTTCTTCTAGGTGTTGAATAATAATACTTGAGAACTAAACCATTACCCATCTACAAGAAAGCACTCAGGCAACTCCAACGAGAATCCTCATTTAAGCCTGTTCCTGCTCAACCAAAAATCAAGTCATGCTTGATGTTCTCATCTTCTAGCTAATCATACTGAGAATCCTTTCCTCCACTCGAAAGGAACACAGATCCTCAAACCAAAGTTGTTTCTCAACCCTATGTCCAATCACCCATCACATCCTCTAGAGCACCAAAAGCACCAAAGCAGTATGAGGCAGTGCTAAATTGGCAAACAAAAAATGCCAGTGCTCAGAATCAAGCTCTCCACCATCTTGGTAAAAAGATAGACAAAGTGGCATCACAGGTGTCATAAACAGAAACAAAGGCGGATACAATCACTTCCCGGCTTGAACAGATTTATTCAAATCTGCAGAACAGAATCTCTGAATTGGATATCGATCTCAGAACGATGATCAACAATCGTATTTGGGGTCCCGAATTCAATAAGAAAGAAGTAGAGATCAGACAGTTGAAAGCAGAATTGGCCAGAATTAATGCTGACAAATAACAACCTTCACTTGTCACCAAAACACAGTCTATACCTATCCCAGCACCACTATTCACATCATACCAGCCGTTTTACATTTGATGCCATTCTTTACCGCTAAGATTTCTTTGAACACGCTATGGTAATGCTTCTGTGTGTCAGAAAATTATCCACTAGCGTAAGCGATGAAGTGTTCTTTTCCATTGATTTCTTCAAGGAGGATGGCACCCCATGAGTCATCACTTGCGTTTCACCAAAAAGATCCAAATCAAAAGTCAAAATCTCAAAACCTCCACCCAAGGAAGATCTTCAAGTTCCAGAAGACTCTCCTAAAGCAACTCCTAAACCTCCAAAGAAAGACAAAGCTCCAGCTTACCAATTCCATTATCAACAGATTGATACTCAAAACAATGATTTCGATTCAACCTCAGAAGAAAGTTTACCCACCTCAGATAAATTCTTCAGACTCAGAGTCTCAATATGCAGATATTTCTAGTCTTCTCATGGCCACAAAAATAGAAGATCCTAGTCCATCCACTCCTGTTGTAGACACTCCTATTGCCGACGAATCTTCTGATGATAATGATAATGTCCAAGGCTCACAAACAAAACTGGTTCCCTCTATCCCTCCGGTTTCTGGAAAATCTTCCAAACCATCTTGTTCTCCCTGGTTTACATTTGATGGCATTCCTTGTCACAAATGGTAGGCTCGACATCAAGAATTTGTTGCTTGGATTGATGTACAAATGACAAGTCATACTACACAATCTAAGAGAGTTCTCCGTGAATTTTGTTCCAGATTCACTGGATCTCTACGAAATTGGTTTGAAAGTCTAGGTGCATACAGACAACTCCAATTGATTCAAGCCACTGTTCCTATAGCCCTTGCGGTTATTTATGAGCAGTTTCTTGGAGAACCAGCAGCAGACATTGAAGCATCTCGAAAAGAATATCACCAGATGAAATGTTGTTCTCTTAACCGACATCACCTGGAAATGCATTACAAAAGGATGAGCATGCTTTATTACAAGCTAAATGGATTCAATAATCCATCCTTAAAGCATGTCTTTACTGCATCTTTACCATCAGAGCTTGAGCCAGAGCTTCAAAGGC
This sequence comes from Citrus x changshan-huyou, assembly GCA_039657385.1. Lineage (NCBI taxonomy): Eukaryota > Viridiplantae > Streptophyta > Magnoliopsida > Sapindales > Rutaceae > Citrus > Citrus x changshan-huyou. The sequence goes on along the minus strand of CM077554.1, from coordinate 16,164,657 downwards.
AATTGAAAACCTTTAATCTTAACATAGCAAATTTCTTCCTTGGAAAAATCTTTCAATTAACCATGTTCTGCCTTCTATCCTTTCTAACAACGAAGAAGTTGAATCCATCTTCTCAGAATAGTCCGAGAAAGATGATCATACAACCTTCATCCTTGCTGATTCAACGGACTCAGATCCAAATGACATTTCTGTGATCTCCACTATTTACATTCATCCCACACTTCTTGGTCCATCAGTAAAAATTTCAGTCATCCCTTCTAAATTCCATAAACCTGTCTCAGTTATTGGTTTCCTTGATACTGGTACACAGCGCAGTATGATCAATCCAAAAATCCTTCCTGCAAACTATTGGGACAACCATACTGAATACTTCAGAGCTGCAAATGGAAAAGTTTTTGAAACTTCCCTCATTACCAAAAAATCCATTGGTATCCAGTTCTTCCCCAACTGTATCATTTGGCAAAAGATTGTTGGTTCAGATTTACCAGACAAAGATCTCCTCATCAGATTTGATATCCTCCAATTGGTAAAAAACCTCTTCATTACGCCAACAAGCATTAAATTCAAACAAATATTTATGCCATATACAGATGTTCTCCGTCTGTATCCATTGTCAGATACAACTCCTCCTTATACCTCCATTTCCCAAAAGTTCCTTGAACTTTGTCCTGAAAATCACTCTCAATTCACTCATCCATCACCGCTTTGGAAAAATACACAGTTTTTTATTCATCTTCCTTTCAAACTCAATGAAGATGTCAATCCTACCAAAGCCACACATCCGGGGATGCCTCCATCTAATCTCACTCTTGCCAAGCAAGAATGCACACAATTGCTTCGACAAGGTCTCATAGAACCTACTACTTCAGATTGGGCTTGTCAAGCTTTCTATGTTGAAAAACGATCTGAATTAGTTCGTGGAAAAAAGAGATTAGTTATTGATTACCAGCCACTTAATGCTTTCCTTAAAGATGATAAATTTCCTCTCCCTAAGATCCAGTCCCTGCTCATTCATCTTCAAGGTGCAAAGGTATTTTCAAAGTTTGATCTTAAAGTTGGTTTTTGGCAACTTGGCATTTCTCCAGAAGACCGTCCCAAAACAGCTTTCTGTATCCCTGATGCTCATTATCAGTGGACAGTTCTACCCTTCGGTCTCAAAGTTGCTCCATCATTATTCCATAAAGCAATGGTTAAGATCTTCTCTCCGATCCTCCATCATGCTTTTATCTACATTGACGACATCCTGTTGTTTTCCCATGACCACCAAACACATCAACAACTCCTTTCAGATTTCCTGGAAATCGTGCAGACACATGGCATCATGCTTTCTGAAAAGAAAAGCAACATAGGAAAGGAATCTATTGACTTTCTTGGCATGGTCTTAAAAGATGGCACTACCATCCAGGACCACACATTGCAGCAGAATTATTAAAGTTTCCCGACATTAATCTCACCAGAAAGTAAATTCAACAGTTCCTTGGAATTGTTAATTATGTCGGACTTTATTCCCAAAGTTGTGGTCCACACTAGTCAGCTATCCTGCATGCTCAAAAAGACGGCTCCACCATGGGGTCCGGCCCAGACAGAAGCTATAAGACAGCTAAAAAAGATAGCCCAGTCACCTCCTCCACTCAAAATTCCCACTACCGACCAACGCATCCTCCAGACAGATGCTAGTGATGACTTTTGGAGTGCTATCCTCCTGGAAAAGATTGGTGACTCAGAGTCCTATTGCGCTCATGAAAGTGGACAGTTCAAAGATTCAGAAAAGAATTACCACGTGATTTACAAGGAAATTCTTGCGGTAAAATATGGAATCAAGAAATTTGAATTTCATCTCATCAGCCACAATTTCCTCATCAGAATGGACAACAGTTCTTTTCCAAAGATCTTTGACTTCAAGAACAAATTGCTTCCTGACAAGCAATTGCTCAACCTAAAGACATGGTTTGCAAAGTATGACTACACAGTCCAACACATCAAAGGTGATAAAAATCTTATTCCTGATTTCCTCACCCGGCCATCTATAAAAAGCCCTGTCCTGATCTCTTCAATCCAAACCATCCCAATAATAGCCATGTATCGAACACTCCCCTTCACTTTCCGATCAGCCTTCCAAATCCAAGATTTTGCAAAAAAAATTCCTTTACAGGTATTTCATGAAATGGCTTCACCATTGTTCCCAGTCTCACCATCTCTGAAGATGAGTTATGGTGTGGTGTCTCATAGTCCTGTTTGCCACAAAACTTGGTCTTCATGTCCGACCAACCCTCAGGCATATCTCCACACCAGATCATGCACCCACTCTTCTCTGGACACTCCTTGAATGGTTTTCACCACTCACTTGGTGGCGTAAACAATTACAAAATATATCTAACTTTCATCAGTTAGATCGAATTCCAGATCAAGAAGCAGATATGTTTACTTCGGTATTCATAGTCCACAGGCCCTATTTCCAACATCCTCAGACAAAAGACTACTGGACACAGGACATGGCGTATGAATGGAAAACATTCCCTCATCCTTTCCCTCTTGACCATGATCTTACAATCATCTCCACTCTCAAAGCCTTCTCGTTAGAACTCAACAATGTTCAACCTGTCCCAACGGACATTCACCGTACCTCCATTGGTCCTTCCCACACTCTTGAGATTCTACCAGGCACTCAAATATGTACTCCAGGATCTAGTTCCAGTCCTCATGGCATTCTTGTTCGAGAACAAAGACCTGACTACACCAATGTTCTCTTCCAAGACGCTCAAGACCCTTGGGCAGACTTTCAATCCTTATTGGAAACCTAAGAGACTCAGTACACTGTTACTGAACCAGGCTCTTCGTCTGCTCCAACTCAAGCTCAACGCCCAGCAAGCCCTGAATTAGATGAAGATATCCTGATCTATCAAGAAATCGAACGCGCAAAAGAAGAATATGAAAATGAGACCGGTGACGTGTCTCCATCCAGATTTCCCTCAACTCCGTAATTGCCTCACATGGCTACAGAGTCATCCGGGAATCTCGGCTTGGAGCTTTCAATAAAAGACATGGGTCCTACCTTGTCTAAAGTGTGTTTTAGCTTTTATGCTTTTGCTTTTGCTTTAATTATGGTTTGCTTTTGCTTTATGCTTAAAGAAAAGATAAGGGTTATGTCTTATCTTTATCTTTATCTTTATCTTTATTTTTTAGCTTTCCAGCTCTATCTAAGAGCTCATCGGTCCTTGTAAATTTCAGATTGCCATAAATAATATTTCTAAGTTTTTCTTAAACTTCTATGGCTTCCTAAGTCTCTCTTCTTCTTCTAGGTAACGAAGAAAATACTTGAGTTATTAAACTAAGAGCATTCATCTCTATTTTCTATACTGAGTATGCTCTACACTTGCCTTGCTTCAAGGATCTTGTGTATTAGAAAAGTCCTGATTTATTTATAAAATCGATTTAAAATAAAACTGTTTTCTCACAACGTTCACCCTCTTTGAAGGTCATAAGTGACCTGTTTTCGGGTGGTATCGTGATCAATGGTTTTTGCTTTTTTAGGTTTTATATCTCAGGGACCATAGGTATATCGGTTGGAAACCAGAACTTACGGACTACTGGTCCAAAGGATAGTCTAGCACTATCATAGTTCAGGTGTAACAACGCCACGTACCTGTATTCACCCAGTGGAAAATCTTCCAAACCATCTTCTTCTCCTTGGTTTACATTTGATGACATTCCTCGTCGCCAAGCAAGAATGCACACAATTGCTTCGGCAAGGTCTCATAGAGCCTACTACTTCAGATTGGGCTTGTCAAGCTTTCTAGCTGCATCTTTACCATCAGAGCTTCAGCCAGAGCTTCAAAGACAATTGACAACCTTTAATCTTGACATAGCAAATGTCTCCCTTGGAAAAATCTTTCAATTAACCATGTTTTGCCTTGATAAGATCTATGAAGCCTTACAGATACTTCAGAAAAAATGATCCTTCCCAGTTCAGGCAGAAGAAACACAATCGTTGCTTTATTTGTAAGGAAGCAATTGTGTGCATTCTTGCTTGGCGAGAGTGAGATCAGATGGAGGCATCCCCGGATGTGTGGATTTTTTAGGATTGACATCTTCATTGAGTTTGAAAGGGTAAGCCATTCTAAAGGCATGAGTTGGAGATTAGACTCGTCCAATATCAATTCTTCCAAGTTGGTGAAATTGTGCAATTCTATTTAGAAAGAAGTATAAACAATAAATTTTAGCTATATATATTAATTCAATTATTTTCAACATAAAAGATTTACTTACCTTGATTAACTACTGTTCCCTTAAAATTAGTGTACGAAAGGTAAAGTGTTTTGAGGGACAGTAGTGATCCTATTGATTGTAACACCTTGCTTCCATCTATCATTGGAATTCTGCTTCCCCCTAAACAAAGGGTATTCAACTTCCTCAAACCTCTTAAATCTGTTTGGGATACAATTTCGGATTAAATTATTTTGGGTAAGTGTCATTGGGCATTCCCTAATCAAATCTATTAAATTGTCCTCCAAATTATTAGTATTTGAACATTTTGTATACCTTTAGGGACCAGAAGATTGTCGATTGCATTTCCTTCAAGTTACTCAAGGAATTCAGTCCTGCATTTATGCCAACACTTAAAATAGGGTTAATTAAATAACTTATTTTCTTCTTCTTTATTTTAAATCTCGGTGCAAAAGAATTTTATTAATAAGCAAAAAAGTACACGGCTAACTAGAAAAACCTAAAAAAAGTTGCCAAGGGTCTGATTGAGTGGTTTTAAGTAGGAATAAAAATTTATTTCAACTTTACCTACTGTTATACCTTATTCTTGTTTAAAAAAATAAAAAATTAAACAAATTAAACACAAAATTTTAATTTTGTTAAATACTAAATGGCGTTAATTAATTAATTAAGTAAATACAAGTTGGTTTATGGAAGCCAATATCTGATCCCTTCACACTAACCAAAATACTAAATTCAGTGCACAAATTTAGATATAGGCAGATAAATAAGATGCATGTTATTATGGCTTACCTTGAACATCAAAACTTTTTCTTTTAATCCAATCCCTTTTAGGATATAAACTCGTTAACGAAGAAAGAGCATTAGAAAAAATAAAAAGCTACGTGTCGATTTCCATTTAGTGTACAATTCTTTACTTTTGAAGACAGGACATACAAAATAATTAGATTGAATTGTGTCTGATTATGAGAAGCATTGAAAATTGCATATATTGATAATTTCTTAATCCTATTTTTATAATAATCAAAGCCTTGAAGCCTAAACTAGCAAGAGTCTAGCTAGATCTCATATCAATACTTCCAGCTGGTCGATGAAATAAGATCCACAAAGATGGGACACTGAAGAAGGGATGAAGCTTACTTACCTTTAATAACAACACTTCCATTCAATCTATTACTACGCAATGATAAGCATCTGAGTGATGAAAGACCACCTAGAGATGAAAAGATGCTGTTGTTGAAGGAGTTAAAGTCTAAACGAAGAAACTTCAAGTTGCTTAACCTTGATAACCTACCTAGACCTGACAAAAAATAAAAAGTAATTTTATTGTGTCACGTACAAATTAAATAAAAGCCAAAAGGGATCAAATAAATGTAAGAAATTACGAGGAAGAATTAAAATAGAGTAAATTAAGGACCTTCATTTTCAACACAACTGGTTATATTGTTCCCAATTAGATCAAGAGACTCTAATTGTTGAAAGAGAGTAAATAGAGAATGCTATGCCGCTTTTCTGATTCCCGATTCAAATGTTGTTCTGTTGATTCCAAAATCCTAGTTAATCACTCTGCCAGTGGTGTTGTTGCACTCAACCCCTTCCCACTGGCAACAATCTGAATAATTCTCATCATCTGCCGCATCTGCCCAGTTTTGAAGACGTTGATTATCATTGAAGAAATGTTTAAGTTGGAGGAGAGCAGACCTCTCCTGCTCTAAACATCCCTCACTCCACCACCCTTTTACTACTAATAATATGAAAATTAACTCACTCATCCACACCCTTTTTGAACCACACATTATATCTTCTTAATTATAATCACCTACACACACTCTTTCTGTCTCTCTTTGCTTTAGTTCTGCAACAACGAGAGGATGGCTCTACGCTATTTATAACCAATTAAACTGATGATACTCCCAGCTTTTAATTGACTTCTCTAAGTCTTGCATGCATTAATATATAATATGATTGTAATATATTTTTATTTAATTGAGTCCACTGAAAATATTTCCTCTCCATCCATATGGGATGTCATAAATATCTACACAACCTGGATTCTGACGGAACCTTGGGCAACGCGGGTAGTCAGACTTCACTAGACAAGCTTATGGGCTAGCTCAAAACTTGAATTTTATGAAGAATATTACAAAATATCTATTGTTTTGTTCATTTGGTCCACTTATTATCTATTGATTTAGGATGGTCTAGGGAGAATGAATAGGATGTCTTCACAGGGCCATAACTTGAGCAATTGGTATTTGTCTTAGGCTCATAATATATCATTATGAAGTTCTCAAGGAAAAGTGACATTTTCAATATGGATTAACAGATCCTTGCTGAATTTCTCTTAGGTGCTTATATTTTTGTCTGAAGATATCTTTCTTATTTTTTAAAATTCTTGTTAGATTTTTATTTATTTTTGTCAATATTTGATTTAAGTGTCATATTTTCTTAATTTGTTTCGGCAGGTAAAATTTTTATTATGCCATACCAATTCAGATTTACTTATTTTGATAAATTCATGTATTTTTAGGGTTTAGTATAAAAGGCTGTTAAAATCCTAGTTTATTATTTGTACTTGTAAAAACATATTTTTAGATTAGGAGTGAAACGACCCGCCTCGAATCCCCCCCAAGTCGAGTCTATCTAGTCTCATCAAAACGGACTTGATAATAATTATATTCGTAAATATGAATCTACAAATATGAATATAACACTCCCAATACAATTCAATATACAACAAACTCCAATGCTCAACATCCTCAACCAAAATGCTGAGTTTTATATCTCCAGAGTCTCAAAAGATAATATTATAACTAATATTAATATATCAATTTATTCTTAATCCCAAAAGAATAATATAACAAAATTATACAATCCCAACAGGACGAGATAACCAAGATGTCCTAACAAAAACATTTATATCTTCTAACACCATCACGTGGCCAAGACTCAAAATATATTTACAGTCGCTGGGTCGGTCTGGTGTACCTGCAACCTCCTGGTGAGGGGGGGAAAATATAATAAAAACGGGGTGAGTTTAAAACTCAGTGAGATCAGTGAGTGGATAGTAGTTTTGAAAATTAATTCTTACTTTAAAAGAAATAATCATATCATTTCCAAACATGATTTCATTAAACCATAAGCGAGAAACCACTAATAAATCATTAAACATTTAAATCATATTACTAACCATGGAAATCATATCACAATATCATATAGAATTCACAAATCTGAAAATCATCACCAAACAAGTACCCAGGGAAAAAATCTCGTCATATCCGGACCTCAACGGACGGGCAATGACATACTATCTGGGTAATGTCACGCCCCTGAGCTACACGGATAGACAGGAAAATACCATCTCATATCTCATCATATCTGTGCATGCATAATCTAGTCCCCAAAGGACAAAAGCGCCCAAGCACACGGCCCAAAGCCTCTATGTGTACTCAGACGGGCCCCAAAGGCCTGTATCTCATTTGTATCATTTGTATCCCAATATTTGTATGTATCTCATACCGCATGCATATGCCCCCAAAAGGCAAAAGCGCCCAAACACACAGCCCAAAGCCTCTATGTGTGTTCAGACGGGCTCCAAAGGCCTCTCATCTCATCTGCATCACATGTATCTGGAGGGAAGGGTACTGTCTAATGATTTCAAAAACAATAATTATACTTATATTCACATACCTCTTAACCATATTTTAAATCATACCACATTTGAATCCATGTTTCTTATCTTTAAAATACTATCATGCTTATTCAAAGTCGATACGCAAAATTATTAACCAAACATTTTAATAAAATACCAATGCGTGAATAAAATCCATTTAAAGGAAATCATTAAATCAGAACATTTAAAATACTTATTTCGCAACATGCTTTACTATCTTAATTAACTATGAAAATAGGTTTTGTATATTCCACTCACTGTGACGGTGTTCACGGTCGGTTATCGTCCACGTCCGTGGACCGGTTCTCGCTCGCGGATCCCCTAAATCAAGGAAACGACATAATTATTTTCCGTAAATCGGAATTATGACTAGTGATGTTGTTGGAATCTCTAGTGAGGGGCTAGACCCATATACTTCCAGAAAAGAGCTTCGTTTTAGTGAGTTTCATCACTTAGAAGGTGTTAGGAACATCTGCAGACAACGTGATCTCTCTGACGACATATGTTCATTGTCTTTTCGGTCCCAACTTTTACCTTTCCAGGTCCGCATTCTTCATAGCATTATCTAGCACATGATCACACCTAAGCAGGGTAACAGTGATGAGGTGACTAGATTGGATGTTGGATTACTTGACTCTCTCATTCGCAGGAGGAAAGTAAGACTAGCATTCACTATCATGCGTCACATGCTATCTACTCCTACTGTGCTTAACCGGTCTCTCCCATATGGTAGCATTATCAATAGGATCCTTAGGCACTTTCATGTTCCCTTAACTGAACATGTCTATGTTAAGACCAAAAAGCTGGGTAGAGAAATCATTTCGGGAATTGGCTTTTATCAGAGGCAAGGGAAGTGGGTCAAGATCCCATCCTTTAAGAATAAGGATACTTTGGTAGCTTCAGAGGATAACTGAATGCTTAATGGTATTTATTTTGAGGAGGAGTTGTCAGACTTTAGACTAGGAGCTAGACCTCGAGCACCTCGTAGAGCTGCAACAGCACCATCTCAGGTTGAAGAGCTAACAGAGCATGATGAGCCTCATGTTTCTGAGACACCTCCAATTTCTGAGGGATTGATGCAGTAGATTCTTAGCGAGGTCTGCTCTCTTTCTCTACAGCAGTAGCAGCTTATGTCTCGCTTTGATACTTTTCAGCAGTTCATCTTAGATCAGCAGCAGGAGCTTCATGATGGTCAGAGGAGAATTCTCACTGCTCTCGGTTTCCCTCCAAAAGAGTCGTCATTGCAGCCACCTCCTAAGCTTATCTTACTGTGTTTTATGTCTTCCCTTGTTTCGGACAGACATTCATGGATCTCTTACATTTTCTGTTATATATTACTGCTATCCTTTTATGGTTATTGGTATGGAAGAACTTTGATTGTGATTGTGATGATTTTGATGATATGCTGCTTATCTGGTTGGAAATTTAGTGAATATGGAGTGTTCTTTAACTTTGTTTGTATTTGAAGATATGCTCATTTGTAAGGGCAGATTCTACCGAAGTTTTTGCTCGCACAACATGGGTAATATTTGAACTTCTCTCTTTAATATTTTTTTTCATTTTGATAATGAAGAGGGAGATATGATATGGTTGGATAAATTTATTTTGGTTAAAAATTTGTTGGCACAATATTTGTGGAGTAAAACTACATATTCTTTTCTATTTATCTTGTAAGGTTTGTCATCATCAAAAAGGGGGAAAATGTTAACATGAATATGTCTATAATAATAATTTTGATGATAACAAATAAGATTAAGAATTTTTTTTAAAAGTTCAAATTATTTTTTCATACATTTTAAATAAATCATTATTTTCATATAGTAAAGGTTTTATACTTAAATGAAAAAAAAAATGATTTTATGAAATTAGTTGTTTTTCAAGTTCTTGGTCTAATTGAAAAAGTTTTGAAAACTTTGAAATCAACAAGAATTGCTTAAAATTCTGGAAATGGACTTATTTGAAAAGTTTCATAAAGTTTTGGGCCATAGTATAATCATCTAAAGTTTTTGAGCAAATTTGTAATTTTAGAAAATAATTCACTGCAGTATACAGCAATCCGACATCTTGATAACGGCTAACCGACGTCTAACATAATTGAAGATTAGCTTCTGGACATTGTCAGTGATCCGATATCTTGATAACGGCTAACCGACATCGAACAAAATTGAAGATCAGCCTCTTAACACTAAAGGCAAACTAACTTCTTGAAAACGGGAAGCCGACATTTTCTTTGCAGGTCACTGGACGATAACAAAGATTCGACATTTCAATAATGGTGATCCGACAATTTAAAATTTTGTCCAACGGTAACTTGCTCAAGTCAAAACGGCAATCTAACTTCGAGTTAACGGCGATCCGACTTCGAGCAAATTGTCTGTAACGGCTAGTTTTTCAGCTCAAACTATAAAAAGGCTCATTTAAACACAAACAATAGTTTTTTTTTTAACTATTATCATTGAGCAAACTATTGAGCATACAACTTTCATTGAGCTTTAAATTCTTGTATTCATCTCATTTACTCACACATTAGAATTTCATTTGTAATCAAACACATTGTGTGAGAGAGATTTATTTGTAATTCTTTTTGAAAAATCAAATTGAGAGGTTATAAGTATTGGAATACACTTGGATTAAGAGATTGGGGATAATCTCTTGTTGTAAAGGTTCAATGACACATTGGAAGTCAATTGTAAGAGTTGTTGAATTGGAGGCTTGCTTAGTGAAATCTTCAAGCCCGGTGAGCTTGGAGGCGTGGACGTAGGCGCAGTTGGCCGAACCACATAAAAATCGCGTGTTTGATTTCTCTTACCCTATAGCTTTATTTTTCATTGCATGTTAATTTGTTTATTTCGAATTTGGTTGCCTTAATTAAATTGTATTAAGTTTTAGTTGCTTAAATTTTTAGAAACCCAATTCACCCCCCCCCCTCTTAGGTTGCCTAGTTATTATTTCAATTGGGTCTTAAACCAAACCTAACTCTAATTTTATTTTATTTTTTGTTTAGGATCTGGGTCGCCTCGCCTGACCCAAGGATGTTCCTTTTTTTCATTTGTTTTCCTTAATGCGACAACTTTCCTCATGCGACAGCCATGGCCATTACTTTAACCTTCTACTGTGGCTAAATGCTACAACTCTTACTCTTTAGTGCGGCTAACCGTTGCACTGCAGCAGCATAAATCCCACGCCAACAACATGAGTCATGCGTGCAAGTGGCAAAATCGCGTACCGACAACGTAAGTCATAGCCCACAACCGCATAGGGTGTCGTGTTTGGCTGTAGCGCGCAGCCAACAACTGCATGATGGCCATGAAACTTAGACATGCGTGATACCTTAGCCATGTAACCTTAACGGCAATAGTAGCCGCCGGCCATAAAACAAAACTTAATAAATCGAGTATACCGAATTTCCTAATTTTAATTCTAGAAACAACTACAAATTTTTTCTCAAAATTAATGATATTAGATTTGAGAAGACCAAAACTTTATTCATTAACCGAAAAATAAATTCAATTCTTAGTGATTCAATATAAAGAGGCTCTGATACCACTTGTTAGAATAATAATTCTTTGGTGAAAACCATCACCTATGACTCTGGAACATTCATGTTGTGTCACCAAGAATCAATTATTAAATAAGCAGAAAGGTACTTGAATTCATAATACTTAATTGCTCACTACATTTGTGTAATTTGTCTTCCAAATTAACATGTTTTCCCAAAGAATCCTTTAAACGTTTATCTGCACTCTATTTGATGATGGGATGTCAATAGAGAATAGAACGATACGTGTGACCTAGGGACTATAATCACTTATATAAATAACTTTTTCTGCTATCATTAGGTATTCCTATTTTCACCCATTATAGAAATATAAATTATTTTAATGTCGCTATACATTAAAGGCTAATACCCTATTAGATACATTAAACCTCAAATTATTGAACACCTTAATAGATCACTTTTAATTGGGCTTAACTATATACACATAATTATTTACATGTAAGCCCAACGTTAAATTAAGGATCCAATAATGCTGGATTAAAGATCAAACATAGAAGGTAAACAAAATTTAATTGAAGTTTAAACCACCTAAAACATAGGACTAAACTTGATTAAAGACCCAGTCAGATTTAGATCCCAGCTGAAAATCTTTCCAAAATAATTGATAATTAGCTTAGAATGTTCTACCCAAACTCATTCTGTTTTGAATGAGTGAAGACCACTTCTTTCAACTTTTGTCATTTACCGATGTGATCGACATTGGGATCCTCTATCTTGTACTCATATTATAATCTAGATCAAATTGGTATTTCTGAATTTAACACGAGCAACATTAATTTTGATATATTTGATTATAAGGTAAATATATATATTGAATAATAATATATCAACTACATGAAATAAGACATGACATTGAATTTGTAATTCAATGACCACTTATAGCACATTGACGCTTGTAAAGCGACCAATGTACAAGTGAAGCTCACCAATGAGTAGGAGAAGCTTAGAAGAAATATTTTTAACATAATCCACTTGTATCTATCTCTATAGGTTATTAATACACTCCTTAAAAAAGTACATTAGTATTTCGAATTCCATCTACCAAGATAGCTAGTTCTTATATTACTGGCCACTTGTAATGATTATATGGCAAATTTTACTTTTGGACTTTCATACTATTTGACGTAAATTTCTCATTTTTAGTACATGGTGCAATTTTTTTGTTATTTTATAATAATTTGACCAATTGTAAGTCTCTAGAGTGATTTTCAAATAATTTTGTTGAGATTAGAAAAATAAAATTAATCATTTTTATATATGAAAATAAAAAATAAAGTAGATATAAAAAAAAACACATCTATTGTAATAATATAGCCACAAAATTTTGTACAAATTTATTTTATACAAACTGATGTGGCATGATAAATTTGGTTGAATTAAGTATTTCTTGACCCAGATGATCTATTTTTATTATTTTGTATTTTCATTCAACTAATGAATTAATGTCAAATCAGTTTGTACAAGAGTTTGTGGTTGTATCATCACTCAATCCTTATCTGTCTCTCACCACAATCTCAATAACATTTCAACTTTATCTTCATTACCCAAAAAAAAAAAAAATCCCACCTCATTCCAATCGCATTAATTTCACCTCAATTACTTCACAGTGATGAATGAGCGCTTCCTTGAGTAAGTATTCAAAGTCATTTGTTCTTTCTTTATTTCATGCTTTCCTTTTTTTCTTTTTTCTTTTTGTGTTCCAATGAACTAATAGTTGTGGGTGGCCTTGTTGTCCTTTTATTTGATGAGAAAATTAATGACTTTGGATTGTAATTTCCTTTTTTAAAGGATACCGGCTTGACAAAAGATTCTTGTTAATGCTATGGTAAACAATCTTCCCAAGTTTTGGTGTTCTTTTTATTGATAGCTCGCAACAAAGTAGATAAAGTTCTATTCACAACTTATGTTTGACCATTAGTTTGAGGGTGACACGTAATTGAAAACAACAACTTAGTTCCTAACTTAGCTCATAACATTTTCCAAAAGTAACTTAAAAATTGAGCATCCCTATTAGAAACAATTGTTATGGGCATACCATGCAACCTTACAATCTCCCTAAAGAATAGGTCAGCGACATTAGAAGCATCATTCATTTTGTGGCTTGGAATAAAATGTGATATCTTTGAAAATCTATCTACAACCACAAAAATTGAGTCTTTCCCTTCTTTAGACCTAGGTGAACCTAATACAAAATCCATCGAAACATCAGTCCAAGGTGCATTAGGTATTGACCAAGGGGTGTATAAGCCATAAGGTTGCACCTTCATTTGGTTTGCCTACAAGTGACACATTTACCACAAAGTCTCTCAACATCTCGTTTTATATTTATCCAATAGAAATGTTCCTGTAAAACTGCTAGAGTCTTTACAACACCAAAATGCCCCATCAACCTTCCTCCATGGGATTCTCTCACTAACAAATCTCTCAAAGAATAATTAGGCACACAGTTTATTCTCCTGAAATAAATAACCATCATGCCTAAAGTATTTACTGACTGTGGTCTTTTCACAAGCTTGGTATTCAACACTAAAATCATGGTGCATACAATTCCTTAATATGTTCAAAACCAAGTAGTTTAGCATTAAGTGTTGAGATTAAGACATACCTGCGGGAAAGCGCATCTACAACAACGTTTTTCTTACCTTGCTTGTAACGAATGACATATGGAAATGTCTCTATGAATTCTACGCATCGAGCATGTCTCTTGTTCAGCTTGTGTTGGCCTTTAAGGTGTTTCAAGGACCCATGATCGGTGTGAATCACGAACTCCTTAGGCCATAGGTAGTGTTGCCACGTTTCTAACACTCGAACTAACGCATACAACTCATTATCGTAAGTAGGGTAGTTTAAGGCTACCCCACTCAGTTTTTCACTAAAGTAAGCAATTGGTCGTCCCTCCTGCATGAGGACAAAGTAAGCAATTGGTCGTCCCTCCTGCATTAGGACTACGCCAATTCCAATACCTAAGGCATTACATTCAATTTCAAATGTTTTATTAAAGTTAGGTGAAGACAATAAGGGAGCGTTGGTTAGCTTTTGCTTGATCATTTGAAATGCCTTCTCTTGCTCTTCTCCCCACTTGAATCCAACATCTTTTTTATTACTTCAGTAAGTGGTCCAGCTAATGTGCTAAAGTCTTTCACAAATCGTCAATAGAAATTAACGAGCCTATGAAAGCTTCTCACAATACTTACACTTGTAGGACTCGGCCACTCTTGGATTGCACGTACCTTTTCCTCATCAACTTGTATACCCTGTGCACTCACAACAAATCCTAGAAACACAAGTTTATCAATGCAAAAAGTACACTTCTTCAGATTAGCAAACAACTTTTTTTTCTAAGCACATCTAAAACAGATTTCAAATGTACTACATGATCGTTTATGTTTTTGCCATAGATGAGGATATCATTAAAATAAACAACAACAACCTTGCCAATAAAAGCTCGCAAGACATAATTCATAAGTCTCACAAAAGTGCTCAGGGCATTAGTTAGACCAAAAGACATGACTAACCATTCATACAAACCATATTTTGTTTTAAAGGCAGTTTTCCATTCATCTCCTTCTTTCATTCTAATATGATGATATCCACTTTTCAAATCAATTTTGAAAAATACACAAGACCCATGTAATTCATCAAGCATATCATCTAGCCTAGGAATGAGATGTCGATACTTTACCGTTATGTTGTTGATGGCTCGACAATCAACACACATCCTCTACGTCTCATCCTTCTTAGGAACTAATAAAACGGGAACTGCACATGGACTTATGCTTTCAATCACATACTTTTTTTCCATTAATTCATTAACTTGCCTTTGAAGTTCCTTGGTCTCCTCCGGGTTGCTCCTATAGGCTGGTCTATTTGGAATGGCTGCACCGGGCACAAAATCAATATGATACTCAATCCCTTGGATTGGAGGTAAACCATGTGGTGCTTCCTCAGGAAAGACATCCTCATACTACTGCAAAAGAGAAGTAATGGAACTAGGCAAAGTTGGATCAAATTCATTAGTGTTTAAAAATGTCTCTTTGTACAAAAGTACAATCATCGGCTAATGTGAAAACAACACTTTTTTTTATCTCACTTGCTCTCGCGTAGAAATTCTTTTATTTTCCATCTAATTGTCGCTCAATGACCATATTTTTCTTTAGTTTTTCTCTCACATTTTCCTCGACCTCTTTTTGAATTTCACTCTCTTTTTCTTTTGCTCACTCTCTCTCTGTAGGCTCTCTCCATAAACTTGCTTTGATGTCAATGGAATAAGAGTGATGTTACGTTGATTAAATACAAATGTTGGTGAAGCCATCATACTTTATGCGTCTGTTGAATTGTCAAGACCGCCCAAGTAACAAGTGTCCAGCCTGCATTGGTACTACATTACAAAGCACTTTATCTTCATACTTGCCAATCCGTAAAGTCACTAGTACCTGCTTGTTCACTTTCACCTCACCAATGTCATTTAACCAATGTAGTTTGTATGGTCGTGCGTTTTTAACAGAAGCCCTAACTTCTCTACCATGATAGTACTAGCAACATTAGTACAACTTCCTCCATCAATAATCATACTATGTACTTTGTCTTGAACAGAGCACCTAGTATGGAAAATGTTTTCCCGTTGCACTACTTCGTCTTCCTTTACTTGCACACTCAAAGCTCTCCTCGTTACTAAAGTCAATTCCCTAGGGGCTATATACTCTTCATCTTCGACGTCCTCTAATGGTGGCATATCTCATTTTCTTCAATTTCATCTTCAGTTACAATCTCACTATTGTCCCGCAACACCATAACTCTCTTATTCACACATTCACTTGCGATATGCCCCCTGCCTTGACATTTAAAACACTTAATGTCACGATTCCTAATAGTAGGAGTTACAGTGTTACCTTGTGAATTGTGCTTAGAGTGCTCGGATTTTAACTTAAGTGCAGTAAGTGCTGATAATGCCTGTTTTGGATTTTCATGCCAAGGAAGTCAACAGAGGTTGTCGTAATCGTGCTTTTCTTGTCAGAGATCATGATTCCATGTTCTTAAATGATCTGAAAAACTGTTGGAGTAACTTGTGATGTTCATCATGAGTACCTGAAAAAAGAAGCAAATCGTCAATGTAAACAAGGGTATGGTGGAGAATGGGTTGAAAGATGGTGGTCATGGCCTTTTGGAAGATAGAAGGGGCAGTTTTGAGGTCGAAAGGAAGGACTGACCATTGGTAATGGGCATTTGGAATACAAAAAGCAGTTTTGTATCGTTCTGAGGGGTGAATGCCAAGTTGCCAAAAACCAGACTTCAAGTCAAATTTTGAAAAGATTCGGACATTTTTTAGGTGGACAAAAAGGGTGTGTCTGTTGGGTAATGGAAATTTCTGATCTTGGAGAAAATTGTTGAGTGGCTGATAGTAAATGACTAATCGTTTTTTGCCACGAAGAATTTCAGACCTTTTTTCAACATAAAAAGCTTGACAGGCCCATTGAGAATTTGTGGGTTCAATAAGGCCTTGTCTTAACAATTGAGCACATTCTTGTTGGGCCAAGATAAGGTCTTGTGGGGTCATTCCTATATGGATAGCTTTGGTTGGGTTGCTGTTTTCATTTAGTTTGAAAGGTAAGAATATGAAGAATTTTGGGTTTTTCCACAACGGGTTTGGATGGGTAAAAAGGCTATGGTTTTCAGGGCAAAATTTGAGGATTTCATCTGCAATGGCCTGGTATGTGGGTGGTGAATTGGCTAAAGAATAGATCTTTAGAGTCTTGGTGAAGGGTTTAATCATGGATTTGTAACGGAGACTAGAGGAAGTAATCTTGACATTTTTTGCTTGATGTAGGATGTCAAAATCTACAAGGAGATCTTTGTTTGGCAAAGATGAACCAATTAGTTTTATCCAAACAACACAATTAGGAAATAACTGGATTCCTATTGGATGTTTAGTAACGAATTTAGTTGTAAAAATCTTTCCGTCAGCTGCTTTGAAGTGTTCCTCTTGAGTTTTGCAATACTCAGTAGGAAGAATAGCAGGTTAAGCATGCTCCGCTGAGCACCAGTATCGAGAAAACCAATGGCTGTGATGGGTTTATGATATCTGGAAGGGACAATTTGGATTTTGACAGAAATACTGGGTATGGTATGGTCATGGATTAGAATGGAAGAAGGTTGGACTGTGTAGATTGGTTCAAATTCAGAATTGTTCTAATCACTGGATTCTGCTGGTAAAGCAAAAGACTGTATCATCATTTCGCTCTTCTTGTTCAGAAAACAAGTGTTCAACTTGGTCTGTGGTTTGGGAAAATTCTGTAGTGGATTCCAGGTGTTGGATAAGTTTTACCGCCTTCTGAGGCTTGACAGGGCAGTCCTTGGCAAAATGACCTTTCTTTTTACAAATGAAACATATGCTTTTCTTTCTGTTAGGAAAATCTCTAGAGTGGGATTCCTTTTTCCTGAAAAAATGAAATTGTTTAGTACGTCGTTTTCTGAATGGAAACGAGAATCTAGATTTCTTGAAATGAGACTTTTTCTTTGATGAACAATCACACTTTTTTGGATCTTTGCACTTGATAGCCAAGTAAGGCTTTTTGCAAGCAGATCTGAAAGGCTCTTTGTCTTTGATAAGTTCCTGGAAGAATTTATTTTGTTCACACAATTTGTCAAGACATCCCATAACAATCTGGAATAATTTTCCCAATGATAATGTGTCAATGCTGGATCTCTGGTTGTAATTCTTCTGAAAGAGAAGCCAAAAATACATGTCTGAGTGTAGCATCATTGAATCCATTTAGCTTATAATAAAGCAAAGACATCCGCTTGTAGTGGTAATGAAGATCTTTTGTGTTGAGAGAACAACATTTCATGTTGAGATAATCACGTCTTACGGCTTCAAAAGTAGCACTTGGTTCTCCAATAAATTGATCACTGAGAAGGGCTAAAGCCTGAGAGACATCAGGAATCTGAATGAACTAAAGTTGTCTATATTGTCCAAGACTGTCAAACCAATCTTGAAGAGAATCCATAAACCGAGTAATGAATTCTCATAGAACATATTGGGTTGTTGCATCTGGAGCTAACATTTAGAGATCAATCCAAGTAGACAACTCTTGTAATCTTTCTCTCCATTTTGTTAGAGGGATATCATCAAAAGTAAACCATGGTCCATTTGAAGGTTTGGAGACTTTTGGCTGAGGTGGAATAGACTGAGAAGATTCACCAGTTTCATGATTTTCTTCATCAGTGTCAACAGTTTCAGTGCATGGGCCAGTGTCAGTGGCTCTAGACTGTTCAGTAGGTTCTGCCATGAGGAGTTTGGAAATATCAGCTAGATTTGAATTAGAAGTGTCTGAGTCACACAAATCAGATGACTCAATGGATGATGAATCTGATTGTGAAGGGGAATTTTCAGTAGAAGAATCTAGAAATGGAGAATGGGAAATTTGGTGAGCAGAATATTGGTATATGGGTTGTTTTTCCAGGGAAAAGGGAGTTTGGATTGGCGGTGGTTGAGTAGATTCAGGTAAAGAAGTTGGTGATGGAGAGGGTGATAGTTCAAATCGGGATGTCTGAGGATTTTGCTGAGGAATGGATTTTTGAACTGGGACTGATTTTGGGGTTTTCTTTGGTTTTAACTGAGGTCGTAGATGTAGAGGAAACAGAGTATGGGTCATACCAAAAAGTTTAGAAGGATCATATGTTCGGGAAGAAGTTGATGGTAAGAAAGGATGATAGGTAGGATTAATTACTGGTAAAGGAGCAGAACTCGTAAAAATGGTAGGCTGGACTTTTTCTGAATCATTATCAGCATTGGTAACTACTGTGACTCCTAACTTTTTGGGGACAACTTGTACATGACTGACCCATGAACTATCAGAAATGGGGTAAATGATAGCTGCGTCTAATAGCTTAAGGACTTCAGTTCTAACAACTTCTTTCATATTAGGATTTAACCGACGTTGCATTTTCCTAGTAGGTTTAGCATTTTCATCAAGGTGAATGTAATGCATGCAGTCTACTAGGTTTATACCTTTTATGTCAGCTATGGTCCATCCTAATGCTCCTTTGTGCTCTTTTAAAACATCCAACAGCTTATCTTTTTGTTCATCATTTAGGGATGATGAGATGATTACCGGTACAGTACTTTCTTCTCCCAAAAATGCATATTCCAAAGTGTTGGGTAATGGTTTGAGCTCGAGTTTCGGTGGTGATTTTGATGATGGGATGAGTTTCTTCTCTGATGGTGCTAGTTGTTCAACTCTTGAACTGGGACTGATTTTGGGATTTTGTTTGGTTTTGACTGAGGTCGTGGATGTAGAGGAAATAGAGTATGGGTCATATCAAAAAGTTTAGAAGGATCATATGTTCGGGAAGAAGTTGATGGTAAGAAAGGATGATAGGTAGGATTGATTACTGGTAAAGGAGCAAAACTCGTAAAAATGGTAGGCTGGACTTTTTCTGAATCATTATCAGCATTGGTAACTACTGTGACTCCTGACTTTTTGGGGACAACTTGTACAAGACTGACCCATGAACTATCAGAAATGGGGTAAATGATACATGCGTCTAATAACTTAAGGACTTTAGTTCTAACAACTTCTTTCATGTTAGGATTTAACTGACGTTGCATTTCCCTAGTAGGCTTAGCATTTTCATCAAGGTGAATGTAATGCATGCAGTCTACTGTGTTTATACCTTTTATGTCAGCTATGGTCCATCCTAATGCTCCTTTGTGCTCTTTTAAAACATCTAACAACTTACCTTTTTGTTCGTCATTTAGGGATGATGAGATGATTACCGGTAGAGTGCTTTCTTCTCCCAAAAATGCATATTCCAAAGTGTTGGGTAATGGTTTGAGCTCGAGTTTCGGTGGTGATTCTGATGATGTGATGAGTTTCTTCTTTGATGGTGCTAGTTGTTCAACTCTTAACTTCAATTTATTAGTGTCCATAGATGGTGCTGAATCAAGTAGAGCGTTGACTTCATCGACTGATCTGTCAATATCAAAATCAAAACCAAAGTGAGTTAAACATGTTTGTAAAGGATCATCACTAAGGTTTGAAAGAAAAGTATTATCAACTATTGTTTCTATTAAATCCACATCAACAATTCCATCATCTACATTGTGAGGTTGTTTGGCAATGTTGAAAATGTTTAGCTCCACAGTCATATTGTCGAAGGATAACTGCATATTTCTAGTCCTGCATTGAATGTGAGCATCAGCAGTTGCCAAGAAAGGTCGGCCTAGGATAATGGGGATGTGCTTCCTTGAATCCTAGATTGGTTGAGTGTCAATTACAGTGAAATCAACAAGAAAATAAAACTTGTCAACCTGGATAAGCACGTCCTCCACAATACCACGAGGTATTTTCGTGGATCGATCTGCAAGCTGTAACACCACTGGAGTTAGGTGTAATTCTCTCAGTCCAAGTTTCACAAATACTGAATAAGGCAACAGATTTACACTTGCTCCTAAATCCAACAAAGCATTTTCAATTGTGTGGTTTCTTATACTACACGAGATAGTGGGGGAGCCTAGGTCTTTGCATTTTAGAGGAATTTTGTGTTGGAGTATAGAACTAACGTTTTCTGTTAAAAATACCTTCTTTTGAACATGAATGTTTCTCTTTTTAGTACAAAGGTCTTTAAGAAACTTGGCATAAGATGGAACTTGTTTTATAGCATCAAGTAAAGGGATGTTAACACTTACCTGTTTGAAGATTTCAAAAATCTCACCTGTGGATTTTTTCTTCTTTCCTTTAGCTAACCTCTGAGGAAATGGAGCTTTAGGAACATATTCTCGTGGGTCGGTTTCTTCTTTCTCCTCCGATGATGAGTCTTCAACATTTACAAGTACAATTTGATTTGTTTTTGTCACCGGCATCTCCACTTTGTTGTCGATTTCTTTCCCTTTTCGTAAGGTCATGACGGCTTTGACCTCTCTATGCTGTTGTGGTGAACTGGTACTTACTTCATGTACTCCTTTAGGATTAGGCACTAGTTGACTTGGAAACTTGCCTTTCTCAACAGTCATCGCCAAAGTTTGAACTGAAGAAGCAAGCTGTCCCACCATCTTCTCGAGGTTTGAAACTGATTGGGCTTGTGAGTTGAAGTCTGCTCTCATCTCATTTCGTATTTCATCAATGGTACAGTTCTGTTGCTCAATCGTGGAGTGAGTAACATTCTAGAAATTCTGGATTGCTCCCAAGTAATTATCACTTGCATCTGTCTGGAGAATTCTTTGGCCATCTGTGGGTATCTTTAATGGAACTGGTTGTTGGCAGAGTTGCTTGAGTTCTTAGACTACTTTAGTCTGGATGGGACCCCAAGGGGGGGCTGATTTTTTAAGCATTATTGACAAATGGCTTGTGTGTCTAGCAACGTGTGGAATGAAGTCTCTGAGATAATTCAAAATTCCAAGGAATTGTTGAATTTGTTTGCGAGACAGATCTTGATCTGGAAAATGGAGAAGTTCTTGGGCAATGTGTGGTCCAGGCTGGAAATTTCCGTCTTTGAGAATCATTCTGAGAAATTCAACTGAGGGCTGTCCAATGATACTTTTCTTAGAAGAAAGCATAATGCCATGCTTATCTACTATGGACAAGAATTCACAAAGCAGGTTTTGATGTAAATCATGATCTTTGAGAGTAGTAAAATGTCATCAATGTAGATTAGGCCATGGTGTAGAATGGGATCAAATATTTTGATCATTGTCTTTTGGAACAAAGAGGGTACTACCTTTAAATCGAAAGGCATTACGGTCCATTGGTAGTGAGCATTTGGGATACAGAACGCTGTTTTGTGACGATCAAATGGATAGATCCCAAATTGCCAAAATCTGGCTTTGAGATCAAATTTGGAAAATATTTTTGCATCACAAATATGAACAAAAAGGGTTCTGATCTTGGGTAATGGGAATTTGTCATCTTTGAGGAAACAGTTCAAAGGTTGATAATCAATTACTAACCTTTTTTTTCCTCGAAGAAGTTTTGACCATTTCTCCACATAAAAAGCTTGACAAGCCCAATCAGAATAGGCTGGTTTAATGAGGCCTTGGGCTAGGAGTTGAGAACATTCTGTCTGTGCTAATTTGATATCAGAGGGTGTCATTCCCGGATGAATTCCTTTTGTTGGGTTGATATATTTGTTAAGCTTGAATGGAAGCTTAATGAAGAAGTCTTGATTTTTCCGTAACGGTATGGAATGGGAGAATAGGTTATGACTTTCTGGACAAAAAAGGAGAAGTTGGTTTTTGATGAAAGTGTAGGGAGGAGGTGTATCAGACAAAACAAATAGACGTAAAACATTTGTATATGGTTGGAACATTTGCTTAAATCGGATTCCAGATGCAGTGATTTGAAGTTTTTTAATGAGATGAAGAATATCAAATCCTATGAGAAGATCTTTGTCAGGTAAATCCGAACCGACAATGTTTACCCAAAGGACACAGTTGGGAAAAAACTGAATTCCAACTGACTTTTTGGTAATAAGATTGGTTTGGAACAACTGACCATTTGCAGCTCTGAAATATTCAGTATGGTTTTTCCAGCAGTGGGAAGGAAGTATGGAAGGATTTAACAAGCTTCTTTGAGCACCTGTGTCAATGAAACCAATAAGAGAGATTGGTTTATCAAATTTGGAAAGCAGCAGGTGAAGCTTGACTGAAGGTATTGGTGCCTGTTGGGAAACAGAGAGTTGTTGGACTGTATGTATGATGGGCATATTCTCAGAGTCTGAAGACTCACTTGAATCATCTAATGCAAAAGCAGTGAAATCATCATAGTCATCCTGCTCTGTAAAGAGAGACTCAATATCCTCATTATTAGAAATCATTGAGGATTATTGAAGGTGACTAATAAGGCGCACAACTTTGGTTGGTCGGTTAGGACAATTTTTTGCAAAGTGGCCTTTTTTCTTACAAATGAAGCATCGACTGCCTTTGGTTCTGTGGGTTCGAGCTGGGTCTTTTCTTTTGAAAAACCTATAAGGTTTTTTGTGTTTGGAAGACCTGTGTTTGGGTTTTGTTGGGTACTTGTGGAAATGAGACTTTTTCTTTGGGATACATGTGCAATGCTTGTCATCTCTGCACTTGATCTCAAGATATGGTTTTTTGCACGCTCTCTTAAAGGGTGGTTTATCCTTCATGAGATCTTTGAAGAATTCTTTCTGCTCACAGAGTTTCTCAAGACAACCTATAGCAAATTGATAAATCTTTCCAAGAGATAAATTGGATACCTCCAGATTGTGCACTTTGAGTTGTCGTTGCAATTCAGGTAACAACTCCTTGGGTAAGGATGCTACAAAAACATGTCTGAGTGTTGGATCATTGAAGCCATTGAGCTTGTAATAAAGACTGGACATCCTTTTATAATGAAAATCCAAATCTTTCTTTTGTAAAGAACAATATTTCATTTGATGGAACTCTCTTCTTACCAATTCTTTGGTTGTAGATGGTTCACCTAGATATTGCTCATAGATGAGTCCCAAAGCAGTAGGAATGTTAGGGATTTGGACAAATTGTAATTGGCGATACTGGCCAAGACTTTCGAACCAGTCAAGACTCTCGGAGGACTGATTAAGTGTTTGCACCGGGTCTGATCATTTGGACATCAATCCAGGCTGAGAATTCCTGGAATCTGTATGCCCATTTTGATTTTGGAATATCATCAAATGTGAACCATGGACCAGTGGTAGGTCTTGGTGTAGGATCAGGAGCAGGGGCAGTTGGTTCGGTGTCAGCTGCTGACTCATCAATAGCTGTAGGGTCTGGTGTAGATAGTGGAGGAATAGGAAGATCTAATATGGGTTGTGAAGAAGTGGGTATTAATGATGGTTGTGTAGTTGTAGGTGGTATACGTGATGTTGTTTTAGATTGGGATGAAGTGGAAGATCTTGATGGTTTTGGTGGAGATTGGGTAGGTATGTTTTGGAACAAGGTATGCGTCATTCCAAAGAATTTTTTATAATCCACCGGACGAGCATACATCATTGGAGAGTAGAAGGATTGGTATGAGCCAAAAGATGGTGTTGGTAATGGTAAAGAGGGGGATGGAGAAAACAAAGAGGGTTGTTGTTTCTCTGCATCTATTCGTTCTAACTCAGCTTTAACCTTCCGAATCTCAGCTTCTTTCTAGTCAAACTCAGGACCCCAATATCTATTTTTTATCATCTGATGAAGATCTAAGTCCAATTGAGAAACACGGGCTTTCATGTCAAAATACATTTTTTCAAGTTGAGAAGCAATTGAATCAACCTTGCCATCATTACTACGGACCTGAGATGCTACTGAATCAACTTTAGCATCAAGTCTTTGCAACACATTGTTTTGGGCTCTGGCATTCTTAGACTGCCAGTTGAGGACTGTCTCAAAAGGTCTAGGTTCTTCAGTCTGACCATTAGTCTTGATATGATGCTGATGCGGATGAGAACATCATACAAGAAAGTGGTTGAGGAGCAGAAATGAAACCTGCTTGCTGACGACAGGTTTGTATTGGCTTATGTTTATGGGGTGTGGTGTTATACGGAGGAAATGAGGTTTTAGTTTTGGCTTCTGGATCATTTGGAGGAAAATGAGGTTGAGTTTTACATGGAGACAAAAGAACAGACTTCTTTTTACGTCGTGATCGACGTCTTTGGTAAGGTAATGGAAATTTCTGATCTTGGAGAAAATTATTGAATGGCTGATAGTCAATGACTAATCGTTTTTTGCCACGCAGAATTTCAGACCTTTTTTCAACATAAAAAGCTTGACAGGCCCATTGAGAATTTGTGGGTTCAATAAGGCCTTGTCTTAACAATTGAGCACATTCTTGTTGGGCCAAGATAAGGTCTTGTGGGGTCATTCCTGTATGGATAGCTTTGGTTGGGTTGCTGTTTTCATTTAGTTTGAAAGGTAAGAATATGAAGAATTTTGGGTTTTTCCACAACGGGTTTGGATGGGTAAAAAGGCTATGGTTTTCAGGGCAAAATTTGAGGATTTGATCTGCAATGGCCTGGTATGTGGGTGGTGAATTGGCTAAAGAATAGATCTTTAGAGTGTTGGTGAAGAGTTTAATCATGGATTTGTAATGGAGACCAGAGGAAGTAATCTGGACATTTTTTGCCTGATGTAGGATGTCAAAACCTACAAAGGAGATCTTTGTTTGGCAAAGATGAACCAATTAGTTTTATCCAAACAACACAATTAGGAAATAACTGGATTCCTATTGGATGTTTAGTAACGAATTTAGTTGTAAAAATCTTTCCGTCAGCTGCTTTGAAGTGTTCCTCTTGAGTTTTCCAATACTCAGTAGGAAGAATAGCAGGTTAAGCATGCTCTGCTGAGCACCAGTATCGAGAAAACCAATGGCTGTGATGGGTTTATGATATCTGGAAGGGACAATTTGGATTTTGACAGAAATACTGGGTATGGTATGGTCATGGATTAGAATGGAAGAAGGTTGGACTGTGTAGATTGGTTCAAATTCAGAATTGTTCTAATCACTGGATTCTGCTGGTAAAGCAAAAGACTGTATCATCATTTCGCTCTTCTTGTTCAGAAAACAAGTGTTCAACTTGGTCTGTGGTTTGGGAAAATTCTGTAGTGGATTCCAAGGGTTGGATAAGTTTTACCGCATTCTGGGGCTTGACACGGCAGTCCTTGGCAAAATGACCTTTCTTTTTACAAATGAAACATCTGCTTTTCTTTCTGTTAGGAAAATCTCTGGAGTGGGATTGCTTTTTTCTGAAAAAGCGAAATTGTTTAGTACGTCATTTCCTAGATGGAAATGAGAATATGGATTTCCTTAAATGAGACTTTTTCTTTGATGAGCAATCACACTTTTTTGGATCTTTGCACTTAATAGCCAAGTAAGGCTTTTTGCAAGAAGATCTTAAAGGCTCTTTGTCTTTCATAAGTTCCTGGAAGAATTTCTTTTGTTCACACAATTTGTCAAGACATCCCATAGCAATCTGGAATAATTTTCCCAATGATAATGTGAGAAGCCAGAAATATATGTCTGAGTGTAGCATCATTGTATCCATTTAGCTTATAATAAAGCAAAGACATCCGTTTGTAGTGGTAATGAAGATCTTTTGTGTTGAGAGAACATTTCATGTTGAGATAATCACGTCTTGGGGCTTCAAAAGTAACACTTGGTTCTCCAATAAATTGATCATGGAGAAGGGCTAAAGCCTGAGAGACATCAGGAATCTGAATGAACTGAAGTTGTCTATATTGTCCAAGACTGTCAAACCAATATCGAAGAGAACCCGTAAACCGAGTACTGAATTCTCGTAGAATAGATTGGGTTGTTGCTTCTGGAGTTAACATTTGGAGATCAATCCAAGCAGACAACTCTTGTAATCTTTCTCTCCATTTTGTTGGAGGGATATCATCAAAAGTAAACCATGGTCCATTTGAAGGTTTGGAGGCTTTTGGCTGAGGTGGAATGGACTGAGAAGATTCACCAGTTTCGTGATTTTCTTTATCAGTGTCAACAGTTTCAATGCATGGGCCAGTGTCAGTGGCACCAGATTATTCAGTAGGTTCTGCCATGAGGAGTTTGGAAATATCAGTTAGATTTGAATCAGAAGTGCCTGAGTCAGACAAATCAGATGACTCAATTGATGATGAATCGGATTGTGAAGGGAAATTTTCAGTAGAAGAATCTAGAGATGGAGAATGGGAAATTTGGTGAGCAGAATATTGGTACATGGGTTGTTTTTCTAGTGAATCTAAAGAAGTTGGTGATGGAGAGGGTGATGGTTCAAATCAGGATGTCTGAGGATTTTGCTAAGGAATGGATTTTTAAATTGGGATTGATTTTGGGGTTTTCTTTGGTTTTGGCTGAGGTTATGGATGTGGAGGAAACAGAGTATGGGTCATACCAAAATGTTTTGAAGGATCATATGTTCGGGAAGAAGTTGATGGTAAGAAAGGATGATAGGTAGGATTAATTACTGATAAAGGAGCAGAACTCGTAAAAATGGTAGGTTGGACTTTTTCTGAATCAATTCTGGCAATGTCAGCTTTCAAAGCTCTTATATTAGCTTCTTTTTTATCAAAATCAGGACTATAGACTCGTTGAGCAAGCATAGCCCAAAGTTCATAGTCAAGTTGAGTAACTCTGTCATGAAGATTTTGATAAATCTGATTTAACTTATCTGAGATGGTATCAACCTTTCTCTCAACCTGGTTGGTTTTGCGAGTAATGTTGTCTACCTTATGATGCAAGGTAGTGATTGCTTGATTCTGTACAACAGCATTTTGAGGAACATCCCATAAGAAATGTCCATCTAATTTATCAGGATAGATGGGATAGCCTTTTGAGGAAAAGCTATGAATGGGAATGTTTTCTTGAGCAATAGATACTACGGTAATCATGGATGTGTATGAAAAAGAGGTTCTTGGAGCAGTTGGCTCGGATGGTGGCTGAAAGGTCATTTTTACTGTACCATAATCTCTTTTTTCAAAGAAAGCTTCAGAAGTGTGGATTGGCTGGGAATTTTTATGGAATTTCTCATAATTTGAAAGCCATTCCATTGGCATTAATTTGAGAAGCTCGTGCTTTGCGATCTGCCTAGGGATCTGGACTATTGTGGGAATAGTCTCTGTATCTGCAAGAATCATAAGAGCGTCTGAAGAAGTTTGGGGGCTTGGAAGATCTAGTGCATGATTCTATAACATATACACTAGCTGCTGATGGAGAGTAGTCATTTTTGCTGTAACAGCTTGTTCAGCTCCTTGAAGTTAGATTTGTACCTTGAAAGCAGTGGGTAGGTTTGGGTCTCATAAAGATAGATTGAAATTTAGGTAGAAGGTAAGGAGAGCACTGTCAGCATGAAGAGTGGTCAAAACAGTACCAATTACAGCGTGTTGGTACTATTTAAATCTTGTATCAAGCAAGGCTAGTATGACTGTAACAGGAAGACCTTTTCGTCCATGGAGAGTCAAGATGAGGCGTACACCACCAAGATGAAGGTGGGTGTATCCTTCTCTTTGCCATTGTGCTATTAAATCTGTGGGAATTTCAAGCATAACATATTGTTCCGCTTGTGTGGCTTGAAGAGCACATTGATCAAGACAGGAAGATTGGACATGCTCTTTTAGAGTAGGCCTTTTCGTAGAAATCAGAGTTCTGATACTACGAGTAAAAGTGTTTCCACATCTATAGAGTTGATATGGACTAATTAAGGGCATAGAAGATTTACTAACCTGGGCTGAATCTGGGACATACAAATATTCTACTAGATTTTCAATCTTGGAGGTCACATGTTTAGTGCAAGTTTTAGGAAGTGAAAGAGTAGAAGAAATAGATATAGCAGATTGATCAAAGGTAAATTGAGATGAAGTTAAAGTGCTTGAAGTAGATGCCATATTTGTGAAGATGTTTTCTCTGTGTGATTAGAAAGATACTATAAACTCCATATTTACCACCTCAGGTAGGAAATGTATGGCTCTGATACCAGACTGTGAACCAAGTACGTGGTGTTGTTATACCAGAGCAATGACAACAGAGTTGTCCTTTGGACCAATAGTCCGCAGGCTCAGGTTTCCAACCGATATACTTAGAAACAAATCTGACTAGGTGACCAGTAGGGACGACTGTCTCCCACTTACCACTCAGACAAGAATGCCACCATGGCACTGGGGGAAAAGAGTGAACTGTGTTAAACTGTCTAGAACTAGGCTTAAGGAGAACTTTTTGATGCACAAGATCCTTCAGAGAGGTAAGTGCAGAGCATACTTGTTATAGATAGAGATGAACGGCTATGGAAGTCTATAGTTCTTCTAACTTAACAGAGAAAACTTGGAAGAAACTTAAAAGGTCATGATAGAATATCTTACAGGGAAATTTTTATTTCATAAAACTCTTCTGCTTACAACTGAAACATAAGGTGCCTTATATAGAAAATCATCAAGGACAAGACCCCTTGAATGATTATAATCGACAACTGGGCACACACTTTTAGAAAGTAAAGAACACCGACTATGACTTTTACATAAGACAAAGCAAAGCATCCAAAGCTGATATTTACAAGATAAGGGACACATGGGAGTCACATGGGCTGCTGCATCAAAAGTTGTGTGATGGCGACATTGGCATACATGCTCTCATAATCAATGTCAGTTTTGGAGGGTGCTGAAGGAGACGGTGTTGTTCCTTGTGGTTGAGTTGGCGTTATTTGGGAAGGATCTGATTGTGAGGACTCACCAAATGTCTGGAGAAGAGAAGTAAAATCTTCCCAAGGGTCTTGGGAATCTTGAAATAGGACATCAATGTAGTCAGGCTTTTCTTCTTTGATGAGAATACCCGTTGCTGGAGGAGTGTTGGTTGTGGTGTGGGTTGGGATGTGGAGAATTTCGTGTTTTGGTACAAGAGAGGTATGTTGAATGTTAGGAGATGGATGTTGAACATGGATAAGTACAAGAAGAAAGGATCTCAGATCGTTAACCAATTGTGGATCATGAGAAAGGGGAAATGGATGTGGGACAGTTATCCATTCATAAGCTTGATGCTGAGTCCAAAATAATTTTGTCACAGGATGTTGGAAATAAGGTCGATGGACTATGAAAACTGTGGTGAACAAATCACCTTCTGATTATGGGAGAATGTTAAGATGATTTTTATCATAGATTGACTGAAGTTGTTTACACCACCAAGAAAGCGGTGAAAACCCTTCAAAAAGTGTCCAAAGGAGGGAGGAGGTTTGAGAAGGGTCAAAGAGATGACAGAGAATATATTGGACTGGGAAGATAATTTTTGTGGCATAGAGGACAATGAGACAACAGAGATACCAAAGTTCATCTTCTATGATAGAAACAAATGGATCAATAGTAAGGCATGTGATAAAGAGTTTGTCTGGGTTGAAACTTGGGAAATTGTAGGGCTTTTACTAATGGATGTTCATGAAATATCGGAAAAGAAATTTGGTTGCGAATTCTTGAATTTGATGTGGTGAGGAAAATGTTATATTGAATGGAAAGGATTTTTTGGTAAGGGCTATGAAAGGTAAGGATGGTGCCATTGCTATGACAGGAATGGTTAATAGAGAGGTGACTAAAATGGATGAGAAACTAGAAGTTGATTTAGAAGGAGGTCTGGATAGAAGGTCAGGGATCAGGTTCTTGTCTCCTTTTATATGCTGGATTGTGAAGTCATACCTAGTAAACCAATTTTTGAGATGGAACAACTATTTGTCTGGTAGTGTCTTGTTCCTGTAGTTATCTAATCTGACCAAAACGTTATGGCCAACTAGATGAAACTCAAATATTTGAATTCCATATTTCACGACTAAGGCTTCTTTGTAGATGACGTGATAGTGTTTTTCCGATTCTTTGAACTGACCACTGGCGTGGGCACAATAGTATTATTTGTCATCTAATCTTTCCAAAAGGATTGCTCCCCAATAATTATCACTTGCGTCTGTCTGGAGAATTTTTTGGCCATCTATGGGTATCTTTAATGGAACTGGTTGTTGGTAGAGTTGCTTGAGTTCTTGGACTGCTTTAGTCTGGATGGCAAATGGCTTGTGATTTGAAGAGTGGCCGAGTCCCACAAGTGTAAGTAATATGAGAAGCTTTCATGGGCTTGCTAGTTTCTACCGATGATTTGTAAAAGACTTTAGCACATTAGCTGCACCGCTTACTGAACAATGCTCCCTTATTGTCTTTGCCTAACTTTAATAAAATATTTGAAATTGAATGTGATGCCTCAGGTATTGGTATTGGCACAGTCCTAATGTTGGAGGGACGACCAATTGGTTACTTTAGTGAAAAACTGAGTGGGGCAGCCTTAAACTACCATACTTACAATAAGGAGTTGTATTTGTTAGTTCGAGCGTTAGAAACGTGGCAGCACTACCTATGGCCTAAGGAGTTCATGATTCACACCGATCATGAGTCCTTGAAACATCTTAAAGGCCAACACAAGCTGAACAAGAGACATGCTCGAGGGGTAGAATTCATAGAGACATTTCCATATGTCATTTGTTACAAGCAAAAAAATGTTGTTGCAGATGCGCTTCCCCACAGGTATGTCTTAATCTCAACACTTAATGCTAAACTACTTGGTTTTGAACATATTAAAGAATTGTATGCTGATGACCATGATTTTAGTGTTGATTACCAAGCTTGAGAAAAGACCACAATCGGTAAATACTTTAGGCATGAAGGCTACTTATTTCGGGAGAATAAACTATGTGTGCCTAACTATTCTTTGAGAGATTTGTTAGTGAGAGAATCCCATGGAGGAGGGTTAATGGGGCATTTTGGAGTTGTAAAGACTCTAGCAATTTTACAGGAACACTTCTATTGGCCACATATGAAATGAGATGTTAAGAGATTTTGTGGTAAATGTGGCACTTGTAGGCAAGTCAAATCGAAGGTGCAACTTTATGGATTATACATCCCTTTGCCAATACCTAATGTACCTTGGACTGATGTTTCGATGGATTTTGTACTAGGTTTACCTTGGTCTAAATAAGGGAAAGACTCAATTTTTGTAGTTGTAGATAGATTTTCAAAGATGGCACGTTTTATTCCATGCCACAAAACGGATGATGCTTCTAATGTCGCTGACCTATTTTTAGGGAGATTGTAAGGCTGCATGGTATGCCCAGGACAATTGTTTTCAACTACTTGTCGCCCTCAAACTGATGGTCAAACAGAAGTTGTGAATAGAGCTTTATCTACTCTATTGTGAGCTATCATTAAAAAGAACATCAAAACTTGGGAAGAATGTTTACCACATGTTAAGTTTGCTTATAATCATTCCGTTCATTCTGCTACTAAGTATTTACCGTTTGAAATTATTTATGGTTTTAATCCTTTAACCCCATTGGATTTAACTCCATTACCTGTTTCTGAGCATGTTAACTTAGATGGCAAGAAAAAGGCTAAAATTGTTAAATAGATACATGAGAGGGCGAAGTTCAACATTGAGCGGAGAACTGAACAATATGCTAAACAAACCAACAAAGGGCGACATAAGTTATTCTTTGAACCTGGCGATTGGGTGTGGTTACACATGCGTAAGGAACGATTTCTAGAACGAAGGAAATCTTAGTTATTATCTTGAGGGGATAGCCCATTCCAAGTTTTGGAACGGATCAATGACAACGCATACAAATTGGATTTTCCTGATGAGTACAATGTAAGTGCTACTTTTAATGTTTCTGATTTTAGTCCTTTTGATGTATGTGATGATTTGAGGACAAATCCTCTTCAAGAGGAGGGTACAAATCCTCTTCAAGACTATCACAAGCACGTGGGATGAGGCATATTTAGATCCTATTCAAGTTCCCGTTGGATCCGTTACAAGAGCTCGAGCAAAGAAATTCAAAGAAGTGCTTAATGGATTGCTTCTAACAACTTGGGCTCAATCAAATGTGGAGGCCCGTTGAAGGAATTGCACATGATAAATGCATGATTCAGGCTCTTGAAGTTTCCAAATAATCGCTTCCATGAAATAGGGAGTTGGCTTGCATGTTATGGTGGGAAAATATACGATTTTCTTTTTTTAGATACTTTCCCGTATCACTCCTTTATCAAACACACATTTTTGAGTGCTTAGTAACTTTTCTAAGCTCATTACTCTTTTTCTTAAGCACTTCATTTTCTTTCATCAATTCATCAACATGTGATTTTTCATGCTCATATGAAATACTTTGTTTACCCTTAAATGATGTAATTTTATCATGCAACATTTTATTATCTAACTCTAGTCCTTTAATCTTTTTCATCATCACTTATGGTCAAAAGAATATAGTATGATCATACAACAGGAAACATTTTCCATACTAGGTGTTATATTCAAGACAAAGTATATAGTATGATTATTAATGGAGGAAGTTGTACTAATGTTGCTAGCACTATCATGGTGGAGAAGTTAGGGCTTTCGACACTTAAACACCCACGACCATACAAACTACAGTGGGTTGAATGATAATGGTAAGGTAAAAGTGAACAAGCATGTACTAGTGACTTTTTCAGATTGGCAAGTATGAAGATATAGTGTTATGTGATGTAGTACCAATGCAAACTAGACACTTGTTACTTGGGCGACCTTAGTAATTCTACCAACGTGTAAAGCATAATGACTTCACCAACAAATACTCATTTGTATTTAATCAACGCAAACATCACTCTTGTTCCATTGACACTAAAATAAGTTTATGGAGACCAAGTGAACCTACAGAGAGAGAGTGATCAAAACAAGGAGAGTGAGCAAAAGAAAAAGAGAGGAAAAAAGAATGAAAATAAAAAAGAGATTGAGAAAAATAAGAGAGAAAAAGCCAAGAAAAATGCAGCCACTTAGTGAAAATTTGAGGGAAAACAAAAGAATTTATATACAAGAGCGAGTGAGATAAAAAAATGGTTGTTCTCACATTAGCCAATGATTGTACTTTTGTATAAAGAGGCATTTTTAAACACTAATGAACTTGACCCTACTTTGCCTAGTTCTATTATTTCTCTCTTACAAGAATATGAGGATGTCTTTCCCAAGGAAACACCATATGGTTTACCTTTAATCTGGGGAATTAAGCATCAGATTGATTTTGTACCTGGTATAACCATTCTAAATCGAAAAACCTATAGGAGTAACTCAGAAGAGACAAAGGAACCTCAAAGGCAGGTTAATGAATTGATGGAAAAAAGGTACGTGAGAGAAAGCATGAGCCCTTGTGCAGTTCTGGTTTTATTAGTTCATAAGAAGGATGGAATGTGGAAGATGTGTGCTGACTGTCGAGCCATCAACAACATGACGGTAAAGTATCGACATCTTATTCCTAGGTTAGATGATATGCTTGATGAATAGCAGGGGTCTTGTGTATTTTCTAAAATTGACCAGAAAAGTGGATATCATCATATTAGAATGAAAGAAGAATATGAATGAAAATTTTCCTTTAAAACAAAATATGGTTTGTATGAATGGTTAGTCTTGCCTTTTCGTTTGACTAATGCCTCGAGCACTCTTATGAGACTTATGAATCATGTTTTACGAGCTTTTATTGGCAAGTTTGTTGTTTATTTTGATGATATCATCATATATAGAAAAAACTTAGACGAACATATAGTACATTTGAAATATGTTTTAAATGTACTTAGGAAGAAAAAGATGTTTGTTAATGTAAAGAAGTGTACCTTTTACACTAGTAAACTTGTGTTTCTAGGATTTGTTGTGAGTGCACAGCGTATACAGGTTGATGAATAGAAGTTTTCTATTTTTCATCTGAGTATATCAGCTGGAAACCCAAGCATGCGGACTACTGGTCCAAAGGATGATCTTTTCGTCATTGCTTTGGTCTAACAACGCCACGTACTTCGTTGCCTATTATGGTATCAGAGCCACAAACTTACCAAAGTGGTATGATAAGAGTCTTCCCTATTTCTTTGAAAAATAGTTAGGCTTCAGAAACAGAGAGAAATTTTCACTCATGGCATCTACTTCATCTAATGACGCTTCTACTTCTACGATCACTCCAATCTCCCTTTCTTCTACTCTGTCTTTACCCAAATCTTGCACCAAACAAACTGCCAATAAAATAGAAAACCTTGTTGAATACTCATATATCCCTGAGTCAGCCCAGATCAATGAATCTTCATTCCCTCTTCTTAGTCCTTATCAGCTCTACAAGAGAGGAAACTCTTTTACTAGAAGTATAAGAACCCTTATCTCTACTAAAAGACCTCACCCAAAAGAATACATCCAGTCCTCTAGACTAGATCAGTGCACTCTTCAAGCTACCACAGCTGAGCAATATGTTACTTTGGAAATACCTCCAGAATTGATTTCCAACTGGAAAAGGGAGGGTTATACTCATCTCCATCTTGGGGGAGTAAGATTAATCCTGACCTTACATGGAAGAAAATGATTACCTGTTACAGCCAGAATTGCTATGCTTGACACCAGATTCAAACAGTATCAGGATGCAGTAGTTGGTACTGTCCTGACCACTTTACATGCAGGAAGTGTTCTTCTCACTTTCTACCCCAATTTCAATTTATCTCTCCAAGATACCAACCTGTCAACTGCCTTGAAAGTTCAAGTTCAAATTCAAGGAGCAGAACAAATCTCCTCAGCAAAAATGGCTACCTTACACCATCAGTTGGTCTATAGGCTTCAAAATCATGCCTTAGATCTTCCCACACCTGACAACCACTCTGATGCTCTTATGGTGTTAGCAGAATCAGACCAAATTCCAACCATCATCCAAATCCCTAGACAAATCCCTCACCATGAACTCATAAAACTCATGCCGCTGGAATGGATTTCAAATTATGAGAAGTTCCATAACAATACAGCCCCCATTCAGACATCAGAAAGTATGTTTGAAAGAAGGCCAGATGGTACTGTCAGAATGACTTTTCGACCTCCACCAAGTACCTCTCAGCCGTTACCTAGTGCTCCTCAAGAGCCTCCAAGGTTATCATTCACTTATTCTTCAATGATCACGGCTGTTCAAACAACTCAAGAAGATCTGCCAATCACAGGATTTAACTCAGAAGGGTACCCAGTATACCCTGCAAAGTTAAACAGACACTTTCTATGGGATACTCCAGGATCTGGAAGGTGCGACCCAAATTGTCCCTGAAAACCAAAAAAGAAAATTCATTCTCCTTGTAACCACACAAAAGCAAAACCGCCATATGAACCTCCACCTCCACCAGCTCTGTTACCCATATACAAAAAAGAACTCAAATGGATTGCAAAACATTGCAAACCTGAAACCTTTTCACCAAATCTAAACCAGACTTCTACTCCTCAACCCATTGCCTGTATGATGTTTTCTTCATCATCCAAAGACTATTCTTTCAATTTCCCATCCTTAGAAGCCCAATCTGATTCACAAAAAAAGGTTGTGACAAAGCCTTTCATTCCTTCAGCCATAACCTCTGCTGGTCACCTAGAAGAACCTAAACCATTTGAATCAGTCCTCAACTGGCAAACACAGAATGCCAGAGCACAAAATGATACATTGGTAGACATCCACAAAAGGGTTGACAAGATCAGTTTACGAACTGACCAGATCGAAACCAAGGTTGACTCAATAACCTTGCAAATGCAGCAGATCTATCAAGATTTACAATCCCGAATCTCCCAACTAGATGCAGACTTAAGAGTCATGCTTAGTCAAAGATACTATGGCCCTGAGTTTGACCAAAAGGAGAGAGAAATCAGACGGCTAAAGGCAGAGCTTGATCAGATTGAATCCGAAAAACACAGGCCTACACTCTTCACCAAATCACCTCCCATACCTACAATCAGTCCAACTTACCATCCATTCAGTCCTATGCTTGCACCAATGAAACCGTATGATCCTTCCAAACTATTTGGAATGACACATACTCTTTTCAAAAATATGCCACAACCACCTCAGCCAAAACCTAAACCCCAACCAAGACCTATCAAAATTCATCAACCAACCTCCACTACCACACAACAACAAGATTCTCCAGAACATACTCCTGTTTTTACCCCACAACCATCTCAATCCAAGGATAAAGAACCCATGCATCAATATGCTTCCCATCACATTGAAGTTTCCACTGATTCCACAGAAACTGATACTTCTGTGACAGAATCTGATACAAAATCTTCAATTTCAACCACTGATTCAGAAAGTGCTTATGCAGATATTACTAAACTTTTGATGGCACAACCTGAAGAAACAGAACCAGCACAACCATCCCAACCAGAATCATACTTTGAAATACCCTCAGACATTGATGAGCCAGCTGAATCCTCAACTAATCAACCACCTCAGCCCCAAGCTCAAAATAGCCACAAACCATCAAACGGTCCATGGTTTACGTTTGATGACATTCCCACAGTCAAATGGAGAGAGAAGTTATCTGAAATGTCAGCCTGGGTAGATCTCCAGATGATAAGATCAGGTGCAACAATTGAATCAGTCCTCAAAGAGTTTGTCACCCGTTTCACGGGATCTCTGAGAGACTGGTTTGACAGTCTTGGCCCCTACAGACAATTACAGTTTGGTAATTTATTGGAGAACCATCTGCAGTTTTTGAAGCAGCAAGACGAGACTATCTCAACATGAAGTGTTGCTCTTTGAATACTAAAGATCTTGATTTCCATTACAAAAGAATGTCAATCCTGTTCTACAAGCTTAATGGATTCAACGATCACACCTTAAAGCATGTGTTTCTGGCTTCCTTACCTACGGAATTGCAACTAGAAATCCAACGACAACTTACAGTGCACAACCTCAACCTTGACAACATCTCCTTGGGAAAAATCTTTCAGATAGCTAAGGGATGTTTGGAAAAACTTTGTGAGCAAAAATAGTTCTTCAAAGAACTGGTCAAAGACAAAGAGCCTTTCAGAAGCGCCTGTAAGAAACCATACTTGCAGATCAAATGCAAAGATAAAAAAGACTGTGACTGCAGTCATCCACGGAAAAGGCATTTCAAGAAGATCAGGCATCCAACTTCCTTTTCTAAATCAAAATCTAGGAAATGGAAGAAACCATACAGATTCTTCAGGAAAAGATCTTTCTCTTCCAAAGAGCAGGGCAGGAAAAAATCTAGCAGATGCTTTATTTGCGGGAAAAAAGGCCACTATGCAAAGGATTGGTAAAGCATTTACAAGCTGTTACTGAGTATTCTGCTGAAAAGGAAGAAGTAGAATCTTACTTCTCAGAACAAGAAGACCCTACTGATGAAACAGTGTTCGCACTGGAAAACTCATCTGATGATTCAGAAAACGATGAGTTTCAATCCATTTTTCATCAACAATCGTTGTCCCTAAACACTACCATTCCAATTCCCTCCATCAAACTCCAAATCTTACCTTCAAAGTTTCAACGACCCATACCAGCAATAGGATTTCTAGATACTGGTGCCCAAAAAAGCATGATGAATTCAGACATTCTTCCAGCTCAAAACTGGAAACCTCATACAGAACATTTCAGAGCAGCAGATGGAAAAATGTTCACCACAGAATTGATTACCAAAAATCCCATTGGTATTCAAATCTTCCCAAATTGTGTTATCTGGACAAAAATCATTGGTTCAAAACTCCCTAATAAGGATATCTTATTAGGATTTGACATCATCCACCAGATAAAACATCTTCAAATTCTTTCCAATGGAATCAGGGTCAAATCCATGTTCAAATCTTTCACAGAGATCCTTAAACTCTACAGTCTGTCCGAATCTCCACCATCTTACCAAGATATCTCAACCAAGCTCCTAAAATACTGTCCAGAATTTCATTCTGACTTCATCCACCCAAATCCTTTGTGGAAAAACAAGTCTTTCTTTATTCAGTTACCTTTCAAACTGAATGAAGACATCAATCCTACTAAGGCTACTCATCCAGGAATGAGCCCATCTGACTTAGCCTTAGCCCAAAAGGAATGTTCACAACTCTTGGCCCAAGGACTTATCGAACCAACAAATTCTCAATGGGCTTGTCAAGCGTTTTATGTGGAAAAACGTTCTGAACTTGTTAGGGGAAAAAAGTGATTAGTCATTGACTATCAACCCTTAAACATGTTTTTACCAAGTCAAGTTTTTGGCAAATTGGCATTGAACCTTTAGAAAGATCCAAAACTGCTTTTTGCATCCCTAATGCTCATTATCAATGGACAGTTTTACCCTTCGGCTTGAAAACTGCTCCCTCCATTTTTCAAAAAGCCATGGTCAAAATCTTTCAACCCATCCTGCATCATGCATTGATTTATATTGACGATATTTTGTTGTTTTCAGGCACACATGAAGAACATCGCCAATTATTAAATCAATTTTTTGATATCATCCAGACTTACAGAATTATGTTATCAGCCAAGAAAAGCACCATTGCAATAGATAATATTGAATTCCTTGGAATGATTATCAAAGACGGACACTACCAGCCAGGAAAGCACATTGCCCAAGAATTGCTCCACTTTCCAGATCAACAACTCACCAGGAAACAGATACAGCAATTCCTTGGCATCATCAATTACATCAGAGACTTTATTCCTCATGTCGATTACATGAGGAATAAATTACATCGATCACCATACCAATCAGAATTTGACCAGGAATAGAAATAGAGGATTGATGAAATGTGACGGGTCGTGGTTGAGGTTTAGACTTTGGTTTAGGTTTAGGTGGTGGTGGTAAAGGATTGTCTCTGAAAAGAGTATGAGTCATGCCAAATAACTTGGAAGGGTCATACTGTTTAATAGGAGAAAGCATAGAGGCAAAGGGATGATAAGTTGGACCTATAGAAGGGATTGGTGGTGATGTGGTAAAAAGGGTAGGTTTTTGTTTGTCAGATTCAATCTGAGCAAGTTCAGCTTTTAAGCGCCTGATTTCCTTTTCTTTTTGGTCAAATTTTGGGCCATTGTATCTGTGGGCAAGCATGGCTCGTAACTCTGAATCGAGTTGAACAATTCTGGATTGAAGATTTTGGTGGATCTGTTGCATCTGGGCAGCAATAGAGTCAACTTTCGTCTCAATTTGTTCAGTTCAAAAATTGATTTTCTCAACTTTTGAATTGAGTTGCAACAAAGTATCATTTTGTGCCCTGGCATTTTGAGTTTGCCAGTTGAGGACCAATTCAAAAGGCTTGGGGGGCTCAAGGTGGCCAGAGGAGGTAATAGGTGAAGGGATAAAGGGTTTGGACACAACATTTCGATGTGAATCTGTGTGAGGTTCTAAATGAGGAAAGGAGGAAGAGTAATCTGAAGAAGTAGAGGAAAACATCATACAAGCCAGTGGTTGGACGATAGGTGTTGGGTGTGGGAGTGGTGATGGAATCTCATATTTGCAATGTTTTGCAATCCATTTGAGTTCTTTTCGGTAGATGGGTAATGGAGCTGGTGGAGGTGGAGGGTCTTTCGGGGATTGAGGTTCACAATGATGACATGGGACTGTTGGTTTTTTCTCTTTGGGTGTCTTTTTCCTTTAAGTTCCATTAGGAAGTTCTTTAAGGAAGTCTTGATTTGAAAATCTTGTTCAAGACATGCAATGTGAGGAACAATGATCCATTCATAACTCTGATTCTGTGTCCAAAAATCTTTGGTTTGAGGATGCTGGAAGTATGGATGGTGGATAATAAAAACAGTAGTGAACTGTTTTCCTTCTTGGTCTGGAAGCTCTAGAAGACGATGTGTGTCAGCAATCTGTTGTAGTTTTTTGCGCCACCATGGTAATGGCGAAAACCACTCAAAGAGAGTCCAGGTAAGAGAAGTGGAGAGCTCTGGATGATTGAGCTTGTTGAGGAGGGGTAAAACTGGGAAAACCAGTTTTGTGGCATACAGAACAGTAAGACACCAGATATACCAAAGTTCATCTTCAATAATATCTCGATGGGGTGTAATTACTAATCCTGTGAGGAAAAGGTGATCAGGATGAAAACTGGGAAAAAACATAGGTTCTTTACTCAATATGTAGATGTTCATTAAAAACCTAAAAAGGAATTTTCTGGCAAAGTCTTGGATCTGATGAGGTGATTGAAAGGTCATGTTGAGTGGGAAAGACTTCTGGGTGAGGGCTGTTTTAGGGAATGA
Organism: Citrus x changshan-huyou; assembly: GCA_039657385.1. NCBI lineage: Eukaryota > Viridiplantae > Streptophyta > Magnoliopsida > Sapindales > Rutaceae > Citrus > Citrus x changshan-huyou. Next base: position 16,123,717 of record CM077554.1, on the reverse strand, counting down.
ACTAGTCATGGCAATGATCGGAAAGGAAATCTGAGAAGTGATACAAAAGAACTGGGGAGGTTTTGGTTTTGGAGGTCTGGATAGTAGATCTGGGATGAGGTTATGATCTCCATTTATATGCTGGACATGGTAATCATATCTTGAGAACCATTCTTTAAGCCGAAGTAAGGTTTTTTCTGGAACAACCTTCTGCTTAAAGTTCAAGGTATTGGGAAAAGCTGAATTATCCAGTCGAATCAAGAATCTATGGCCAATTAAATGGAATTCAAATTTCTTGATACCATTTTTCACGGCTAAGATTTCTTTGTAGACTGTGTGATAAGGGAATTGTCCACTTGCGTACGCAATAAAGTGCTCTTTTCCATTGCATTCTTCAAGGAGGATGGCCCCCCATGATTCATCACTTGCATCTGTTTGTAAAATCCTTTTTTCGTCTATAATAAGCTTTAAAGGTGGCGAATTTTGGGCAATCTGCTTTAATTGCTTTACAGCATTTGTGTGGGTATCTGACCAGGATGGTGGATTCTTTTTTTAGGAGTGCAGACAGCTTGCTTGTATGGTGATTGACATGTGGCAGGAAATCTCGGATGTAATTGATAATTCCAAGGAATTGTTGGACTTGCTTTTTGGTAACGTTACTTTTGGGAAAGTGGAGTAACTCTTGTCTCGTTTCACATAGCTTGGCTTCTAAGGAGTGGAACTCGAGCTTGGGACTGCACGGGTGTTACCCCTCCTCTTGAGTTGCTGCTCAATCTTGATGGCTTTGTGTACCATCTCCTCAATTTCCATATAAGGTTGCAATTCAACCTTATCTACAATCTCATGATTAGGACCATTTCAAATGTTATAAGTTGCATTGGATGCATGCATATCATGGACTACATTATGAAGAATACGTTTCAGAAAATGAATTTATGAAAAATAGGTGGTTGTACTACCAAGTGGCAGAGTTCTAAGGAGGGCAAGCCCTCAAAGCTAAGTTGAAAGAAATCTTTTGGGGACGACGATACATAACGCCCAAAAAATCAACTAATGAGGCCCAATGGATTGTTTAAAGAGTAAAAGTGCCAACCTTGTAGTGCAACATACTTAGGGCCCAAATAAAATTGTTTTGTATTTTCTAAGTTTATTTTAAGAGCTTAATATGGTCATCCATAGTGTTATCTTACTGGGCATTAGCTCATTAAGTCCTTACATTGCTGGTAACAATGAGTAGGGCAAGCTGGCGCCAAGTCTTAACCAAGACGAAGTGCATCTGGGCAAAACTGACCTTGGGATTTTATGATGGGCTCAACTTTGTGTTAATAAAAATAAGTATCTTGGCTTTATGTAATAATTAAGTTTTTAAATAAACTAAGAAATCTATATCTGACTCTTACTTTTCTGTAATAAAGTTTTGTTGGATTGTGCTAAACTTTTAGAATTCGTATTTATATTAAAAGTAATTGTGCTTTTAAGCATTTTTTTAAGTAAATAATATAGTAGAGTGTTACAAATTTGTATAATAGTGGAGTGGTTCACGTGTATGAGCTCTAATTCAGCCCTTATCATCCTTCTCATCTCTCCCATCAATGCTTGAATTTGTAAATTCTGAGTAGTTGCGGATTGATCCTCTTCATTTGTGTTTCATTATAAGTTGTGAGACATAGCTGACATCTGCAAAAAAAAGTTAGAAATAATGTGGAAAGGACCTCACCTTACTCCCTTACGTATTTCACTCAAGAAAATGACTCACTCAATTCCACTCGTGTTTCACTCAAATTAATTGGCTTTTACCCTCTAATACGCTCACACTCTCTTACCTTTTTCCACTCATAGTAATTTTCACTCAAGTCTTATCAAACTAATCAAACCAATTTCAAGATTTCAGCAGCAATTCACAAAGATTACACTAAAGAGACTTAAATTTCAAGAGTAAGAGGCAATGTGTACGTAAAGTCGGGTTTTGATTTTGTGCAAAAATTTTCACCAATGGAGTAAAACTAGTTTTGGACTTTCAAGACACAAATAATGGAAAAGTTGAAAGATTAAAAAAAAGAGGTCAAGAATTCTTTCTATCTTTTTTTTTTTTTGGAAAAAGAATAGATAAAACTTGTGGATTTAAGGAGAATTAAACCACAAGGATGCAAAATTGATTAAAAAAAAAAAAGAAACCCTAAAAACATTGTTCACACGGCACAGTTCAAGCAAATACTACTCACGCGACACTGTTCAAGCGGCACTATTCACGACTCTTTTTTTTTTTTTTTAGATACTAGAACAAGGATGAAAAATTCAAACAAGAATGAAAAACAATAAAGGTAGATGAATTTGACCTTGGTGCCTAGGCTCTGATAATAAATGATACGAATCTCGTCAAGAACTGACACGACCCTAATCAATTTTGTCCCCAAGATCGATTATACACCAGGAATTGAATGGAACCTCTACCCAATGCTTAATGAAAGCACGAACCTTGGTATGTGAAGATGCCACAATCAGTTATGGATGGTCTGATTAATAAGTCAAGAGTTTGAACGCCATGGAAATCAGATAAGTTCAAAGAGTTTATAAAGAACCAAAGAGAATTAACTTCCTCACCAATTGCATAAAAAACGTATCTGTTTATTGGATTCGAGTACATTATATAGGGTTGGTTACAAGAATTTTTGGAAATAAATCCTAAACCAAAAATCAAATATGAATCTGAACCTAAACAAATAGGAAAAAATCTAAATCAAATTATAATTCTAATCTAAGCGACTAAGAAAGAATCTAAATCAAATCAGAATCCTAATCTAAGTAAATAAGAAAGAATCTAAATCAAATCAGGATCCTAATTGGCTTAAATACCTTACATCAATTAAAATGGAAACTAGGCAATTAAAATATAAATAACTGATTTGCTTCCCTAATAGCCTCCTCAAGAAACGAGAAAGTATCTGAAAAAGGAAAATAATATATTTTCCCAGCATAATGTGCAAGCCAACTCCCTATTTCATAGAAGTGATTATTTGAAAACTTTAAGAGCTTGAATCATGCATTTATCATGTGCGATTCTTTCAACGGACCTCCACGAATTTGATTGAGCTCAAGTTGTTTGAATCAATCCATTAAGCACTTCTTTGAATTTCTTTGCTCGAGCTCTTGTAACGGGTCCGACGGGAACTTGAATAAGATCTGAATATGCCTCATCCCACGTGCTTGTGATAGTTTTATCCTTAATCTCATCATATATTCATAGAGATCTACAAAATTTGAATATATTTTTGCATGTACATTTATAATTTCTTGTCTCTCTTGAGATATAGACTAGATTTTTCTTCTAATACACACACACATAGATATATTCAATCTATTTTCCAATCCTAAATACATACCATCAATGCTATCACTTAGATTTTGTAACCTAAATTTAATATCCTGAATTATAAGATAAATAACATGTGAAAAATATATTATGAATCGAATGAATTATTAGAAAGATGGTATAATGAATAAATTACCAAAACCTCAAATAATTTCATAAAACATAGAAAATAAGTTACCACTTCTAGCTATGGGCAGAGAGGATTTTTTTATGAAAGATTTCAACCTTTTGATCTGATCAATGATCCAGAAATATGGAGAAATAATCAATTAAATTGATTGTCACTATAGTTATTAAATAAATTAGGAAACCCAAATTTATCTATAAATGATATAGAAAGTGTAAATAAAATATTAGAAATTAATAATTTCAATGAAGAAAATATAAAATAAATTAAAAAGTTAAGAGATTAACTGAGTAAAGAATTTAATAAAGTTAAACAATTAATAAAAGACTTCAACATTGAAGATCATGATATATTAAAGTAAGAGATCATTAATATAATGAATAAAAACTCAATAGATATAAGATTAAATAAGTTAGAGATTCAATTAAATAAAATAAAATAAATTATTGAGCAATTTAGTACTAAATTTGCCATAAATATAAATGGAAAACTTCAAAAAAATTTGAACTCTTAGTAGTACTATTGTCTGGCTGCAGCCTAAGGTTTAAAGTGAAACTTTAAAACTTATTGATGTTTTTAATAATTATTATGTTTTTTAAGAATTTAAAAATTTATAGCTGTAACATAAGCTTTGCCACCAAGGCAAATAGAGTTTATTGTCTTTTATAATTTAATATTTATATTAAATTAATAATATTTTAATTCTATTACTTAAAAAATAAAACTCACTGGAAGAACAGATTAGCCATAAATGGTAGTCATTCTCTATCACTAAGGGTGGGTGAAAACTCCATCCCATCGAATAATCCAAACCCACAATTCTATTGGTTTCGTTATAAATCTTCACAAAAATCAAATGTTAGTAAATAGTAATGGTATAAAAAATTGAAAATTCGGTTAGGATATCAGTTCAAATGCACCTATTACAATTACATTTAGGATGTGATAGGAGTAAATGTATGATTGGTAAAATAAATTTATATATTCAATTTGTGATTAAAGTCATTTTTTAAATTAAGATGTGTTACAGTATCAAACACATCCTAATTTTAAAGTTAAAATTTGGTGGATTCAAATTCTATTTATTGATCCCATGATTCAAATTTATTTAATTTGTTTAATACAATTAGTAAACAAATCGAATAATTAAAATTTACCTAAATTTATTTACCTATAATTATATTTTAATAATAATTAATAAATAATAAAAATAAAGTGAAGTAAAATATCACAAATTTTTTTAATTCCATATTGACTTCAAAGTAGACATGACACGTGTAATAGGGGAAACATTGAATGGCGAGAACACCTGTCGATCTCAGAAGATGCTAAGAGGAGAGGACCCAGGACACCTGTGGTTGTGACCAGACCAATCCTCCTAATAGCTTTTTATTCTGTTTTGTACTTTTTTTTTTCTTCCCAATTATCTTAAAGCAATCGTAATCGTACCCTATCTACAGCCCCTACGTTGCGTTTACATAGACTGTAATGACCTTGAAACTTTAACCACTGCACAACTTCTTTCTCTTCTCTTTGTGTGGCCCAACAAAACATACCAAAACCCTCAAACCAAACTATTCCTCCAAAGAAATAAAAATAAAAATTAAAAAAGGAAAAAGAAACATGGTTGGTGATGGTCATGTCGAGAAGAGACCAAAAGACAAAAAGAAGAAGACGAAGAAGAAGCGCGGTGGTGGCAAGAAGAAGATGACAGCCGAGCAGAGTCTTGCTTTCAACTCTGTAACCGAATGGGTTTATTTGGATCAAAGTCATTCTTCTTCTTCCTCTGAGGATGATTTCGGAGTGCACCAGATTCTTAATAGAGCTGTGGACAACAACGTGGTGTTTGAATTGCATTCACATTCCAATTTTAGTGATGGCTACTTGTCACCTTCTAAGCTTGTTGAGAGAGCTCATTGTAACGGGGTGAGTCTGATTTCTATATTGTGTTTGTTTTTAGTTTTATTTTTTTATCATTTTTAATCTGAAAAAAAGAGCAGTCCGAATTATTTGGGTTCATTTTTGTTTGAAGAATTTCGTAGTTCTTGTTTCTGTAAATGTATTATTGTTTTTCTCTGTCTTTTTGAGCCCTCATTTATATATTATTTCTGGAGTTGCGCTGTTATTGGTTGTGAACTTGAGTCTCTTATACTCTTTTGGATTATTATTAATCGCAAAAGTCTATTTTTTTTGTTTGTCCCTTTGAGAAAAGTCTCTTTGTTGTTCAGTTGATATATAATTGCCAATGCTTTACCTCTTAATTAATTTATCAGTTGATGCCTTTAGTCCTGACTGTCTTCTGCTGTGCTATCAGATTATGCATCTTTAAGATGTTAAATGTGTTTCACACATTTTTCTTATTGGGGATAACATTTCCTTGTTTGATTAACAACGGCATCCTTTGCATAATTTGATGATGATGAGGAGCCTCACTGTAGATTTGGAGTGAGGATGTAGTCAATGATAATCACAATGATGCTGGTAATGGATGGAGAATAATTTCATTTAAGTCATGGCAGAATTCTATGCAAAACCTTTTTTTCTCTAAGTTACAAGCACACAACACTGGCAAATGTAACTAACTTACAGAAACTTGATTGAAAGAAGTGAAAACAACTGAGTTAGAAGATCTTCTCTCAGGAGATGCAGATAAAAAGGATGAAGGTGAACAATAAAATTTCAATTTAGATACAGCATCTATAGACTCAAGCTTCTTTCTACTTAGAAGCTGTCACCTTAAGAGTGCTCCTTTGTATTGGAAACTCTTTGAATGAAGTAGTTTATTTGTAGTCACTTTCACCTTGATGTTTTATTTGCTATAATATTTTGAATGGTGATAACATTTCTGTTCTAGTTTTATTCATAGGTTGAGGAGGCTTTGACAGGAGAACAACCATCTTCCTATATTTTTGGCTTATCATCAGACGATTACACTGTCCACATAATTGCTTTGTTGATTTGTCTTCTCTTTCACATCTTGACTTCCAGAACTGGAAATGTGAAGCTATTGGTCATTTTAATCTTTTGACATTATTTTGCGGGTTTATAATGGGGCGAAAACCTTCTTCTTGTCATCCTTTTGTAATGATTGAGCATTACAATTATAGAGGGACTACTTTTGCCTCTTGAATTTTAAGGTTGAATTGAAACCTGTTTGTCCTCCTTTATCTGATGGCAGTTGACCATCCAAAGGGCTTGTCACTGTTGAAAAGCTTAATCCAGAAAGTAGATCTAAAAATAAACAACCAGTAGAGCATGCTTCAAGCAGAATCTCTCGTAAAGTTATGATCTTACAGGGCATTGAAAGCCATGGTAAACTTTGTTAATATTTGACAGGGAGACCTAAAGATAAACCCCATTAAAACTCTTTTTAGTTTTCTAGTGCTGTTATTTTTTTGTTGAGTTATTGAACATGTAAATTTGCTTTTTGTTTATTTTTCTTTTTGTATGTTTGTTTTACCTGAACATCATTTCAAGTTATTTTGCACTTATCAGCTTGTTACTTGGTAATTATTGAATTGGCATTGCATTCTTATTGTCTCTATCTAATAGAAGAATGATGCATTTACTTGTATTTCATTTCGGGCATTTTGTTGGTTGGACAGCCGATTGTAATATAATTTGTTGTTCATCGAGAAGTTCTACTGCTGAACTTCTTATACCTTGTTTGTGAATTTTTTGAACTACGACAACCATACTTATGATTGTTTATCTATAGAAAGTAATTAATTTTATGCAATGTGTGAATATCTTTATGTTATTGTAGCATTTTTTTTTAAAATTAAGAATGCAATTGATTGCCTTTTTTCTCTGGATCCTTTCACTTCCTTTTGCATTCTCTAAATATCAGCTGGAAGCAGAAACTTCATTATTCCATTGTATTTAGAGCAGGTGAAAGTTCTTGCTCTGACTGATCATGACACCATGTCTGGCATACCTGAGGCCATTGAAACAGCTCGCAGATTTGGCATGAAGATAATTCCCGGTGTCGAAATCAGCACAATTTTCTGTCAAAGGTCTTGTTTCACATTCATAACCATCATTGTATCTAATTCCTTGTCTTCCGGATACACTTTCTCGTAGTGTTTTCATGTCATATACTTCTTTCTTAAACCCTTGCGCGTCTGAACTCTGTTTTATGATTTGTTATTCCAAGAATTGACAAGCAGGAAATAGAAGTTCCGAGTAATTCACTGTTTCTCATAATTTTGATATGATGCCAATATTTGTTTTCTTGAAAAAAAAGCAGGGGCTCTGAATCAGAGGAACCAGTTCACATCCTTGCGTACTATAGTAGCTGTGGGCCATCAAAGTATGAAGAACTGGAAAATTTATTGGGTAACATAAGGGATGGCCGTTTCCTACGTGCTAAAGACATGATCTTGAAACTAAATAAACTGAAGTTACCTCTTAAGTGGGAGAACGTGGCAAAGATTGCTGGCAAAGGAGTTGCTCCTGGAAGACTGCATGTGGCTCGTGCTATGGTTGAAGCAGGCCATGTGGAGAATCTGAAACAGGCATTTGCCAGATATCTCTATGATGGGGGACCTGCATACTCCACGTAATGAACCAGTGGATGCTGTTGAAAAATGTATAGAATATAGTTAATGCATATTTCGAATAGATGAAACTGACTATAAAGTTTCTGTTTGCTGTGGTTGTAGGGGAAGTCAACCTCTGGCAGAGGTAGCAGTTCAATTGATACATAGAACGGGTGGGTTGGCAGTACTTGCTCATCCATGGGCATTGAAGAATCCTGCTGCCATCATTAGAAAGTTGAAAGATGTGGGCCTTCATGGGTTAGAGGTTTACAGAAGTGATGGAAAACTAGTAGGTGTGATATTTACATTGCAAGATGGTTCCCTATTTTCTCTCTTACCACTTACTGTTCTCTTTGGTCACTTCCAATCCAATGCTGCAGACTGACTGCAATATATTCACCTTCATATTTTGAAATTTAATTATTTGATGTGAACTGTTTATCCTTGAATTAATGAATTATCAATTTGTAAATCTTTAGACAACATCGAAAATCGATCAATGGAGGTAATTTAGTCTGTGTGCCAATGTTTATGGCAGCTACTGCTCGTGTATCATATAAATAATCCTTTTTGATGTATGATACCGCTGAAGACTTCCAAAATGCACATGCACTGTTATGGAGGTGTGATAAGCTTTTCCTTATTTAGAATTAGGGATGAAACTTCTATGCTGCATCAAAAAAACATTTAGCAATCTGTTTTTAGTCTTCTATACTTCTTTTTGTCGTATTGATTTTGTTGTGTACCACAGATGTAAACTTTCTGGAAAAGATTGACAACTTTCTGTTGCTTCTGTGCCTGCGGCAAATAAGTAATTGTGACTGTGCATTATATCCATACCCTTGGCAATTATTATATGATTTCTTGGGATTGCTTGCCTCCGTATTGAGTAATTCTCCTGATTTTATTATTTGATCGACAGCATACAGTGACTTAGCTGATACCTATGATCTTTTAAAGCTCGGGGGGTCAGATTATCATGGAAGAGGTGGGCACGGCGAATCTGAATTAGGAAGTGTAAAGCTTCCAGTGTTAGTGTTGAATGACTTTCTTAAGGTAGCCAGGCCAATCTGGTGTGGTGCTATTAAGGAGATTCTTGAAAGTTATGCTGATGAGCCGTCTGATTCAAATCTGTCCCATATTACAAGATATGGAAGAGGCAAGATGCTTAAGAGAAATTATCCATTGAATTGTGGCAAAGGTTTGGTTGACGAATGCTTATCATTGTGGCTAACAAATGAAGAGAGGCAGAGTGCTGAATTTGAGGCTATTAAGCTGAAGCTTTCCCATGTTTCAATTAATCAAGGTGGGTTAAATGTTCCTATAGAGAGTGTATAATTCTCTATGGATTGATTCAGCCTTTTGTACCAAATTTTCAGGTTGACAATCGTGGCGGGGAGTTTCATAATTTTATGTTTATCTTTCATGTTTTGTGCCTTATTCCGTAAAATTTGTTGGTTATCAAGGACGGACTTATTTTGGCCCTGAAAAGTTTGTTAATTTGCATCCAAAATAAGAACTCTGGGGGGAATTGCATTTGAAAAATAAGTCCGACGGTGGTCCGGTGACCTTCCGGCGAGGTCCGGCGGTGGTCTGGCGGTGGTCCGGTGACTTTCCGGTGTATGTCCATTTATAATATTAAATCAATAAAATAAAATTATAAATAATTATTATTAATGGCATTAAATAAGTTAAAAAGATGAATGGTAATTTTGGAAACTTTAGTTTTTAATATAAGAGGAATTTAAATTCTTCACTACTTAGTGTAGAATTTAAATTCTTTATTACTTAGTGTGGAATTTAAATTTTACATTATGATGAAAATTAAATTTTAATAGAAATTAAATTCTTATACATTTTGTCAAACCAAACAATGGAAATAAAAAGAAAATTTAAATTATTTTCTTCTCCTACATTCTCTCCTCCCAACCAAACACCACCTAAAGGTATGGCAAAATCTTGAACAAAATCCCTCGATGCAAAAGTAACGTGGCATCTTATTATAAATCAGTGAAATTGTTTCTAAATTGGGATATAACAAGTTTTTTTTTTTTGTCTGAGTATGAAATTTATCAAAAAATTTTTTTAAATAACTCTTGAAAGAGAGTTGATATATATAGGTAAATGAAGCGTATAATGTATTAAGGGTGTATTTATTTATAGGATTAAGGAATCGAAATCCGGAATGTGAATAATTAATAGTGTTTATTTATTAAAGTATAAAGGGGAATGAGAATGGAATTAGTGAGATTTGCATGCTTTTGGAATTAAAAAATTGGAACTTGATTCTCATGGGGACAGGGAATTATGTTTTGATTCTTTGAACTCCCCATTTTGTTTCTATTGAATTTTTGTATTTCCCAAATTGCTCATAATTAAGTTTTATCACTTTTATATTTTGGTCCTTATAGAAATTTTGTAATATCTGTAACTAGGTCCATTATTTATTAATAATAATAATAATAAAATAATAGTGTTCTTCCATAGAATTAATAAGAATTATCATTATTGTTGTTGTTGTCGTCATCATCACCATCATTATTATTGTCATTTAATGATTGTCATTATTATTATATTAATAATAGTATTATTAAAATTTATTAATTTATTATTATTATTAATTATTTTGAATAATAATCATAATCACAATTATTATAATAAATAAGGACAATAATCAGCTAAGATTAATTTAGTAATTTACAATAATCCATTCCGATTCCAAGACAAAATAAACACTTTAAAATTATTTTTTATTACTATTATTACTGTTATTATTACTATTATTATTATTACTGATAAAAAGTATTATAATTAATTTATATATTAATGTTAATAATAATTATTATTATTATTATTTTTTAACAATAATACTTAGGATAATAATTAATAATTAGGATAATAGTTAATCAAGAATTTTTTAATAATTTGTAACAATATAACTCATTTCGATTTTGATTTTCAAGACAGAGTAAACATATTAGTGGTAATGTATTCATTGCGATTCCAATATATTCCGATTCTTATTTAGTAAATGCACCACAAATATATATTTTTCACTAAAGGACAGAAGTAAAGAAGACAATATAAAAGCCCAAAAACAAAGAAGCAATATAAACTAATGAAATTGTTACTCTATCTTATTTTGAACTAGTGTCTTAATAAGTTTTATAACTGAAAAAGCTCGTTATGTCATTGTTGTCGAAACAGAAAGAGTCTTAGAATTGTGATTGAAAGAATCATTAAAGAAAACAATGAAAATTTTGTGAAATGCATTATGTCAAACCATAGCATTAAACCAACTTTGGAGAGAATAAATCAACTTCGGAGAGAAATATCTTGTAAATCAATCTATGAGAAAAACGAAGTATCAAGCTCAAACAATTAAAACATAAAGGGTAACTTTCAATTCATCCCTTAGATAAAATGACAATACGAAAATGAGGGCAAATGGAGCATGTGTGTGTGTGTGTGTGTATTTTGAAGTCTTCTTTGGAGTTAATGGAGGTGAATTGATGCTTAACCCCAAAAAAAAAAAAAGTGAAAAATTTCTTGTATGCACAACTATGTGAGAGAGAATGAGATAAAAGTAATAACCAATTTTGATAAATTAATACCCTTGAGATCAAGAAAAATATACTAATTTATAGAATATCAATTAATCAAAATAATATTTTAGAACATTTGGCTTCAAGTCAAGAATGGAAAAACATATTATTTAATCGAGATATCATTTTATTGAGTATTGATTTATCAAAATTTTACCACATTGTAAAAAAATGATCGAAAATTCTAAAACAAGATGGTAAACATGGGTGGTATCTTTATAAACATGACAATGTATAATTTATATACAGAAAACTTATCAAGTGAGCATCGTTGCTCACCTTATGGTAACGAAGCAAAATTATTTGTGAACACGCACAAACCCACTCGCAAAAACCTATTCATTGCAGGTAATTTTATAGGTTGCAGGCAAGTTTGGTATTAAGAAAAAAATCTAGTAGATACACGCACCAGTATCCACCAACCTGCATTCTCTAATGAGGATATATTCACTTTAACAAAATAAGGATGTCCTCACTAGAGAAAAACTTGTCAATAAGTTTTTTAAAAGTAGAAATTTTATAATTATTTTCAATTTTAATATTCTTGATATTTTATTTTATTTGATTAATTTATTTGTCTTGCACTTTTGCTTTAATGATTTGAACCTAATGATTGTTTACTATAATTGGATTTTTATTTGTTTAATTAAATGTTAATGGTAGTTGTCCAAAATTTACTTGTCAATATTATTTACAACTTGGATATTGATTAATAGATGGAGCAAGACATTAATACTTAGTGATGATGATTTGTCTAAAACATAATCATTTTATATTAGATTGATATATTTTGTGTATTTGCTTTAAATTTTAACCTTTAATTTCTCATTTACATTGATAAATTCTATAACTAAGTATTTTTATATGAATCTTTTAGGCTACTTTTGTAAATTTACAGTTTAAATTATACAATTTAAATTTTTATATATCATTGAAAGTACTTTTTTTAATATTTATGATTTTACATGTGAAAACCCACAAAAAACCCTCTTGCGAGTTGCACATAGATTTGATAAATTTAAAATGCACAACGAGCAAACTTTTTTTTAAAAAAAAACATAGAAACCAATAGTAGTTTTCATATGAATTTTGTAATTTAAATTTTTTGTGAGTACGGATTTAATAATGACAAACTCGTAGTGGTTGGTACCACTACCATCCCTACCTTATGACGAGCAGCGACCCACATGAGTAACTTTCATTTGGAAAATTGTGTGCGCCACTGCTCACTTGATCAAAACCCATGTATACATCATGGGGCACTTGTGCAAATATTAGTGATAACTAGGGAAGTTACAACTAATCCAAATAACCAAGTATACAAATCATCTACAATGAATTAAGAACAATGAGTGAACATGTCATGTTCGCTCATTGTTCTTAGTTCAAATAATTTATTCATTTGTATTTTCATACCCAAGAGAAAAAAAAAAAGCTAGGCCCGCAATGTGTTTTGTTTATCTAATTTCCTCAAATTATAAAAACGTTGAGAGTAGATCACAGTTCAGATTCATTAAATGTAGAAATATTCAGTGAATAATGTTACAAAAATACAAAAAAAAATGAGTAAGAGAGACTATGCAGTGGAGGTGGCTCCCTTTTTAGAATGTTGTCAATTTAAAGAATCAACTGGATTTTTTAGCATTATAAGCAGCACTTCAAAAATCAAAATTATCATTCGAATTTGCCGATTTCCATCTTCTTCTTGAGTGTTCTTTGACCATGATATATGAATGAATCTATTATTCCCGCAACTGCAAAAGTACCTGAAGAGACAAGAAAAGGTAAAAAGTATCCGATTTTTATCTCTAACAAAAGTTAAAAATACTATAACCAAGAAGAAAAAAAGGTTCTCAAAATCAAAATATAAGTGCAAAATGTGAGCTATATGTTTGTATTATGGTATACTGCAATCACTGTAAATAGAAAATAATTGAAGCTAAAATCATACCAATCTTAGAGTAACCATTGGTTTTGCAAATAATTTTAAATCTTATGTCCTATCAAAGAAAAAGTGATAGCTAAAGGATTTAAAACTAATTCCTTTGGTCTATGAGTCATTACCTCCGTGATAAGTGAGCAAAATTAGAAATTCTAAGGGGGTTGATTTTGCAATAAATCCACACCAGACCCAGAACCACTCATTTTGTGACGTGATGTGACCCAACTTGATGTTAAGACATATTCTTGGTGTAAAAAGTAAGTTTTGCTCATAGTAGTGTTTTCAAGTCCCAAAATTAAAACGAATAGTAGAGAACACGAATTGTGAGATGTAATAGATTTCAAGCCCCAACGGCAAAACCATTAGTAGAGACAACAAATTGTGAGATATACAGTTTGTAAAATCGCAAAATAAAATTCAAATGTGCTCTCTCAGACATTACAGACAATGCTGTGTTTCAGACATGGAAACTCAAAAACCACCACCTATGACGAATACCATTGATCATTATCAAAATGCCGACACTAATAATCTTCTTGCTCAGCATGATTATCAATTTGATAATTGCAATTCACAAGGGAACTAAGTCATCCTTGCAATTACTGGCTTGGTTCGGAAGTTGTCACTCAACATGCATCATAAATGCAAAACTCAGAACCAAGGCGTTTACACCCATTTGGAGCATGTTGAAGTTTTGGGGTTTCTAAAAGTAAGCAGAATCATTGCACTAATCAAAACTTATCAATTGAGATTGCTATAGTCTCCTGATTATTCAATTGACTATAAATCCTAGTACCTTTATGGGAATCATGGGAAAAGTATAATTTATAATAGAAAGGAATGTAAGGAGAACCATCAAGAAAATACTGTTAAAGCTTCAATTGATCCTTTGCACATTCATGGAGGTCTAATGACAAGAGCTAGAGCCAAAAAGATGCAAGTTGCTTTAAATGGATTAATTGAGAAAATATGGATTGAAAATGCAATTCAAGATGCAAGATATCGTGAATTGGGCTTGGAGAGAAGACAAGCCATTGTGGGCATTATTCAAGCTATTGGGCAGCCGAATACACAATTTGGATCAAATGCACAAAAGGCAAATTCAGAATATAACTGGTATTGATTGGGCCAAATGTAATGTGCAAGCTATATACCGTTGGAAAGATAATTAAGTTAAATTTCTAATGCAATTTATAGAGCTAGATTTGGAGTTCTCTAGAAAGCGTTATGACCAATTTATTACAGCTTGTTCAGACTTGGGATTTCCAACGACTCTTTTGTTTATTCAACTTCATTCGTTTGTTTTGTTTCAAGTTTGTCAATGTGTAAGGTAAGTCTTCCATCAATGATGGTGGGCTAACATTGTTTTTTAATGATAGCATTAATTATGGTAGGATAGCATTAAGTTTGTCAATGACTAGCATTATTAATGGTGGATTGGTGAAGACTTTTGAAACATTCTTTGACAAACCTATACTTGGAGGGTTGTTACAATGTTTTCATTTGTATTTTTAGGGTCTTGGGTTTCTATTAGTCTATTTAAACTCAGCAACCTTGCTATGTAAGATAATTAGAGATGAATGTTATTTTGAATTTGAAAGATTATTCTTTCTTTGGTTCTTTTGAGAACTAATGAACTTATCAAGAATTTACATTCTTGTGGCGTTCCAAAATAGACTTATCACTCACCTTCTCATCTAAATCTTAAGTGTGGCGTCCATGTCCTTCTCTATACCTTTAGTTCATGTTTACTTAAACATTGGGTCAAGACTTTTGTTTTGCTTAAATCGTTTAGAACTTTCTTGGGAAGTTGAAATTATAAATTAAGTGTGGGTTTCAAAGTTTCGTTGTGGGGTTCGCATCAAAATGACTAGAAGGCAGGTGGATAAAGCTTTTAAAAACAGTTGAAAAACAAAGTTCAGGTTGCTTGTTTCAGGAATGCAACATGGCTAGACACATTGTAATGTCAATTTAATGATATATAGCTGGCTAGGTACCATTAGATTGAAATAGCACATCTGAGGAATGGAAATTATTCTGAATATAATACATTTGTCATGTATTACCTACTCATGGGAATTCTATTAAACCTAAATGCGAAAAGAGGAAGAATGATTTTTTTGTTTTCACAATAAGTGGGTTTAATATTACCTCCAATTAAAGCACAAACATTTTTCATGAAGTGCAAGAACGAAATATGCTCCTCTTTATAAGTCACCTGCAAAAAATAAGCATGAAAGGAAAAACAAAGTCAACAACTGACTCTTAAGATCATCACCATTCCTATAATGCAATGGAATTTACATGAATCTCTTAGATACCTACAACGGACTATCTTTTGTACATTCAGATATTCATTTAATGACAGCAAAGTAATCAAAATTTATGTTCTCACATTTAGATACATAGGTACTTAAAATACTAGACCTTAACCACTTTGCTCCATCTTTCTCTAATATTGTTCTTCTCATACTTGCGAGTTTATCATTTTTTCCATCTCTTTCTTCTTCAAAATTGTAAAGGATGCTTAAATCAAAATTTCACTTTATCTTTACTGTATACTAACTAAAGAAAAAAAGACACACAGACCCCCAACATTAGGAAAAGGACATAAAAATACCAATAATGTTTAAAAGGATACTGTAGAATCCCATTTGTAAGAAAATTTCGTTCATTTGGATGGAACATTACTTTGCACTATTGAAATAACACATTTACCCTTTTGATCACAATAAAAAGGAAAAGGATGCTTGCACCCCCTATGAACTTTTAAGAACGACAAGAGGGGTGTTGCGGAAGGTACGAGGGAATCCAAGTAAGGTCCAAGTTACATAGGCCAAAGTAAGGTAAGAGTAGAATTTGTTAGTTTTTTTTTAAGCTTTTGGGTGTTTGTCCCTTTCCCTAAAAGTTGAGGATTCAGGTGTGCTTTTCCCTTAAGCCAAAAAGGTAGATACGTTATTTAAACGGTAAAAGAGAATATTCCATCCAAATGGATAAGGCCTGGGATTTTCGTCCTTTTTTCTAAACTTTGGGGTTCAATTGTCTTTTTCCCTAAACCAAATAGACAATGATGATTATCACTTTCGATAAAACTTATGACCACTTAGATTGGAATTCTGTTGATCTTGATCTTGTTTTTCAAGCAAAAGGATTTGGATGCAAATTGAGACAATGGATAAATGGTTGCCTACAATCAGTAAACTTTTGAGTCTTCATAAATGAAAGGTCTACAGAAGAGTTTTGTGCTTCTAGAGGAATCAGACAAGGAGATCCTCTCTTTCCATTTCTTTTGGTAGTTGATGGCTTTAACAAATTGATGATTAGAGATGCTGAAGCCAGGTTAGTTAAGGGCATATCAATTGATAAAGCCACGGTTGAGGTCTCTCGTCTTCAATTTGCAGATGCTACTCTTTTCTTTTCAATGGGTGATGAACAAAAAATTGCAAAACTTTTAAAAGTTGTGGACAGCTTCGGTTTGATTTCCAGCCTCAAAGTTAACATGGCAAAAAGTATAATAGTGGCAATCAACTCATGGAGAAAGTCAAAATCTTAGCAAATAATTTTGTGCTTAGAGTGGCAAGTTGGCCTTTGAAGTATCTAGGGTTCCTTTGGGTGATAATCCTATAACTCCAAAGTTTTTGGAACCCGGTGGCTAAAAAAATTGAAAAGAGACTTGGGGGATTGGAAAAAAGCCTATCTTTCCAAAAGTGGAAGATTCACTCTAAACCACTCCATACTGTCAGCCATTCCTATTTATTTTCTCTCGCGAAAAGAGTTGAGAAAATGGAGAGAGACAGTCTCTAGGAAGGATATGGAAATGGCAATGGATCTTATCTTATGAAAATGGGATAACGTTGCAAGGCCAAAAACCAGAAGTGGTCCAGGAATTAGTAATGTGGAAAAGAAAAATAGATCTCTCTTAGCAAAATGGCTTTGGAGGTTTCCCTTGGAGACCTCTCTTTGTCACTCAGTAATTCGCTGCAAGGATGGAATTCATCCAAATGGATGGGATGAAAACATGGTTAGGAATGGGTCCAATAAAAGCCCTCGGAAAGCTATATCTAAATAGTATCCCACTTGTCTTAGTTTTGTTGCATTAGAAGTGCATAATGGGAAGGCTATTAGTTTTTGGGAGGATAAACGGAGGGGTGATATTTTGTTATGTGAAAGAAATTTTGGAACTCGAAGTTTAATTTTGAAAGAAATTTGAATGATAGAGAGGTTGAAGAAGTTGCAATGCTTATGTCAAGAACTGAAATTATCAATATTGATGGATTGGAGGAAGACAAAAGGATATGGAAGCTGGAAACCTCACCACAGTATACTTGCAAATCATATTTTGAGAAATTGTGCAACGATAATTCTACTAGAGAGTTTTTACCCTTCAAAATGATTTGGAACGCTAGCATCCCCCCTAAATTCTAGTCTTCTTGTTGGGCTTGGCATGAGGAAAATTATATTATAGAAAAGTGATTCAAGGACATTTTCCTAATTTTTGTCTCTCTCCTTCTTCTCGTATGATGTGCAAGAGAAGTGCACAAACTTCAAATCATCTTTTCCTTCTCTATTTTATGGCTTCAAAATTGGGACACGGCTATGATACAGGGACTTTGAGTCCCTGTATCATAGAGGGGGTCAATTTAACTTTAATGACTGGCAGCAACCAGTTTTCCAGCCGGTTGCTGCCATTAATATGTATTTTTTTATTTAAATAAATTAAAATAAAAAATAGAATGGCACTCCAGTAATCATCGCTGGCATCAGTCTGGAGGATGCGGTGTCCATTTGTGGGAATCCTGAGTGGATGAGGGGATTGTACGATCACCTTTAGCTGCTTGACAGCTTCTGTCTGAGAAGGGCCCCATGGAGGGCACTGTTTTTTGAGCATGCGTGACAGCTGGCTTGTGTGAATTGCAACTTTTGGGATAAAATCACGGACATAATTAACAATCCCGAGGAATTGTTGGATCTGCTTTCTGTTGAGATGTGTGTCCGGAAACTTTAATAATTCAACTGCAATGTGTGGACCAGGCTGATATTGGCCGTCTTTAATCACCATGCCAAGAAAGTCAATTGATTCCTTTCCTATGCTGCTTTTCTTTTCGGAAAGCATAATGCCATATCCCGAGGAATTGTTGGATCTGCTTTCTGTTGAGATGTGTGTCCGGAAACTTTAATAATTCAACTGCAATGTGTGGACCAGGCTGATATTGGCCGTCTTTAATCACCATGCCAAGAAAGTCAATTGATTCCTTTCCTATGCTGCTTTTCTTTTCGGAAAGCATGATGCCATGTGCCTGCACAATGTGAAAGAAATCCAAAAGGAGCTTCTGGTGGCTCTCATGGTCAGAGGAAAACAACAAAATATCATCAATGTAGACCAATGCATGATGAAGAATAGGACTAAAGATTTTTGTCATGGCTTTTTGAAATAAGGAGGGAGCGACTTTAAGACCAAAAGGCATAACAGTCCATTGATAATGGGCATCAGGGATGCAGAAGGCAGTTTTGTGACGGTCAACTGGTGAAATACCAAGTTGCCAAAAACCAGCTTTCAAATCGAACTTAGAGAAGATACGAGCCCCTTGAAGATGGACAAACAGGGTCTGGATTTTTGGAAGGGGAAACTTATCATCTTTAAGAAAAGAATTAAGTGGCTGGTAATCAATAACTAATCTCTTTTTTCCACGAACTAATTCAGATCGTTTTTCAACATAAAAGGCTTGACAAGCCCAATCTGAATCAGTAGACTCAATAAGGCCTTGTTGGAGTAACTGAGAGCATTCTTGCTTGGCAAGCAGGAGGTCTGAAAGAGCATTCTTGCTTGACAGACGACCAAATGGTCAAGTCAAACTGTCTTTTCAAACCCCTGACACCAAGCCTGTTTCAGACAGTCCACAACTTTCCTATACTGCTATGATCACAGCAGTTCAAACTGGTCAAGAAAAGAAACTTCCTATTCATGGTTTTTCCTCCGAAGGGTATCCAGTATATCCAGATAAAATCAATGGTCATTTCATATGAGATGTTCCTGAAGCCCATATGTGCAATCCAGATTGTCCTTGCTTGGATGATACGGATATTGACGAGGAATTGGAAGTTATCTGGAGAAAGAAAAAGAAAAAATCTTCTTATCCATCATCATCTTGCAAATCTTTTTCTCAACAACCTCCACCAGATCCCAAACCTCCTGTCCATCCAATCAAATCATGCCTTATGTTTTCAAGCCACTCCTATGAGGAATCTTTTCCTCCGCTTGAAAAACAGACAGACACACAAACCCGAGTTACATCCAAACCTTTTGTTCAATCTCCAGTTATAGCCTCTGGGCAACCTGAGGAGCCAAAACAGTATGAAGCTATTTTAAACTGGCAAACCAAAAATGCCAGTGCTCAGAATCAAACTCTTCAGCAACTCGGTAAGAAAATTGATCGCGTTGCCAGTCAAGTCTCTCAAACTGAGACTAAAGTTGATTCAATCAGCAGTCGTCTTGATCAGATGTATATACATCTCCAAGATCGGATCTCCGAACTAGACACCGATCTCCGACGAATGATCAACAACCGCATTTGGGGTCTAGAGTTCAATAAAAAATAAGCTGAGATCAGAAAACTCAAAGCCGAATTGTCAAGAATTGATGCTGAAAAGACTCGACCTTCTCTTTTTACTCAACCATAGCCAACACCCGTATCTCCTCCGTTCTTTGAAACCTATACACCTTTCTACACACCATCCAGACCTCAACAACTTGTTTATAATCAGTTCTTTGGGTTCTCGCACCTTCAACCGACTCCTCAACCATCTTCACCCAGAAAATCAAAATCCAAAGTCAAGATTTCAGAACCAAAGCCAAAGGTCCCTTCATCTTCCTCTACCTCCACCATACCTCTAGAAGCTTTGCCACAGGACATTCCTGAGCCTCTTCAGAAAGACAAAGACCCGATGGATCAGTATCATTGTCATACTTTCCAGAATCAATCTTCTGACTCATCTGAGCTAGAAACAGTCGATGAATCCAACCCGTCTTCTTCAAACTCATCCGAAAACACAGACGAAACCTCAACTGACTCTGAGTCCGAATATGCTGACATTACAGGCATATTAATGGCCACTGAAACTGCAGATCCAAGTGCTTCTACTTCCACACCTATTGTTGAAGATCATCCTTCTGATCAAGCATCTCAAACAGACCCTATGCCACCACCAGTTCATGAACACCCAACAAAACCATCTTCAGCATCTTGGTTTACATTTGATGACATTCCTCGTCACAAATGGTCTGCCAGACTTCAAGAATTTGCTGCATGGATTGATCTCCAAGGTACCAAACCTAATGCTCAACCCCAAGCCGTTCTTCGTGAATTCATGGCCCGATCCACGGGTTCTCTACGAGACTGGCTAGAAAGCTTAGGAGAATACCGACAGATCCAATTCATGGAATCCCCAATTGGAACTGCCCTCAATATTATTCATGAACAATTCATCGGTGAAAAAGCTGCTTCCACTGATACAGACAGGAAAGACTATCACCAGATGAAGTGTTGTTATCTCAAAAGGCACCTTCTAGATGCTCATTACAAAAGAATGAGTATTCTATTTTACAAGCTGAATGGATTCAATGAGCCATCTCTTAAACATGTCTTCATAGCCTCTCTTCCTTCTGAATTACAACCAGATCTTCAAAGAAAACTTACAGCCACTAATCTGAGCATAGCTGATATCTCTTTGGGAAAGATTTTTCAAATGGCCATGCTATCTCTTGACAAAATCTGTGAGCAAAAAGAATTCTTCAAAGATCTCATGGAAGACAAAAAATCCTTTTCTCAGGCTTGTCACAAACCTTATCTCAAAATCGAGTGTAAGGATGAAAAGAAATGTGTTTGTCCAACCACAAAGAAACGACATTTCCAGAAACACTTCCACAAGAAATCATCCTCCAAAAAACCTTTTCGGTATTTCAAAAAGAAAGATGTTTCTCAGTATCGAAAGAAAAAATCCAACCGTTGTTTCGTCTGTAAGAAACGCGGTCACTTTGCCCGAAATTGTCCCCATAAATCTGCCAAAGCTGTTCGTCTTATCCAACATCTTCAACATTCTTCTCTGTTATCTGAGAATGAGGATGTCGAATTAAATTTTTCAGAACAGTCAACTCAAGATGACCAGACTACTTTCCTTATAGCCGAATCCTCTGATTCTGAAGATATTTCCGTCATCTCTACAGTTCAAACTGTCAACAATGTTTCCACCATTCCTAGACCTTCTCTCAAGATGTCCATTTTTCCTTTTAAATTTCATAAACTTGTTCCTGTTATCGGGTTTATTGACACTGGTGCAGACACCAGTATGATTGATCCTTCTGTTCTTCCATTAGACTGTTGGGAACCCCATTCCAAACTTTTCAGAGCAGTTAATGGTGAAACTTTTGAAACAACTTTGATTACCAAAAAACCCATTGGTATTCAATTCTTTCCGAATTGTATAATTTGGAAAAAGATTGTAGCCTCCAAACTTCCAGACACATATTTACTCATAGGTTTTGACATTCTTCATTTGGTTAAAAACCTCTTCCTCACCAGTTCTGGAGTTCGCTATAAACAAATGTTCTTACCCTATACAGATACTCTCCGTCTGTATGCCCTTTCAGAGACACTATCTCCATACAGTCATATCTCACAAAAGTTCTTAGAGTTCTGTCCAGAAAACCATTCACAGTTCCACTATCCTTCACCTCTTTGGAAAAATGAACATTTCTTCATTCACCTTCCCTTTAAACTCAATGAAGACATAAACCCCACAAAAGCATCAGACCCGGGTATGTCTCCTTCAAACCTCCTGCTTGCCAAGCAAGAATGCTCTCAGTTACTCCAACAAGGCCTTATTGAGTCTACTGATTCAGATTGGGCTTGTCAAGCCTTTTATGTTGAAAAACGATCTGAATTAGTTTGTGAAAAAAAAAGATTAGTTATTGATTACCAGCCACTTAATTCTTTTCTTAAAGATGATAAGTTTCCCCTTCCAAAAATTCAGACCTTGTTTGTCCATCTTCAAGGGGCTCGTATCTTCTCTAAGTTCGATTTGAAAACTGGTTTTTGGCAACTTGGTATTTCACCAGTTGACCGTTACAAAACTACCTTCTGCATCCCTGATGCCCATTATCAATGGACTGTTATGCCTTTTGGTCTTAAAGTCGCTCCCTCCAAATTTCAAAAAGCCATGACAAAAATCTTTAGTCCTATTCTTCATCATGCATTGGTCTACATTGATGATATTTTATTGTTTTCTACTGACCATGAGAGCCACCAGAAGCTCCTTTTGGATTTCTTTCACATTGTGCAGCACATGGCATCATGCTTTCCGAAAAGAAAAGCAGCATAGGAAAGGAATCAATTGACTTTCTTGGCATGGTGATTAAAGACGGCCAATATGAACCTGGTCCACACATTGCAGTTGAATTATTAAAGTTTCCGGACACACATCTCAACAGAAATAAGATCCAACAATTCCTTAGGATTGTTAATTATGTCCGTGATTTTATCCCAAAAGTTACAATTCACACAAGCCAGCTGTCACGCATGCACAAAAAAAAGTGCCCTCCATGGGGCCCTGCTCAGATAGAAGCTGTCAAGCAGCTAAAGGTGATCGTACAATCCCCTCCTCCACTCAGGATTCCCACAAATGGACACCGCATCCTCCAGACTGATGCCAGTGATGATTACTGGAGTGCCATTCTTCTCGAAGAAATCAATGGCGTGCGTCATTTCTGTGCACATGCAAGCGGACAATTCAAAGACTCTGAAAAGAACTACCATGTGATCTACAAAGAAATCTTGGCAGTCAAGTATGGAATTAAAAAATTTGAATTTCATCTAATCAGCCACACATTTCTTATCAACATGGATAATTCTTCTTTTCCCCGAATCTTTGACTTCAAAAACAAGTTGCTCCCTGACAAGCAACTGCTCAATCTCAAAACCTGGTTTGCTAAGTATGACTTCACTGTTCAACACATAAAAGGCAACCAAAACCTCATTCCAGACTTCCTCACACGTCCAACTATAAATAAACCCTCACTCATTTCCTCAATCCAAACCATTCCAGTCATAGCTATGAATCGCCAACTTCCTTTCAAAGCTCTCACCCAGAGAAACTTTCCCATGAACATCTCTTTCCAATCGGCTTACCAGCTGCAGGATTTTGCAAAGAAATTCCTTTACAGGTTCTTCTTTAAAGTCCTTGTCGGTGTGCTTTACTTTTGTTAAAGTCCTTGTCGGTGTGCTTTACTTTTGTTAAAGTCCTTGTCGGTATGCTTTCCTTTTGTTAAAGTCCTTGTCGGCGTGCTTTCCTTTTGTAAATGTCTTTATTGGTGTGCTTTGCTTTGGATGTAACTCGAGTTTGTGTGTCTGTCTGTTTTTCAAGTGGAGGAAAAGATTCCTCATAGGAGTGGCTTGAAAACATAAGGCATGATTTGATTGGATGGACAAGAGGTTTGGGATCTAGTGGAGGTTGTTGAGAAAAAGATTTGCAAGATGATGGTGGATAAGAAGATTTTTTCTTTTTCTTTTTCTTTCTCCGGATAACTTCCAATTCCTCGTCAATATATGTATCATCCAAGCAAGGACAATCTGGATTGCACATATGGGCTTCAGGAACATCCCATATGAAATGACCATTGATTTTATCGGGATATACTGGATACCCTTAGGAGGAAAAACCATGAATAGGAAGTTTCTTTTCTTGACCAGTTTGAACTGCTGTGATCATAGCAGTATAGGAAAGCTGTGGACTGTCTAAAACAGGCTTGGTGTCAGGGGTTTGAAAAGACAGTTTGACTTGACCATTTGGTCGTCTGTCAAATGTGGCTTTTGTGGTTTGTATTGGTTCAGAATTTTGGTGAAAGTTCTCATAGTTGGTTAGCCATTCAAGAGGCATGAGTTTGAGCAATTCTTGTTTCTGGATTTGTTTGGGGATTTGAATGATAGTTGGAATTGTGTCTGTGTAAGCTAATATCATCAAGGCATCAGAAGTAGTATATGGTGTGGGAAGATCTAGTGCATGATTTTGTAATCGATACACTATTTGGGGATGAAGAGTTACAATCTTTGATGTGGGCGTTTGTTCTGCTCCTTGGAGCTGGAACTGGACCTCTAGAGTTGTTGGAAGGTTAGGGTCTTCAAGAGAGAGGTTGAAATTTGGGTAAAAGGTTAATAAGACACTGCCAGCATGAAGGGTTGTCAGAACGGTTCCTACAACAGCGTGTTGGTACTGTTTGAACCTAGTGTCTAGGAGAGAAATTCTACCTATGACAGGTAAGCCTTTTCTGCCATGAAGAGTGAGAATTAAGCGTACACCTCCAAGATGGAGGTGCGTGTACCCTTCTCGTTTCCAATTGGCGACGAGATCCGAGGGTATTTCCATAGTGACATATTGTTCACTCTGAGAGGCTTGTAAAGCACACTGATCTAGTCTTGATGACTGGATGTATTCTTTTAGGATTGATCTTTTAGTGGAAATCAGAGTTCGGATACTTCTAGTGAAAGAAGTTTTTTGTCTGTAGAGATTGCAAGGACTCATGATGGGAAACTGAGACTCATTGATCTGAGCAGATTCTGGAATATAGAAATATTCAACAAGATTCTCAATTTTGGAGGCTATGTGCTTAGAATATGATTTGGGAAGAGATAGAGTAGAAGAAAGAGAGATATGGGATGAAGTTGATGAAGGAAATGAAGTTGATGTTGTATTTGTTTCCATGGTTGAGGAGGTCTTCTTCTAGGAGATCAAATAAGATTATTCAAATTATTAATGATACCACCTCGGCAAGAAGTAGAATAATAATAATAAGAAGTAGAAAGGACAAGTAAAGTAAAAATGGAAAAAATAATTTTTATTATAAATATTTTAAAAATAAAATAATATGTGTTAACAAAAAGACAAAAGTTTTATTCATTTTCTATGAAATTTATCTCATGTTTAACATTTTAAGTTTCATATTTTATGTTTTATGTTTCATGTACTGATTTTTCAAATACCCCAAGATTTTTCTTTTTTACCCCCGTTTCATGTTTACGTTCAAGTTTCATGTTTGATATTCTATATTTCATATTTTATGTTTTACGTTCACTGTTACGAAGGTACTTATATTTTATGCTTGTTATTGCATATTTTAAGTGATTTGTTTCATGTTTGTTGTGCAATGTTTCATGTACTGATTTTTCAAATACCCAGAAATTTTTCTTTTTTGCCCCCGTTTCATGTTTACGTTCAAGTTTCATGTTTGTTGTTCTATGTTTCATGTTCACTGTTAGAGAGGTACTCATATTTTATGTTCGTTGTTGCATATTTTAAGTGATCTGTTGCATGTTAGTTGTGCAATGTTTCATGTATTGATTTTTTAAAAACCCCAAAATTTTTCTTTTTTGCCCCCGTTTCATGTTTACGTTATATGTTTCAATGTTTGATGTTTTATGTTTCATGTTCACTGTTACGGGGGGACTCATATTTTATGTTTGTTGTTGTATATTTTAAGTGATTTGTTTCATGTTGGTTGTGCAATGTTTCATGTACTGATTTTTCAAATACCCTGAAATTTTTCTTTTTTGCCCCCGTTTCATGTTTACGTTCTATATTTCATGTTTGCTGTTCTATGTTTCATGTTTTATGTTTCATGTTCCATGTTATGAAGATACTCATATTTTATGTTCGTTGTTGCATATTTTAAGTGATCTGTTTCATGTTGGTTGTGCAATGTTTCATGTACTGATTTTTCAAATACCCAGAAATTTTTCTTTTTTGCCCCCGTTTCATGTTTACGTTCTATGTTTCATGTTTGCTGCTCTATGTTTTATGTTTTATGTTTCATGTTCCATGTTACGGAGGTACTCATGTTTTATGTTCGTTGTTGCATATTTTAAGTGATCTGTTTCATGTTGGTTGTGCAATGTTTCATGTACTGATTTTTCAAATACCCCGAAATTTTTCTTTTTTGCCCCTGTTTCATGTTTACGTTCTATGTTTCATGTTTGTTGTTCTATGTTTCATGTTCACTGTTACGGAGGTACTCATATTTTATATTCGTTGTTGCATATTTTAAGTGATCTGTTTCACGTTGGTTGTGCAATGTTTCATGTACTAATTTTTCGAATACCCCGAAATTTTTCTTTTTTGCCCCAGTTTCATGTTTACGTTCTATGTTTTATGTTTGCTGTTCTATGTTTCATGTTTTATGTTTCATGTTCACTGTTACGGAGGTACTCATATTTTATGTTCGTTGTTGCATATTTTAAGTGATTTGTTTCACGTTGGTTGTGTAATGTTTCATGTAATAATTTTTTAAATACCCCGAAATTTTTCTTTTTGCCCTCGTTTCATGTTTACGTTCTGTGTTTCATGTTTGCTGTTCTATGTTTCATGTTTTATGTTTCATGTTCACTGTTACGGAGGTACTCATATTTTATGTTCGTTATTGCATATTTTAAGTAACGTGTTTCATATTTATTGTTTAATGTTTTATGTAATAATTTTTAAATACCTTAAAAATGTTCTATTTTGCCCTCGTTTCATGTTTATGGTTTATGTTTTATGTTTTAAGTTCGGAGTTTCATATTTGATGTTTATGTTCATTGTTACAGAGGTACTCATTGTTACATATTTTAAGTAATGTGTTTTAAATTTACTATTCAATGTTCTAGATAATTATTTTCCAGACACTCGAAAATTTTTAATCCACCATTTTGTAAAGTGACTTTAACATAAGCATTAGAAGAATATTAAGGGATTTAACAACACTCATTGTACGAATACTATTTATTTAGTCTTAAATCTAACCGTTTCACTTGAATTTCGTGCACCGATTTTAATCTTTCAATGGTCAAACTTTAGACTACAAGTGTTCGTTTTAGACATTCAATAATATTATTTTGTTAACATTTTTCTTCTAATTTTTTATAAATATAATCACTTTCGAAGTATTTGTATTATGAATAAAGGTAACCAACAAAATAATAATATTCCAATCCAAATTTGCTTTTAAGTGTTTTAAATCTTTCGTTTGGTTGAAGAACTATCAAAGCCTCTTAGTGTGTTATATTTAATTTTAATCTTTGAAATATAGCACTCGCTTTTTATTAAAGAAAAGTATGATTGAATATATAAATATTTGGTTTTTGGTTGTTAATTATTATATCAATAATCCTAATTGTTTTAATTTTTTGTAATTATTATTGAAATTCTAGTTAAGCAATGTATGCCTTCAATTTGTTGATTAAGGCTTGAAAAAGTAGTAAACCCAATGAATGACTTTCAACTAAGTTGTCTTGGAAATTGAAAATTTTCACATTTGAGTGAAATTTGTGAAAGTGAACCATTAAAGTGAAGAAATAAGCGTGCTAAAACAAAATATGACTTAACTATTAAGTTTGATAAAAAAAAAACTAAAAATGAGTAAAATACTAATGGTTGCAATAAGTGGCCTCACAAATAAATTCGGAAGAGCTCTTATATTCTACTAGCGCTTTTTATAGCCAAAATCTCCACTACAAATAACCTTGCAACCATTTTTAATTCTATTAATTCCCACACAAATTTATAGGCTTATTTTCCCATCCGCTAAATCAATTTAATCAATTTATTTTTTTTAGTAATGATAGGAAACACAATTTAATGAAAATAAATCAAATTAACTATTCCTATATCAAACATAATAGTTTCTACATATTATAAAAATCCACCAAAATCTAGTACATTACAGTAAGTGCATCATACAATCTTATTACAAGTATCATCTTCGGAAAAAAGTAGATTGATATATTGCATAAATTTACGGCAAATAAAAAGAGGAAGAAAGGTAAGTAGTTTTAAAGTAAAAGCTCAGCACAACTTATTAACAACGTATTTATCTTCTTCAGAGGCACTAAGAAATTCATCCACTGCCCAAGTTTTTCCAACTGTCGTCATGGCAACACCATCCATGCTTATAAAAACAGCAGCAAGTTTTGCAATAGTTATCAAGTCCTGTCCAAGGAGAGCTCCAAAGAAAAGCACAAATAGAGAAATGGGTTTGCTGAGTTATTGGAAACCTTTACCCTTGGAGAAAACAGAGCAATTTTCCATTTAATGATTGTATTCAACTGTTTATTAGATACTTAAATAATCATAATCGCCAATTTTTTATCCTTTCTTTTAGCCTTAAGTCATGCTAAAGTGAATTTATATTGACCAAAGAATGTTCAACCATCTATTAGATACTTGCATCATCATAATCGCTCCAAGAACTCTAGTATTCAGTATTTGCAATAAAACAACTCAAAGATTAAGTCACTATAACAAAAACACTAAGTGACCTTTTCAAGACATCATTTTTTATCCACTTGTCTTTAACTCTCAACTCCAGATTCTTCACAAACTTATTCCAAAATTTGGGCATCACTTCACATTTATACTAGGGGTGGGCAAACAAAGCTGATTAATCAAAAACCGAACTGAAACCGTTCGGTTTTTGTGCGGTTTTTTTGCCTCCAAAAAACCGAATAAATAATATAGTAAAAGTAATAAAACCAGTCGGTTCGGTTTTCGATTTAAAAAAAAAAAACCGAAAAACCGAACCGAATATCAAATAAACCGAATTTCTAAATTCTAATAAACAAACCCTAAAATCTAAATCTACAAAACTTCTTCTCTTCTTCAGCCAAAAACCGTTCGAACTCGTGACCGTGAGTCGTGACCTTCAGGCTTCAGCCGCAGCACCGTCAGTCGCTGTAACTCGTCCCCGCTGCTCGTCGCCGCCGCTACCATCTCGTCGTCGCCACTACTCGTCAGTTGTCACCGTTGCGCCTGCTCGTCCTTCACAAATCTGATTTGCCGCCGCTGCTCGTCGCCGAGTCTCCGCTGCCGCTACCACCTACTGCAGCCGCTGTCATCTGCTGCTGCTGCTGCTGCTGCCACTGTCACCTGCCGTGTGAAGATTAGTATTTGTTTTGTGGATTGTGGAAGTTTATTAATTCACCTTTTTTTTTTCAAATGAAAATGATCTAGTTAACATTTTGAAGACAAAATGTAATTTTCATGTTCTCTGCATTATCCCATATGGCATTTCATATTTAATTGCACTGAAATAATAAGTAACGAAAATGGTAGTTGAAGCTTAGAAGTGAGAACAACCGCTCCAAACCCAGCATGCTAAAATCGTCAAATTATAAGGGATAATTATCATCTAGATCTTTTGAGTTTTCATGTTTTATTGAGGGGTATCATTTGGCAGATTTAATTACTCGATTCACTTTAGTTTTGGTTATTTGCCAATCATAATAGTTCTGCTTTTCGGTTGAATGTTGTATGCCTGAAGATGATGAAATATTGAGCATACTACTATATGTTAAGGAATCTCATTGACATTTCTTCACTATATTAAATGCATTTAGGGCTCGAGAAGAATTCCCAAATCCCCTAGTGTGAAGCATGGCATTGAGATGAAATATTCATGATTTGCTTCTTTGTTCTGGTAAATGTCACAAAGATGGGGAATAAAGCAGCTCATTTTCTTCAGGGATCTGCCACAACAATAGAGCTTAATAATAATCGTCGGAAAAAAATGATTCCGCCTCTTATTTTAATTGCAGATTCTTAATATTCTAATTAAAAAAAAAACTTAAATTCATTTCTCATAATTTAAGGTTTTAAATTTGAAAAAAAGCCCAAAATAGGTCCAATAGGTCCATAATCGAAATAATCGAACCAAATCGAATCGAATTATTTTAATTAATCGAGTATTTGATTATTTCGTAATTTGATTAATCGCGATTATGATTTTAAAATACTCGTAATAGAATGATTATGAAATATTTAGTAAAAAACCGAACCGAACCAAACCGCGCCCACCCCTAATTTATACACAAAAACAATCTGGCCCTTTTTTTTTCTAATAAACATAAGCTCATTTGAAAACACATTATGCAATTAATAAATAAGCAATTAAAAATTAAAAAAAATAGAGTAAACTTTGAAGCTCATGCTTTACATCATTTCAGTACATGGCATAATATTGACAAATTTATGGCAAATTCCACTGATTCAGAATCCAAACAACTCAAAAAAATAAACCAATAGAGTACAAAATCTCATGACACAATCCAATTTCTCAGCAAGCAATCACAATTTAGCTAAAAATCAACCCCTTAATAAGAAATTTAATTTTGAAAACAAAAAGCTTTTAATCAAAACCTCTATTTAATACATATGTAAGACATAATTGAAATACATAAAGAAGAATCCTCGAGAAGATATGAAGAGAGATTACCTTCCCTTTTAAACTATTAAGCCGCCATTGTTAACTTGTTATATAGGCACCCAAAAAATCTCAAATCTGCAATATAAAACAATGAAAATGTCATTATCTTAAGGGACGTGCAATACTTGAGCTTGAAATAGGTCTGAGAATTTTAATAGGCATTTTATCGAACAGTTAACATGCATGTTGTAATATGCTATTTCTAAATCAAAGCGTGTATTAGATAAGGATAACATTGATTTTATCTATCATTGAACAAATTTTAATCCTCCATACCAAGAATGAACTAATTTTGTAGAAGTAAAATGTATTATGTTTCTGATTTAGTTATAGCTCGTGGCAACCTAAGCCAATTTAATAGCCTTTTTTAAGCCATTACATTGAATTTACAAAACCAATCCTTCAAACTTATTACATAAAAGGACTTATCTAGTTACAATCAATATTAACCTAAATCCATTCCCTTAAAACTATGAAAATTACTTTACATCAAAATCAAAATGGCAAAAACAGTTCAGGACTTTAAACACACTATTCCTAGTTCCCATTCCAATATACATATTACTTATAAACAATAAAAAGTTCCCATTAAAAAATGTTATTATAATTTTACTCAAATCATCATATGCAGCTCATGCAAAGAAAGATGGCAAAATTGAGGAAATAAAAAGGTTTTGTGGAAACCAACAAACAAAACTAAAGAATCAAATAAAAAGGGGAAAAAAACGATAAATGATTCCCAAATTAATAATTTAGTTCACATCTCTAATTGAAAGCAAGGAACAAAGAATTATACAAGAATCATTGATACCAAGTTTACTAGATAACAAGACAATATATCATATACACTGCTGCTTCAGTTTCCAGAAATAAAGGAAAATTCTGATTACCAGTCATGTTTAACTTTAGCTTGGTCACAGCAGTAAGAGCACAACCAAAATCATTGGAACAAGGGACATATAAACTGGCAAAAGAAATGTCTGATCCAGAAGAAACGTTGAAACCAAAACACTGAAATTGCAACCTTGGCCATACTCACTGCAGCAGCCACATGCCTAATTGCATATGCCACAACAACCTATGCGCCACAAAATTAACAACACACACCAAATTAACTGCAAATAAAAGCCAAATCATTGACCCCTTTTTTTTTCCAAAAAAAAGGAGTCGCATAAAGGCAGGAAAATAATTTTAAATGAATTTAACATAGCAACTACTTTCATTACTGGGATCAAGAGAAAATAAAAGCTGTCAATCTAAAAATTAGAAATTTTAATTAGTTTTTCCT
The DNA here is from genome assembly GCA_039657385.1 of Citrus x changshan-huyou. NCBI lineage: Eukaryota > Viridiplantae > Streptophyta > Magnoliopsida > Sapindales > Rutaceae > Citrus > Citrus x changshan-huyou. Next base: position 16,091,584 of record CM077554.1, on the reverse strand, counting down.
GAAAATCAAAATCTAAAACAACAGAAAACTTTTTTTTTTCTTATCTTCACTTTCTCAGCAACCAAACAAACTTGTACTCATCATCAAAACCAACATAAACCCTAAAAACAAAAAACATTATTTTCTTAAAATTTCCTCACTTTTCTCACGAACCAAACAAAACCCATCACAGTACTTACGGGAAACAAAATTTTATAAACTGTTGCATGTATTCCTGAAGGGGCTGAGGGCGCTGTGCTTGTGCCGCCGTTGATCATTGTCAACGAAGAAGATCAGCCCGTCCTTCTGCCTTCGTTGATCGTTGCCGACGGTGGAGATCAGCCCATCCTTGTGCCGTCGTTGATCGTTGCCTAGGAACTCCTTCAGCCGTCGCCGTTGATGACCGTGGTGAGGTGTGTGGTGAGGGAGTGGTGAGGCGTTTGGCGTGTGTGAGGTAAGTGAGTGAGTGGTGGGGTTTTTTTTTTGTTTATTTCAATTTTATTGGTTTGTTCTTTCAAAGTTTTTTAATCATTTAATAATTAAACAAATCTCAGCCATTGGATCCACACTATTCAATCCAACGGTAATTTGTTATGAACTGTAGCTACCCCTTTAACCGGTTGCCTTATTTTTTTCTACTTTTATTCATTTTTTCTCTTTTTTTTTTTAATTAAAACCACAACCCTTGGATTCAAACAAGCTAAATCCAACGGCTCAAAGGCAGCCCCTGCACCATACAGGGATTTTATGCCCTGCATGGTAGCCGTGTCCTCAAAATTGTGGTATAAGTTGTGCAAAGAAGCTTATTTTTTGTGGCTCATTCCGAATTCTTGTGATTCTCTTATGGAATATTCCTTTGGATTTGGTAAAGGCTAAAACTCTTTGGGAAATATGGGAATAAGAAATGCTTGCCACTCCTTGCAACGATTCTTGACCATTAATACAATTTATAGTTTCTTATCCCAAAAATAAAGAAAATGGGAGTAAAGAAATGTTCATATTTTTTGGGCTTCATTCTAAAGAGTTTCAAGATTCATCCATTTTCTTCATACATCTAAACTGGGAAGGGTTTTGAGATAGGGAGTTATAACTAATTCTAACCTGGGATAATTAGGTATGTTTTTGTATAGCACAAATAGTCCTAGTTTTTGTTTATTAGCGGACAGCTAGTCCACTATCTATTTCAAATCTTCTTCATTAATACATTTTTGTGTTTCTTATCTCCCCACCCAAAACCAAAAAAAACGTAGACAATGATCTCCACTAAAGCTTAAGATTACCATCCTTGTTAATAAAGAATTAGCTTTTCTAACGAAATTTTTTAAGTGGTTTCTGCATATGCTTTAAATAGGCAGGTTTTCATGATCTCTTTTCAGTATACATGTTTATTATGTTCATTTATTTGCATCATGTTCTAACGTAGCAAGCCTTGCCAGCAAAGCATATTCGTGTCGCACTATAGATAACTATGTCTAAGTCTTCAGCAAAAAAGTAAAAAAATTATATCAAACATAAATTCAAAATAAAGGAAAAATAGAATATCTATATAAACGATAGCTGAAGCATCTTCTCAATCATTAAGGAATCAAAAGCAAACGTTTAACTGAGTTGTTGGATTTGAAGAAAGGAATGCACCTTCATTGGAGAAAAGTCATAGAAGAAGAAAACTCCAAAAAGAGAGCCAAGGTTAACTGATTCCGAATTTCTGAAGTGCTCCGTCATAGAGTATTGAGCAATACCAATAATGAGAACCCCATGGCATCATCTCAAGAATAAGATGGAATAATTAAGTTTTTCATCTTCAGTATGTATAAGAATATCATCTTCAGTATTGAGCAATACCAACCTCTAATGTTAGTGTATATTGTGGGGACAACCTGCATAATTAGAAAAACAAAATATGTATAAACTGTCAACATAAACAACATATGCGAGTATTGTCAACATAAACTGTCGAATAAGAGAACATATGTATAAACAAAATAAGAGAGAGAATCATTTTTTAAAACCATGGACAAATCCTACACAATCCTCACAGGAAAAAGTCATTCTTCATAAGAAAGTGCTCAAAGAGAAATTGCCTTATTATATAGAATATCAAGCATATTAAGTGAAAAGTCCATATTTGTAAGTATAATTTCAAGACACAATCATTTCAGTTTATTATGAATTCGATGATCAGTAATTATCTCTTCAAAAAAAGAAGAAGAAGAAGAAGAAGAAGAAGAGAAATCTAATGGCAAAAAAGAGAAGGATGATTATAAGTTCTAACTCCCAATGATCTAGATCTCTTACTAGCTTTACAAACATTGTCAGTTTGTGTTGCATCAAGCGAGATATTAGATTGGCATGACTGAACAAGTTCCACTTATAGGTATCAACAAATAATCAAGAGTTGTACAAGAATATTCAACTTCCAGTCTTACAGCCCAAAAAGAAAAGACGAAAGAAAGGAAGAAGAGAGAAAGTGGCTAACCCCATGAACCACCAACCTTTATGAAATACTGGTACATACCATATGGTTTTTCATGCACCCATTGTACCCTGAAGAGGCAATATCAAAGCAAAGAAAACTGCACGTGAAAAGAATAAAATGCACGTATAATTGAGTTACTGCATCCAATAGAAAACTAAACTAAATAGCAACATTGAATTGATCTACCAGAATATCCATCGAAAGACATGGCGCTTAAGCAGATGATTATGCCATTCACTAAATACATATAAATGAGGAGTCAATTAAACAATTGCTTAAGACAAAATTTCTTATAATTCTTTCTTATTCATTTCAACAGATACTATCATGACAAATAAAATTAACCAATTTAGTGTGCGTTTGAGCTAGCTGTGCCAATTTAAGATTCTTGCAAGAAAAATAAAGAAATAATTATACCATGCCAAGAAAGTAGTCGCGAACAGCTAACTTGTCAATCTTGTGACTTACCTGCCCATACAACATAGATTATAACAGTGCTGACGTTTCTAAACTTTGTTAAACCTGTACAAGAAAGTATTTTAAATCATATCGAATGAATTTCAAAACCAAGCAGTCTTATGTTATAATTATCATTATGAAAAGCAAGCAAATCATGGAAATTAAAATTAGACTGGTGGAAATCCACACATGTGACATCCCTCTCCTTCTTTAACTTTTATCTTCTCGATGAAGCAATCTCTTTCGCACTCACATTGGAAACTTAGCCGAGATGTAAATCTAGAAATAGAAACTTCTAAAGCTCAACATTCAAGAACACAGATCAAGACTCTCTAAACAGAACCATAAAAAATGTCAGTGCATATTCACCTGCATTGTAATCAGTGCTCACATGGATGTCGTTAACTTTCATTCATACAAGCTGCAACATTGAACATAATTAAATTTGAAAATTTGTTCCCTCATAGTGTTAAAATGTAGGATTGCAAAACAATGTCATAGAAGCAATGATCGACAAGTTAACCCTTGGTTCTATGTTTCTCACCACAACCATGGATATTTTTATTTTATATATTTCATCCAGGTAATAATCAGTTTGTTCATTGACAAGAGAGAACCGAGCTTCTAAGATTCTTATGGGGCCATGAGTGCATAATGGTACAAAACAATAAGTGTTGATCTTTATGCATAATGGTGATACTAGGTAATACCATTAAAGCTTCAACCAATCCTTTGAGCATTCACGGAGGCCCAATTACAAGAGGTAGAGCCAAAAAGATGCAAGCTGCTTTAAATGGATTAATTGAGAAAATATGGAGTGAAAATGCAATTCAAGATGCAAGTGGCTGATGAATTGAGCTTGGAGAGAAGACAAAGCATTGTGGGCATTATTCAAGTTGTTGGGCAGCCAAATGCACAATTTAAGTCAAATGCAGAAAGGGTAAATTCAAAATAACACTGGTATTGATTGAACTGGAACTAATGTGCAAGCTATATACCATTGGAAAGATAATTCAGTTAGCTTTCTAATGCAATTTACAGAGCTAGATTTAGAGTTCTCTAGAAGGTGTATTTTTAAGTCGAATTTTGAAAAGATTCGAGCATTTTTTAAGTGGACAAAAAGGGTATGTCTGTTGGGTAATGGAAATTTATGATCTTTGAGGAAATTGTTGAGTGGCTGATAGTCAATGACTAATCGTTTTTTGCCACGAAGAATTTCAGACCTTTTTTCAACATAGAAAGCTTGACAAGCCCATTGAGAATTTGTAGGTTCAATGAGGTCTTGTTTTAGCAATTGGGCACATTCTTGTTGGGCCAAAATAAGGTCTTGTGGGGTCATGCCTGTATGGGTAACTTTGGTTGGGTTACTTGGATAACTCCATTTGGTATCAGAGCCATAAACTCCATTCCCAAATTTTGGTATAGGTTATAAGAGTTCAATACCTTAGGAATCAAAGCATTAAAGAATAGAAAATCTTCATCTCATGGCTTCATCTTCATCCTCAGCTACTCCTACTTCTTCATCTTCTCCAGTAACTCTTTCTTCTACTCTTTCTTTACCTAAATCTTGTACTAAGCAAACCGCCAGTAAAATAGAGAATCTTGTTGAGTATTCCTATGTTCCTGAATCTGTTCAAATCAATGAATCTTCTTTACCTCTCATCAGTCCATATCACCTGTATAAAAAACCTTCTTTTACCAGAAGTATCAAGACCCTGATTTCCACCAAATGACCTCATCCTAAAGAATACATCCAATCGTCCCGACTCGATCAGTGTGCTTTGCAAGCTACTACAGCTGAACAATATGTCACTCTTGAGATCCCCTCAGAATTGATCTCTACATGGAAACGTGAAGGCTATACACATCTTCACCTTGGAGGTGTCCGCCTTATCCTCACTCTTCATGGCCGGAAAGGCTTACCTGTTACGGCTAGAATTGCTTTACTTGACACTAGGTTTAAGCAATATCAGCATGCCAGAAGTGCTTTACTTCCCTTTTATCCCAATTTTAATCTTTCACTTCTTGATTCCAATCATGCCACTACTTAAAAAGTCCAGATCCAGCTCCAAGGAACAAATAACCTCAGCTAAAATAGCTACCCTGCACTATCAGCTTGTTTATAGGCTGCAAAATCATGTTTTGAATTTGCCAACTCCACGGACTCCAAATTCAGAAGCTCTTATGATTCTTGCAGAATCTGAAGAGATCCCAACCATTATTCAAATACCAAGGCAAATTCCTCGACATGAATTGATCAAACTCATGCCTTTAGAATGGTTGTCCAATTATGAACAATTTCATCAAAATTTTGAACCCATACAAACTTCTGAAAGTCATTTTTAGAAAAATTCAGATGGAACTATTCTTCTTACTTTTAAACCACCACCCAGTTCGTCTTCAAAACCACCCAGATTATCTTTTACCTATTCTTCAATGATCACTTCTGTCCACACAGAATAAGAAAACCTACCCATTCAAGCCTTTAATGATCAAGATTTTCCTATATACCATGCAAAACTCCATGGACATTTCTTGTGGGATGTCCTAGCCTCAGGCAACTGTGATGCAGGCTGTCCTTGTTGGGATACCATGCTACTCATCCTGAAGATCCACCTAAGTCTGATTCTCGAGCACCTTTACCCATCTACAACAAAGGTCTTTCTTGGATCCGAAAACATGAACCCGCTTTGCTCAATTGCAGAACACAATCAACCTATGAAACCACCCCTGTTAATCTCGTTCCTAAAATACAGTCCTGTATGATGTTTTCCCCATCAACATCTACAGAATACCAAGCCCAGTTTCCACCTTTGGAAAAACAAATTGACCAACAAAAGAGTTTCGTCTCCAAACCATTTGTCCCATCTAGAGGTGGCAAAAATACCCTTCCGGTCCGGACCCAGACCGTACCCGGGCGTTGTGGGTCGGGTATTATCCGGCCCGGGTATGAAGCCAGGTCGGTCTTGGACATCACTTGATAAACCCGGAACCCGGATTTTATTAAAAAAATTATAAAATATATATTATTTTAAATATTTATATTTATTTGACTCATTTATTATACATATATAAAGTTTTAAACACTTAAAGTTTATATTTTCATGTCAAATTTTATTGAAATAAATTTAAAACTTATAAAATTACCAAAAAATAAAAAAAAATATATACACATATAATATTAAAAAATATAAAATTCGGGTACCTGGATTAAAACCCGGCCCGGACTGGGACCCAGGCAGGGTCCGGTCATTGCAATACCCGGACCTAGCCCGAGGTTTTGCCATCCCTAGTCCCATCTGCAGTAACTCCTACTGGCCATTTAGAAGAACCTCGTTCTTTTGAGGCAGTCTTAAATTGGCAAACTCAAAATGCTGTTGCACAGAACCAAGCACTCACTACCTTGCATCATAAGGTAGACAACATTACTCACAAAACTAACCTGGTTGAGAAAAAGGTTGATACTATCTCAGATAAGTTAAATCAGATTTATCAAAATCTTTATAACAGAGTCCTGATTTTGATAAAAAAGAAGCTGAGATAAGAGCTTTGAAAGCTGAAATTGCCAGGATTGACTCAGAAAAGGTCCAGCCTACCCTTTTTACGAGTTCTGCTCCATTACCAGTAATTAATCCTACCTATCATCCTTTCTTACCATCAACTTCTTCTCGAACATATGAACCTTCGAAACTTTTTGGCATGACCCATACCCTGTTTCCTCCTAATCCCTGGCCTCAATCAAAACTGAAGAAAATACCAAAATCAGTCCCGGTTCCAAAACCCACTCCCCAGCACAATCCTCAAACATCCAGATTTGAACCATCACCCTCTCCATCACCAACTTCTTTACCTGAATCTACTCAACCATTGCCAATCCAAACTTCTATGTCCCTAGAAAAACAACACATGTACCAATATTCTGCTCATCAAATTTCCCATTCTCCATCTCTAGATTCTTCTACTGAAAATTCTCCTTCACAATTAGAATCATCATCCATTGAGTCATCTGATTTGTCTGATTCAGACACTTCTGATTCAAATCTAGCTGATATTTCCAGACAGTCTGGTGCCACTGACACTGGCCTAAGAACTGAACTTGTTGACACTGATGAAGAAAATCATGAAACTGGTGAATCTTCTTAGTCAATTCCACCTCAGACAAAAGTCTCCAAACCCTCAAATGGACAATGGTTTACTTTTGATGATATTCCTCCCACAAAGTAAAGGGAAAGACTACAAGAGTTGTCTGCTTGGATTGATCTCCAGATGCTAGCTCCAGATGCAACAACCCAATCTGTTCTACGAGAATTCAGTACTCGGTTTACAGGTTCTCTTCGAGATTGATTTGACAGTCTTGGACAATATAGACAACTTCAGTTCATTCAGATTTTCGATGTCTCTCAAGCTTTAGCCATTCTCCATGATCAATTTATTGGAGAACCAAGTGCTACTTTTAAAGCCGCAAGGCGTGATTATCTCAACATGAAATGTTGTTCCCTTAACACAGAAGATCTTTATTATCACTACAAGCGGATGTCTTTGCTTTATTATAAGCTAAATGGGTTCAATGAGGCCTTGTTTTAGCAATTGGGCACATTCTTGTTGGGCCAAAATAAGGTCTTGTGGGGTCATGCTGGTAGGGGTAGCTTTGGTTGGGTTATTGTCTTCATTTAGTTTGAAAGGTAAGGATATGAAGAACTTTGGGTTTTTCCACAACGGGTTTGGATGGGTAAAAAGGCTATGGTTTTCAGGGAAAAAATTGAGGATTTGATCTGTAATGGCCTGGTATGAGGGTGGTGAATTGGGTACAGAATAGATCTTTAGAATGCTGGTGAAGGGCTTAATCATGGATTTGTAACGAAGACCAGAGGAAGTAATCTGGACATTTTCTTGCTTGATGTAGGATGTCAAAACCTAGAAGGAGATCTTTGTTTGGCAAAGATGAACCAATGAGTTTTATCCAAACAACACAATTAGGAAATAGCTGGATTCCTAATTCAAATCGTTTTTCAACATAAAAGGCTTGACAAGCCCAATCTGAATCAGTAGGTTCAATGAGACCTTGTTGGAGTAACTGAGAACATTCTTGCTTAGCAAGCAAGAGGTCTGAAGGAGACATACCGGGGTGAGAAGCTTTTGTGGGATTTATGTCTTCATTGAGTTTGAAAGGAAGATGAATGAAAAATTGTTGCTGCTTTGAAGTCTTCCTCTTGAGTTTTCCAATACTCAGTAGGAAGGATAGCAGGATCAAGCATGCTTCGTTGAGCACCAGTGTCGAGAAAACCAATGGCTGTGATAGGTTTATGATATTTGGAAGTGATAATTTGGATTTTGACAGAAGGTATGGGTATGGTACGGTCATGAATGAGAATAGAGGAAGGTTGGACTGTGTAGATGGTGTCAAAATCAGAACTATCTGAATCATCAGTGCAAAGACTGTGTCATCAGTTGGCTCTCTTGTTCAAAAAACAAGTGTTCAATTTGGTCTGTGGTTGGGGAAAAATATGTAGTGGATTCCAGGTGTTGGATAAGCTTGATTGCTTTCTGAGGTTTAACTGGGCAATCTTTGGCAAAATGACCTTTCTTTTTGCAAATCTGGTAGACAGATAGTAATAATCTTGTCTAGATATTGTACTAGTATAACCGTCTCCTTAGTGCAAGGTTATTACTATTTGGAGTGGAACTCCCTCATGATTTAATTGGTACTAATAAGGAATATTAAGCCCATGGTGCATGTTGAGTGCAGATTCAGAGACCCAAGCACTTCATTTTAATAGTTTTCACTTTAATTTATTCCCGCCATTCTAATTTAAATTTTAGGATAGTCTAAATCACTTTCACCACAAATCCAACCATCCACTTAGAAAATTAACTTTACACGCAATTAAAATCCACCTCCTCGTGAGATCGACACTCATCACCGTTGATCTATTCTATAATAGATTCGTGCACTTGCGAGTTTAATAAAATTTGCACAATAATTACCATGAGCATCAATCCTTTTCTTGAATATATCATGTCTCTACACTTCGTGTTGAGGTGGTATCATTAGTAATTTGAATAATCTTATTTGATCTCCTAGAAGAAGATTCCTCAACCATGGACACAAACACATCTTCAACCTCTACATCGTCTTCATCTCATATTTCTCTTTCTTCTACTCTATCTCTTCCCAAATCATGTTCTAAGCACATAGCCTCCAAAATTGAGAATCTTGTCGAATATTCCTATATTCCAGAATCTGCTCAAATCAATGAGTCCCAGTTTCCTATCATGAGTCCTTACAATCTCTACAAACAGAAAACTTCTTTCACTAGAAGTATCCGAACTCTGATCTCCACCAAAAGACCCATCCCAAAAGAATATATCCAGTCATCTAGACTAGATCAGTGTGCTTTACAAGCCTCACAGAGTGAACAATATGTCACTATGGAAATACCCTCGGATCTCGTCGCCAACTGGAAACGAGAAGGGTACACGCACCTCCATCTTGGGGGTGTACGATTAATTCTCACTCTCCATGGTCGAAAGGGCTTACCTGTCACAGCTAGAATTGCTCTCCTAGACACCAGGTTCAAGGAGTACCAACACGCTGTTATCGGCACCGTTCTGACAACTCTCCATGCTGGCAGTGTCTTATTAACCTTTTACCCAAACTTCAACCTCTCTTTTGAGGATCCCAATATTCCAACAACCCTTAAAGTCCAGATTCAGCTCCAAGGAGCAGAACAAACACCCACATCGAAGATTGCAACCCTCCATCATTAAATAGTGTATTGATTACAAAATCATGCACTAGATCTTCCCACACCATATACAACTTCTGATGCCCTGATGATATTGGCAGACACAGACACAATTCCAACCATCATCCAAATCCCCAAACAAATCCATAAACAAGATCTGCTCAAACTCATGCCTCTTGAATGGCTAACCAACTATGAGCACTTTCACCAAAATTCTGAACCAGTACAAACCACAGAAGCTACGTTTGCCAGACGACCAAATGGTCAAGTCAAACTGTCTTTTCAAACTCCTGACACCAAGCCCATTTCAGACAGTCCACAGCTTTCTTATACTGCTATGATCACAGCAGTTCAAACTGGTCAAGAAAAGAAACTTCCTATTCATGGTTTTTCATCAGAAGGGTATCCAGTATATCCTGATAAAATCAATGGCCATTTCTTATGGGATGTGCCTGAAGCCCATATGTGCAATCCGGATTGTCCTTGCTTGAATGATACGGATATTGATGAAGAATTGGAAGTTATGAGGAGAAAGAAAAAGAAGAAGAAAAAATCTTCTTATCCTCCACCATCTTGCAAATCCTTTCTTCCACAACCTCCACCGGATCCCAAACCTCCTGCTCAACCAATCAGATCATGCCTTATGTTTTCAAGTCACTCCTATGAGGAATCATTTCCTCCACTTGAAAAACAGACAGACACACAAACCCGTGTTACTTCAAAACCTTTTATCCAATCTCCAGTTACAGCCTCTGGGCAACCTGAAGAACCAAAACAGTATGAAGCTGTTTTGAATTGGCAAACCAAGAATGCCAATGCTCAAAATCATACTCTTCACCAACTCGGTAAGAAAATTGACCGTGTTGCCACTCACGTCTCCCAGACTGAAACTAAAGTTGACTCCATCAGCAATCGTCTTGATCAGATGTACCTACATCTCCAAGACCGCATCTCTGAGTTAGATGCCGATCTCAGACGAATGATCAACAATCATATCTGGGGTCCAGAGTTCAATAAAAAAGAAGCTGAGATCAGAAAGCTCAAAGTTGAATTGTCAAGAATTGATGCTGAAAAAACCAGACCTTCCCTTTTCACTCAACCACAACCTACACCAGTATCTTCTCCAATCTTTGACACCTATGCACCTTTTTACACATCATCTAGACCTCAATAACCTGTTTACAACCAGTTTTTTGGCTTCTCTCACCTTCAACCAACTCCTTAACCATCTTCACCCAAAAAATCAAGATCTAAAGTCAAAATCTCCGAACCACGTCCAAAGGCCATTTCCTCTTCCTCTACCTCTACAATCCCTCCAGTAGACTCACCACGAGCCATTCCCAAGCCTCTTAACAAAGATAAAGGCCTAATGGACCAGTATCATTATCGTACTGTCCAGATCCAATCTTCAGATTCCTCTAACTCTTCTGAGCCTGAAACAAATCACTCATCTTCGTCCTCATCCTATGCCTCATCACAAGCCTCCACTGACTCTGAGTCTGAATATGCTGACATTACAGGCATATTAATGGCCACCGAAACTGCAGATCCAAGTGCCTCTACTTCAACCCCTATTGTTGATGACAATCCTTCTGACCAAACTTCTCAAACAGACCCAGTACCGCCACCAATTCATGAACACTCAACAAAGCCATCTTCAGCATCTTGGTTTACATTTGATGACATTCCCCGTCACAAATGGGCTGCTAGACATCAAGAATTTGCTGCTTGGATTGATCTCCAAGGTACCAAGCCTAATGCTCAACCTCAAGCTGTTCTTCGTGAATTCATGGCCCGCTCCACGGGTTCTTTACGAGACTGGCTAGAAAGCTTAGGAGAATACAGATAGCTCCAATTCATGGAATCTCCGATTGGTACAGCACTCAATCTTATTCATGAGCAATTCATCGGTGAAAAAACTGCTTCCACTGAAGCAGATAGAAAAGAATACCATCAGATGAAATGTTGTTCTCTCAAAAGACACCTTCTAGATGCTCATTACAAAAGAATGAGTATTCTATTCTACAAGCTAAATGGATTCAATGAGCCATCTCTTAAACATGTCTTCATAGCCTCTCTTTCTCCTGAGTTACAACCTGATCTTCAAAGAAAACTCACAGCCACTAATTTGAGCATAACTGATATCTCTCTGGGAAAGATTTTCCAAATGGCCATGCTATCTCTTGATAAAATCTGTGAACAAAAAGAATTCTTCAAAGATCTCATGGAAGACAAGAAAGCTTTCTCTGAAGCCTGTAAAAAACCTTATCTCAAAATCGAGTGTAAGGATGAAAAGAAATGTGTTTGTCCAACCACAAAGAAACGACATTTCCGGAAACACTTCCACAGAAAGTCATCCTCCAAAAAACCTTTTCGGTATTTCAAAAAGAAAGATGTCTCTCAGTACCGGAAGAAAAAATCCAACCGTTGTTTCATTTGCAAGAAACGCGGTCACTTTGCCCGCAATTGTCCCCACAAACCAGCCAAAGCTGTTCGTCTTATACAACATCTTCAACATTCTTCTCTGTTATCTGAGAATGAGGATGTCGAATCAAATTTTTCAGAACAGTCAGCACAAGATGATCAAACTGCCTTTCTTATCGCAGAATCTTCTGATTCTGAAGATATTTCAATCATCTCTACAGTCCAGACTGTTAATCATGTTTCCACTATTCCTAGACCTTCTCTCAAGATGTCCATCCTTCTTTCCAAATTCCATAAACCTGTTCCTGTTATCGGGTTTATTGACACTGGTGCAGACACCAGTATGATTGATCCTTTTGTTCTTCCATCAGACTGTTGGGAACACCATTCCAAACTTTTCAGAGCAGTTAATGGTGAAACTTTTGAAACTACCTTGATTACCAAAAAACCCATTGGTATTCAATTCTTTCCGAATTGCATAATTTGGAAAAAGATTGTAGCCTCCAAACTCCCCGATAAAGACTTGCTTATAGGTTTTGACATTCTTCATCTGGTTAAAAACCTATTCCTCACCAGTTCTGGAGTTCGCTATAAACAAATGTTCTTACCTTATACAGATACCCTACGTCTGTACACACTCTCTGAGACACCATCTCCATACAGTCACATCTCACAAAAGTTCTTAGAGTTTTGTCCAGAAAACCATTCACAACTCCATCATCCTTCACCTCTTTGGAAAAATGAATAATTTTTCATTCACCTTCCTTTTAAACTCAACGAAGACATAAACCCCACAAAAGCTTCACACTCGGGTATGTCTCCCTCAGATCTCTTGCTAGCTAAGCAAGAATGTTCTCAGTTACTCCAACAAGGTCTTATTGAGTCTACTGATTCAGATTGGGCTTGTCAAGCCTTTTATATTGAAAAACGATCTGAATTAGTTCGTAGCAAAAAGAGATTAGTTATTGATTACCAGCCACTTAATTCATTTCTTAAAGATGATAAGTTTCCCCTTCCAAAAATCCAGACTCTGTTTGTCCATCTTCAAGGGGCTCGTATCTTTTCTAAGTTCGATTTGAAAGCCGGTTTTTGGCAACTTGGTATTTCACCAATTGACAGTCACAAAACTGCCTTCTACATCCCTGATGCCCATTATCAATGGACTGTTATGCCTTTTGGTCTTAAAGTCGCTCCCTCCTTATTTCAAAAGGCCATGACAAAAATCTTTAGTCCTATTCTCCATCATGCATTGGTCTACATTGATGATATTTTGTTATTTTCCTCTGACCATGAGAGCCACCAGAAGCTCCTTTTGGATTTCTTTCACATTGTGTAGGCACATGGCATCATGCTTTCTGAAAAGAAAAGCAGCATAGGAAAGGAATCAATTGACTTTCTTGGCATGGTGATTAAAGACGGCCAGTATCAGCCTGATCCCCATATTGCAATTGAATTATTAAAGTTCCCGGACACACATCTCAACAGAAAACAGATACAACAATTCCTCGGGATTGTTAATTATGTCCGTGATTTTATCCCAAAAGTTGCAATTCACACCAGCCAGCTGTCACGCATGCTAAAAAAATAGTGCCCCCCATGGGGCCCTGCCCAGACAGAAGCTGTCAAACAGCTAAAGGTGATAGCACAATCACCTCCTCCACTCTGAATTCCCACAAGTGGACAACGCATCCTCCAGACTGATGCCAGCGATGATTATTGGAGTGCCATTCTCCTTGAAGACATCAATGGCGTGCGTCATTTTTGTGCACATGCAAGCGGACAATTCAAAGACTCTGAAAAGAACTCCCATGTGATCTACAAAGAGATTTTAGCAGTCAATTATGGCATTAAAAAATTTGAATTCCATCTCATTAGCCACAAATTCCTTATCAACATGGATAATTCTTCTTTTCCCCGAATCTTTGACTTCAAGAACAAATTGCTACCTGACAAGCAATTACTCAGCCTCAAAACCTGGTTTGCTAAGTATGACTTCACTGTTCAACACATAAAAGGCAATCAAAACCTCATTCCAGACTTCCTCACCCATCCAGCTATAAATAAACCCGCACTCATTTCCTCAATTCAAACCATTCCAATTATAGCCATGAATCGCCAACTTCCTTTCAAAGCTCTCAACCAAAGAAATTTCCCCATGAACATCTCTTTTCAATCGGCTTACCAATTGCAAGATTTTGCAAAGAAGTTCCTTTACCGGTTTTTCTTTAATGTTCAAACTAAAAAACCCGACCGTTTTCCTAATCTTTGCATGGAACACCTGTTTCTCATAGGCCTCACTCTGTCCTCTCTGTCCATCTCCGAAGATGAGCTTTGGTATATGTGGTGTCTCACCACCTTGTATGCTACAAAGCTAGTTTTTCCCATCAGACCTGTCCTGACTCACCTGACCACTCTGGAGTTCTCACCAAATCTACTATGGACTCTCTTTGAATGGTATTCCCCACTCACTTGGTGGCGCAAGCAACTCCAGCATTTGTGTACCTTTCATGGATTAGACAATATGCCAGAACAAGAAGCTAACATGTGGACTACAGTCTTCATTATCCACAGGCCTTATTTCCAACATCCAGAAACACGGGACTACTGGACACAGGACATGGAATATGAATGGAGAACTTACCCTCATCCTTATACCCTCATCCATGATACATCGGTTTCCTCTATTCTCAAAGCCTATCTCATGGAACTTAACAATGTTCCTCCACCAGCCATAAACATTCACCACACCTCTATTGGACCATCACACACCCTTGAAGTTATTCCCAAAACACAAGGCTGTACTCCGGGTTCAAGTTCAAGTCCTCAAGGAATCCTTGTCATGGAACAACGTCCTGACTACACCAATGTCTTATTCCAAGACGCTCAGGACCCATGGGAAGACTTTCAGTCCCTTCTCCATACTGAAAATCCCCATTATACTGTCACCACTCCAGCCTCTCCTGCTGCATCTACATCTTAGCCCATGACTGAAGCTGATGAAGACAAATACCAGCAAGCTGAGGCGTATCTCGACCAGCGACAAAGGCGTCGGCACAAGCGACAATATGAAAAAGCCACAGGAGACGTGTCACCATCGCGCTATCCATCCACTCTATAATGACACTTTGTCGCTCTCACACAACTTTTGATGCAATAACCCATGTGACTCCCGTTTGTCTTTTGTTAAAGTCCTTATCAGTGTGCTTTACTTTTGTTAAAGTCATTATAGGTATGCTTTATCTTTTGTAAAAGTCCTAATCGGCGTGCTTTGCTTTCAAAAAAGGTGTGCCATGTGATTTGATCATTTGAGAGGTCCTGTTCTCAATGATACTCTATAAAAGGCACCTTTGGTCTCAGTTGTAAGGGGAGCCAATCTGAAATAAAAACTTCAGTTCTATACATTATGTTTCCCTAAACCTCTTTCTCTCTTTTAGGAATCGAAGACATTATTCGAATTAAAAATGATACGCTCACCTCAAAAATTTCCAAATTGAGTATGCTCTGCATTTGCCTCAAGCTTGAGGATCCTGTGCATCAGAAAGGTCCTGTTTATCCTCCAAAACCGATTTTTCTAAAATGAAAGTGTTTTCTCACAACGTTCACCCTCTTTGACGATTTTCGGGTGGTATCGTGAAAAAATTGTTTTCAAGAATGAATTTCGGATTTGGTATTAACTGGATAAGTGTATATCGGCTGGAAACCAAGGTGTCCGGACTACTGGTCCAAAGGAGATTTAAATATCTCGGCTTGCCAAGGATCTCATCACTCTGGTAAAACAAAGCCACGTACAAAACAAAAGAAAAATGAAATTCACTGAAAACTTCTCAAAAGCAATATGATTGAATAAAATCTACAGTATAGACAATTCATTATTCCTTATAGTACAAGGGGAACAAAACTGAATATAACTTAGTCAATAAATTAATTATTGTTTGTTGTGGATACTATATCAAGATGTTGCTCTCTGCTGATATCCATAGCATCAACACTGAGTAATGAACATGGAATGACAGGAAAAGTGATATGAAACTGCATTATCCAACAAAGATGAGGCTAATCAATATATCGCCATTAGTTATTGCTTATATGGGAAAAGAAAGTATCTTAAGTAAAAGATAAAAATTGAGAGAGTAAATCTTTGAAGATGAGAATAACATGTAGAAAAGCGGTTTAAAAACAATTAAAACCATCAAATCAAAAGGATATGCTCTATTTGATAGTGTGCTATTCTGGTGTGAAATAAAAGTTGATAGCATTTGGGAAACTTGACTTTGTAAACCCACTTTTTAAAAGCTACAGTTACGAACAACGATAATAAACGGAGTCGTATTTTAACATTTGAACAAATAACAAAATTACTTCATGATTACATTAATATGCAGGGTTTCGCCTCTAGAAGTATTTGTTGGGAAAAATCAGGTTTTTAAATTTTTATAAAACCTTTTCTTAAGATCGCTCTCATATAATATATAAGAATTTGTAATTTAGAAATCGTACCTTGAAAATCTGATTTAGCTTTTTCCGCTGAAATGATTTAGGCTCCAGATCACGATCCGTCACCACCACTCCTATTAGATCACGATCCGTCACTACCACGCTTGTTAGAACACGAACTGGCACCAATGATCTTCCAGGTTATGACTCAGGTTTTATCTGCACTTGACGAGTAGGCGCCTTTATCACTACCAAAGTAACTAGCACGAGAAAATTTTTCTCTCAACAATAGAGAGAAAATTTTTTTTCTCTGATCTGTATAAAGTGGCTGCTCCCTTTCTTTAGAGAAAATAAGCCTTTTATATCTCCCTTTAGTGAAAACCCTAGGCTCCAAAAAATCAAAATAAAAACTCACGTTACTTGCTTTTTCTATAGGAGACCCACCTTGTAAAATAACATAAGGCCCCTTACACACAATTTAATTAAATGGAACCTCCCACTAAATGATATATTCAGACTTTTGACCAAAATAACTAGTTATCTTGCTTATTAATCCAGTAGTGGTGCAGTCAATTAAATGAGCTAACCCGGGGATCATTTGGGAACATACAATAGTGGCTACAATAATTAGGCATGTAATTAAACTAGTCCAATTATTTAATTCCAAATCTACTCCACTAAAAGATTGGAACTGACTTCCATAATTGTATGCTCGAATAATAATTCGTCCCAAGCCACATTTATTTCTTTACTGCACAATCCTTTGTACCATATCATTAATTAAATTGATATCTCAACTGTCCAATCAATTTAATAACATCTTATTCCTCGATACTTACTGGTTTTCTCTAATGATCATTTTCAACATACTAAATATGTTGACACACTCTGGCCAGAGAATTCTATGATCAAGTGCCGAAAACCCATCAAGAGATGTGTTGTACAAATTCTATATTGTTAATCTATAACTCCAACACTCATAAATGCTCCCACCAAGATACCGGGTAATCTAGACTACAAGTATGTGTCATGCCCATTAGTAATTAACTCAAGATTAAGATTACAGTAAAATCAATGCTTATGAGATTTAATAAGTCTGACAGTTATTACAAAGTTAATTAAATCTCATATGTGATCCTGTTCAATATAGTCGTACTACATCAATAAATTCATACATGATTAAGACAAATCATTCAATGAATTTATTACAGTTTATACCTAAATAAAGTGCCCAACTTTATTTATCAACTGCGAACTAAATTTATTTAATCATAAGATAACTTGTATTTATGTCTTCTGTGAACCCACATGGTGATAACATAAATACATATAATATGATTAAATGGACTTTAATAAAAATATTAATGCAATTAAGATATTTGAATAAAATACCTCATTAATTTTTATTAATCAGAAAAAATGTTTCCGGTGCAGCGCGAGGACTTGTGACGCGCGTGCGCAGGCTGCTGGCGGAGGGCGTCGTTTGGTGCGTTTCCAGCTTGACGACGGCAGCAAACTCGACGTCGGAGATGGCTGAAAATTGTGACCAGCGGCTGGCTTTGTGTTAATGGCGACTGGAGAAGAAGGGGAGAGAAAAAGATGGATTTAGGGTTTTAATGGTTTTTATCATCAAGGTCCCTATGGTTCCACCATTTTTCTTCAGGTAGAAAAGGTTTAAATGTTTTGCATTTAAGTCAAAAAACAGTTTTGGGCTTAATGATAGCTTTAAGCCCAATGGAAATTAGGTTTAATGGATTAAAATGCATAGATAAAATTGAACACATTAAATTTATTTTTGGTCCAAAAGTTTTATTTTAATAAAAAAATTTAATTATTTATTTAATCCTTTCAAAATTAAAATTGGACTAATTATAAATTTAAAAGCCCAATTTCCCCTAGTCAAGAAGCCCAATGAAGATTAGGCTTAGGGTTAATGTATTTTTCATTATTAGGAAAGCCATGAATTAAGATTATTTAATTGTTTTTCTATATGTTATGTTTTGGATGATAACATGTCATATAGAATAGGTAGTGCCACTCTATGCATAATGATACATGTCATTCATTAATAATGAATCTCATTATATTGTTTGAAATTTGCACATGCTTAATAATATTTGATATCATCTAGATAATATTATATGAAGCATGCAATTAACAATATGTATGTTTTAAAAAGGAAAAACCAATTTTAAAATATTGAGTGGAAGAGGGAAAATTCAAGATAATTTTCCCACGGGCTCCATTGTTAGTTTAATAATAAAATTATATATATACCTTGACTTCATGATACGGTGATGCTCCCTTCGGAGGGTATATATATTAGATATTTTATTTGATGAACTTCTTCAAAGATAAAATTGAAATATTTTTCAATCGATTGTTCACCCCAACGGTGACTATTGATATGAAAAATACGTAGATTGAAACAATGGTCATACACTCAACTAAAGTTTGTTATTAACCTTCCCAACGAAGCTCTGTTAACAAATTTAAGCCCAAAGGGATAACGATAATTATTTATCATGTCTCTACATGAAAGTAAATAGTCTAATGGATAATTGGGTCTAGTAAGTGTAGACATGACTTCCCCAACGGATAGCTTGTCAAAGCGGTACTAGATTATCGTTACAATAAATTAAAATGCATTTATGGTTTTTTCCATTTTTGTCATTTATTGTGAATATTGTTTCAAAGTATTTATGCATGTCTATTTTATTTTTTCAAAAAATGTCTTCCATCAACCCATTATTAATTATCCTTGTTAAAAATGAACTCACTGGCGAAAATTATTTAGATTGGAAACACAATCTATTTAATATTCTCACTGCTAAGGGCTACAAATATGTGTTGACCCAGCCTTGCCCTCCTGAACCATCCTTATACGATTATAGAAATCAAAGGAAGCCTTATGAGAAATGGTGCGAAGCTAACAAAATGGCTAAGCGCTATATATTGGCTTTGATTTCTGTGGAACTGCATAAGAAACATCAGAGCATGGAAACAGCCACTGAAATAATGGTTAGTCTTCATCAGATGTTTGGGCAAAATACTCATTTTGCTAGAGAAGCAGCATTAAAACGTATTACGGATACTAAGATGGAAGAGGGCACAAAAGTTTGTGATTATGTCCTCAAAATGATGGACTATTTGAATGAGGTAAAGATTCATGGTGTTCAAATAAATGATAAATCAAAGATTAACATTGTGATTGAATCTTTACCTGATACATTCAAAGAGTTTAAGGTCAGCTATATCTTAAACAATAAAGATATGACCTTAATTGAATTAATGCACGAACTACATGCTATAGAAGAATTTTATCATAGCAGAAAACTTCTTGAAAAAGGATTCTCTTCAAGGCTTAAGTCGAAAGACAAGAATGAGCAAGCAAGAGCGTACAACTGTAGAAATCCTTGTTAATTTTGGGGTACACGTTTAAATTCCTCAGCTTATTTACGATGCTCTCCATGGCCCCAAATTAAAGTAAAAAATTTTGCTCTGTAAACACAACAAAATTTGTTGCCTTCTGACACTCACGAAGTTGGGAGTGAGTTTGTGTTGTGCTTTATTGTCCAACCCCAAGCAAAAGAGATGAATTGGTCAATGTGTGCGTTAAAAAAAAAAGGTGCGTTGCTGGTTTACTTTTCAACTGGTATATAAAAATGAATAATGTGGAAATGCATTTACTCATTTGTCTGAAAAAATTAAAAAATAATAATGTTTTTGCTGGAAAGTAAAAAATATACATTTTTTAATTTAATCTAATCAAAACTCAATTTCTTCCTATTTATGTGAGTGAGATTCAAATATAAAATCTCTTATTTTAAGATAAGAGGTTTTATCAACTCAGTTAGCTGGCGTTCATATAATTAATTAAACTAAAATACAAATGAACTTAAAAAAATAAGGGCATGTTCGGTAGCATTTTATAGGCTTTGTTTTCATTTTCCTTTTATAGATCTAAGTTAATACGTGTTCGGTGGCTGAATTTGTAATAAATAATTTAAGATTCACTTTCATAATTATCAAAGTGAAAACATGTTTACCATGTTCTCCACATATTACAAAACTAAACTCAAAAAATAAATTGAAAAAAGCAAACTCCAACAACTCTCTCTTCATCCTTATCTCTTTGACTCTCTCTCCTTATCTCTCCCGATCTATTCACGGTGCTTACTCTCTCTCAGTGTGCCCAAATCGACTGCTGTACTCTTATCTCTACCGCCGCCGCCGCTTCATCTCGGCCCTACTGTTGCTCCGTCTCGATTGTCTTGACCGCTGCTACTCTCTCGGCTCTGTCTATACTATTGTGTGAGTTGTTAGATCTTTTTATTTTTTTATTTGAGCAAATCTTGATTGAAAGTATGGTGTGAGATTTTGGGTGAGATATGGTATTTGCATTACACATTGATGATGGTATATATGCTCATATGCTCATATTCGAGGCTAGTCAACACTGGCTAGCTACAATAATATTGTCCATATTTTTGTCTTTGCTTATTATCCAGTGACCCCCAGAGTTATGTATGTAATTACAGAGACAATAATGTATTATTAAGAAATGCAGTAGTTTGAATATTTGTACAATCGATATCTGTATTCAATATTGAAGCCTTAATTAAGAATATATATATATTACATGCATTTAATAATAATACATAAATAAAAAAGCATATAGGGCTTGTAACCATATAATATTAAATTATATGATTTGTAAAGCTTGTTTTGAGCTATCAAAATTTGCAATAGGAAGAACTAACAAAGGATCTAAACCACGTGCGCCATGGATGAATAAAGTGTGTGGGATTTGCATTGACTAAGTCGAAAAAGATAAACGGATAAAAATAAGCTGAATAATGTTTGATAATAACTATCCAATTTTTCTAAGTCCTCCCCATTTTATACGTATTGGTTTTGTATTCATAGAAGGTCTAGATATCTATCTACTCATACATCTCAGTATCTTTCCCAAACAATCAATCAAGGTTACTCAATTTCTTTATGCTGTTGTAAATAATTAAAACTTGAACTCGTGATTTTAGAAGATGTAAAACTTTGAAATTGCAGGAGCTTGGTCTTAATTTGAATTGGTCAATTTGTAGTAGAATATATTTGATTTTGATATGTTCAATTTTTAATCTATGACATATTGCTAAAATGTCTTTCATTCTTTGTTGAATTTGATTAATTCCAAAAGTTTAAGCTATGTATGTGTAGGAGCAGTTTCTTTAATTTGATTAATATTTGATATATGTTATTTTTTTTAATTTTTTTAGTAGTATTTAAATTTTAATATTGATTTGAAGACTTTGATGTGCAAGATATGGTTATCAATGAAGAAGGAGATTCTAGTAGCCCATTTACTAATATTGATTTATCTCCAGCAAGTATTGCAGAGATGAATGCTACAAGAGATAGAATTGCAACTTCTATGTGGCATGATTACATATGTAATGCATGATGTCTATCATGTAATTTTTTATAATTATTTTGTTTAAATCATATGTGTTGTAATATATATCTTAATTATAGTGTAAAAACAATGACAATGTAAAACTATTTTTTTTATTAATGCTAATACTAAAACTTTATCATCATGTAATTTTTTATAATTATTTTGTTTAAATTATTTATGGTATGTTTATGTATGTATTAGTTAAAAAATTATTTTCTAACTATAAGTATGACTTAAATGTTTAGTAAAAATTGTTTTTGAAAATGGTACTACCAAACACATATTTACTATTTTTATTATTTTCAATTGTGTCTACCAAACACATATTACTATTTGTAATTTTAAAATACAGGATGCAGAAAATGATAACAAACACATACTTAAATTCGAAATATAGCAACTGTAAAATATCATTTTCATTCTCATTTTCATTTTTAGAAAATAGAAATTCAGAAACAATACCAAACAGGCCCTAAGTATTTCACTATCAAATCACATTTAAAGCAACTTCATATCTTATTATTATTTGCTCTTCAACCAAAAATTTGAGAAAAAAATTCTCTATTTTATTTTTTTATATAAGAAATTTGCAAAAATTTATAAAGGATGATCGAACTCTGGTGAGCTTTGGAGGGCAAGGGGGACGAAAGGTGTATTTGGCATTGTCTTTGAGAAGCTGTTTTCCGTTTTGTAAGAACAAAACACAAAAAAAATATGTTTAGGGGGCTTTTTTTTTTTACAATAAACCAAGAATTTGTAAAACAAAAATTTTCATTCTCGTAAAAGAGAACACTAGGACCATCTTTCGATGCTAGGATAAGAGGTAGGATTGGACAAATTTTTGGGAGAAAACAAATTAATTCAATTCTAGGCTTGTTTGACCATCAGAACTAGTTGATTAGTCCAAAATTTAATCCAAAAGCAATAAGATTATTGATCCATAAACAAATATAAAATTAATTTTGTAATTTATTTAAATAAAGAATATCAAATTTTAATTCAATATTTTATTTACAAGAAATTAAAATATTAAAACAATTATAATATAATTTCAAAAATTTATACTATTTAAATAGTTATTTAGCTATGCTAAATTAAATTTAACATATTTCTGTGTCATATTATACCAGGCTAATCCAATCTAATCTATTTTAATCTAATCCAATCTAATTCTAATAATCAGTCAAATCCAATCTTACATGCAAACATGAGGTGGAGAAATAATGTTTTATAATATTCTTTTATAAAAGAATATAAAATGCAGATATTTCATATACAAATGCAGATTTTTATTTTTTACTATTTTTGTCTAAAGAACAACTTATAAGTTGTAAAAGAGAAATAAATAA
The DNA here is from genome assembly GCA_039657385.1 of Citrus x changshan-huyou. Lineage (NCBI taxonomy): Eukaryota > Viridiplantae > Streptophyta > Magnoliopsida > Sapindales > Rutaceae > Citrus > Citrus x changshan-huyou. The sequence continues at coordinate 16,068,259 of CM077554.1, read as the reverse complement.
TTTCAGGAGTTGTTCATTTGCATTTTATTGAACTAATAAATTTATAATGTTAAAATTTAAGAAATAATAAGTATATCTGTTGCTTAATAAAGAATAGAAAAACACATTTTATTAAAGCATATATTTTAGGATAGTTTTATTAAAGCATATATTTCAGGAGTTGTTTATTAAAGCATAGTTTTATTTTTCACTTGCTTTAGGATAAACAACTAAATATATTTTTACTGTTTTTATTTTTATATACTATTTTAAAATAAAATATCAAATAAGTTTTTCCTTTCAAAAACATCAAATCAAAAACACTATTTTCTTTCTCTTAAAAAAGTGTTAAAAACACTAATTGAAAAACAATACCAAATGGACCCAAATTTCATTTCATTTTTCTTCACAAAAGTTGGAGAAAGAAAAATTTTGTTTTACCATTATTAGTTTAATAGTATATTTTTCTTGCAAAACAAAAAATAGTTGGTAAAAAATAATACTAAAGACACCCTAAGAGTAATTATCGTTTACTTTTATCTTTGCCATTATAAGTGCCAAAAAGTATATACACTTACACTACATCATGGGTCCAATAAACATTATAAATAAATATCAAAAGCCATAGGTAACTTGTACAAAAAAATTAGAGATGGTCAATGATTAAACCCAAAATATCAACAAAAAGCACTTGATTACTAACCAAATCACGTATAGAGAATTTAGATACAGACAAAACAGTTATCGAATCTGATGATATAAAATTAAACAAATAAAATGGATGGTGGTGATACGAACCCCGTCAAGAACTGACGCGACCCTAATCAATTTAGTTCCCAAGATCGAATCTAAACTAGGAATGGAATAGAACCTCGACCCAATGCTTATTGAAAGCACAAACCTTGGTATGTGAAGACGCCACAATCAGCTATGGATGATCTGATTGATAAGTCAAGAGTTTGAACCCCACGGAAATCCAATAAGTTCAAAGAGTTCGTAAAGAACTAAAGAGAATTAACTATCTCACCAATTGCATCAGAAAAACTTCTTCCATGTTTATTGAATACGAGTACTTTATATAGGGTTGGTTACAAGAATTTTTGGAAATAAATCCTAACCCAAAAATCAAATATGAATCTAAATCTTCCCTAATAGGAAAGAATCTAAATCAAATCAGAATCCTAATATAAGTAAATAGGTAAGAATTTAAACCAAATCAGAATCCTAATATAAGTAAATAAGAAAGAATCTAAATCAAATCAAGATCCTAATTGGCTTAAATGCCTTATATCAATTAAATGGAAACTAGGCGATTAAAATAGAAATAACTAATTTGTTTCCCTAATAGCCTCCTCAAGAAACGGGAAAGTATCTGAAAAAGGAAAATAATATATTTTCCCACCATAATGTGCAAGCCAACTCCCTATTTCATGAAAGTGACTATTTGGAAACTTCATGTGCGATTCCTTCAACGGGCCTCCACGAATTTGATTGAGCCCAAGTTGTTTGAATCAATCAATTAAGCGCTTCTTTGAATTTATTTGCTCGAGCTCTTGTAACGGGTCCGACGGGAACTTGAATAGGATCTGAATATGCCTCATCCCATGTGCTTGTGATAGTTTTATCTTTAATCTCATCAGGTGGGACTTAGATCCAAAAGAAGATCTCCAGCCAATTTCGTGTTACTTAGACTATAAATGGAAGCCAAAAGAATCGAGAAACGATCTTTTGGCGAATCCTTGCTCAAGTCAAGAGAAATTTAGAGTCCAGATCTAAAAATCTCAAGTCACAAATGCTAACAAAAGTATCAAAGTGCCTTTTATAGGTACACGCTTGAGTTAATTTGTAAAAATCCTTAAGAACTAAGGATTGATATTGAAGTTTGCTAATTGAACAGATTTGATTTTGATTCTTCTTTATATACAAGAATCCGGATCATTGAAGGTTATTTTAGCCTTCAATTGGCCCTCTCTGCCGGGATCGGACAATTAAACAATAAAAATCGAACTAACAACAAACGAATTTTATTTGTTAAGTCCATCAAATCTTAAGATAATTGGTAAAAAACGATAAATACTTGGGATATTGATTAAGTTTGTTGGTTTGAACATGATTACATAGTAAAATTGTGATAATCGATTGTAGTTTGTACATCACACAAATTACTTTCAAATTCAGAGGACTTAATGTATAGATAATAATTTTCATGTTTTTAAAATGGTGAAGGAAGTTAAACTAACGAACAAATTGTATTAAACGGTTTCTGGATTTAAGATATATACTCATCTATCATTTATAGCATGAAATATGGCAATTGCGCTTGAAATTATGCCTTTAATGTCATTAGGAATTGATAAATATTAATCTTCAATAGACAAGAAAATGGCAGAACCAAGGAAAACCAAATTTCTACAAACTAATACGGAGGACTATACGGATGATTTAATGCTTGATTAAGATAAAACCGACAACCAATCTGACCTGGCTATATTAAACCAAAAAAATTACTTCAACAGATACTCAACTTTAAACTTAGAAACTAGAACAACATGTTAATTCGAATGAGGCTTCTAGCCACAAGGAGTTTTGCGCAGCAAAATTCTATCCATAGCCTTAAAGAACTTTGTACATAATTCATAGCACAATACTACCAGAACTAAAGATAGTAGAAATTTGTATCAACCGCGTTCTCTTTAAAACAAAGGCTAAATGAGCAGATCCGGGACTTCCTTGCTTGATTCAATTAAGAGCTAATCATGATTGGAAAAGTATGATACAGAACTAGATGCCTAAGCATACCAGAGAGTTGTGAGAATAGACACAGAATACGAGAAATACCTGATAAAAAAGAATTTTCCTACAATAGAATTGATTTAAAGATGATGAAGCATGGAACAACATTACTAGCAATCCAGTTCCTGTGAACTATCTGCTTGGGGTATATTCGGCATTAAGCGAGGCCCATTGATGCAAAGGCCCAAGAAATAAAAAGAAAAAAGTTTGACGATTGTGGTTTTATGTTTATCAACTTGCCTATTGATGCGAACCCTACAATGAAATCTTGAAATCGATACTTAATTTGAAGTTTCAACTTCCCAAGAAAGTTCTGAATAGATTTAAGCGAAACAAAACCTTGACCCAATGTTTAAGAAAACATGAACCAGAGGTATAGAGAAGGATATTGATGCCACAATCAAGATTTAGATAAGAAGGTGAGAGATAAGTCTATTTTGGAACGCCACAAGAATGCAAATTCTTGATAAGTTCACTAGTTCTCAAAAGAACCAAAGAAAGAATGGTCTTTCAAATTCAAAATAACATTTATCTCTAATTATTTTACATAGCAAGGTTGCTAAGTTTAAATAGGCTAATAAAAACCTAAGATTCCAAAAATAAACTTGAAAACCCTCCAAGTATAGGTTTGTCAAAGGATGCTTCAAAAAGTCTTCGCCAACCCACCATTATTAATGCTAGTTATTGACAAACTTAATGCTAGCCTACCATAATTAATGCTAGTCATTGACAAACTTAATGCTAGCCCACCATCATTTATGGTAGACTTACCTAATACATTGACAAACATGAAATAAAATAAATAAATGAAGTTGAATAAACAAAGGAGTGATTGGAATTCCCCAGCCTAAACAAGCTGTAATAAATTGGTCATAACACCTTCTAGAGAACTGTAACACTCCACTATATTATTTACTTAAAAATGCTTAAAAACACAGTTACTTTTAATATAAATACGAATTCTAAAAGTTTACAACAAACAAAACTTTCTTACAAAAAGTAAGAGTCATACAGAAACTCCTTAGTATAAAAACTTTATTTTACACAAAACTAAGATGTTTATTTTTATTGAAATAAAGTTGAGCCCATTATAAAATCCCAAGGTCTATTATGCCCATATGCACTTCGTCTTGGTTAGGACTTGGTGCCAACTTCATTTCTTACAATGTAAGGACTTAGTGAGCTAATGCCCAGCAAGATAATACTTTGATGCATGTATAAATTATGATGCATATGGATGACCATATTAAGCTCTTAAAATAAACTTAGAAAATACAAAAAAACTTTATAACCCTAGGTATGTTGCACTACAAGGCTGGTACTTTTACTCTTTAAACAATAGTTGATCTTTTGGGCGTTACGTATCGCCATCCCCAAAATATTTCTTTCAACTTAGCTTTGAGGGCTAAGTTGCCACTTGGTAGTACAACCACCTATTTTTCATAAATTCATTTTCTGAAACGTCTTCTTCATAATGTAGTCCATGATATGCATGCATCCAATGCAACTTATAACGTTTGAAATTCCTCGATGCATAACAAAATCAACACACAACATTATTTAAAAAACAAGAGTCTTTAGTATAGGCGGCAGAGCCGACCATACCATAATTAAGTATAAGTACCACATATTAGGCGGCAGAGCCGACCATAACATCACATATTGGGCAGCAGAGCCGACCATAATGTCACATATTAGGCGGTAGAGCCGACCATAGCATCACATATTAGGCAGCAGGGCCGACCATATAAAGATATAACTAATCACACTATAATAGTCATCATAATATAAAGGAGTTGTTAAAACTGAACTTAAGTATGAAAAGAATTTTGTCCTTACATTGCAGTCGAAGTGTTACTTACCTCTTGATCTTGACTTCTCTAGACCTTTCTAAGTTAAGGATTCCTCTACTATTGTTATAGAAGGGAATGAAATTTCAAGGTTGCATTGAAAATGAGAGGTGGTGGGGGGTATTTATAGAATTTCTTAAGGCTAATGGATGGTTAGGATTTTGCCACCACAACTCTTGATCAATGGTTGATATTAATCTTAATAAAGAACTTACTAAATTCAAGAAGTCTTAACTTTCTCTACATACTTCTTCTTACATTATCACTTATGTCATCACTTATGTCATCATTTCTTATGTCATTACTTATGTCATCATTCCTTAAAATTAAATATTAGCTTAAAATAAAATCTACTATATTTAAGTGAGAAAATTGTACCTCACAAGAACCCCTAATCCAGCTCTAGAAATTGCATCGGAAAGTTAAGTTAATTATCTTTCCAATGGTATTCCCTTTCTGAATTTGATTGAGCATTTGATCCCAATTGTGTATTTGGCTGCTAAATAGCTTGAATAATGCCCACAATGCCTTGTCTTCTCTCCAAGTCCAATTCATGATGTCTTACATCTTGAATTTCATTTTTAGTCCACATTTTCTCAATTAATCCATTAAAAGTAGCTTGAACCTTTTTGGCTCTAGCTCTTATAATTGGGCCTCCATGAATGTGCAAATGATCACTTGAAGCTTTCATGGTACTCCATTGACGGTTCTCACCATTCCCCCTCTCCTCAAAAGGATTCGTCCTCGAATCTTCATCTGCATTGAAAGGAGAAAGATCATAAACATTAAAAGTAGTAATCACATTATACTCACCAAGAAGATCCAATGTGTAGGCATTGTCATTGATATGTGCAACCACTTGAAATGGACCATCTCCCCTTGGAAGCAACTTGGAGTGCCTTTGTGTTGGGAACCTCTCCTTTCTCTTATGCTCCCAAATCCAATCTCTAGGCTGAAAAACCACTTGCTTTTGTCCTTTGTTGGCTTGAGTAACATATTGTTCAGTCCTCTTTTCTATATGTTGCCGCGCTTTCTCATGCAATTGTTCAGTCCTCTTTTCTATGTCTTTGATACCAGTAGGGTAGTTGTACGTGGCGTTGTTACACCAGATCTATAACAGAGCAAAGTCTGTCCTTAGGGCTAGTAGCCCGCAAGTTCTGGTTTCCAGCCGATATACACTTCTCCTTATCATACCAAATCCGAAAATCATTTTTGAAAACAGTTTTTCACGATATCACCCGAAAACACGGAACTCTTGGCCTTTAAAGAGGGTGAACGTTGTGAGAAAACAAGTTCAATTTACAAAATCATTTTTGGAGGATAAAACAGGACATTTCTAATGCACAGGATCCTTAGGCTTAAGGCAAGTGCAGAGCATACTCAGTATAGAAATGAGAGATGAACGTATCCTTATTATTCATTCCAAATAGCTTTCTTGATTCCTAGAAGATAGAAGAGATTTTAGAGAAACATGATGTAAGAAAACTCAAATTTTATTTCTGATTAACTCCTGCTTTACAAAGGGGAAGAGAGATCCTTATATAGAGATCTCGAGGAGGAAAGAGATAAGGTGGGACCCTTCTCTTTTACAAAAGGAGAAACATAATTATGAAAGTAATAAAGCAGGAAAGCACACCACGCCAAACTACAAAAGCAAAAGCAAACTTTAGACAAGACAGGACCCTTGTCTAATTATTAAAGCAAACTTTAATAAAGCAAAAGATAAATATTCCCATGTGTCGGCAATCATGGAGTGGATGGGTAGCGAGATGGGGACATATCACCAGTTTCTTTCTCATATTGGCGCTTGGCATGACGAATCTGTCGCTGATCAACAGAGGCTTCAGCTTGCAGATATTTGTCTTCATCTGCATCAGTCATTTTTGGTGTGGAAGAAGAAGGAGAGTCTGGATTGGTCACAGTGTATGGGGTATCTTCAGTATGGAGGAGAGACTGAAAATCTTCCCAAGGATCCTGAGCGTCTTGGAATAAAATATTAGTGTAATCAGGATGTTGTTCCATGACAAGAATGCCATTGGGACTTGAACTCGAACCTGGAGTACATGTCTGTGTCTTTAGGACTATTTCCAAGCTGTGTGACAGTCCGACAGAGGTGTGGTGAATGTTTGTAGCAGGTGGCTGAATATTGTTGAGTTCCATGAGATAAGCTCGAAGAACAGATGTGACTGATGTGTCATGGATGAGAGGGTAAGGATGACGATAAGTTCTTCATTCGTAAGCCATGTCTTGAGTCTAGAAGTCTCTGGTTTCAGGGTGTTGAAAATATGGCCGGTGGACAATGAAAACTGTGGTGAACATGTTTGCTTCATGTTCTGGCATCCTATACTCTGATACCACTCCGAGCTCTTGAGACTCTTAAAACCAGTTTTCTTTGCTAGGTTATACAACCCTAAAACAGCTTTCCTTAGCTTAAAACGGGTACCAAACCAGATAAGAAAACAATTAAAGACCGTCTCAAGTGTTCTGATACACAGGATCTTTCATACAAAGGCAAGTGTAGAGCATACTAACTTGGTTTTGAACAAATTCGTTTTTTAAAATTTTCCTTATTCTTTTTCTTATCTATTTCAGAGCTCCATAGAACTTAAGAAAGAGGAGTTTAGAGAGACATGGATAATAGAACACTCAATATATTGCTTTAAAGCTAATATATTCTGGAGCTGTTTACGCCACCATGTGAGGGGTGAATACCATTCTAGGAGTGTCCATAGAATGTCAGAGGAAAATTCAGGAGTGGTGATGTGGCGGAGAACTGGTTTAACAGGGAAGACCAGCTTTGTAGCATACAAGGTTGTGAGACACCACATATACCATAACTCATCTTCTGAGATGGATAGGTGAGACAGGGTGAGACCGGTGAGGGACAAGTTTTCCATACAGAGTGTAGGAAAATGATCAGGAGTCTTATTGTGGACATTGAAGAAATACCGGTAAAGGAATTTCTTAGCAAAGTCTTGGATCTGATAGGCTGAAGAGAAAGGAATGTTCATGGGAAAAGATCTTTGGTTGAGAGCTTTGAAAGGAAGTTGTCGATTCATGGCTATGACTGGGATGATGTGAGTTGAAGAGAGGAGTGAGGGTTTATTTATAGCTGGACGTGTAAGGAAGTCTGGGAGGAGGTTCTGTTTACCTTTAATGTGCTGGACGGTAAAGTCATATTTGGAGAACCAAGTTTTGAGGTTGAGTAACTGTTTGTCAGGAAGCAACTTGTTCTTGAAATCAAAGATTCTAGGAAAAGAGGAATTGTCCATGTTGATTAGGAATTTGTGCCTGATGAGATGAAATTCAAACTTTTTGATTCCATACTTGACCGCCAAGATTTCTTTGTAGATCACATGGTAGTTCTTTTCAGATTCTTTGAATTGTCCACTTGCATAAGCACAGAAGTGGTCTATGCCATCTATTATTTCGAGAAGAATGGCACTCCAGTAGTCATCACTGACATCTGTCTGCAGAATGTGTTGTCCAGTTGTAGGAATTCTGAGTGGAGGAGGTGATTGAGCTATCACCTTCAGCTGCTTGACAGCTTCAGTTTGTGCTGGTCCCCAGGGAGGACACTGTTTTTTAAGCATGCGGGACAGCTGGCTGGTGTGGATTGCAACTTTAGGAATAAAATCTCGAACATAATTAACAATCCCGAGGAATTGTTGAATTTGCTTCTTAGTAAGATTTGTGTCTGGGAACTTTAATAATTCGGTTGCAATGTGCGGGCCAGGTTGGTAGTGGCCATTTGTGATCACCATGCCAAGAAAGTCAATAGATTCCTTTGCTATGCTGCTTTTCTTTTCAGAAAGCATAATTCCATGAACCTACACAATATGAAAGAAATCCAAAAGGAGTTGTTGATGGCTATCATGATCTGATGAGAACAATAAAATATCATCGATGTAGACCAGAGCATGATGGAGGATGGGAGTGAAGATTTTTGTCATGGCCTTTTGAAATAAGGACAGAGCAACTTTAAGACCAAAGGGCATAACAATCCATTGATAGTGAGCATCAGGAATGCAGAAAGTAGTTTTGGGACGGTCAACTGGTGAAATACCAAGTTGCCAAAAACTAGCTTTTAAATCGAACTTAGAGAAGATACGTGCCCCTTGAAGATGGATGAATAGGGTCTGGATTTTTGGAAGGGGGAACTTATCATCTTTAAGAAAAGAATTGAGTGGCTGGTAATCAATGACTAACCGCTTTTTACCACGAACTAATTCAGATCATTTTTCAACATAAAAGGCTTGACAAGCCCAATCTAAATAAGTTGGTTCAATAAGACCTTGCTGAAGCAACTGAGAACATTCTTGCTTAGCAAGTAAGAGGTCTGAAGGAGACATGCCCGGATGAGAGGCTTTTGTAGGGTTTATGTCTTCATTGAGTTTGAAAGGAAGGTGAATGAAGAACTGTTCATTTTTCCAGAGAGGGAAAGGATGATGGAATTGAGAATGATGTCTGGACAAAACTCAAGAAGTTTTTGTGATATTGACTGTATGGAGTTGGGACATTAGAAATGGTATACAGACGGAGTTCATCTGTATAAGGCAAGAACATCTGTTTGTAGCAAAACCTATAAGCAAGTCTTTATCTGGAAGGGTAGAAGCTACAATCTTTTTCCAAATTATGCAATTTGGAAAGAACTGAATACCAATGGATTTTTTTGGTAATCAGAGTTGTTTCAAATGTTTCGCCATTAACTGCTCTGAATAATTTAGAATGGTTTTCCCAACAATCAGGGGGAAAGACAGAAGGATCAATCATACTAGTATCTGCACCAGTATCAATAAACCCAATGACAGGAACAGGTTTATGAAATTTGGAAGGAAGGATTGACATTTTGAGGGAAGGTCTGGGAATAGATGAAACCTGGTTGACATTTTGGACTATAGAGATGATGGAAATGTCATCAGAATTAGAAGATTCTGCGAGAATAAAAGCAGTCTGATCATCTTGGCTTGATTGTTCCGAGAAGTTGGATTCAACATCTTCATTTTCAGATAACAATGAAGAATGTTGGAGATGTTGGATAAGACGAACAGCTTTGGCAAATTTATGAGGACAGCTTCGAGCAAAGTGACTGCGTTTCTTGTAGATGAAACAACGGTTATGCTTCTTTTTTCTATACTGGGAAACATATTTTTTTCTTGAAATATCGGAAAGGCTTTTTGGAGGATGAGTTTTTGTGGAAGTGTTTCTGGAAATGCTTTTTCTTCTTGGTAGGACAAAAACATTTCTTCTCATCTTTGCACTCGATTTGGAGATAGGGTTTTTTGCAAGCTTCAGAAAAAAGTTTTTTGACTGCCATGAGATCTTTGAAGAATTCTTTTTGTTCACAGATTTTGTCAAGGCATAGCATTGCTGTTTGAAAAATCTTTCCAAGAGAAATTTCGGTTATGCTGAGATTTGTGGCAGTAAGTTGTCTTTGAAGATCAGGTTGAAATTCTGTTGGAAGGGAGCCAATGAAGACATGCTTGAGGGACGGTTCATTGAAACCGTTTAGCTTGTAAAATGGAATACTCAATCTTTCAAAAAGAAAACATCCAGTCTTCTAGACTCGATCAGTGTGCTTTACAAGCATTTCAGAGTGAACAATATGTCACTTTAGAAATCCCTCCAGATCTTGTAGCAAACTGGAAACGCAAAGGGTATACGCATCTCCATCTTGGTGGTGTTCGATTGATACTTACCCTCCATGGCAGAAAAGGCTTACCAGTCACAGCCAGAATTGCTCTTCTAGATACTAGGTTCAAACAGTATCAACATGCTATTATTGGAACCGTTTTGACTACTCTTTATGCTGGTAGTGTCCTGTTAACCTTTTACCCAAACTTCAACCTCTCTGTTGAGGATCCCAACTTGCCTACGACAATTAAAGTCCAGATCCAGCTCCAAGGAGCAGAACAAACACCCACATCAAAGATTGCAACCCTTCATCACCAAATAGTGTATCGATTACAGAATCATGCACTAGACCTTCCTACACCACACACTACATCCGATGCATTAATGATCCTTGCAGATACAGACACAATCCCAACCATAATCCAAATTCCCAAACAGATCCAGAAACAAGAATTGCTCACACTCATGCCTCTTGAATGGCTGACCAATTATGAGCACTTCCACCAAAACTCTGAACCAGTTCAAACAGCGGAAGCCACGTTTGAAAGACGACAAAATGGACAAGTTAAACTGTCTTTTCAAACACCTGAAACCAAGCCTGTTTCAGACACTCCCCAGTTTTCCTTTACTGTTATGATTACAGCAGTCCAAACTGGTAAGGAAAAGAACCTTCTAATGTTTTTCATTTGAAGGGTATCCAGTTTACCCTGACAAAATCAATGGTCATTTTCTATGGGATCTTCCTGAAGCCCATATGTGCAATCCGGATTGTCCTTGTTTGGATGATACGGATGTTGATGAAGAACTGGAAATTATGAGAAAAAAGAAAAGGAAGCAGAAAAAGCCTTCTTATCCAAAATCATCTTGTAAATCCTTTCTTCCACAACCTCCACCAGTCCCAAACCTCCTGTCCATCCAATCAGATCATGCCTTATGTTTTCAAGTCAAAGTCAATCTTATGACAAGTCTTTTCCCACACTTGAAAAACAAATAGACACACAGACCAGAGTCATCTCCAAACCTTATGTTCAATCCCCAGTTACTGTTTCTGGCCAACCAAAAGAGCCAAACCAATATGAAGTTGTTCTCAACTAGCAAACCAAAAACACCAGTGCTCATAATCAAACTCTCCACCAACTCGACCGAGTCGCAAGTCAAGTCTCTCAAACTGAAACCAAGGTGGATTCAATCAGCAGCCGTCTTGATAAAATATACATACATCTTCAGGACAGAATCTCTGAATTAGACACAGATCTCAGACGAATGATAAACAATCACATATGGGGTCCCGAATTCAACAAAAAAGAAGCAGAGATCAGACGACTCAAAGCTGAGTTAGCCAGGATTGATACTGAAAAAACCCGGCCATCACTTTTTACCCAAACATCATCCACTCCTATTCCTACTCCAATGTTTGACACCTATGCACCTTTCTATACTCCATCCATACCTCAACAACAACTTGTTTACAATCAGTTCTTTGGATTCTCCCACCTTCAACCGACTCCTCCACCAAAGCCATCTTCACCGAAAAAATCCAAATCCAAAGTCAAAATCTTAGAACCAAAGTCCAAGGCCACTTCATCTTCATTTGTTGCTTCAGTCCCACCAGAAGATTCACTAAAAGCCACTCCAGAGCCATGTCTTTCTTTGCCGAGACATATCTTTCTTAGATTTCCTAGAAGAATATCTCAAAACATGGAAACAACTCCAACTTCATCGTCGACTCCTTCTTCCTCATCGCATATTTCTCTCTCCTCTACTCTGTCCCTTCCCAAATCTTGTTCAAAACACATATCCTCAAAAATCAAAAACCTTGTTGAGTACTCCTATATCCCTGAATCTGCCCAAATCAATGAATCTTAGTTTCCCGTCATGAGTCCCTACTGGTCATCCAAATTGGTAAGCTCATCAATAAGTAACGGTAATAAACCCAAAGGAGTTAATGGATTAAAACCATATACAATCTCAAATGGTGAAAATTTTGTAGCGAAATACATAGTTCTATTATAATAAAATTCAACATGCGGCAAACATTCTTCCCAAGTTTTCAAGTTCTTTTGAATAATGACACGCAGCAAAGTAAACAAGGTTTGATTTACAACTTGAGTTTGTAAACAAAAGTTTATTACCCAAATTACCCCGTAAAGTTTTCCAAAAGTGGCTCAAGAACTTAGCATCTCGATCTGAAACTATGCTCATTGGTATTCCATGCAATCTAACTATTTCCTTGAAAAACAAATTAGCAATGTTTGTTGCATCATCAGTTTTGTGACATGGAATGAAATGTTCCATCTTTGAAAACCTAAACAAAAACATAATACTTTCCCCTTTTTGACCTAGTTAAAGGTGAAGGGTTATAAAACTCTAGACTTAGCGTGTTTACAAGCTATACACTTCTCACATATTCTTTCAACATCACGTTTCATATGTGGCCAAAAGAAGTGTTCTTTTCAAACATCTAAAGTCCTTGCAATGCCAAAATGTCCCATTAAACCTCCCCCATGAGGTTCACGCACAAGCAATTCATGCAAAGAACTATGAGGCACACACAATTTATTCTTTCTAAATAAGAACCCATCATGCCTATAGAACTTACCAAATGGTGGTGTAGAGATAATGTAAAGATAAGTGCATACCTTCTAGATAATGCATCAACCACCACATTCTCCTTACCTTGTTTGTATTTAATCCAACGGGCATAGCTCTTATGCAACTTACAAGGACTCGTGATCAGTGTGTATAACAAACTCTTATGCAACTTACCTTGCCAAGTTTCGAATGCTCTCACCAATGCATACATCTCTTTGTCATAGGTAGGGTAGTTTAGGGCTGCTCCATCTAATTTCTCACTAAAATTGGATTAAGGATAAAACTATCACAAGCCTATGGGATGAGGCATATTCAGATCCTACTCAAGTTCCTGTTAAGAGCTTGAGCAAAGAAATTCAAAGAAGCACTTAATGGATTGATTCAAGCAACTTGGGCTCAATCAAATTCGTGGAGGCCTATTAAAGGAATCGCACATGATAAATCACTTTCATGAAATAGGGAGTTGGCTTGCACGTTATAGTTTCCTTTTTCAGATACTTTCCCGTTTCTTGAGGAGGCTATTAGGGAAGCAAATCAATTACTTTTATTTTAATCGCCTAACCAATTAGGATCCTGATTTGATTTAGATTCTTTCTTATTTACTTAGATTAGGATTCCGATCTGATTTAGATTCTTTCCTATTCACTTATATTAGGATTCAGATTTGATTTAGATTCTTTCCTATTTGTTTATATTCAAATTTAGATTTGATTTTTGGTTTAGGATTTATTTCCAAAAATTCTTGCAACCAACCCTAGATAATGTACTCGTATCCAATAAACAGATAAGTTTTTTATGCAATTGGTGAGGGAGTTAATTCTCTTTGGTTCTTTACAAACTCTTTGAACTTATCAGATTTCTGAAGCATTCAAACTCTTGACTTATCAATCAGACCATCCATATTGATCGTGGCGTCTTCACATAACATTGGGTCAAGGTTGTTGAGTATTAGAAAATGCATATTTATAAAGGAGAAAACCATCATTTTATATTTCAAGTCTTACTAACAACTCTTACTTTTATGTATTTAACCTTCTTGTGATGTAATTACGTGTGTGTTATTTTAATTAAGTATTTTATGTATTTTAGGGGCATTATAGTCATTTCACAATAAAGGAGAGATCAGACGGCAAAACGGACATCACTTTTGAACTCAGGACGGTCGAAAACCTTAGGAGGAGCATAAAAGGAAAAATGGCACTATTCACATGTACGGTACTATTCACGTATACGGTACTGTCTACGTTACTGTTCACGACACTGTTCACATAGACGGATCGATGACGTGGCATTGACCGATGATGTGGCATTGACTGATGAGGTGTCACGATCCTGTTGGACTAAAATTCTTATGTACTGTTGATGGTGACGTGGCAGCATATCAGTGGACGAAAAATCTCGCGTACGGTGCATGCATCACACAGGATTATTTTCAACCAAACCGCGTTACTGTTCATCCGGGTCAAACCGTGTTACTGTTCATCCGCGTGGTCAAACCGTGGACTGTTGACTGATGACGTGGCGCAATCCTGAGCGTCCAAACTGTTTTTAATCCGATGGCCATGATTTACTCCATGTATCAATAAAAAGGGGGCCTCTCCCCCCTAATTTGATATCTCTGAATCCATTTTTGGGATCCATTTTCTGTAATTCCCTCTCCATCTTGTATTTTCTTCATATTTTAATAAATTCCCATTTTGCCCCTAGTTCAATTATGAGTAGCTAATTTCCTTTCAAGCTTGGGTTGAAGGTGAAGTCTCAACATGTGTCATGGGCTTTATTTGGTAAATTTATTTTCTTTTCCCCTCTAGTTTTTGTGGATGATTTGACTTATCGTCGACAAATAATACTGATCTTGTCTAGATACCGCCTTGGTTACACCGGCTCTCTAGTATAAGGTTATTATTATTTGGCACGATAAGCCCTTAGCACCATATTGATTAGAGCGTGGTTCATGAGGTGTGGATTCCCCCCTCATGATTTAATTGGCATTAATACGGATTATTTAGCCCATGATGCATGTTGATACGGATCCAGATACCCAAGTACGTTATTTCAATAGATTTCTCTTCAATTTACTCTCGCCATTGCAATTCCAGTTTTAGAATTTATTATCGCCATTTCAATTCCAATTTTAGGATAATTTAAATCACTTCCACCACAATTCCAACCACCCATTTACAAAATTAATTCTACATATAATTGAAATCCACCTCCTCGTGGGATCGACACTCGTCACCATTAGTCTATACTACAATAGATTCGTGCGCTTGCGAGTACATTAAAATTTGCACAACAAGTTTTTGGCGCCGTTGCCGGGGAGGTAAGTAATTTTAATTCATAGAATTAATTTTTGTGAATAATTTATTTTAAATTGTTTTCTTGTATTTTTTATTAAAAAAAAAAAAAGTGAATCCGCATTTAGAGGTTAGTATTTCTTTTCTTTTTCTCTTCTTTAAAATTCTGTAATTTAATTTTCAATTTATTTTTTCTTTGTAATTTTTGTTTATTTTATTAATTTAATTTTTAGTTAATTTATTTCACGTATTTGTTTTTGTGTATTTTTATAGAAATGTTGTAATAGCGCAATAAGGTTAGTATCGTAATTTCTCCCTCTTCTTTATTTTTATTTGTTTTTGTTCCCATCTTTATTTTTATTTTAATTTGCATGCATGGTCGTAGGTCATTATTACCTAATCTTGAACGTATAGACCTTGAATTAGAAAAAACACTTCGCACACACAAACACATTAAAAATAAAATGGATTTACAAGCACCACAGGAGAGGCCATTTAAGGACTATTTTAGTCCCTTAGCTAATTTGAGCACATCATGTATAAGATACCCAAATGTAGCTGCTAGGAGCTTTGAACTAAAACCTAGTGTGCTAAATTGTCTCCCCACATTCTATGGCTTAGAAAATGAGGACCCATATAATCATCTGAATGATTTTCATGCTATTTGTCAAACTTTTAAATACGAGAATTTTTCAGATGATGATGTAAAGCTTAGATTATTCCCATTTTCTTTAAAAGATAGAGCTCGTTCATGGCTTAATACATTGCCTGCCAATAGCATTTCATCATGGGAACAAATGGTAACGAAATTTTTGAATAAATATTTCCCAGTTCATAAAACCAACGCTATTCGCAGGGAAATCTCGGAGTTTACTCAGAGAGAAGACGAGCAGTTTTTCGAAACATGGGAGCGATTCAATGGGCTACTCTTGAAGTGTCCACATCATGGGTACGAGAAATGGCACCAATGCCAATACTTTTTGGAGGGATTATTGCCGAATGTGCAAGAATGGCTAATGGCAACAAGTGGAGGAGAGCTAATGTCAAAAAGTGCATCAGAGATTTGGGAATTCTTCCAGCGACAAGCGGATAATTCCCAACAACGGAGTCGATCACTCAGGAATACTAGAAGAATTAAAGGAGTGAATGAGGTTCAAATTGGCGAGTCAAATTCAGAAATCAAAGAAGTCAAAGCAATAATAGAACGTCTCTCTCGACAAATAGCATCGTTATCGACTGCTAAATCAACAGAGCCACATGACCATGACTCATACTCAGATCAAGCCAATGCCATAGGTGTAATGAGAAAACCATCTAATTACAACCCATTCTCCAACACATATAATCCTGGATGGAGAGACCACCCCAATTTTTCATGGTCTCAAGGATTTCAACAGAATGGACCAGCAGCTCCAGCTCCACCAATGCAACAAATTCCTCAAAATCCTCAAGCCTCTCAGCCTCCATTTAGAACATACAATCAGAACCAGAACTACTCTCAACCCAGACCATGGGAGGATTCATTCCAAAATCTCAAGAATGTTACTCATTCTACGATTGAGCAACAGAACCGCACTATTGATGGACTACGAAATGAGTTGAGAGCAGGCTTCAACTCACAAGCTCAATCAGTTTCAAGCCTGGAGAAAATGGTGGGACAACTCGCTTCTTCAGTTCAGACCTTGGCAATGACTGTTGAGAAAGGCAAGTTTCCAAGTCAACCAGTGCCTAATCCTAAAGGAGTGCATGAAGCAAGTACCAGTTCACCACAGCAGCATGGAGAGGTCAAAGCAGTCATGACCTTGCGAAAAGGAAAGGAAGTCGACAACAAAGTGGAGATGCCGGTGACAAAAGAAAATCAAATTGTACCTGTGAATGTTGAGGACTCACCACCGGAGGAAAAAGAAACCAACCCACGAGAATATGTTCCGAAAGCTCCATTTCCTCAGAGGTTAGCGAAAGGAACGAAGGGAAAATCCACAGGTGAGATTCTCGAAATCTTCAAACAGGTAAGTGTCAACATCCCTTTACTTGATGCTATTAAACAAGTTCCATCTTATGCCAAGTTTCTTAAAGACCTTTGTACTAAAAAGAGAAATATGCATGTTCAAAAGAAGGCATTTTTAACAGAAAACGTTAGTTCTATACTCCAACATAAAATTCCTTTAAAATGCAAAGACCCAGGCTCCCCCACTATCTCATGTAGTATAGGGAACCACACAATTGAGAATGCTTTGTTAGATTTAGGAGCTAGTGTAAATTTGTTGCCTTACTCTGTATTCGTGAAACTTGGACTGGGAGAATTACACCCAACTCCAGTGGTGTTACAGCTTGCAGATCGGTCCACGAAAATACCTCGTGGTATTGTGGAGGACGTGCTTATCCAGGTAGACAAGTTTTATTTTCCTGTTGATTTCATTGTAATTGACACTCAACCAATACAGGACTCAAGGAAGCACATCCCCATTATTCTAGGCCGACCTTTCTTGGCAACTGCGGATGCTCACATTCAATGCAGGACTGGAAATATGCAGTTGTCCTTCGGTAACATGACTATGGAGCTAAACATTTTCAACATTGCCAAACAACCTCACAGTGCAGATGATGGAATTGTTGATGTGGATTTAATAGAAACAATAGTCGATAATACTTTTATTTCAAACCTTAGTGATGACCCTTTACAGACATGCTTAACTCACTTTGATTTGGATTTTGATATTGACAGATCAGTTGATGAGGTCAACGCTCTACTTGACTCAGCACCATCCATGGACACTAATAAATGGAAGTCAAGAGTTGAACAACTAGCACCATCAGAGAAGAAACTCATCCCATCATCAGAATCACCACCGAAACTCGAGCGCAAACCATTGCCCAACACATTGGAATATGCATTTTTGGGAGAAGAAAGTACTCTACCGGTAATCATCTCATCATCCCTAAACGACGAACAAAAAGGTAAGTTGTTGGATGTTTTAAAAGAGCACAAAGGAGCATTAGGATGGACCATAGCAGACATCAAAGGTATAAATCCAGTAGACTGCATGCATTACATTCACCTTGATGAAAATGCTAAATCTACTAGGGAAATGCAACGTCGGTTAAATCCTAATATGAAAGAAGTTGTTAGAACAGAAGTCCTTAAGCTATTAGACGCAGGTATCATTTACCCAATTTCTGATAGTTCATGGGTCAGTCCTGTACAAGTTGTCCCCAAAAAGTCAGGAGTCACAGTAGTTACCAATGCTGATAATGAATTGATACCAACTAGAGTAACTACAGGATGGCGTGTATGCATTGATTATAGAAAGTTGAATTCTGTCACACGTAAAGACCATTTTCCTTGACCATTTATTGATCAAATGCTTGATAGATTAGCAGGCCATAAATTTTATTGCTTTCTAGATGGTTACTCAGGATATAATCAAATTCTCATAGCACCAAAAGATCAAGAGAAAACTACTTTCACTTGCCCTTTTGGCACTTTTGCATATAGGAGAATGCCATTTGGATTATGTAATGCACCTGCTACGTTTCAACGATGCATGTTGAGCATTTTCTCTGATATGGTTGAACAATTCCTTGAAGTCTTTATGGATGATTTTTCTGTCTTTGGTGACTCGTTTGATCAATGTTTACATCATTTAACGCTAGTTTTGCAGAGATGTACCGAGAAGAACTTAGTCTTGAATTGGGAGAAGTGTCATTTTATGGTAAAACAAGGTATTGTTCTCGGTCACATCATTTCAAGCAAAGGTATTGAGGTTGACAAAGCCAAGGTGGATCTCATTTCTAATCTTCCTCCACCCAAAACAGTCAGAGAAGTAAGATCTTTCCTTGGACATGCTGGTTTCTATAGACGTTTTATTAAAGATTTTAGCAAAGTTTCTAGACCCTTATGCAATCTACTTGCTAAGGATGTACCTTTTATCTTTAATGATTCATGTCTTGTGGCATTTGAAAAATTAAAGCAGTTGTTGACATCATCACCCATCATTCAGGCCCCAAACTGGAGCTTACCATTTGAGCTCATGTGTGATGCATCTGATTATGCAGTAGGAGCAGTATTAGGACAAAGAGTTGATCGAATTCCTCATGTTATTTACTATGCTAGTATGACATTGAATGATGCACAGTTGAACTATTCAACTACTGAAAAAGAAATGCTAGCAGTAGTGTTTGCATTGGAAAAATTTCGATCTTATCTCATTGGTTGTAAAATAATTATATTCACAGATCATGCTGCTCTTAAATATCTTCTCACAAAGAAAGATGCAAAAGCTAGACTAATTCGTTGGGTGTTACTTTTGCAGGAATTCGACTTGGAATTCAAGGATAAGAAAGGCACAGAAAATGTTGTGGCGGACCACCTCTCTCGTCTCCATTTTGACACAATTACAGAGCCATTACCATTAAATGAGTCATTCCCAGATGAACAATTGATGCATGTGGAAGTATTACCTTGGTATGCTGATATAGTTAATTATCTTGTTACAAGTAAACTTCCAGAGCATTGGACCAAGCAAGACAAGGCTAAATTCTTTGCGGAAATAAAGAATTTCTTTTGGGATGACCCATATTTGTTCAAGTATTGTGCAGACCAAATTGTTAGACGATGTGTCCCTGAAAATGAAATTCAGAATATTCTTTCATTCTGCCATGAACAAGCTTGTGGAGGCCATTTCAGTGCTAAGAAAACAGCGACTAAAGTTTTACAATGTGGTTTCTATTGGCCAACTATATTTCGAGACGCTTACACTTTCTGTTCTTCATGTGATAGGTGTCAACGAATGGGGAGCATTACACGAAGGAACATGATGCCACTAAATCCAATTTTAGTGGTTGAGATTTTTTACGTATGGGGTATCGACTTCATGGGACCCTTTCCTTCTTCTTTTGGCCATCAATACATATTGGTTGGTGTTGACTACGTATCGAAATGGGTGGAAGCAATTCCATGCAGAACCAATGATCACAAAGTGGTGATAGGATTTTTGAAAAGCAATATTGTTTCGCGCTTTGGATTCCCTCGAGCGATAATCAGTGATGGTGGTGCCCACTTTTGTAACAAAGCATTCAAAGCTCTTTTGACAAAGTATTCAATCACACACAAAGTGGCGACCCCGTATCATCCGCAAACCAGTGGCCAAGTTGAGATCTCCAATCGAGAAATCAAGCACATATTAGAAAAAACGGTGAGGCCAGACAGAAAAGATTGGTCATTAAGACTTGATGATGCATTATGGGCATATAGAACGGCTTTCAAGACCCCGATTGGGATGTCACCCTACAGGCTAGTGTATGGAAAAGCTTGCCACCTACCTGTGGAACTCGAGCATCATGCGTATTGGGCCATCAAGAAATTCAACTTTGACATGCAGCAAGCCAGCTCAGAAAGAAGATTACAACTGGCAGAACTTGAAGAAATTCGCAATGATGCATACGAAAATGCCAAAATTTACAAGCAACGAATGAAAGTTTTTCATGACAAGCACATTATGAGAAAATCTTTCACTCCAGGTCAGAAAGTGCTTTTATTCAATTCTCGCTTGCACCTATTCCCAGGTAAGTTACGCTCTCGTTGGTCTGGCCCATTTATTGTACATATTGTTTTTCCACATGGGGCAATTGAAATTAAGGACCCAAAGAACGGTGTCACGTTTAAAGTTAATGGTCAAAGATTAAAGCCATATCTAGAGTACCAACCACATGGAGAAAACATCGAAATAAATTTGAGTGACCCACCAAATTTGAATTGATTTTTTTTCTTCTTTTCGTTGATTTGATTTTTCTTTATTTCTTTTTATTATTATTCTTTTGCTAATTGAAATTATTTTTGCATAAGTGTGTTTATTTTACCATTAAGTTTTCTCTTATCATTTTTAATCATGAGTCTCATACTTAGACCGTTCCTCCTGCACATTCTTAAACCACTTCAACGTGTCAAAACTCATCTCAAAAGGCAGATTCAATTTTGTAAAACACAACGCATTTGGGCTCTACAACCACCAGAGTTAGTAGCCTATGTTGAGGGTTTAGAACGCCAACTCAGAGACATTGAGAGAAGTGTTTACGACATCCAGTTGGAGCTTGAGGTAAATTCAATAAGAGGACAATTTTAATTTTCTTTGTGTGTTTTAATTTGTTTTTCTATTTGTGTGCTTTAGTTTGTTACCCCGGTGAAGTGGCGGATAACGGTACTCCGTGACAATCAAGTCGGTTACTTCAGTTTCCCACAATAACTGACATTCTGAGGCGAAAGTATGGATAGAAACGAGATTCTAGCAAAGCTTCACAAGCGATTCCCTTCACTTCCTCAGAATGCCCTCCTTACGATCTATAAAGCTCGGACCGAACGCATGCGATTACTCATGAAGAATAACATACCTGCTGACATCCATTGGTTAATCGAGGCTAAAGTACGATCGGCAGGTGAGTTACCTCCAAAATTTATTGCATTCATGCCTGGTTGTGGTAAAGGAAATTATGCAAGAAAACGACGAGCTCGAAGAATTTCTGTTGCTTGTCATAAGTGTGCCAGAATAAGTTGCGATAGAAACCCATGTTCTTTAGGAATGGTGTCTGATAACAGGGAAGATAAGATTCAATTCATTAGGGATGGCTTGAATAAGGAGTCATTGGATGATATCCTTTTGTCTCTTGAAACGCATCCCAGTGGATATGTGCAAGGAGCGATTCTCCAGTTATGGCCATTATTCCAGAAAGTGCATACACGATATAGTCTCGGGAATCTGACTATAAACGACCCTGTTTGCCAGTTTATAAGAAAACTGGATGGGAAGCCCATCCTAGACCCATAGAGGGCGTTCAAGCCGTTTCTGGACGTAAAACCAGAGGAAGATGTGAGCCACAGTCGCAACTACGTGTAAATATCCTTTTACTTTCTGTTATTTTATTTCACTATTGTTTTATCGTTTGCATTATTGCCTTTAATAATTTTATTACTGTTTGCTTTTTCTTTTTTACTGTTTCCTTTTTGACTCGCGAGCCACGTGCTTTACGCGTTATTTGACACTGACATGTTACCTCATTCACAGCTGTGATCCACTGTCACCAAGATTCTTAAATGTGATTTACTTTTTGTCAAGCACTTACAAATTATTTTTGAGAAGTATCACAATGGCAGCCACTCCCAATAGACAATTCAAGAACATTTGTGTGCTTTCTGGATTTACCTATGGCAAACATAAAGAGTTCGTTGAGGCAGCCATAGATCTTGGTCGAAGCATAGCAGCGAGAAAATTACATTTGGTGTATGGAGGAGGTAACCGAGGGTTATCAAAAATG
The DNA here is from genome assembly GCA_039657385.1 of Citrus x changshan-huyou. Taxonomy (NCBI): domain Eukaryota; kingdom Viridiplantae; phylum Streptophyta; class Magnoliopsida; order Sapindales; family Rutaceae; genus Citrus; species Citrus x changshan-huyou. The sequence goes on along the minus strand of CM077554.1, from coordinate 16,045,806 downwards.
GTCTCAGAAGCAACTTTTATCAGAGGAAGTCAAGTGTTAGGCATCATCCCAAGAGTGCTAAAACCATTGGGCAGTTCGTCTGACTCATCAACTGGAGAAGAGTTAGTCGTCTCAGGTATGCAAGAAAGAATAACTGAAATGCTTAATCATGCTGATGCTTTTATTTTCCTTCCAGGAGATCTTGCAACACTAGAGGCACTTATGACACTAGCATCTTGGGCCCATCTACACATTCACCAGAAACCCATCGGTTTGTTAAATGTCAATAACTTTTATGATGGCTTTATCGCATTTCTTAACCATGCAATAAAAAACTATTTCATTCCTTCTAATGTAAAAAAACTTTTTATTTGTGCTCACACTGCTAATGAGCTACTTGATCTGTTACAAGCTTATAAACCGGAGCCAGACCCCTGGACCTTTGTGTTGGAGCGACCAAATAATGATGGTAACAGTAGCCGCAGTAAGAAGTACAAATTAGATTTAACTCTCCGCCTGTAAATATTTTCTTCTGTGTTGCACCACCCAGGTGATGTCTTCTAAACTCTACTTCTTTCCTTTAAAACATTGAGGACAATGTTTCGTTCTGGTTGGGGGGAGGGAATAGTCGACAATTGTGGAATCTTGGTTAAGTTTTTACTGATTTTTTGTTGTAGAAACTAACTGTTGCTAACGTTTTGTGTTGAAGATGGCTGAATATGGAGTGTAGTTACTCTAGAAACGCATCTTCATCGTTTTTTTTAAAAAAAAAAAAAAAAAACTCGTTTTCTTCCTCTTTCTCCTTTATAAATATGTAGTTTCAAATTTTTGAGTCGAAGATGGCTGAATATGGAGTGTAGTGCCTCTAGAAACGCATCTTCTTAGTTAAAAAAAAAAAAAACAATTCTTTTTCTAAGTAATTTTTCTACATCATTTTCACATTTCTGCATGCATATTTTCCTTTCATGTTTAGAATAGGTTGGGGGGTAGAATGTTGTTTAAAAAAAAAAAAAAAAATTGTGTTATTTGTTTTAACATTGGATGACATGATTAATTTCAAATTTTAGTATTTGTATTATCTTTGGTCTTAAGTGATGTTACGCTATGTTTGCTACTTTACATGTTGATGTCGGAGACAAATATGAGTTGCTTGAAGGAATGAACATGTCATAAATAAGTGCCAAGTGAGTTGTTGAGCCTATCATTTTCTTGGAGAGTAACCCTTTTGCCCATTCTCTATACAGCTTAGCAGTTTATTATTTTATACACGATCTCTAGATTTCTTTTAAGTTAACCCTTTAAAAAAAATGGTAAAATTAAAAAAAAAAGAAAAAAATAAAAAAATGTGTGTTGCTACATTGGGAGGCCCATCTAACTAGTAGATATGGATAATTATTTAGAGCCCTAAAAGACGATGGAAAGGCCATCTTTGATCCGTTTGAGCCTTTCTAGCCATCCCTGTTATTAAATATCCATAGTTACCCCTTTTGAGCCTTTAAAAAAAAAAAAAAAAAAAAAAAAAACCTTTTCTTTGTCAACTTATCATCTTGACCCACTCCGATTTGGAGTATTACCCAATGTCTTTTAAGTTCCATCACCTATTTATGTTTGAGAAAATGTAAATAATTATGTTGTTCAGTGAAGTTATGCCAAATAAAAGCAAAAAGAAAAAAAAAAACAAAAGTTGTTGTTTCAAAAGAATAAAAATAACAATAATAGGTGAATCTTAGTTTCCCGTCATGAGTCCCTACTGGTCATCCAAATTGGTAAGCTCATCAATAAGTAACGGTAATAAACCCAAAGGAGTTAATGGATTAAAACCATATACAATCTCAAATGGTGAAAATTTTGTAGCGAAATACATAGTTCTATTATAATAAAATTCAACATGCGGCAAACATTCTTCCCAAGTTTTCAAGTTCTTTTGAATAATGACACGCAGCAAAGTAAACAAGGTTTGATTTACAACTTGAGTTTGTAAACAAAAGTTTATTACCCAAATTACCCCGTAAAGTTTTCCAAAAGTGGCTCAAGAACTTAGCATCTCGATCTGAAACTATGCTCATTGGTATTCCATGCAATCTAACTATTTCCTTGAAAAACAAATTAGCAATGTTTGTTGCATCATCAGTTTTGTGACATGGAATGAAATGTTCCATCTTTGAAAACCTAAACAAAAACATAATACTTTCCCCTTTTTGACCTAGTTAAAGGTGAAGGGTTATAAAACTCTAGACTTAGCGTGTTTACAAGCTATACACTTCTCACATATTCTTTCAACATCACGTTTCATATGTGGCCAAAAGAAGTGTTCTTTTCAAACATCTAAAGTCCTTGCAATGCCAAAATGTCCCATTAAACCTCCCCCATGAGGTTCACGCACAAGCAATTCATGCAAAGAACTATGAGGCACACACAATTTATTCTTTCTAAATAAGAACCCATCATGCCTATAGAACTTACCAAATGGTGGTGTAGAGATAATGTAAAGATAAGTGCATACCTTCTAGATAATGCATCAACCACCACATTCTCCTTACCTTGTTTGTATTTAATCCAACGGGCATAGCTCTTATGCAACTTACAAGGACTCGTGATCAGTGTGTATAACAAACTCTTATGCAACTTACCTTGCCAAGTTTCGAATGCTCTCACCAATGCATACATCTCTTTGTCATAGGTAGGGTAGTTTAGGGCTGCTCCATCTAATTTCTCACTAAAATTGGATTAAGGATAAAACTATCACAAGCCTATGGGATGAGGCATATTCAGATCCTACTCAAGTTCCTGTTAAGAGCTTGAGCAAAGAAATTCAAAGAAGCACTTAATGGATTGATTCAAGCAACTTGGGCTCAATCAAATTCGTGGAGGCCTATTAAAGGAATCGCACATGATAAATCACTTTCATGAAATAGGGAGTTGGCTTGCACGTTATAGTTTCCTTTTTCAGATACTTTCCCGTTTCTTGAGGAGGCTATTAGGGAAGCAAATCAATTACTTTTATTTTAATCGCCTAACCAATTAGGATCCTGATTTGATTTAGATTCTTTCTTATTTACTTAGATTAGGATTCCGATCTGATTTAGATTCTTTCCTATTCACTTATATTAGGATTCAGATTTGATTTAGATTCTTTCCTATTTGTTTATATTCAAATTTAGATTTGATTTTTGGTTTAGGATTTATTTCCAAAAATTCTTGCAACCAACCCTAGATAATGTACTCGTATCCAATAAACAGATAAGTTTTTTATGCAATTGGTGAGGGAGTTAATTCTCTTTGGTTCTTTACAAACTCTTTGAACTTATCAGATTTCTGAAGCATTCAAACTCTTGACTTATCAATCAGACCATCCATATTGATCGTGGCGTCTTCACATAACATTGGGTCAAGGTTGTTGAGTATTAGAAAATGCATATTTATAAAGGAGAAAACCATCATTTTATATTTCAAGTCTTACTAACAACTCTTACTTTTATGTATTTAACCTTCTTGTGATGTAATTACGTGTGTGTTATTTTAATTAAGTATTTTATGTATTTTAGGGGCATTATAGTCATTTCACAATAAAGGAGAGATCAGACGGCAAAACGGACATCACTTTTGAACTCAGGACGGTCGAAAACCTTAGGAGGAGCATAAAAGGAAAAATAGCACTATTCACATGTACGGTACTATTCACGTATACGGTACTGTCTACGTTACTGTTCACGACACTGTTCACATAGACGGATCGATGACGTGGCATTGACCGATGATGTGGCATTGACCGATGATGTGGCATTGACTGATGAGGTGTCACGATCCTGTTGGACTAAAATTCTTATGTACTGTTGATGGTGACGTGGCAGCATATCAGTGGACGAAAAATCTCGCGTACGGTGCATGCATCACACAGGATTATTTTCAACCAAACCGCGTTACTGTTCATCCGGGTCAAACCGTGTTACTGTTCATCCGCGTGGTCAAACCGTGGACTGTTGACTGATGACGTGGCGCAATCCTGAGCGTCCAAACTGTTTTTAATCCGATGGCCATGATTTACTCCATGTATCTATAAAAAGGGGGCCTCTCCCCCCTAATTTGATATCTCTGAATCCATTTTTGGGATCCATTTTCTGTAATTCCCTCTCCATCTTGTATTTTCTTCGTATTTTAATAAATTCCCATTTTGCCCCTAGTTCAATTATGAGTAGCTAATTTCCTTTCAAGCTTGGGTTGAAGGTGAAGTCTCAACATGTGTCATGGGCTTTATTTGGTAAATTTATTTTCTTTTCCCCTCTAGTTTTTGTGGATGATTTGACTTATCGTCGACAAATAATACTGATCTTGTCTAGATACCGCCTTGGTTACACCGGCTCTCTAGTATAAGGTTATTATTATTTGGCACGATAAGCCCTTAGCACCATATTGATTAGAGCGTGGTTCATGAGGTGTGGATTCCCCCCTCATGATTTAATTGGCATTAATACAGATTATTTAGCCCATGATGCATGTTGATACGGATCCAGATACCCAAGTACGTTATTTCAATAGATTTCTCTTCAATTTACTCTCGCCATTGCAATTCCAGTTTTAGAATTTATTATCGCCATTTCAATTCCAATTTTAGGATAATTTAAATCACTTCCACCACAATTCCAACCACCCATTTACAAAATTAATTCTACATATAATTGAAATCCACCTCCTCGTGGGATCGACACTCGTCACCATTAGTCCATACTACAATAGATTCGTGCGCTTGCGAGTACATTAAAATTTGCACAACAAAGGTTCCATTCAATTCTTGGTGTATAATGAATCTTGGGGACGCGTCAGTTCTTGATGGGGTTCATATCAAATAGGCAATTGGATGACCTTCTTGCATCAAAGCAGCTCCAATACCTATACCTGAAGCATCACACTCAATTTCAAAAGTTTTAACAAAATCAGTTAAAGCAAGTAATGGTGTAGAAACCAATTTCTCCTTGATTAGATTAAAATGCCCTTTCTTGTTCGCTACCCCACTTAAATCCCACATGTTTCTTCACAATTTCAGTTAATGGTGCAATAAGGGTGCTAAAATCTTTTACAAATCTTTTATAAAAACTAGCCAAACTATGAAAACTTCTTACCTCACTTACACTTTTAGGTATAGGCCACTCCCTAATAGCCTTTGCCTTCTCTTCATCAACCTCAATTCCTTTAGCACTTACAACATAACCAAGAAAAACAATTGGATTTGCACAAAAAGAACACTTCTTCAAATTAGCATACAACTTTGCCTTCCTTAAAACAGTTAATACATTTTGCAAATGCTCAATATGTTCATTTAGACTTTTACTATAGATAAAAAAATGTCATCAAAACATGGTTCATTAACCTCATAAAAGTGCTAGGTGCATTAGATAACCCAAATGACATCACTAACCACTCATATAAACCATATTTTGTTTTAAAGGCAGTTTTCCACTTACCTCTCTCTCTAATCCTAATATGATGATATACACTTTTAAGATCAATTTTACTAAAAACACAAGAACCATGCAATTCATCAAGCATGTTATCAAGTCAAGGAATAGGATGTCTATACTTTACAATGATTTTATTGATTGTACGACAGTCAATGCACATCGTCCATGCTCTATCCTTTTTGGGAACTAGTAGAACTGGTACCGCAGATGGACTTATGCTCTCCCTCACATATCCCTTTGCCAGGAGTTCTTCAACCTGCCTTTGAAGCTCTTTTGTCTCCTCAGGGTTGCTTCTATATGTGAGACTATTAAGAATGGTAGCTCCAGGGATAAAGTCTATTTGATGCTCAATTCCCCTAATAGGTGGCAAACCATTAGGAACTGCATTTGGAAACACATCATCAAAGTATTGTAAAAGAGTCACAATAGCACTAGGCAAAGAAGAGTTAAGCTCATTAGTATGTAAACAAGCCTCTTTGCACAAAAGTACAATGATAGGCTGTTTTGAAAAGAAAGCCCTCTTAACCTCGCTCTCTTTTGCAAATAAATTCACTTGCTGTCTCTCTTTTCTTTCAACAATATTCTAATTTTTTTTCTATCATTCCACTTGTTTTTCTCTCAATCTCCCTTTATTTTGTACTCTCATTTTCATTTTTTGTATCACTCTTTTCTTGTATTGACATTTGATCCTCATGCACTTGTTTAGGTGTTAAAGATACAAGAGTGATTTGCTTTTTATTCATTACAAAAGAATATCTATTTAAGTAACCATCAAGTACACACACCTATCATATTGCCAAGGTCACTCCAAAAGAATGTGTCTAGCATGCATGGGTTCTACATCACATAGAACCTCATCCTTGTATCTCCTAATAGAGAATAAAACCAGCACTTGTTTATTTACTTTAACTTCCCCACAATCATTCAGCCATTGTAGCTTATATGGCCTAGGATGTTTTAAAGTTTTCAAATTCAAATTTTCAACTAAACTAGTGCTAGCTACATTAGTACAACTTCCACCATCAATTATCATACTACATACCTTATCTTTGATGTGGCATCTAGTATGAAAGATGTTATCACGTTGTACCTCTGCATCTTCTTTCACTTGCAACCATCAATTTACTATCAATAGGATACTCTACACCATCATTAGCATCCTCCAAAGGTAGCATAGGATCATCATCTGAATCACTCTCGGTTTCAACATCACCATCATCCCTCAAGATCATTACACTCTTATTTGGATATTGAGATGCAATATGACCTATCCCTAAATATTTAAAACACTTAATATCTCTATTTCTAGAGTGTTGGGAATCAGATTTACCTTTGCTTTGGTTTCCTCCCTCTTTATGATCCTTGCATGGCTAAATCTTAGGCTTTGAAACAACCATTTAATTTTTGTTCCATTTTTCCTTGCATGAGGAAGATGAACCCAAATTGGTTCTAGTGGAACTTTTCTTTTTTAGTTGTCATTCCACTTTCATGGCCATGTGAACCATGTCATCCAACTCAATATAGTGCTACAAGTCAACCACATTAGCAATATCTTGATTTAAACCAAGTAAAAAGCTATAATGGCCTCTCGTTCTTCTTCAATATTGGCATGAATCATGATTATTTCCATCTCCTTATGGTAATCTTCCACACTTCTGGAACCTTATGTAAGACTTGGAAGCCTTTAGTGCAGCTCCCTATAATAATGACTAGGAACAAATCTCCTCCTCATGATGGCCTTCATCTCCTCCCAAGTGTCTACAGGCCTTTCACAATTTCGTCTCTTACTTAAAACAAGTTGATCCCACCAAATAATAGCATAATCAGTAAATTCAACAACAGCTAGTTTTACCTTTTTCTCCTCAAATTTGTTGTGGCAGTGAAGTACTAGCTCCATCTTTTTTTCCCACTCCAAATAAGTTTCCGAATCGTTTTTACCTTGAAAAGAAGGGATTTTTAGCTTGATACTCCCCAAGTCATGATCTATATGTCTTACCCTTCTATCATCTTTTCCACGCCTATCAACGGTGGCCTGGTCATCAAAATTATCTAGGTCATCACTATCTTGCTCTCCTATGGCAGCACGCCCTTGATTACCTCCAATATTAAGAGCTATTAGTTGTTGCCCCCAAAGTAAGAACTCTTGAAGCTTATGCCTCTTGAGTGGCTATCCAATTATGAAAAATTCCACCAGAATTCTCAACATGTTCAAACTTTTGACGCTCTCTTTGAAAAAAGAGCTGAAATTGTTTAGCAAACTCCTGAAGGCGGTAGAGGGAAGGAAAAGTTTGTACAGGCCTTGGGAAGGTCTTTTGGGTGAGAGCCTTAGAACTGTTGGAGTAAAACTTGATGCTCTTCTGGAGTACCTGAAAATAGAAGCAAATCGTCAATATAAACAAGGGTATGGTGAAGGAGGGGCTGGAAGATTTGGGTCATGGCTTTTTGGAAAATGGATGGTGCGGTTTTGAGACCAAAGGGAAGAACGGTCCATTGGTAATGGGCATTTGGAATACAGAATGCAGTTTTATAACATTCAGCAGGGTCAATACCCAGCTGCCAAAACCCAGACTTTAAGTCAAACTTAGAAAATATTCTGGCATTTTGGAGGTAGGTAAAGATGGAATTTTTCCTAGGTAAAGGAAATTTATCATCCTGTAAAAACTGGTTTAAAGGCTGATAATCAATGACAAGACGCTTTTTACCCCGTAACGTTTCAGCTCGTTTATTAACATAAAAGGCTTGGCAGGCCCACGGAGAAGTTGTGGGCTCAATAAGGCCTTGGGCGAGTAACTCTGCATATTCTGTTTGGGCTAACTGAAGCTCAGAAGGAGGCATACCCAGATGGGTTGCTTTGGTGGGATTAAGGTCTTCATTAAGCTTAAAAGGAAGCTTAACGAAATGGGCTGGATTTTTCCACAGAGGATGTGGATGGGCAAAGGCCAAATGATTTGGAGGACAAAACCTTAGTAACTGGGCCAAAATAGACTGATAATCAGGAGGGGACTGGGCCAAATGATAGAGTTTGAGCTGGTCTGTGTATGGTTGGAACATGGACTGGAATCTGAGACCAGTAGGGAGGACTTGAATCTTTTGGGCTTGGAATAGGATATCAAACCCATGAAGAAGATCTTTGTCAGGTAGGCTAGACCAATAACATGGGTCCAAACTGTGAGCTTTGGGAACAGCTGAATTCCAATTCTAGACTTGGTGCGGAGCTTTGTAGAAAATAATTTTCCACTAGCAGCACGGAAATGATTTTCATTTGAAATCCAGGTTTCAGGCGGCAAAATAGCAGGGTTTAAAATACTGCGCTGAGCGCCAGTATCTATGAAGGCAATAGCAGGAATGGGCCGACTGTATTTGGATAATAGGATTTGGATTTTGACGGAAGGAATGGGTTGAACTGATAATTGAGTGGAGGATGAAGGTACTGACCGGATGTGGAAGACAGGGGAATAGTCTTCTGGTTAGTAGATGAAGCTGAATCTGAATCTGAATCAGAAGTGCCAAGGGCAAAAACTATATCCGGGTCAGGACTTTCTTGTTCAGAGTATAGAAACTCAATTTGGTCAGTATCAGGAGAGAACTGATGTAAGGACTGAAGCTGTTGAACTAAGCGTTGAGACCGCTTAGGATTCTTAGGGCATTCTTTAGCAAAATGTCCGAGCTTTTTGCAAATGAAGCATCTGCTCTTTTTTCTTCGTCTGTCAAGGATCTCAGAAGGTTCTCGTCTTCTGAAGTACCGAATCTTTTTGGGACGCCTAGGGAATGGGCGTGACTGTGGAGTTCTGGAAGATTTTTGTGAAATCTGACTTTGTGGTGTTTCTTCGTGGAGGGACAAGTACAATGCTTAGAGTCCTGCACTTGATTTCCAAGTAGGGTTTCTTGCAGGCGGTTCGGAAACCTTCTTTGTCTTTCATGAGGTTTTGAAAGAATTTCTTCTAATCACAGAGGTAATCAAGAGACACTAAAGCCAGCTGGAAGAGACGGCCAAGAGAAAGATTGTTGATGTCGAGCTGGGCATTAGCAATCTGGCGACGGATTTCAGGTTGTAATTCTTTAGGCAAAGAGGACAAGAAGACATGCTTGAGGGTGTGGTCATTGATACCACCAATTTTATGGAACAGGGCAGACATGCGTTTGAAATGATAATGCAGGTCAGATCTCTGCATCGAGCAACATCTCATTTGGAGATATTCTTTGCGAGCAGTGGCAAAGATAGCTGCAGGTTCTCCAAGAAACTGGGAATGAATGTCCATGAGAGCAGCAGAGACAGTAGGGTGCTGAAGGTACAGTAATTGACTGTATTGTCCGAGACTGTCAAACCAATCACGGAGAGAGCCAGTAAACCGGGAGACAAATTCTTTAAGAACTGCAGAGAGTTCTGCATCAGGTTTAACCATTTGTAAATCTAACCAGGCAGAGAGTTCCTGGAGACGTTCACGCCACCGAGCCGGTGGAAGATCATCAAAGGTAAACCATGGTCCATTGCCAGAGGCAACTTTAGTTTGAACTCTTGGAGGAGGATTAGAGTTGTCTCCTTTATTTTCTCCTTCAACATCGGAAGGAATGTCAACATAGGGTTGGCTAGGTTCCCGAGGAGGGGGATCAGTAGTGGTAGACTTAGCATGATCCGCCATAAGAAGACGGGAAATATCAGTCAAGTGCTGTTGGGAATCATCAGAACTGAAACCATTGGGCTCAGAAGTCTCAGTGATAGAATCAAAGGTTTCAACTGAGTCAGAGGGACTAGATTCTTCTGAGGAGCTATTAAGCTGGTCAAGTTCTGGTGCAGTGATAAGGTAATTCTCAGCAGGCTTCTTTTATTCGGCTTTAGAAGGAGATTCTGTAAATGGAGGTAAGGCTGAGGTAGATGGAAGGTCAGGAAATACTGGTTCATGTATCTGAAGGGGTTTTTGGATAGCGTCTGAATACATAGGACGAACTGGAGGAGGGATAGACACTGCAGGAGGTGGAACAGGGGGTCGAGGAGGTCGAGGTATAGGTTTTGCAGGTTGAGGGTTCAAGTGGTAGGTCATGGGAAAGACTCTCTCAGGAGTATAATCCCTTGGAGTAGTAGGGAAAAAGGACCCGAGAGGGTGATATGGTTCTGTGGGAAAATAGAATGGGGGAGCAGTGTGAACTGCTTGACGCTGTTGGTTGTCAGCATCAATTCTGGCAATTTCAGCTTGAAGCTGTCTGATTTCTTGCTATTTTCGAGTGAACTCATAAGAATTATCACTGCGGGCAATCATGGCTCGAAGGTCACGGTCAAGCTGTGCAACCTTAGCATGAAGACTATTATACAAATTGGTCAACTGGTCTGAGAGGGAAGTAACCCTTGTTTCAACAGCAGAGGATCTGTGAGCGATCTGATCAACTTTAGAGTGTAAGGAAGTAAGAGAAGCATTCTGGACTCTGGCATTCTGAGTTTTCCAGTTAAGGACTGCTTCAAAAGGCTTGGGTTCTTCAAGATGTCCACTGGAGGAAATAGGAGAGTTGACAAATGGTTTGCTCCAGACCTGGTGCTTTTGGTCTGAGCGTTTCTCAAGAGGCGGGTACTCAAAACTATAATCTGAGGCAGAGGCAGAGGCAGATGAGAACATCATGCAGGGCACCATCGGAGGTGTAGGCAGAAGACCAGTCGAGGAACGGACTGGTTTGCATGATCTGGGCTGATGTTTCTGGATCCACTGAAGTCCTTTGTTGTAAAGTGGCAAAGGAGGTGGATAATCGGGTTCATCATCATCATCTTCGGGCAGGTATAATTTGCAGGCAAGATAGATAATGTTCTTCTTTTTTGGTCTGGAGGAATAATCATCCTCATCATCATTACATGGACAGCCGGGATCACATCGGCCAGAGCCAGGAACATCCCAGAAGAAATGGCCATCAATTTTGTCTGGGTAAACAGGAGTACCTTGGGAGGTGAAGGACATAATGGGTAATGTTTTTCCAGAAGGAAGGACTTCTGGAATGATGTCAACAGGTTGGACCATTGAGCAAGTAAAGGATAATCGGGGAGGTTCTGCAGGGGCAGAAGGAGGAGGTTTGAACTGAAGGCGAATAGAACCATCAGGTCGTTTCTTATACATGGGTTCAGAGGTTTGAACAGGAGTAGTGTTTTGATGGAAATGCTCATAGTTGGTTATCCACTTGAGAGGCATGATCTTGAGAAGATAAGCATGAAGGATCTGTCGTGGGATCTGGATAATGGTAGGGATGTCTGGAGATTCAGCAAGGATCATGAGTGGGTCTGAACTGAGATCTGGAGGTGTGGGAAGGATAAGAGAGTGGTTCTGAAGTCTGTAAACCAACTAATGATGGATGGTAGCAATCTTTGCACTGGAGACTTGTTCAGCTCCTTGAATCTGAACTTGGATTTTTAAGAAAGTGGAAAGATTGGGGTCATCAAGGGAAAGATTAAAGTTGGGATAGACAGTGAGAACAACACTGCCAGCATGCAGGGTAGTGAGGACAATACCAATGGTAGCCTGCTCATATTGTTTGAATCGGGTGTCAAGGAGTGCAATACGGGCTGTGACAGGAAGACCTTTTCGCCCATGGAGGGTGAGAATAAGGCGGACACCACCGAGATGAAAGTGAGTGTATCGTTGCTGTTTCCAGTGGGAAATGAGCTCAGGGGAAATTTCTAAAGTGACATACTGCTCAGCAGAAGTAGATTGGAGGGAACATTGATCAAGAGACGAAGACTGGATATACTCTTTAGGAGTAGAACGGGAAGTACTAATAAGAGAACGGATGGAACGAGTGAAACGAGAAGGACGTTGATACAACTGGTAAGGATTAACAAGAGGAAGAGAAGACTCATTTACTTGGGGCAGAATCTGGGATATAGGAATACTCAACAAGACTCTCTATTTTAGACGTAGTATGCTTAGTAACAGGTTTTGGAAGGGACATGGATGAAGATAATTGAACTGGATTTTGTGAAGAAGATGCCATGATTATAAAGCTCTTAAGTTCTCTGGAGATGAAGCAAACTTAAATCAGAATAAGCAATTTTTCAAAAGGAATTATACCAAAATCATTTTGCGTGTTGAAAAAAAAAAAAAAAATAGGCTCTGATACCAGTTTGGGCCGAAGCCTAACTCAGCCCCAAAAGAGCTCTCAAAGGGTGAGGACTGCCCAGCACTTATAAGCTAGCACACAGCCAGGATCCCAACCGATGTGGGATGAGGTGCTTATCTTTCACACACTCATATTCCCCCCGGTGAACACCTGGGCTCTGATACCAGTTTGGGCCGAAGCCTAACTCAGCCCCAAAAGAGCTCTCAAAGGGTGAGGACTGCCCAGCACTTATAAGCTAGCACACAGCCAGGATCCTAACCGATGTGGGATGAGGTACTTATCTTTCACACACTCATATTCCCCCCGGTGAACACCTGGGCTCTGATACCAGTTTGGGCCGAAGCCTAACTCAGCCCTAAAAGAGCTCTCAAAGGGTGAGGACGCCACCAACTGAACAAACACCACCCAGAAATTCTTTCTTTTACTCTTCCATGATTATGGTTGTTCCAACAGCACATGAAGACATTCCCATCCATGGATTTGCTTCTGATGGCTATCCGATTTACCCGGATAAGATTAATGGTAACTTTTTATGGGATGTTCCAGGTTCCCATATGTGTGATCCAGACTGTCCATGCCTTAAAGAAGAGGATGATGATGACTTTAATAGACGGCCTAGACATCGGAAAAAGAAAAGTCATAAGATGGAACCATGCCAACAAAGGCCTTCTTTGCCTCCAGATGACCCAGACAGTACAACTCCTTTGTTGATCTATAGAAAAGGGTTAAACCTTATTCAAAAGGAGTATCAGCAAAAGACATGCAAACAAGAGGCTAATCAGTATAGTATGCAACTATCACCAATCCAGTCTTGCATGATGTTTTCATCTAGCTCATACCAAGAGCAGTTTCCATTTTTGGAAAAACACACAGATCCTCAGACAAAGGTTGTCACCAAACCTTTTGTCCCATCTCTGGTAACTCCCACAGGCCAACTTGAGGATCCAAGACCTTTTAAAGCCGCCCTAAACTGGCAAACACAGAATACCAGAGCATAAAATTAGGCTTTCAGAACCTTTGATGACAAAATTGAAAGGGTTGCGTCTCAAGTTAAGCAGACTGACACCAAAGTTGATAAGATCATGACTCAACTTGAACAGATATACCTCAATCTGCAAAATCAAGTCTCTCAACTTGATTCAGAACTTTGGATAATGATTCAAAATCGATACTGGGGTCCATAATTCAACAAAAAAAAAAACAGAGATCAGAAGACTAAAAGTTGAACTAGCCAGAATATATACAGATAAGCAACAACCTTTCTTATTTGCCAAATCTCCTACCCTACCTCTCCATACACCAACCTTCAACACCTATCAACCGTTTTATACACCATCTTCCTCCCGACAGCTGGTAGATTATGCCAAATTTTTTGGACTGTCCCATACTTTGTACAGACAAACTCCAACTCCAACTCCACCTAAACAAAAAGCCAAACCCACCAAAACTGAAACAACAGAACCACCAACTATCTCGGATCCACAATCTTTACAAAAATCAACTCCTGAACCTCAGCCAAAAGACAAAACACCTTTACATTAGTATTCTTCCCAAGTTTATTCTCATTCATCAGAATCAGAAGATACTTCTTCTGAGCAAGAATCCTCTGACGAATCCTCAAAAGAATCCCCTCTTTCTTCAGACTCTGAAGCAGAATTGGCTGATATCTCTAAATTGCTAATGGTTCAACCCTCTACAGAGTCCAATGATCCTTCTCCTTCATCTCCTCCTCCAACAACACCGATTGTTGAAGAAGCAGAGTCAGATACCAACCCTACTACACCTTCCCATGACAATGCTCCTAAACCTTCCAATGGCCCATGGTTTACTTTTGATGATATCCCGAAAGTTAAATGGCTTGTTCGATTCCAAGAGTTTTCAGCATGGATAGATGTTCAGATGCTCCGGACTGGAGCAACATCTCAAACAATCCTTAAAGAATTCAGTTCTCGATTTACTGGATCTTTAAGAGATTAGTTCGAAAGTCTTGGCCAATACAGACAACTTCAATTGGTCCAAGTTGAAATTCCACAAGTTCTTGGTATCATTTATGAACAATTTCTTAGAGAAGCAACTGTTGCAAATGAACAAACACGATGAGAATTCCATCTAATGAAGTGTTGTTCTCTGCAAGTAAAAGGGCATTTCACTACAAAAGAATGTCTACGATGTACTACAAGCTTAATGGATTTAATGATCCTTCGTTAAAGCATGTCTTCGTGGCATCTCTTCCCAAAGAAATCCAGCCAGAATTACAGAGACAATTCACTATTCATCATCTGGATATCGCAATAAATTATTTGGAAAAACTCTGTGAACAAAAAGAGTTTTTCAAGGATCTGATGAAAAACAACCAGCCATTCAAAAGTGCCTGCAAAAAATCTCATCTCTCTATCAAGTGTAAAAGTGAGAAAGATTGCACTTGTTCAACCAAGAAAAAATCTCATTTCCAGAAATACCGACACCCACACAAGAAAAACCGCACTTCATCCAGACCTAAAAAACCCTACCGCTTTTTCCAAAAAAAGGATCCTACCTAGTCCTCAAAATCCAAAAGCAGCCGATATTTCATCTGTAAGAAAAAAGGGAATTTCGCAAGAAACTGTCCAAACCGCCCGACAATGATGATGTTCAATCTTTCTTTTCAGAACAGGAATATTATGACGAGCAAATTGCTTTTGTTCTTACAGAAGATCACTCTGACCCAGAAAGTATTTAAGTAATCCAAGCAATACAACAAACACACACGACCCAGCCAATCATACTAATTCCTTCAATCAAAATCCATCTTTTACTTGAGAAATTTGACAAACCAATTTCTGTCATTGGATTCATTGACACTGGAGCACAACAAAGTATGATAAATCCATCCATTTTCCCATCTCATTTTTGGGAGAAGCATAAAGAGTACTTTAGAGCAGCCAATGGTGAATTATTCCAGACCAACCTGATTATAAAGAAACCAGTTGGTATTCAGTTTTTCCCAAACTATGTTCTCTAGATCAAAATTGTTGGATCCAATCTACCTGCTAAGGATCTTTTAATTGGGTTCGACATACTTCACCTGATTAAAAACCTTCATATTACAGCCTCTGGGATTCGGTACAAACAAATGTTTCAACCATACACTGATGTCCTGAGACTGTTCTCCATCTCAAACTCTCCCCCTTCATATGACTCATTCAAAACTCGGTTTCTTCCTTTCTGTCCTGAAAGCCATAGTCAATTTTCACATCTATCTCCATTATGGAAAAATAAAGACTTCTTCATTAAGCTTCCCTTTAAGCTTAACGAAGACATCAATCCTACCAAAGTTACCCATCCTGGTATGACACCATCTGATCTTAAATTAGCCCAACAAGAATGCTCTCAATTGCTTCAACAATGGCTTATTGAACCCACAAATTCAGATTGGGCTTGTCAAGCCTTCTATGTGGAAAAACAGTCCGAAATAGTCTGAGGCAAAAAACATCTTGTCATAGATTATCAACCTCTTAACTGTTTTCTCTGTGATGATAAATTCCCTTTGCCAAAAATTCAGTCTTTGTTTGTCCATATTCGTGATGCTAAGGTCTTTTCCAAATTTGACCTTAAAGCTGGCTTCTAGCAATTAGTATTCTATTTTACAAGCTGAATGAGTTCAACGACCCTTCTCTCAAACATGTCTTCATAGCCTCTCTTTCTTCTGAGTTACAACTTGATCTTCAAAGAAAACTCACAGCCATTAATCTCAGTATTGCTGACGTCTCTTTGGGAAAGATTTTCCAGATGGCCATGTTATGCCTGGATAAAATCTGTGAGCAGAAGGACTTCTTCAAAGATCTCATGGAAGACAAAAAATCCTTCTCTGAAGCTTGTAAAAAACCTCATCTCAAGATGGAGCGCAAAGATGAAAAGAAGTGTGTTTGTTCAACCAAAAAGAAAAAAACATTTTCAAAAACACTTCTACAAAAAATCATCCTCCAAAAAACCTTTTCGGTACTTCAAGAAAAAAGATGTTAAAGAAAAAGCATAACCGTTGTTTCATCTGCAAGAAACGCGGTCACTTTGCTCGAAACTGTCCTTATAAGTCTGCCAAAGCTGTTCGTCTCATACATCACTTTCAACATTCTTCCTTGTTATCTGAGCACGAAGATGTTGAATCAAACTTTTCTGAACAATCAGAACAGGATGACCAAACTGCTTTCATTATTGCAGAATCTTCCGATTCTGAGGATATTTCAGTCATCTCTACAGTTCAAAATGTCAACCATGTTTCCACCATTCCTAGACCTTCACTCAAAATGTCAATCCTTCCTTCCAAGTTTCATAAACCTGTTCCTGTCATCGGGTTTATTGATACTGGTGCAGATACTAGTATGATTGATCCTTATGTTCTTCCCTTAGACTATTGGGAACCTCATTCAAAGCTTTTCAGAGCAGTTAATGGCGAAACTTTTGAGACCACTTTGATTACCAAAAAACCCATTGGTATTCAATTCTTTCCGAATTGTATAATTTGGAAAAAGATTGTAGCCTCAAAACTCCCTGACAAAGATCTACTCATAGGTTTTGACATTCTTCATTTAGTTAAAAACCTATTCCTAACCAGCTCTGGAGTTCGCTACAAACAAATGTTCTTGCCTTATACAGATACATTGCGTCTGTATGCACTTTCAGAAACACCATCTCCATACAGTCATATCTCCCATAAGTTCTTAGAATTTTGTCCAGAAAATCATTCCCAGTTTCACCATCCTTCACCACTCTGGAAGAATGAACAATTTTTCATTCATCTTCCTTTCAAACTCAATGAAGACATAAATCCCACAAAAACTTCTCACCCGGGTATGTCTCCTTCAGACCTCTTGCTTGCTAAGCAAGAATGTTCTCAGTTACTCCAACAAGGTCTCATTGAACCTACTGATTCAGATTGGGCTTGTCAAGCCTTTTATGTTGAAAAACGATCTGAATTAGTTCGCGGCAAAAAGAGATTAGTTAGTGATTACCAGCCACTTAATTCTTTTCTTAAAGATGATAAGTTTCCCCTTCCAAAAATCCAGACCCTATTTGTTCATCTTCAAGGGGCTCGTATCTTCTCTAAGTTTGATTTAAAAGCTGGTTTCTGACAACTTGGTATTTCACCAGTTGACTGTCACAAAACTGCCTTTTGCATTCCAGATACCTATTATCAATGGACCGTTATGCCCTTTGGTCTTAAACTGATTGTTTCAACTTTAGTCCTATCCTCCATCATGCTTTGGTCTACATTGATGATATTTTGTTATTTTCCTCTGACCATGAGAGCCACCAGAAGCTCCTTTTGGATTTCTTTCATATTGTGCAGGCACATGGAATCATGCTTTTCGAAAAGAAAAGCAGCATCGGAAAGGACTCAATTGACTTTCTTGGCATGGTGATTACAGATGGCCAATACCAACCTGGTCCACACATCGCAACTGAATTATTAAAGTTCCCGGACACAAATCTTACCAAAAAGCAGATACAACAATTCCTCAGGAAGCCAACTGTCACACATGCTCAAAAAACAATGCCCTCCATGGGGCCCAGCCCAGACAGAAGCTGTCAAGCAGCTAAAGGTGATAGCCCAATCGCCTTCTCCACTCAGAATTCCCACAACTGGACAACGCATCCTCTAGACTGATGCAAGCGATAATTACTAGAGTGCCCTTCTTCTCGAAGAAATCAATGGCGTGCGTCATTTCTGTGCACATGCAAGCGGCCAATTCACAGACTCTGAAAAGAACTACCATGTGATCTACAAAGAGATTTTGGCAGTCAAGTATGGAATTAAAAAATTCGAATTTCATCTCATCAGCCACAAATTTCTTAACTCTTCTTTTCCCCGAATCTTTGACTTCAAAAATAAGTTGCTCCCTGACAAGCAACTGCTAAGCCTCAAAAACTGGTTTGCTAAATATGATTTCAATGTCCACCACATAAAAGGCAACCAAAACCTCATTCCAGACTTCCTCACCCGTCCGGCTATAAATAAACCCTCACTCATTTCTTCACTCCAAACAATTCCCGTAATAGCCATGCATCGCCAACTTCCTTTCAAAGCTCTCAACCAGAGAAACTTCCCCATGAACATCTCTTTCCAATCGGCTTACCAGCTGTAAGATTTTGCAAAGAAGTTCCTTTACAGGTATTTCTTTAATGTTCAGACCAAAAAACCTGACCATTTTCCTAACCTTTGCATGGAACACCTGTTTCTCACAAGCCTCACTCTCTCCTCTATGTCCATCTGTGAAGATGAGCTTTGGTACATGTGGTGTCTCACCACCTTGTATGCTACAAAGCTAGTTTTCCCCGTCAAACCCGTCCTGACTCACCTTACCACTCCTGAGTTCTCACCAGACCTTCTATGGACTCTCCTCGAATGGTATTCCCCACTCACATGGTGGCGTAAACAACTCCAGAATCTGTGTACCTTTCACGGATTAGACAGAATGCCAGAACAGGAAGCTAACATGTGGACTACAGTTTTCATCATCCACAGGCCCTACTTCCAACACCCAGAAACACGAGACTAATGGACCCAAGACATGGCATATGAATGGAGAACTTACCATCATCCTTATACCCTCATCCATGATACATCAGTCACCTCCGTTCTCAAAGCCTACCTCATGGAACTTAACAATGTTCCTCCACCTACCACAAACATTCACCACACCTCTATTGGACCATCACACACCCTTGAAATAATTCCAAAAACACAAGGCTGTACTCCGGGTTCAAGTTCAAGTCCTCAAGGAATCCTTGTCATGGAACAACGCCCTGATTACACCAACGTCTTATTCCAAGACGCTCAGGACCCATGGGAAGATTTTCAGTCCCTTCTCCATACTGAAAATCCCCATTATACTGTCACCAACCCAGACTCTCCTACTGCATCTACATCACAGCACATGTCTGACGCTGATGAAGACAAATATCAACAAGCTGAGGCGTATTTTGACCAGAGACAGATACGTCAGCACAAGCGCCAATATGAGAAAGATACAGGAACCGTGTCACCATCGCGCTATCCATCCACTCCATGATGACAATTTGTCGCCATCACACAGCTTTTGATGCAATAGCCCATGTGACTCCCATTTGCTTTGCATGTTTTACTTTGTCTTATGTAAAAGTCTTAGTTGGTGTGCTTTACTTTCTAAAAAGGTGTGCTTTACTTTGTCTTATGTCCAAGTCTTAGTCGGTGTGCTTTACTTTCCCAAAGCATGTTTGTCTTATGTAAAAGTCTTCGTCGGTGTGCTTTACTTTCTCAAAAGGTGTGCTTTACTTTCTCAAAGCATGTGCCTGTTTGTCGATTATAATCATTCGAGGGGTCTTGTCCTCGGGAGTTTCTATATAAGGCACCTTCTGCTTCCGTTGTAGGGAGGAGTTCATCATAAATAAAAATTTAAGTTTCCTTACATCATGTTTCCCTAAATCCTCTCTCTCTTCTAGGGCTCAAAGAAATTATTTGGGTTAATAATGATACGCTCGCCTCTAATTTTCTATACTGAGTATGCTCTGCACTTGCCTTAAGCTTAAGGATCCTGTGCATCAGAAAGGTTCTGTTTTTATCCTCCAAAACTGATTTTTATAAAATGAAAGTGTTTTCTCACAACGTTCACCCTCTTTAAAGGCCATGGGTGCCGTGTTTTTGGGTGGTATCGTGAAAAACTGTTTTCAAATATGATTTTCGGATTTGGTATTTGATGGATAAGTGTATATCAGCTGGAAACCAGAACTTGCGGGCTACTGGCCCTAAGGACAGACTTCGTTCTGTTGTAGATCTGGTGTAACAATGCCACCATTATTAACACTAATCATTGACAAACTTAATGCTACCCTACCATAACTAATGCTAGCCCACCATCATTAATGGTAGACTTACCTAAAACATTCAAAAACTTGAAATACAACAAATAAATGAAGTTGAATAACAAAGGGGTGGCTAGTATTCCAAAGCTTGAACAAGATGTAATAAATTGGTCATAACATCTTTTAAATAACTCCAAATCCAGCTCTATAAATTGGATTGGAAAGTTAACCCGATCATTTTTACAACAGTATATAGTTTGCACATTAATTCCAACTCAATCAACACTAGTTCTATTCAGAATTTTCCCTTTTGCATTTGACCCAAACTGTGTATGTAGTTGTCCAATAGCTTGAATAATGCCCACATTTCTTCTCTCCAACCCAATGCATCATCTCTTGCATCTTGAATTGCATTTTTCAGTTAACATTTTCTCAATTAATCCATTTAAAGCAGCTTGCATCCTTTTGGCTTTAGCTCTTGTGATTGGGCCTCCATGAATGTGCAAAGGATCAGTTGAAACTTTAATGGCATTCTCTTGATTGTTCTCATCACTTTACATGACTACGCAGTTTAAAGCATCTTTTAACAAGGGCGGCACTAAAGGGTGCAATGTGGCTTGAAACCTTGCTAACTTAAAAAAATAAAATTATTTTTTATTTTTTAGATTCATTTATTATTATTTACAGTAAAAGTTCTTTCTATGCATATGAAAATTTTAAAATATAAAATTTATCTCCCCTTAGTTCTTTTTTTACTCTTTTTTCTCTAAACATTCAGAATTTATTTTGTGTTACAACATATTCGCTTATCTTGATCTTATTTATTAATTTCTCAATCAAATTAAGATAACTTATGATAATTTCTTTCTTTTATCTTTTTTTAATTGTTAAAGAATTTATTAGCATGACCAAACCCATCACTAAACTAAATCTGCAAGCTCAAACAGGAGCTAAGATTGAAAGCTTTTGGGATTTTAAATTCTAATAAACTAAGATTAAAAGAATTTATTAACATATAACTAATTAACATATAACATATAAACTAGTAAATCACTAAAAATTGCAAGTAAGCTATTATGGAATTCAAACAGTTGTATAACTTAGCACCTCCTATATCTAATTCTTGGAATCACCATTGTCTTTTGAGATTTTCCAAAATCAGCTTTGATCTGCATGATTAATGTATGTGTTTCTTTTGCTTTTCCTCTTGTTACTCTCACTTGTGTGATTGGAGTGTTTAGGTTTGTGGTGGAAACTCACCTAGTTTTCACAATACATCCCTATTTTTATTACCTTTTAAGATTTTTTTTTCTCTGAATCTTTCATACAGTGATAAGTAGATTTGAGATATAAGTTAAAAACCAAGTTGTAAATAGTAAAATAGATTTTCTTCTTTTTATATATGCAGGCCGGTTAAACCATATTTGAGGCCTCAAGCAAATTATTTTCATTAGATCTTCTTAAAATTTAAGGCAAAAAACATATATTAGTTACATTGTAAAATTTATTTATTTAAAATCAATTTGTCTAACTTTCTAGGATGTAAAATTATTAAATAAAATCTTCTATTCCAATATTTCTAAATCTTTTAATTCATCTGTTACATTTTCACTGCTGATTTTTTACTCAAATTGCATCTTTTTACTACTCCTTTTTTAGTTAAACTAACTTTTCTATTATTCTATTTTTTTCAAGTTTTTCAATGCACTATTTTTATTGAATATATATTAAACAAGTACAAACAAAATAGTAGATGAAGACAGCAATATTTTAAAAGGAAATAAGAACAAGCAAATAACACAACTAACTAAGAGAAGAATAAAAAGATAAATTTCAGATGAAGTAAAAAATTAACTTTGTCTTTAATTATTTGAGGATTTGAGTAGTGATCATTAACTATGGAGAATAGAGAAAACCATTATTTATTTTTCTTGAGTAGAGAATAGAGGAAATAATTTTTTTTTCTTAAGCACCAAAAGCATATCATGTCTTGGTTGTTGGATGAAAATTTTAATGGGTAAGTAACAAAATGTGGGGCTTTTATGGAGGTTTAAGAGGAATATATAACTTTTTAATCATAACATATTAATTCTAACTATAAAATAGAGATTTGCAGGATTGAAACTATTAAATAGATTTTATAGAAATTTGATAATTTGTTTAGGAAAATATTATTACAAAATAATAATATATTAAATCAGTAATAATTACTTTAGAATTTGCATTTGATAAGAGCCTAATTTCACATTAGTTTTTATTACTTTCTTTGCAATATTTTGATATTATCATGAACTTCTTGAATCATTATTACTCTTTTATGTTCCGTAGAAGTTTTTGGGCCAAAGAAACAAAAAGGAGTTGAAAAGTCACAAATTATTGTGAAGAATAGGCAGAATGTGACTTCATGGATTTTGATTACTTCTTGGATGAATCTTTTTGCTCTATTCACTTTATTGAGTTACATTAGAAATATATTAAGATTGAGGATCAGATTTGGATCATAAAGATTGATTCTTGAAGGGCTTGTCGGTTTTCTTAATTGAGCGTACACTAGAAATTGATTTTGGAGTTATTTTATCGCATATACCTATTTCCTTGAGCCAAAATCCTATTTTAACAATAAAAAGGAAGTAAATAAAATGAGTTTCACTAGTCCTAGAAGGATTTGAACAGTAATCCTATATAAAGGCAACAAGTTAAATGCCCTAACGAAAAAAAAAAAACGTGAACAATCATTTCCAAATGAGGGACAAGAAAGTGAAGAATCAGTTCCAAGGAAGAGAGGAGTGGGCAAATTAGAGAAAGGACTTGGCTGCCATAGCTATAATTCAATCAATAAGCCTTTCTTTCTCGTCTTTTGTCTAGTTTTCCTTAATGGATTTGATATTCAATAATTCAGACATGTATGAGTAGTTTTTTTTTATTGGTTAGGTTAATTTCAAAGCCTAGATATGGATTTTTATTTTTAAAGTTTTAAAATCAGAATTTCTTCATCTTTTTCTAGTTTAGAAATTTTGATCTGTAATTGTCAAAGAACTAAACCTAAGTGGTAGATTATGATCAGAATTATCGGATATTTTCATTTGATTGCATGTAAAATATAATTCACGATAAATAAACTGAGCTTGTTTGTTTGTTTGTTTCTTGATTGAGCCTATATCTTTCTTGACTCTAGTTCTTTCATTAAATTAAATCTAGAGAGCTTGTTCTAGATTTTTTCCTCAAAAGAGATTAAGAAAAGAGCTTATTTAAGGAAAGAGCAAGATAATTGGGCTTGTAATTATTTTATGGTTGTTATTTTCAAAAGAAAGTGAATGATGATTCTAATAATTAATCTAAAATCCAATGTTTAGTGGTGGAGAATGATTCCTTAACCATATTTTGTATCATAATTTAACTGCTTTAAAACAATTTTCTACAATTTTAGATTTACTACTAGCAAATCAACTCAAAATCCTCCCAGATTTGGTATGCATGTTTGTTAGTGTGTCCTTAGTAAATCTGAAAAGTTTGAGTTAATCCAATCTTTGTTGCTCGTCAATTTGTGTGTTTTGCGTTAATAACTTGTTAATCATGAAGAATCCTTTGCGGGAATGACCCTTGCTTACCTCTATACTCAATAATGATAATATTTAACACTCTATAGTTTATCAACATTAATTTTTTATATACAAGATAGTAGTTTAACAAAAATGTGGGGCTTTCATACTATATTGTTTGATTTTCCAATATGCCCTGTGCTCAAGCTCAACTGGATGATGACATGACTTACCATACACAAGCCGAAAAGGTGACATCCCAATTGGTATTTTTTAAATGTTTTTCTATACGCCCAAAGTGCATCACCAAATTGTAAACTCCCATCCCTCCTAGACTTAAGTTCTCGATTAGAAACTTCAGCTTGCTTGCCCACTAGTTGATGGATAGTATGGTGTAGATAGCTTATGTGTAATGTTGTATTTCCTCAACAAATCTTCAAACTTACAGTTGTGAAAATGGATTCCTCTATCACTAATTATAGCTCTTGGTGATGAGAACCATCATGAGAATACCATTAAAGCTTCAAGTGATCCTTTGCACATTTATGGAGGGAATACCATTAAAACTTCAAGTGATCCTTTGCACATTCATGGAGGTCCAATTACAAGAGCTAGAGCCAAAAAGATGCAAGCTTCTTTAAATGGATTAATTGAGAAAATATGGATTGAAAATGCAATTCAAGATACAAGACATCATGAATTGGGCTTGAAGAGAAGACAAGGCATTGTGGGCATTATTCAAGTTATTAGGCAGCTAAATACACAATTTGTATCAAATGCAGAAATGTCAAATTTAGAATAAAAACTATATTGATTGAGCCAGAAGTAATTGATTATCAGCCTCTCAATCCTTTTCTCAGAGAGAACGATTCATTACTATTATGGGAATTGTATGGATGGAAGTGATTAAAGTTGGTTCAAGGAAATAGTCAGGTTGCATGGAGTACCAAGGAGCATAGTTTCAGATCAAGATGCTAAGTTCTTGAGCCATTTTTGGAAAACTTTATGGGTTAAGTTGGGTACTAAACTTTTTTTTTTCTACTACTTGTTATCCACAAACTAATGGACAAACTGACGTTGTAAATAGAACTCTGTCTACTTTGTTGCGTGCCATTATTCAAAAGAACTTGAAAACTTAGGAAGAATGTTTGCCACATGTTGAATTTGCTTACAATAGAACTGTCCATTCAGCTACTAAATTTTCACCATTTGAGATTGTATATGGTTTTAATCCATTAACTCCTTTGGATTTATTACCTTTACCTATTGATGAGCATGCTAGTATGGATGGTAAAAAGAAAGCTGAACAATATGCTACTCAAGCCAACAAAGGACGTAAGCAAGTGGTTTTTCAGCTTGGAGATTGGGTTTGGGTGCATATGAGAAATGAGAGGTTCCCAGCACAAAGGCATTCCGAGTTGCTTCCAAGGGGAGATGGTCCATTTCAAGTGGTTGCACGGATCGATGATAATGCCTACAAATTGTCTTTATTGCTTTTACTTTTTCAAAAGCTTGTCGCTTGTAATTATGTCTTTGCTTTTAGAAAAGTGATAGGGGCCCTGTCCTATCCTTTTCCTTGGTTTTCCTCCTATATAAGCTCAGCGTCTCTTTGTTAGAAGCATAGCAGAAAATAATAAAATCTCTCTTTTTCTCTCTGTCATGAAGCTCTAATAGTTTTAAAAATAAGAAGAAAACTTCCATCTTAAATGATCAGCGAGAATACGTGGCGTTGTTATACCAGAACTATAACAGTTAAAACTGTACTTTAGACCAGTAATTCGCAAGTTCGGGTT
This sequence comes from Citrus x changshan-huyou, assembly GCA_039657385.1. NCBI lineage: Eukaryota > Viridiplantae > Streptophyta > Magnoliopsida > Sapindales > Rutaceae > Citrus > Citrus x changshan-huyou. Next base: position 16,020,129 of record CM077554.1, on the reverse strand, counting down.
TCCAGCCGATATACCTTGAGATAAAAAAACTTTGAAATATTTTCATCTTGGGTTATATAACCCAAAACAGACTTTCCTTGAGTTTTAAAACAGGGTACCAAACCAGATAAGAAATTATCAAAAGTTTTCTAATGCACTGGATCCTTGCAAGAGACAAGTGCAGAGCATACTTTCTTAAGTTTTAAAATGAACATATGGAAGTTTTCTTCTTATTTTTAAAACTGTTAGAACTTCATTGACAGAGAGAAAAAGAGATTAGAAACTTATGATTATACAAGGCTAGAGATTTTATTATTTTCCGCTATGCTTCTAACAAAGAGAAGCTGAGCTTATATTGGAGGAAAACCAAGAAAAAGGATAGGACAGGGCCCCTATCACTTTTCTAAAAGCAAAGACATAATTACAAGCAACAAACTTTTGAAAAAGTAAAAGCAATAAAGACAAATTAAAGCATGACTCATGCTTTAATTATTACAAACTTTGAAAAAGTAAAAGCAATAAAGACAAATTAAAGCATGACTCATGCTTTAATTATTACAAACTTTGAAAAAGTAAATGATGACATCTTGCATGAATCACGGAGATGAGAGGTTCATGTAGTCTTCGTCAGATGAGCTGTCAGTCTCATCTTTATCTTTTGAAAAGAGGACTTTGAGTGATGGACATGACGTTTCTGGTGGATGTTCATGATCTGGGCGATAGGGTGGCCAAGGGCAAAATATTTTGTGCCAAGAAGAGGATGGGTGTTCCTTGGAGCCGGTTGGTGTGCTAGAATTGGCTTTATTTGTTGGATCGTTTGAGGCATGTGTTGGTGGAGTTTGTTGGAGGTTTTGAAGATGTTGGCTTAATGGCAAGAATGCTTCCAATGGGTCTTGTGTATCTTGGTAGAGAAAATCAGTGAAGTCTGGTTTTTCTTCCTTGATGATAATGCCCGTGGATTTAGGTTTTGAAATTGCTGAAGGAGTGGGGATCATGATGATATCATGCTGTGGACCGAGGGAGGTGTGAGAAATGTCTCTGTGTGGAGCAGGTTGGTGGTTCAGTTCACAAAGGAAATTATAGAGTTCCTTTTGAACTTTATCATCTTGTTCAAAGATGGATAGGTGAGGTGTGGTGAACCATTCAAAAACTTGATCTTGAGTCCAGAAGGAGTGTGTATCTGGGTGTTGGAAGTATGGTCTATGAATAATGAACACAGATGTGAACATTTTTGCTTCTGATGCTGGCATACGTTCCAAATTATGAAATTGTGACAATTGTTGGAGTTTCATTCTCCACCATGGAATTGGAGAAAACCATTCAAGAAGCGTCCAGATGAGTGAGGTTGATTTGTCTGGATTGAACAAATGTTCTAAGGTGGCTGTTATTGGAACAATCAGTTTGGTGGCATAGAGGACAGTTAGGCACCAGATGTACCATAATTCATCTTCTGAAATATCTCTGGAGGGATCCAGGGTTAATCCTGTAAGAAACAAGTTTTCTGGATTGAAAGTGGAAAATGGAAATGAGTCTGATAAGAGATAGGCTTTCATGAAAAACCTAAATACAGCTTTCTTTGCAAACTCTTGTATGGCAAAGACTGTGGTGAAAGTTTTCCCAAGGGGAAAGGTTTTTTGGGTAAGAGCTTGTGAGGGGAGTGAAGTAGCCATGAAGACGACAGGAAAATGGTGTTCTGAGGATATGAAGAACAAGGATTTATCGGGTTTAGCAAGTCTTGAGAGCATATCAGGAATAAGGTTGTGGTCTCCTTTTATATGTATGCCTTTGAAATTCATGATGTTAGGAAAACCTGAGTTGTCCATTCTGACAAGAAAGTGATAGCCGATAAGATGATACTCAAACTTTTGGATACCACGCTTGACAGCCAAAATTTCTTTGAACACACTGTGGTAATGGATTTGTGTGTCGGAGAAGTGTCCACTAGCATAGGCAATAAAGCGTTCTTTGCCATCTGTTTCTTCAAGGAGGATGGCCCCCTATGATTCGTCACTTGCATCAGTCTGCAATATTCGCCTGCCATCGGTGATGAGCTTTAATGGTGGCGGATTTTGCGCAATTTGTTTTAACATTGTGACAGCAAATGTGTGGTTGTTGTTCCACGAAGGTGGATTCTTCTTCAGCAAGGCTGACAGCTGGCGGGTGTGATGATCAACATGAGGAATAAAATCCCTGATATAATTAATAATACCAAGGAACTACTGGATTTGCCTTTTGGAAAGATTCTGATCTGGAAAGTGGATGAGCTCTTAAGCAATGTGCTTTCATGGCCGATAGTGGCCATCTTTGATAGTCATTCCAAGGAATTCAATGCTATTTGTGGCAATTGTGCTTTTCTTAGCTGATAACATGATTCCATGAGATTGAATAATATCAAAGAATTGATTTAACAAATGGCGATGGTCATCTTGTGTACCTGAAAACAACAAAATATCATCAATGTAAATCAATGCACTATGTAGAATGGGTTGGAAGATTTGGATCATGGTTTTTTGGAAAATAGATAGGGCTGTTTTAATACCAAAGGGTAAAAATATCCATTGATAGTGTGCATTGGGGATGCAAAAGGCAGTTTTGTAATGTTCTGAAGGTTTAATTCCAAGTTGCCAAAAGCTGGATTTAAAATCAAATTTTGAAAAGAGTTGAGCATTTTTTAGATCGGTGAACATGCTCTATCGTTTTGGCAAAGGGAATTTGTCATCTTGTAAAAACATGTTTAGAGGTTGATAGTCAATGACTAATCATTTTTTTCCTCTAACAATCTCAAAATGTTTTTCAACTTAAAAAGCTTGACAGGCCCATTGAGAACTAGTGGGTTCAATAAGAGCTTGGGCTAGCAACTGAGAACATTTCTTTTGGGCTAGGACTAAGTCGGAAGGACTCATTCCTGGATGAGTGGCTTTGGTTGGATTGACATCTTCATTCAACTTGAAAGGCAATTGAACAAAGAACTGTGGATTTTTCCACAGAGGATTTGGATGGTGAAAGTCAGCATGAGTCTCAGGATAATATTTCAAAAACTTTGTGGAAATGTCTTGGAAAGACTGGGAGGTTTCAGACAAACCATAAAGCTTAAGAACATTGGTGAATGGTTTAAACATGGACTTGACTCGGATTCCAATAGGAATGATTTGGAGGTGTTTTATCTTGTGAATGATATCAAATCCTAACAAGATATCCTTATTAGGCAGATGGGAACCAATGACTTTTGTCAAGATAACACAATTTGGAAAGATTTGAATACCAATGGGTCTTTTGGTTATCAACTTGGTGGTGAAGAATTTTCCATTGACGGCTTTGAAATTTTCTTCATAATGTTGCTAAGACTGAGATGGAAGAATGTCTGGGTTTAACATACTTCTTTGGGCTCCGGTATCAAGAAGTCCAATGGCAGGAATTGGTCTCTGGAATTTGGAAGGTAAGATTTGGAGTTTTATGTAAGGGATAGGGTTGGTAGTGTCTAAAGACAAAAGTTGTTGGAGAAAAATAGTTTGAAACTCATCATTTTCAGAATCATCGGATGAGTTTTGTAGTGCGAACACTGTGTCATCAGTAGGCTAATCTTGTTCTGAGAAGTAGAACTCAATTTCATCTTTGTGAGGAGAATAATCAGTGGTAGCCTGTAAATGTTCAAGAAGTCTGATTGCTTTGTCTTTTTTGTTGGGGCAATCCTTAACATAATGGCCTTTCTTTTTGCAAATGAAGCATCGGCTTGCCTTTCTCCTTTTCTGTTCTCTGAAGGAACTAGATCTTTTCCTGAAAAACCTGTATGATTTTCACCTGGATTTTGATCTAGGAAACGAATCTGGATTATTGAATTTTTGGAAATGCTTCTTCTTTTTGGTGTTGCAATCACAATCTTTCTTTTTCTTGCATTTCATCTGTAAGTAAGGCTTTTTGCAAGCACTCTGGAAAGGCTCTTTGTCTTTTAACAGTTCTTTGAAGAACTGTTTTTGTTCACATAATTTTTCTAAACATCCTTTGGCGATTTGAAAGATCTTTCCCAAGGAAATGTTGTCAATGGTGAGATTGAGACTCGTGAGCTGCCTCTGTATGTCTGGTTGCAATTCTTCAGGTAATGATGCCAGAAATACATGTTTGAGAGTCGGATCATTGAACCCATTGAGCTTATAAAATAGGATTGACATCCGTTTATAATGGAAATCAAGATCTTTAGAGTTGAGGGAGCAGCATTTCATATTGAGGTAGTCTCTTCTTGCAGCTTCAAAGACTGCTGCTGATTCTCCAATGAATTGTTCGTGAATGACAGAAAGAGCAGTTGAGACATTAGGTAGTTGCACAAACTGTAATTGTCTGTACTCTCCTAAAGTATCAAACCAATCTCTTAAAGATCCCGTAAAACGGGTAGCAAGTTCTCTAAGGACTGATGCTGGAGTAGCATTTGCTCTTAACATTTGGAGATCTGTCCAAGCAGCCATTTCGGATAATCTGTCTCTCCATTTAGCTGCAGGGATATCATCAAAAGTGAACCATGGACCATTTGAAGGTTTATGATCATTTTGGGGGTTGAGTAGGCCGATTTGGAGTTGAGGATGTTTTTGGTGGATCTTCCTCAATATCTGAGGGTATTTCAAAGAATGGGTCAGTTCTTGAGGATTGAGCAGGCTCGGTCTCTTCAGGTTGGGCCATAAGGATTCTAATGATGTCACCATAAGATTTTTCAGAATCACTAGATGAAATGGAAGATTCTAAGGAAGATTATGTTTCAGATTCAGATGGATCTAGATTTGAATCATAAGTTTGGTCTGTATTGGATGGATCTGGGATTATTTGTGCACTGTATTGTTGTATTGGGGATTTATCTTTGGCCTGAGTTAGTGTTGGTTGAGGAGGGAGTGGGGTATAAAGAGGTGGTTGCTGTTCTGAGATTGACAAATGTGGTTGAAAAGGTTGTTTATCTGGTCTTGGTCAAGGATGAGGTTTAGATCTAGATGGTTTTGGCCAAATAATTTGGACAGGTCTTGTGGTTTAATGGGAGAAAGCATAGGTGCAAATGGATGGAAGGTTGGGCTGATGGTAGGTAATGGTGGAGAGGTGGTAAATAATGTTGGCCTTTGCCTTTCTGACTCAATCCGGTCAAGTTCTGCTTTCAGTTTTCAGATTTCCTTTTCTTTTTGATCAAATTCTGGGCCATAGCTCAGCATGGTTCTTAATTCTGAATCTAGTTGAGAGATTCTGGATTGAAGATTTTGGTAAATTTGCTGCATCTGGGAAGTGATCGAGTCCATCTTAGACTCAATATGATCAGTTCGTAAACTGATATGATTAACCTTTTTATGGATATCAACCAAGGTTTCATTTTGAGCTCTGGCATTTTGGGTTTGCCAGTTGAGAACAGCCTCAAAAGGTTTGGGGTCTTCTAAGTGACCTGTAGGAGTTATGGCTCAAGGAATAAAGGGTTTGGTTATGACCTTTCGTTGTGGATCGGTCTGGGTTTCTAGAGCAGGGAAATTGGAGGAATAATCTTGGGAGGTGGATGAAAACATCATAAAGCCATAGGCTGTATGGGTGGCTTGGAATTCTGGATGTGTAGAAAAACTTTAGTCTTGCAATTTTTTGAATCCATCTAAGTTCTTTTTGGTAGATGGGTAATGGAGCTGGTGGTGATGGAGGATTATGAGGTGGTTTAGGTTGGTTGTGTGAGCACAGAGTTTTAAGTATTTTCTTTTTTGGTTTTCTTCTCCGCTGTAGTTCAACATCATCTTCTTCACAATCATCCCAACAGGGACAATCTGGGTCACAATTTCCTGATCCTAGTGAATCCCAAAGAAAGTGGCCATTAAGTTTGGCAGGGTAGACAGGATATCCTTCTGAATTGAATCCTGTAATTGGCAGCTTTTCTTGAGCGGTCTGAACAGCTGTAACCATGGCTGAATAAGTGAATGAGATTCGTGGAGGCTCCTCTGGTGCTGTTGGTGGAGGTCAAAAAGTCATTCGGACAGTTCCATCAGATCTTCGTTCAAACATACTTTCTGTTGTCTGGATAGGAGAAGTATTGGTGTGGAACTTCTCATAATTTGAAATCCATTCCAAGGGCATGAGTTTTATGAGTTCATGTCTAGGGATCTGTCTTGGAATTTGAATGATGGTTGGTATCTGATCTGATTCTGCTAACACCATGAGGGCGTCAGAGTGGTGCTCAGGTGAAGGAAGATCTAAGGCATGGTTCTGGAGCCTATAGACCAATTGATGGTGAAGAGTTGTAATTTTTGCAGAAGAGATTTGTTCTGCACCTTGAATTTGCACTTGGACTTTCAAGGCAGTGGAGAGATTAGTGTCTTGAAGAGAAATGTTGAAATTGGGATAGAAGGTGAGTAAGACACTTACAGCATGAAGTGTGTGGTTATAAGACACTTACAGCATGAAGTGTGTGGTTATAAGACACTTACAGCATGAAGTGTGTGGTTAAGACAGTACCAATAACAACATCTTGGTAATGTGTGAACCTAGTATCCAACATAGCAAGTCTGGCTATGACTGGTAATCCCTCCGATATGGAGATGAGTATAACCTTCTTTTTGCCAATTGGAAATCAACTATGGGGGAATTTCCAGAGTGACATATTGTTCAGCTGTGGTAGCCTGAAGGGAACACTGATCCAATCTGGATGACTGGATATATTCTTTTGGATATGGTCTTTTGGTGGAAATAAGGGTTCGGATACTGCGAGTAAACGAGTGTGGACATTTATAGAGGTGATAAGGACTAAGAAGAGGAAAATAAGATTCATTGATCTGAGCAGATTCAGGGATATAGGAATATTCAACTAAATTTTCTATCTTACTAGCAGTGTGTTTGGAACAAGATTTGGGTAAAGAGAGGGTGGAAGAAAGGGAAATGGGAGTAATGACAGAAGAAATAGAAGCGTCGTTGGAGGATGCCATCAGTATAAAATTCTCTCTGTCGTTGAAGGATCGAACGAAAAAAAAAAACAAAAAGCAAACTCTTTTCAAACTTTGATCTTAAATCCGGCTTTTGACAAATTCCCTTCTTGCATCACACTCAATTTCAAAAGTTTTAGTAAAATCAGGTAAAGCAAGTAATGGTACAGAAACCAATTTCTCCTTAATTAGATTAAATGCCCTTTCTTGTTCACTACCCCACTTAAATCCCACATGTTTCTTCACAATTTCAGTTAATGGTGCAGCAAGGGTGCTAAAATCTTTCACAAATCTTCTATAAAAACTAGCCAAACCATGAAAACTTCTTACCTCACTTACACTTTTAGGTGTTGGCCACTATTTAATAGCCTTTACCTTCTCTTCATCAACCTCAATTCCTTTAGCACTTACAACATAACCAAGAAAAACAATCTGATTTGTACAAAAGGAACACTTCTTCAAATTAGCATACAACTTTTCCTTCCTTAAAACAGTCAATAAACTTTGCAAATGTTCAATGTGTTCATCTAAGCCTTTGCTATAGATCAAAATATCATCAAAATAGACAACTACGAATTTACCAATAAAAGCATGCAAAACATGGTTCATTAACCTCATAAAAGTGTTAGGTGCATTAGATAAACCAAATGGCATCACTAACCACTCATATAAACCATATTTTGTTTTAAAGGCAGTTTTCCACTCATCTCCCTCTCTAATCCTAATTTGATGATATCCACTTTTAAGATCAATTTTACTAAACACACAAGAACCATGCAATTCATCAAGCATGTCATCAAGTCTAGGAATAGGATGTCGATACTTTACAGTGATTTTATTAATTGCACGACAGTCAACGCACATCCTCCATGTTCCATCCTTTTTGGGCACTAGTAAAACTAGTACTGCACATGGACTCATGCTCTCCCTCACAAATCCTTTTGCTAAGAGTTCTTCAACTTGCCTTTCTCTCCTCGGGGTTACTTCTATATGCAAGTCTATTAGGAATGGTAGCTCCAGGGACGAAGTCTATTTGATGCTCAATTCCCCTAATAGGTGGCAAACCGTTAGGGACTTCATTTGGAAACACATCATCAAAGTCCTGCAAAAGAGTCACAATAGCACTAGGCAAAGAAAAGTTAAGCTCATTAGTGTGTAAACAAGCCTCTTTGCACAAAAGTACAACGATAGGCTGTTTTGAAAAGAAAGCCCTCTTAACCTCGCTCTCTTTTGCAAACAAGTTCACTTGTTGCCTCTCTTTTCTCTTAACAATATTTTTTTCTATCTTTTCACTTGCTTTTCTCTCAATCTCTCTTTCTTTTGTACTCTCATTTTCATTTTTTTGTATCACTCTATTTTTGTATTGACATTTGATCCTCATACACTTTCCTAGGTGTTAATGGTACAAGAGTGATTTGCCTTTTATTCATTACAAAAGAATATCTATTTAAGTAACCATCATGTGTCACACGCCTATCATATTGCCAAGGTCGACCCAAAAGAATGTGTCCAGCATGCATGGGTACTACATCACATAGAACCTCATCCTTGTATCTCCCAATAGAGAATGAAACCAGCACTTGTTTATTTACTTTAACTTCCCCACAATCATTCAACCATTGTAGCTTATATGGCCTCGGATGTTTCAAAGTTTTCAAATTTAATTTTTCAACTAAACTAGTGCTAGCTACATTAGTACAACTTCCACCATCAATTATCATACTACATACCTTATCTTTGATGTGGCATCTAGTATGAAAGATGTTATCATGTTGTACCTCCGCATCCTCTTTTACTTGCATGTTGAGAGCACGCCTAGCAACCATCAATTTACCATCAACAGGATATTCTACACCATCATTAGCATCCTCCAAAGGTGGCATATGATCATCATCTGATTCACTCTCGGTTTCAACATCACCATCATCCCTCAAGATCATTACTCTATTATTTGGGCATTGAGATGCAATATGACTTGTCCCCAAACATTTAAAACACTTAATATCTCTATTTCTAGAGTGTTGGGAATCATATTTACCTTTGCTTTGGTTGCCTCCTTCTTTATGATCCTTGATTGGTTCAATCTTAGGCTTTGAAACAACCTTTTCATCTTTGCTCCATTTTGACTTCCATGAGGAAGATGAACCCAAATTGGTTCTAGTGGAACCTTTCTTTTTTAGTTGTCAGTAAATTCAACAGCAGCTAGTTTTACCTTTTTCTCCTCAGAGTAGTTGTGGCAATCAAATACTAGCTCCACCTTTTTTTCCCATTCCAAATAAGCTTCCGGATCATTTTTACCTTGAAAAGAAGGAATTTTCAGTTTGATACTCCCCAAATCACGATCTATACGTCTTGCCCTTCTATTATCTCTTCCACGCATGTCAACAGTGGCCTGGTCATCAAAATCATCTATGTCATCACCATCTTCTTCTCCCATGACAGCACGCCCTTGATTACCTCTTACATTAGGAGCTATTGGTTGTTACCCCCTTTGTAGATTGTTTATGGCAGTGTCTTGCCTCTCCAATTTGTCACGGATCTCTCCAAACATCATATTCATGTGCTCAAATTGTTGTTGCATGGCTTTGAGCATGATTGATTGGTCTATAGCTTCTTGATCTTTTGACATATTTGTGATCTGAAAAGAATGTTAGCAAAAAGACCTCACAATACTCCCTCACGTGTTTCACTCAATTTGATATCACTTAACTCTCATGTTTAACACACAAATTGGCTTTTACCCTCTAATGATCTCACAAACTTTTTCCTTTTACCACACTTAATTCTCTCTTTCAGTTCTTTATTGAACTAAATAAAGAAAATCAAGAAAAGAAAAAAAAAACCCAAGTGGCACACCAAATATGACAATCCAACACACTAACAAAGAAAAGAAATTAAGAGGACACAAAGAATGAAAAGGAAAGCAAGCAAGCAAGGCAACACAATTGATATGTGTGAAAACTATGCCAAGGAAAATGAATAACTAAAATTCAATTTGATGAAAGTAGAAATACTTGAATCCTTTTGTAATCTTTTTTTTTTTGTACATTTTTTCTCTTTTTTTTTTTGATAATAAAAATAAATAAGACATTCAAACCTGATTAGAAACTAGCTCTGATACCAAATGATGCGAATCCCACAATGAAACTTTGAAACCCACACTTAATTTGTAGTTTCAACTTCCCAAGAAAGTTCTAAACAGATTTATGACAAACAAAACCTTGACCCAATGCTTAAGAAAACATGAACCAAAGGTATAGAGAATGATATTGACGCCACACTCAAGAAATAGATGAGAAGGTGAGTGATAAGTCTAAATTTAGAACGCCACAAGAATGTAAATTCTTGATAAGTTCACTAGTTCTCAAAAGAACCAAAGAAAGAATAATCTTTCAAATAACATTAATCTCTAATATATTACATAGCAAGGTTGTTGAATTTAAATAGGCTAAAAGAAACCCAAGATCCTAAAAATACAAATGGAACCATTGGAACAACCCTCCAAGTAGGTTTGTCAAAGGATGTTTCAAAAGTCTTCACCAACCCACCATAATTAATGCTATCTTTGACAAACTTAATGCTAGCATACTATAATTAATGCTATCATTGACAAACTTAATGTTAGCCCACCATCATTGATGGTAGACTTACCTTACACATTGACAAACTTGAAACAAAACAAACAAATGACGTTGAAAAACAAAGGAGTCATTGAAAATCCCAAGTCTGAACAAGCTATAATGAATTGGTCATAAATCCTTCTAGAGAACTCCAAATCCAGCTCTGTAAACTTTATTGGAAAAATAACTTAATTATCTTTCCAACGGTATATAGTTTGCACATTACTTTTGACTCAATCAATACATTTTTTATTCCGAATTTGACCTTTCTGCATTTGATACAAATTGTGTATTTGGCTGCCCAATAACTTGAATAATGCCCAAAATGCCTTGTCTTCTCTTCAAGCCCAATTCATGATGTCTTGCATCTTGAATTGCATTTTCAATCCATATTTTCTCAATTAATCCATTTAAAGCAGCTTGCTTCTTTTTAGCTCTTGCTCTTGTAAATGGGCCTCCATGAATGTGCAAAGGATCACTTGAAGTTTTAATGGTATTCCCTTGATGGTTCTCATCAAATGGCTCTGCAGGCCAAGGCCCATGCGGCTCCAAGTTTTAATTTTAGGGTTTTTTTTCGTGTTTTAAAGTTAAAATAGGGTTAGCCACCTGTTTGACAATCTTGACTTTGATATCATTGGAGAGGATTTTCTCAACTTGCTGTTGAAAGAACTTCTGACTTATCAAAGGAGTTACTAACCTTTGTGGCGTCCTCTTTAGCAATCCAAGTTCTTGAGACTTAGCTTCTTAAGGGTTTGGATCTTTTATCCGAATTTTAATCATATTGGCTTTCTTGGGTTCTTATCAATTTAGTTTTTGGTTTTTTTAGCTAGATCTAGAGGGGTTCTCATCAGCTAATATAATTTGTTTAGTAACAAATGCATGTAAGATATTCTATCTCTTTTACTTGAACATTTCCAAGTGGAAAGGTAGAATGTGTCTAAGTCTGACTCTAATATCATACAGAAAATCACAAGCTTAACTTATAATAAAAAAATAACTCTACCTTAAAGTTCATATTTTTATTTTAGGAATTGTTCTTGGTTGATGTTTGGTACTAAAATAAAATAGAGTAATGATATAACCACAAACTCTTGTACAAATTTACTTTGTACAAACTGATGTGGCATAATAAGATTGGTTGAATTAAATATCACTTGGCCCACATGATTTGTTTTTATTATTTTATATTTTCATTTAACCAATGAATTAATGCCACGTCAGTTTGTACAAAATAAGTTTGTACAAGAGTTTGTGGCTGTATCATTACTCAATAAAATAACTCTACTTCCTACACTTAAGTTCCTCTGTAGTGGATGTTCAAAAGGGAGTTTAGTCATGGAAACACTATAGAATAGCTCCTCAAATCAAACTTTTTTTTAGACCGAAACTCAAATTTTGGCATATTGCCCAGCTTGAATTTTTCCCTATTTTCCTCCTTTTTTTCCTGTCAATCCTCTTCTAAAGTGAAGATCATTTCATTTTCTTTAATATACAAAATAATTAATAATTTGGAATTTTTAAAACATAATAATTAAGTGAGTACAGTTTACATACCAACACCTAGCTATTTTTTTATTTAGCAGTTTATTTTATCCTCATAGAAGAAGCAACTTATTTGATCAGCCACAAGAATCTCAATATGCCCTTGAGTCTAATTCATGGCGTGCATTTTCTTTGAATATTAATGATTTTAATTAGTGGAAAGCTCTTCTTGCCTTCATTTGTCAGAGTTTTTGTTAGGATGCTTGTGGTCTTTCCAAATATAGGTTTAATTCAGTGCTATTAGAATTCTTTTTTTTTTCTCTTTAACAAAATTTTAGTGTCATATATATAGAGGAGTGGCTTGGGTTACCTAGGGCCCGATTATGTATGAAAGCCCCACATTTGTGTTAAACTACTATCTTGTATATAAAAAATTAATGTTGATAAACTATAGAGTGTTAAATATTATCATTATTGAGTATAGAGGTAAGCAAGGGTCATTCCCGCAAAGGATTCTTCTTGATTAACAAGTTATTAACGCAAAACACACAAATTGACGAGCAACAAAGATTGGATTAACTCAAACTTTTCAGATTTACTAAGGACACACTAACAAACATGCATACCAAATCTGGGAGGATTTTGAGTTGATTTGCTAGCAGTAAATCTAAAATTGTAGAAAATTGTTTTAAAGCAGTTAAATTATGATACAAAATATGGTTAAGGAATCATTCTCCACCACTAAACATTGGATTTTAGATTAATTATTAGAATCATCATTCACTTTCTTTTGAAAATAACAACCTTAAAATAATTACAAGCCCAATTATCTTGCTCTTTCCTTAAATAAGCTCTTTTCTTAATCTCTTTTGAGGAAAAAATCTAGAACAAGCTCTCTAGATTTAATTTAATGAAAGAACTAGAGTCAAGAAAGATATAGGCTGAATCAAGAAACAAACAAACAAGCTCAGTTTTTTTATCGTGAATTATATTTTACATGCAATCAAATGAAAATATCCCATAATTCTGATCATAATCTACCACTTAGGTAAGAAAAAATCCAACCGTTGTTTCGTCTGTAAGAAACGCGGTCACTTTGCCCGAAATTGTCCCCATAAATCTGCCAATTACAGATCAAAATTTCTAAACTAGAGAAGTAACTTCCCAAAGAAAAACGAAGCCTTAGAAATTGAAAATTCATCCCTCCAAGCGGATAAGGGCTTAAACCTATTCATCTATCCTATCCCTCGCTTTACTCTTCTCGGAAAAGGCCTCCTGGTATTGATAGCAATTGATCAAATTCCAGCATCAAATTCATCAAGTTGGCCACCTAAACAAACAAAATACCAATCTATAAACACTAAAATCAGTGACATAATATTTTCTAGAAAAAGATGAAGAAATTCTGATTTTAAAACTTTAATAATAAAAATCCATATCTAGGCTTTGAAATTAACCTAACCAATAAAAAAAAACTACTCATACATGTCTGAATTATTGAATATCAAATCCATTAAGGAAAACTAGACAAAAGACGAGAAAGAAAGGCTTATTGATTGAATTATAGCTATGGCAGCCAAGTCCTTTCTCTAATTTTCCCACTCCTCTCTTCCTTGGAACTGATTCTTCACTTTCTTGTCCCTCATTTGGAAATGATTGTTCACGTTTTTTTTTTTCGTTAGGGCATTTAACTAGTGAAACTCATTTTATTTACTTCCTTTTTATTGTTAAAATAGGATTTTGGCTCAAGGAAATAGGTATATGCTATAAAATAACTCCAAAATCAATTTCTATTGTACGCTCAATTAAGAAATCCGACAAGCCCTTCAAGAATCAATCTTTATGATCCAAATCTGATCCTCAATCTTAATATATTTCTAATGTAACTCAAGAAAGTGAATAGAGCAAAAAGATTCATCCAAGAAGTAATCAAAATCCATGAAGTCACATTCTGCCTATTCTTCACAATAATTTGTGGCTTTTCAACTCCTTTTTGTTTCTTTGGTCCAAAAACTTCTACGAAACATAAAAGAGTAATAATGATTCAAGAAGTTCATGATAATATCAAAATATTGCAAAGAAGGTAATAAAAACTAATGTGAAATTAGGCTTTTATCAAATGCAAATTCTAAAGTAATTATTACTGATTTAATATATTATTATTTTGTAATAATATTTTCCTAAACAAATTATCAAATTTCTATAAAATCTATTTAATAGTTTCAATCCTGCAAATCTCTATTTTATAGTTAGAATTAATATGTTATGATTAAAAAGTTATATATTCCTCTTAAACCTCCATAAAAGCCCCACATTTTGTTACTTACCCATTAAAATTTTCATCCAACAACCAAGACATGATATGCTTTTGGTGCTTAAGAAAAAAAAATTATTTCCTCTATTCTCTACTCAAGAAAAATAAATAATGGTTTTCTCTATTCTCCATAGTTAATGATCACTACTCAAATCCTCAAATAATTAAAGACAAAGTTAATTTTTTACTTCATCTGAAATTTATCTTTTTATTCTTCTCTTAGTTAGTTGTGTTATTTGCTTTTTCTTATTTCCTTTTAAAATATTGTTGTCTTCATCTACTATTTTGTTTGTACTTGTTTAATATATATTCAATAAAAATAGTGCATTGAAAAACTTGAAAAAATAGAATAATAGAAAAGTTAGTTTAACTAAAAAAGGAGTAGTAAAAAAGATGCAATTTGAGTAAAAAATCAGCAGTGAAAATGTTACAGATGAATTAAAAGATCATGAAACAATTAAAGAAAATTCTTTTGTCTAATTTGAAACACATATTAGAAATATTGGAATAGAAGATTTTATTTAATAATTTTACATCCTAGAAAGTTAGACAAATTGATTTTAAATAAATAAATTTTACAATGTAACTAATATATGTTTTTTGCCTTAAATTTTAAGAAGATCTGATGAAAATAATTTGCTTGAGGCCTTAAATATGGTTGAACCGCCCTGCATATATAAAAAGAAGAAAATATATTTTACTATTTACAAGTTGGTTTTTAACTTATATCTCAAATCTACTTATCACAGTATGAAAGATTCAGAGAAAAAAAAATCTTAAAAGGTAATAAAAATAGGGATGTATTGTGAAAACTAGGTGAGTTTCCACCACAAACCTAAACACTCCAATCACACAAGTGAGAGTGACAAGAGGAAAAGCAAAAGAAACACATACATTGATCATGCAGATCAAAGCTGATTTTGGAAAATCTCAAAAGACAATGGTGATTCCAAGAATTATATATATGAGCCATACCCATCCTTGAAACTTTCATGTTTTCTAAATCACCGTTTTCCTGACCAAAATGGTATAATTTAAGGCTTTTTCTATTTTACTCTCTAGAACTTCAGGCGCAGAGAGAACTTCTCATTCATGGCTTCCACTTCATCTTCACCTCCTGTTACTCTTTCTTCTACTCTTTCTTTGCCCCGCTCTTGCACTTCTCATACCACCAATAAGATTGAAAACCTTGTAGAATATTCCTATATCCCTGAATCAGCCCAAATCAGTGAGTCCTCCTACCCTCTTATTAGCCCTTATCAGTTGTACAAACGACCTAGCTCCTTTACCCGCAGTATCCGCACCCTCATCTCTACCAGACGTCCTCACCCTAAAGAATATATCCAGTCTTCCCACCTGGATCAGTGTGCTCTTCAAGCCACCTCTGCTGAGCAATATGTCACTCTGGAGATTCCCTCTGAGTTGCTCTCCAACTGGAAACGAGAAGGTTATACTCATCTTCATCTTGGAGGCATCCGATTAATCCTTACTCTTCATGGTAGAAAAGGATTACCGGTTACAGCTCGCCTTGTTATGCTTGATACCCGGTTTAAACAGTACCAAGATGCTGTTATTGGCACTGTCCTTACAACCCTCCATGCAGGAAGTGTTTTACTTACCTTTTACCCAAACTTCAACCTTTCTCTCCACGATCCCAACTTGCCCACAACCTTGAAGGTTCAAGTCCAAATTCAAGGTGCTGAACAAATTTCTTCTACCAAAATTGCCACCTTACACCACCAATTGGTCTATAGGCTTCAAAATCATGCCTTAGATCTACCCACTCCTGAACATCATTCTGATACTCTCATGGTCTTAGCTGAATCTGACCAGATCCCAACCATAATCCAGATCCCAAGACAAATTCCCTGTCATGAGCTCATCAAGCTTATGCCTCTTGAATGGATCTCCAACTATGAACAGTTCCATAACAATACAGTTCCAATTCAGACCTCTGAAAGCATGTTCGAAAGACGCCAAGATGGAACAGTCCGAATGACTTTTAAACCACCTCCAAGTGCTCCACAAGAGCCTCCTCGACTCTCCTTTACCTATTCTTCAATGATCACAGCTGTTCAGACAGCCCAAGAAGATCTGCCCATTACAGGGTTCAATTCTGAAGGCTACCTTGTTTATCCAGCCAAGCAAAATGGCCATTTCCTATGGGATGCCCCTGGCTCAGGCATGTGTGACCCAACTTGTCCCTGCTGGGATGATTGGGACGAAGACGATGATTATGCCACCACAAGGAAAAAGAAACCCAAAAAGAAAAAACCTCCAGTTTCCTGCCACCACTATGATCCCAAACCACCACAAGATCCTCCACCTCCACCAGCTCCATTACCCTTTTACCAAAAAGAACTCAAATGGATTGCAAAGCATTGCAAATCTGAGACTCCATCACCAATCCCACTTCCAACACCACCACTCACTTGTATGATGTTTTCATCCACTTCTTCAGACTATTCTTCCTCTTTTCCTCCTTTAGACACTCACACAGATTCCCAACGAAATGTCGTGTCCAAACCCTTTGTCCCTTCACCAATTACCTCATCTGGCCACCTAGAACCTCCCAAACCTTTTGAATCAGTCCTCAACTGGCAAACCCAAAATGCCAGAGCACAGAATGATACTTTGTTGAATATCAACTCCAAAGTTGAGAACATCAGTTTACGAACTGAACAACTTGAGACAAAAGTTGACTCCATCTCTGCACAGATGCAGCAGATCCACCAAAATCTCCAGTCCCGAATTACCCAACTCGATTATGAACTACGAGCTATGCTTGCCCAGCGCTATTATGGCCCAGAATTTGACCAAAAGGAAAGAGAAATCAGACGCTTAAAAGCTGAACTTGATCAGATTGAATCTGAAAAACAAAGACCTACCCTTTTTACCACATCACCTCCTATCCCTTCCATAGGTCCAACTTATCATCCATTTGCCTCTATGCTTTCCCCCATCAGACAATATGATCCTTCCAAGTTATTTGGCATGACCCATACTCTTTTCAGAGACAATCCCTTACCACCACCACCTAAACCTAAACCAAAGCCTAAACCTCAACCGCGACCCGTCACATTTCATCCATCATCCATTACCATCCCTGGCCAACACTCTCCTGGTCATACTCCGGCATCGCCACCAGTACCTCCACCACCAACTGAATCCCAACCACCTTCTCAATCCAAAGATAAACAACCCATGCACCAGTTTAGTGCCCATACAGCCGACCACTCTTTTCCTACAGCTGACCAAACTTCTGATTCAAATCTAGTTATTTCTGATAGCCATACTGAGACTGACACAGAATCTTCAGTATCCACTAGTGATTCTGAAAAGTCCTATGCTGATATCACCAGAATCTTGATGGCCCAACCTGATCACCCTCCTCAAGGCCAAACCTCCCATACAGAACCATATGTTGATATTCCCTCAGAAGTTGAAGAAGAGATGCCTGAATCTTCTACAACCAATCAACCTCCTCCAACTCAAGCCCAAACCAGTCCACCCAGTCAAAAATCTTCAAATGGTCCATGGTTCACATTTGATGATCTTCCCTCTCATAAATGGCGTGATCGCCTTAATGAAATGTCTGCCTTGATTGACCTCCAAATGCTACGTCCAGGAGCCACAACTCAATCAGTCCTTAGAGAGTTTGCTACTCATTTTATGGGTGCTCTAAGATATTGGTTTGATTCTTTAGGCAACTACAGACAATTGCAGTTTGTTCAATTACCAGATGCCTCAAGTGCCCTTGCGGTTATCCATGATTAATTCCTTGGAGACCCCTCTACAGTCTTTGAAGCTGCACGACGAGACTATCTCAACATGAAATGTTGTTCCCTTAATGCTAAGGATCTTGACTTCCATTACAAGCGGATGTCTTTGCTATTTTATAAGCTTAATGGATTCAATGAACCGACATTAAAGCATGTCTTTCTAGCCTCTCTTCCAGATGAACTCCAACCCGACATCCAGCGACAACTCACAGCATCCAATCTTTCCCTTGACAACATCTCTCTTGGCAAAATCTTCCAGCTTGCCAAAACTTGTCTCGATAAACTCTGCGAACAGAAGCAGTTTTTCAAAGAACTGTTGAAAGACAAAGAGCCATTTCGGAGTGCTTGCAAAAAGCCTTATTTGCAGATCAAATGCAAAAAGAAAAAGGATTGTGATTGCAGTCCTAAAAAGAAAAGGCATTTTAAGAAATTCAGAAATCCAGAATTTTCATCCAGACCTCGTCGATCCAGAAAGCCTTACAGATTCTTCCGAAAGAAGTCATCTTCTTCCAGAGACTTTAAACGGAGAAAATCAAGCAGATGTTTCATCTGCAAGAAGAAAGGCCATTATGCCAAAGACTATCCCAACAAACGGGAAAAATCTATTCGGTTGGTTGAGCATCTCCAAGCCACTACAAATTACTCTCCAGAAAAGGATGAACTGGAATTCTATTTCTCTGAACAAGATGAACCCAATGATGACACATTGTTCGCACTACAGAACTCCTCTGATGATTCAGGCAGTGATCAATCCCAAGCTATTTTCCACCAACAGTTACTGTCCCTTGACACTACTATTCTTATCCCATCCATCAAACTCCAAATCTTGCCCTCAAAGTTCCAAAGGCCCATTCCCGCAATTGGTCTCATCGACACTGATGCCCAACGCCGCATGTTAAACCCACATATTCTTCCACCAGAATACTGGGCAGAATATGAAGAACATTTCAAAGCTGTCAATGGCAAACTATTTACCACCTCCCTGATTACCAAAAAACCCATTGGTATTCAAATCTTCCCCAATTGTGTCAACCCTTCCTAATAAGGATCTCTTTTTAGGTTTTGACATCCTTCACCAGATCAAACACCTCCAAATCCTTCCCAATGGAATTCGAGTCAAGTCTATGTTCAAACCTTTCACAGACATTCTAAAACTCTACAATCTGTCTGAAACCCCTCAACCCTACCAGGATATTTCAAACAAGCTTTTGAGTTTCTGTCCAGAGTCCCATTCTGAGTTCACTCATCCAAACCCCTTGTGGAAAAATAAGTCTTTCTTCATTAAGTTACCTTTCAAACTCAATGAAGACATTAACCCAACCAAAGCTACTCATCCAGGAATGAGTCCTTCTGACTTACTCCTAGCCCAACAGGAATGTTCCCAATTGTTAGCCCAAGGTTTAATCGAGCCCACACACTCTCAATGGGCTTGCCAAGCCTTTTATGTTGAAAAGTATTATGAAATTGTCAGAGGCAAGAAACGCCTAGTTATTGACTATCAGCCATTAAACATGTTTTTACAAGATGACAAGTTTCCCTTGCCCCGTCGACAAAGCATGTTCACTTTTCTCAAAAATGCCCAGATCTTTTCAAAATTCGATTTAAAATCAGGTTTCTGGCAATTAGGCATTGAACCCTTTGAGCGTTACAAAACTGCTTTTTGTATCCCAAATGCCCATTTTCAATGGACAGTCCTACCCTTTGGCCTCAAAACTGCCCCATCCATTTTTCAAAACTCCATGGTCAACATCTTTCAGCCTATTCTGCATCATGCATTAATTTACATTGATGATCTTTTGCTTTTTTCAGGATCCCATGATGAACATCGTCAGCTGTTAACTCAATTCTATGATATTGTCCAAAGTCATGGAATTATGTTATCGGCCAAGAAAAGCACCATTGCTACCAACAATATTGAATTCCTTGGTATGATCATAAAAGATGGCCATTATCAGCCAGGAAAGTATATTGCCCAAGAATTGCTTCACTTTCCAGATCAGTAACTTTCCAAAAAGCAAGTTCAACAGTTTCTCGGCATCATTCATTACATCAGAGACTTCATCCCACATGTGGATCACTACACTCATCACCTTTTGGCTTTATTGAAAAAGAAGCCCCCAGAATGGAATGCTGACCACACAAATGCTGTCACCACTCTCAAGTAGATTGCGCAAAATCCGCCTCCTTTAAAGTTGATTACTGATGGAAAGCGCACATTGCAGACAGACGCAAGTGATGACTCATGGGGTGCCATCCTCCTTGAAGAAATCAATGGAAAAGAACACTTTATCGCTTACGCTAGTGGACAATTTTCTGACACACAGAAGCATTACCATAGCGTGTTCAAAGAAATCTTAGCGGTAAAGAATGGCATCAAAAAGTTTGAGTATCATCTGATTGGACACCATTTTCTCATCCGTATAGACATTTCAGCCTTCCCTAATATTCTCAATTTCAAAGGTAAAACTGTTCCCGAAAAAATGTTACTCAGATTAAAAGATTGGTTTTCCAAATATGACTTTTCGGTCAAGCATATAAAGGGATCCCAGAACCTCATCCCTGATATGCTATCCAGACTCTCAAAACCAGAAAAACCTCTCACCCTGTTTTCCACTACATACCACTTTCCGATCATCTCCATGGCTACATCACTACCCCCAGAAGCTCTCACCAAGAAAACTTTTCCCTTTAATAAAACCTTTTCTTCTGTCTTTGCCATCCAAGAGTTTGCAAGAAAAGCTCTCTTTCGCTTCTTCATGAAAGCCTACCTTGTAACAGAACCCTTTCCATTTTCCTCCTTCCACCCAGAAAATCTGTTCCTTACAGGTTTAACCCTTGATCCATCCAGAGAAACCACTGAAGATGTGTTATGGTACATCTGGTGCCTAACAGTCCTTTATGCCACTAAGTTAGTCCTACCAATTACTCCCACTTTGGAACATCTCCTTGACCCAGACAAAGCCACCTCTCTTACCTGGACATTACTTGAATGGTTCTCCCCAATACCATGGTGGAGAAAGAAGCTACAGCAATTGTCAGAGATTTACAATCTTGAACGTATGCCTGCCTCTGAAGCACCACTGTTCACATCAGTATTTATTATCCATAGGCCATACTTCCAGCATCCCAATACAAATCTCTTTTGGACTCAAGACCAGGTATATGAATGGTTTACTGCACCTCACCCAGCTGTCATTGACAATGAAATCCAAGATGTCCTTCACAACTACCTTTGCCAATTAAACCACCAACCTCCGCCACTTAAAGACATCTTCCACACCTCCTTAGGCCCACAACATGACCTCCTCATGATCCCCACTCCATCCGCCATATCTAAACCTAAGTCCACAGGTATCATCATTAAAGAAGAATGACCCGACTACACTGACTTTCTATACCAAGACTCCCAAGACCCATGGGAAGATTTCCTTCCCCTCAGCCAACATCTCCAACAGTTTCCGCAACCATCCATGAACGAACCAGGATCCTCATCCCAACCTCCCCAAGCTAACACGGCCACTAAACCCTCCAAAGTTGACAAAGCCACTCAAACATCACCTAGGCCAGGATACCGAAGAGATTGTCCTTATCCCCCTTGCCGTGGTCCCCACTGTAAGCATCCAAAGCTCTCCAAAACCTTTTTCCCAACATCCAACCGTGACACTGACCCCGATGAAACCGAAAGCTCATCCGAAGACGATTACATGAATCTCCGATCTCCATAAAGTTGTTTGTCTTGTTGTAATAATTATGTTTTACTTTGTGGTTTTGTCTTGGCTTGCCTTACGCTTTGGCTTTTGCCAATTGTAAAAGTCTTTGTAAGCATGCTTTATCTTTTGTCCATTTGTCCAAGTCTTGATCGGTGGGCTTGGTTTTCTAAAAAGGTGTGCTACAGGTCATGATCACTTGAGAAGTCATGATCTCAAGGATCCTCTATGTTGTCGTATCTTTTTCTTTTGAAAGAAGATAGGGGTCCTGTCCTATCTTCTCTGAGAATTCTCCTATAAAAAGAGTTCTCCCCTCCTTTGTAATATATAGAAGTTTTCCAGAAATAAACTCTCGTGTGTTTTCTTCCATGAATTTCTAAACTCTCTCTTCTCTCTCTGCAAATGGAGTTCTAGGAAAAAGAAAAGAATAAAGGATTAAATTTGTTCATTTTGAAAACTTAAGGAAGTATGCTCTGCACTTGCCTTTTGCAAGGATCCTGTGCATCAGAAAACTTTCGATCATTTCCTATCTGGTTTGGTACCCTGTTTCAACGGCGAGGATGATGGGGAGGTGATAGCTGGTGACTAAGCTTCAAATCGATACATTGATCGGCCGTTGAGGTTGCGACGATGGTTTTCGAGTTGCATCCGAGTCAAAACTGGGACTATCTCTCTCTTTCTCCTTCTCTCTCCTTCTCTCTCTCTTCTTCTCAATTTATAGAATGTATCCCCCTCTTTTTTAAGATTAATACAAATTAAACTAATATCGGACCCATGACGAAAACAAAATCTGACTACATGACCCTTTCAATCACGTTCGATTTGCCTCGATTTATTGTCGTGACAAATTTAAAATAATGCAAACATGACATATTTAATAAACATGTAACATTTAACAACCTTCACCCACAATGTCGGAAAAATCGAGTCACATCAACTTCACCGTAAAAATTTGCAACAAGTCCGACAAATTTAAAATTAATGCCGAAGGGGAAAAATTAAATACTACACTTAATTAGAGAAATCAGATTGCATATATTACAACTTATGAGAATTTTGTTGCTCCTTGTGATGCGAACCCCATAATGAAACTTTGAAATCCACACTTAATTTGAAGTTTCAACTTCCCAAGAAAGTTCTAAACAAATTTATGACAAACAAAACCTTGACCCAATGCTAGAGAATGATATTGACGCCGCACTCAAGATGTAGATGAGAAGGTGAGTGATAAGTGTAGATTTAGAACGCCACAAGAATGCAAATTCTTGATAAGTTAGTTTAAATAGGCTAAAAGAAACCCAATATCCTAAAAATACAAATGGAAATATTGGAACAACCCTCCAAGCATAGATTTGTCAAAGGTACTTCAAAAGTCTTCACCAACCCACCATTATTAATGCTAGTCATTGACAAACTTAATGCTAGCCTACCATAATTAATGCTATCATTGACAAACTTAATGCTAACCCACCATCATTGATGGTAGACTTACCTAACACATTGACAAACTTGAAACAAAACAAATAAATGAAGTTGAATAAACAAAGGAATCGTTGGAATTCCAAAGCCTGAACAAGCTGTAATAAATTGGTCATAACTCCTTCTAGAGAACTCCAAATCTAGCTCTGTAAAATGCATTGAAAAGTTAACTTAATTATCTTTCCAACGTTATATAGCTTGCTCATTAGTTCTAGCTCAAACAATACCAGTTGTATTCCGAATTTTCCCTTTCTGCATTGGATCCAAATTGTGTATTTGGCTGCCCAATAGCTTGAATAATGCCAACAATGGCTTGTCTGCTCTCCAAGTGCAATTCATGATGTTTGGCATCTTGAATTACATTTTTAGTCCACATTTTCTCAATTAATCCATTTAAAGCAGCTTGCATCTTTTTGGCTCTAGCTCTTGTAATTGGGCCTCCGTGAACGTACAAAGGATCACTTGAAGCTTTAATGGTATTCCCTTGATGGTTCTCATCATTCCCCCTCTCCTCAAAAGGATTCGTCCTCGAATCTTCACCTACATCGAAAGGAGAAAGATCATAAACATTAAAAGTAGCACTCACATTATACTCTCACCAGGAAGATCCAATTTGTAGGCATTGTCATTGATCCATGCAATCACTTGAAATGGACCATCTCCCCTTGGAAGCAACTTGGAATGCCTTTGTGCTGGCTGGGAACCTCTCCTTTCTCATATTCACCCAAACCCAATCTCCAAACTGAAAAACCACTTGCTTCGTCCTTTGTTGGTTTGAGTAGCATATTGTTCAGTTCTCTTTTCTATGTGTTGTTGTGTTCTCTCATTTCTTTTTACCATCCATACTCGCACGCTCATCAATAGGTATAGGTAATAAATCCAAAGGAGTTAATGGATTAAAACCATATACAATCTCAAATAGTGAAAATTTAGTAGCTGAATGGACAGTTCTATTGTAACAAATTCAACATGTGGCAAACATTCTTCCCAAGTTTTCAAGTTCTTTTGAATAATGGCACGCAACAAAGTAGATAGAGTGCTATTTACAACCTCAGTTTGTCGATCAGTTTGTGGATGACAAGTAGTAGAAAACAAAAGTTTAGTATCCAACTTACCCCACAAAGTTTTCCAAAAGTGGCTCAAGAACTTAGCATATTGATCTGAAACTATGCTCCTTATTTCCTTGAAAAATAAATTAGCTATGTTTGTTACATCATCAGTTTTGTGACATGGAATGAAATGTGCCATCTTTGAAAACCTATCAACAACAACAAAAACAGAATCCTTTCCCTTTTTTGACCTAGGTAAACCCAAAACAAAGTTCATAGAAATATCAACCCAAGGTTCATACCCAGAGGGTTATACAATCCATGGGGTAAAACTCTAGACTTAGCATGTTTACAAGTGATACACTTCTCACATATTCTTTCAACATCATGTTTTAAATGTGCCCAAAAGAAATGTTCTTTTAAAACATCTAAAGTCTTTGCAATGCCAAAATTCCCATTAAACCTCCCCCATGAGCTTCACGCACGAGCAATTCACGCAATGAACTATTAGGCACACACAATTTATTTTCTCTAAATAAGAACCCATCATGCCTATAGAACTTACCAAATGAAACTTTCTCACAAGCATTAAACACATTAGCAAAATCAGGATCATTAACATATAATTCTTTAATGTAGAGATAAGTGCATATCTTCTAGATAATGCATCAGCCACCACATTCTCCTTACCTTGTTTGTATTTGATCACATAAGGAAATGGCTCAATAAATTCAACCCATTTGGCATGTCTCTTATACAACTTACCTTGCCCTTTCAAATGCTTCAAGGACTCGTCATTGGTGTGTATAACAAACTCTTTAGGTAGAAGATAATGTTGCCAAGTTTCCAATGCTCTCATCAATGCATACATCTCTTTGTCATAGGTAGGATAATTTAGGGCAGCTCCACTCAATTTCTCACTAAAATAAGCAAGTAGACGCCCTTCTTGCATCAAAACAACTCCAATACCTATACCTGAAGCATCACACTCAATTTCAAAAGTTTTAGCAAAATTAGGTAAAGTAAGTAATGGTACAGAAACCAATTTCTCCTTAATTATATTAAATGCCCATTTTTGTTCACTAGCCCACTTGAATCCCACATGTTTCTTCACAATTTCAGTTAATGGTGCAGCAAGGGTGCTAAAATCTTTCACAAATCTTCTATAAAAACTAGCTAAACCATGAAAACTTCTTACACCAACCTCAATTCCTTTAGAACTTACAACAGAACCAAGAAAAACAATCAGATTTGTACAACTTTTCCTTCCTTGAAATAGTCAATCCACTTTGCAAATGTTCAATGTGTTTATCTAAGCCTTTGATATAGATCGACAACTACAAATTTACCAATAAAAGCACGCAAAACATGGTTCATTAACCTCATAAAAGTGCTAGGTGCGTTAGATAACCCAAATGGCACTTTTGTTTTAAAGGCATTTTTCCATTCATCTCCCTCTCTAATCCTAATATGATGATATCGACTTTTAAGATCAATTTTACTAAACACACGAGAACTATGCAATTCATCAAGCGTACCATCAAGCCTAGGAATAGGATGTCTATACTCAACACACATTCTCCATGTTCCATCATTTTTGGGCACTAGTAGAACTGGTACCGCACATGGACTCATGCTCTCCTTCACATATCCCTTTGCCAAGAGTTCTTCAACTTGCCTTTGAAGTTCCTTTGTCTCCTCAGGGTTAATCTATTTGATGCTCAATTCCCCTAATAAGTCGCAAACCATTAGGGACTTCATTTGGAAACACATCATCAAAGTCCTGCAAAAGAGTCACAATAGCATTAGGCAAAGAAAAGTTAAGCTTATTAGTATGTAAACAAGCCTCTTTGCACAAAAGTACAATGATAGGCTGTTTTGAAAAGAAAGCCCTCTTAACCTTGCTCTCTTTTGCAAACAAATTCACTTGCTACCTCTCTTTTCTCTCAACAATATTTTTTTATATCTTTCTACTTACTTTTCTCTCAATCCCTCTTTCTTTTGTACTCTCATTTTCTTTTTTTGTATCACTCTCTTTTTGTATTGACATTTAATCCTCATGCACTTGCCTAGGTGTTAATGGTACAAAAGTGATTTCTTTTTTATTCATTACAAAAGAATATCTATTGCCAAGGTCGCCCCAAAAGAATGCGTCCAACATGCATGGGTACTACATCACATAGAACTTTATCCTTGTATCTCCCAATAGAGAATGAAACCAGCATTTGGTTATTTACTTTAGCTTCCCCACAATCATTCAGCCATTATAACTTATATGGCCTAGGATGTTTCAAGGTTTTCAAATTCAATTTTTCAACTAAACTAGTGCTAGCTACATTAGTACAACTTCCACCATCAATTATCATACTACATACCTTATCTTTAATGTGGCATCTAATATGAAAGATGTTATCACGTTGTACCTCTGCTTCTTCTTTTACTTGCACATTGAGAGCACGCCTAGCAACCATCCATTTACCATCAACAAGATACTCTACACCATCAATAGCATCCTCCAAAGGTGGCATAGGATCATCACCTGATTTACATCACCATCATTCCTCAAGATTATTGCTCTCTTATTTGGGCATTGAGATGCAATATGACCTATCCCCAAATATTTAAAACACTTAATATCTCTATTTCTAGAGTGTTGGGAATCAGATTTACCTTTTCTTTTGTTGCCTCCCTCTTTATGATCCTTGAATGGTTCAATCTTAGGCTTTGAAACAACCTTTTCATCTTTGCTCCATTTTGACTTCCATGAGGAAGATGAACCCAAATTGGTTCTAGTGGAACCTTTCTTTTTTAGTTGTCGTTCCATTTTCATGGCCATGTGAACCATGTCTTCCAACTCAACATAATGCTGCAAGTCAACCACATTAGCAATATCTTGATTTAAACCATGTAAAAATCTAGCCATAATGGCCTCTCGTTCTTCTTCAATGTTGGCTTGAATCATTATTATTTCCATCTCCTTGTGGTAATCTTCCACACTTCTAGAACCTTGTGTAAGACTTTGAAGCCTTTGGTGCAGCTCCCCATAATAATGACTAGGAACAAATCTCCTCCTCATGATGGCCTTCATGTCCTCCCAAGTGTTGTGGCAATCAAATACTAGCTCCACCTTTTTTTCCCACTCCAAATAAGCTTCCGAATTTTCAATTTGAAACTCCCCAAGTCATAATCTATACGTTTTGCCCTTCTATTATCTCTTCCACGCATGTCAACGGTGGCCTAGTCATCAAAATTATCTAGGACATCGCCATCTTCTTCTCCCATGACAGCACGCCCCTGATTATTTCTTACATTAGGGACTATGGGTTGTTGCCCCCTTTGTAGATTGGCAATGGCAGTGTCTTGCCTCTCTAAACATCATATTCATGTGCTCAAATTGTTGTTACATAGCTTTGAGCATGATTGATTGGTCTATAGCTTCTTGATGTTTGGACATATTTATGAAAAGAATGTTAGCAAAAGACCTCACAACACTCCCTCACGTGTTTAACACACACTCCCTCAATTAACTCTCGTGTTTAACACACAAATTGGCTTTTACCCTCTAATGATCTCACAAACTTTTTTTAAAATCACACTTAATTCTCTCTTAATAAACAAAATCAAGAAAAACCCAGGTGGCACACCAAATATGACAAACCAACTCACTAAACAAAGAAAAGGAATTAAGAGGACACAAAGAACAACAAAGGAAATTGATGAAAATAAAGCAAGAAAGCAAAGGAACACAATTGATATTATGTGTAAACAATGTCAAGGAGATGGACAGAGAGGACAGAGTGAGGCCTGTGAGAAACAGGTGTTCCATGCAAAGGTTAGGAAATCGGTCAGGGTTTTTGGTCTGAACATTAAAGAAAAACCAGTAAAGGAACTTTTTTACTCAAGCTTTACTAAACTGAGTATGCTCTGCACTTGCCTTAAGCCTAAGGATCCTGCGCATCAGAAAGGTCCTGTTTTTATCCTCCAAAACCGATTTTTATAAAATGAAAATGTGAGCAGATTCTGGAATATAAGAATATTCAACAAGATTCTCAATTTTGGAGGTTATGTGTTTAGAGCATGATTTGGGAAGAGAGAGAGTAGAAGAAAGAGAAATATGACTTTTGATGGAAGTGTTTCCGGAAATGTCGTTTCTTTGTGGTTGGACAAACACATTTCTTTTCATCCTTACACTCGATTTTGAGATAAGGTTTTTTTATGGGGACAATTTCGGGCAAAGTGACCGCGTTTCTTACAGACGAAAAAAGTAGGAATACTTGATTCCTTTTGCAATCTGTTTTTTTTTTGTACTTTTTTTTCTTTTTTCTTTTTTTTTTAATAAGAAACTAGCTGATTAGAAACTAGCTCTGATACCAAATTATGTGAACCCCACAATGAAACTTTGAAATCCACACTTAATTTGAAGTTTCAACTTCCCAAGAAAGTTCTAAATAGATTTATGACAAACAAAACCTTGACCCAATGCTTAAGAAAACATGAACTAAAGGTATAGAGAATGATATTGACGCCACACTCAAGATGTAGAATAGAAGGTGAGTGATAAGTCTAGATTTGGAACGCCACAAGAATGCAATTCAAATAACATTAATCTCTAATTCTCTTACATAGCAAGGTTGTTGAGTTTAAATAAGCTAAAAGAAACCCAATATCCTAAAAATACAAATGGAAACATTGGAACAACCCTCCAAGCATAGATTTGTTAAAGGGTACTTCAAAAGTCTTCACCAACCCACAAACTTGATGCTAGCCTACCATAATTAATGCTATCATTTAATGCTAACACACCATCATTGATGGTAGACTTACCTAACACATTGAGAAACTTGAAACAAAACAAATAAATGAAGTTGAATAAACGAAGGAGTCGTTGGAATTCCAAAGCCTGAACAAGCTGTAATAAATTAGTCATAACTCATTCTAGAGAACTCCAAATCTAGCTTTATAAAATGTATTGAAAAGCTAACTTAATTAGCTTTCCAACAATATATAGCTTGCACATTAGTTCTGGCTCAATCAATACCAGTTTTATTCCAAATTTTCCCTTTTGCATTGGATCCAAATTGTCAATTTAGCTGCCCAATAGCTTGAATAATGCCAACAATGCCTTGTCTTCTCTCCAAGCCCAATTCATGATGTCTTGCATCTTGAATTGCATTTTCAGTCCACATTTTCTCAATTTATCCATTTAAAGCAGCTTGCATCTT
Source organism: Citrus x changshan-huyou (assembly GCA_039657385.1). Lineage (NCBI taxonomy): Eukaryota > Viridiplantae > Streptophyta > Magnoliopsida > Sapindales > Rutaceae > Citrus > Citrus x changshan-huyou. The sequence continues at coordinate 15,990,575 of CM077554.1, read as the reverse complement.
TCCGGCTCTAGCTCTTGTAATTGGGCCTCTGTGAATGTGCAAGCTTTAATGGTATTCCCTTGATGGTTCTCATCCGTTAAACCTTAATAATTTCTAATAAAATTGCCAAAAATACAGAATACACAGTATCAACATCATGAGGATAATTTACAATAGCCTTATTATTGAATCTGATTTTACAATAAGTTTGCTAACACCTTGATACGAACCCCATCAAGAACTAATGCGACCCTAATCAATTTAATCCCCAAGATCGATTATACACCAGGAATTGAATGGAACCTCGACCCAATGCTTAATGAAAGCATGAACCTTGGTTTGTGAAGACACCACAATCAGCTATGGATGGTCTGATTGATAAGTCAAGAGTTTGAATGCCACAAAAATCCGATAAGTTCAAAGAGTTCGTAAAGAACCAAAGAGAATTAACTCTCTCACCAATTGTATAAAAAACTTTCCTCTGTTTATTGGATACGAGTACATTATATAGGGTTGGTTACAATAATTTTTGGAAATAAACAAAAAATTTGATTACAGAGTAGAGCTTACAAGTACTAGACTAGCTCCAAGACTCGATGCCTAGACACAAACCAAGCGCTCCCTTTTATAGGCTCAAGGGATCCACTATTACACACTATTAGCATTATTGATCCTTATCACTAAGGAATATACTTTACAACTCATTACCTACTTTATGTCACACCACACTCATTACACTCTTATCCTTATCCTTATCCATATGGAATCTCTCATGTACACACGTGAGACACATACAATTATTACATATATTATTATCACCATCGCTTCCACTGCGGGGTCCACTATGCTTTCACTTATAGTCCTGAGTTGTCACTTGTCGGCATGCTCCTTCCTGACAGGTTCGCTCTTCTTTCTTCCGACAGGGTTTCCATAGCATCTGCTAGCTCTTGCCAATCCATATCTTCTGGTTGTGGATCCAATTCTGGTTGTGCCCATTGTTCGTTGTTCAGCCAATCTACCATCTCTTCTAGCTCTCTTCTCCATTTGTTGACTTCAGGGGTCCTCCATGGATAACCTTCGAGTTCTCTTCCATGACACATGAGATACTCTCTGTATCTCTCCTGCATGTCTTCTTCTCCTTCATTATCGTTGTAGAGTATGGAATCTCTGATTCCTTCCCTGTAGTAGAGATCTGGTGTTGTCTGGACCTGTGGGGAGATTGGGCTGTGAGTTATGTACATAGGGACTGCACCATAAACTTCAGCCAATGCTTTCGTTGTCGTGAAGCATCCTGTCCACATGGAATCGACGTCTTCACATGATGGTTTTTGCTTTTTTAGGTTTTATATCTCAGGGATTATAGGTATATCGGCTGGAAACCAGAACTTGCGGACTACTGATCCAAAGGATAATCTAGCACTATCATAGTTCAGGTATCCAATTCTTCCCCAACTGTATCATTTGGCAAAAGATTGTTGGTTCAGATTTACCAGACAAAGATCTCCTTATCGGATTTGATATCCTCTAACTGGTAAAAAACCTTTTCATTACTCCAACAGGCATTAAATTCAAACAAATGTTTATGCCATATACAGATGTTCTCCGTTTGTATACATTGTCAGATACAGCTCCTCCTTATACCTCCATTTCTCACAAGTTCCTTGAACTTTGTCCCGAAAATCACTCACAATTCACTCATCCATCACCGCTTTGGAAAAATGAATAGTTTTTCATTCATCTTCCTTTCAAACTCAATGAAGATCTCAATCCTACCAAAGCCACACATCCAGGGATGCCTCCATCTGATCTCACCCTCGCCAAGCAAGAATGCACTCAATTGCTTCGGCAAGGTCTCATCGAACCCACTATTTCAGATTGGGCTTGTCAAGTTTTCTATGTTAAAAAACGATCTGAACTAGTTCGTAGAAAAAAGAGATTAGTCATTGATTACCAGCCACTTAATGCTTTCCTTAAAGATGATAAATTTCCTCTTCCAAAGATCCAGTCTCTATTCATTCATCTTCAAGGTGCAAAGGTATTTTCCAAGTTTGATCTTAAAGCTGGTTTTTGGCAACTTAGCATTTCTCCAGAAGATCGTCCCAAAACAGCCTTCTGTATCCTTGATGCTCATTATCAGTGGACAGTTTTACCCTTCGGTCTCAAAGTTGCTCCATCCTTATTTCAAAAAGCAATGGTTAAGATCTTCTCTCCGATCCTCCATCATGCTTTGGTCTACATTGATGACATCCTGTTGTTTTCCCATGACCACCAAACACATCAACAACTCCTTTCAGATTTCCTGGAAATCGTGCAGACACATGGCATCATGCTTTCTGAAAAGAAAAGCAGCATAGGAAAGGAATCTATTGACTTTCTTGGCATGGTCTTAAAAGATGGCCACTACCATCCAGGACCACACATTGCAGCAGAATTATTAAAGTTTCCCGACATCGATCTCACCAGAAAGCAAATTCAACAGTTCCTTGGAATTATTAATTATGTCAGAGACTTTATTCCCAAAGTTGCAGTCCACACTAGTCAGCTATCCTGCATACTCAAAAAGACGGCTCCACCATGGGGTTCGGCTCAGACAGAAGCTGTAAGCAGCTAAAAAAGATAGCCCAGTCACCTCCTCAACTCAAAATTCCCACTACCGGCCAACGTATACTCCAGACAGCTGCTAGTGATGACTTTTGGAGTGTTATCCTCCTGGAAAAGATTGGTGACTCAGAGTCCTATTGCACTCATGCAAGTGGATAATTCAAAGATTCAGAAAAGAATTACCACGTCATTTACAAGGAAATTCTTGCGGTAAAATATGGAATCAAGAAATTTGAATTTCATCTCATCAGCCACAATTTCCTCATCCGAATGGACAACAGTTCTTTTCCAAAGATCTTTGACTTCAAGAACAAATTGCTTCCTGACAAGCAATTGCTCAATTTAAAGACATGGTTTGCAAAGTATGACTACACAGTCCAATACATCAAAGGTGATAAAAATCTTATCCCTGATTTCCTCACCCAACCATCTATAAAAAGCCTTGTTCTCATCTCTTCAATCCAAACCATCTCGATTATAGCCATGTATCGCTCACTCCCCTTCAAGGCCTTAACCCAAAAAGCTTTTCCTCTAAACCTCACTTTCCGATCAGCCATCGAAATCCAAGACTTCGCAAAGAAATTCCTTTATAGGTATTTTATGAATGTTCACAGAGCCAAACCAGAAAGGTTTCCCTCTTTATGCTTAGAACACTTGTTTCTCACTGGCTTCACCATTGTTCCCAGTTTCACCATCTCTGAAGATGAGTTATGGTACATGTGGTATCTCACAGTCCTGTTTGCTACAAAACTTGTTCTTCCTGTCTGACCAACCCTTAGGCATATATCCACTCCAGATCATGCACCCACACTTCTCTGGACACTCCTTGAATGGTTTTCACCACTCACTTGGTGGCGTAAACAATTACAGAATATATCTAACTTTCAATAGTTAGATCGAATTCCAGATCAAGAAGCAGATATGTTTACTTTGGTATTCATAGCCCACAGGCCATATTTTCAACATCCACAGACAAAAGACTACTGGACACAAGACATTCCCTCATCTTTTTGCTCTTAACCATGATCCTACAATCATCTCCACTCTCAAAGCCTTCTTGTTAGAACTCAACAATGTCCAACCTGTCCCAACAGACATTCACCACACCTCTATTGGTCTTTCCCACACTCTTGAGATACTCAAATATGTACTCCAGGATTCAGTTCCAGTCCTCATGGCATTCTTGTTCGAGAACAAAGGCCTGACTACACCAATGTTCTATTCCAAGACGCTCAAGACCCTTGGGCAGACTTTCAATCCTTATTACAAACCCAAGACACTCAGTACACCGTCACTGAACCAGACTCTTCATCACTCAAGTACAACGACCAGCAAGCCCTGAATTAGATGAAGACATCCTGATCTACCAAGAAATCCAAAGAGCAAAAAAGGAATATGAAAAAGAAACCGGTGATGTGTCCCCATTTAGATTTCCCTCAACTCCATAATCGCCTCACATGGCTACAGAGTCATCCGGGAATCTCGGTTTTTCCTGCTTTCAATAAAAGACATGGGTCCTACCTTGTCTAAAGTGTGTTTTAGCTTTTATGCTTTTGTTTTTGCTTTAATTATGGTTTTCTTTTACTTTATGCTTAAAGAAAAGATAAGGGTCCTGTCTTATCTTTATCTTTATCTCCTTTTTAGCTTTCCAGCTCTATTTAAGAGCTCTTCCATCCTTGTAAAATGCAGATTGCCATCAATAATATTTCTAAGTTTTTCTTAAACTTCTATGGCTTACTAAGTCTCTCTTCTTCTTCTAGGTAACGAAGAAAATACTTGAGTTATTAAACTAAGAGCGTTCATCTCTATTTTCTATACTGAGTATGCTCTACACTTGCCTTGCTTCAAGGATCCTGTGTATTAGAAAAGTCCTGATTTATTTATAAAACCGATTTAAAATAAAACTATTTTCTCACAACGTTCACCCTCTTTGAAGGTCAGAGGTGACCTGTTTTCGGGTGGTATCGTGATCAATGGTTTTTGCTTTTTTAGGTTTTATATCTCAGGGATTATAGGTATATCGGCTGGAAACCAGAACTTGCGGACTACTGGTCCAAAGGATAGTCTAGCACCTGGACTATCGGTTCCACGAACTTCTTTTGTCTTCCCCAGATATCCGTTAGTTTCACAATCACAATAGTAGCATGTGTGATGTGGAAACCATTAATTAGTTTGAGTGTCAGGATATCTTCAAAGATAGGGGCAAACATTCGATCAAACCAGCCCCCTTTCCCATATCTTCTACTGGTGTGGATCAGATTTGGTTGAAACAGGATTGCCACCGGGTAGATGTTTAGCCAATACCAAAAAATGTAGTAGGCTTGTGGGGTTATGTCACAAATGACGTAATGACCCAGTTTGTGTTCTCATCGATCACATTGTAGAACGTGCAACCTAGCTTGAAGATTGTTTTATGCATCTGATCTAGATCCGGATGAGGTTCAAAAGGTCTCTGACTCCTTTTGTTGTAAGAGGGCCAGAATTCCTGTATGGCCATGAGCTGCCATATCCGCCAAGTTAGAGCCCTATCCTCTAGATCTCCTTTGTGGTCTATCACTTTCTTTAAAATTATTTTCTGTATATCGCCTAGGAGCCATGCGATGAAGGTGTTGAGATTTTCGAGGAAGTGTGCCCTTGCTTCGTGGGCTTTGGAACTTCCTTCTTCCCATCGTTTTAGAAGGCTTCTTCTCGAGATCATGGTGACTGGCCTTGATAGGAAATCAGCTACAATGTTGGATTCTCCCTTTATGTGTTTGACCTTGAATTTGAATCTGGGGAGAGATTCTGACCACCTAGCAAGCTGAGGATCTGGGATTTCTCCTTCTTTTCTTTTAAGTAACCCCTGGAGGTACTTGTAATCTGTTTTGATCACAAAGGGGGTGAGAGAAAGGAAAAACTGAAAATTTTTTATTCTTTTTACTACTGCTAGGACTTCTTTCTTTGAGGATGGGTAGTGACTCTGGGCGTCATTGAACTGGCCAGATTTATAGCCACAGACTTTCCTGTTTCCCTCGGATTCCTCTATCAACAGTGCTCCCCAATAATGGTCACTGGCATCTGTCTGTAGGATGAGCTATCCGTTGTCAGGTATCTTCAATGGTGGAAGTGACTGGCACTTTTGCTTTAAGTCTATCATAGCCTTTGTCGCTCCACTGTGGGGCACCTTTCTTCAAGTGCTTGTATATCTGACTCGTCTTCTTTGACAGGTTCTGGACATGATCTGCTGCATAGTTGATTATCCCGAGGAATTGTTGGATCTGCTTTCTACTTGACAGCTGATCAGGAAACTGAGATATTTTTTCAGCAATGTGTGGCTGAGGAATGATATATCCCTGCTTGATGTGTAGTCTCAAGAAATCTACTTCGTCGAGACCTATCTTCATTTTTTATTCTAACAGTGCTAATCCATGCTTATAGGTTAGAGTTTTAAACTTGGACAAGTGCTCAACATGTTCTTCTTCATTGTTGCTGAAGATAAGAGCATCATCAATGTAGATCATACAGAATCCTGAGATGGATTTGTACACTTCATCCATTCTATTTTGGAATTTTGACGGGGCATTCTTTAATCCAAAAGGCATCACGTTCCATTCATAGTGCCCATGGGGGACCACAAAAGCTGTCTTGTGTCTGTCCTCTTCTTTTATCCCGATTTTCCAAAAGCCTGATTTCATGTCGAACTTTAAAAACACCTTTGCTCCTGCCATTCTTTTCAAGAGGTGTGTCCGACGTAGAATGGGGTACCTTATATCTTGCTAACAATCATTCAGCTTTCTGAAGTCTATCACCAGCCTTTTCTTGCCACGTACTTGTTCTGAATGTTTGTTGACATAAAATGATGGGCTGGCCCAATGAGACTTGGAGGGCCTGATTAGCTTTAGATCCATTGGGGCCTGAATCTATGTTCTGCATAGTTCTTCGTCATGGGGCATGCCTGGATGTGAGGCTGTCTGGTGAGGCATGGACCATCCTTCCTTGTAAGGTAATGATACGAAGTACTGCTCTTGAGCCCAAAACTGATTTGGTATTTCTGTACAGCATTCGAAGAGCTCCCTAATTTGGGTGTCAAATTTGTGGATTGGGTTTTTCTTTCCTCTTTTCACTCTCTCCAAAAATGGAATGTTTTTGAACCCCAGGTACCTGAAACAAATGGGCCTTACCATCCATAGGATTATGAATGGTATATGAAAACCCTCCCAGAAAAAAGGCAAAAGGGGCAACAAGACTAAGGAAGTTTGTACCCAATAAGATATCTTCGTCAGTATGATCAAAAGCAAAGAATCCATGCCCTATGCCGAATGGTTTGACTTCAATCGGCCTTGTGTACTTTTGGCTATAGAAGTCTTCTTCGCTTGTAGAGTCAAAAGAAACTTGTGTGGGGACATAACAGTCTCTGGCTACACGCGCTTCTCATATTATTGAACAAACTGCTCCAGTGTCAATTAGAGCAGTGAGTGCCAACTGGCTCTCTTCTGTCGGACTGAGAACGATTTTGATGTAGGGTCTGAAGGAAGGTGTAGGCTCTCTAGCGAGGTCAACCGGTAATGGTTGTTTTACCGTCAGAACCGATTCTTCTTCCTCTTCAAAGCTACTACTATCTGTTTCCTCAGTACTGCTATCTGATTCTCCACAATCGAATATTGCTCCAATTGGGTTGGTTGTCCAACAATAGTCATCATCATCAAATTCTGCTTGCTGGATCATTTGGAGGAGTTTAGTTGGGAGTTTTTTCTTTGACTTGCACTGCTTTGCATAGTGTCCTTTCTTTCCACAGATAAAGCATCTCCCTGAACTCTTTTTATTTGTTCGCCTTTTGACAAAGCGATATCTCTTGCCCTTGTAAGGCTTCTAGGGCTTTTTCTCTTTCTTCCGCTTCCCTGGTTTGTAGTAGCATGTTTTGTCTGAATGCTGGCATCCAAACTTATTTGGCTTGTCATCACAAAACTTTCGTAATGACGTTTGCTCAATCTGCTTCATATACTTTTTCAGCTCCTGTAATCTGCAGTGGCCTTGGATGAGCTCAATTGCTATTTGGTACAGTTGTGCTATGCTGTACATCTCTAGGTCTGTTACTACATCTACTTTGAATTTTGCTTCCATCATCTCTGCTACTGGTCCCGGCATATTAAGCACAAACGTCCTATGAATCGTGTCAGTGGGTTTGTGGAAGATATAATACAGCCTTTCTTGTTCTAGGTAGTATTCTTCCATCTGTCTGACATCACAACACAACCTTCTCCTACTATCCACGTAGAATGGATTGGCAGGATTAGGTCTTTCCATGAGGATTAGATTTGGTACTTTTTCGTCTGAAGAGGTTCTTGTTCCTGAAGAAGTATTAGTCCCCTCATCATCTTCATTTCCCCAACTTGCTGCCGTAATTGGCCATGGGTATTGTGGTGGTGGAGCATAGCTTCTCTAAAATGCCTTTTGGCAATTTCCAGATGCATTTTCTTCCCAAATATGCCATGGTTTTGTTGGCTTGCTTTTCTAGTGCCTGGATACCTTCTTTATAAAGCACTGCCTGGTTCTCTCCATCTCTTATGGGGATGCAGCTCCTGTGGCTACTATTATGGTGATAGGTCTGGGTTCTTCATAGAGTTGTGACAGTTGCTGCGTAGTCATCCTGTGGACTTTTTTGGTCTTTTTTATCTGCTTCCGCAGATTGTTTAGCTCAGACAAGATCTGCTGTTGATTAATTAGGATTTCACCTAGGGCTTGGTTCTGTTCAACAGCATTTATGTTGTTCCAGTTGAGTGCCTTTTCAATTGGTCCGAACTCAGTCGGGTTTGCTTTCTGTACGACCTATTTTGCTGCAGCCAAACCTTCAGACATATCTCTGATAAATTCATTATCAAGATCAAGGGTGTTGATCATGGTAATCAGACCCATGATTCTGCAGGAAGTTGATCTTCTGGGCATATGAGTGCAAAAAGAAGGAGGTTTTCCTTCAACTTGGCACTTTTTCACATGGATATAGAGACAACTGGAAAATAATGATCGTATAATTCCTTACAAAAAATGGCCCAAGCAATTGCAGTATGCCCCTAATATCGTCTCTCCACCGTCTGCCACCAATGGTAAGCTCTATCCTCGAGCAGAAAAGTGGCGAATGATAGTCTATCATCCTCTGAACACTTCATCACGTCAAAAATACGTTCTAACTTAACAAACCATAACTTAGCCTCAGGTGGTTCTCCGAAACCATTAAAGACCCTAAACTCCTCACTCGCTCAATAGTATTTGCGTTACCGGCATGCGCTTGAGTCTGATTTTACACAACTGTAGTCATGATCTGAGCCAGCCTATCAAATGACTGCTCAATATTTGGGATATTGAGCAGTCATTTAATAGCGATCAATGTCACTCCATACTACCCCCTCATTCACTGGTTCACTTTCCCCCACAGGTACACTATAAGAAGTCAACTCAACTATTGGCCTAGTACGGCCACGACCACGGCCATGGGTGAGTCTATCTAACCTCATCCAAACTGGATTGATAATAATCTAATTAGTAAGAATTCTGTCGAAAATTCGGCAGACTCTCCTTTATAAATATAACACTCATAATATGAAAATATGTAAACAAGCACTCCTAATATAATTAAATATACATCAAATTCCAATGATCAACATCCTCAACCAAAATGCTGAGTTTTACTCAAGATATCTCTAGTCTTAAAAGATAATATTATAACTAATATTAATATATCTCAGTTTATTCTTAATCCCAAAAGAATAATATAACAAAATTATACAATCTCAAAATAACGAGATAACCAGGATGTTCTAACAAAAATCATCTATATCTTCTGTAACACTCCATTATATTATTTACTTAAAAATGCTTAAAAACACAGTACTCTTAATATAAATACAAATTCTAAAAGTTTAGCACAATCCAACAAAACTTTCTTACAGAAAAGTAAAAGTCATACAGAGATTTCTTAGTTTATTTAAAAACTTAATTATTACATAAAGCCATCATAAAATCCCAAGGTCGGTTATGCCCATATGCACTTCGTCTTGGTTAGGACTTGGCGTTAGCTTGCCCTACTCATCGTTACCTGCAATGTAAGGACTTAGTGAGCTAATGCCCAGTAAGATAACACTTTGATGCATGTATAAATTATGATGCCTATGGATGACCATGTTAAGCTCTTAAAATAAACTTAGAAAATACAAAAACAACTTTGTTTGGGCCCTAGGTATGTTGCACTACAAGGCTGGCACTTTATTCTTTAAACATTATGCCCTTGGGCCTCATTAGTTGATCTTTTGGGCGTTACGTATCGCTATCCCCAAAAGATTTCTTTCAACTTAGCTTTGAGGGCTTGCCATCCTTAGAACTTTGCCACCTAGTAGTACAACCACCAATTTTTTCATAAATTCATTTTCTAAAATGTCTTCTCCATAATGTAGTCCATGATATACATGCATTCAATACAACTTATTTCATTTGAAATTCATCAATGCATAACAAAATCAACACACAACATTATTTAAAAACAAGAGTCTTCAGTATAGGTGGCATAGCCGACCATAGTATAATTAAGTATAAGTATCACATATTAGGCGGCAAAGCCAACCATGACATCACATATTAGGCGGCAGAGTCAACCATAGCATCACATATTAGGCGGCAAAGCTGACCATAACATCACATATTAGGCGGCAGGGCCGACCATATAAAGATTTAGAATATAACTAATCACACTATAACAACCATCATAATTTTGTCCTTACATTGCAGTTGAAGTGTTACTTACCTCCTGATCTTGACTTCTCTAGACCTTTCTAAGTTAAGGATTCCTCTACTCTTGTTATTATGACTTAGAATAGAAGGGAATGAAATTTCTAGGTTGCATTGAAAATGAGAGGTGGTGGGGGTTATTTATAGGATTTCTTAAGGCTAATGGATGGCTAGGATTTTGCCACCATAACTCTTGATCAATGGTTGAGATTAACCTTCATAAATAACTTACTAAATTCTAGAATTCTTTAACTTTCTCTACACTTCTTTTTACATCATCGCTTATGTCACCGCTTATGTCACCGCTTGCGTCATCATTTCTTATGTCATTGCTTATGTCATCATTCCTTAAAATTAAATATTATAAACTCAAGGGGCTTGTTAGCTTAAAAAAATAAATTCTACTATATTTAAGAAAATTGTACCTCACATCTTCTAACACCATCACGTGGCCAAGACTCAAAATATATTTACAATCGCTAGGTCGGTATGGTGTACCTTCAACCTCCTGTTGGGGGGCAAATATAATAAAAACGGGATGAGTATAAAACTCAGTGAGATCAGTGAGTGGATAGTAGTTTAAAAGAAATAATCATATCATTTCCAAATATGATTTCATCAAACCATATGCGAGAAACCAGTAATAACTCATTTAACATTTAAATCAGATTACTAACCATGAAAAACATGTACAATATTGTACCAAATAACCATGGAAATCGTATCACAATATCATATAGAATACACAAATTTGAAAATCATCACCAAACAAGTGATGAGATTAAGGATAAAACTATCACAAGCACATGGGATGAGGCATATTCAGATCCTATTCAAGTTCCCGTTGGACCCGTTACAAGAGCCCGAGCAAAGAAATTCAAAGAAGCGCTTAATAAATTGATTCAAACAACTTGGGCTCAATCAAATTCGTGGAGGCCCATTGAAGGAATCGCACATGATAAATGCATGATTCAGGCTCTTGAAGTTTCCAAATACTCACTTCCATGAAATAGGGAGTTGGCTTAAACATTATGGCGGGAAAATATATTATTTTCCTTTTTCAGATACTTTCCCGTTTCTTGAGGAGGCTATTAGGGAATCAAATCAGTTATTTCTATTTTAATCGCCTAGTTTCCATTTAATTGATGTAAGGCATTTAAGACAATTAGGATCCTGATTTAGTTTAAATTCTTTCCTATTTACTTAGATTAGGATTCTGATTTGATTTAGATTCTTTCCTATTAGGGAAGATTTAGATTCAGATTTGATTTTTGGGTTAGGATTTATTTCCAAAAATTCTTGTAACCAACCCTATATAAAGTACTCATATTCAATTAAAAAAAAGAGAAGTTTTTTTTATGCAATTGGTGAGAGAGTTGCTTCTCTTTGGTTCTTTACGAACTCTTTGAACTTATCGGATTTCCGTGGCGTTCAAATTCTTGACTTATTAATCAGACCATCCATAGCTGATTGTGGCGTCTTCACATACCAAGGTTCGTGCTTTCAATAAGCATTGGGTTGAGGTTCCATTCCATTCATGGTTTAGATTCGATCTTGGGAACTAAATTGATTAAGGTCGCGTCAGTTCTTGACGGGGTTCATATCAACAAGTACCCATGGAAATAATCTCGTCATATCCGGACCTCAATGGACGAGTAATGACGTACTATCTAGGTATTGTCACGCCCCGGAGCTACACAGATAGACATGGAAATACCATCTCATTCTTATCATATCTGTGCATGCATAATCTAGTCCCCAAAGGACAAAAGCGCCCAAGCACACGGCCTAAAGCCTCTATGTGTACTCAGACGGGCCCCAAAGGCCTGTATCTCATATGTCTGTATCTCATCTGTCTATATCTCTATAATCATCATACCGCATGCATATGCCCCCAAAAGGCAAAAATGCCCAGACACATGGCCTAAAGCCTCTATGTGTATTCAGACGGGCCCCAAAGGCCTCTCATCTCATCTTTATCATTGTATCTAGAGGGAAGGGTACTGTCCAATGATTTTAGAAACAATCTCTATACTCATATTCATGTACATTCTAATCATACTTTAAATCATACATTTCTTTTCATTATCACATCTAAATCCACTTTTCTCATCTTTAAGATACTATCACGTTTTATTCAATGTCGATACAGAAAACCATTAACCAAACATTTTAATATAATATCAATGCGAGTATAAAATCCATTTCGAGGAAATCATTAAATCAAAACATTTAAAATATTTATTTCGCAAACATGCTAAATTTACTATCATAATTAACTATGAAAATAGGTTTTGTATATTCCACTCATAGTGACGATATTCACGCTTGGTTATCGTCCACGTCCACGGATCGGTTCTCGCTCGCGGATCCTCCTAAATAAAGGAAACGACATAATTATTTTTCGTAAATCGAAATTAAGACTAAATTTATGCAATAAAATCGAAACAAACATCTATCCATAATTTACAACTCCCATGTCGATATAATTACCAAAATACCCTCAAATCCATAAATCATTAAAATACTCTGAAATCGTAAATCACTGAATTACCCTTGGAATAGTAATTACACCCAATCCTCAATTTCAGGAATTACTAAAATATCCACAAGCTCAGAAATTAGAAAATAGACCTCAGAGTGTGAAATTACCGAAATGCCCTTATCGGTCAACGATCACTGGAATTTAGTCAACACTGGCCGGGAAGCTCAAGTCTGAAAGTTTCAAAACGCTGAGTCTAATAGTGTCGGCGGTGAGCTCCCACGCACGGCAACGACGCTGGAATCTAGCTCGATAGCCGTGAATTTCCCACAATTTGTCAGCGGCGAAACAGTGACTCCCGGTGACTGTGGATGGTTGGTAATTGAAGAGGGAGTCATGGGGAACAAAACCCAACCGGTGGTGTCACCCAAGACCGATGAAAATCCCAGCAGAGCAAGGTGGAAAAGTCGTGGGTTTTTCAAACTTCATCGTCGATGTTTTGGTTGTTTTTCGGCGATGTGGACGGCTGGGGTATGATGGCCTATCTTCAAGCTTCATATTGGTACCAAGCTTGATCGGTGGGGTGGCAGATTGGGTCGAGTTTTCCGGGTCAGTTGACAACTTCTATCACTCTCTCACACGTGTGTATGTGTATATGTTCTCTGTTTCTAGCTTTTTCTTTTATTTATTTTAACATTTAACCGCCTCATTTTTTTTTAATTTTCACATATGTTACAGGTTTGGGATAACCTCAGATTGTAAAGGTTAATTGACACCATATAAGTAAATTGTAAAGATTTTGAAGCCTTAAGGTGTAAGGATTGGATAGCAAAATCCTCAGGCCCAGTGCGCTTGGAGGTGTGGATGTAGGCTGATGGAAACCCCACAATGAAACTTTAAAATCCACACTTAATTTGAATTTTCAACTTCCCAAGAAAGTTATAAGAAGATTTAAGACAAACAAAACATTCACCCAATGCTTAAGAAAACATAAACCAAAGGTATAGAGAATGATATTGACACCACATTCAAGATGTAGATGATAAGGTGAGTGATAAGTCTATTTTGGAACGCCACAGGAATGCAAATTCTTGATAAGTTCACTAGTTCTTAAAAGAACCAAAGAAAGAATGATCTTTCAAATTCAAAATAACATTCATCTCTCAATTTTCTTACATAGCAAGGTTGCTGAGTTTAAATAGGCTAAAAGTAACCCAAGATCCTAAAAATACAAATGGAAACATTGGAACAACCCCCCAAGCATAGGTTCGTCAAAGGGTGCTTCAAAAGTCTTCACTAACCCACCAAACTTAATGCTAGTCATTGACAAACTTAATGCTAGCCTACCATAATTAATGCTATCATTGACAAACATAATGCTAGCCCACCATCATCAATGATATACTTACCTAACACATTGACAAACTTGAAACAAAACAAAACAAAAAAATGAAATTGAATAAACAAAGGATTCGTTGGAATTCCTAAGCCTGAACAAGCTATAATAAATTGGTCATAACTCCTTCTAGAAAACTCAAAATTCAGCTCTATAAATTGCATTAGAAAGTTAACTTAATTATCTTTCCAACGATATGTAGAATGCACATTAGTTCTGGCTCAATCAATACCAGTTTATTTCGAGTTTTCCCTTTCTGCATTGGATCCAAGTTGTGTATTTGGCTGCCCAATAGTTTGAATAATGCCAACAATGCCTTGTCTTCTCTCGAAGCCCAATTCATGATGTTCATTTCTCATGCAATTGCTTGACAAAGTCAGCTTTCTTTTTACCATACTAGCACGCTTATCAATAGGTAAAGGTAATAAATCCAAAGAAGTTAATGGAATAAAAGTATATCCAATCTCAAATGGTGAAAATTTAGTAGTTGAATGGACAGTTCTGTTGTAAGCAAATTCAACATGTAGCAAACATTCTTCCTAAGTTTTCAAGTTTTTTTGAATAATGGCACGCAACAAAGTAGACAGAGTTCTATTGACAACCTCAGTTTGTGGATGACAAGTAGTAAAAGACAAAAGTTTAGTACCTAACTTACCCCACAAAGTTTTCCAAAAGTGGCTCAAGAGCTTAGCATCTCGATCTGAAAATATGCTCCTTGGTACTCCATGCAATCTGACTATTTCCTTGAAAAAAAAATTAGCTATGTTTGTTGCATCATCTATTTTGTGACATGGAATGAAATGTGCCATCTTACAACAAAAACAGAATCCTTTCCCCTTTTTAACCTAGGTAAACCCAAAACAATGTCCATAGAAATATCAACCCAAGGTTCACTAGGTATGGACAGAGGGTTATACAATCCATGGGAAGTGATACACTTCTCACTTATTCTTTCAACATCACGTTTCATATGTGGCCAAAAAAAGTTTTCTTTTAAAACATCTAAAGTTTTTGCAATGCCAAAATGTCCCATTAAACCTCCCCTATGAGCTTCACGCACAAGCAATTCACGCAAAGAACTATTAGGCACACGCAAATTATTCTCTTTAAATAAGCCATCATGCCTATAGAACTTACCGAATGAAACTTTCTCACAAGCATTAAACACATTAGCAAAATCAGGATCATTAACATATAATTCCTTAATGTACTCAAATCCTAACAACTTTGCATTTAATGTAGAGATAAGTGCATACCTTATGGATAATGCATCAGCCACCACATTCTCCTTACCTTGTTTGTATTTGATCACATAAGGAAATGGCTCAATAAATTCAACCTATTTGGCATGTCTCTTATGTAACTTACTTTGCCCTTATCTCTATACTGAGTATGCTCTGCACTTGCCTCCCAAAGTTGCGGTCCACACCAGCAAATTGTCACAGATATGTTCACCTCTGTGTTCATCATACACAGATCATATTTTCAACAACAAACTCTTTAGGTAGGAAATAATGTTGCCAAGTTTCCAATGCTCTCACCAATGCATACATCTCCTTGTCAGAGGTAGGATAGTTTAGGGCTGCTCCACTCAATTTCTCATTAAAATAAGCAATTGGACATCCTTCTTGCATCAAAACAGCTCCAATACCTATGCCTGAAGCATCACACTCAATTTCAAAAGTTTTAGCAAAATTAGGTAAAGCAAGTAATGGTGCAAAAACCAATTTCTCCTTGATTAGGTTAAATGCCCTTTCTTGTTCACCAGCCCACTTAAATCCCACATGTTTCTTCACAATTTCAGTTAATGGTGCAGCAAGGGTGCTAAAATCTTTCACAAATCCTCTATAAAAAACTTCTTACCTCACTTACACATTTAGGTGTAGGCCACTCCTTAATAGCCTTTACCTTCTCTTCATCAACCTCAATTCCTTTAGGACTTACAATATAACTAAGGAAAACAATCTGATTTGTACAAAAGGAACACTTCTTCAAATTAGCATACAACTTTTCCTTCCTTAAAACAGTCAATACATTTTGCAAATGCTCAATGTGTTCATCTAGACTTTTACTATAGATCAAAATATTATCAAAATAGACAACCAGAAACTTACCAATAAAAGCACGCAAAACATGGTTCATTAACCTCATAAAAGTGGTAGGTGCATTATACAACCCAAATGGCATCACTAACCACTCATATAAACCATATTTTGTTTTGAAGGCAGTTTTCCACTCATCTCCCTCTCTAATCCTAATTTGATGATATCCACTTTTAAGATCAATTTTACTAAACACACAAGAACTATGCAATTCACCAAGCATGTCATCAAGTCTAGGAATTGAATGTCTATACTTTATAGTGATTTTATTGATTGCACGACAGTCAACGCACATCCTTCATGTTCCATCCTTTTTAGGCACTAGTAGAACTGGTACCGCACATGGACTCATGCTCTCCCTCACATATCCCTTTGCCAAGAGTTCTTCAACTTGCCTTTGAAGCTCCTTTGTCTCCTCAGGGTTGCTTCTATATGCGGGCCTATTAGGAATGTTAGCTCTAGGGATAAAGTCTATTTAATGCTCAATTCCCCTAATAGGTGGCAAACCATTAGGAACTTCATTTGGAAACACATCTTCAAAGTCCTGTAAAAGAGTCACAATAGCACTAAGCAAAGAAGAGTTAAGCTCATTAGTATGTAAACAAGCCTCTTTGCACAAAAGTACAATGATAGGCTGTTTTGAAAAGAAAGCCCTCTTAACCTCACTCTGTTTTGCAAACAAGTTCACTTGTTGCCTCTCTTTTCTCTTAACAATATTTTTTCTATCTTTCCACTTGCTTTTCTCTCAATCTCTCTTTCTTTTGTACTCTCAAACCTAACACTTATGGCAATAGGAGAAGCACTTTATGAGATAAATGATCTCTCTTCTTATGATGAGTTGTTTGAAGCATTCACTAAATTGCATAATGATTTAAAGAAAATTTGTATAAAAAATATTTCTCTTAAAATAAAAATACTAGAAATTTCAAATCAGAATGACGTTTTACAAAAACAAATGATTCTTTGAATGAAAGATTAATGGACTCAAATTAGAGAATGAAACACTGCATGATAGGATTGCATTAATAAAAGAAAAATAGAGTACTTCATATGAACATGAAAAGTCATGTGTTAATGATTGGATTAAGGAAATTGAAGACTTAAAGAAGAAGAACAATTATATGAACCTTATTAAGAACTTACGCGACCGTAATCAAAACATGGAATTAAATGGAATCGCGGCCTAATGCTTAATGAAAGCATGAACCTTGGTATGTGAGGATGTCATAATTAGTTGTGGATGATCTGATTGATAAGCCAAGAGTTTGAATGCCACGGAAATCCGATAAATTCAAAAAGTTTGTTTAAGAACAAAAAAGAATTAACTTTCTCACCAATTGCATCAAAATTTATCTTCTCTATTTATTGGATGCGAGTACATATCTATAGGGTTGGTTACAAGAATTTTTGGAAGTAAATCCTAAACCAAAGTCAAATCAGAATTTGAATCTAAATTAAATCAGAATCCTAATCTAAGCGAATATGAAAGAATATAAATCAAATATGAATCTGAATCGGCTTAAATGCCTTACGTTAATTAAAATGGAAAAATGCATATTTCGTAATCAAAACTATTTGGGTTCCAAAAGGAACCATTGCTAACACTCAAGGACCCAAAAAGCTCTGGGTACCTATAAGTTGAGGCTTCTTTTGTAGGGATCAAAGAAGAAGAAAAATAAGTGGTAGTTGGACAGTGGATGCTTGAGACATATGACATGCAATCACGCTTGGTTTTCAAGTTTTACCAAAATAAAAAACAGTGGAGAAGTATCCTTTGGAGATAATTCAAAAGGAAAGATTATCAGTATCGGTAATGTCGGTAAAGATTCTTCTACCTTTATTGAAAATGTGTGTTTAGTTAAAAATTTGAAACAAAACTTGCTTAGTATTAATCAATTGTGTGATAAAGGCTATAAAGTTATTCTTGACAAAAATAAATGTGTTATCAAGAATGCGTATGACGGCAAAGTTTTATTTGTTGGAAAAAAAAAATGTACCAATGTAAACACCAAAGATATCGATTGTGCATCAACTCATGATAAATGTTTTTCCGCATTACATGATGATAGTTGGTTATTGTATAGAAGATTAGGTCATAGAAGCATGGATTTGGTTTCAAAAATTTCAAAAAATGATTTAGTTAAAGGTCTTCCAAAAATTAGTTTTCAAAAAGATAAAATTTGTGAAGCTTGTCAATTTTGAAAATAAATCAAAACTTCTTTTAAAACAAAAAATCATGTTTCTACTTCAAAACCAAAACCACTTTAGCTTCTTCACATGGATTTATTTGGACCTTCTAAATATGAAAGTCTAAATGGTAAGTATTATGCTTTTGTGATTATAGATGATTATTCTAGATACACGTGGGTTTTGTTCTTAGTGGATAAGGATAATGCCTTTGGTGCTTTTCAAATTTGTTGCAAAAATGTTCAAATTTGGCAAATTCTTGGATGGCAAAGACAGAAGAGAAGTTTTTGTCGAAAGGAAAAGTTTTCCCCCACTTTGGAACATCTCCTTAATCCATACAAAGCCACCTCTCTTACCTGGACATTACTTGAATGGTTCTCCCCAATACCATGGTGGAGAAAGAAGCTACAACAACTGTCAGAAATTTACAACCTTGACTGTATGCCTGCCCTTGAAGCACAATTGTATTGTTATGGAACTGCTCATAGTTGGAGATCCATTCAAGAGGCATAAGCTTAATGAGCTCATGACGGGGAATTTGTCTCGGGATCTGGATGATTGTGGGGATTTGGTCGGATTCTGCTAACACCATGAGGGTGTCAGAATGGTGTTCCGGAGTGGGTAAATCTAAGGCATGATTTTAAAGCCGATAGACCAGTTGATGGTGTAGGGTGGCAAACCCTAGGCATTGAACCCTCCGAACGTTACAAAACCACTTTTTGTGTCCCCAATGCCCCTTATCGTTTTTTAAAAGCAAAAGTAAAAGAGCTCAAATGGATTGCAACCCATTGCAAATATGAAATTTGTGTGAATAATAAAGAGATTTGTGTCTGGATGTTGAAAGTATGGCCTGTGAATAATAAAGACTGATGTGAACAGTTGTGCTTCAGGGGCAGGCATACGGTCAAGGTTGTAAATTTCTGACAGTTGTTGTAGCCTCTTTCTCCACCATGGTATTGGGGAGAACCATTCAAGTAATGTCCAGGTAAGAGAGGTGGCTTTGTCTGGATTAAGGAGATGTTCCAAAGTGGGGGAAATAGGGAGGACTCTCAACCACGACCTGTCACATTTCATCAATCCTCTATTTCTATTCCTGGTCATCAATCCTCTAGTTCTACACCGGCATCACCATCCGTACCACCACCAACTATTTCCCAACCTCCTACCCAATCCAAGGATAAATAACCCATGCACCAGTTTCCTGCTCACACAGTCGCCCATTCATCTACCCATTCATCATGCTCTGTACTTGCCTTTTGCAAGGATCCTGTGCATCAGAAAACTTTCGATCATTTATTATCTGGTTTGGTACCCTGTTTTAGACTCAAAGAAAGTTTGTTTTGGGTTGTATAACCCGAGGGAAAATGTTTTAAAGGTTTTTTATTACAGAGGTATATCGGCTGGAAACCCAAGCTTGCGGACTACTGGTCCAAAGTACAGTCTTAATTGTTGTAGTTCTGGTATAACAACGCCACGTTGATGGAAAGCGTATATTACAGACAGACGCCAGTGATGAATCATGGGGGAGGACTAACTTGGCTGCATAGAGGACAGTGAGACACCAAACATACCATAACACATCTTCAGTGGTTTCTTTGGATGGATCAAGGGTTAAACCTGTAAGGAACAGATTTTCAGGGTGGAAGGTGGAGAAGGGAAAGGGTTCTGTGACAAGGTAGGCTTTCATGAAAAAGCGAAAGAGAGTTTTTTTGGCAAATTCTTGGATGGCAAAGACAGAAGAGAAGTTTTTGTCGAAACGAAATGCCAAGTCCCACGTC
The DNA here is from genome assembly GCA_039657385.1 of Citrus x changshan-huyou. Taxonomy (NCBI): domain Eukaryota; kingdom Viridiplantae; phylum Streptophyta; class Magnoliopsida; order Sapindales; family Rutaceae; genus Citrus; species Citrus x changshan-huyou. The sequence goes on along the minus strand of CM077554.1, from coordinate 15,970,295 downwards.
TCAGCCATCACCCTCCAAACCCAGATACCGAAGAGATTGCCCTTATCCACCTTGCCGTGGTCCCCAATGTAAGCATCAAAAGCTCTCCAAGACCTTTTTCCCAAAAACCAACCCTGACAACCCATATGAAACTGAAAGCTCATCCGAAGACGACTACATGAACCTTCACTCTCCATAAAGTAGTTTGTCTTGTTGTAATCATTATGCTTTATGCTTTTGTCTTGTATAATTATTCCAGCTCAGGCCCAGACCAATCCACCTAGTCAAAAATCGTCAAATGGTCCATGGTTCACATTTGATGATCTTCCATCTCATAAATGGCATGACAGACTTACTGAAATGTCTGCTTGGATTGACCTCCAAATGTTGTCACTACTCTCAAGCAAATTACGCAAAATCCGCATCCTTTAAAGTTGATTACTGATGGAAAGCGTATATTGCAGACAGACGCCAGCATGTTCACTTTTTTCAAAAATGCCCAGATCTTTTCAAAATTCGATTTAAAATCAGGTTACAAAATTCGTTATAATGTTGTCGTATCTTTTGCTTTTGAAAGAAGATAGGGGTCTTGTCCTATCTTCTCTGAGAATTCTCCTATAAAAAGAGTTCTCCCCTCCTTTGTAATATATAGAAGTTTTCTAGAAATAAACTCCCGTGTGTTTTCTTCCATGAATTTCTAAACTCTCTCTTCTCTCTCTGCAAATGGAGTTCTAGGAAAAAGAAAAGAATAAAGGATTAAATTTGTTCATTTTGAAAACTTAAGGAAGTATGCTCTGCACTTGCCTTTTGCAAGGATCCTGTGCATCAGAAAAGATTTGGGCATTTTTGAGAAAAGTAAACATGCTTTGTCGACGGGGCAAGGGAAACTTGTCATCTTGTAAAAACATGTTTAATGGCTGATAGTCAATAACTAGGCGTTTCTTGCCTCTGACAATTTCATAATACTTTTCAATATAAAAGGCTTGGCAAGCCCATTAAGAATGTGTGGGCTCGATAAAACCTTGGGCTAACAATTGGGAACATTCCTGGATGAGTAGCTTTGGTTGGGTTAATGTCTTCATTGAGTTTGAAAGGTAACTTAATGAAGAAAGACTTATTTTTCCACAAGGGGTTTGGATGAGTGAACTCAGAATGGGACTGTGGACAGAAGCTCAAAAGCTTGTTTGAAATATCCTGGTAGGGTTGAGGGGTTTCAGACAGATTGTAGAGATTTAGAATGTCTGTGAAAGGTTTGAACATGGACTTGACTCGAATGCCATTGGGAAGGATTTGGAGGTGTTTGATCTGGTGAAGGATGTCAAAACCTAACAAGAGATCCTTATTAGGAAGGGTTGAACCGATAACCTTGGTCCAAATGACACAATTAGGGAAGATTTGAATACCAGTGGGTTTTTTGGTAATCAGGGAGGTGGTAAATAGTTTGCCATACCAGAAAAGGTACGTGGCGTTGTTATACACGAACTACAACAGTTAAAACTGTACTTTGGACCAGTAGTCCGCAAGCTCGGGTTTCCAGCCGATATACCTCTGTAATAAAAAACCTTTAAAACATTTTCCCTTCAACAAAAACTTCTCTTCTGTTTTTGCCATCCAAGAATTTGCTAGAAAAGCTCTCTTTTGCTTTTTCATGAAAGCCATACCGTCCTTGAAACTTGTTTTCTAAACTCTCGTTTTAATGCTCAAAATGGTATAATTTAAGTCTTTTTCTTTCTCGATCTATAGACTTCAGGCGCAGAGAGAATTTCTCATTCATGGCTTCCACTTCCTCTTCGACTCCTTCCAATCCTGTTACTCTTTCTTCTACTCTTTCCTTGCCAAAATCATGTACTTCCCATACCGCCAACAAAATTGAACATCTTGTAGAATACTCCTACATTCCTGAATCCGTCCAAATCAGTGAATCTTCTTACCCTCTCCTCAGCCCTTACCAACTCTACAAACGCCCCAGTTCTTTTACCCGCAGTATCCGTACTCTCATATCCACCCGAAGACCTCACCCTAAAGAATACATCCAGTCTTCTCGCCTGGATCAATGTTCTCTCCAAGCAACCCCTGCTGAGCAATATGTTACTCTCGAAATACCCTCAGATTTAATTTCTAACTGAAAACGAGAAGGTTTTACCCATCTCCATCTTGGAGGCATCAGATTAATCCTTACCCTTCATGGGCGAAAAGGCTTACCAGTTACAGATCGAATTGCTATGCTTGATACCCGATTCAAACAATACCAAGATGCTGTTATCGGTACTGTCCTCACAACCCTTCATGCAGGAAGTGTTTTACTCACTTTCTATCCCAATTTCAACCTTTCTCTCCAAGACCCAAATTTGCCCACAACCTTGAAAGTCCAGGTTCAGATTCAAGGTGCTGAACAAATTTCTTCTGTAAAAATTGCCACCCTACACCATCCACTGGTCTATCGGCTTCAAAATCATGCCTTAGATTTACCCACTCCGGAACACCACTCTGACACCCTCATGGTGTTAGCAGAATCTGACCAAATCCCCACAATCATCCAGATCCCACGACAAATTCCCCGTCATGAGCTCATAAAGCTTATGCCTCTTGAATGGATCTCCAACTATGAGCAGTTCCATACTAATACAGCTCCTGTTCAGACATCTGAAAGTATGTTTGAAAGACGACAAGATGGAACAGTCCGAATGACTTTTAAACCACCTCCAAATGCTCCACAAGAGCCTCATAGGCTCTCCTTTACTTATTCTTCAATGATCACAGCTGTTCCGACAGCTCAGGAAGATCTGCCCATTACAAGGTTTAATTCTGAAGGCTATCCTGTTTATCCAGCCAAGCACAACGGCCATTTCCTATGGGATGCCCCTGGTTCAGGCATGTGTGACCCAAATTGTCCCTGCTGGGATGATTGGGAAGAATACGATGATTATGCAACCACAAGGAAAAAGAAACCCAAAAAGAAAAAACCCCCTATCCCATGTCACCACTATGACCCTAAACCACCATCAGATCCTCCACCTCCACCAGCTCCATTACCCATCTACCGAAAAGAACTTAAATGGATTGCCAAACATTGCAAATTTGAGATTCCATCACCACTCCCACACCCAACACCTATAGTCCAACCACTGGCTTGTCTGATGTTTTCCTCTACCTCTTCCGATTACTCTTCTTCATTTCCTCTTTTGGAACCCCACACAAATTCTCAACGAAATGTTGTGTCCAAACCCTTTATCCCCTCACCTATTACCTCCACTGGCCACTTGGAGCCCCCTAAACCTTTTGAATCAGTCCTCAACTGGCAAACTCAAAATGCCAGGGCATAGAATGATACTTTGTTGCATCTCAATTCAAAAGTTGAGCACATCAGTTTACGAACTGAACAGATTGAGACAAAGGTTGATTCCATCAATGCACAGATGCAGCAGATCTACCAAAATCTTCATTCCCGAATTGGTCAACTCAATTCCGAGTTACGAGCCATGCTTGCCCACAGATACAATGGTCCAGAATTTGACCAAAAAGAAAGAGAAATCAGGCGTTAGATTGAATCTGAAAAACAGAGACCTACCCTTTTTACCACATCTCCTCTTATCCCTTCCATCGGTCCAACTTATCATCGTTTTGCCTCTATGCTTTCTCCTATTAAACAGTATGACCCTTCCAAGTTATTTGGTATGACTCATACTCTTTTCAGAGACAATCCTTTGCCACCGCCACCTAAACCTAAACCCAGACCTAGACCACAGCCTCGACTTGCTCCTCTTCATCCTTCCTCTCTGACCATCCCTGGCCAACCATCCCCTAGTTCTACACCGGCATCACCACTAGCTTCATTATCAGTCCCTACCCAATCCAAGGATAAAGAACCTATGAACTAGTTTACTGCTCACAGAGTCACCCATTCGTCTACTATAGATGATCAAAATTTTGATTCAAATCTAGCTGTTTCAGATAGCCCTACCGAAATTGATACAGAATCTTCAGCATCCACCAGTGACTCTGAAAAGTCCTATGCTGATATTACCAAAATCCTGATGGCTCAACCTAATCCACCTACCCAAGGCCAAACCTCTCATACAGAACCATATGTTGATATTCCTTCTGAATTTGAAGAAGAAATGCATGAATCTTCTGCCACAAATCACCCTCCTCCAGCCCAGACCAACCCATCTAGTCAAAAATCGTCAAATGGTCCATGGTTCACATTTGATGATCTTCCATCTCATAAATGGCGTGACCGGCTCCATGAAATGTCTGCCTGGATTGACCTCCAGATGCTAAGAACAGGAGCAACAACTCAATCAGTCCTTAGAGAATTTGCTACACGTTTTACGGGTGCTCTAAGAGATTGGTTTGACTCGTTAGGACAATATCGCCAATTACAGTTTGTTGACCTTCCAGAAGTTTCAAGTGCTCTTGCTGTACTTCATGATCAATTCCTTGGCGACCCTTCTGCAGTCTTTGAAGCTGCCAGACGAGACTACCTCAACATGAAATGCTGCTCCCTCAATGCTAAGGATCTTGACTTCCATTATAAGCAAATGTCCCTGCTGTTCCATAAGCTTAATGGATTCAATTAACCAACATTAAAGCATGTCTTTCTGGCTTCCCTCCCCGAAGAACTCCAACCCGACATCCAGAGACAACTCACAGCATCCAATCTTTCCCTAGACAACATCTCTCTTGGCAAAATCTTCCAGCTTGCCAAAACTTGTCTTGACAAACTTTGCGAGCAAAAACAGTTTTTCAAAGAACTGTTGAAAGACAAAGAACCTTTCCGAAGTGCTTGCAAAAAGCCTTATTTGTAGATCAAATGCCACAAGAAAAAGGATTGCGATTGCAGTTCAAAGAAAAAACGGCATTTTTAGAAATTCAAAACTCCAGAATTTTCATCCAAACCTCGTAGATCCCGAAAGCCCTACCGGCTCTTCATAAAGAAATCTTCCTCCTCCAGAGAATTCAAACGAAAGCAATCAAGCAGATGTTTCATCTGCAAGAGAAAAGGCCATTATGCCAAAGATTGTCCTAACAAAAGAGAAAAATCCATCCGGTTAGTTGAGCATCTTCAAGCAACTACAGACTACTCTCCTGCCAAAGATGAACTGGAATTCTATTTCTCTAAACAAGATGAACCCAATGATGAAACAATGTTCGCACTACAGAATTCCTCTGACTCAGACAGTGACCAGTCTCAAGTGATTTTCCACCAACAGTTACTCTCCCTTGATACTACAGTTCCTATCCCATCCATCAAACTCCAGATCTTGCCCTCAAAATTCCCAAGGCCCATTCCAGCATTTGGTCTTATAGATACTGGTGCCCAACGCAGCATGTTAAACCCCTATATTCTTCCATCAGAATATTGGACCCAGTTTGAAGAACATTTCAAAGCTGTCAATGGCAAACTCTTCACCACCTCTTTGATTACCAAGAAACCCATTGGCATTCAAATCTTCCCAAATTGTGTCATTTGGACCAAGGTTATTGGTTCAACTCTTCCTAATAAGGATATCTTGTTAGGATTTGACATCCTTCACCAAATCAAACACCTCCAAATCATTCCCACTGGAATCCGAGTCAAGTCCATGTTCAAACCATTCACAGCCATTCCGAAACTCTACAATTTGTCTGAAACTCCCCAGTCTTACCACAATATTTCAAACAAACTTTTGAGTTTCTGTCCAGAGTCCCATTCTGAGTTCACCCATCCAAATCCCTTGTGGAAAAATAAGTCTTTCTTCATTAAATTACCCTTCAAACTAAATGAAGACATTAACCCAACTAAAGCTACCCATCCAGGAATGAGTCCTTCTGACTTACTCCTAGCCCAACAAGAATGTTCACAATTGTTAGCCCAAGGTTTAATTGAGCCCACAAGTTCTCAATGGGCTTGCCAAGCCTTTTATGTTGAAAAACATTATGAAATTGTCCGAGGAAAGAAACGCTTAGTCATTGACTACCAGCCACTCAATATGTTTTTACAAGATGACAAGTTCCCTTTGCCTCGCCGACAAAGCATGTTCACTATTCTAAAAAATGCCCAGATCTTTTCAAAATTCGATTTAAAATCAGGTTTCTGGCAATTAGGTATTGAACCCTTTGAGCATTACAAAGCTGCTTTTTGTATCCCAAATGTCCATTTCCAATGGACCGTCCTACCCTTTGGTCTCAAAACTGCCCCATATATTTTTCAAAAATCCATGGTTCAACTCTTCCAGCCTATCATGCACCATGCCTTGATTTACATTGATGATATCTTGCTTTTTTCAGGCTCACATGATGAACATCGCCAGCTGTTAACTCAATTCTATGATATTATCCAAAGTCATGGAATCATGTTATCGGCCAAGAAAAGCACCATTGCTACAGATAATATTGAATTCCTTGGTATGATCATAAAAGATGGACACTACCAGCCAGGAAAGCACATTGCCCAAGAATTGCTTCACTTTCCAGATCAGCAACTTTCCAAAAGGCAAATTCAACAGTTTCTCGGCATTATCAATTACATCCGTGATTTCATCCCACATGTGGATCATTACACTCATCATCTTTCGGCTTTATTGAAAAAGAAGCCCCCAGAGTGGAATACTGACCACACAAATACTGTCACTACTCTCAAGCAAATTGCGCAAAATCCGCCTCCATTAAAGTTGATTACTGATGGAAAGCGCATATTGCAGACAGACGCAAGTGATGACTCATGGGGTGCCATCCTCCTTGAAGAAATCAATGGCAAAGAACACTTTATCGCTTACGCTAGTGGACAATTTTCTGACACACAGAAGCATTATCATAGCGTATTCAAAGAAATCTTAGCGGTAAAGAATGGCATCAAAAAGTTTGAGTATCATCTGATTGGACACCATTTTCTCATCTGTATGGACAGTTCAGCCTTCCCCAATATTCTCAATTTCAAAGGTAAAACTGTTCCCGAAAAAATGTTACTCAGGTTAAAAGATTGGTTTTCCAAATATGACTTTTCGGTCAAGCATATAAAGGGATCCCAGAACCTCATCCCTGATATGCTTTCCAGACTCTCCAAACCAGAAAACCCTCTCACCTTGTTTTCCACCACCTACCATTTTCCGATTATCTCAATGGCTACCTCTCTACCCCCAGAAGCTCTCACCAAGAAAACTTTTCCCTTCAACAAAAACTTCTCTTCTGTTTTTGCCATCCAAGAATTTGCTAGAAAAGCTCTCTTTCGCTTTTTCATGAAAGCCTACCTTGTCACATACCCTTTTCCTTTTTCCACTTTCCACCCAGAAAATCTGTTCCTTACAGGTTTAACCCTTGATCCGTCCAGAGACACCACTGAAGATGTGTTATGGTACATCTGGTGCCTAACAGTCCTTTATGTAACCAAGCTAATCCTTCCCATTTCTCCTACTTTGGAGCATCTCCTTAATCCAGACAATGCCACTTTTCTTACCTGGACACTACTTGAATGGTTCTCCCCCATCCCATGGTGGAGAAAGAAACTGCAACAACTATCAGAGATTTACAACCTTGACCGTATGCCTGCCCCTGAAGCACAACTGTTCACATCAGTCTTTATTATTCACAGGCCATACTTCCAACATCCAGACACCAAACTCTTTTGGACTGAAGATCAGGTATATGAATGGTTCACGGCACCACATATAGCTGTGATTGAAAATGACATCCAAGACGTCCTGCACAACTACCTTTGCCAATTGAACCACCAACCTCCGCCACTTAAAGATATCTCCCACACCTCCTTAGGTCCACAACATGACCTCCTCATGATCCCCACTCCATCTGCCATCTCTAAACCTAAGTCCACTGGCATCATCATTAAAGAAGAACGACCAGACTACACTGACTTCCTTTACCAGGACTCACAAGACCCATGGGAAGACTTCCTTCCTCTGAGCCAACACCTTCACCAGTTTCCCCAACCAACAATGGATGAACCTGGACCCTCTGAACCAGGACCCTCAACCCAACCTTCCAAACGACCAGCTCAACCATCCAAACTTGACAAAGCCACCCAAACTTCCCCAAAGTATACTCCCAGAGACTATAATTGCCATTATCCACCATGCCGTGGTCCCTCATGTAAGCATCCAAAGCTCTCCAACACTTTCTTCCAAAAGCATCCTCACTCTGGTGATACGGACCCAGATGAGACCGAAAGCTCCTCTCAAGACGACTACATGAATCTCCGCTCTCCATAAAGTAGTTTGTCTTGTTGTAATAATGATGTTTCGCTTTATGCTTGTATAATTATTAAAGTTTGCTTTTACTTTAAGCTCTTGCTTTTGCTTTTGTCAAAGTCATGCTTTAATTATTAAAGCATCTTTTGTCCTTTGTAATAATTAAAGTTGAGTCATGATGTATCTTTTGCTTTTGCTTTTGTAAAAGATAGGGGTCCTGTCCTATCTTCCCCGAGAATTCTTCTATATAAAGAGTTCTCCCCTCCTTTGTAAGATAGAAGTTTTCCAGAAATAAACTCTCGTGTGTTTTCTTCCATGAATTTCTAAACTCTCTCTTCTCTCTCTGCAAATGGAGTTCTAGGAAAAAGAAAAGAATGAAGGATTAAATTTGTTAATTTTTGAAAACTTAAGGAAGTATGCTCTGCACTTGCCTTTTGCAAGGATCCTATGCATCAGAAAACTTTCGATCATTTCTTATCTGGTTTGGTACCCTGTTTTAGACTCAACGAAAGTCTGTTTTGGGTTGTATAACCCGAGGGAAAATGTTTTAAAAGGTTTTTGATTACAGAGGTATATCGGCTGGAAACCCGAGCTTGCAGACTACTAGTCCAAAGTACAGTTTTAACTGTTGTAGTTCTGGTATAACAACGCCACGTACCTTCTCTGAAGAATATGTGTGTTTAACATGCTGCGTTGGGCACCAGTGTCGATGAGACCAATTACGGGAATGGGCCTGTGGAACTTTGAGGGCAAGATTTGGAGTTTGATGGATGGGATAAGAATAGTAGTGTCAAGGGACAGTAACTGTTGGTGGAAAATGGCTTGGGACTGATCACTGTCTGAATCATCAGAGGAGTTCTGTAGTGCGAACACTGTGTCATCATTGGGTTCATCTTGTTCAGAGAAATAGAATTCCAGTTCATCCTTGTCTGGAGAGTAGTCGGTAGTGGCTTGAAGATGCTCGACTAGCCAGATGGATTTTTCTCTTTTGTTGGGACAATCCTTGGCATAGTGACCTTTTTTCTTGCAGATAAAGCATCTACTTGAGTGCTTTCGTTTGAATTCTCTGGAAGAGGATGATTTCTTTAGGAAAAATCTGTAGGGCTTTCTAGATCTACGACGTCTTGATGAAAAGTCTGGAGTTTTGAATTTTCGAACATGCCTTTTCTTCTTAGGACTGCAATCATAATCCTTTTTCTTTTTGCATTTGATCTGCAAGTAAGGCTTTTTGCAAGCACTCCGAAATGGCTCTTTGTCTTTCAATAGTTCTTTGAAAAACTGCTTATGTTCGCAGAGTTTATCGAGACAAGTTTTGGCAAGCTGGAAGATTTTGCCAAGAGAGATGTTGTCAAGGGCAAGATTAGAGACTGTGAGTTGTCTCTGTATGTCTGGTTGGAGTTCGTCTGGAAGGGAAGCCAGGAAGACATGCTTTAATGTCGGTTCATTGAATCCATTAAGCTTATAGAATAGCAGGGACATTCGCTTATAATGGAAGTCAAGATCCTTAGCATTGAGGGAGCAGTATTTCATGTTGAGATAGTCTCGTCTTGCAGCTTCAAAGACTGCAGAAGGGTCGCCAAGGAATTGATCATGGAGAACAGCAAGAGCACTTGAAACTTCGGGGAGATCAACAAACTGTAACTGGTGATATTGTCCTAACGAATCAAACCAATCTCTTAGAGCACCCGTAAAATGAGTAGCAAACTCTCTAAGGACTGATTGAGTTGTGGCTCCTGGACGTAGCATTTGGAGGTCAATCCAGGCAGAAATTTCATTAAGGCGATCACGCCATTTATGAGATGGAAGATCATCAAATGTGAACCATGGACCATTTGACGATTTTTGACTGGATGGATTGGTTGGGGCCTGAGTTGGAGAAGGTTGGTTGGTGGCCAAAGATTCAGGCATTTCTTCTTCAACTTCGGAGGGAATATCAACATATGGTTCTGTATGAGAGGTTTGGCCTTGGGTAGGTTGATCAGGTTGAGCCATCAGGATTTTGGTAATATCAACAAAGGACTTTTCAGAGTCACTGGTAGATGCGGAAGATTCTGTGTTGGATTTGGTATGGCTATCTGAAACAACTAGATTTGAATCAGAAGTTTGATCATTTATGGTGGATGAATGGGTGATTGTGTGAGCAGTAAACAGGTGCATGGGTTCTTTATCTGTGGATTGGGTGGGAGGTTGGGAGATAGTTGGTGGTGGTACGGATGGTGATGCTGGTGCTGGGGTAGAATTAGAGGATTGATGACCAGGAATAGAAATAGAGGATTGATGAAATGTGACAGGTTGTGGTTGAGGTTTAGACTTTGGTTTAGGTTTAGGTGGTGGTGGTAAAGGATTGTCTCTAAAAAGAGTATGAGTCATACCAAATAACTTGGAAGGATCATACTGCCGAATAGGGGAAAGCATAGAGGCAAAGGGATGATAAGTTGGACCTATAGAAGGGATTGGAGGTGATGTGGTAAAAAGGGTAGGTTTTTGTTTGTCAGATTCAATATGAGCAAGTTCAGCTTTCAAGCGCCTGATTTCCCTTTCTTTTTGGTCAAATTCTGGGCCGTTGTACCTGTGGGCAAGCATGGCTCGTAACTCTGAATCAAGTTGACCAATTCTGGATTGAAGATTTTGGTGGATCTGTTGCATCTGGGCAGCAATAGAGTCAACTTTCGTCTCAATTTGATCAGTTTGAAAACTGATTTTCTCAACTTTTGAATTGAGTTGCAACAAAGTATCATTTTGTGCCCTGGCATTTTGAGTTTGCCAGTTGAGGACCGATTACAAAGGCTTGGGGGGCTCAAGGTGGCCAGTGGAGGTAATAGGTGAAGGGATAAATGGTTTGGACACAACATTTCGATGTGAATCTATGTGAGGTTCTAAAGGAGGAAAGGAGGAAGAGTAATCTGAAGAAGTAGAGGAAAACATCATACAAGCCAGTAGTTGGACGATAGGTGTTGGGTGTGGGAGTGGTGATGGAATCTCAGATTTGCAATGTTTTGCAATCCATTTGAGTTCTTTTCGGTAGATGGGTAATGGAGCTGGTGGAGGTGGAGGGTCTTTCGGGGATTGAGGTTCACAATGATGACATGGGACTGTTAGTTTTTTCTTTTTGGGTGTCTTTTTCCTTTGAGGGACATAGTCGTCGTCTTCTTCCCAATCATCCCAACAGGGACAAGTGGGGTCACACATACCTGAGCCGGGGACATCCCATAGGAAATGGCCATTGTGTTTGGCTGGATAAACAGGGTAGCCTTCAGAATTAAACCCTGTAATGGGCAGATCTTCCTAAGCTGTCTGAACAGCTGTGATCATTGAAGAATAAGTAAAGAAGAGCCGAGGAGACTCTTGTGGAGCACTGGGAGGTGGTTTAAAAGTCATTCGGACTGTGCCATCTTGTCGTCTTGGAGCTGTATTGGAGCTGTATTAGTATGGAACTGCTCATAGTTGGAGATCCATTCAAGAGGCATAAGCTTAATGAGCTCATGACGGGGAATTTGTCTAAGGATCTGGATGATGGTGGGGATATATTCTTTAGGGTGAGGGCGGCGGGTGGATATGAGAGTACGGATACTGCGGGTAAAAGAACTAGGACGTTTGTATAGGTGGTAAGGGCTGAGGGGAGGGTATGAAGATTCACTGATTTGGGCGGATTCAGGGATGTAGGAGTATTCTACAAGATTTTCAATTTTATTAGTGGTATGAGAAGAGCAAGATTTGGGCAAAGAAAGAGTAGAAGAAAGAGTAACAGGAGTAGAAGGAGTGGAGGATGAAGTAGAAGCCACGAATGAGAAAGTCTCTCTGCGTCTGAAATCTAGAGATCAAAACAGAATAAAGACATAAATTATACCACTTTGATTTAGAAAAACTTTCAAGGACGAGTATGGCTCTGATACCATAAAGATACGTGGCGTTGTTATACCAGAACTACAACAGTTAAAACTGTACTTTGGACCAGTAGTCCGCAAGCTCGGGTTTCCAACCGATATACCTCTAGAATCAAAAACTTTTAAACATTTTTTTTCTCAGGTTTATACAACCCAAAACAAACCTTCTTTGAGTCTAAAACAGGGTACCAAACCAGATAGGAAATGATCAAAAGTTTTCTGATGCACAGGATCCTTGCAAAAGGCAAGTGCAGAGCATACTTCCTTAAGTTTTCAAAATGAACAAATTTAATCCTTTATTCTTTTCTTTTTCCTAGAACTCCATTTGCAGAGAGAGAAGAGAGAGTTTAGAAATTCAAGGAAGAAAACACACGGGAGTTTATTTCTGGAAAACTTCTATATATTACAAAGGAAGGGAGAACTCTTTTTATAGGAGAATTCTCAGAGAAGATAGGACATGACCCCTATCTTCTTTCAAAAGCAAAAGATACGACAACATAGAGGATCCTTGAGATCATGACTTCTCAAGTGATCATGACCTGTAGCACACCTTTTTAGAAAACCAAGCCCACCGATCAAGACTTGGACAAATGGACAAAAGATAAAGCATGCTTACAAACACTTTTACAACTGGCAAAAGCCAAAGTGTAAGGCAAGCCAAGACAAAACCATAAAGTAAAACATAATTATTACAACAAGACAAACTACTTTATTGAAAGCAACAAGTCAAACAACTTTATGGAGATCGGAGATTCATGTAATCATCTTCGGATGAGCTTTCGGTTTCATCGAGGTCAGTGTCACGATTGGATGTTGGGAAAAAGGTTTTGGAGAGCTTTGGATGCTTACAGTGGGGACCACGGTAAGGGGGATAAGGACAATCTCTTCGGTATCCTGGCCTAGGTGATGTTTGAGTGGCTTTGTCAACTTTGGAGGGTTTAGTGGCCGTGTCAGCTTGGGGAGGTTGGGATGAGGATCCTGGTTCATTCATGGATAGTTGTGGAAACTGTTGGAGATGTTGGCTGAGGAGAAGGAAATCTTCCCATGGGTCTTGGGAGTCTTGGTATAGAAAGTCAATGTAGTCGGGCCGTGCTTCTTTAATGATGATACCTGTGGACTTAGGTTTGGATATGGCGGACGGAGTTAGGATCATGATGAGGTCATGTTGGGGGCCTAAGGAGGTGTGAAAGATATCCTTGTGTGGCGGAGTTTGGTGATTCAATTGACAAAGGTAATTGTGTAGGGTGGATTGGATTTCATTGTCAACAACAGCTGGGTGAGGTGCAGTAAACCATTCATATACCTGGTCTTGGGTCCAAAAGAGATTTGTGTCTGGATGTTGGAAGTAAGGCCTGTGAATAATAAATATGGTTGTGAACATCTGTGCTTCAGCGACAGGCATACGTTCAAGATCGTAAATCGCGGACAGTTGTTGTAGTTTCTTTCTCCACCATGGTATGGGGGAAAACCATTCGAGTAATGTCCAGGTAAGAGAGGTGGCTTTGTCAGGGTTAAGGAGAGTTTCCAAAGTGGGGGCTATTGGTAGAATTAGCTTGGTGGCATAAAGAGCAGTTAGGCACCAGATGTACCATAACTCATCTTCTGTGATGTCTCTGGATGGATCAAGGTTTAAACCTGTAAGGAATAGATTTTCGGGGCGGAAGGTAGAAAATGGAAATGAGTCTGTGACAAGGTAGGCTTTCATGAAGAAGCGGAAAACAGCTTTCCTTGCAAACTCTTGGATAGCAAAGACAGAAGAAAAGTTTTTATTGAAGGGAAAAGTTTTCTTGGTGATAGCTTCTGGGGGTAGAGAGGTAGCCATGGAGATAATCGGAAAATGGTAAGTGGTGGAAAACAGGGTGAGAGGGTTTTCTGGTTTGGAGAGTCTGGAGAGCATATCAGGGATGAGGTTCTGGGACCCCTTTATATGCTTAACTGAAAAATCATATTTGGAAAACCAATCTTTTAATCTGAGTAGCATTTTTTCGGGAACAGTTTTACCTTTGAAAGTGAGAATATTGGGGAAGGTTGAACTGTCCATTCAGATGAGAAAATAGTGTCCAATCAGATGATACTCAAACTTTTTGATGCCATTCTTTACCGCTAATATTTCTTTGAACACGTTATGGTAGTGCTTCTGTGTGTCAGAAAATTGTCCACTAGCGTGAGCGATAAAGTATTCTTTTCCGTTGATTTCTTCAAGGAGGATGGCACCCCATGATTCATCACTTGCATCTGTCTGTAGGATGCACTTTCCATCAGTAATAAGCTTTAAGGGAGGCGAATTTTGCGCAATCTGCTTTAGGGTAGTGACAGCAATTGTGTGGTCAGCATTCCACTCTGGGGGCTTCTTTTTCAATAAAGTCGAAAGATGATGAGTGTAATGATCCACATGTAGGATGAAATCACGGATGTAATTGATAATGCCGAGAAACTGTTGAACTTGCTTTTTGGAAAGGTGCTGATCTGGAAAGTGAAGCAATTCTTGGGCAATGTGCTTTCCTGGCTGATAATGTCCATCTTTTATGATCATACCAAGGAATTCAATATTATCTGTAGCAATGGTGCTTTTCTTGGCCGATAGCATGATTCCATGACTTTGGACAATATCATAGAACTGAGTTAACAGCTGGTGATGTTCATCATGGGATCCTGAAAAAAGTAAGATATCATCAATGTAAATTAATGCATGATGCAGGATAGGTTTGAAGATTTGGACCATGGATTTTTAAAAAATAGATGGGGCAGTTTTGAGGCTGAATGGAAGGACTGTCCATTGGAAATGGGCATTTAGGATACAAAAGGCAGTTTTGTAACGTTCAGAGGTTTCAATGCCTAATTGCCAAAAATCGGATTTTAGATCAAATTTTGAAAAGATCTGGGCATTTTTTAGAAAAGTAAACATGCTTTGCCGTCGGGGCAAAGGAAACTTGTCATCTTGCAGAAACATATTGAGTGGCTGGTAGTCAATGACTAAGCGTTTCTTTCCTCGGACAATTTCAGAATGTTTTTCAACATAAAAGGCTTGGCAAGCCCATTGAGAACTCGTGGGCTCGATTAGACCTTGGGCTAACAGTTGTGAACATTCCTTTTGGGCTAGGAGTAAGTCAGAAGGACTCATTCCTGGATGAGTAGCTTTGGTCGGGTTTATGTCTTCATTTAGTTTGAAGGGTAACTTAATGAAGAAAGACTTATTTTTCCACAAGGGATTTGGATGAGTGAACTCAGAATGGGACTCTGGACAGAAATTCAAAAGCTTGGTTGAAATATCCTGATAAGACTGGGGAGTTTCAGACAAATTGTAGAGTTTCAGAATGTCTGTGAATGGTTTGAACATGGACTTGACTCGGATTCCAGTGGGAATGATTTGGAGGTGTTTGATTTGGTGAAGGATGTCAAACCCTAACAAGATATCCTTATTAGGAAGAGTTGAACTAATAACTTTGGTCCAAATGACACAATTTGGGAAAATTTGAATGCCAATGGGTTTGGTGGTAATCAAAGAGGTGGTGAACAATTTGCCATTAACAGCTCTGAAGTTTTCTTTATATTTTGTCCAGTATTCAGATGGAAGAATATTGGGGTTTAACATACTGCGTTGGACGCCAGTGTCGATGAGGCCAATGGCTGGAATGGGTCTTTGGCATTTTGAGGGTAAAATATGGATTTTGATGGAGGGAATAGGAACAGTAGTGTTAAGGGACAGTAACTGTTGGTGGAAAATAACTTGGGACTGGTCACTGTCTGAGTCATCAGAGGAGTTTTACAGTGCGAACACAGTTTCATCATTGGGTTCATCTTGTTCAGAGAAGTAGAATTCCAATTCATCCTTGTCTGGAGAGCAGTCGATAGTAGCTTGAAGATGCTCGACTAACCGGATGAAGTTTTCTCTTTTGTTAGGACAATCTTTAGCATAGTGACCTTTTTTCTTACAAATGAAACATCTACTTGAGGATTTTCGTTTGAATTCTCTGGAAGAGGATGATTTCTTTCTGAAAAATCTGGGGGGCAAGTGAGAGTGTGAATGATATTTTTATGCGGTGGAGTTTGGTGGTTTAATTGACAAAGATAGTTATGCAGGGTGGATTGGATTTCATTGTCAACAACAGCTGGGTGAGGTGCAGTAAACCATTCATATACCTGGTCTTGAGTCCAAAAGACATTGGTGTCCGGATGTTAGAAGTAAGGCCTGTGAATAATAAATATGGTTGTGAACATTTGTGCTTCAGGGACAGGCATACGTTCAAGATTGTAAATCACGGACAGGTGTTGTAGTTTCTTTCTCCACCATGGTATGGGGGAAAACCATTCAAGTAATGTCCAGGTAAGAGAGGTGGCTTTGTCAGGGTCAAGGAGAGTTTCCAAAGTGGGGGCTATTGAGAGGGACTAGCTTGGTTGCATAAAGAGCAGTTAGGCACCAGATGTACCATAACTCATCTTCTGTGATGTCTCTGGATGGATCAAGGGTTAAACCTGTAAGGAATAGATTTTCTGGGTGGAAGGTAGAAAATGGAAATGAGTCTGTTACAAGGTAGGCTTTCATGAAAAAGCAGAAAACACCTTTCCTTGTAAATTCTTGGATAGCAAAGACAGAAGAAAAGGTTTTGTTGAAGGGACAAGTTTTCTTGGTGAGAGCTTCCGGGGGTAGGGAGGTAGCCATGGAGATAATCGAAAAATGGTAGGTGGTGGAAAACAGGGTGAGAGGGTTTTCTGGTTTGGAGAGTCTGGAGAGCATATCAGGGATGAGGTTCTGGGACCCTTTTATATGCTTAACTGAAAAATCATATTTGGAAAACCAATCTTTTAATCTGAGTAACATTTTTTCTGGAACAGTTTTACCTTTGAAAGTGAGAATATTGGGGAAGGCTGAATTGTCCATTCGGATGAGAAAATGGTGTCCAATCAGATGATACTCAAACTTTTTTATGCCATTCTTTACCGCCAAGATTTCTTTGAACACACTATGGTAGTGCTTCTGTGTGTTAGAAAATTGTCCACTAGCGTGAGCGATAAAGTGTTCTTTTCCATTGATTTCTTCAAGGAGGATGGCACCCCATGATTCATCACTTACATCTGTCTGTAGGATGCGCTTTCCATCAGTAATAAGCTTTAAGGGAGGCGGATTTTGCGCAATCTGCTTTAGGGTAGTGGCAGCAATTGTGTGGTCAGCAGTCCACGCTGGGGGCTTCTTTTTCAATAAAGCCGAAAGATGATGAGTGTAATGATCCACATGTGGGATGAAATCACGAATGTAATTGATAATGCCGAGAAACTGTTGAACTTGCTTTTTGGAAAAGTGCTGATCTGGAAAGTGAAGCAATTCTTGGGCAATGTGCTTTCCTGGCTGATAATGTCCATCTTTTAGGATCATACCAAGAAATTCAATATTATCTGTAGCAATGGTGCTTTTCTTGGCCGATAGCATGATTCCATGACTTTGGACAATATCATAGAATTGCGTTAACAGCTGGTGATGTTCAGCATGTGATCCTGAAAAAAGCAAGATATCATCAATGTAAATCAAGGCATGATGCAGGATTGGTTGAAAGATTTTGACCATGGATTTTTGAAAAATGGATGGGGCAGTTTTGAGGCCGAAGGGTAGGACTGTCCATTAGAAATGGGCATTTGGGATACAAAAGGCAGTTTTGTAACGTTCAAAGGGTTCAATGCCTAATTGCCAAAAACCAAATTTTAGTTCAAGTTTTGAAAAGATCTGGGCATTTTTGAGAAAAGTGAACATGCTTTGCCGTCGGGGCAAAGGAAACTTGTCATCTTGTAAAAATATATTGAGGGGCTAGTAGTCAATGACTAAGCGTTTCTTTCCTCGGACAATTTCAGAATACTTTTCAACATAAAAGGCTTGGCAAGCCCATTGAGAATTCGTGGGCTCGATTAGACCTTGGGCTAACAGTTGTGAACATTCCTTTTGGGCTAGGAGTAAGTCAGAAGGACTCATTCCTGGATGAGTAGCTTTGGTCGGGTTTATGTCTTCATTTAGTTTGAAGGGTAACTTAATGAAGAAAGACTTATTTTTCCACAAGGGATTTGGATGAGTGAACTCAGAATGGGACTCTGGACAGAAATTCAAAAGCTTGGTTGAAATATCCTGATAAGACTGGGGAGTTTCAGACAAATTGTAGAGTTTCAGAATGTCTGTGAATGGTTTGAACATGGACTTGACTCGGATTCCAGTGGGAATGATTTGGAGGTGTTTGATTTGGTGAAGGATGTCAAACCCTAACAAGATATCCTTATTAGGAAGAGTTGAACCAATAACTTTGGTCCAAATGACACAATTTGGGAAAATTTGAATGCCAATGGGTTTGGTGGTAATCAAAGAGGTGGTGAACAATTTGCCATTAACAGCTCTGAAGTTTTCTTTATATTTTGTCCAGTATTCAGATGGAAGAATATTGGGGTTTAACATACTGCGTTGGGCGCCAGTGTCGATGAGGCCAATGGCTGGAATGGGTCTTTGGCATTTTGAGAGTAAAATATGGATTTTGATGGAGGGAATAGGAACAGTAGTGTTAAGGGACAATAACTGTTGGTGGAAAATAACTTGGGACTGGTCACTGTCTGAGTCATCAGAGGACGTGGCTTTGTTTTACCAGAGTGATGAGATCCTTGGCAAGCCAAGATATTTAAATCTCCTTTGGACCAGTAGTCCGCTCACCTTGGTTTCTAGCCGATATACACTTATCCAGTTAATACCAAATCCGAAATTCATTCTTGAAAAAAAACATTTCACGATACCACCCGAAAACCTTCAAAGAGGGTGAACGTTGTGAGAAAACACTTTCATTTTAGAAAAATCGGTTTTGGAGGATAAACAGGACCTTTCTGATGCACAGGATCCTCAAGCTTGAGGCAAGTGCAGAGCATACTCAGTTTAGAAATTTTGAGGTGAGCGTATCATTTTTAATTCGAATAATTTCTTCGATTCCTAGAAGAGAGAAAGAGGTTTAGGGAAACATAATGTATAGAACTGGAGTTTTTATTTCAGATTGGCTCCTCCTTACAACTGAGAGTAAATGTGCTTTTTATAGAGGATCATTGAGAATAGGACCTCTCGAATGATCATATCACATGGCACACCCTTTTTTGAAAGCAAAGCACGCCGATCAGGACTTTTACAAAAGGTAAAGCATACCTATAATGACTTTAACAAAAGTAAAGCACACCGACAGGGACTTTAACAAAAGTAAAGCACACCGACAAGGACTTTAACAAAAGACAAACGGGAGTCACATGGATAGTTGTATCAAAAGCTTGTTCATAAGTCGTTATCATGGAGTGGATGGATAACGAGATGGTGACACATCTCTTGTGTCTTTTTCATATTGTCATTTGTGCCGACGGATTTGTCGTTGGTCGAGGTTTGCCTCCGCATGTTGGTATTTGTCTTCATCAACTTCAGTCATGGGCTGAGATGTAGATGCAGCAGGAGAGGCTGGAGTGGTGACAGTATAATGGGGATTTTCAGTATGGAGAAGGGACTGAAAGTCTTCCCATGGGTCCTGAGCGTCTTGGAATAAGACATTGGTGTAGTCAGGACGTTGTTCCATGACAAGGATTCCCTGAGGACTTGAACTTGAACCCGGAGTACAGCCTTGTGTTTTGGGAATAACTTTAAGGGTGTGTGATGGTCCAATAGAGGTGTGGTGAATGTTTATGGCTGGTGGAGGAACATTGTTAAGTTCCATGAGATAGGCTTTGAGAAAAAGAGGAAACCGATGTATCATGGATGAGGGTATAAGGATGAGGGTAAGTTCTCCATTCATATGCCATGTCCTGTGTCCAGTAGTCCCGTGTTTCTGGATGCTGGAAATAAGGCATGTGGACAATGAAGACTATAGTCCACATGTTAGCTTCTTGTTCTGGCATTTGTCTAATCCATGAAAGGTACACAAATGTTGGAGTTGCTTGCGCCACCAAGTGAGTGGGGAATACCATTCAAAGAGAGTCCATAGTAGATCTGGGGAAAACTCCGGAGTGGTCAGGTGAGTCAGGACTGGTCTGATGGGAAAAACTAGCTTTTTAGCATACAAGGTGGTGAGACACCACATATACCAAAGCTCATCTTCGGAGATGGACAGAGAGGACAGAGTGAGGCCTGTGAGAAACAGGTATTCCATGCAAAGATTAGGAAAACGGTCGGATTTTTTGGTTTGAACATTGAAGAAGAACCTGTAAAGAAATTTCTTTGCAAAATCCTGCAGCTGGTAAGCCGATTGGAAAGAAATGTTCATGGGAAAGGTTCTCTGGGTGAGAGCTTTGAAAGGAAGTTGGCGATTCATAGCTATGACAGGGATGGTTTGGATTGAGGAAATGAGTGATGGTTTATTTATAGCTGGAGGTGTGAGGAAATCTGGAATGAGGTTTTGGTTGCCTTTGATGTGTTAAACAGTGAAGTCATACTTAGCAAACCAGGTTTTGAGGCTGAGTAATTGCTTGTCAGAGAGCAATTTGTTCTTGAAGTCAAAGATGCAGGGAAAAGAAGAATTATCCATGTTGATAAGGAATTTGTGGCTGATGAGATGGAATTCAATTTTTTTAATTCCGTACCTGACTGGCAAAATCTCTTTGTAGATCACATGGTAGTTCTTTTTAGAGTCTTTGAATTGTCCGCTTGCATGTGCACAGAAATGACGCACGCCATTGATATCTTCAAGGAGAATGGCACTCCAATAATCATCGCTGGCATCAGTCTGGAGGATTCGTTGTCCACTTGTGGGAATTCGGAGTGGAGGAGGTGATTGTGCTATCACCTTGAGCTGCTTGACAACTTCTGTTTAAGCAGGGCCCCATGAGGGGCACTATTTTTTGAGCCTGCGTGACTGCTGGCTGGTGTGAATTGCAACTTTTGGGATAAAATCACGGACATAATTAACAATCCCGAGGAATTGTTGTATCTGCTTTCTATTGAGATGTGTGTCCGGAAACTTGAGTAATTCGATTGCAATATGGGGACCAGGCTGATACTGGCCGTCTTTAATCACCATGCCAAGAAAGTCAATTGATTCCTTTCCTATGCTGCTTTTCTTTTCGGAAAGCATGATGCCATGTGCCTGCACAATGTGAAAGAAATCCAAAAGGAGCTTCTGGTGGCTCTCATGGTCAGAAGAAAATAACAAGATATCGTCAATGTAGACCAATGCATGATGGAGAATAGGACTAAAGATTTTTGTCATGGCTTTTTGAAATAAGGAGGGAGCGACTTTGAGACCAAAAGGCATAACCGTCCATTGGTAATGGGCATCAGGGATGCAGAAGGCAGTTTTGTGACGGTCAACTGGTGAAATACCAAGTTGCCAAAAACCAGCTTTTAAATCGAACTTAGAGAAGATATGAGCCCCTTGAAGATGGAAAAACAGGGTCTGGATTTTTAGAAGGGGAAACTTATCGTCTTTAAGAAAAGAATTAAGTGGCTGGTAATCAATAACTAATCTCTTTTTTCCACGAACTAATTCATATCGTTTTTCAACATAAAAGGCTTGACAAGCCCAATCTGAATCAGTAGACTCAATAAGACCTTGTTGGAGTAACTGAGAACATTCTTGCTTGGCAAGCAAGAGGTCTGAAGGAGACATACCCGAGTGTGATGCTTTTGTGGGGTTTATGTCTTCATTGAGTTTGAAGGGAAGGTGAATGAAGAATTGTTCATTTTTCCAAAGAGGTGAAGGATGGTGGAACTGTGAATGGTTTTCTGGACAAAACTCTAAGAACTTTTGTGAGATATGACTGTATGGAGATGGTGTTTCTGAAAGGGCATACAGACGGAGAGTATCTGTATAGTGTAAGAACATTTGTTTGTAGCGAACTCCAGAACTGGTGAGGAAGAGGTTTTTAACCAAATGAAGAATGTCAAAACCTATGAGTAAATCTTTATCTGGAAGTTTGGAGGCTACAATCTTTTTCCAAATTATACAATTCAGAAAGAATTAATACCAACGGGTTTCTTAGGAATCAAAGAAATTATTCGAATTAAAAATGATACGCTCACCTCAAAATTTCTAAACTGAGTATGCTCTGCACTTGCCTCAAGCTTGAGGATCCTGTGCATCAGAAAGGTCCTGTTTATCCTCCAAAACCGATTTTTCTAAAATGAAAGTGTTTTCTCACAACGTTCACCCTCTTTGAAGGTTTTCAGGTGGTATCGTGAAAAAATTATTTTCAAGAATGAATTTCGGATTTGGTATTAACTGGATAAGTGTATATCGGCTGGAAACCAAGGTGTGCGGACTACTGGTCCAAAGGAGATTTAAATATCTTGGCTTGCCAAGGATCTCATCACTCTAGTAAAACAAAGCCACGTACAACTACCCACCAGTTTCATCATTGGGTTCATCTTGTTCAGAGAAATAGAATTCCAATTCATCATTGTCTGGAGAGTAGTCGGTAGTGGCTTGAAGATGCTCGACCAGTCGGATGGATTTTTCTCTTTTGTTGGGACAATCTTTGGCATAGTGGCCTTTTTTCTTGCAGATGAAACATCTGCTTGAGGATTTTCGTTTGAACTCTCTGGAAGAAGATGATTTTTTCCTGAAGAACCGGTAGGGCTTTCTGGATCTGCGACGTCTTGTTGAAAAGTCTGGAGTTTTGAATTTTTGAAAATGCCATTTCTTCTTAGGACTGCAATCACAATCCTTTTTCTTTTGGCATTTGATCTACAAGTAAGGCTTTTTGCAGGCACTCCGGAATGGTTCTTTATCTTTCAACAGTTCTTTAAAAAACTGTTTCTGCTCGCAAAGTTTGTCGAGACAAGTTTTGGCAAGCTGGAAGATTTTGCCAAGAGAGATGTTGTCAAGGGCAAGATTAGAGGCTGTGAGTTGTCACTGTATGTCTGGTTGGAGTTCTTCTGGAAAGGAAGCCAGAAAGACATGCTTTATTGTCGGTTCGTTGAATCCATTAAGCTTATAGAACAGCAGGGACATGCGCTTATAATGGAAGTCAAGATCCTTAGCATTGAGGGAGCAGCATTTCATGTTGAGACAGTCTCGTCATGCAGCTTCAAAAACTGCAGGGGGTCTCCAAGGAATTGATCATGGATAACCGCAAGGGCACTTGAGACTTCTGGTAATTGAACAAACTGTAATTGTCTGTACTGGCCTAAAGAATCAAACTAATCTCTTAGAGCACCCGTAAAGCGGGTAGCATATTCTCTAAGGACGGATTCAGTGGTAGCTCCTGGCCTGAGCATTTGGAGGTCAATCCAGGCAGACATTTCATTAAGTCTGTCACACCATTTATGAGATGGAAGATCATCAAATGTGAACCATAGACCATTTGACGATTTTTGACTGGGTGGATTGGTCTGGGCCTGGGCTGGAGGAGGTTGGTTTGTTGCCGAAGATTCAGGCATTTCATCGTCAACTTCTGAGGGAATATCAACATATGGTTCTGTATGAGAGGTTTGGCCTTGGGTAGGTTGATCAGGTTGAGCCATCAAGATTTTGGTAATATCAGCATAGGACTTTTCAGAGTCACTGGTGGATGCTGAAGATTATGTGTCGGCTTCGGTATGGCTATCTGAAACAGCTAGATTTGAATCAGAAGTTTGATCATCAATAGTAGATGAATGGGCGACTGTGTGAGCAGTAAATTGGTGCATGGGTTCTTTATCCTTGGATTGGGTAGGAGGTTGAGATTGAGTCGGTGGAGGTGCGGATGGTGATGCTGGCATATAACCAGGGGACTGGTGGTCCGGAATGGGCATCGGTGGTTGATAAAGTTTGACGGGTCGAGGTTTAGACTTTGGTTTAGGTGTAGGTGGTAGTGGCAAAGGATTGTCTCGGAAAAGAGTATGAGTCATACCAAAATACTTGGAAGGATCATACTGCCGGATAGGGGAAAGCATAGAGGCAAAGGGATGGTAAGTTGGGTCGATGGAAGGGATAGGAGGTGATGTGGTAAAAAGGGTAGGTCTCTGTTTTTCAGATTCAATCTGAGCAAGTTCAGCTTTTAAGCGCTTGATTTCCCTTTCGTTTTGGTCAAATTGTAGGCCATTGTATCTTTGGGCAAGCATGGCTCGTAACTCTGAATCGAGTTGACCAATTATGGATTGAAGATTTTGGTGGATCTGCTGCATCTAGGTAGTAATAGAGTCAACTTTCATCTCAATCTGTTCAGTTCGCAAACTGATTTTCTCAACTTTGGAATTGATGTGCGACAAAGCATCATTCTGTGCTCTAGTATTTTGGGTTTACCAGTTGAGGACCGATTCAAAAGGCTTGGGGGGCTCAAGGTGGCCAGTGGAGGTAATAGGTGAAGGGATAAAGGGTTTGGACACAACATTTCGTTGTGAATCTGTGTGAGGTTCTAGGAGAGGAAAAGAGGAAGAGTAATCTGAAGAGGTAGAGGAAAACAGCATACAAGCCAGTGGTTGGACAGTAGGTGTTGGGTGTGGGAGTGGTGATGAAATTTCAGATTTGCAATGTTTTGCAATCCATTTGAGCTCTTTTCGGTAGATGGGTAATGGAGCTAGTGGAGGTGGAGGATCTTTTGGTGATTTGGGTTCACAGTATTGACATGGGACTGGAGGTTTTTTCTTTTTGGGTTTCTTTTTTCTTCTAGGGGCATAATCGTCGTCCTCTTCCCAATCATCCCAACAGGGACAAGTTGGGTCACACATGCCTGAGCCGGGGACATCCATAGGAAATGGCCATTTTGCTTGGCTGGATAAACAGGGTAGCCTTCAGAATTAAACCCTATAATGGGCAGATCTTCCTGAGCTGTCTGAACAGCTGTGATCATTGAAGAATAAGTAAAGGAGAGCCGAGGAGGCTCTTGTGGAGCACTTGGAGGTAGTTTAAAAGTCATTCGGACTGTACCATCTATCGTATTAGAGCCTATACTCGTCCTTGAAAGTTCTTTTTCTAAACTTCGTTTTCCATTATCAAAGTGGTATGATTTATGTCTTTATTCTATTTTGATCTCTAGACTTCAGACGCAGAGAGAATTTCTCATTCATGGCCTTTACTTCATCCTCCACTCCTTCAAATCCTGTTACTCTTTCTTCTACTCTTTCGTTGCCTAAATCTTACACTTCTCATACCTCCAATAAAATCGAAAACCTTATAAAATACTCCTACATCCCTGAATCCGCCCAAATCAGTGAATCTTCATACCCTCTCATAAGCCCTTACCAGCTATACAAACGCCCCAGTTCTTTTACCCGCAGTATCCGTACTCTCATATCCACCCGACGACCTCACCCTAAAGAATATATCCAGTCTTCCCACCTGGATCAATGTTCTCTCCAAGCAACCCCTGCTGAACAATATGTCACTCTTGAAATACCCTCAGAGTTAATTTCCAATTGGAAACGAGAAGGTTACACTCATCTCTATCTTGGAGGCATCAGATTAATCCTTACCCTTCATGGGAGAAAAGGATTACCGGTTACCGCTCAAATTGCTATGCTTGATACCCGGTTCAAACAGTACCAAGATGCTGTTATAGGTACTGTCCTCACAACCCTTCATGCCGGAAATGTTTTACTTACCTTTTATCCAAACTTTAACCTTTCTCTTCAAGACACCAACTTGCCCACAGCCTTGAAAGTTCAAGTTCAAATTCAAGGTGCAGAACAAATTTCCTCCGCCAAAATTGCCACCTTACACCATCAACTGGTCTATAGGCTTCAAAATTATGCCTTAGATTTACTCACTCCAGAACACCATTCTGACACCCTCATGGTGTTAGCAGATCCCGAAATAAATTCCCGGTCATGAGCTCATCAAGCTTATGTCTCTTGAATAGATCTCCAACTATGAGTAGTTCCATAACAATACAGCTCCAATCCAGACATCTGAAAGCATGTTTGAAAGACGACAAGATGGTATCAGAGCCCAGGTGTTCACCGGGGGGTATGAGCGTGTGAAAGATAAGCACCTCATCCCACATCGGTTGGGATCCTGGCTGTGTGCTAGCTTATAAGTGTTGGGCAGTCCTCACCTCTCAGGACGTCTTTTGGGGCTGAGTTAGGCTATAGTTTGGGCTGAAGCCTAACTCAACCCCAAAAGAGCTCTCAAGAGGTAAGGACTGCCCAACACTTATAAACAGGGCACAGTCCCGATCCCTACCCGATGTGGGATGAGGTGTTTATCATTCACAGTCTCACTTGCCCCCTAGGTGAACACAGGCTCTGATACCAAGTTTGGGCCGAAGCCTAACTCAACCCCAAAAGAGCACTCAAGAGGTGAGGACTGCCCAGCACTTATAAACAGGGCACAGTCCCGATCCCTACCCGATGTGGGATGAGGTGTTTATCATTCACCTGGAGCTGGATTTGGACTTTAAAGGTCGTTGGAAGGTTGGGATCCAGCATGAAGTGTGGTTAGGACGGTTCCTACAACAGCACGTTGGTACTGTTTGAACCTAGTGTCTAGGAGAGCAATTCTGGCTGTAACAGGTAAACCTTTTCTACCATGGAGGGTCAGAATCAATCTAACACCACTAAGATGGAGATGTGTATACCCCTCTCATTTCCAGTTTGCTACGAGATCTGGGGGTATTTCTAAAGTGACGTACTGCTCACTTTGAAAGGCTTGTAAAGCACACTGATCCAGTCTAGAAGACTCAATATATTCTTTTGGGAGTGGTCTTTTGGTGGATATTAGGGTGCGGATACTTCTGGTGAAAGAAGTTTTTTGTTTGTATAGATTATAAAGACTTATGATGGGGAACTGAGATTCATTGATTTGGGCAGACTCAAGAATATACGAATATTCGACAAGATTTTCAATTTTGGAGGCTGTGTTTAGAACATGACTTTGGAAGAGATAGAGCAGAGGAAAGAGAGATATGAGATGAAGACGAGGAAGGAATTGAGATTGAAGATGAAGTTGCTTCTATGTTTGGTTAATCTTCTTCTAGGAGATCAAATAATATTATTTGACATTACTAATGATACCACCTTTACGTTTGGGTGTGGCTCTGATACCAGTTCAAACGACTTTTACACTTGATGGAGAGATGAGGTTTTTTGTAGGCACTTTTGAATGGCTGGTTGTTTTCCATCAGATCTTTGAAAAACTCTTTTTGTTCACAGAGTTTCTCCAAACAACTTACTGCCAACTGATAGATTTTTCCTAAAGAAAGGTTGGCTATATCCAGCTTATGAATAGTGAATTGTCTTCGTAATTATGGCTGGATTTCTTTAGGAAGAGATGCCACGAAGACGTGCTTTAACGAAGTATCATTAAAGTCAAGATCTTTGATTTGCAAAGAGCAACATTTCATTTGATGAAATTCTCGTCATGTCTGTTCATTTGCAGCTGTAGCCTCTCCAAGGAATTGTTCATAAATAATACCAAGAACTTGAGGAATTTCAGCTTGGACCAATTGAAGTTGTAAGTATTGGCCAAGACTTTCAAACCAATCTCTTAAAGATCTAGTAAATCAAGAATTGAACTCTTTAAGGACTGATTGGGGATGTTGCTCCAAATCTGAGCATCTGAACATCTATCCATGAAGAAAATTCTTGGAATCGAACAGGCCATTTGACTTTAGGAATATCATCAAAAGTAAACCATGGGCCATTGGAAGGTTTAGGAGGATTGTCATGGGAAGATGCAGTGGGGTTGGTGTATGATTCTGCTTCTTCAACAATCGGTGTTGTTGGAGGGGGAGATGATGGAGAAGGATCATTGGACCCTGTAGAGGGTTGATCCATTAGCAATTTAAAGATATCAACCAAATCTGCTTCAAAATCTGAAGAAAGAGGGGATTCTTTTGAGGATTCGTCAGAGGATTCTTGATCAGAAGAAGTATATTCTGATTCAAATGAATGAGAATAAACTTGGGATGAATACTAATGTAAGGGTGTTTTATCTTTTGGTTCAGGTTCAGGAGTTGCTTTTGGCGAAGATTGTGGATCTGGGACAGTTGGTGGTTTTGTTGTTTTGGTTTTGGTGGGTTTGGGTTTTTGTTTAGGTGGAGCTAGAGCTGGTTGTTGTCTGTTCAAAGTATGGGACAATCCAAAAAATTTAACATAATCTACTGGCTGACGGGAGGAAAATGGTGTATAAAACGGTTGATAGGTGTTGAAGGTTGGTGTATGGAGAGGTAGGGTAGGAGATTTTGCAAATAAGGAAGGTTGTTGCTTATCTGCATCTATTCTGGCTAGTTCAGCTTTTAGCCTTCTGATCTCTGCTTCTTTTTGGTTGAATTCTGGACCCCAGTATCTGTTTTGAATCATCATCCGAAGTTCTGAATCAAGCTGAGAGACTTGATTTTGGAGATTGAGGTATATCTGTTCAAGTTGAGCTGTTATTTTATCAACTTTGGTGTCAGTCTGTTTGACTTGAGACGCAACCCTTTCAATTTTGTCATCAAGGGTTCTGAAAGCCGAATTTTGTGCTCTGGCATTATGTGTTTGCCAGTTTAGGACAGCTTCAAAAGGTCTTGGTTCTTCAAGTTGACCTGTCGGTGTTACCAGAGACTGGACAAAAGGTTTAGTGACAACTTTTGTTTGAGGATCTGTCTGTTTTTCCAAAAGTGGAAATTGCTCTTGGTATGAGCTGGATGAAAACATCACGCAAGAGTGGATTGGTGCTGGTTGCATACTAGACTGATTAGCCTCTTGTCTACATGTCTTTTGCTGATACTCCTTTTGAATGAGGTTTAACCCTTTCCTATAGATCGGCAAAGGAGTTGTACTGTCTGGGTCATTTGGAGGCAAATGAGGCCTTTGTTGGCATGGTTCCATCCTATGACTTTTCTTTTTTCGACGTCTAGGCCGACTGTTAAAGTCATCATCATCCTCTTCTTCAAGGCATGGACAGCCTGGATCATACATATGGGAACTTGGAACATCTCATAAAAAGTGACCATTAATCTTATCCGGGTAAATCGGATAGCCATCATAAGCAAATCCATGGATGGGAATGTCTTCCTATGTTGTTAGAACAACCGTAATCATGGAAGAGTAAGAGAAAGAATTTCTGGGTGGTGTCTTTTTTCAAAGAGAGCGTCAGAAGTTTGAATAGGTTGAGAATTCTGACGGAATTTTTCATAATTGGGTAGCCATTCAAGAGGTATGAGCTTAAGAAGCTCTTGTTTTTGGATTTTCCTAACTATTGATGATTTAATTGGGGTGATGAAGACAAGAAGAAGAAGAGCATTGCTATTAAGCCTCAAATTCTGAAAGTAATGAAGAAAGTAAATTGGACGATGAAGATATGGTGATGATAGCCTGAAAATTTAGGAAGTTCTTCAAGAAATCAAATGAGGGAAGAAAGTTCAAAAACTCAAGAATCAAAATGAGAAGAATGAAGGAATCACTTGCTATGAATGCAAGAAGTCTGGCCATATAAGATAAGAGTGCTCACTTCTCAACAAACTCAAAAAAGAAGGCTATGGTGGCAACTTTGGATGATAGCAATGAGGAGACCTCAGATGAGGAGGAATCATATGAATTGTCAAACCTAACACTTATGGCAATAGGAGAAGCACTTTATGAGATAAATTATCTCTCTTCTTATGATGAGTTGTTTGAAGCATTCACTAAATTGCATAATGATTTAAAGAAAATTTGTATGAAAAATATTTCTCTTAAAATAAAAATACTAGAAATTTCAAATCAGAATGACGTTTTACAAAAACAAATGATTCTTTGAATGAAAGATTAATGGACTCAAATTAGAGAATGAAACACTGCATGATAGGATTGCATTAATAAAAGAAAAATATAGCACTTCATATGAACATGAAAAATCATGTGTTAATGATTGGATTAAGGAAATTGAAGACTTAAAGAAGAAGAACAACTATATGAACCTTGTTAAGAACTTACGCGACCGTAATCAAAATATGGAATTAAATGGAATCGCGGCCTAATGCTTAATGAAAGCATGAACCTTGGTATGTGAGGATGTCATAATTAGTTGTGGATGATCTGATTGATAAGCCAAGAGTTTGAATGCCACGGAAATTCGATAAATTCAAAAAGTTTATTTAAGAACAAAAAAGAATTAACTTTCTCACCAATTGCATCAAAATTTATCTTCTCTATTTATTGGATGTGAGTACATATCTATAGGGTTGGTTACAAGAATTTTTGGAAGTAAATCCTAAACCAAAGTCAAATCAGAATTCGAATCTAAATTAAATCAGAATCCTAATCTAAGTAAATAAGAAAGAATATAAATCAAATATGAATCTGAATCGGCTTAAATGCCTTACGTTAATTAAAATGGAAAAATGCATATTTCGTAATCAAAACTATTTGGGTTCCAAAAGGAACCATTGCTAACACTCAAGGACCCAGAAAGCTCTGGGTACCTATAAGTTGAGGTTTCTTTTGTAGGGATCAAAGAAGAAGAAAAATAAGTGGTAGTTGGACAGTGGATGCTTGAGACATATGACATGCAATCATGCTTGGTTTTCAAGTTTTACCAAAATAAAAAACAGTGGAGAAGTATCCTTTGGAGATAATTCAAAAGGAAAGATTATTAGTATCGGTAATGTCGGTAAAGATTCTTCTACCTTTATTGAAAATGTGTGTTTAGTTGAAAATTTGAAACACAACTTGCTTAGTATTAATCAATTGTGTGATAAAGGCTATAAAGTTATTCTTGACAAAAATAAATGTGTTATCAAGAATGCGTATGACGGCAAAGTTTTGTTTGTTGGAAAAAAAAAATGTACCAATGTAAACACCAAAGATATCGATTGTGCATCAACTCATGATAAATGTTTTTCCGCATTACATGATGATAGTTGGTTATTGTATAGAAGATTAGGTCATAGAAGCATGGATTTGATTTCAAAATTTTCAAAAAATGATTTAGTTAAAGGTCTTCCAAAAATTAGTTTTCAAAAAGATAAAATTTGTGAAGCTTGTCAATTTTGAAAATAAATCAAAACTTCTTTTAAAACAAAAAATCATGTTTCTACTTCAAAACCAAAAACACTTTAGCTTCTTCACATGGATTTATTTGGACCTTCTAAATATGAAAGTCTAAATGGTAAGTATTATGCTTTTGTGATTATAGATGATTATTCTAGATACACGTGGGTTTTGTTCTTAGCGGATAAGGATAATGCCTTTGGTGCTTTTCAAATTTATTGCAAAAATGTTCAAATTTGGCAAATTCTTGGATGGCAAAGACAGAAGAGAAGTTTTTGTCGAAAGGAAAAGTTTTCCCCCACTTTGGAACATCTCCTTAATCCAGACAAAGCCACCTCTCTTACCTGGACATTACTTGAATGGTTCTCCCCAATACCATGGTGGAGAAAGAAGCTACAACAACTATCAGAAATTTACAACCTTGACTGTATGCCTGCCCATGAAGCACAACTGTATTGTTATGGAACTGCTCATAGTTGGAGATCCATTCAAGAGGCATAAGCTTAATGAGCTCATGACGAGGAATTTGTCTCGGGATCTGGATGATTGTGGGGATTTGGTCGGATTCTGCTAACACCATGAGGGTGTCAGAATGGTGTTCCGGAGTGGGTAAATCTAAGGCATGATTTTGAAGCCGATAGACCAGTTGATGGTGTAGGGTGGCAAACCCTAGGCATTGAACCCTCCGAACGTTACAAAACCGCTTTTTGTATCCCCAATGCCCCCTATCTTTTTTTAAAAGCAAAAGTAAAAGAGCTCAAATGGATTGCAACCCATTGCAAATCTAAAATTTGTGTGAATAATAAAGAGATTTGTGTCTGGATGTTGAAAGTATGGCCTGTGAATAATAAAGACTGATGTGAACAGTTGTGCTTCAGGGACAGGCATACGGTCAAGGTTGTAAATTTCTGACAGTTGTTGTAGCTTCTTTCTCCACCATGGTATTGGGGAGAACCATTCAAGTAATGTCCAGGTAAGAGAGGTGGCTTTGTCTGGATTAAGGAGATGTTCCAAAGTGGGGGAAATGGGGAGGACTCTCAACCACGACCTGTCACATTTCATCAATCCTCTATTTCTATTCCTGGTCATCAATCCTTTGGTTCTACACTGGCATCACCATCCGTACCACCACCAACTATTTCCCAACCTCCTACCCAATCCAAGGATAAAGAACCCATGCACCAGTTTACTACTCACACAGTCGCCCATTCATCTACCCATTCATCATGCTCTGCACTTGCCTTTTGCAAGGATCCTGTGCATCAGAAAACTTTCGATCATTTATTATCTGGTTTGGTACCCTGTTTTAGACTCAAAGAAAGTCTGTTTTGGGTTGTATAACCCGAGGGAAAATGTTTTAAAGGTTTTTTATTACAGAGGTATATCGACTGGAAACCCGAGCTTGCGGACTACTGGTCCAAAGTACAGTCTTAATTGTTGTAGTTCTGGTATAACAACGCCACGTTGATGGAAAGCGTATATTGCAGATAGACGCCAGTGATGAATCATGGGGGAGGACTAACTTGGTTGCATAGAGGACAGTGAGACACCAAACATACCATAACACATCTTCAGTGGTTTCTTTGGATGGATCAAGGGTTAAACCTGTAAGGAACAGATTTTCAGGGTGGAAGGTGGAGAAGGGAAAGGGTTCTGTGACAAGGTAGGCTTTCATGAAAAAGCGAAAGAGAGCTTTTTTGGCAAATTCTTGGATGGCAAAGACAGAAGAGAAGTTTTTTGTCGAAACGAAATGCCAAGTCCCACGTCTCAGACATCACCCTCCAAACCCGGATACCGAAGAGATTGCCCTTATCCACCTTGCCGTGGTCCCCAATGTAAGCATCCAAAGCTCTCTCAAGGTGGCCAGTGGAGGTAATAGCTGAAGGGATAAAGGGTTTGGACACAACATTTCGTTGTGAATCTGTGTGAGGTTCTAAAGGAGGAAAGGAAGAAGAATAATCTGAAGAGGTAGAGGAAAACATCATACAAGCCAGTGGTTGGACTATAGGTGTTGGGTTTGGGAGTGGTGATGGAAATTCAGACTTGCAATGTTTTGCAATCCATTTGAGCTCTTTTTGGTAGATGGGTAATGGAGCTGGTGGAGGTGGAGGATCTTTTGGTGATTTGGGTTCACAGTATTGACATGGGACTGGAGGGTTTTTCTTGTGGGGTTTCTTTTTCCTTTTGGGGGCATAATCGTCGTCTTCTTCCCAATCATCCCAGCAGGGACAAGTTGGGTCACACATGCCTGAGCCGGGGACATCCCATAGGAAATGACCATTTTGCTTGGCTGGATAAACATGGTAGCCTTCAGAATTAAACCCTGTAATGGACAGATCTTCCTGAGCTGTCTGAACAGCTGTGATCATTGAGGAATAAGTAAAGGAGAGCCGAGGAGGCTCTTGTGGAGCACTGAGAGGTGGTTTAAAAGTCATTCGGACTGTGCCATCTTGTCGTCTTTCAAACATGCTTTCAGATGTCTGGATTGGAGCTGTATTGTTATGGAACTGCTCATAGTTGGAGATCCATTCAAGAGGCATAAGCTTTATGAGCTCATGACGGGGAATCTATCTCGGGATCTGGATGATTGTGGGGATCTGGTTGGATTCTGCTAACACCATGAGGGTGTAAATCTAAGGCATGGTTTGGAAGCCTATAGACCAGTTGATGGTGTAAGGTGGCAATTTTGGCGGAGGAAATTTGTTCTGCACCTTGAATTTGAACTTGAACTTTCAAGGCTGTGGGCAAGTTGGTGTCTTGAAGAGAAAGGTTAAAGTTCGGATAAAAGGTGAGTAAAACACTTCCGGCATGAAGGGTTGTGAGGACAATACCTATAACAGCATCTTGGTACTATTTGAACCGGGTATCAAGCATAGCAATTCGAGCGGTAACCGGTAATCCTTTTCTCCCATGAAGGGTAAGGATTAATCTGATGCCTCCAAGATGGAGATGAGTGTAACCTTCTCGTTTCCAAGTGGAAATTAACTCTGAGGGTATTTCGAGAGTGACATATTGCTCAGCAGAGGTTGCTTGGAGAGAACATTGATCCAGGCGAGAAGACTGGATATATTCTTTAGGGTGAGGTCTTCGGGTGGATATGAGAGTACGGATACTGCGGGTAAAAGAACTGGAGGGTTTGTATAGCTGGTAAGGGCTGATGAGAGGGTATGAAGATTCACTTATTTGGGCGGATTCAGGGATGTAGGAGTATTCTACAAGGTTTTCGATTTCATTGGCGGTATGAGAAGTGCATGATTTAGGCAAAGAAAGAGTAGAAGAAAGAGTAACAGGATTTGAAGGAGTTGAAGATGAAGTAGAGGCCATGAATGAGAAATTCTCTCTGTGTCTGAAGTCTAGAGATCAAAACAAAATAAAGACATAAATTATACCACTTTGATCATGGAAAACGAAGTTTAGAAAAAGAGCTGTCAAGGACGAGTATATGCTCTGATACCATAGAATACTAATAATAATACTAAAACACACTCTTGAATTAATACTAAAAAATAATCCAAGAATTTCACATTAAGTCAAGATATAGACTCGTTAGCTTAATTTAAGAAAAACAAAATTTCAAAGAGCTTCAATTTACCAAACAAAACTAAAGAAATCATTTTACACATTGCTAATTTGAAGTTAGCCATACTATGTTTGAGAGGTAAACAATCATGGAGATTCCTAGAAAACTAACAGAGAATGTTGTGAATTCAGGTGCCTCCAATCACATAGCTTTATAACTAACACCATCAAATTGGCAAAGGAAATCTTTGGAGTCTTAATAAATTTGGCTTTCACAAAATAAAACATCAATTCATCAAAATTCAAAATAAAACACCAACATTCTCAGCCATAAGTTTTAAACTACCAATTGACCAAAATGCTTCAGTTAAGTTTTGAAAAATCTCCTCTCATTCAAGGCTTGTCTAGATTTACTTAAACATTGACGGTCCACTTCTCTTTGTGTGAGGGGTAATTTAATTAATCGAATAGAATAGTGTTATAATGGAGTCGAACAAAAGACCATATGGTCAAACCTTCTGTTACCATGTTTACAGATAGAGAAAAAGCAATCAATACAGGCTAATAGAAAAAAATAAAAGAATACATTGTTATTGATTTCTATGCACTAACGAACTAGCACAAGGTTATATAGTGCTGATCAAGAACTAAAAGGAAAGACTCTTGAACTTGTCATTCTTGTTTTTGTAGATTTGTAGTCCCATCAATCCTTGTACATCTCTCTTATAGTTTAATATACAATCCTTTGTTTCTTAAAAAAAAAAAGAAAAAAGAAAAGAAAAGAGCTAATAAGGAAAGACAACTCATGGCAATACAAACATATTAAACAATAGCTAACAGCACCTTATTTTTAAATTAGCTTCAACATAAGCAACAATGTAATTTGCATGAATCCATAATTAGGCAAAAGAGATCAATCCAGTGATTGACAGAAAAGGTTTGAATCAAATTCCATTAGTTCATACATAACTAATAGCTGACTCACATAACAACAAAACAAAAGAGATTGTGTAGATACTTACCAATGAGATGTTCTAAATACAATTCCAATGATACCAATAGAAGGTTCAAGTTGAAGTCGGTAGCTAACGCCCTACGTTATATATCAGCTAGTCCTTAGGTTTTTGAGAAGCATCGACAGCAAAGCACGCATATATCAATCTCTTTAGCAAACAGAGTTGGGTGTTCAGTGGGTGAGTGGCCGTTGAAGTACTCAGGTTTACATCTAGGTGGTAACCCGAGATCCTTGACCTTTGGGATCCTGTAGTGGAAAGGGTTGGGAAAAGGCTTGATGGTTGGAAGAGAGCTTTTCTTTCCCGAGGGGGAAAACTCACTGCAATTCATTCTGTTTTATCTAGTCCTAGTATTTATTTTCTCTTCCTTTTCATAATTCCAGTAATAGTTGCTCTTAGAGTTGAGAAATTGAGAAATTGAGGAGGGATTTCTTATGGGAACGATTTGGAGAAGAGAGAGGCATTCATCTAATTAAATGGGATGTGGTTTCTAGATCTAAGGAGAAACGTGGTCTCAGTATTGGGAATTTGGTTAAAAGAAATTCGGCTTTGTTGGGAAAATGGTTGTGGAGGTTTCCTTTCGAAAGAAACTCTTTATGGCATGCTATTATAAAGAGTAAATACGGCCTTCATCCTAACAGTTGGGACATGAATTTAGTTTCTTATAGTTCGCATTGAAGTCCTTGAAAATCCATCTTCCAATGATGAAATAATAAGTTTTTGGGAGGATGTTGGGATTGGGATTCCGCTTTACGTTCGTCATTCCCAAGTCTTTACGTTCTTCATTCCCAAGTCTTTATAGACTCTCCCGCTCTCACAATGTTTTTATCAACAATATGATTACTCACGATCTTTAGATTGGAATTGGAATTTCAACTTTTTAAGGAACTTAAGCGAGAGAGAAATTCAAGAAGTTTCAGCTGATCTGGCTTTATTGGAGAAGGTTTCAATTAATGTTTTGGTAGAGGATAAAAGAATTTGGAATCTAAGCCCCTCAAGGATCTTTTATTGCAGCCTTTTTCAATCAGTTGATTGATGATCAAGCTCGCTTGAACTTTTAGCCCACTCAACAATTTGGAATGCTAAAAGTCCCTAGTATGATTCAACTTTTTTGCTTTGCCGTTGGCTCTAGGTAAACTTAGTACTAGTGATGTTATTCAAAGACAGAACCCTAATGTATGCTTGTCTCCTTTTTGGTGTGCCATGTACAAGAGAAATGGTGAAAGTGCAGATCATTTGTTTTTGCATTGTCACCAGGTTGTTTAGTTGTGGCATAGATTACTTCAGGCAGCCTGTACTTCTTGGGTGATTTCAGCTCCTAGCAATTCTCTGCTTTTAGAGTTTTTCATACTTTTGGGAAATGTGAAAAAGCTAGAGTGCTGTGGAAATGTTCAGTTCTGGCCCTTTTTCTTGTGATTTGGTTTGAAAGAAAGAAAAGCTTTTTCGAAGATTCTGAGAAAGACATAATATTTTTGTGGAAAAGAGTGCTATTTCTAGCTTCTCTCCGAGCCTCAGTTATTAAGGAACTTCAAGATTCTTCTTTCTTCTTCATTCATCTAAACTGGGAATGGGTGTTGGCTTAAATCTGTATTTTTTACTTTGATTTTGTTGCGATAACTTATAGTCACATAGATCCTATATTTATAAAATCTGATCAGTATTCTGTTGTATACATCTATTTGTGATCTTAACACCCTGTTCACTTTTTGTACGTTTTTCTTCAAAATCCAAGTTTCTTTGTTTCCTATGACACCAAAAAAAAGAAAAAAAGATGAGCCCCATATATAAACCGTCATTGACAGTACCCTATTTTACTTCTCAAAGTTTTTGTTAAGAAACTAAATAAATGTTGATTAGGTATAACAAGAAAGCAGAAAAGGAATGCACAAGAAAGCCAAAGAAATTCACCCAAAGGAGTGGACCTAAGTTATACAAAAGTAGTATGAATATCCATGTGATTTTCAGTTTACAAGAAACAAAGAACTCCTGCACCTACAGCATATTGACCACCGAGCTTATAAACTAGCTTAAAACCAGCATCCATTCCAAACAAATAAAGTAGAAAGTATTATCTTGAAATTCCTTAGAACCAGAGGCTGAAAGTGATGCCGAAAGGTTTTATCCTAAAGCAAAAGATGCACTCTCTTCAATTTAACCTCTCCATTAGAAAGCATTTTCTCATACACTGTTTAACTTCCTAAAAATAACACGACAATAGTTTATGAAATTAGTTGCATATAAGAAGTGTAGGAAGATGCCCTTTCACTCTTCATTGAAAAAGCATATTGTTAAAAATGCACTCAATGTGGCTTCCTTTTGGATCATAAAACTCCTGATCACGTTCTTCTGTTCATATAAACCTCAACTAGGGAGGGGAATTAACTAAAAAGAGAAAACGTAACAAGATGGGAGGAACCTTAATCTGAATGTTTTACTTTTGTTCAATTATTATATAAATGACAGGCCGATCCAATTTCCACTCATCATGATCCACAAAAACTTTTAAGTATAGATATTACATTTTTTGATACCGGTATGCTGTCAATCTATTTCTCCACAACAACTCAACAACCAACAGTTATACCACGATTCAAACTAGCCTATTTTCTAACATAATCGATCAATGAATTAGGAAAATCTTGTTCGTATCAGTACTCGAAGATCTTGATTCATGGACAGAAGAATTTTGCTTAATATCCAAATTTGAATCTAATTTAATTTTGGACAGTTGTCTAATACCATCTACCAAAAAAAACTAAGGAATCCGTATTTCTAAAGAATTAAATTGGAAGGGTGTCAAGAACAGTGCTAATTTCCTATTGGCTATGCCCTATTTGACAGGCAAACAATCTAGAAGGTTACTAGAAAACTAACAATAGAGCACGTTGTGATTTCAAGCATCTCCAAACTTCATAGCTTTGTTAGTAACACCAAAAAAATCTACAAAGCCATCCTTCGAACCTTCATAAGACTGGCTATCGACAGATAAACTATCAATCCCTCAAAATTTCAAAGAAGACAACAAGGAAATTCAGAATCCAAAAGCATGATGAAAGATATGGCAATCAATGCTTCAGGTATAAAATTTGAAGCAGGTTATATATAACTGATACGTCTCGAAGCAACAAGATAATGGAGATTGTGTAGATACTTGGACTTCACTTTTATAATTAAGAAAAAAAAAATGACAAGATACTAGAAAATAATTAAATTCTAGAGCTCTAATTCCTTTGCACTATCATAAAGTTAGCCATTTTTATCCTTAAATGCCTCACGGTCGAATGGAAACTTTAAAATCTGACTGAACTGAAGATCAAATTATCTCATAAATCAAAATGAACTGCATGAAATTTTCAACTACAATCAATGATACTAACAGAAGGCACGGAAGATTCAAGTTGAAGTCTGTAAATAGTGTCCATTATTATAGATCAGATACATCTAATCCTTAAGTTTTTGGGAACCATTGCTAGCAGAACAGGCATATTATATAATCAGAGATGTTGGAAATGATAAAAGTAGTAGATTTGAGAACATAAAATGGTGATTCACAGTACCCTATTTTATCTCTCCATTTTTCTATAAGAAACTGACAATTTTTGGGAACCATTGCATGCAAAGCAGGCATATTTTATCTCTTCTAAGAAACAGAGTCCAGATGAGATGCCAAAGAAGTGAATTTTTTTTCTACAAGCAAAAGAAGTTACCTTTCTATTTGAAAGCATTTAATAATCCATTGTTTGGCTACCAAACAACACAAAAACCCGCTATGAAGTTAAACAAACATAATATCACAAGTAGTGGAAGTGTGAAGCAATGAGTAAATGGTGATTGAAATTTCTCACACAAAGAATACATGAGTCAACCAAGCAAAAGAAAAGACAAATTTGTATCTCAGCAATGCACCAACTAAAAATCAGGGGACTATGCAGTGATTCATATGAGCTAAGCCACCACTTTATCTGACTAGTTACACAAAAACTTCATATTAACATAATGTATAAACATACCACATATTTGACATCCATACAAGCTCTAGAAACTAAATAGAAATAAGAAACATCAGTATACATGTCTATCGAAAGCAGCTAAACAAAACAAACAAACATCATAACAAGATCCTGCCAAATACAAAGATAATAAAAGCAGTTACCAGTAGACAATATCACTTGGAGACCAAAAGAATCTCAGGTTTCTTTGCCTTGGTAGGAGTGTTAGAGTTGGAAGAGGCATTTGCCAAAGATGCAGAATTAGCATTGGCCTTCGCAGTGGCACGCTCCCTCTTATCAAGATGAATGAGACTCCGAGTTCCTAAAATTGCCTGCGGAACCAAATCATGAGAAGCCCTAGCATACAACCTCCTAACGGCAACAGCAGCCCCATCTTTAACCTCTTGTGAATTCAGCGGTCCCAACAGACAATGCCCGAGAATCCTCAAAACAGACTGCAAGAACTCCCAAGGTAAAGGAATTCTTACTCCCTTAAATACCTCCCCATTTTGTTCAATACTCAATTTATCTAAAAACTCATCAAGGTCATTTTCACCATCAAAATCCAACTTGTTTTGACAATGACAATCCTGACCAGCCCACGCGGTTGCAAATTTGCAAAATTCAAGTTTAGACCAACTAGGCAACTGGGAGATGTGCTTATGATAAGCATCAAAAGCTGTTCCAAGAATTGAGGCTCGCTTGGTTGACTTAACAGCAATGTGTGGCTCCAGTGGGGCCGACAGAACTCCAACCGACGGCCTAGATTTGTGCTCCATAATTGGAATACGAGGGGAGTGGTAGAGTGAAGGCTGAGATAGGTCAGGGATTTGAACTAAGAGGGGTTTGCCAGCACGGGATTTGGCTTCAGAGCTGTAGATTGCAAGAATCACGGCTTCGAATCCGGAGAGTGAAGGAATTGAGGAGGTTTCGTTGGAATGGACACGAGAGAGATAAATCGCGGAGAGTAAGGGAAGAAAAGAGAGAACAATAAGACGGAGATTGGAATCGGATGAAATGTAGGTGTCGTACAGCCACTGGCAGAGAGGATCAGAGCCAGAGCCGGAGGAAGGACAGGAAAGTAAAGAGGAAAGCAGGGAGTAGGCATCAGGTGAAGAGAGGAGAGAAAGGGCAGGACGGTCAGAATCAGCGAGAGAAGAGAGAGAGAATGATGTAGAGGGAGAGGGAGAGGAAGAGGAGATAATCGAGGATAACGTGAGGATTCGAGACCTTGCTTTGGAGACGGATTCCCACCAAGAATGGACTGGATCTTGATCAGCGGCGGCGGCGGTAATTGGATTTGGGTGGGGAGTGGAGGAAGAGGTGGAGGATGACGAAGGAGAATTGCTCGACTGGTGGTGAATCGTAAAGTCCATGCTTTTGGCTTTTTTTCGCTTGCTGGCGAAACGCTTCCTTTTGCCATAAGAATTAAGATCATCAAATCTTATATGCTTCGCTGCTTTACTAAGCACATGCCAAACTCCGACCACAAGTAGAATGGCAAAATTCAGATACAGATTCAGACCTACAACTAGTTCTGAATCTGCATTAAAGTTTTCAGTAATGCTACACATCTTAAATTTTTTATCCCAAATTTTTTATTCCAAAAAATTATCACAAATGATGTGTCATTAATTGAGTGGTTGATAATTCTTTACAAGATCCAAGTGAATTAATTATATTATCTCACCAATCAATTGATAAATGCCACATCATTTGTGATAACTTTTTAGAATAAAAAATTTGGGATGTGTAGCACTACTGTAAAGTTTTAATATTGGATCCAAATATGAATTTATAAAAAAATATACGGATTCATATGCAGCGGGCACATTTTTTAAATATTCGAATCCGTATAATAATAAATTCAAATATAATTTTAAATTTAATAATTTACCTAATAGTTCAAAATAAAATTCAATTATAATTTAACAATCAACAATTCGATATCAATTCAGCATAAATAACGTACAAAAACACTATAAGTTTACAAATAAAAATTTCACAGCATAAATCAAACATAAAAAATTAAAAAAATCTAAGGTAAACCGATTCATTACAATATTCTCTGATAATAATAATTATTATTATTTTAATTTCTTAACATATTTTTTAAAGTTAATGAAGATTATAGAATTAATTATGCTTATACATATTGAATAAATAATTTAATTAAATAAATAATTAGCTTATATGTTTTTCAATTGAAATTTAATTGACTAAATAATTTACTTATAAAATAATATAGATCCAGTATCTAGTTTTTCGAATCCACTTGTATCTGGATCTGAGTCCGCACGGATCTTAGATTTTAGACTCTGATCTATATTTTTTAATATAAGGATCTGGATTTTTTTGGATTTGAATTTTTCGAAGCTTTGCAGATGTGGGACGGATATGAGTTTTCTTGCCATCTAGCCCCAAGGCTCGGCCTGCAATCAGTTTCTTTTTTGGATACAATGAAATCTCTGTCACTTGCAAATAAAAATGAAGTTCATGGTATAATAATTTATAAAATCAAAATCATGTAAAGTCTGTTAATGTAAAGAGAGATAAATTTATTGATAAACTAATAATTAATTGATTTGTAGTAAGTAAAGGTCTGAGTTAGGACCGTGAAAAATTATTATATAACATAAGTTATTAATTTATCTACTATTAAATTATAAAAGTTTTACTATAGTTTTTTTCTAGAACTCGTCCTAAGAAATCTGTCTCCACATAATAATAATTATTTGTATATTACAAAAAATAAATGTCATGTTATATTAATGGTTTAAGATGGAATATTTATTTTTCTAAAGTTGTTCTGACAATGATTTATTCTTTGTTACCAAATTATTGTACAATATTTATAAAAATGACATTAAGAAAAAATCAGTAAAAAGAATGACAACATTTAAACTTTTAAGATGATTTTGCAATTGTCAATCGTATACGGTTAATGTAGTGCATATTTTACCTTTACATCACTTGAACTAAAAATTAATAAGTTGAACTGAGATAAGTTATAACTTTCTTGTAGTAATAAAATAATTTTGTCCTAACATTATGACTATAGAGAGATTATTCCAAAGGGCAATATTTGGGCCTGTCTTACTTATAAATAGATGTTTTATGTTTTAAACTCAATTTATGAGCTAAGTTTATACGGCAAAAATCATTTTGTAACCAATAAATCTCTTTTCCTTGTTATTTTCTTGCCCCTCAATTAGCGAATTTGTGTATTTTCTTTAAAATATAGAAGGTAATCAATTTTTTCTTCATCTACAACTGGAGGGTATAGCCAAAGTCCCTTTTTTTTTTAGAAATGTGTCTCTATTTATAGATGATAGGTAATATAGATTTAGGATTTTTTCTTAAATCTTATCCCTCATGATACATGTAATCTGCCATTACAATACACACAAATGAGAATTTGATTACTGGAAAACATACATATTTATTATAGACGTGCCTATTTCCCCATCCTTATGACTTTGAGCATAGTTTCCTTAGACCATGAATTTTGAAAATCAGTACGAGTCTAATTCCTCCTCTTGTTATTTTTACAAGTTCCTAAAAAAATTTATCTTGGGTGTTATTTCCTTAAAATAATTCCTTTTTACCTACAAGAGCGACATGTGGTTTAATGTCCCATGAAATATGGCACCTACCATACTTCCCCCATAAGTATATTTTCTTTAGAAAATATTTCAGGAGGAATGTTATTAGTAAATTTTTCTCTTAGTTGACTTAGGAAAAAGTGAACTATTTTTTGTGAACTAAAGTTTCAAGATTGAATGTTATTTCTTTGAATTTTTCCTTTAAACTAAAGTTCCAGGAGGAAATGTAGTCATTTTTTGAACTTTTTTCTTTAGGTGGGATTGTGGATTGTTCTTAAATTAATGTAATCGATTCTACTTAATTTTCCCTTTGAATTGAAGTTCTAAGAGGAAATGTCAGTTTCCTAACTTTTTTTTTATTTTTAAAACCAAGTTTTAAGGGGGAGTGAGAAATTTCCCTAGCCATTCCAACTAGTAGGGGAATTAGTGGCAAACCTACAGCTGGGCTGCACAGGGCTGTATCTCCCGTCTTGATCAGGAAAAAATTATTTATACCCCTTATGTTTTCATTCATTTTATATGATAATAGTGAAATACTAACTAGGCAACCCAAGAGAGGGGGAATTGAGTTTCTAAAAATTTAAACAACTAAAACTTAATGCAATTTAAACAAGGTAATCAAATTCGAAATAAACAAATTAAAGTGCAATGAAAAACAAAGAGATAGGGTAAGAGAAAGTAAACACACGATTTTTACGTGGTTCGGTCAATCGTGCCTACGTCCACGCCTCCAAGCTCACTGGACTTGAAGATTTCTCTAAGCAAGCCTCCAAGGCTTCAACAACTTTTACAATTGACTTTCAAGGTGTCAATAGACCTTTATAACAAGAGATTATCCTCAATCTCTTAACCCAAGTGTATCCCAACACTTGCAACTTCTCAACTTGATTTTACAAAAAGGATTACAAATAAATTTCTCTCACACAATATGTTTGATTACAAATGAAAGCTCAATGTGTGAATGAATGAAACAAAAACAAGTTTAAAGTTCAATAAGAATTGTATACTCAATAGTAACCTCAATGATAACTCTTGGATCTCTCTTTGTTTGAATTTGATTAAGCCATTTTATAATTGGAGCTGA
Organism: Citrus x changshan-huyou; assembly: GCA_039657385.1. Taxonomy (NCBI): domain Eukaryota; kingdom Viridiplantae; phylum Streptophyta; class Magnoliopsida; order Sapindales; family Rutaceae; genus Citrus; species Citrus x changshan-huyou. Next base: position 15,926,180 of record CM077554.1, on the reverse strand, counting down.
AAACTAGCCGTTAATGACTTTCTGCACACAATCGGATCACCGTTAACTATTGTTGGTGATGAGAACCATCGAGGGAATACTGTTAAAGCTTCAACTGATCCTTTAAACATTCATGGAGGCCCAATTACAAAGTTAGAGCCAAAAAGATGCAAGCTGCTTTAAATAGATTAATTGAGAAAATGTGAACTGAAAATGCAATTCAAGATGCAAGACATCATGAATTGGGCTTGAAGAGAAGATAAGGCATTGTTGGCATTATTCAAGCTGCCTAGTAGCTTGAATAAATTTGGATTAGGGTCGATCTTGAATAAATTTCCATTCAATTCCAGGTTTGGATTCGATCTTGGGGATTAAATTGATTAGGGTCGAATTAGTTCTTGACAGGGTTCATCTATCTTTATTGTTTAGGCACCAAGGTCAGATTCATCTATCTTTATTGTTTTTAATTCTTATTTGAGATTTTTCATTCTTGTTCTAGTGTATTGAAAAAAAAAAATTTTTAAAAGTTGTGAACAGTCTGTGTGAACATTACTGCGTGAACATTATTATGTGAACAATATTTTTAAGGTTTCTTTTATATTTTTAATAATTTTGCACATGTGTGTTTAATTCTCCTTAAATCTGCAAATTTTACCTATTCCTTTCCCTAAAAAAAGAGAGAGAGAGAGAATGAGAGTCCCTGTGCTCCACTTAAAACCTTTTGTTCATTTTTCCATTATTAGTGTCTTGGAGAGTCCAAAATTAGTTTTACCCCATAGGTGAAAATGTTTGCCCAAAATCGAAACCCGACCTTATGTACGCATTGTATTCTTGCTCTTGAAATTCAAGTCTCCTTATAATCTTTGTTAATTGCTGCTGGAATCTTGATATTGGTTTGATTAGTTTGATAAGAACCGAGTGAGAATTACTACGAGTGGAAAAAGGCAAGAGAGTGTGAGTGTTTTAGAGGGTAAAAAGCCAATAAATTTAAGTGAAACACAAGTGGAATTGAGTGAATCATTTTCTTGAGTGAAACACAAAAGGGAGTAAGGTGAGGTCCTTTCCACAATATTTCTAACTTTCTTTTACATATGTTAGTATGTTTGACAACCCAGAACAAAACACAAATAAAGAGGATCAATATGCAACTACTCAAAATTTGCAAATTCTAGCATTGGTGGGAAAGATGAGAAGGATGATGAGGGCTGAATTAGAGCATATACACGAGCGTTTGGATCAAGTAAAGAACACACGTGTAGGGCAGACAAAACCCATTCCCCAAGCACGTAGGAGGGATAGAGCTCCAGCTAGTGGAGAGATCGATGACTATTAGAGGGATGAGTATGATGAAGGGGAGGACTCAGTGGATAGCTATAGGAGAGATGGACGGGGTAGAAGACCTAAGAATAAGGATGATGGATTAAGTGGCATAAAGATGACGATTCCATATTTTCAAGGTACATTTGACTTGAAAGCATACCTTGAATGGGAGAAAAAAAATTGAGTTCATATTTGATTGCCATAATTATTCAGAGACAAAAAAGGTAAAATTGGTTGTGATTGAGTTTTTTTACTATGCTATTACATGGTGAGATCAGATTGTTATAAATAGGAGGTGGAATAGGGAACATCTAGTTGATACATGGGATGAAATGAAATTGTTGATGAGAAGGTGTTTTGTACCTAACCACTACTATCGAGACTTGTACAAAAAATTACAAAGTCTTACACAGAGTAGCTGAAGCGTGGAGGATTATTACAAAGAAATGGAGATTGCCATGATTAGAGCAAATGTGGAGGAAGATAGAGAAGCTACCATGACACAATTCTTGAATGGCCTTAATTGGGAGATTGCAAATATGGTTGATTTGCAACATTATGTGGAGATTGAGGAGAAGGTCCATAAGGCCATCAAGATTGAGCTGCAGATTAAGAGGAGGGGTAACATTTGTGCAACCAAGCTCGAGTTCCACTCCTTGGAAGTCAAGCCATGTGAATCGAGAGGAAAGGCCACAAGCACCTATTGCACCTAAGCCGAGATATGAGCCCTCCAAGCATGATTCACAAGGTAACACTGTGACTCCCATTATTAGGAATCGTGACATTAAGTGTTTTAAATGTCAAGGCAGGGGGCATATGATAAGTGAATGTGTGAATAAACGAGTTATGGTATTGCGGGACAATGGTGAGATTACCATTGGAGGACGTCGAAGATAAAGAGTATACAACCCATGGGGAATTGACTTTAGTAACTAGGAGAGCTTAGAGTGTGCAAATAAAGCAAGACGAAGCAGTGCAATAGGAAAACATTTTCCATACTAGGTGCTATGTTCAAGACAAAGTATGTAGTATGATTATTGATGAAGGAAGTTGTACTAATGTTGCTAGTACTATCATGGTAGAGAATTTGGGACTTCTAACACTTAAACACCCACGGCCATACAAACTACAATGGTTGAATGACAATGGTGAGGTGAAAGTGAACAAGCGAGTGCTAGTGACTTTTTGGATTGCAAGTTGGATACTTGTTACTTGGGCGGCCTTAACAATTGGATAGACGTGAGAAGCATGATGGCTCCAACAAGTATTCATTTGTTTTTTTATCAACACAACATCACTCTTGTTCCATTGACACAAAAGCAGGTTTATGGAGAGCAAGTGAGCTTACAGAGAGTGAGCAACAGAAAAAGAGAGAAAGAGAGTGAAAATAAAAAAGAGGCTGACGAAAATGTGTGAGAAAAAGCCAAGAAAAATACACCCAATAAGAGAAAATCAGAAGGAAAACAAAAGAATTTCTACGCGAGAGCGAGTGAGATAAAAAAGGCATTATTTTCACATCAGCCAATGATTGTACTACTGTACACCCTACTTTGCCTAGTTCTATTACTTCTCTCTTGAGCTCGAGACTTTTAAAACCAGTTTTCTTTGCTAGGTTATACAACCCTAAAACAACTTTCCTTAGCTTAAAATGGGTACCAAACCAGATAAGAAAACAGCTAAAGACCGTCTCAAGTGTTCTGATACACAAGATCCTTCATACAAAGGCAAGTATAGAGCATACTAACTTGGTTTTGAACAAATTCGTTTTTTTAAAATTTTCCTTATTCTTTTTCTTATCTATTTCAGAGCTCCATAGAACTTAAGAAAGAGGAGTTTAGAGAGACATGGATAATAGAACACTCAATATATTGCTTTAAAGCTAACCTCTAACTTAGTTAAGAACTAAGAGGAGGCTCCCTTATATAGGGATTACAACGGGATAAAGCCAAACTTAGAAAAGTGAGACAGGACCCTCATCTTTTCATAAAGCAAACAACTATTCAAACTTTAATAAAGTAAAGTAGGGATAGGACCCCATAACTTTATCTTTTACATAAAAAGACAAGACATAAAAGCATAACATGACAAAGCCAAAAGCATAGACAAGACATACGGCGAAGATTAGGGAGAGGATAGATTCATCCCGTAATCATCGGAGCTGGAGCTGGATTCAAATCTGCAGTAGTTGACGCAGCTTTTGTGACAGTTGGCTCCATGAGGTTCACAGAACAAGGTGCACTGTTCTAGATAAGTAGGGCCATCATACTGAGGACATCCTTTTGCATGGAAAATCCCGGGAATGCAGAGAGACCTGCATTGGGATGGCGGATGAGTGATGATGGGCTCAAATTGTGAAATGACTCTTGATGACTGGCCTTGTTCTTGTTGGGGTGGAGTCTGAAACTCCTGGAGGAGTTGACTGAGCGGTAAAAAGTCATCCTCAGGATCCTGGGAATCCTGGTAGTAAATCTGTGGAGGAGTATTTGGACGTTCTTCTTTGATAATGATACATTTGCTAGAACCAGAAGGATTAGGTACCATGAACATTTCATGATGAGGTCCAATAGAACTGGAGATGATGTCTTGTGGTGGTGGAGGAACATGATTTAAGGACATGAGATGATTCATGAGAGCCTTTTTGATCATGGGGTCTTGATCCAGTGTGCTGGGATGAGGGGTTGTGTGGTAGTGGCTGATTTGTGGTTGAGCAAAGAAGGCGGCTGTTTCTGGGTGACGGAAATATGGTCGGTGGACTATGAACACGGATGTGAATTTTTCAGCTTCATGAGAAGGGATGGTGGAAAGATGATGGTTGTGACTAAGCTGCTGGAGTTGGGATCTCCATTGAGGAATAAGAGAGAACCACTCTAACAGAGTCCATAACAGAGAAGTAGCCTTGGAAGGATTATTGAGGGTGTTGACTGTGTAGGCTAAGGGGATGATTAACTGAGTTGCATGGAGTACAGTTAAGCACCAGAAATACCAGAGTTCATCATCACTGATATCCCTGACAGAGGGGATGAAGAATCCGGTGAGGAAGAGATTCTCGGGATGAAAAGTGAGGAACTGATTGTGAGGGTTTTCTTCAAGGAAGAAAGCTTTCATGTAGTAGCGGAAAAGAAATTGTTTAGCAAACTCCTGAAGGCGGTAGAGGGAAGGAAAAGTTTGTACAGGCCTTGGGAAGGTCTTTTGGGTGAGAGCCTTAGAAGGCAGAGAGGGAGCAGTAGATCTAGTAGCCATGAAGACCGGGAAGACTGGGGAAGTGTAGAAGATTGGAGAGGCAGGTGTCTGAATGCGAGATAGGAAATCTGGAATGAGGTTCTTTTGTCCTTTTATATGTTCAACATCAAATTCATATCGGGAAAACCATTCCTGCAACCGAAGTAATTGGCAGTTGGGAATCGTTTTACCTTTAAACTGGAGGACTTTAGGGAAAGAGGAATTATCCAATCTGATCAGGAATCTATGGCCAAGGAGGTAGTATTCGAACTTTTTGATGTCATTTTTTATGGCAAGGATCTCCTTGTAGATCGTGTGATAGTGCTGCTGGGCTGGACTAAAATGTCCACTAGCATGTCCGATTAGATATTCCTTTTGTCAATCTGTTCAAGCAACAGGACTCCCCATGATGTGTCTGAAGCATCGGTCTGTAGGATACGTTTGCCATCTGTCATGATCTTGAGTTTTGGTGGATTTTGGGCTATCTGCTTTAGCTGCTGGACAGCTGTAGTGTGACTGGAATCCCAAGAGATAGGATTCTTTTTTAGTAAAGCAGAGAGTATACTTGTCTGCTGGTCCACATGAGGCAGGAAATCGCGGATGTAGTTGATGATGCCAAGGAACTGTTGGACTTGTTTCTTTGTGAAATCCTTATCTGGAAAGTGGAGTAATTCTTGTGCAATGTGGGGTCCAGGCTGATAGAATCCATTCTTTATCTGCATACCGAGATATTCTACGGTATCTGTGGCAATTGTACTCTTTTTTTCGGAAAGCATAATACCGTATTGATCTACGATATCATGGAACTGTTGGAGTAAAACTTGATGCTCTTCTGGAGTACCTGAAAACAGAAGCAAATCGTCAATATAAACAAGGGTATGGTGAAGGAGGGGCTGGAAGATTTGGGTCATGGCTTTTTGGAAAATGGATGGTGCGGTTTTGAGACCAAAGGGAAGAACGGTCCATTGGTAATGGGCATTTGGAATACAAAATGCAGTTTTATAACGTTCAGCAGGGTCAATACCCAGCTGCCAAAACCCAGACTTTAAGTCAAACTTAGAAAATATTCTGGCATTTTGGAGGTAGGTAAAGATGGAATTTTTCTGAGGTAAAGGAAATTTATCATCCTGTAAAAACTGGTTTAAAGGCTGATAATCAATGACAAGACGCTTTTTACCCCGTAACGTTTCAGCACGTTTATTAACATAAAAGGCTTGGCAGGCCCACGGAGAAGTTGTGGGCTCAATGAGGCCTTGGGCGAGTAACTCTGCACATTCTGTTTGGGCTAACTGAAGCTCAGAAGGAGGCATACCCGGATGGGTTGCTCTGGTAGGATTAAGGTCTTCATTTAGCTTAAAAGGAAGCTTAACGAAATGGGCTGGATTTTTCCACAGAGGATGTGGATGGGCAAAGGCCAAATGATTTGGAGGACAAAACCTTAGTAACTGGGACGAAATAGACTGATAATCAGGAGGGGACTGGGCCAAATGATAGAGTTTGAGCTGGTCTGTGTATGGTTGGAACATGGACTAGAATCTGAGACCAGTAGGAAGGACTTGAATCTTTTGGGCTTGGAATAGGATATCAAACCCAAGAAGAAGATCTTTGTCAGGTAGGCTAGACCCAATAACATGGGTCCAAACTGTGAGCTTTGGGAACAGCTGAATTCCAATTCTAGACTTGGTGCGGAGCTTTGTAGAAAACAATTTTCCACTGGCAGCACGGAAATGAGTTTCATTTGAGATCCAGGTTTCAGGCGGCAAAATAGCAGGGTTTAAAATACTGCGCTGAGCGCCAATATCTATGAAGGCAATAGCAGGAATGGGCCGACTGTATTTGGATAACAGGATTTGGATTTTGACAGAAGGAATGGGTTGAACTGACAATTGAGTGGAGGATGAAGGTACTGACCGGATGTGGAAGACAGGGGAATAGTCTTCTGGTTCAGTAGATGAAGCTGAATCTGAATCTGAATCAGAAGTGCCAAGGGCAAAAACTGTATCCGGGTCAGGACTTTCTTGTTCAGAGTATAGAAACTCAATTTGGTTAGTATCAGGAGAGAACTGATGTAAGGACTGAAGCTGTTGAACTAAGCGTTGAGACCGCTTAGGGTTCTTAGGGCATTCTTTAGCAAAATGTCCGAGCTTTTTGCAAATGAAGCATCTGCTCTTTTTTCTTCGTCTATCAAGGATCTCAGAAGGTTCTCGTCTTCTGAAGTACCGAATCTTTTTGGGACGCCTAGGGAATGGGCGTGACTGTGGAGTTCTGGAAGATTTTTTGTGAAATCTGACTTTGTGGTGTTTCTTCGTGGAGGGACAAGTACAATGTTTAGAGTCTCTGCACTTGATTTCCAAGTAGGGTTTCTTGCAGGCGGTTCGGAAACCTTCTTTGTCTGTCATGAGGTTTCGGAAGAATTTCTTCTGATCACAGAGGTAATCAAGAGACACTAAAGCCAGTTGGAAGAGACGGCCAAGAGAAAGATTGTTGATGTCGAGCTGGGCATTAGCAATCTGGCGACGGATTGCTTTAGCTTTAAAGGTTAGCTTTAAAGCAATATATTGAGTGTTCTATTATCCATGTCTCTCTAAACTCCTCTTTCTTAATTCTATGGAGCTCTGAAATAGATAAGAAAAAGAATAAGGAAAATTTTAAAAAAATGAATTTGTTCAAAACCAAGTTAGCATGCTCTACACTTGCCTTTGTATGAAGGATCCTGTGTATCAGAACACTTGAGACGGTCTTTAGCTGTTTTCTTATCTGGTTTGGTAACCCTAAAACAGCTTTCCTTAGCTTAAAACGGGTACCAAACCAGATAAGAAAATAGCTAAAGACCGTCTCAAGTGTTCTGATACACAGGATCCTTCATACAAAGGCAAGTGTAGAGCATACTAACTTGGTTTTGAACAAATTCGTTTTTTTAAAATTTTCCTTATTCTTTTTCTTATCTATTTCAGAGCTCCATAGAACTTAAGAAAGAGGAGTTTAGAGAGACATGGATAATAGAACACTCAATATAAGAAAGAGGTGTTTACTCAGGATGTCTTTCCTGAGTAAACACCATATGGCTTAACTATAATCCGAGGGATTGAGCATCAGATTAATTTTGTACCCAGTGCAACCATTCCAAATTGACCAGCCTATAAGTGTATCCTGGAGGAGACAAAGGAACTTCAAAGGCCGGTTAATGAATTGATGGAAAAGAAAGCATGATCCCATGTGCAGTTCTGGTTTTGTTAGTTCCTAAGAAGGATACAACGTGGAAGATGTGTGTTTACTGTCAAGCCATCAATAACATAACAGTAAAGTATCAACATCTCATTCTTAGGCTAGATGATATACTTGATGAATTGCATGGGTCTTGTGTATTTTCTAAAATTGACTTGAAAAGTGGATATCATCAAATTAGAATAAAAGAAGGAGATGAATAGAAAACTGCATTTAAAATAAAATATGGTTTGTATGAATGGTTAGTCATGCCTTTTGGTTTGACTAATACTCCGAGCACCTTTATGAGACTTATGAATCATGTTTTATGAGCTTTTATTGGCAAGTTTATGTTGTTTATTTTGATGATTTTCTCATTTACAGCAAAAACATAGACGATCATGTAGAACATTTGAAATATGTTTTAGATGTGCTTAGAAAAGAAAAGTTGTTTTCAAATCTGAAGAAGTGTACCTTTTGCACTAATAAACTTATACTTCTAGGATTTGTTGTGAGTGCACAGGGAATATAGGTTTATGAGGAGAAAGTACGTGCAATCCAAGAGTGGATGAGTCCTACAACCGTAAGTAATATGAGAACCTTTCATAGGCTCACTAGTTTCTACCGACGATTTGTGAAAGACTTTAGCACATTAGCCACACTGCTTACTGAAATAATAAAAAAAGATAGAAAAGGCATTTCAAATGTTCAAGCAAAAGCTAACCAATGCTCTCTTATTGTCTTTGCCTAACTTTAATAAAACATTTGAAATTGAATGCGATGCCTCAGGTATTGGTATTGGCGCAGTCCTAATGCAGGAGGGACGACCAATTGCTTATTTTAGTGAGAAACTGAGTGGGACAACCTTAAACTACCCTACTTACGATAAGGAGTTGTATGCATTGGTTCGAGCGTTAGAAACATGGCAGCACTACCTATGGCCTAAGGAGTTTGTGATTCACACCGATCATGAGTCCTTGAAACACTTTAAAGGCCAACACAAGCTGAACAAGAGGCATGCTTGATGGGTAGAATTCATCGAGACGTTTCCATATGTCATTCGTTACAAGTAAGGTAAGGAAAACGTTGTTGCTACTGCACAGGGAATGCAGGTATGTCTTAATCTCGACACTCAAAACTGCTTAGTTTTGAAAATATTAAGGAATTGTATGCTAATGACCATGATTTTAGTGTTGAATACCAAGCTTGTGAAAAGATCGCGGTTGGTAAGTGCTTTAGGCATGATGGTTACTTATTTCGGGAGAATAAACTATGTGTGCCTAATTGTTCTTTGAGAGATTTGTTAGTGAGGGAATTCAATGAAGGAGAGTAGATGGGGCATTTTGGAGCTGTAAAGGCTTTAGCAGTTTTACAAGAACACTTCTATTGGCTACATATGAAACGAGATGTCGAGAGACTTTGTGGTAGATGTGTCATATGTAAGCAAGCCAAATCGAAAGTGCATTCCGATGGCTTATACACCCCGTTGCCAATACCTAGTACGTCTTGGACTGATGTTTCAATGGATTTTGTATTAAGGTTACCTAGGTCTAAATGAGGGAGAGACTCAACTTTTGTGGTTGTGGATAGATTTTCAAAGATGCTACATTTTATTCCATGTCACAAAATGGATGATGCTTCTAATGTCACTAACCAGTTCTTAAGGAAGATTGTGAGGTTGCATGGTACGCCCAAGGCAATTGTTTTTTATAGGGATGCTAAGTTTTTATGTTACTTTTGGAAAACATTATGGGCTAAGTTAAGAATTAAGTTGTTGTTTTCAACTACTTGTCACCCTCAAACAGATGGTCAAACAAATGTTGTGAATAGAACTTTATCTCCTCTGTTGTGGGCTATCATTAAAAAGAATATCAAAACTTGGGAATATTATTTTCCACATGTTGAGTTTACTTATAATCGCTCTGTTCATTCTACTACTAAATATTCACCATTTGAAATTGTTTATGGTTTTAATCCTTTAACCCCATTAGATTTAACTCCACTACCTGTTTTTTTTAGCGTGTTAACTTAGATGGCAAGAAAAAGGCTGAAATTGTTAAACAGATACACGAGATGGCAAAGTTCAACATCGAGTGGAGAACTGAGCAATATGCTAAACAAGCCAACAAAGTGCGACATAAGTTAGTCTTTGAACCTGGCAATTGAGTGTGGTTACACATGCACAAGGAATGATTTTTGGAATGAAGGAAATATAAGTTATTACCTCCAAAGGATGGTCTTTTCCAAGTTTTAGAACAGATTAATGATAATGCATACATAAGTGCTACTTTTAATGTTTCTGATTTGAGTCCTTTTGTTGCAAGTGATGATTGGAGAACAAATCCTCTTCAAGAGGAGGGAAATGATAAGATTGAGGACAAAACTGTCACAAGCACGTGGGTTGAGGCATATTCAGATCTAATTCAAGTTCCTGTTAGACCTGTCACAAGAGCTCGAGCAAAGAAATTCAAAGAAGCGCTTAATGGGTTGATTCAAGCAACTTAAACTCAATCAAATTCGTGGAGGCCTATTGAAGGAATCGCTCATGATAAATACATGATTCAGACTCTTGAAGTTTCCAAATAATCACTTCCATGAAATAGAAAGTTGGCTTGCACATTATGGTGGGAAAATATATTATTTTCCTTTTTCGGATACTTTCTTGTTTCTTGAGGAGGCTAGTGGAGAAACAAATCAATTATTTCCTTTTAATTGCCAAGTTTCCATTTTAATTAATGTAAGGCATTTAAGCCAATTAGGATTCTAATTTGATTTAGATTTTTTCCTATTCACTTAGATTATGATTCTTATTTGATTTAGATTCATATTCCAATTTGATTTTGGTTTAAGATTTAATTCCAAAAATTCTTGTAACCAACCCTATATAATGTACTCGCATCCAATAAATAAAGGAGATAAGTTTTGATGCAATTGGTGAGAGAGTTAATTCTCTTTGGTTCTTAAACAAACTTTTTGAACATATCGAATTTTCATGGTGTTCAAACTCTTGAATATCAATTAGATCATCCATAACTGATTGTGGCATCCTCACATACCAAGCTTCGTGATTTTATTAAGCATTGGGTCGCAGTTCCATTCAATTCCAGGTTTATATTCGATCCTAGGGACTAAATTGGTTAGGGTCGCGTTAGTTCTTGACAGAGTTCGTATTAGTGTGCACATTACATGCAATACACCAATTCACAGCCTTAATTATCCAATTAAATCTTGGCATGTGGCACAATCCTGTGCGTCCAAATTATTTTTATCCAATGGCCATGGTTTACCCATTATATATATAAATAGGAGACACCCCCTAATTCAATAGATTTGAATCCAAATTTAAGCCCAATTTTGTGTAATTCTCACTCTATATTGTATTTTATGTATTTCAATAAAATTACCATTTTACCCCTTGTCAATTATGAGTGGTTAACTTAATTTCAAGTTTGGGTTGGAAGTGAAGCCTCAACATGATCCATGGGCTTGATTTGACAAGTTTATTCACCCTCTCTCTTTGATTTATGTGGATTGTTTTGACTCATCATTGACAGAAAATAAATTTTGTCTAGATTTTGCGCGGTATACCTGATCTCTCTTGCAAGATCACTATTGTTTGGCATAAATGAGCATTTTACATTATAGCTATTAGGAAAAAAACTCTCCTCTAGTATTCGTGATTTATCTTGACTCAGTGTTAATAGAGAATGTATATAAATTATTTAGTAGAAGGTCTTACCACTTTGTTGACAAAAAGATTGTTATCACCTGGCAGAACGTGTACTTGACACCATATTTAGCAAAAGATTATTTCCCCTAACACAATGAGTGCTTGATGCTATATTTACCAAACTAAGACTTATGAAGAATGGAAATTATCTCCTCATAAATTAATTGGAAACTAAAAAGAAATATTAATTGGAAATTATCTCCTCACAAATTCAAAATAACATTCATCTCTAATTGTCTTACATAGCAAGGTTGCTGAGTTTAAATAGGCTAATAGAAACCCAAGATACTAAAAATACAAATGAAAACATTGGAACAACCCTCCAAGTATAGGTTTGTCAAATGATGCTTCAAAAGTCTTCACCAATCCACCATTAGTAATGCTATCATTGACAAATTTAATGCTAGCTTACCATAATTAATGCTATCATTGACAAACTTAATGTTAGCCAACCATCATTGATGGTAGACTTACCTTACACATTGACAAACTTGAAACAAAACGAATAAATGAAGTTGAATAAACAAAGGAGTCGTTGGAAATCCCAAGTCTGAACAAGCTATAATAACTTGGTCATAACTCCTTCTAGAGAACTCCAAATCCACCTCTGTAAATTGCATTGGAAAGTTAACTTAATTATCTTTCCAACTGTATATAGCTTACACATTACTTCTAGCTCAATCAATACTAGTTTTATTCCGAATTTGCCTCTTCTGCATTTGATCCAAATTGTGTATTTGGCTGCCCAATAGCTTGAATAATGCCCACAATGCCTTATCTTCTCTCCAAGCCCAATTCATGATGTCTTGTATCTTGAATTGCATTTTCAAACCATATTTTCTCAATTAATCCGTTTAAAGCAGCTTGCATCTTTTTGGCTCTAGCTCTTGTAATTGGGCCTCCATGAATATACAAAGGATTAGTTGAAGCTTTAACAGTATTCCCTTGACGGTTCTCATCATCCAACCAACCCTTCAAGAATCAATCTTTGTGACCCAAATCTGATCGTAAACCTTAGTATATGTCTAATATAATCTAATAAAGTGAAAAAAGCCCAAAGATTCATCTAAGAATTTCATGAAAATATAAAATAATTGGAACCAAGATTGATGTTCACAATGAGACTCTCACGGTGGAATTTGATAATGAAGTGATCCGCTTCAATATCTTTGATGCAATAAGGTAGCCCAGTGATCTAGATTCTGCTTTTACTATAGATGCTATTATGATTTTATCAAATGAGAAACTTTTACTTTCTATTATACAGGCACTACCTTGGAACTCAAGCCACTCTCGAAGCACCTTAAATATATTTACTTCAGTGAGAATAAAACACTTCTAAACATCATTATTAAAACTCTCACCCCAATTCAACAAGAAAAGCTAATTATAGCACTTCGGGATCATAGATGGTGATTGGATGGACCATTACCGACACCAAGATACTAGTCTTGATGTGTATGCATCACATTTTGCTAGTAGAAGGATCTAAACCGAAAACAGAAGCAAAATGCTGCCTCAATCCATCAATGATGAAAATCATAAAAAATGAGATATTGAAGCTTCTTGATGTAGATATTATCTCTCCCATCTCTAATATCAAGGGTTTAAGTCCTATACAGGTAGAGGGTAAAAGGAACCCCAAGGAGACAAAAGAGGTCATGTTATAATCAAATCGTTATCGAACTGGAAGACTAAGAGAAAATGACCTTCACTTTCCCCTTTAGCACATTGGCTTATCGGCACATGCGATTAACACTCCTGCTACATTCTAAAAGTGTATGACAAGCATATTTTCTAATTACATAGAGAATATCATTGAGGTATTTGTGGATGATTTTATATATAGATGTCATAACTTTACACTTGTGCTTAAATGATGCATTGCCACTAACCTTGTGTTTAATTGGGAAAAATGTCATTTTATGGTCCCGGTTTCATTTTCATATTCTTCTTTTACTCTTTGAATTTCTCGGTAGATCAGGAAGTCTTCATCTAATTCGGGGCTTGCTGGCCATTGAGCTTGAGTTGGAGTAGATGAAGAGCCTGGTGGTGGAACGGAAGGGATATTATGGAGATGGGAAAGACCAAAGAATTGGTCGTAAGTTGACTGCTTAGAAGGAGAAAGAAAAAGTGGCGTTGTTACACCTGAACTATGATAGTGCTAGACTATCCTTTGGACCAATAGTCCACAAGTTATGGTTTCCAGCCGATATACCTATAGTCCCTGAGATATAAAACCTAAAAAAGCAAAAACCATTGATCACGATACCACCCGAAACCAGGTCACCTTTGACCTTCAAAGAGGGTGAACGTTGTGAGAAAACAGTTTCATTTTAAATCAGTTTTATAAATAAATTAGGACTTTTCTTATACACAGGATCCTTGAAGTAAGGCAAGTGTATAGCATACTCAGTATATAAAAAAGAGATGAACGCTCTTAGTTTAATAACTCAAGTATTTTCTTCGGTACCTAGAAGAAGATGAGAGACTTATGAAGCCATAGAAGTTTAAGAAAAACTTAGAAATATTATTGATGGCAATCTGAATTTTACAAGGACCGAAGAGCTCTTAAATAGTGCTGGAAAGCCAAGATAAAGATAAAGATAAGATAGGACCCTTATCTTTTCTTTAAAGCAAAAGCATAAAGCTAAAACACACTTTATTGAAAGCAGGAAAAGCCGAGATTCCTGGATAACTCTATAGCCATGTGAGGCGATTACAGAGTTGAGGGAAATTTGGATGGGGACACGTCACCAGTTTCATTTCATATTCTTCTTTTGCTCTTTGAATTTCTTGGTAGATCAAGAAGTCTTCATCTAATTCGGGGCTTGCTGGTCGTTGAGCTTGAGTTGGAGTAGACGAAGAGCCTAGTTTAGTGATGGTGTACTGAGTCTCTTAGGTTGCCAATAAAGACTGAAAGTCTGCCCAAGGGTCTTGAGCATCTTAGAAGAGAACATTGGTGTAGTCAGGTCTTTGTTCTCAAACAAGAATGCCATGAGGATTGGAACTGGATCCTGGAGTACATATTTGGGTGCCTGGTAGAATTTCAAGAGTGTGGGAAGGACCAATGGAGGTGTGGTGAATGTCTGTTGGGACAGGTTGGACATTGTTGAGTTCTAACAAGTAGGCTTTGAGAGTGGAGATGATTGTAGGATCATGGTCAAGAGGGAAAGGATGAGGAAATGTTTTCCATTCATACGCCATGTCTTGTGTCCAGTAGTCTTTTGTCTGAGGATGTTGGCATATGGACTATGAATACCGAAGTAAAAATATGGCATGTGGACTATGAATACCGAAGTAAAAATATCTGCTTCTTGATCTGGAATTTGATTTGGAATTTGATCTAACTAATGAAAGTTAGATATATTTTATAATTGTTTACGCCACCAAGTGAGTGGTGAAAACCATTCAAGGAGTGTCCAGAGAAGTGTGGGTGCATGATCTGGTGTGGAGATATGCTGAAGAGTGGATCAGACAGGGAGAATAAGTTTTGTAGCAAACAGGATTGTGAGACACCACATGTACCATAACTCATCTTCAGAGATGGTGAGAGTGGGAACAATGGTGAAACCAGAGAGGAACATATGTTCTAAACATAGAGAAGGAAATCTTTCGGGTTTGTTTCTGTGAACATTCATGAAATACCTGTAAAGGAACTTCTTTGCGAAGGTTTGGATTTGGAAAGCTGTACGGAAAGTGAGGTTGAGAGGAAAAGCTTTTTGAGTGAGAGCTTTGAAGGGGAGTGTTCGATACATGGCTATTATTGGGATGGTTTGGATGGAAGAGATGAGAACATGGCTTTTTATAGATGGTCGGGTGAGGAAATCAAGGATAAGATATTTATAACCTTCGATGTGTTGGACTGTGTAGTTATACTTTGCAAACCATGTCTTTAAATTGAGCAATTGCTTGTCAGGAAGCAATTTGTTCTTGAAGTCAACGATCTTTGAAAAAGAACCGTTGTCCATTCTAGCGAGGAAATTGTGGCTGATGAGATGAAATTCGAATTTCTTGATTCCATATTTTACCGCAAGAATTTCCTTACAAATGACGTGATAATTCTTTTCTGAATCTTTGAACTGTCCACTTGCATGAGCCCAATAGGACTCTGAGTCACTGATCTTTTCCAGGAGGATAGCACTCCAAAAGTTATCACTAGCATCTGTCTGAAGAATGCATTGGCTGGTAGTGGGAATTTTGAGTGGAAGAGGTGACTGGGCTATCTTTTGAAGCTTCTTGACAGCTTCTGTCTGAGCCGGACCCCATGGTGGAGTGTTCTTTTTAAGCATGCATGATAGCTGGCTGGTGTGGACCGTAACTTTAGGAATAAAGTCTCTGGCATAATTAACAATTCCAAGGAACTGTTGAATTTGCTTTTTGGTGAGATCGATGTCAGGAAACTTTAATAATTCTGCTACAATATGTGGTCCTGGATGGTAGTGGCCATCTTTTAAAACCATGCCAAGAAAGTCAATAGATTCATTTCCTATGTTGCTTTTCTTTTCAGAAAGCATGAAAGGAGTTGTTGATGTGTTTGGTGGCCATGAGAAAACAATAGGATGTCATCAATGTAGATCAAAGCATGATGGAGGATCGGAGAGAAGATCTTAACCATTCCTTTTTGAAATAAGGATGGACCAACTTTGAGACCGAAGGGTAAAACTGTCCATTAATAATGAGCATCAGGGATACAGAAGGCTGTTTTGGGACGGTCTTCTGGATAAATGCCAAGTTGCCAAAAACCAGCTTTGAGATCAAACTTAGAAAATACATTTGCACCTTGAAGATGAATGAACAGGGACTGGATCTTTGGAAGAGGAAATTTATCATCTTTAAGGAAAGCATTAAGGGGCTGGTAATCAATGACTAATCTATTTTTTCCACGAACTAATTCAGATTGTTTTTCAACATAGGAAGCTTGACAAGCCCAATCTGAAGTAGTGGGTTCTATGAGACCTTGCCGAAGCAATTGTATGCATTCTTGCTTGGCGAGAGTGAGATCAGAGGGAGGCATCCCTGGATGTGTAGCTTTGGTAGGATTGACATCTTCATTGAGTTTGAAAGGAAGATGAATGAAAAACTGTTCATTTTTCCAAAGCGGTGATGGATGAGTGAATTATGAGTGATTTTCAGGACAAAGTTCTAGGAACTTATGGGAAATGGAGGTATAAAGGGGAGTTGTATCTGACAATGTATATAGACGAAGAACATCTGTATAAGGCATAAATATTTGTTTGAATTTAATGCCTGTTGGCGTAATGAAGAGGTTTTTTACCAGTTGGAGGATATCAAATCCGATGAGGAGATCTTTGTCTGGTAAATTTGAACCAATAATCTTTTGCCAAATGATACAGTTGGGGAAGAACTGGATACCAATGGGTTTTTTGGTAATGAGAAAAGTTTCAAAAACTTTTCCATTTGCAGCTCTGAAGTATTCAGTATAGTTGTCCTAATAGTCTGGAGGAAGGATTTTAGGATTGAGCATACTGCGTTGTGCGCCAGTATCAAGGAAACCAATAACTAAGACAAGTTTATGGAATTTAGAAGGGATGACTGAAATTTTTACTGATGGACCATGAAGTGCGGGGCGATTGTGGTTAATCTCTTGAATAATGGAGATCACAGAAAGGTCATCTAGATCTGAATCTGTTGAATCAGCGAGGATGAAGGCTATGTGATCATCTTTCTAGGACTGTTCTGAGAAGATGGATTCAACTTCTTCGTTGTCAGAAAGGATAGAAGATTGCTGCAGGTGCTGAATGAGACGAACAACTTTGGCTGACTTATTTGGGCAGTTGTGGGCAAAATGTCCGCGCTTCTTGCAAATAAAACAGCGATTGTATTTCTTCTGTCTGAACTGGGAAGGATCCTTTTTTCTAAAGTATCTGTAAGGCTTCTTTGGTTTTTTGGAAGAGGGTCTGTGGAAATGTTTCTGGAAGTGCTTCTTTTTGGTGGTTGGACAAGTGCACTTTTTGTCATCTTTGCACTGGATTTTGAGGTAGGGTTTTTTACAAGCTGAGGCAAAGGGTTCTTTGTGTTCAATAAGGTCTTTGAAGAAATCTTTTTGCTCACAGATCTTATCAAGGCATAGCATGGTTAATTGAAAGATTTTGCCAAGAGAGACATTTGCTATGTCGAGGTTAAAGGCAGTCAATTGCCTTTGAAGCTCTGGCTGAAGCTCTGGCTGTCAATTGCCATTCAGTTTGTAATAAAGCATGCTCATTCTTTTGTCATGCATTTCCAGGTGATGTCTTTTAAGAGAACAACATTTCATTTGGTGGAATTCTTTTCGAGATGCTTCAGTTGATGCTGCTGGTTCTCTAATAAACTGCTCATAAATGACTGCAAGAGCTATAGGAATTGTGGTTTGAATCAATTGGAGTTGTCTGTATTCACCTAGACTTTCAAACCAATCTCGTAGAGATCTAGTGAATCTAGAACAAAACTCACGGAGAATATTCTGAGATTGTGCATTGGGTCTGGTCATTTGCACATCAATCCAAGCAGCAAATTCTTGATGTCGGGCCTGCCATTTGTGATGAGGAATGTCATCAAATGTAAACCATGGAGAAGAAGATGGTTTGGAAGATTTTTCAAAAACCGGAGGGACAGAGGGAGCCGGTTCTGTTTGTGAGCCTTGGACATTATCATTATCATCATCATCAGAAGATTCTTCTACAATAGGAGTGTCTACAACAGGAGTGGATGTACTAGGATCTTCTATTTTTGTGGCCATGAGAAGACCAGAAATATCTGCATATTGGGACTCGGAGTCTGAAGAAGTTTGTTCAGAGGAGCTGAGATAATTAGTGGAGGGTAAACTTTCTTCTGAGGTTGAATCTGAGTCACTGTTTTGGTAATCAATCTGCTGATAATGGTATTGGTAAGCTGGGGCTTTGTCTTTCTTTGGAGGTTCAGGAGTTGCTTTAGAAGAGTCTTCTGGGACTTGAAGATCTTCCTTGGGTGGAGGTTTTGAGATCTTGACTTTTGATTTGGATCTTTTTGGTGAAGTAGTTTTTGGTGGTGGAACGGAAGGGATATTATATAGATGGGAAAGACCAAAGAATTGGTCGTATGTTGACTGTTTAGAAGGAGTGTAAAAAGGCTGGTAGGATGTGAATAGTGGTGCTGGTATAGGTATGGACTGTATCTGTGTCTACAAGAATCATCAATGCATCACTGGTTGTTTGTACAGTTGGGAGATCTAGCGCATAATTTTGCAATCGATACACTATCTGATGATGGAGTGTGGCTATTTTGGAAGTGGATGTTTGTTCTGCTCCTTGGAGCTGGATTTGGACTTTCAGTGTAGTGGGAAGGTTGAGATCTTCTAGGGACATGTTGAAGTTGGGGTAGAAGGTTAACAAGACACTTCCAGCATGGAGAGTGGTTAAAACGGTGCCAATAACAGCATGTTGATACTGTTTGAACCTTGTGTCAAGGAGGGCAATTCTGGCTGTGACGGGTAAGCCTTTTCTGCCATGTAAGGTGAGGATAAGCCGGACACCACCTAGATGGAGGTGTGTATACCCTTCTCGTTTCCAGTTAGTGACGAGATCCATGGGTATATCCATAGTAACATATTGCTCACTTTGAGAAGCTTGAAGAGCACACTGATCAAGTCATGAGGACTGGATGTATTCTTTGGGAAGAGGTCTTTTTGTGGAAATTAGGGTTCGAATGCTTCAAGTGAAGGAAGTTTTTTGTTTATAAAGATGATAAGGACTCATAACAGGGAGCTGGGATTCGTTAATCTGAGCAGATTCAGGAATATATGATTACTCAACAAGATTTTCTATTTTTGAGGCTACATGTTTCTGACAAGAACGAGGTAAAGAAAGACTAGAAGAGAGAGAAATAGGAGAGGATTTTGATGAAGCTATTTCGGTTGAACAAGAAGAAGATGCCATTTTTGATAGAGTTTCTTCCAGGTTTTGAATAGTAATACTTGAGAACTAAACCATGATACCACCTCTGAAAAGTCAAGGGGGATTGAAGTTGATAAATCTAAGATAGATCTTATTCGCTCTTTACCACATCTCACTAGTGTGAGGGAGTTTCATTCCGTTCTTATTCATGCAAGTTCCTATTGTAGGTTTATCAAAGATTTCTCCAACATAACATTGCCCTTTTCTAAATTACTTCAGAAGGATATGACTTTTTGACTTCAATGAAAAGTGCCAGATAGCCTTTGAGAATGATATGAGCCCCACTAAGAAAATCTTTAGTGCGATTCCTTCAACGGGCCTCCACTAATTTGATTGAGCCCAAGTTGCTTGAACTAACTCATTAAATGTTTCTTTGATTTTCTTTGCATGAGCTCTTGTGACGGGTTCGACGAGAACTTGAATAGGATCTGAATATGCCTCATCCCAAGTGCTAGTGCTAGTTTTGTCCTCAATTTCTTCAAATTTTCACCTACATCAAAAGGAGATAAATTAGTAACATTAAAGCTTGCACTTACATTTTACTCACTTGGAAGGTCCAACTTATAAGCATTGTCATTGATCTTTTCAACCATTTTAAATGGTCCATCTCCCTTCGGAAGTAGTTTTGTACATTGCTGAATAGGAATGGGGATTGTAATATGGGTCAGGATTCATTTATTCTATTCAATTCGATACAAACTAAATGGGTTTAGATTTGAAAAAATTGATTTGTTTAATAAATGGGTCAATTCGATTCTATTCGCTACTTAAACAAATCGAATCCAGGTTTGAGGATATTGATTTGTTTATTCATTTAGGATTCATTTAATAAGTAGGTCATAAACAAATTAATACAGATTATTCGTTTAAAATTCATTTATTATTTGTTTAATTAATTTACTTATTTGTCCTTAAATTTTTTTTAAAGTTTTTTTTAAATTTGAAGGTTAATATAGTAATTTACTACGATAATAAGAAAAACCATATAAGTGAAATAAGAATTAGGGTAGCCGGGATTAATTTTTTAATTTCGCCAATTTCTTTCCCTTCATCTCTCAGTCAGTAGCACTCTCTTGTCTCCAATCTCCACCCTTAATAATTGATTTTTGTTTTCTCCACAATTTCTCAACTGACACTATCTCACCTAATACACAGTCGCATAGTAAGCTCTAATTCTTTTTTTTTTTTTTGAGATATGGGTTTTGGGCTAATTGTTACTCTTGTCTTGTTTTTAATCTTAGTTTATTATTGTGTTCATGGTTAAGCAATAATGATCACACAAGCAATTTGGTTAAGATTTGAAAGTGATGGTGGGGTTGTTTGTTCAATAATTATCCTGCAAAGTTGTAAAATATTGAAGGATTCGAAATTGTTGTGATAACTACTAATATTAGCCAAATCTAGTGGTTAGAATATTAGAATCATTTTTTTTTTGTGATTACAATATTAATCTCTTAATTCAACAAGATTGTTGTGTTTGACTCTGAGATATTGCTGTAAGGAATTGTTTCTAATTAAGATTTATTTTTATAAAATTATTGTAGAATATTTTGATGTCACTGTGGACCAACTTACTCAAAACATTATGAACATGAGCACTAAGCACTAATAGTGCTCCATCTGCAGAGAGTACCAATGACCCCCCATTGACAATATGGGAGTGTGGTAGGTCAAGTTTTATCTTGCTTATTTTTCTTGGCTTTGTAGATTTAATTATTATTTTCTTAACAGCACTATAAATTAACTATAGACTTGACTATTATCAGTGTTGTAGCATGTTAATACCATTTTATTTATTTTTGGTGTAGGATTCTTGTTTTCAAGATGACAAAGAAAAAATGAAGAGAATTAAACAAATTACCTTGGTTTATAATTTGAATTTTTAATTACTGTTATTTGCATTGTTAAGAATTTATAATTTGGTGTTTGGATGAATGTGTATTTAATCTTAGAATATGGTTTGGATTATTTATATTATGTAGGATGTTAAATTTGTCATCTTTTTATAGTTCATTTTGCTTAATTTTGTTTATTAATTATATTTTTCAAAATGAATTGTAAATGAATTGAATCAACGAATTGAATTGAATATTCATTTAACGAATGATCAAATTTGAATCCTGTGATTTCAATTCGTTTAATAAATTGATCGAATCTGAATCAGTAAAATTTTGACTTGATTGATTTACAATTATTCATTTTTCCACACCTAAATAAGAAATGGTTTGTCATGACTTGACCTAGACTTGCTAAGATATTGTTTGTTTTGGGCCTTAACAAAGCCATTACGGTTTTGTTTCTAGGATGCCCATACACCCCAAAATGCATCTTGCCAGTTAGGATGCTCTGATACCAGTGGGTAGTTGTACGTGGCTTTGTTTTACCAGAGTGATGAGATCCTTGGCAAGCCAAGATATTTAAATCTCCTTTGGACCAGTAGTCCGCACACCTTGGTTTCCAGTCGATATACACTTATCCAGTTAATACCAAATCCGAAATTCATTCTTGAAAACAATTTTTTCACGATACCACCCGAAAACCTTCAAAGAGGGTGAACGTTGTGAGAAAACACTTTCATTTTAGAAAAATCGATTTTGGAGGATAAACAGGACCTTTCTGATGCACAGGATCCTCAAGCTTGAGGTAAGTGCAGAGCATACTCAGTTTAGAAATTTTGAGGTGAGCGTATCATTTTTAATTCGAATAATTTCTTCGATTCCTAGAAGAGAAAGAGGTTTAGGGAAACATAATGTATAGAACTGAAGTTTTTATTTCAGATTGGCTCCTCCTTACAACTGAGAGTAAAGGTGCTTTTTATAGAGGATCATTGAGAACAGGACCTCTCGAATGATCATATCACATGGCACACCCTTTTTTGAAAGCAAAGCACGCCGATCAGGACTTTTACAAAAGGTAAAGCATACCTATAATGACTTTAACAAAAGTAAAGCATACTGACAAGGACTTTAACAAAAGTAAAGCACACCGACAAGGAATTTAACAAAAGTAAAGCACACCGACAAGGACTTTAACAAAAGACAAACGGGAGTCACATGGATAGTTCTATCAAAAGCTTGTTCATAAGTCGTTATCATGGAGTGGATGGATAACGAGATGGTGACACGTCTCTTGTGTCTTTTTCATATTGTCGTTTGTGCCGACGGATTTGTCGTTGGTCGAGGTATGCCTCTGCTTATTTGTCTTCATCAGCTTCAGTCATGGGCTGAGATGTAGATGCAGCAGGAGAGGCTGGAGTGGTGACAGTATAATGGGGATTTTCAGTATGGAGAAGGGACTGAAAGTCTTCCCATGGGTCCTAAGCGTCTTATAATAAGACATTGGTGTAGTCAGGATGTTGTTCCATGACAAGGATTCCCTGAGGACTTGAACTTGAACCCGGAGTACAACCTTGTGTTTTGGGAATAACTTCAAGGGTGTGTGATGGTCCAATAGAGGTGTGGTGAATGTTTATGGCTGGTGGAGGAACATTGTTAAGTTCCATGAGATAGGCTTTGAGAACAGAGAAAACCGATGTATCATGGATGAGGGTATAAGGATGAGGGTAAGTTCTCCATTCATATGCCATGTCCTGTGTCCAGTAGTCCCGTGTTTCTGGATGCTGAAATAAGGCCTGTGGACAATGAAGACTGTAGTCCACATGTTAGCTTCTTGTTTTGGCATTTTGTCTAATCCATGAAAGGTACACAAATGTTGGAATTGCTTGCGCCACCAAGTGAGTGGGGAATACCATTCAAAGAGAGTCCATAGTAGATCTGGGGAGAACTCCGGAGTGGTCAGGTGAGTCAGGACTGGTCTGATGGGAAAAACTAGCTTTGTAGCATACAAGGTGGTGAGACACCACATATACCAAAGCTCATCTTCGGAGATGGACAGAGAGGACAGAGTGAGGCCTGTGAGAAACAGATGTTCCATGCAAAGATTAGGAAAACGGTCGGGTTTTTTGGTTTGAACATTGAAGAAGAACCTGTAAAGAAATTTCTTTGCAAAATCCTGCAGCTGGTAAGCCGATTGGAAATAAATGTTCATGGGAAAGTTTCTCTGGGTGAGAGCTTTGAAAGGAAGTTGGCGATTCATAGCTATGACAGGGATGGTTTGGATTGAGGAAATGAGTGATGGTTTATTTATAGCTGGACGTGTGAGGAAATCTGGAATGAGGTTTTGGTTGCCTTTTATGTGTTGAACAGTGAAGTCATACTTAGCAAACCAGGTTTTGAGGCTGAGTAATTGCTTGTCAGGGAGCAATTTGTTCTTGAAGTCAAAGATGCGGGGAAAAGAAGAATTATCCATGTTGATAAGGAATTTGTGGCTGATGAGATGGAATTCAAATTTTTTTATTCCGTACTTGACTGCCAAAATCTCTTTGTAGATCACATGGTAGTTCTTTTCAGAGTCTTTGAATTGTCCGCTTGCATGTGCACAGAAATGACGCACGCCATTAATATCTTCAAGGAGAATGGCACTTCAATAATCATCGCTGGCATCAGTCTGGAGGATGCGTTGCCAATTGTGGGAATTCGGAGTGGAGGAGGTGATTGTGCTATCACCTTGAGCTGCTTAACAGCTTTTGTTTGAGCAGGGCCCCATGAGGGGCACTGTTTTTTGAGCATGCGTGACAACTGGCTGGTGTGAATTGTAACTTTTGGGATAAAATCACGGACATAATTAACAATCTCGAGGAATTGTTGTATCTGCTTTCTGTTGAGATGTGTGTCCGAAAACTTTAATAATTCGATTGCAATATGTGAACCAGGCTGATACTGGCCGTCTTTAATCACCATGCCAAGAAAGTCAATTAATTCCTTTCCTATGCTGCTTTTCTTTTCGGAAAGCATGATGCCATGTGCCTGCACAATGTGAAAGAAATCCAAAAGGAGCTTCTGGTGGCTCTCATGATAGGAAATTGGGACTCATTGATTTGAGCAGATTCTGGAATATAGGAATATTCGACGAGATTCTCAATTTTGGAGGCTATGTGCTTAGAACATGATTTGGGAAGAGATAGAGTAAAAGAAAGAGAAATATGAGATGAAGATGTTGTAGAGGTTGAAGATGTGTTTGTTTCCATGGTTGAGGAATCATCTTCTAGGAGATCAAATAAGATTATTCAAATTCCTAATGATACCACCTCAACATGAAGTGTGGCTTTGATACTAGTGGGTAGTTGTACGTGGCGTTGTTACACCAGATCTATAACAGAACGAAGTCTGTTCTTAGGGCCAGTAGCCCGCAAGTTCTGGTTTCCAGCCGATATACACTTATCCAGTTAATACCAAATCCGAAAATCATATGTGAAAATGGTTTTTCACGTTACCACCCGAAAACTCGGCACTCATGGCCTTCAAAGAGGGTGAACGTTGTGAGAAAACACTTTCATTTTATAAAAATCGGTTTTGGAGGATAAAAACAGGACCTTTCTGATGCACAGGATCCTCAAGCTTGAGGCAAGTGCAGAGCATCCTCAGTTTAGAAATTTTTGAGGTGAGCGTATCATTTGTAATTCAAATAATTTCTTCGATTCCTAGAAGAGAGAAAGAGGTTTAGGGAAACATAATGTATAGAACTAAATTTTTTATTTCAGATTGGCTCTCATGGTCAGAAGAAAACAACAAAATATCATCAATGTAGACCAATGCATGATGAAGAATAGGACTAAAGATTTTTGTCATGGCTTTTTGAAATAAGGAGGGAGCGACTTTAAGACCAAAAGGCATAACAGTCCATTGATAATGGGCATCAGGGATGCAGAAGGCAGTTTTGTGACGGTCAACTGGTGAAATACCAAGTTGCCAAAAACCAGCTTTCAAATCGAACTTAGAGAAGATACGAGCCCCTTGAAGATGGACAAATAGGGTTTGGATTTTTGGAAGGGGAAACTTATCGTCTTTAAGAAAAGAATTAAGTGGCTGGTAATCAATAACTAATCTATTTTTTCCACGAACTAATTCAGATCGTTTTTCAACATAAAAGGCTTGACAAGCCCAATGTAAATCAGTAGACTCAATAAGACCTTGTTGGAGTAACTGAGAACATTCTTGCTTGGCAAGCAGGAGGTCTGAAGGAGACATACCCGGGTGTGATGCTTTTGTGGGGTTTATGTCTTCATTGAGTTTGAAGGGAAGGTGAATGAAGAATTGTTCATTTTTCCAAAGAGGTGAAGGATGGTGGAACTGTGAATGGTTTTCTGGACAGAACTCTAAGAACTTTTGTGAGATATGACTGTTCGGAGATGGTGTTTCTGAAAGGGCATACAGACGGAGAGTATCTGTATAGGGTAAGAACATTTGTTTGTAGCGAACTCCAGAACTGGTGAGGAAGAGGTTTTGAACTAAATGAAGAATGTCAAAACCTATGAGTAAATCTTTATCTGGAAGTTTGGAGGCTACAATCTTTTTCCAAATTATACAATTCGGAAAGAATTGAATACCAACAGGTTTTTTGGTAATCAAAGTTGTTTCAAAAGTTTCACCATTAACTGCTCTGAAAAGTTTGGAATGGTGTTCCCAACAAATGGAGGGAAGAACAGAAGGATCAATCATACTGGTGTCTGCACCAGTGTCAATAAACCCGATAACAGGAACAGGTTTATAGTATTTAGAAGGAAGGATGGACATCTTGAGAGAAGGTCTAGGAATGGTGGAAACATGGTTGACAGTTTGAACTGTAGAGATGACGGAAATATCGTCAGAATCAGAGGATTCTGCTATAAGGAAAGTAGTTTGGTCATCTTGAGCTGACTGTTCTGAAAAATTTGATTCGACATCCTCATTCTCAGATAACAAAGAAGAATGTTGAAGATGTTGGATAAGACGAACAGCTTTGGCAGATTTATGGGGATAATTTCGGGCAAAGTGACCGCGTTTCTTACAGACGAAACAACAGTTGGATTTTTTCTTTTGGTACTGAGAAACATCTTTCTTTTTGAAATACCGAAAAGGTTTTTTGGAGGAGGACTTTCGATGGAAGTGTTTCCGGAAATGTCGTTTCTTTGTGGTTGGACAAACACATTTCTTTTCATCCTTACACTCGATTTTGAGATAAGGTTTTTTACAAGCTTCAGAGAAGGGTTTCTTGTCTTCCATAAGATCTTTGAAGAATTCTTTTTGTTCACAGATTTTATCAAGAGATAGCATGGCCATTTGGAAAATTTTTCCCAGAGAGATATCAGCTATGCTCAGATTAGTGGCTGTGAGTTTTCTTTGTAGATCAGGTTGTAACTCAGAAGGAAGAGAGGCTATGAAGACATGTTTAAGAGATGGCTCATTGAACCCATTTAGCTTGTAGAATAAAATACTCATTCTTTTGTAATGAGCATCCAGAAGGTGTCTTTTGAGAGAACAACATTTCATCTGATGGTATTCTTTTCTGTCTGCTTTTGTGGAAGCAGTTTTTTCATCGATGAATTGCTCATGAATAATATTGAGTGCTGTACTAATCGGAGATTCCATGAATTGGAGTTGTCTGTATTCTCCTAAGCTTTCTAGCCAATCTCGTAAAGAACCCGTGGAGCGGGCCATGAATTCACGAAGAACAGCTTGAGGTTGAGCATTAGGCTTGGTACCTTGGAGATCAATCCAAGCAGCAAATTCTTGAAGCCTAGCCGCCCATTTGTGATGGGGAATGTCATCAAATGTAAACCAAGATGATGAAGATGGTTTTGTTGAGTGTTCATGAACTGGTGGCGGTACTGGGTCTGTGTGAGAAACTTGGTCAGAAGGATTGTCATCAACAATAGGTGTTGAAGTAGAGGCACTTGGATCTGCAGTTTCAGTGGCCATTAATATGCCTGTAATGTCAGCATATTCAGACTCAGAGTCAGTGAAGGTTTTTGATGAGTCATAGGCTGAGGAGGAAGTTGAGTGATTTGTTTCAAGCTCAGAAAAGTCGGAGGAATCTGAAGATTGGGTATGGACAGTATGATAGTGATACTGGTCCATTAGGCTTTTATCTTGTTTAAGAGGCTCTGGAATGTCTTGTGGTGATTCTTCTGGAGGAATTGTAGAGGTTGAGGATGAGAAAGTGGCCTTTGGACGTGGTTCGGAGATTTTGACTTTAGATCGTGATTTTTTGGGTGAAGATGGTTGAGGAGTTGGTTGAAGGTGGGAGAAACCAAAGAACTGATTATAAACAGGTTGTTGAGGTCGGGATGGTGTGTAGAAATGTGCATAAGTTTCAAAGAACGGAGGAGATACGGGTGTAGGTTGTGGTTGAGTAAAAATGGAAGGTCGAGTCTTTTCAGCGTCAATTCTTGACAATTCGGTTTTGAGTTTTCTGATCTCAGCTTCTTTTTGTTGAATTCTGGACCCCAAATGTGGTTGTTGATCATTCGTCGGAGATCGGTGTCGAGTTCGGAGATTCGATCTTGGAGATGTATATACATCTGATCAAGACGACTGCTGATTGAATCAACTTTAGTCTCAGTCTGAGAGACTTAACTGGCAATAGGATCAATTTTCTTACCGAGTTGCTGAAGAGATTGATTTTGAGCACTGGCGTTTTTGGTTTGCCAGTTCAAAACAGCTTCATACTATTTTGGTTCTTCAGGTTGCCCAGAGGCTGTAATTGGAGATTGAACAAAAGGTTTTGAGGTGACTCGGGTTTGGTTGTCTGTCTGTTTTTCAAGTGGAGGAAATGATTCTTCATAGGAATGACTTGAAAACATAAGGCATGATCTGATAGGATGGACAGGAGGTTTGGGATCTGGTGAGGATGTGGAGAAAAGAATTTGCAAGAAGATTTTTTCTTCTTCTTTTTCTTTCTCCGCATAACTTCCAATTCTTCATCAATATCCGTATCATCCAAGCAAGGCCAATCTGGATTGCACATATGGGCTTCAGGAACATCCCATATGAAATGACCATTGATTTTATCTGGATATACTGGATACCCTTCGGAGGAAAAACCATGAATAAGAAGTTTCTTTTCTTGACCAGTTTGAACTGCTGTGATCATCGCAGTATAGGAAAGCTGGGGACTGTCTGAAACAGGCTTGGTGTCAGGAGTTTGAAAAGACAGTTTGACTTGACCATTTGGTCGTCTGTCAAATGTGGCTTCTGTGGTTTGTATTGGTTCAGAATTTTGGTGAAAGTGCTCATAGTTGGTTAGCCATTCAAGAGGCATGAGCTTGAGCAATTCTTGTTTCTGGATTTGTTTGGGGATTTGAATGATGGTTGGAATTGTGTCTGTGTCCGCCAATATCATCAAGGTATCAGAAGTTGTGTATGGTGTGGGAAGATCTAGTGCATGATTTTGTAATCGATACACTATTTGATGATGGAGGGTTGCAATCTTTGATGTGGGTGTTTGTTCTGCTCCTTGGAGCTGGATTTGAACCTTAAGAGTTGTTAGAAGATTAGGGTCTTCAAGAGAGAGGTTGAAATTTGGGTAAAAGGTTAATAAAGCACTGCCAGCATGGAGAGTTGTCAGAACAGTGCCGATAACAGCGTGTTGGTACTCCTTGAACCTGGTGTCTAGGAGAGCAATTCTAGCTGTAACAGGTAAGCCTTTTCGACCATGGAGAGTGAGAATTAATCGTACACCACCAAGATGGAGGTGTGTGTACCCTTCTCGTTTCCAGTTGGCGACGAGATCTGAGGGTATTTCCATAGTGACATTTCACTCTGAGAGGCTTGTAAAGCACACTGATCTAGTTTAGATGACTGGATATATTCTTTTGGGATGGGTCTTTTAGTGGAGATCAGAGTTCGGATACTTCTAGTGAAAGAAGTTTTCTGTTTGTAGAGATTGTAAGGACTCTACTGGGATTCGCCTATGGTGCTTTGTCGATGTGGGATTCACCTATGGTGTTACACCATTCCTTCCTGCCCTTTTATTACCTTGGTTAGCATATTATTTTGTTCTCTTCTCAATTTTTTGCCTTGCCTTTTAACGGATGTGCCTAACAATGTTAGCTTTCTTTTTTCCATCTGAATTAATTCGCTAATCCATAGGTAAAGAGGTTAAATCTAAAGGAGTTAATGGATTAAAACTACACATAATTTCAAAAGGCGAAAAACGTAGTTGCTGAATGCATATTCTGATACGAACCTCACCAAGAACTAACGTGACCATAATCAATTTAGTCTCCAAGATCGATTCTAAACCAGGAATTGAATGGAACCGCGACCCGATGCTCAATGAAGGCACGAACCTTCGTATGTGAGGACACCACAATCAGCTATGGATGATCTAATTAATTAGTCAAAAGTTTGAATGCCACAGAAATCTGATAAGTTCAAAGGGTTTGTTTAAGAACCTAAGAGATTTAACACTCTCACCAATTGCATCAAAACTGATTTGTCTCTGATTATTAGATGCGAGTACATCATATAAGATTGGTTGGTTACAAGAATTTTCAAAAATATATCCTAAACCAAAATCAAATCAGAATCTTAATCTTAATCTAAACTCGTATAATCGAATCGATAATAATTATGATATCTAAGAATTCTATCAAAAATTCGACAGAATCTCCCCTATAAATAAAACATCCCCAAACCTGCAATTTACAAAACAATACTCCCAAAATAACCATCCTTCATAACCAACTTCTCAAGTCAACATACCAAATATCACCCAAATCATTCTAATATTAAAATATAATGGTTATCCTTAATTACAAAATATAACAATAAATACAATTCACAATATCTCAAATATCAAAATAATAAATCTACGACTCCTAGCACCATCACGTGGGCACAATTTCAAATCTAACTATCGTTGCTGGGTCGACTGATGTACCTGTAAATCTCCTGTGGGGGGGGGGGGAATATAAAAAAAACGGGGTGAGTATAAAACTCAGTGAGCTCAGTGAGTGGATACTAGTTTTTGAAAAATAAATTTATTTAAAATGATTTAATCTTTCTCAAATCAATTTCATCAAAATATCATAAGAACTTATATAAACATATTCAATTCAAATCATGCACTGAAATAACTATATTACATAAATCTGCATAAAATCAATGAAATCATAATACTTATAATATCAAATACTGAATATGAAAAACTATCACCAAACAAGTACCTAGGGGAATGATCTCATCATATTCGGACCTTGACGGATGGGCAATCAGGGAACCCTCATCCCCCGGAGCTACAATGGATAGACGGGGAAATGTCATCTCATATCTCATGTATCTCTGTAATCATCATACTGTATGCATAAGCCCCCAAAAGGCAAAAGCGCCCAAACACATGGCCGAAAGCCTCTATGTGTGTTCAGACCAGCCCCAAAGGCCTCTATCTCATCTCATTTGTATCTCTGTATTCATCTCATATTATCTGTATCTCTGTATCTGGAGGGGAAGGGTATTGTCCAATGATTTTCCAAAAAACATTTTATACACATGTACATAAACATATAATCACATCTGAAATCTCATTTTCTTTTTATTCAACATATCTCAAAATCCACTCAATTCTAATATCATGCATTTACTCAAAAACGATAATAAAATCATTAATCAAACTCATTCTTAATAACAATAACTATCAAACTCATTATTAATAACATTAAATCGAAGCATTGAAAACATGTTGTACTGTATGGTAAAATCAGAATATACTATGAAAATAGGTTTTCTATATTCCACTCACAGTGACGAAGTCCAGACTCGGTATCAACAACGTCCGCGGGTTGATTCTCGTTCGCGGATCCTCCTAATCAAGGAAACGACATAATCATTCTCCGTAAATTTGAAATACAACTAATTTTACATAATAATTCTCGAAACGAATATCTATCCACAATAAACTATTCCCGCATGCACAAAATTACCAAAATACCCCTACATGTCAAAATTACCAAAATGCCCCCAACATCATTATTTTACCAAATTATCCTCAGAATCTTCAATTACTAAATTGTCCTCAATTCAGATCACGAAATTACCACAATGTCAGAAATTACGAAATTACCCTCGGAGCGTAAAATTACCAAAATGTCCTTAATGACTTAAATTACCGAATTACCCTCGAAATCTCAAATTACCTCACTGCCCTAACCTAAAATTACCAAATTATCCACTGATTCTATAAATTACAAATTCACCCTAAAGTTTTATGAATTTACCGAATTGCCCCTACCGGTCAACAGTGACCGGATTTCAATCAACAATGACGGGAAGCTTAGGTCTGATAATTCAGACCTCAGTGAGTCCAACAGTGCCGGCGGTGACCTCCCACGCGCGGCGATGGCGGCAGATCGAAGCTCCAAAGTCTGTGAGTTTCCCGGTGGTCGTTCACAGCCAAGACGAATGTTTCAGGTGACGAGGATGGTCGGAAATGAAAGCTGGTGATGTGAGGAGTCGAACCCAGCCGGTGGTGCAACCTAATTCCAGCGAGATTGACGGCAACGAAAATGGGTTGAGCCGCAGGTTTTTCAAGCTAAATCACCGGCGTTCTGGCTACTTTCCGGTGACGATGACAGCGAGGATATGACCGGCGTCACTCAAGCTTCAAATTGGTACCAAGCTCGGCTGGTGAGGTGGCCGGAATCAGCCGCTGGAGTAGGGTCAAGGACGTGGGTTGGATTCAGGCTAAACGGGTCAATTTCTCTCTCTCTCCCTTTCTCACGTGCCTCTCTTTCTTGCCTCTTTTGGAAATCTGCTTCCTCCTTTCCATTTATAGAAACCAGCTTTTTTTTTTGCACTTAATACAAATTAAGCTAATACCGGACCCGTGACGAAAATAAAATCCGACTACCCAAGCTTTTAATCGCGCTCAATTTATCTCGATTTAATTTTGTGACAATTTTAAAATTAATATCGAAGAGGAAAAATTAAATCATACACTTAATTAGGAAAAATCAAAGTGCATATGTTAAATCAAATCAGAATCCTAGTTTTAAACAAACGGTAAATAATCTAAATCAAATCAGAATCCTAATTGGCTTAAATGTCTTACATCAATTAAAATGGAAACTAGGCCATTAGAAGAGAAATAACTTATTTGTTTTGCCACTAACCTCCTTAAGAAATGGGAAAGTACCCGAAAAGGAAAGTAGTGTATTCTCCAAACAGGAAAATATCTGAAAAGGAAAGTAATATATTTCCTATCATAATGTGTAAGCCAACTTCTTGATTTCATGGAAGTGATTATTTGGAAACTTTAAGAGCCCAAATCACGCATTTAGTGGTCTGAATATCATATGCAATTCTTTTAGCGGGCCTCAACGAATATGATTAAGCCTAAGATGCTTGAATCAACCGATTAAGCGCTTCTTTGAATTTCTTTGCACGAGCTCTTGTGAAAAGTCCGACGGGAACTTGAATAGGATCTAAGTATGCCTCATTCCATGTGTCTATGATAGTTTTGTCCTCATCTCATCATTCCCCTTCTCTTGAAGAGGATTTGTCCTCAAATCGTCACCTGCATCAAAAGGACTCAAATCATAAACATTAAAAGTAGCACTTACGTTGTATTCACTGGGCAAATCCAGCTTGTATGCATTGTCATTGATCCGTTCCAAGACTTGGAAACGACCATCCCCTCATCGTAATAACTTAGACTTTTTTGTTCAAGAAATCATTCCTTGTGCATTCATAACCACACCTAATCACCAGGTTTAAAGGCTTGCTTATGTTGCCCTTCGTTGGCTTGTTTAGGATATTGCTATGTTCTTCGCTCGATATTGAACTTCGCCATCTCATGTATATGTTTACAACTTCGGCCTTTTTCTTTCCATCTAAGTTAACATGCTTAGAAGCAGGTATTGGAGTTAAATCAAATGGTGAATACTCAGCAGCAGAATGAATATAAGTAAACTCAACATGTAGCAAACAATCTTCCTAAGTTTTGATGTTCTTTTTAATGATAGCCCGTAATAGAGTAGATATAGTTTTATTCACAACTTCTGTTTGATCATCAGTTTGAGGGTGCCCACAATGCTTTCCAAAAGTAACTTAAACGGTTAGTACCCCTATTAGAAACAATTGTCCTGGGCATACCACACAACCTCACAATCTCTCTAAAGAATAGGTTGGCGACATTGGAAGCATCATCTGTCTTGTGGCATGGAATAAAATGTGTGATCTTACAAAATCTATCCACAACCACAAAAATTGAGTTTTTCCCTTATTTAGACCTAGGTAACCCTAGTACAAAATCCATCGAAACATCAGTCTAAGGTACACTAAGTATTAGCAACAGGGTGTGTAAGCCATAAGGCTGCACTTTTGATCTGGTTGGCCTACAAGTGACACATCTACCACAAAGTCTCTCAACATCTCATTTCATATGTAGTCAATAGAAGTGTTCCTACAAAACGACTAAGGTCATTACAACTCCAAAATGCCCTATCAACCCTTCTCCATGGGATTCTCTCAAAGAACAATTAGGTACACACAATTTATTCTCCCGAAATAAGTAGCCATCACACCTAAAGAACTTACCAAAGAGCAGTCTTTTCACAAACTTGGTAATCTAAGCGAATAGGAAAGAATCTAAATCAAATCAGAATCCTAATCTAAGCGAATAGAAAAGAATCAAAATCAAATTAGAATCCTAATCTAATCAAATAGGAAAGAATCTAAATCAAATCAGAATCCTAATCAGTTAAATGCCTTACATTAATTAAAATGGAAACTCAACAATTAAAAGAGAAATAACTAATTTGTTTCTCCACTAGCCTCCTCAAGAAACGGGAAAGTATCCAAAAAGGGAAAATAATATATTTTCCCGCCATAATGTGCAAGCCAACTTCCTATTTCATAGAAGTGATTATTTGGAAACTTCAAGAGCCTGAATCATGCATTTATCATGTGTGATTCCTTCAATGGTGCCTCCACGAATTTAATTGAGCCCAACTTGCTTGAATTAATCGATTAAGTGCTTCTTTGAATTTCTTTGCAGAGCTCTTATGATAGGTCCGATGGGAACTTGAATAGGATCTAAATATACCCTCATCCCACGTGTTTGTGACAGTTTTGTCCTCATCACACTTCTATTATATGCAAATTCTACATATGGCAAGCATTTTTCCCTTGTTTTCAAGTTCTTTTGTATTATAACATGTAACAAAGTGGATAAAGTCCTATTAACTCCACCAATTTGTTAATGACAAGTAGTAGAAAACAAAAGTTTAGTTCATAACTTACATCATAAAGTTTTCTAAAAGAAACTTAAAAACTTTGCATCCCTATTTGAAATAATACTTCTAGGCATCGTTAGTTTTAGCAATAAATAATACTCTTTGAAAAACAAGTTATCAATATGTAAATCATCGTCAGTTTTACGACATGGAATATAATGTACCATTTTAGAAAACCTATCAACGACCACTATTATAGAATCCCAACCCCTTTTTGACCTAGGTAAACGTAACACAAAATCCATAGATATGCAAGTCCAAGGTTCACTAGGTATGAGTAAAGGAGTATACAAACCATGAGACTTAACTTTTCTACAAGTAACACATTTGTCACAAATCCTTTCAACATCAGGTTTCATATGAGGCCAAAAGAAGTGTTCATGCAAAACACCTAAAGTCTTAGATATACCAAAATGCCCCATTAAACTATCCCCATGAGCTTATTTTCACGCAATGAACATTTAGGCACATATAACTTATTTTCCCTAAACAAAAAAAACATTATACCTAAAGAATTGTCCAAATGATACTTTCTCACATGCATTGAATAAAATACTAAAATGAGGATCATCAACATACAAATCTTTAATGTATTCAAAACTTAATATTTTTGCATCCAAGATAGAAAGTAAAGTGTACTTTCGAGATAATGCATCAACCGTAATGTTTTCCTTACCGTGCTTGTACTTGATCACATAAGGAAAGGTTTCAATCAACTTCACCTACTTGGCATGGCATTTATCTAGCTTGTTTTGATGCTTTAAATGCTTCAAAGACTCATGATCTATATGAATCACAAACTCCTTTGGCCAAAGATAGTGCTACCAGTTTCTGAGACCCAAATTAATGCATACATTTCTCTGTCATATGTAGGATAATTTAAAGTTGCCCTCCTTATATTTTCACTAAAATATGCAGTGGGGCATCTTTCTTGCATTAGACTAACTCCAATACTTATCCCTGAAGCATCACACTCAATTTCAAAAGTTTGGTAAAGGTATGTATAGCTTAAATGCCTTTTCTTGTTCTTCCACCCACTTAAAACCCCAAATTCTTTTCAATTACTTTAGTCAAAGGTGCAACTAAGCTACTGAAGGTGCAACCAATCCTTATAGGCTTTGGCTAATCTTGAATTGCTTTTACTTTTTCTTTATCTTCCTCAATTCCTTCAGCACAAATAACAAAATCGAGAAATACAAGCTTATTTGTGCAAAAGGTACACTTTTGAGGTTAGCAAACAACTTTTCCTTTCGTAAAATATTAAGACAAGATTTAAATGTTCAACATATTCATTTAAGTTTTTGTGCTTTACTACAAATTGAATGAATTCAATGATCCATCTTTAAAGCATTTCTTTGCTGCATCCTTACCACCAGAACTTCAGCCAGAGCTTCAAAGACAATTGACAGCCGTTAACCTTGACATAGCAAATGTCTCACTTGGAAAAATCTTTCAATTAACCATGCTATGCCTTGATAAGATCTGTGAGCAAAAAGATTTCTTCAAAGATCTTATTGAACACAAAGAACCCTTTGCCTCAGCTTGTAAAAACCCTACCTTAAAATCCAGTGCAAAGATGATAAAAAATGCACTTGTCCAACCCAGAAAAAGAAACACTTCCAGAAACATTTCCACAAATCCTCTTCCAAAAAACCAAAGAAGCCATACAGATACTTCAGAAAAAAAGATCCTTCCCCGTTCAGAAAAAAGAAATACAATCGTTGTTTTATTTGTAAAAAGCGTGGACATTTTGCCCGTAATTGCCCAAATAAGTCAGCAAAAGCTGTTCGTCTCATTCAGCACCTACATCAATCTTCCATACTTTCTGACAATGAAGATGTTGAGTCTATCTTCTCAGAACAATCAGAGAAAGATGATCATACAGCCTTCATTCTTGCCGAATCAACAGATTCAGAAACAAATGACATTTCTGTGATCTCCACTATCCAAGAAATTAACCAGATTCGTTCCAAGCCTATTGGTCCTTCCAGTCATCCCTTCTAAATTCCATAAACTTGTCTCAGTTATTGGTTTCCTTGATACTGGCGGACAGCGTAGTATGCTCAATCCTCAAGTCCTTCCTCCTGATTATTGAGAAAACCATACGGAATACTTCAGAGCTGCAAATGGAAAAATCTTTGAAACTTCCCTCATTACCAAAAAACCCATTGCCAGTTCTTTCCAAATTGTATCATCTGGCAAAAAATCGTTGGTTCATATTTACCAGACAAAGATCTCCTCATAGGATTTGATATCCTCCACCTGGTAAAAAATCTCTTCATCACGCCAACAGGAATTAAATTCAAACAAATGTTTCTGCCTTATACAGATGTTCTCCGTTTGTATACACTGTTAGATATAGCTTCCCCTTATACCTCCATTTCTCAAAAGTTCCTTGAACTTTGTCCTGAAAATCACTCACAATTTACTCATCCATCACCACTCTGGAAAAATTTACAGTTCTTTATCCATCTTCCTTTCAAGCTTAATGAAGATGTCAATCCCACAAAAGCTACACATGCCAGGATGCCTCCATCTGATCTCTCTCTCGCTAAGCAAGAATGCACTCAATTGCTTCGGCAAGGCCTCATAGAACCTACTACTTCAGATTGGGCTTGTCAAGCTTTCTATGTTGAAAAACGATCTGAATTAGTTTGTGGAAAGAAGAGATTAGTTATTGATTACCAGCCACTTAATGCTTTCCTTAAAGATGATAAATTTCCCCTGCTAAAGATCCAGTCCCTATTCATTTATCTTCAAGGTGCAATGATTTTTTCAAAGTTCGATCTTAAGGCTGGTTTTTGGCAACTTGGCATTTCTCCCGCAGACCGTCCTAAAACAGCCTTCTATATCCCTGATGCTCATTATCAGTGGACAGTCCTACCCTTCGGTCTCAAAGTTGCTCCCTCATTATTTCAAAAAGCAATGGTTAAGA
This sequence comes from Citrus x changshan-huyou, assembly GCA_039657385.1. NCBI lineage: Eukaryota > Viridiplantae > Streptophyta > Magnoliopsida > Sapindales > Rutaceae > Citrus > Citrus x changshan-huyou. Next base: position 15,888,750 of record CM077554.1, on the reverse strand, counting down.
TCTTCTCTCCGATCCTCCATCATGCTTTAATCTACATTGATGATATCCTGTTGTTTTCCCACAACCACCAGACACATCAACAACTCCTTTCATATTTCCTAGAAATCGTGCAGACACATGGCATCATGCTTTCTGAAAAGAAAGGCAACATAGGAAAGGAATCTATTGATTTTCTTGGCATGTTCTTAAAAGATGGTCACTACCATCCAGGATCCCACATTGCAGCAGAATTATTAAAGTTTCCAGACAGTGATCTCACCAAAAAGCAAATTCAACAGTTCCTTGGAATTGTTAATTATGTCAGAGACTTTATTCCTAAAGTTGCGGTCCACACCAGCCAGCTATCATGCATGCTTAAAAAGAACACTCCCCCATGGGGTCCGGCTCAGACAGAAGCTGTCAAGCAGCTAAAAAAGATAGCCCAGTCACCTCTTCCACTCAGAATTCCCACTACAGGCCAACGCATTCTCCAGACAGATGCTAGTGATGACTTTTGGAGTGCCATCCTCTTGATTTTGAACTCTCAGTCTCCTTTTTCAAGTCACTCTCTTTTCTTAACCGCACTTGATCATCTTACATTTGTCTTGGGGATAGAGGTACAAGAATAATGGGTTTTTCATTAAGTACAGAAGAGTATCAATTGGTACACCCATCATGAATAACATATCTATCAAACTACCATGGTCATGCCAAAAGAATATGTCCCACATGCATTGGCACCGCATCACACATACCTCATCTTTATACTTCCCAATTGAGAATGAAACAAGTACTTATTTTTCTACTTTATCTTCTCCACAATCATTCAGCTACTGTAGCTTATATGGCCTAGGATATTTCAAAATTGTCGAGTTCAATTTGTCAACTACACTGGTGCTAGCAACATTACTGCAATTCTCTCCATCAATAATCATACCATGTACCTTATTATTGACATGGCATCTAGTATGAAAGATGTTTTCATGTTGTACCTTCTTATCTTCTTTAATTTATACACTTAGAGCTCTTCTTGCAACCAGAAGCTCCATCAACTGGATATTCAACATTACTTGCATCCTATTTTATTAGATCAGATTTGGGTTATAAAGATTAATTATTGAAGGGCTAGTTGGATTTCTAAATTTGGATTATAATAAAAATAGATTTTGAAGCTATTTTGACATGGGCCTATTTCCTTGGGTCAAAAACCTATTCTTGTAAGGAAAAATGAGGTTAACAATAAGTTTCACTAATTCTACAAGCAGTAGGACATCAACACTACATAAAGGCAACATGTTAGATGCCCTAGATAGAGGGAGGGGGAAGAAAAAGGTGAATAATCAATTTCAAATGAGAGAAGATCGTAAGACATAGAGAAGTGGGCAAATTCGAGAGAAGATTTGATTGTCATAGCCGTAATTTAATCAATAAGCCTTTCTTTCTCTTGTATTTTGTTGGTTTTCTTTAATGAGTTTGTTATTGAATAATTTAGACTTGCGTGAGTAATCCCTTTATTAGTTATTAATAAAGTTTCAGAATTAGAATTTCTTCATCTTCTTGTAGAAAATTTTGTGTTTCACTTTATTTTAGAATTTCATTCTTGTTTGTTCAGATGGCCAACTAGGTAAATTTGATGGCGATTTGATTGCTAGTTTAGGGTCTTCAATCCATTATTATTAAAGAACTAAACTATGTGATAGATTGTGATTAGGATTATAGGATATTTTCTTGATGCTATTGCTTTCATAAATTAGATCTAGAGAGCTTATTTTTTGTTTCTTGGAAAGAGAACAACTAAGAGCTTGTTTTACTTGACAACAAAGTATGGCAAGATCAAGATAATTGATCTTGCAATTATCTTAGGGTTGTCATTTTTAAAAAAAAGTGAATGATGATACTAATAATTGACCTAAAATTCAATTTTTAGTAGTGAAGAATGATTCATTAACCATGTTTCGCATTTATATTTCAACCTCTTTAAAGTATTTTTCTCTAATTTTAGATTTCAACCTCTTCAGTTTAATTTACATAGCAAATCAACTTCAAATCCCTACAAATTTTGTTTGGGTGTTTGTCAGCGTATTGATGCGACGGAAATTTAATGTTCTAATATTTTGTTGATTTTTTAGAATACCAAAAGAAAGAAACGGTCTAAATTCACGTTGATTCAAAATAATACTATGAACTTAGGGGGTTAAAACTCACTGATTCCATAAAATCCTGAGAATTAACTAAACTAAAAAAAACTCACACACAACTTTGGAATCTAAAAGAGTGGGTTGTTTATACTACTAGTAATTATCATAAACCTTAAAGAAAAAAGAAAAATAAAGTCCTAAACTATTATGAAAATAACAATAAGGAAAGTAATTTAAAGTCTTCTGCCTTATTGTTTTTGTGAATTAAATCTAGAACTGAGGCTAAGTTAATGGTGCTCCTAGATTATATCTATAATTTACCTAAAAAGGACTTAATCAGTACTACACATAATAGAATAGTTATAATCAAACTTGAATTAGTATAACTTTTGATCCCATGTCTTTGAGTTATTGCTAACTAGACAATATAGGTGATTTCCTAGAAAACGGTTTAACCATCTATTTGTGGGTGATAAGCACTTTCAAAATTCAAACGAGTGTTACTAAACTTCCATAATGTCCTATAAAAATGGCTAGGAAACTGTGTATTTCAGTAAGATATAATAGAAATCGGTAAACCATGCAATCTGTAGATTTACTTAAAGAATAGGCGAGCAATAGTCAAGGCATCTATGACTAGTCTTCTCATAATCTACTAACCATCATAAATATCGCACTAATCTTCTTTATTTTCTTCAAGCAAATCATCAAGAGAACAATATGAGATTGCACAGACAAGTATCTCATCTTGTTCTACGAGATCAAAAGATGTATTAACAATTTTCTCTTCTCATTCCACAACATCAATATAGTCATCAAACTTTTGGCAGCTGATCTAGATCAATCACAAGATCATGAAGAGATGAATTTGATATGAACGGACAATCAATATTCTCCTTTGATGGCGTAATAACAAGGGTAACAAAATCATTATTTACGAACATCTTTACTAACAACTTTATCAAACTCGTATCTCTACCTTTATGTGTAAAGATTTTCTATTTTGAAGTTTCTGAGTGTCAAGCAATTGAATGCAAAGTCTTCAGTATTCTAACCAAAACATCTTTTTTAAAGATGAAATCTTCACGATGATGTTGTGGTTTCAAGACTCAAATCTTTTTTTTTTCAATAACTCACTTTTGTTTAAATTCTTTCTTTTCTATGTTCATTTATTTTTTTATTTTCTCTTTCTTTTTTTGTAAAACTCAAATATAAACTAAAGGAAAAATTATAATTTCACTTGACTAGTGAATAAAGCCCATGACTATGAATCTAATTGTTTAAGGTCTGATTTGGCTGCTATTGTAGTGAGGAGCACAGTGGTGGGAACATTTTGGTCTAATTTGCAATGATCTAACCACAAAATTAAAACCAAGTACTGGCAAGTGTTGGGCTTAATTTCAGTAATCAATGTGTCGTTAGCAGTGAAAATTTGTCAAAAAGACTATGTTGGTGAAGGAAAGTTGATCTTGGTGGTGATGCTAGACAATGCACAATGGAAATCAACAAATGGCAGCATCGCGGCTTCTATTGTGATTTTTCAGCAATTTTGTGGTGACCGATGGTGATTTTGCTTGCGATTTGGTGACTGGCTTTCTCTAACCTGGTTAGTGATCTTGATTGATAGCAAATTTACTAGATTGGCTACAAGGTGGTTATGAACAGAGGCAATTGTGGTGGTTAGCTTATCTAATTTGGTAATATAGTAAACCAAAAAAAAGAAAATTAAAGAAAAGGAAAACAAAGTGGCAGTGTTTAGGTTTGGTGAGATAAGAGTTGGGGGAAGTTGATGGTGGAGTGTCTACAATAATTTCAAGTAGGTTTACGACTCTGATACCAAATTAATGTAGTGGAAGTTTAATATTTTATATTCTATTGTTTCTTGAGAATATTAGAATAAAGAAATGGTCTAAATTCACATTAATTCGAAAAAGACTGAATTTAGGGGTTACAAAATTTTGATTCCACAGAATATCGAACAATCGTTTCAACAAATTAAAAGAATAACAAAAATCACAATTATTCAACTTCTCATAACTTTCGCCAATATCAAACGAATTCACAGCATCCCTCATGTCAACAAAACAATCCCAACCTCAAAAATTTTGACTAACTTCCAGAACTCAATATTACTGGCATCACCTGGTGGCCTTGGCAGCTTGGCGCGACCACAGATTGTTGTGCTAAGTGGTGGTTGGTGCAATCAGAATAGAGGCTTACGGCTTGGTATAGTGGACAGTGATGGTACGATTTGCTGGTTTGATTTTACGGTGGATAGTTGCGGCTTGGTGGTGGTGACTAGTGCCGGTGATGCTGGTCTTTTGGAATTGGAGTTTTGGACAGTGGTGGGCTGGTGGCGGCCTACGCTTGTGTTTCTGCGTGTATGGGTGTTGGGAAATTAGGTTTTACGTTTCTTTGTTTTTTTTTTTTTTTGCAATCCGATCAAATTATCGGATTGACCCGATCTGAATACAATATGATCGGATTTAAAAAAACCAATCCGATCAAGTTTGGCCCCCAATCTGTATCGGATTCGAACCTAAAAATTTGGATCGGGTGAGATTGGATTGGATCAATTTATTTGCCCACCCTTACATACTATGCTTCATATAGTACTATTACTATAACCAATCAATTTTCAAGTTATTTTTTTTATTAGGCTTCATAAAACACTTTTGCTTCCATTGAAATCATCCACTTAAGATTTATGAGTATAATCAGTTTATTTTAATACAGGGCATCATTTAATAATTTTGTTATTCTCTTCAAATTATCCATTCAAGATCTATGACTATATTAAATTATTTTCATCTTTACTTTAGTACTAAACTTTATGGAATACTTCTACTTCGTCCAATTCAGACTATTTCCAGGTTAGAGAGAAAGGGATCATTGCATAACCAAGAAGAAAGATGTGCCACAATAACTCCAAACTGCTGGAGTTTAATTTGTTTCGCTTGTGCAATTAAGAGTTCATTGATATGACACAAAATAATATACATAGAAAAGTGTATGCATAGCAATTCTCTCTTCGTATCCTAGTCGCTGTAGCCTTTTTCTTAGTAACTTTTCTGTATACCATCACTTGGTGATATTAACCCCATCATGGCCTAAGAAGTTTCGTACTTCTATTTGAAGCCATCCAAGATGAGATCACATCCACAAGATGTTCTATGTCCTTGGATATATCTGCACGAAGAATCCTTGAGTCTACACCAAATGAGTTGCTAACTTCTTTGGTGATTGTTTCCCATGGGGTACCTATAGTCAGATTGGCAATCAGCTCACTTCCACGGTTTACTGCATCTGCCATTGCAGGAGGAACATCTGGAAGAGCCTGAAAAATGGATATAATATTTAAGATGTTTGCTTCTTTCACCAAAAAATGGACGTAATCAGTACACCCTCCCGAGATTTGCAGATATTGCATGAGAATCATCTTCAACAATTGAATGGTTCAAAGCCATAGAGATTTAGTTCACTGAATATTTGGTGCAAAGATACCTGCTGCAGAGGAAGCCCGTGGTCTCCTGGCAACATGCGAATTGACATATCTAGCATTGAACTTATCGCTGAATCTGAGCTAAGCACCTGAGCTAGAGTTGAAGTTTCATCAATTGAATCATCCTTAAACTTTATGAGAAGATTCCTCGATATGCCGTAGTATGACTTGATCTGAAACAGGTATGAAGCATAAATCACAGAGAAGCATACAAGATTTCAGAAAGAAAAATGTAGTTCTAAAACAGATGTGATTTACGGCAATCATTTTCAAGCTATTAACAAAAATGCCATCTTAAGAATCTTCTGCAAACTTATGAATGCTCACCATCAAGATGCCATGTGTTAAAAATACATCTCATCACCAAAAATGCCATACATTCACCATCACATATCGTACATGGTTACAAGATATAATACCAGATGATTGATCATACTTTAAAGAGTTGAATTCAATTCTTGTAGATACCGAGAAATTGAGATAGTTCATAATGGGCAATCATGTTGTTGACGAAGTAATTTAAGTCAAACAAGCAAGAAACATTAGGAAATTCTAACAGAGAAAAATATATCAAGAATAAAAGATAAAAATTAACTTGCAGTGTAGACAGTTAGAGACTTCACATACAAGTCGTCGAGTTTCTTCAGGTTTTGGGGTAAATTCTTCTCTTCCCTTAACTAAGTCCATGTACAGAGGAGGGAGTTGCTCAACCAAAGGAAGGACTTGCTTCATAATTGGGGGACTAAGGTTTTCTAATTGCTTTAAAGTCATCTCAGCCTGCAAGTATTCATTAAAACAAGTAACCGGTGAGAAATTGTTAGTAGTTAGCAGATCCAGTATGAATAGCAGTTGAAATGCAACAGAAAATAGAAGATGTGTTGAGGAAAATGGGGGAAAACAAAGCAAGTAAAAATATCATACAGTAAATACCGTGAAGAGGAACACTTGAGATCAACCTAATAAATCGCCACTTAAAATTTGAAGAGACAGTCCTAACCAAGAACAATAAGATCTCAACAAGAACCAAACCATTGCACGAATCCAGGAGCCATAACACTGGTTTTATAGCATTCAGAAGAAGCATCTCAGGGAGTCGAGTGTTATAAAAGTCCAATTTGTGAGTTAATCTATCATATAGTCACAATAAAACAGACCATACCTGCTCAGCTAGAACATGTAGCCCTAAGTGAGGCTCAAAATTTAATGCATTCCGAAAAGGGTACTGACAGATGACAGGGTCAATCCTTGCGGTGAACAAACACTTATGAACAGATAATGAGGTTAAGGATGATACTTTATAGGATAGTAAATAAATTGGCCAGATAGAAGTAGAAGCATCACAAGACACATTAAACTGTCTGGGAAAATGTAGACTAGACAAAGGAGACAACCAAAGGATGAATCAGAGCAAGCATAACTAAAATAGCATCAAAATGTGAAAGCCAGGCACACGGTATTGCAAGCTGGATCTAATGCCATTATTAAGCGGAAAACTTTAGGAAGGGGGTGGGACAAGCCTCCTACTGATTGCCATTGAAACAGAGAGAAACTAAGACACAAAACTGATATAAAGGAGCTCAATGCTTTAACAAAAGTTTACATTTACTAAAATGATAAACCAAATAGAGGAGCAGAATACCATAGAAGGTAAACACATGTCTTTATAAATATCTTAATCAAAGATCACTAGACGACCTTTAGCATGAAAAATACCCAAAAATAAAAATTATAATAAAAAAACTAAAATAATGCCTGATAAACAATTCTAAATTTCTTCACAAAAAGGACCTGGTAACTTTGATTCTCACCCCAAGCCGAACTGTTGGAGATGATGCAATTTGTGATAGAAGGGGTCCAATGCTTTGGGCCATTGGGACAAAAACAGGTGAGAACAAAGGAATAGCTACACTTGCCTCCTGCAAAAACAAGGAGAAATTAATTCACCATTGAATCATTAATATAAATGGTGTAAAATAGTAAATATCTTAGGACAACAAATAGGTTGCAAAAAGCCAGAAATATCAATTAGCAGCAGGTAGGAGAAGAATTCAGGTACCCTGTTGTTGAAAGCCATTAATATATTTCCAGTTCTAGGCACAGCATACCTTGATCCTGATGACAGACAAGCCATCAGTCAAATAAATTGCAGCAAATAAAAGTGATTTCACCTTAAAAGACTGTAATATAAAATGATATTGGCATACCAATTAGGAGGTGGATTACAGATCCCAAAGAATGACCAATGCCAAAAGTAGGAAGATCTTGTACCTGCTCAATAAAGCATCTTTGAGCTAGTCACCTCCAAAATTTAATATTGATTATTTGTTTAATTCTGAGGTGACTACAGGGCCACAAGCCTTAAAAAAGAAAAATAGTTCCATAGATGATAGATCGAAACTCACCGTTTCTTGTAAGAATCGTAAACACCTATCAGCTTTGAGTTGAACCTCGTCTGCAATGTAGAAGTAATCAAATCCACTTGCATATGGTGTTGCAATCACCATAATACCCCTAGATAACGCCAAAAAAATAAAAAGGGTTAAATATTTACTTCATTTTATCCTCAACAATGCATGATCAAACTGTCAGTAATATAAAGAGGTTAAATGGTAAATCAGAACCCTCAAATAACAACTAGACATCACAAAATGATGCACTCAATAGAAGTATTTCTACTTGCGGAAAGAATTTTGATGCACAGGATTTTGCAGTCTACAACTTAAACTATAACCAGTAACAAACAGAGTCTAACAGATTATAACCACTAGCAGCTGCATAAATTATTTGATGATCATTGCAGATAAACAACCTTTCTATCTGATAAGCCAACTCACTTTTCTGAAAGACGCTCAAGAAATAAACGGTATGTCAGCTGAGGGGCTGCTCCAACAAATATACCACCAATGAAATGGACCACTGACCAGGGTTTTGAGCTTCTTGGTTTCAGAACCCATGCTCCCTGGATGTTATAACGATGAGCTTGTTAAATAAAGTTTATAGGGAACACCTGTTTAGATAAAAACAGAAAAATTCAAAAGAAAGGCAGATATTTTTCTGATTATATGCAATTCCTGTTTGAAACAAATGTGAACATTGTCACTAAGTTTTGAACCCATGAAAATTTTTATTAACTTTCGTATATGATATTCAGCATGAATTGTCCTTCCAAAAATTTCTACAAGAACCTAAAGTGAGTTGATATGGCGGCAAAAATTTTGACTTAATCTCGTGATCATCTGTTAGCAATGACTACTTTGTTTAGCAAAAAAGTTCAAATCAGCTTCTATTCCCTATTTAGCACCAATAATTTTCGTATCCCCTTCACGCAAGAGCAGTTGGGCTTCCTGAATGACAGAATATGCAAGACAAAATTTACGAAAGGAATCCAGATTCATATCAAGCTATAGAAGATTACACATAATTTTTAAGGGTGTTAATCCTGCAAGAACTGGCATTCTTCGTATTTCAGAGATGATTACGGGGAGATATTTTACATGTAATAAATAGTTTCTCTGAAACAACCGCTCAAACCTATAGTTTGAGGATAGTCAAGTCCAGGATTACTCTCCCGCAATGGTTAAAAGTGTCAGGGTACAAGCAAATGGGTAACTTTCAATGGGGTGCATAGTCTCTGCAATCCACTTACATGAAAAAATACATTGACAAGTAAACAAGCTAAAAACCAAAAGGTAGTGAGCAGAAAAATAAAAGAAAAAGAAAGTTTTGACAAGTAAAAAAGCTAAAACTAAAAGGTACTATGCAGAAACATAAAAGGAAAAAAAAAAGTTCAGATTACACCTCCACTTCACTCCAGTTGGCTGAACCACCCCAAGCACCTTGCGATTGCTGCACAGTCTCCGTAAGTAATCTGAAAGCACAAAAGGTTTCCACTAGATGAATAAAAAATGAAGAACACTCTCAGTTTAGCAGCTGTTTCTCAAGTATTTGTCTATATAGTGAGAGATTATTGATCTAGTCCAGGATGCTGAACTTTATTAAAGTCCAAGAAAGCTATTAAACGGTATGCCATTAAAATTAAACCTCATGGTTTAATAGCTTTCTCAGACTTTAACAAATGCAGGATCTTGAATTAAAACAAACATATATTTCTCTAGACCTCTAGTTTAAACCCAAAATATTTTACCTACTGAACAAGCTAGCACCCATATAATCCAGTTTATGGGCACAACAATAAGTTATATTCTCAAATTATATCAGAGGTATTTGCTGCTGTGGTGGAAATTCCATTTTCCCTACGGTTGTTGGCTTTTTTAGAAGGGAAAGAAATTGAAAAATCGCCTAATTTCCAATCAATTCATTCAATATTTCCTTTTTTCGAGGATAAATTGTCCCATATTATAACACTATTAATAAGGTAAGAAAACAAAAAATGATTAATCAATCACCAATATTAATAAGGTAGATTCTATTTCATTTGTTTTTAAAGGAGCCATCTCTGTGTGCGTGTATAAACTGTCTCTCTTTTTGGTATCAAAATACCAGAACAAGCAAACAACGAAAAATAAATATAAGCGGACAGAAGAAGCAACCTCTCTATATCACGGTAAAGTTGAATTCCAGAAGAATTAGGTGGCTGGTTCCTGCCTCTATCACCATCGTAATTACAATAAATTCTGTGATTGAGTCGATGATGACGATGACGATGAAAATAACCAGAGAAGTTGCCCGATCGAATTTGAGAAATAATTGGCTTTGATTTGTATCGGCGATAACGATGATGCTGAGGCTGATGCTGATGCTGATGCGGATGAATCCACAAGCAAGTAGCCATTTCTCCAACCTTTCTCTCTTTTGTCCTTTTCTATAGCGCTTAGTCGCTTACTCTCTTTCAGAATTTATATAGTCTAGCTGCAGCACAAAGAGCGGCCACTCTTAAAACTCAACTTCTGGATTCTCGAGTAGAAAAGAAAACACATACACCTCACGAAATTAGCACAGCTTCGGTTTACAAAGATTGTCTTTTGCACCCAAATTTCTTTAATGAGGGTTCTAAGTTATAACTAAATTTCAACCGGCAAATCAACTAATTTTGCTGGGACAACATCCCTGTTTATTTTTAAATTCTCTAATCAAATCACAGGTGGTAGCATAGTTACGGTTTACTTTTTAGATTGAAGTGAGAATTTTAAAATATAGAATATTAAGATTAAGAGTATGGAATAATAGTGAGAGTAGATTTTTTAAGTATGAAATTAAAATTGAAATTAAAATATAATTTATGTGTTTATATTATCTTATATTTGAGTAAATAGTTTCAAATTATAATTTTATTTTTATTTAAAAATTATAGTTTTTATTACAAAATTAATAAAAATATATTTAAAAAATAAAATATTCATTTTATTATATTTATTAATTAATAATAATTACTAATATTCTTAACTATGTAAATCACAATTTTTTAATAATTTTAATTTTAATTATGTAAATAAAAAATTATTGATAAAAACAACATAAATGAAATATTATTATTAATAATATAGTAAAAAATTAATATTTTCTTAAAATAAAATATTTATTATTATTAATTACAAATATTAAATAAATATAGTACTATTATTTTTTAATATAATAATATTATTTTTAAATAATTTTAACTTAGAATCAATGTAAATTATTATTTTTAACTAAATATAATAATAATGTTATATTTAAATAAGTTTAGTATTATTATTTTTAATAAATGTAATTTATAAAATAATATAATACTATTTAAGTAAATATTTTATTATTTATTTTATTTTATTAAATATAAATTATATTACATTTAATAAAAATAAGGGTAAAAAATGAAGAGGGGGGAGTGGATTCACACTCCCACCTCCCTCCATGAGAGTGGGAATCCCACTCTCCACTCCAAAAAAGTGGTGAGGACCACGAAGTGGGATTCCCACTTTTCCTTTAAAATTTATAAGTAAACACTAGAGTGAGAGAAATCTACACTTTTCATTCCCACTCTAGTGAATAAACATATTATACGTCTCCGTTTGGTACAACTTTTTAGTAGAGTTTTTATCTAAAAAATTTTAGTTGTTTGATTTACTTTAATAAGTAAGTTTTTTAAATTTATGTTATGAAAAGAATAAAATAAAATTGTCAAATAAATGATAATATTATAAATATTTTAACATTTACAATCAATCTCTAATTCCAAAAGCCTAACATTTAAGCTTTTGCTAGTAGAAATAACCAAACAATAACAAAAATTATTATAAGAGTTTATAAGCACTTATAACCATTAGATAAGTCGTACCAAACAAGCACTAAATAACAATAAATCGTGATTATTTTTATTTTTGAATAAATAAGTAAAGTATAATTTAATTTTCAATAGGGATATTTCACCCATAATTCGTGTAAATCTAGCTCATTTAAAAAAAATAATTCATAAAAATTTACTTTAATTTTTAAATTTAAGATAATAATTTTTCAAAAAATTGCTCAATTAGATCCTTCTCAAAGCCAATAAATTTCATGAGATAAATAGCATAACTTTTATAGCCAATAAATTTTATAAGATATCATGAGAACAATATATTTTCTTAGTTTAATTGAAGCTTAATAATTATATTAATGAGAGTTTATTTAGAACTATTCAAAATTTATTCTTAATTTGAAATTATTGAAAATAATGTGAAGTTTTTATAATTAATTTCTTAAAATAATCTATAAACAAAATATACGTATGTTCTAATTTTCTTTCCTTTATATAGATACTTATTAGAGTTAAAATTTAACTTGAAATCGAGCTAGTAGATAGGCTAGCCATCTCATTGAACACCAAAACTATTAAATTAACCCTCAACTATTTCACTAAAATTCCAAAGTTGTGTTGTAGTAACCCATGTAATTAAAAAAATTAATTAACTAAAAGTCCTTTTAATTAGTTTTAGCCTTGATGATCGTAATTAAAGGTAGGCCTATGATAAATTTCTTTCCTCTATAATTACATTTTTATCTCTAAATCACTATTTGTTCTAATGAACACTTTTAATATATCCATATTTGTAAATAAATTATAAATAATTTTATTGTACTTGCAAGCGCACGAATATATTATAGTATAGATCTATGGTGACGAGTGTCGATCGTACAAAGAGGTAAATTTAATCACGTGTACAGTTAAATTTCTAGCTTCGTTTGTGAATTGATTAGATGTGATTTTTTAACAATACAAAGATAAAAAAAAATGGCATCAATAAATTAAAATGAAACAATTCAAATGAAACACTTATGTCTCTGAATTCACACTCAACACTTTAACATGAGTTTAATATTTCTTTTTAGTTCCAATTAATTTATGAGGGGGGAATTGATGAGAACCATCAAGGGAATACCATTAAAACTTCAAGTGATCCTTTGCACGTTCATGGAGGCCCAATTACAAGAGCTAGAGCCAAAAAGATGCAAGCTACTTTAAATGGATTAATTGAGAAAATATGGATTGAAAATGCAATTCAAGATGCAAGACATCATGAATTTGGCTTGAAGAGAAGACAAGGCATTGTGGGCATTATTCAAGTTATTGGGCAGCCAAATACACAATTTGTATCAAATGCAGAAAGGTCAAATTTGGAATAAAAACTGTATTGATTGAGTCAGAAGTAATGTCCAAGCTATATACCGTTCGAAAGATAATTAAGTTAGTTTTCAATAAATTTTACAGAGCTAGATTTGGAGTTCTCTAGAAGGAGTTATGACCAATTCATTACAGCTTGTTCAAACTTGGGATTTTCAACGACTCCTTTGTTTTTCAACTTCATTTGTTGTTTTGTTTCAAGTTTATCAATGTGGAAGGTAAGTCTACCATTAATGATGATGTGCTAACATTAAGTTTGTCAATGATAACATCAATTATAGTAGGCTAGCATTAAGTTTGTCAAAGATAGCATTAATTATGGTGGGTTGGTGAAGACTTTTGAAGCATCCTTTGACAAACCTATTTGGAGGGTTGTTCCAATGTTTCCATTTATATTTTTAGGATCTTGGGTTTCTTTTAGCCTATTTAAACTCAGCAACCTTGCTATGTAATAAAATTAGAGATTAATGTTATTTGAATTTGAAAGATTATTCTTTCTTTGATTCTTTAGAGAACTAGTGAACTTATCAAGAATTTGCATTCTTGTGGCATTCCGAATTTAGACTTATCACTCACCTTCTCATCTATTCCTTGAGTGTGGCGTTAATATCATTCTCTATACCTTTGGTTCATGTTTTCTTAAGCACTGGGTCAATGTTTTGTTTGTCTTAAATCTGTTTAGAACTTTCTTGGGAAGTTGAAACTTCAAATTAAGAGTGAGTTTCAAAGTTTCATTGTGGGATTCGCATCAGGAATTTTCAATCCTCATTAGTTTCTAGTAAATATGGTATCAAGCACTCATTGTGCTAAGGGAAGTAACTTTTTGCTAAATGTGGTACCAAGCGATAACAATCTGTCTATCAACAATGTGATAAGATCGTCCACTAAATAACTTAGATACGCTCTCTGTTAAACAATAATGATCTTGTATTAAGGAGCTAGTATAATGTTCAAAATCAAGACAAGATTTATCATCTGTTAACGATGAGTCAAAACAATCCACCTAAATAAGAGACATAGTGAATAAACTTACTAAATTAAGCTCATGGATCATGTTAAGACTTAACCTTCAACTCAAGCTTGAAATTAATTTAGCCACTCATATTGAACTAAGGGTAAAATAGTAATTTTATATTAAAATATGTAAATGCACGAGATAGGAAAGAAATTACATAAAATTTGAGCTCAAATTTGGATTCAGTGCTATCAGATTAGGGATGAGCCCCCTATTTATAGATACAATGAGTAGATCATACCCATTGAATGAAGATAATTTAGACGCACAAGATTTCGCAACGTGGCAAGCTATAATTGGATGGCACACATCATCAGGGTTGTCATTATGTGTATATGCACATATCATACGTGCGCTTTTCGGTACAATAATACGCTGCCACGTAATCGATCAATGCAAAAGCCAGCAAACTTTGATTTAGTGTATTCCATATAACGTGTGCGCATTGATTCCATATGTGTAGGTCTACAGTAACTACCATATCATTGGTTAATGCTATGTCAGTTGGGCTCCATTAAAAATTATGATTTTGCTCTTTATGCCCTTCTTGAGGTTTTTAGCTATTCTAAGATCAAAAATACTATTTGTTTTGCTGTCTAATAAGTGCATATTTTTCATATATTTTGCTATTAACTTCTCCATCTCTTTCTTATTTTGGTCTTAAATATTCTAGTTATTTTAGCTCATCTTTAATTTAGTAAATTATATTTTATTATGTTAATTTTTGTCTTAGTTTTTTTTTTTATTTTGTTATTTTAGGTATATTCTGGGATTAAAGAGAAATTAAATCAGAGCATTTAAGAAGAAATATTCTTGAAGAAATTAGAAAAGGAAATAACTAAAGATTTTTGGAAGCCAATTAATTAATTGATGCACATTCGGAAGCATATGGGATTTCATGGAGATTAATTAAGACTTTGGGAACAAGCATGCAAGATTCACTTGACCAATTTAAAAAGATTGCATGTATGTCTTTGCCAAAGCTTAATTATGGAGAGCAAATTGAAGAAAAAGGAAGTTGTCAAAGTGGGCGGCATGTGCATGGCAATTAAGGGAAGGAAATCAATTGCCTTTAAATTGGAAAGAAAGTCCATTAAGGATTCGGCATCTTGGGCAAAATAAAAGCCAACTTTTGGCTTTTGATTAAGGGATTTTTGCAGCCAAGAGGAATTGGAGATTGCAGCCGCTAGAAGGAAAATAAACAAGGGAGAAACCGAAAGGAATTGAAGCAGAGTTATCTGCTTGAATTAATCTCCCTGATTGGTTTTATCAATTCTCTTATTCCCAATTCAATTATGTTAGGTTAAATTTTCTATTTGGTTGAGGGTGAATTCAAAACCCCAAACATGTCATATGATTAATTTTTAATTTCTATCATTCAATTTATTTAATTGAGATTGTTTATGTTCTTCTATAATTAATGTTTATGATTTTATTCTATTGGCTTCTCTTAGGTCTTTTATATTAATTTGGTTATGACTAAATTTAGCACATGATAGCACTCCTACATTATTCCCAATTTGTAAAATATCATTTACATGTAGGACTAGAGTAAACCATACAGATACGAATCCTACCAAGAACTAACGCGATCCTATCAATTTAGTCTCCAAGATCGCTTCTAAGCCTGGAATTGAATGGAATCGCGACCCGATGCTCAATGAAAATAAGAACCTTGGTATGTGACGATGCCACAATTAGGAATATATGATCTGATTGATAAGTCAAGAGTTTGAACACCACGAAAATCCGATAAGTTCAAAGAGTTTGTTTAAGAACCAAAGAGAATTAACTCTCTCACTAATTACATCCAAATTTATTTGTCCCTATTTATTAGATACGAGTACATTATATAGGGTTGGTTTACAAGAATTTTTGAAAATAAATCCCAAACTAAAACTAGAATCTTAATCTAAAGCAAATAAGGAAAGAATCTAAACCAAATTGGAATCCTAATCTAAAGCAAATAAATAAATCATCTAAATCAAATAAGAATCTTAATCGGCTTAAATGCTTTACATCAATTAAAGTGGAAATCATGTTAGTCCTGGTTATTTTCACGAATGGTCTTCTAGAAGTAATGGAGTTGGCATAGGAGATCCATCATCCTCCATATCAAGAATATAGAAATCAATGAGCAAGTTAAACAACAACACTAGTTTTTCTAAGTTCACCCAAGTTTAAAGCAGCATAAATAGAAAAAAGGCATGATATTAATAGATGAATCTAAGTCTAACATAGCTCATTTAAACTTGGTGTTACCAATTGTGCATAGAATGGTGAAACTTCTTAGACTTTTGCAATTCGGTGGAAGCTTTCTTTGCAAAAGAGCATACATATCTGCCCCACTCTTATTACCTTATTACCTTTGAGCTTTCATTTTTTGGTGCGTGACTCTTTGAGGAACTTTGCATAGTGTGATACTTTGTCAATAACTTGCAATAGAGTATGTTAACTTGTATTTTACGAAGGGTTTTTAAAATCTATCTTTCATGCTCCTCTTTCTTGGATTTTTCATCCTAGGGTTTTTAAAATCTACTGGGAAAAGGTAACAAAGGAACATTAGAAGATATAAGAACCTTAGAAGTTACCTTAGGTACTAAACTCTTCATAGTAGAATATGTGGCTTCATATTTCCCAATAACTAAATCATCTTCTTGTTTTGTCTTATATGCGGCTCATTTTCCTCTTTTTGATATTTTATTAATTTTTTTGCCACTCCTTAAAAGTCACAACATGAGCATTCTCTCTTGCATTGGATCGTAGTTTGGCATGATGCTTTCTAAATCTTGTGCTTTTAATATGCCAATGCACTAGCCAATTGGTTGACTTCTATCTCTAAATTCTTGATAGTTGTCGTTTCTTTTTGTTGATAGCCAAATATTTAACCAAATCTTCAAGGTATGTTCCTATAGGTTGCGGCCTAGAATGATAAGTCTGTTGCCTTAGTTCATCCCACATCGGTTGGGATCCTAGCTGTGTGCTAGCTTATAAGTGCTGGGCAGTCCTCACCCTTTGAGAGCTCTTTTGGGGCTGAGTTAGGCTTCGGCCCAAACTGGTATCAGAGCCCAGGTGTTCACCGGGGGGAATATGAGTGTGTGAAAGATAAGCACCTCATCCCACATCGGTTGGGATCCTGGCTGTGTGCTAGCTTATAAGTGCTGGGCAGTCCTCACCCTTTGAGAGCTCTTTTGGGGCTGAGTTAGTTTGGGTCGAAGCCTAACTCAGCCCCAAAAGAGCTCTCAAAGGGTGAGGACTGCCCAGCACTTATAAGCTAGCACATAGCCAGGATCCCAACCGATGTGGGATGAGGTGCTTATCTTTCACACACTCATATTCCCCCCGGTGAACACCTGGGCTCTGATACCAGTTTGGGCCGAAGCCTAACTCAGCCCCAAAAGAGCTCTCAAAGGGTGAGGACTGCCCAGCACTTGCCCCAAAAGAGCTCTCAAAGGGTGAGGACTGCCCAACACTTATAAGCTAGCACACAGCCAGGATCCCAACCGATGTGGGATCCCTTTATATGCTTAACTGAAAAGTCATATTTAGAAAACCAATCTTTTAACCTGAGTAACATTTTTTCAGAAACAATTCTCCCTTCTCTCTCTGCAAAGAAAGTTCTAAGAGGGCGTCAGAGTGGTGTTCTGGAGTGGGTAGGTCTAAGGCGTGATTTTGAAGCCGGTAGACCAAAAAGCAAAATTCTGGAGTTTTGAATTTTCGAAAATGCCGTTTTTTCTTTGAACTGCAATCGCAATCCTTTTTAGTGGCAATTTTTGCAGAAGAAATTTGTTCAACACCTTGAATCTGAACTTGGACTTTCAAGTATGTTTGAAAGACGACAAGATGGATAAGCACCTCATCCCACATTGGTTGGGATCCTGGCTGTGTGCTAGCTTATAAGTGCTGGGCAGTCCTCACCCTTTGAGAGCTCTTTTGGGGCTGAAGTTTGGATGATCTCTTCATCTTAGATTATAGGTGTTGGAAAAAAGATTGTGCTTTTGCTTTGTCGCACATGTTGCTCTTGATACCCACCTATAGTATTGGTGATGAGAACCATCAAGGGAATACCATTAAAACTTCAAGTGATCCTTTACACATTCATGGAGGCCCAATTATAAGAGCTAGAGCCAGAAAGATGTGTATGTGGCGTTGTTATACCAGATCTATAACAGAACAAAGTCTGTCCTTTGGGCCAATAGCCCGCAAGTTCTGGTTTCCAGCCGATATACACTTATCCGTCAAATACCAAAACTGAAAATCATATTTGAAAATAGTTTTTCACGATACCACCCAAAAACACAGCACTCATGGCCTTTAAAGAGGGTGAACATTGTGAGAAAACAATTTCATTTAAAAAATATCGGTTTTGGAGGATAAAATAGGACCTTTATGATGCACAAGATCCTTAGGCTTAAGGCAAGTGCAGAGCAGACTCAGTTTAGAAGATTAGAGGTGAGCGTATCACTATTAACCCCAAATAATTTCTTTGACTCCTAGAAGAGAGAAAAAGGTTTAGAGAAACATGATGTGAAGAAAACTCAATTTTATTTCAAATTAACTCCTGCCTTACAGAAGGATAGAGAGATCCTTATATAGAGATCTCGAGGAATGAGAGATAAGGTGGGGCTCTTATCTTTTACAAAAGCAGAATTATTAAAGCACACCACGCCAAAAACAAAAGGGAAAAACATAAAACATACTTTAGACAAGACAAGACCCTTATCTAATTATTAAAGTAAACTTTTAGAAAAGCAAAAACTAACTTTTAGAAAAGCAAAAGCTAAAGATTCACATGCGTGTCTGCAATCATGGAGTGGATGGGTAGCGTGATGGAGACACATCACCAGTTTCTTTTTCATATTGGCGTTTGGCACGACGAATCTGTCTTTGATCAAGATAAACTTCAGCTTGCAGATAGGCTTCTTCATCAGCGTTAGTCATTTCTTTTGGGGCTGATGTAGCAGGAGGGTCTGGGCATCTTGGAATAAGATGCAGAGGAGTTTTGTAGTGCGAGCACAGTTTCATCATTGGGTTCATCTTGTTCAGAGAAGTAGAATTCCAATTCATCCTTGTCTGGAGAGTAGTCGGCAGTAGCTTGAAGATGCTCGACTAATCGGATGGATTTTTCTCTTTTGTCAGGACAATCTTTAGCATAGTGACCTTTTTTCTTACAGATGAAACATCTTCTTGAGGATTTTCGTTTGAATTCTCTGGAAGAGGATGATTTCTTTCTGAATGTCATGTGGACTTGAACTCGAACCTGGAGTACAGGTCTGTGTCTTTGGGATTATTTCCATGCTGTGTGATGGTCCGATAGAGGTGTGGTGGATGTTTGTGGCAGGTGGCTGAACATTGTTGAGTTCCATGAGATAAGCTCGAAGAACAGATGTGACTGAAGTATCATGGATGAGAGGGTAAGGATGTGGATAAGTTTTCCATTCATAAGCCATGTCTTGGGTCCAGTAGTCTCTGGTTTCTGGATGTTGAAAATATGGCCGGTGAACAATGAAAACTGTGGTGAACATGTTTGCTTCGTGTTCTGGCATCCTATTTAATCCGTGAAAAGTACACATATTCTGGAGCTGTTTCCGCCACCATGTGATGGGTGAATACTGAATACCATTCTAGGAGAGTCCACAAAAGGTCAGAGGAGAACTCAGGAGTAGTGATATGGCTGAGGACTGGTTTAACAGGGAAGACCAGTTTTGTAGCATACAAGGTTGTGAGACACCACATATACCATAACTCATCTTCTGAGATGGACAGGTGAGACAAGGTGAGACCTGTGAGGAACAAGTTTTCCATACAGAGTGTAGGAAAACGATCAAGAGTTTTACTGTGAACATTGAAGAAATACCTGTAAAGGAATTTCTTAGCAAAGTCTTGGATCTGGTAGGCTGAAGAAAAAGGAATGTTCATTGGAAAAGATCTCTGGTTGAGAGCTTTGAAAGGAAGTTGTCGATTCATGAGTATGACTGGGATGATGTGAGTTAAAGAGAGGAGTGAAGGCTTATTTATAGCCGGGCGTGTAAGAAAGTCTGGGATGAGGTTCTGTTTACCTTTGATGTGCTGGACAGTAAAGTCATATTTGGAGAACCAAGTTTTGAGGTTGAGTAATTGCTTATCAGGAAGCAACTTGTTCTTGAAATTAAAGATTCTAGGAAAAGAGGAATTGTCCATGTTGATTAGGAATTTGTGGCTGATTAGATGAAATTCAAACTTTTTGATTCCATACTTGACCGCCAAGATTTCTTTGTAGATCACATGGTAGTTCTTTTCAGATTCTTTGAATTGTCCACTTGCATAGGCACAGAAGTGGTCCATGCCATCTATCCTTTCGAGGAGAATGGCACTCCAATAATCACCACTGGCATCTGTCTACAGAATGCGTTGTCCAGTTGTAGGAATTCTGAGTGGAGGAGGTGACTTTGCTATCACCTTTAGCTGCTTGACAGCTTCAGTTTGTGCTGGTCCCCAGGGAGGACATTATTTTTTAAGCATACGGGACAACTGGCTGGTGTGGATTGCAACTTTAGGAATAAAATCTCGAACATAATTAACAATCTCGAGGAATTGTTGAATTTGCTTCTTAGTGAGATTCGTGTCTGGGAACTTTAATAATTCGGTTGCAATATGTGGGCCAGGTTGGTAGTGGCCATTTGTAATCACCATGCCAAGAAAGTCAATAGATTCCTTTGCTATGCTGCTTTTCTTTTCAGAAAGCATAATTCCATGAACCTACACAATATGAAAGAAATCCAAAAGGAGTTGTTGATGGCTATCATGATCAGGTGAGAATAATAAAATGTCATCGATGTAAACCAAAGCATGATGAAGGATAGGACTGAAAATTTTTGTCATGGCCTTTTGAAATAAGGACGGTGCAACTTTAAGACCAAAGGGCATAATAGTCCACTGATAATGAGCATCAGGGATGCATAAGGCAGTTTTGGGACGGTCAACTGGTGAAATACCAAGTTGCCAAAAACCAACTTTTAAATCGAACTTAGAGAAGATACGTGCCCCTTGAAGATGGACAAACAGGGTCTGGATTTTTAGAAGGGGAAACTTATCATCTTTAAAGAAAGAATTGAGTGGCTGGTAATCAATGACTAACCGCTTTTTACCACGAACTAATTCAGATCATTTTTCAACATAAAAGGCTTGACAACCCCAATCTGAATCAGTTGGTTCAATAAGACCTTGTTGAAGCAACTGAGGATATTCTTGCTTAGCAGGAGACATGCCTGGATGAGAGGCTTTTGTAGGGTTTATGTCTTCGTTGAGTTTGAAAGGAAGGTGAATGAAGAACTGTTCATTTTTCCAAAGCGGGGAAGGATGATGAAATTGAGAATGATTGACTGGACAACACTCAAGAAGTTTTTGTGAAATGTGACTGTATGGAGTTGGGACATCAGAAATTGTATACAGACGGAGTATATCTGTATAAGGCAAGAACATCTGTTTGTAGCGAATTTCAGAACTGGTAATGAATAGATTTTTGACTAAATGAGGGATGTCAAAACCTATGAGCAAGTCATTATCTGGAAGGGTGGAAGCTATAATCTTTTTCCAAATAATGCAATTCGGAAAGAACTAAATACCAATGGGTTTTTTTTGTAATCAGAGTTGTTTCAAATGTTTTGCCATTGACAGCTCTGAATAATTTGGAATGGTTTTCCCAACAATCAGGGGGAAGAACAGAAGGATCAATCATACTGGTATTAATAAACCCGATGACAGGAACAGGTTTATAAAACTTCGATGGGAGGATGGACATTTTGAGAGAAGGTCTAGGAATGGTTGAAACCTGGTTGACATTTTGGATTGTAGAGAAAATGGAAATGTCATCAGAATCAGAAGATTTTGCTAGAATGAAGGCAGTCTGATCATCTTGGCTTGACTGTTCAGAGAAGTTGGATTCAACATCTTCATTTTCAGATAACAATGAAGAATGTTGGAGATGTTGGATAAGACGAACAGCTTTGGCAGATTTGTGAGGACAGTTTCGAGCAAAGTGACCGCGTTTCTTGCAAATCAAACATCCTTTTTCTTGAAATACCGGAAAGGCTTTTTGGAGGATGATTTTTTGTGGAAGTGTTTCTGGAAATGCTTTTTCTTCTTGGTTGGACAAAAACATTTCTTCTCATCATTGCACTCGATTTGGAGATAGGGTTTTTTGCAGGCTTCATAAAAGGGTTTTTTGTCTGCCATGAGATCTTTGAAGAACTCTTTCTGTTCACAGATTTTGTCAAGGCATAACATTGCTGTTTGAAAAATCTTTCCAAGAGAAATGTCAGCTATGCTGAGATTTGTGGCAGTGAGTTGTCTTTGAAGATCAGGTTGAAGTTCTGTAGGAAGGGAAGCAATGAAGACATGCTTGAGGGACGGTTCATTGAAACCGTTCAGCTTGTAAAATAGAATACTCATTCTTTTGTAATGAGATTCTAAAAGATGTCTTTTGAGAGAACAACATTTCATCTGGTGATATTCTTTTCGATCTGCTTCTTTGGAAGCTGTGCGTTCACCAATGAATTGTTCATGGATGATATTGAGTGCTGTGCCAATTGGGGATTGCATGAACTGAATCTATCTGTATTCTCCCAAGCTTTCTAACCAATCTCGTAAAGAACCTGTTGAGCGGGCCATAAATTCATGAAGAACACTTTTTGGGTGTGCATTTGGTTTAGTTCCTTGGAGATCAATCCATACAGCAAACTCTTGAAGGCGAGCAGGCCATTTGTGACGTGGAATGTCATCAAATGTGAACCAAGATGCTGAAGATGGTTTGGTTGAGTGATTAGAAATGGGTGGAGGCATTGATGGTTCTGGTTCTGTTGGAGCTGCTTGATTTTCAG
Source organism: Citrus x changshan-huyou (assembly GCA_039657385.1). Classification (NCBI taxonomy): domain Eukaryota; kingdom Viridiplantae; phylum Streptophyta; class Magnoliopsida; order Sapindales; family Rutaceae; genus Citrus; species Citrus x changshan-huyou. The sequence continues at coordinate 15,865,658 of CM077554.1, read as the reverse complement.
CATCAGAAGAACTTTCTTCAACAATTGGTGTGGTAGTTGAAACACTAGGATCTTCAGTCTTAGTGGTCATCAATATGCTCGTGATATCAGCATATTCTGCTTCAGAGTCAGTGGAGGTACCAACTGAGTTTGTGGATGAGGAGGAGGAGGAAGACGGGTTGGACTCAGATGGGTTTGACTCATAGATTGTTTCTAGCTCAGAGGAGTCAGAAGATGTGTCTTAGAAAGTATGATAATGATACTGATCCATTGGTCCTTTGTCTTTTTTGGGAGGCTCTGGAGTGGCTTTTGGTGAATCTTTTGGTAGGACCGGAGGAACTGATGAAGATGAAGTGGCTTTTGACTTTGGTTCTGAGATCTTGACTTTGGATTTTGATTTTTTGGGTGAAGATGGCTTTGGTTGAAGTGTTGGTTGGAGATGTGAGAGTCCAAAGAACTGATTGTAAACAGGTTGTTGTTGAGGTCTGGATGGGGTATAGAAAAGTGCATAGGTTTCAAACATTGGAGTAGGAATTGGAGTGGATGATGTCTGGTGAGAACTCAGGATTGGTAAGGTGAGTCAAGACTGGTTTGACGGGGAAAACTAGCTTTGTAGCATACAAGGTGGTGAGACAGCACATGTACCAAAGCTCATCTTCACAGATGGACAGTGAAGAGAGAGTGAGGCCTGTGAGAAACAGGTGTTCCATACAAAGGTTAGGAAAACGGTCAGGTTTTTTGGTCTGAACATTAAAGAAATACCTGTAAAGGAACTTCTTTGCAAAATCTTGCAGCTGGTAAGCCGATTGGAAAGAGAAGTTCATGGGGAAGTGTCTCTGGTTGAGAGCTTTGAAAGGAAGTTGGCGATGCATGGCTATTACGGGGATGGTTTGGATTGTGGAAATGAGTGAGGGTTTATTTATAGCCGGACGGGTGAGGAAGTCTGGAATGAGGTTTTGGTTGCCTTTTATGTGGTGGACAGTGATGAGATGAAATTTGAATTTTTTAATTCCATACTTGACTGCCAAAATCTCTTTGTAGATCACATGGTAGTTCTTTTTAGAGTCTGTGAATTGTCTGCTTGCATGTGCACAGAAATAACGCACGCCATTGATTTCTTCGAGAAGAAGGGCACTCCAATAATTATCGCTGGCATCTGTCTGGAGGATGCATTGTCCAGTTGTAGGAATTCTGAGTGGAGGAGGTGATTGGGCTATCACCTTTAGCTGCTTGACAGCGTCTGTCTGGGCTGGGCCCCATGGAGGGCACTGTTTTTTTAGCATGCGTGACAACTGGCTTGTGTGGATTGCAACTTTTGGGATAAAATCACGGACATAATTAACAATCCCAAGAAATTGTTGTATCTGGTTTTTGGTAAGATTTGTGTCCAGAAACTTTAATAATTCAGTTGCGATGTGTGGACCAGGCTGGAAGTGGCCATCTTTAATCACCATGCCAAGAAAGTCAATTGATTCCTTTCCGATGTTGTTTTTCTTTTCGGAAAGCATGATTCCATGTGCCTGCACAATATGAAAGAAATCCAAAAGGAGCTTCTGGTGGCTCTCATGGTTGACATTTTGAACTGTAGAGATGACTGAAATATCCTCAGAATCGGAAGATTCTGCAATAATGAAAGCAGTTTGGTCATCCTGTTCTGATTGTTCAGAAAAGTTTGATTCAACATCTTCGTTCTCAGATAACATAGAAGAATGTTGAAAGTGCTATATGAGACGAACAACTTTGGCAGACTTATGAGGATAGTTTCGAGCAAAGTGACCGCGTTTCTTGCAGATGAAACAACGGTTATGCTTTTTCTTTCTGTACTGGGAAACATCTTTTTTCTTGAAGTACCGGAAAGGTTTTTTGGAGGATGATTTTTTGTGGAAGTGTTTTTGAAAATGTTTTTTCTTTTTGGTCGAACAAACACACTTCTTTTCATCTTTGCACTCCATCTTGAGATGAGGTTTTTTACAAGCTTCAGAGAAGGATTTTTTGTCTTCCATGAGATCTTTGAAGAAGTCCTTCTGCTCACAGATTTTATCCAGGCATAACATGGCCATCTGGAAAATCTTTCCCAAAGAGATGTCAGCAATACTGAGATTAGTGGCTGTGAGTTTTCTTTGAAGATCAGGTTGTAACTCAGAAGGAAGAGAGGCTATGAAGACATGTTTGAGAGAAGGGTCGTTGAACCCATTCAGCTTGTAAAATAGAATACTCATTCTTTTGTAATGAGATTCCAAAAGATGTCGTTTGAGAGAACAACATTTCATCTGATGGTACTCCTTTCTGTCGGCATCGGTAGATGCTGTTTTTTCTCCAATGAATTGTTCATGGATGATATTGAGTGTTGTACCAACTGGTGATTGCATGAATTGGAGTTGTCTATATTCTCCCAAGCTTTCTAACCAATCTCGCAAAGAACCTGTAGATCGGGCCATGAATTCACGAAGGACAGCTTGAGATTGAGCATTTGGGTTTGTTCCTTGGAGATCAATCCATGCAGCAAATTCTTGAAGTCTAGCAGGCCATCTGTAACGAGGAATGTCATCAAATGTGAACCAAGATGCTGAAGATGGTTTTGTTGAGTGATCATGAGCTGGTGGTGGCATTGGCGGCACTGGTTCGGTGTGAGATGCTTTATGCTCATCATCAGAGGAATTGTCTTCAACAATAGGTATAGAAGTTGAAGCACTCGGATCTTCAGTTTTTTTGGCCATCAATATGCTCGTAATGTCAGCATATTCTGATTCAGAGTCAGTGGAAGTACTGGTTGAGTTTGTGGATGAGGAAGAGGAAGATGAGTTTCACTCTGACGGATTGGACTCATATCCTGTTTCTTGTTTAGAGGATTTAGAAGATGAGTCTTGGACAGTATGATAATGATACTAATCCATTGGTCATTTATCCTTTTTAGGGGGTTCAGAAGTGGCTTTTGGTGAATCTTCCGAAGGGATCGGAGGAACAGATGAGGATGAAGTTGGCTATGACTTTGGTTCTGAAATTTTTACTTTGGACTTTGATTTCTTAGGTGAAGAAGGCTGTGGTTGAGGAGTGGGTTGAAGATGTGAAAATCCAAAGAACTAGGAGGTGTATAAAAAGGTGAATAGGTTTCAAACACAAGTGGAGGCACAGGTATAGACTGTATTCGGGTGAAGAGTGTGGGACGAGCCTTTTCAGCATCAATTCTTGCTAATTCAGCTTTAAGTTTTTTTATCTTTGCTTCTTTCTTGTTGAACTCTGGGCCCCATATATGATTGTTAATCATTCGTCTGAGATCAGTGTCTAGTTCAGAGATACGGTCCTGTAGATGTATGTACATCTGATCAAGACGATGGCTGAGTGAATCAATTTTAGTTTCAGTCTGGGAGACTTGACCGGCGATACGATCAATTTTCTTTCCGAGTTGTTTGAGAGTTTGATTCTGAGCATTGGCATTTCTGGTTTGCCAATTTAAAACAGCTTCATACTGTTTTGGTTCTTCAGGGTGCCTAGAGGCTGTAACTGGGGATTGGACAAAAGGTTTTGAGACAACTCTGGTTTGAGTGTCTGTCTATTTTTCAAGTGGAGGGAATGATTCTTCATAAGATTGACTTGAAAACATTAGGCATGATCTTATTGGTTGGACAGGAGGTTTGGGATCTGGAGGAGAGTGTGGAGGAAAGGATTTGCAAGATGTTTTGGGATAAGAAGGTTCTTTCTTTTTCTTTGTCTTTCTCCTCATAATCTCCAGGTCATCATCAATATCCGTATCATCCAAACAAGGACAATCCGAATTACAGATATGGGCTTCAGGAACATCCCATAGAAAATGACCATTGAGTTTATAAGGATATACAGGATACCCTTCGGATGAGAAACCATGAATGGGAAGGCTCTTTTCTTGACCAGTTTGGACTGTTGTAATCATAGCAGTGTAAGAAAGCCTTGGAGTTTCTGGAACAGGTAGAGGCTCAGGTGTTTGAAAAGATAGTTTGACTTGACCATTTTGTCTTCTTTCAAACGTGGCTTCTGTGGTTTGAACTGGTTCAGAATTTTGGTGGAAGTGCTCATAATTGGTTAGCCATTCAAGAGGCATGAGTTTGAGCAATTCTTGTTTCTGGATTTGTTTGGGAATTTGGATGATGGTTGGAATTGTATCTGTGTCGGCAAGAATCATTAAGGCATCAGATGTGGTTGAAGGTGTAGGAAGATCTAGTGCATGATTTTGTAATCGATACACTATTTGGTGATGAAGAGTGGCAAGCTTTGATGTGGGTGTTTGTTCTGCTCCTTGGAGCTGGATCTGAACTTTGATGGTTGTCGGAAGGTTGGGATCTTCAAGAGAGAGGTTGAAATTTGGGTAAAAGGTTAAGAGGACACTACCAGCATGGAGTGTGGTCAGAACGGTTCCTATAACAGCATGTTGGTACTGTTTGAACCTGGTGTCCAGGAGAGCAATTCTGGCTGTAACAGGTAAGCCTTTTCGGCCATGGAGAGTCAGAATCAATCTAATACCACCAAGATGAAGATGGGTATACCCTTCTCGTTTCCAGTTTGCTACGAGATCTGAGGGTATTTCTAAAGTGACATACTGTTCACTTTGAGAGGCTTGTAAAGCACACTGATCTAGTCTAGAAGACTGGATATACTCTTTTAGTAGTGGTCTTTTTGTGGGACTCATGATAGGAAACTGTGGACAAGGTTTTCAATTTTAGAGGCTATATGTTTTTGACATGATCTTGGAAGAGAGAGACTGGAGGAAAGAGAAATATGGGATGAAGACGATGAAGGGGTTAGGGTTAAAGATGAAGTTGTTTCCATGTTTGGTTAATCTTCTTCTAGGAGATCAAATAAGATGATTTGGAATTACTAATGATACCACCTCTTCCTTTTCTTTTTTCTCATAATTTCCAGTTCTTCATCAACATCCGTATCATCCAAACAAGGACAATCCGGATTGCACATATGGGCATCAGGAACATCCCATAGAAAATGACCATTGATTTTGTCAGGGTAAATTGGATACCCTTCAGATGAAAAACCATGGATTGGAAGGTTCTTTTCCTGACCAGTTTGGACTGCCGTAATCATTGTAGTATAGGAAAGCCGAGGAGTGTTTGAAACTGGCTTGGTTTCAGGTGTTTGAAAAGATAGTTTGACTTGACCATTTTGTCGTCTTTCAAACGTGGCCTCCGTTGTTTGAACTGGTTCAGAGTTTTGGTGGAAGTGCTCATAATTGGTTAGCAATTCTTGTTTCTGGATTTGTTTGGGGATTTGGATTATGGTTGGAATTGTGTCTGTATCTGCAAGGATCATCAGAGCATCTGATGTGGTATGGGGTGTAGGTGGGTCTAATCGATACACTATTTAGTAATGGAGGGTTGCAATCTTGGATGTGGGTGTTTGTTCCGCTCCTTGGAGCTGGATCTGGACTTTAATGGTCGTAGGCAAGTTGGGATCCTCAAGAGAGAGGTTGAAGTTTAGGTAAAAGGTTAACAAGACACTACTAGCATGGAGAGTTGTCAGGACGGTTCCTATAACAACATGTTGATACTGTTTGAACCTGGTATCTAGGAGGGCAATTCTGGCTGTGACTGGGAAGCCTTTTTTGCCATGGAGGGTAAGTATTAATTGAACACCACCAAGATGGAGGTGCGTATACCCTTCACGTTTCCAGTTTGCTACAAGATCTGGAGGGATTTCTAAAGTGACATATTGTTCACTTTGAGATGCTTGTAAAGCACACTGATCTGATCTACCCAATTCGAGTGAAACCTTTCATCTATAGCCATATGCACCATGTCATCTAACTTAACATAATTTTGTAATTCTAACACGTTTGTAATATCACGATTCAAGCCAACTATGAACTAGGCCAAAGTAGCTTCTCGGTCCTCCTCCACATTGGCTTGGATGATGGCTGTTTCCATCACTTTGTGGCAGTCTTCAACGGTTTTAAACCTTTGAGTAAGGCTTTGCAGCTTGTGAAACAAGTCCCTATAATAGTTAACAATATACTTCCAGCATGGAGTGTATGTTGGTGTTGCTTGAATCTGGTATCTAGTAGTGCAATTCTGGCTGTGACAGGTAAGCCTTTTCTTCCGTGTAGAGTGAGAATTATAATAGCATTCATCTCTTCCCATGTCCCAATGGCCTTTCATGATTTCTTCTCTTATTCAAAATAAGTTGATCTCGCCAAATAATAGTAATTGTAAGGATTAAATACCAATTCCACCCTTTTTTTCCACTCTAAATAAGCTTTTGGATCATTTTTGCCTTGAAAAGATGGATCTTTAACTTTATATTTCCCAAATTGTTATCAACTCTATCTCCATATCTAACCTCTCTATTTTTATTCTCTCGCCTAAATCTGCTTAATAGATCTTGTGGAGTTTTAGTGATCTAGTTCCCATCAAGCGATTTCTATATGCCAATAGCAACTTTTCATATCGAACTTTGAAAAGATTATTGCTAAATGTAATTTGTTTAATAGATCTTTTTTATGAGGTAGTGGATATCTAATCCATCTTAGTACCTTGTTCAGTGGACTCTTATTTCCTTTTCAATAACATTCTTTGCATAGAATGCTTGGTAAGATTGAGAATATCTTTTTCTAATTAATCCTTTCTGCAAGAGATCTTCAAATTTTTTTATAAAAATCTCAAGATGTCATTCATTCATTTGAAGAGGTCTTGCTTTAATAAAAATATATAATTCCTCAAAATTAGGCTTCTAAGGAAAAAAAAAAAAGCATTTGGGATCTCTACTCATATATCCTCATGAAAATAGTCTTTCAGATCATTGATTATTTTTCGTAAACTTGTAATGATTGAAGTTGTTCCTCATCTCTTCTAGTGCCTATTTCTTCTGTAAAAAAGCATAGGAACTTGTTCTTTGAGTTTATCTATGTTTAAAGGCAATCAAGTTCAGCTACATATGGTTCTTCATAGAAATTGAATTGGAAAATATTTTCCCTGATTTTTGTAATTTTACCCACTCCAGCAACACTGAAGGGTTATATCTTTTGGTTCGCCCATAAGCAATAACTTTTTTAGACTTCTTATATTGTTGACGTAAGTCACGCAAAGCTTGCTTCCCAGTAAGCTTCTATTTCTAAAGCTACCTTTTTAGACCATTGCAAAGGCTAAGAGCTTTAGCAAAAATTTCTGCTACTAGTTCTTCATAAGTATGTTAAGAATAAGGAATCATATCATTATGCTTTTGAGGGACTTTAGTACATACCTTGTCAGCTTACAAAGTGAGAAAGCTTAGAATGAATTCCTTGAATTTCTCTTTCCAAAAGTCATTATAACAATAATCTCTCCAAAACACTTTAGAGAAAAATGCATCTTTATACCACTTGAAGTCTGAGCGAGACATCATAGATTCATTAACCACTCATGACTTCTTTCTTGTTGAATTCTAATTGAGCCAAAAATTTATTACAAAATTGTGTATATTAGTGTATATCCTATTTTAAGTTGGTTATTTATTCTCTATTCGGTCCAAATTTTGTTTTAGGTTGTCTTTGATTTAAAACATAATTTTTACTATCCTGAGACAAATAACCTCAAAGATACCTAAGAAATCCAGAAACTATTGCAACTGTAATTTGTTCATCTAAATTACCTTATTTTCTCTAAATTGTTGCAAACATAGTCATATGTTTGAGAACTTAAATGATTTGATAATCAACCAAACCATCTATACTTCATTTAATTACATTCCGACCATCATATGTTGTCCTAAGTAGATAATCATTAAATTAAAAAAAGGTAGATAATCATTATCTTCTAGTTGAGGATCTACTAGAGATGGCCTTTTATAATATACGTTTGTCAGAAAATACAGTTGAGACTGATGAGAACCATCAAAGGAATACCATTAAAGCTTCAAGTGATCCTTTGCACATTGATGGAGGCCCAATTACAAGAGCTAGAGCCAAAAAGATACAAGTTGCTTTAAATGGATTAATTGAGAAAATATGGACTGAAAATGCAATTCAAGATGCAAGACATCATGAATTGGGCTTGGAGAGAAGACAAGGCATTGTTGCCATTATTCAAGCTATTGGGCAGCCAAATACACGATTTGGATCCAATGCAGAAGGGGCAAATTCAGAATAAAATTGGTAATGATTGAGCTAGAACTAAATCGTTGGAAAGATAATTAAGTTAACTTTCCAATGCAATTTATAGAGCTGGATTTGGAGTTCTCTAGAAGGAGTTATGACCAATTTATTATAGCTTGTTCAGGCTTGGGAATTCCAACGACTCCTTTGTTTATTCAACTTCATTTATTTGTTTTGTTTCAAGTTTGTCAATGTGTTAGGTAAGTCTACCATCAATGATGGTGGGCTAGCATTAAGTTTGTCAATGATAGCATTAATTATGGTAGGCTAGCATTAAGTTTGTCAATGACTAGCATTAATAATGGTGGGTTGGTGAAGACTTTTGAAGCACCCTTTGACAAACCTATGCTTGGAGGGTTGTTCCAATGTTTCCATTTGTATTTTTAGGATCTTGAGTTTCTTTTAGCCTATTTAAACTCAGCAACCTTGCTATGTAAGATAATTAGATATTAATGTTATTTGAATTTGAAAGAATTATTCTTTCTTTGGTTCTTTTGAGAACTAGTGAACTTATCAAGAATTTGCATTCTTGTGGCGTTCCAAAACTAGACTTATCACTCACCTTCTCATCTACATCTTGAGTGTGGCGTCAATATCATTCTCTATACCTCTGGTTCATGTTTTCTTAAGCATTGGGTCAAGGTTTTGTTTGTCTTAAATCTGTTTAGAACTTTCTTGGGAAGTTGAAACTTTAAATTAAGTGTGGGTTTCAAAGTTTTATTGTGGGGTTCGCATCAGAGAGGCTCTAGACATCACTTTATTCACTTTTAGTTCTGTCTCCTCTGCATATTTTAAGGCATTCTCAGTTCAAATATATCATCATTAGAAAAATAGTTAAATCTTCTATTAAAACATTATTTAGTTTTTGCTTTGAACTTGAGATTGAAAGAGTTGAGAGCTTGTTACTAAGTTGTTCAAAAAACTTATCATGCAAAGGATCAAATTTGAAAACTTTAAGTTCTAGTCGTGGCTTAAATAAAAAAGCCAAAATGACAAGAATAAACTCCTTTTATTGGATTCTTCACCATTGAACCTATACAAGGTTTTCTATATGTGTGAGTCGCTTTCCCAAGCTTTGTAAATACATATTAGAGTATGATTTGAAAGGTGCTACTACACCTTGGTCTTTAAGGATCAAAGATGTAGCTAAGGGATGAATGGTTGTAATAAATTTCGGAACCAAAACCAAGAGAAACCTCGCCTATACCAGAGGACTCTCCAAAAGCAACTCCAGAGCCATCAAAGAAAGATAAGGCTCATGTTCACCAATACTATTACACTGGTGCAACGAAGCATGCTTAATCCTTCTGTCCTCCCTTCTTCTTGTTGGAAAAATCACACAGAATTCTTCAAAGCTTCCAAAGTTTACAAAGAACTCTTAATTTGTTGTACTAAATGAGACTTTTATTCTTACGAAAACTCCCATCTTTTTCATTCACAATAGGCTTGAAGATAATCAAAGAACTCCATAGAAGAATTTGTGCAATAAATGTATATTTGGCAAAAAGTCTAATTTGATTACCCAAAGAAAATCATTTTCCAAACCATTTTATTTTTGTCCTACTCTTTAAGGACTAAAAACTGTCATGAAAACTTTCATCCGTTGGATATTTCCTTAGGTCTACTTTAAGCATATTAAAGGAAGAATGCCCCATGTCTATTCTAGTTTAGCTCAAAGATTTCCTTGATCTTTCATACACCGGATTGGCTATTCCTGCTGGAGTAGTTCTTATATAGTAGAGGATTATCAAGTGTGCTAGAGGTCGATGCTTTAGAGAATAACTCTGATACTATTGATCAAGATGGAGTGAAGTTCAACTATAGTATATCCATCATCATTTTCAATTATTTATTGTAGATTTGTATTTTCTTTGTTGACTTGGTCGGCCTTTCAAAGACCCATGATTTAGGTAGTTGATGAGAACCAGGTTGCTAAAGCTTCACAAGATCCATTAAGCATCTGTAGAGGTCTAATGATAAGGACAAGAACCAAACCATTAAATGCATTAATTGAGCACATCCAAATTTATACCTTGTTCAAGACACTAGTCTGCCCAAATTGAATAATCAAGTAGGTCAATGCTTTGTCAATGTTTTTCACATTTCTGAATCTGATTTGGAGTGACATGCACAGAGAACAAACAAAAGCTTATCAAATTAAGAAGAAAATCAAGCACGATCATTGTTTCCTAATCTGTTTTGGAAGCAATATCTTTTATTTTCTTTTTACTTTGGGATCAACAAAAAGTTTTCTTTCTTTTTTACTTTAGGATCTGATGAGAACCATCAAGGGAATACCATTAAAGCTTCAAGTGATCCTTTGCACATTCATGGAGGCTCAATTACATGTGGACTGAAAATGCAATTCAGATGCAAGACATCATGAATTGGGCTTGGAGAGAAGACAAGGCATTGTTGGCATTATTCAAGCTATTGGGCAGCCAAATACATAATTTGGATCCAATGCAAAAAGGGAAAATTCAGAATAAAACCGGTATTGATTGAGCCCAAACTAATGTGCAAACTATATACCGTTGGAAATATAATTAACTTAGCTTTCCAATGCATTTTACAGAGCTGGATTTGGAGTTGTCTAGAAGGAGTTATGACCAATTTATTACAGCTTGTTCAGACTTGGGAATTCCAACGACCCCTTTGTTTATTCAACTTCATTTATTTGTTTTGTTTCAAGTTTTTCAATGTGTTAAATGATGGTGAGTTAGCATTAAATTTGTAAATGATATCATTAATTATGATAGGCTAGCATTAAGTTTGTCAATGACTAGCATTAAGTTTGTCAATGACTAGCATTAATAATGGTGGGTTGGTGAAAACTTTTGAAGTACCCTGTTCCAATGTTTCCATTTGTATTTTTAGGATCTTAGGTTTCTTTTAGCCTATTTAAACTCAACAACCTTGCTATGTAAAAGAAATTAGAGATTAATGTTATTTGAATTTGAAAGATTATTATTTCTTTGGTTCTTTTGAGAACTAGTGAACTTATCAAGAATTTACATTCTTGTGGCGTTCCAAATTTAGACTCATCACTCACCTTCTCATCTATTTCTTGAGTGTGGTGTCAATATCATTCTCTATACCTTTGGTTCATGTTTTCTTAAGCATTGGGACTATTGGTCCAAAGGACAACTCTGTTGTCATTGCTCTGGTATAACAACACCACGTACTTAGTACGCAGACTGCTAAGTACGTGGCGTTATTATACCAAAGCAATGACAACAGAGTTGTCCTTTGGACCAATAGTCCGCATGCTCGGGTTTCCAGTCGATATACTTAGAAACAAATCTGGCTAGGTGACCAGTAGGGACGACTGTTGCACACTTACCACTCAAACATGAATACCACCATGGCACTGGGGAAAAGAGTGAACTATGTTAAACTGTTTGGAACTGGGCTTTAAAAAGAATTTTCTGATGCACAAGATCCTTTAGAGAGGCGAGTATAGAGCATACTTGTTATAGATAGAGATGAACGGTTATTGAAGTCTATAGTTCTTCTAACTTAACATAGAAAACTTGGAAGAAACTTAGAAGGTCATGATATAATATCTTACAGGGAAATTTTTATTTCATAAAACCCTTCTTGGTTACAACTGAAACATAAGGTGTCTTATATAGAAAATCATCAAGGACAAGACCCCTTGAATGATTATAATCGACAAATGAGCACATGCTTTTAGAAAGTAAAGCACACTGACTAATACTTTTACATAAGGCAAAGCAAAGCATCCAAAGCTGATATTTACAAGATAAGGAACACACGGGAAACACATGGGCTGCTGCATCAAAAGCTGTGTGATGGCGACACATCGCTATCAATTTCTGCAAAAGACTCTTTTGACCAATGAAGGTTGGCATACATGCTCTCATAGTCAATGTCAGTTTTGGAGGGTTCTGAAGGAGACGATGTTTCTTGTGGTTGAGTTGGCATCATTTGGGAAGGATCTGATTGTGACGACTCACCAAATGTCTGGAGGAGAGAAGTAAAATCTTCCCAAGGGTCTTGGGAATCTTGAAATAGGACATCAGTGTAGTCAGATTTTTCTTCTTTGATGAGAATACATGTTGCTGGAGGAGTGTTGGTTGTGGTATGGGTTGGTATGTGGAGAATCTTGTGTTTTGGTCCAAGAGAGGTATGTTGAATGTCAGGAGGTGGAGGTTGAACATGGTTAAGCTCAAGAAGAAAGGATCTTCGATTGTTAACCAATTCTGGATCTATGTGGGACAGTTATCCATTCATAAGCTTGATCCTGAGTCCAACATAATTTTGTCACAGGATGTTGGAAATAAGGTCGATGGACTATGAAAACTGTAGTGAACAAATCACCTTCTGATTTTGCTACCCTGTTTATCCAGCCAAACACAATGGCCATTTCCTATGGGATGTCCCCGGCTCAAGCATGTGTGACCCAAATTGTCCCTGTTGGGATGATTGGGAAGAGGACGACGATTATGCCCCCAAAAGGACAAAGAAACCCAAAAGGAAAAAACCTCCAATCCCATGTCAACACTGTGAACCTAAATCACCAAGAGATCCTCCACCTCCACCAGCTCCATTACCCATCTACCGAAAAGAGCTCAAATGGATTGCAAAACATTGCAAATCTGAAATTCCATCACCACTCCCAAACCCAACACCTATCGTCCAGCCACTGGCTTGTATGATGTTTTCCTCTACTTCTTCAGATTACTCTTCTTTCTTTCCTCCTTTAGAACCTCACACAGATTCACAACGAAATGTTGTGTCCAAACCCTTTATCCCTTCACCTATCACCTCCACTGGCCATTTTGAGCCCCCTAAGCCTTTTGAATCGGTCCTCAACTAGAAAACTCAAAATGCCAGGGCACAAAATGATACTTTGTTGCATCTTAATTCCAAAGTTGAGAAAATCAGTTTGCGAATTGAACAAATTGAGATGAAAGTTGACTCTATTACTGCCCAGATGCAACAGATCCACCAAAATCTTCAATCCATAATTGGTCAACTCGATTCAGAGTTACGAGCCATGCTTGCCCACAGATACAATGGCCCAGAATTTGACCAAAAAGAAAAGGAAATCAGGCAATTAAAAGCTGAACTAGCTCAGATTGAATCTGAAAAACAGAGACCTACCCTTTTTACCACATCGCCTCTTATCCCTTCCATCGGCCCAACTTATCATCCCTTTGCCTCTATGCTTTCTCCTATTAAACAGTATGACCCTTCCAAGTTATTTGGCATGACTCATACTCTTTTCAGAGACAATCCTTTACCACCACCACCTAAACCTAAACCAAAGTCTAAACCTCAACCACGACCCGTCATATTTCATCAATCCTCTATTTCTATTCCTGGTCATCAATCCTCTGGTTCTACACCGGCATCACCGTCCGTACCACCACCAACTCTCTCCCAACCTCCTACCCAATCAAAGGATAAAGAACCCATGCACCAGTTTACTGCTCACACAGTCGCCCATTCATCTACCTATTCATCTACTATAGATGATCAAACTTCTGATTCAAATCTAGCTGTTTCAGATAGCCATACCGAGACCGACATCGAATCTTCAGCCCAAGGCCAAACCTCTCATACAGAACCATATGTTGATATTCCCTCAGAAGTTGAAGAAGAAATGCCTGAATCTTTGCCACAAACAACCTTCTCCAGCTCAGGCCCAGACCAATCCACCCAGTCAAAAATGGTCAAATGGTCCATGGTTCACATTTGATGATCTTCCATCTCATAAATGGTGTGACAGACTTAATGAAATGTCTGCCTGGATTGACCTCCAAATGCTAAGACCAAGAGCCACAACTCAATCAGTCCTCAGAGAATTTGCTACTCGTTTTACGGGTGCTCTAAGAGATTGGTTTGATTCGTTAGGACAATATCGCCAGTTACAGTTTTTTGATCTCCCAGAAGTTTCATGTGCTCTTGCTGTTCTCCATGATAAATTCCTTGGCGATCCTTCTGCAGTTTTTGAAGCTGCAAGACGAGACTATCTCAACATGAAATGCTGCTCCCTCAATGCTAAGGATCTTGACTTCCATTATAAACGAATGTCCCTGCTGTTCTATAAGCTTAATGGATTTAATGAACAGACATTAAAGCATGTCTTTCTGGCTTCCCTTCCAGAAGAACTCCAATCAGACATACAACGACAACTCACAGCCTCTAATCTTGCCCTTGACAACATCTCTCTTGGCAAAATCTTCCAGCTTGCCAAAACCTGTCTCGACAAACTTTGCGAGCAGAAACAGTTTTTTAAATAACTGTTGAAAGATAAAGAACCATTCCGGAGTGCCTGCAAAAAGCCTTACTTGCAGATCAAATGCAAAAAGAAAAAGGATTGTGATTGCAGTCCTAAGAAGAAAAGGCATCTTCGAAAATTCAAAACTCCAGACTTTTCATAAAGACGTCGCAGATCTAGAAAGCCCTACAGATTTTTCAGAAAGAAATCATCCTTTTCCAGAGAATTCAAACGAAAGCACTCAAGTAGATGCTTCATCTGCAAGAAAAAAAGGTCATTATGCTAAAGATTGTCCCAACAAAAGAGAAAAATCCATCCGGTTAGTTGAGCATCTTCAAGCCACTACCGACTACTCTCCAGACAAGGATGAACTGGAATTCTATTTCTCTGAACAAGATGAACCCAATGATGAAACTGTGTTCGCACTGCAAAACTCCTCTGATGACTCAGATAGTGACCAGTCCCAAGTTATTTTCCACCAACAGCTACGGTCCCTTGATACTACTGTTCCTATTCCCTCCATCAAACTCCACATTTTGCCCTCAAAATTTCAAAGGCCCATTCCTGCAATTGGTCTCATCGACACTGGCGCCCAACTCAGCATGATAAACCCCAATATTCTTCCACCTGAATACTGGACAAAATTTGAAGAAAACTTCAGAGCTGTTAATGGCAAATTGTTCACCACCTCTTTGATTACCACCAAACCCATTGGTATTCAAATCTTCCCAAATTGTATCATTTGTACTAAGGTTATTGGTTCAACTCTTCCTAATAAGGATATCTTGTTAGGATTTGACATCCTTCACCAAATCAAACACCTCCAAATCATTCCCACTGGAATCCGAGTCAAGTCCATATTCAAACCATTCACAGACGTTCTGAAACTTTACAATTTGTCTGAAACTCCCCAGTCTTACTAGGATATTTCAAGCAAACTTTTGAGTTTCTGTCCAAAGTCCCATTCTGAGTTCACCCATCCAAATCCCTTGTGGAAAAATAAGTCTTTCTTTATTAAGTTACCCTTCAAACTAAATGAAGACATTAACCCAACCAAAGCTACTCATCCAGGAATGAGTCCTTCTGACTTACTCCTAGCCCAAAGGGAATGTTCACAATTGTTAGCCTAATGTCTAATTGAGCCTACAAGTTCTCAATGGGCTTGCCAGGCTTTTTATGTTGAAAAAATTTCTGAAATTGTCCGAGGAAAGAAACGCCTAGTCATTGACTACCAGCCATTAAACATGTTTTTATAAGATGACAAATTCCCTTTGCCTTGCCGACAAAGCATGTATACTTTTCTAAAAAATGCCCAGATCTTTTCAAACTTTGATTTAAAGTTAGGTTTTTGGCAACTAGGCATTGAACCCTCCGAACCTTACAAGACCGCTTTTTGTATCCCCAATGCCCATTTCCAATGGACGGTCCTACCCTTTAGTCTCAAAACTGCCCCATCCATTTTTCAAAAATCCATGGTTCAAATCTTCCAGCTTATCCTGCATCATGCATTGATTTACATTGATGATATCTTTCTTTTTTCAGGATCACATGATGAACATTGCCAGCTGTTAACTCAATTCTATGATATTATCCAAAGTCATGGAATCATGCTATCGGCCAAGAAAAGCACCAATGCTACAGATAATATTGAATTCCTTGGTATGATCATAAAAGATGGACATTATCAGCCAGGAAAGCACATTGCCCAAGAATTGCTTCACTTTCCAGATCAACAACTTTCCAAAAAGCAAGTTCAACAGCTTCTCGGCATTATCAATTACATTCGTGATTTCATCCCACATGTGGATCATTACACTCATCACCTCTCGGCTTTATTAAAAAAGAAGCCCCCAGAATGGAACGCTGACTACACAACTGCTGTCATTACTCTCAAGCAAATTGCGCAAAATCCGCCTCCTTTAAAGTTGATTACTGATGGAAAGCATATATTGCAGACAGATGCAAGTGATGAATCATGGGGTGCCATCCTCCTCGAAGAACTCAATGACAAAGAACACTTTATCGCTTACGCTAGTGGACAATTTTCTGACACACAGAAGCACTACCATAGCGTGTTCAAAGAAATCTTAGCGGTAAAGAATGGCATCAAAAAGTTTGAGTATCATCTGATTGGACACCATTTTCTCATCCGAATGGACAGTTCAGCCTTCCCCAATATCTTTAATTTCAAAGGTAAAATTGTTCCCGAAAAAATGTTACTCAGATTAAAAGATTGGTTTTCTAAATATGATTTTTCGGTTAAGCATATAAAGGGTTCCCAGAACCTCATCCCTGATATGCTCTCCAGACTCTCTCCAAACCAGAAAACCCTCTCACCCTGTTTTCCACCACCTACCATTTTCCGATTATCTCCATGGCTACCTCCCTACCCCCAGAAGCCCTCACGAAGAACTTTTCCTTTCGACAAAAACTTCTCTACTGTCTTTGCCATCCAAGAATTTGCCAGAAAAGCTCTCTTTCGCTTTTTCATGAAAGCCTACCTTGTCACAGAACCCTTTCCCTTCTCCACCTTCCACCCTGAAAATCTATTCCTTACAGGTTTAACCCTTGATCCATCCAAAGAAACCACTGAAGATGTGTTATGGTATGTTTGGTGCCTAACTGTCCTTTATGCAACCAAGTTAGTCCCTCCCATTTCTCCCACTTTGGAACATCTCCTTAATCCAGACAAAGCCACCTCTCGTACCTGGACATTACTTGAATGGTTTTCCCCCATTTCGTAGTGGAGAAAGAAGCTACAATAACTGTCAGAAATTTACAACCTTGACCGTATGCCTGCCCCTGAAGCACAACTGTTCACATCAGTCTTTATTATTCACAGGCCATACTTTCAACATCCAGACACAAATCTCTTTTGGACTCAAGACCAGGTATATGAATGGTTCACTGCACCACATATAGCTGTAATTGAAAATGAAATACAATCCACCTTGCACAACTACTTTTGCCAATTAAACCACCAAACTCCGCCACACAAAGACATCTTTCGCACCTCCTTAGGTCCCCAACATGACCTCATCATGATCCTAACTCCGTCCGCCATATCTAAACCAAAGTGCACAGGAATCATCATTAAGGAAGAAAAACCCGACTACACTGACTTCCTTTACCAGGACTCACAAGACCCATGGGAAGAATTCCTTCCCCTAAGACAGCATCTCCAACAGTTCCCACAACCTACCATGTGTGAACCAGGATCCTCATCACAACCCTCCAAAGCTGACAAAGCCACCCAAATGCCCAGCCCCAAGTCCCAGCCATCACTCTCCAAACCCGGATACCGAAGAGATTGCCCTTATCCACCTTGCCGTGGTCCCCAATGTAAGCATCCAAAGCTCTCCAAAACCTTTTTCCCGACATACCCCTGTGACACTGACCCTGATGAAACTGAAAGCTCATCCGAAGACTACATGAATCTCCGCTCTCCATAAAGTAGTTTGTCTTGTTGTAATAATTATGCTTTACTTTATGGTTTTGTCTTGCTTTTACTTTAAGCTTTTGCTTTTGTCAAAGTCATGCTTTAATTATTAAAGCACACTTTGTCCTTTGTAATAATTAAAGTTGTGTCATGATGTATCTTTTACTTTTTCTTTTAAAAAAGATAGGGGTCATGTCCTATCTTCCCCGAGAATTCTCATATATAAATAGTTCTCCCCTCCTTTGTAAGATATAGAAGTTTTGAAAGCAATAAACTCGCGTGCTTCTAAAAAAATCATGAATTTCTAAATTCTCCTCTCTCTCTGCAAATGAAGATTTAAAGTTAGAAAACAAATATAGAATTAAATTTGTTCATTTTGAAACCTTAAGGAAGTATGCTCTGCACTTGCCTTTTGCAAGGATCCTGTGCATCAGAAAACTTTCAATCATTTCTTATCTGGTGTTGTACCCTACCTTAGACTCAAAGAAAGTCTATTTTGGGTTGTATAACCCGAGGGAAAATGTTTTAAAAGTTTTTTACAGAGGTATATCGGCTGGAAACCCGAGCTTGCGGACTACTGGTCCAAAGTACAATCTTAACTGTTGTAGTTCTGGTATAACTACGCCACGTACGTACCACCACCAACTCTCTGCCAACCTCCTACCCAATCAAAGGATAAAGAACCCATGCACCAGTTTACTGCTCACATGTCGCCCATTCATCAAGCCTTTTGAATCGGTCCTCAACTGGCAAACTCAAAATGCCAGGGCACAAAATGATACTTTGTTGCATCTTAATTCCAAAGTTGAGAAAATTAGTTTACGAACTGAACAAATTGAGACGAAAGTTGACTCTATTACTGCCCAGATGCAACAGATCCACCAAAATCTTCAATCTAGAATTGGCCAACTCGATTCAGAGTTACGAGCCATGCTTGCCCACATATACAATGGCCTAGAATTTGACCAAAAAGAAAAGGAAATCAGGCGCTTAAAAGCTGAACTTGCTCAGATTGAATCTGAAAAACAGAGACCTACCCTTTTTACCACATCGCCTCCTATCCCTTCCATCGGCCCAACAACGCCACGTATCTTTATGGTATCAGAGCCTTACTCGTCCTTGAAACGTTTTGTTTTCTAAACCTTCAGTTTTTAAGCCCAAAATGGTATGATTTAAGTTTTTTCTGTATCGCTCTTTAGTCTCCAGGCGTAGAGAGAATTACTCCTTCATGGCTTCCACTGATTCGGTGTCGGTCTCGGTATGGCTATCTGAAACAGCTAGATTTGAATCAGAAGTTTGATCATCTATAGTAGATGAATGGGTAGTTAATAGGAGAAAGCATAGAGGCAAAGGGATGATAAGTTGGGCCGAGATCTTCCTGAGCTGTCTGAACAGCTGTGATCATTGAAGAATAAGTAAAGGAGAGCTGAGGAGGCTCTTGTGGAGCACTGGGAGGTGGTTTAAAAGTCATTCAGACTGTGCCATCTTGTCGTCTTTCAAACATACTTTCAGATGTCTGCATTGGAGCTATATTGGTATGGAACTGCTCATAGTTGGAGATCCATTCAAGAGGCATAAGCTTAATGAGCTCATGACGGGGAATTTGTCTCGGGATCTGGATGATTGTGGGGATCTGGTCGGATTCCGCTAACACCATGAGGGTGTCAGAATGGTGTTCTGGAGTGGGTAAATCTAAGGCATGATTTTGAAGCCGATAGACCAGTTGATGGTGTAATGTGGTAATTTTGGCGGAGGAAATTTGTTCTGCACCTTGAATTTAAACTTGAACTTTCAAGGCGGTGGGCAGGTTGGTGTCTTGAAGAGAGAGGTTAAAGTTTGGATAAAAGGTAAGTAAAACACTTCTTGCATGAAGGGTTGTGAGTACAGTACCTATAACAGCATCTTGGTACTGTTTGAACCGGGTATCAAGCATAGCAATTCGAGCTGTAACCGGTAATCCTTTTCTCCCATGAAGGGTAAGGATTAATCTGATGTCTCTAAGATGGAGATGAGTGTAACCTTCTCGTTTCCAATTGGAAATTAACTCTGAGTGTATTTTGAGAGTAACATATTGCTCAGCAGGGGTTGCTTGGAGAGAACATTGATCTAGGTGAGAAGACTGGATATATTCTTTAGGGTGAGGTCTGCGGGTGAGATAGCGGAATCTGACCAGATCCCCACAATCATCCAGATCCCGAGACAAATTCCCCGTCATGAGCTCATTAAGCTTATGCCTCTTGAATGGATCTCCAACTATGAGCAGTTCCATACCAATATAGCTCCAATGCAGACATCTGAAAGTATGTTTGAAAGACGACAAGATGGCACAGTCTGAATGACTTTTAAACCACCTCCCAGTGCTCCACAAGAGCCTCCTCGGCTCTCCTTTACTTATTCTTCAATGATCACAGCTGTTCAGACAGCTCAGGAAGATCTCGACCCAACTTATCATCCCTTTGTCTCTATGCTTTCTCCTATTAACTACCCATTCATCTACTATAGATGATCAAACTTCTGATTCAAATCTAGCTGTTTCAGATAGCCATACCGAGACCGACACCGAATCAGTGGAAACCATGAAGGAGTAATTCTCTCTGCGCCTGAAGACTAAAGATCGATACAGAAAAAGACTTAAATCATACCATTTTGGGCTTAAAAACTGAAGGTTTAGAAAACAAAACGTTTTAAGGACGAGTAAGGCTCTGATACCATAAAGATACGTGGCGTTGTTGGGCCGATGGAAGGGATAGGAGGCGATGTGGTAAAAAGGGTAGGTCTCTGTTTTTCAGATTCAATCTGAGCAAGTTTAGCTTTTAAGCGCCTGATTTCCTTTTCTTTTTGGCCAAATTCTGGGCCATTGTATCTGTGGGCAAGCATGGCTCGTAACTCTGAATCGAGTTGGCCAATTCTGGATTGAAGATTTTGGTGGATCTGTTGCATCTGGGCAGTAATAGAGTCAACTTTCGTCTCAATTTGTTCAGTTCGTAAACTAATTTTCTCAACTTTGGAATTAAGATGCAACAAAGTATCATTTTGTGCCCTGGCATTTTGAGTTTGCCAGTTGAGGACCGATTCAAAAGGCTTGATGAATGGGCGACATGTGAGCAGTAAACTGGTGCATGGGTTCTTTATCCTTTGATTGGGTAGGAGGTTGGCAGAGAGTTGGTGGTGGTACGTACGTGGCGTAGTTATACCAGAACTACAACAGTTAAGACTGTACTTTGGACCAGTAGTCCGCAAGCTCGGGTTTCCAGTCGATATACCTCTGTAAAAAACTTTTAAAACATTTTCCCTCGGGTTATACAACCCAAAACAGACTTTCTTTGAGTCTAAAGTAGGGTACCAAACCAGATAAGAAATGATTGAAAGTTTTCTGATGCACATGATCCTTGCAAAAGGCAAGTGCAGAGCATACTTCCTTAAGGTTTCAAAATGAACAAATTTAATTCTATATTTTTTTTCTAACTTTAAATCTTCATTTACAGAGAGAGAGGAGAATTTAGAAATTCATGATTTTTTTAGAAGCACGCGAGTTTATTGCTTTCAAAACTTCTATATCTTACAAAGGAGGGGAGAACTCTTTATATAGGAGAATTCTCGGGGAAGATAGGACATGACCCCTATCTTTTTTAAAAGAAAAAGTAAAAGATACATCATGACACAACTTTAATTATTACAAAGGACAAAGTGTGCTTTAATAATTAAAACATGACTTTGACAAAAGCAAAAGCTTAAAGTAAAAGCAAGACAAAACCATAAAGTAAAGCATAATTATTACAACAAGACAAACTACTTTATGGAGAGCGGAGATTCATGTAGTCGTCTTCGGATGAGCTTTTAGTTTCATCAGGGTCAGTGTCACGGGGGTATGTCGGGAAAAAGGTTTTGGAGAGCTTTGGATGCTTACATTGGGGACCACAGCAAGGTGGATAAGGGCAATCTCTTCGGTATCCGGGTTTAGAGAGTGATGGTTGGGACTTGGGGCTGGGCATCTGGGTGGCTTTGTCAGCTTTGGAGGGTTGTGATGAGGATCCTGGTTCACACATGGTAGGTTGTGGGAACTGTTGGAGATGCTGGCTTAGGGGAAGGAATTCTTCCCATGGGTCTTGTGAGTCCTGGTAAAGGAAGTCAGTGTAGTCGGGTTTTTATTCCTTGATGATGATTCATGTGGACTTTGGTTTAGATATGGCGGACGGAGTTGGGATCATGATGAGGTCATGTTGGGGACCTAAGGAGGTGTGAAAGACATTTTTGTGTGGCGGAGTTTGGTGGTTTAATTGGCAAAGGTAGTTGTGCAAGGTGGATTGTATTTTATTTTCAATTACAACTATATGTGGTGCAGTGAACCATTCATATACCTGGTCTTGAGTCCAAAAGAGATTTGTGTCTGGATGTTGAAAGTATGGCCTGTGAATAATAAAGACTGATGTGAACAGTTGTGCTTCAGGGGCAGGCATACGGTCAAGGTTGTAAATTTCTGACAGTTGTTGTAACTTCTTTCTCCACCACAGAATGGGGGAAAACCATTCAAGTAATGTCCAGGTAAGAGAGGTGGCTTTGTCTGGATTAAGGAGATGTTCCAAAGTGGGAGAAATAGGGGGGACTAACTTGGTTGCATAAAGGACAGTTAGGCACCAAACATACCATAACACATCTTCAGTGGTTTCTTTGGATGGATCAAGGGTTAAACCTGTAAGGAACAGATTTTCAGGGTCGAAGGTGGAGAAGGGAAAGGGTTCTGTGACAAGGTAGGCTTTCATGAAGAAGCGAAAGAGAGCTTTTCTGGCAAATTCTTGGATGGCAAAGACAGTAGAGAAGTTTTTGTCGAAAGAAAAAGTTTTCTTCGTGAGGGCTTCTGGGGGTAGGGAGGTAGCCATGGAGATAATCGGAAAATTGTAGGTGGTGGAAAACAGGGTGAGAGGGTTTTCTGGTTTGGAGAGTCTGGAGAGCATATCAGGGATGAGGTTCTGGGACCCCTTTATATGCTTAACCGAAAAATCATATTTAGAAAACCAATCTTTTAATCTGAGTAACATTTTTTTGGGAACAATTTTACCTTTGAAATTAAAGATATTGGGGAAGGCTGAACTGTCCATTCGGATGAGAAAATGGTGTCCAATCAGATGATACTCAAACTTTTTGATGCCATTCTTTACCGCTAAGATTTCTTTGAACACGCTATGGTAGTGCTTCTGTGTGTCAGAAAATTGTCCACTAGCGTAAGCGATAAAGTGTTCTTTGTCATTGAGTTCTTCGAGGAGGATGGCACCCCATGATTCATCACTTGCGTCTGTCTGCAATATACGCTTTCCATCAGTAATCAACTTTAAAGGAGGCGGATTTTGCGCAATTTGCTTGAGAGTAGTGACAGCAGTTGTGTGGTCAGCGTTCCATTCTAGGGGCTTCTTTTTTAATAAAGCCGAGAGGTGATGAGTGTAATGATCCACATGTGGGATGAAATCACGAATGTAATTGATAATGCCGAGAAGATGTTGAACTTGCTTTTTGAAAAGTTGCTTATCTGGAAAGTGAAGCAATTCTTGGGCAATGTGCTTTCCTAGCTGATAATGTCCATCTTTTATGATCATACCAAGGAATTCAATATTATCTGTAGCAATGGTGCTTTTCTTGGCCGATAGCATGATTCCATGACTTTGGATAATATCATAGAATTGAGTTAACAGCTGGCAATGTTCATCATGTGATCCTGAAAAAAGCAAGATATCATCAATGTAAATCAATGCATGATGCAGGATAGGCTGGAAGATTTGAACCATGGATTTTTAAAAAATGGATGGGTCAGTTTTGAGACCAAAGGGTAGGACCGTCCATTGGAAATGGGCATTGGGGATACAAAAAGCGGTCTTGTAAGGTTCGGAGGGTTCAATGCCTAGTTGCCAAAAACCTGACTTTAAATCAAATTTTGAAAAGATCTGGGCATTTTTGAGAAAAGTAAACATGCTTTGTCGGCGAGGCAAAGAGAATTTGTCATCTTGTAAAAACATGTTTAATGGCTGGTAGTCAATGACTAGGCGTTTCTTTCCTCGGACAATTTCAAAATATTTTTCAACATAAAAAGCTTGGCAAGCCCATTGAGAACTTGTGGGCTCAATTAGACCTTGGGCTAACAATTGTGAACATTCCTTTTGGGCTAGGAGTAAGTCAGAAGGACTCATTCCCGGATGAGTAGCTTTGGTTGGGTTAATGTCTTCATTTAGTTTGAAGGGTAACTTAATGAAGAAAGACTTATTTTTCCACAAGGAATTTGGATGGGTGAACTCAGAATGGGACTCTGGACAGAAACTCAAAAGTTTGGTTGAAATATCCTGGTAAGACTGGGGAGTTTCAGACAAATTGTAAAGTTTCAGAACGTCTGTGAATGGTTTGAACATGGACTTGACTCGGATTCCAGTGGGAATGATTTGGAGGTGTTTGATTTGGTGAATGATGTCAAATCCTAGCAAGATATCCTTATTAGGAAGAGTTGAACCAATAACCTTGGTCCAAATGACACAATTTGGGAAGATTTGAATACCAATGGGTTTGGTGGTAATCAAAGAGGTAGTGAACAATTTTCCATTAACAGCTCTGAAGTTTTCTTCAAATTTTGTCCAGTATTCAGGTGGAAGAATATTGGGGTTTATCATGCTGCGTTGGGCGCCAGTGTCGATGAGACCAATTGCGGGAATGGGCCTTTGAAATTTTGAGGGCAAAATATGGAGTTTGATGGAGGGAATAGGAACAGTAGTATCAAGGGACAGTAACTGTTGGTGGAAAATAACTTGGGACTGGTCACTGTCTGAGTCATCAGAGGAGTTTTGCAGTGCGAACACGGTTTCATCATTGGGTTCATCTTGTTCAGAGAAATAGAATTCCAGTTCATCCTTGTTTGGAGAGTAGTCGGTAGTGGCTTGAAGGTGCTCGACTAACCGGATGGATTTTTCTCTTTTGTTGGGACAATCTTTAGCATAGTGACCTTTTTTCTTGCAGATGAAACATCTACTTGAGTGCTTTCATTTGAATTCTCTGGAAGAGGATGATTTCTTTCTGAAAAATCTGTAGGGCTTTCTAGATCTGCGACGTCTTTATGAAAAGTCTGGAGTTTTGAATTTTCGAAGATGCCTTTTCTTCTTAGGACTGCAATCACAATCCTTTTTCTTTTTGCATTTGATCTGCAAGTAAGGCTTTTTGCAGGCACTCCGGAATGGTTCTTTATCTTTCAACAGTTCTTTAAAAAACTGTTTCTGCTCGCAAAGTTTATCGAGATAGGTTTTGGCAAGCTGGAAGATTTTGCCAAAAGAGATGTTGTCAAGGGCAAGATTAGAGGCTGTGAGTTGTCGTTGTATGTCTGGTTGGAGTTCTTCTGGAAGGGAAGCCAGAAAGACATGCTTTAATGTCGGTTCATTGAATCCATTAAGCATATAGAACAACAGGGACATTCGCTTATAATGGAAGTCAAGATCCTTAGCATTGAGGGAGCAGCATTTCATGTTGAGATAGTCTAGTCTTGCAGCTTCAAAAACTGCAGAAGGATCGCCAAGGAATTGATCATGAAGAACAGCAAGAGCACTTGAAACTTCTGGGAGATCAACAAACTATAACTGGCGATATTGTCCTAACGAATCAAACCAATCTCTTAGAGCACCCGTAAAACGAGTAGCAAATTCTCTGAGGACTGATTGAGCTGTGGCTCTTGGTCTTAGCATTTGGAGGTCAATCTAGGCAGACATTTCATTAAGTCTGTCACGCCATTTATGAGATGGAAGATCATCAAATGTGAACCATGGACCATTTGACCATTTTTAACTGGGTGGATTGGTCTGGGCCTGAGCTGGAGAAGGTTGGTTTGTGGCAGAAGATTCAGGCATTTCTTCTTCAACTTCTGAGGGAATATCAACATATGGTTCTGTATGAGAGGTTTGGCCTTGGGTAGGTTGAGCCATCAGGATTTTGGTAATATCAGCATAGGACTTTTCAGAGTCACTGGTGGATGCTGAAGATTTGGTGTCGGTCTCGGTATGGCTATCTGAAACAGCTAGATTTGAATCAGAAGTTTGATCAACTATAGTAGATGAATGGGTAGATGAATGGGCGACTGTGTGAGCAGTAAACTGGTGCATGGGTTCTTTATCCTTTGATTGGGTAGGAGGTTGGGAGAGAGTTGGTGGTGGTACGGACGGTGATGCCGGTGTAGAACCAGAGGATTGATGACCACGAATAGAAATAGAGGATTGATGAAATGTGACGGGTCGTGGTTGAGGTTTAGACTTTGGTTTAGGTTTAGGTGGTGGTGGTAAAGGATTGTCTCTGAAAAGAGTATGAGTCATGTCAAATAACTTGGAAGGGTCATACTGTTTAATAGGAGAAAGCATAGAGGCAAAGGGATGATAAGTTGGGCCGATGGAAGGGATAGGAGGCGATGTGGTAAAAAGGGTAGGTCTCTGTTTTTTAGATTCAATCTGAGCAAGTTCAGCTTTTAAGCGCCTGATTTCCTTTTCTTTTTGGTCAAATTTTGGGCCATTGTATCTGTGGGCAAGCATGGCTCGTAACTCTGAATCGAGTTGACCAATTCTGGATTGAAGATTTTAGTGGATCTGTTGCATCTGGGTAGTAATAGAGTCAACTTTCGTCTCAATTTGTTCAGTTCGCAAACTGATTTTCTCAACTTTGGAATTAAGATGCAACAAAGTATCATTTTTTGCCCTGGCATTTTGAGTTTGCCAGTTGAGGACCGATTCAAAAGGCTTAGGGGGCTCAAGATGGCCAGTGGAGGTGATAGGTGAAGGGATAAAGGGCTTGGACACAACATTTCGTTGTGAATCTGTGTGAGGTTCTAAAGGAGGAAAGGAAGAAGAGTAATCTAAAGAGGTAGAGGAAAACATCATACAAGCCAGAGGTTGGACGATAGGTGTTGGGTTTGGGAGTGGTGATGGAATTTCAGATTTGTAATGTTTTGCAATCCATTTGAGCTCTTTTCGGTAGATGGGTAATGGAGCTGGTGGAGGTGGAGGATCTCTTGGTGATTTAGGTTCACAGTGTTGACATGGGATTGGAGGTTTTTTCCTTTTGGGTTTCTTTGTTCTTTTGGGGGCATAATCGTTGTCCTCTTCCCAATCATCCCAGCAGGGACAATTTGGGTCACACATGCCTGAGCCGGGGACATCCCATAGGAAATGGCCATTGCGTTTGGCTCGATAAACAGGGTAGCCTTCAGAATTAAACCCTGTAATGGGCAGATCTTCCTGAGCTGTCTGAACAGCTGTGATAATTGAAGAATAAGTAAAGGAGAGCCGAGGAGGCTCTTGTGGAGCACTGGGAGGTGGTTTAAAAGTCATTCGGACTGTGCCATCTTGTCGTCTTTCAAACATGCTTTCAGATGTCTGCATTGGAGTTGTATTGGTATGGAACTGCTCATAGTTAGTGATCCATTCAAGAGGCATAAGCTTAATGAGCTCATGACGGGGAATTTGTCTTGGGATCTGGATGATTGTGGGGATCTGGTCGGATTCCGCTAACACCATGAGGTTGTCAGAATGGTGTTCTGGAGTGGGTAAATCTAAGGCATGATTTTGAAGCCGATAGACCAGTTGATGGTGTAAGGTGGCAATTTTGGCGGAGGAAATTTGCTCTGCACCTTGAATTTGAACTTGAACTTTCAAGGCGGTGGGCAGGTTGGTGTCTTGAAGAGAGAGGTTAAAGTTTGGATAAAAGGTAAGTAAAACACTTCCTGCATGAAGGGTTGTGAGTACAGTACCTATAACAGCATCTTGGTACTGTTTGAATCGGGTATCAAGCATAGCAATTCGAGCTGTAACCGGTAATCCTTTTGTCCCATGAAGGGTAAGGATTAATCTGATGCCTCCAAGATGGAGATGAGTGTAACCTTCTCATTTCCAATTGGAAATTAACTCTGAGGGTATTTCGAGAGTAACTTATTGCTCAGCAGGGGTTGCTTGGAGAGAACATTGATCCAGGCGAGAAGACTGGATATATTCTTTAGGGTGAGGCCTGCGGGTGGATATGAGAGTACGGATACTGCGGGTAAAAGAACTGAGGCGTTTGTATAGCTGGTAAGGGCTTATGAGAGGGTATGAAGATTCACTGATTTGGGCGGATTCAGGGATGTAGGAGTATTCTACAAGGTTTTCGATTTTATTGGCGGTATGAGAAGTGCAGGACTTAGGCAAAGAAAGAGTAGAAGAAAGAGTAACAGGAGCTGAAGATGAAGTGGAAGCCATGAAGGAGTAATTCTCTCTGCGCCTGAAGACTAAAGAGCGATACAGAAAAAGACTTAAATCATACCATTTTGGGCTTAAAAACTGAAGGTTTAGAAAAAAAAACATTTCAAGGACGAGTAAGGCTCTGATACCATAAAGATACGTGGCGTTGTTATACCAGAACTACAACAGTTAAGACTGTACTTTGGACCAGTAGTCCGTAAGCTCGGGTTTCCAACCGATATACCTCTATAAAAAACTTTTAAAACATTTTCCCTCGGGTTATACAACCCAAAACAGACTTTCTTTGAGTCTAAAGTAGGGTACCAAACCAGATAAGAAATGATCGAAAGTTTTCTGATGCACAGGATCCTTGCAAAAGGCAAGTGCAGAGCATACTTCCTTAAGGTTTCAAAATGAACAGATTTAATTCTTTATTTGTTTTCTAACTTTAAATCTTCATTTGCAGAGAGAGAGGAGAATTTAGAAATTCATGATTTTTTGAGAAGCACGCGAGTTTATTGCTTTCAAAACTTCTATATCTTACAAAAGAGGGGAGAACTCTTTATATAAGAGAATTCTCGGGGAAGATAGGACAAGACCCCTATCTTTTTTAAATTAAAAAATAAGGTCCTTCCAAACAAGCACCTCCTCCGGCTCAAGACTTGGTTTTCAAAATATGACTTCACGGTTCAGCATATAAAAGGAGACCAGAACCTCATCCCTGATCTCCTGTCCCGACCTTCATCTACATCCCTCAAAGTCTCTTTCTCTTCAGTTCCAGTCATTTTCATGGCACCTACTATTCCCAATACAGCCTTGACAAAAAGGTCTTTTCCTATCAACCTCACTTTTTCCAGTCTTTACCAAATACAAGATTTTGCAAAGAAGTTTTTTTTTCGAGATATTTTATGAATATCTATCACGCCCAAATAACCGAATTCCTAAGCTTTCATCTAGACCACTTTTTCCTTACAGGCCTAAAAATCAATCCTTCTAGGGATGTCACAGAAGATGAATTGTGGTGTCTCACTATCTTATATGCCACCAAATTAGTCTTTCCTATACATCCATTGTTCAGATATCTCACAGATCCAACCCAGGCTCACTCTCACACATGGACTCTTTTTGAATGGTTTTCTCCTCTCTCCTGGTGGAGGAAACAACTTGATATCATCATCAAACATCATCATATCACTCTCCTCCCTAACCAAGAAGGAGATCAGTTCACCTCAGTCTTCATTGTCCATCGTCCTTATTTCCAGCACCTTGTTACCAAACGTGTTTTTGGACTCAGGACCAATCATATGAATGGAAAACTGTTCCTCATAATTTTCCTTTGGATCATGACCCAAACCTTGTCTCTGTCCTGGAACAATACCTCTTTGAGTTAAACAACGTCCAATCCCCTCCTACTGACATCCAACACACCTCCCTTGGACCACAACATAAACTCATGACTATCCCAACTATTCGGTCACCTACATCCAGTAATCCTCCTCCCTCTGGAATTTTGATCAAGGAAGAAAAGCCTGATTTTACAGATATCCTGTTTCAAGATTCGCAAGACCCATGGGAAGAATTCACCTCAATCCTTCATCCTTCTGAAGCATCCCATGCCCCACCAACAGACTCACATGCACCCTCTACAAGTACTGTTCTACCCATGATGACAGATTCACCAACAGGCTCACCTACCAGACCATATTATGAAAACCTGCAGTGGTGGCAAGTGCCATTTGGAGAAGTTGATAGTGATGTTGACAACCTATCTCCCTTGCACAGCTTTTGAGGGCACTTTATTTTGTAATAATTGCTTTTGCTTTCGTAAAAAGCAAAGTGTTTGCTTTACTTTATCTTTACTTTAAAGCATCATCCTTTTGTTTTATCCTTAGCTAAATTCCAAAAGACAGGGGTCCTGTCCTGTCGAAAATCTTTTGCTTTTGATTTTGCTTTTTGAAAAAGAGGATATGGCTTGTTTCATCCTCTTCCTTGGAATTTTCCTATATAAGGAGAATTCATCCTCAGTTGTAATCAGATCAAATTTTGGAAATAAAAATCCGAGTGTTCAGACATCATGACTCATTAAAAATTCTCTCTTTTCCTTTGTCCCACTAGGAAGAATAACCACAGGTTCTCATAGTAGTTCACTTCAATCTCTTTTAATGAGTATGCTCTGCACTCGCCTCATTGTAGGATCTTGTGCATCAGAAATTTTTTGGATTTGAGATCAATCGAACCAACCACACTTTATCCTGAATTATAGCCAAGGAGTGGCTTCTCCATTGGGTGGTAGTGGTTGTCCGGAGCGTGCTAGTATGGATGGTAAAAAGAAAGCTGAATTTGTCAAGAAATTGCATGAGAGAACGCGACAACACATAGAAAAGAGAACTGAACAATATGCTAATCAAGCCAACAAAGGACGTAAGTAAGTGGTTTTTCAGCCTAGAGATTGGGTGTGGGTGCTTATGAGAAATGAGAGGTTCCCAACACAAAGGCGTTCCAATGATTGTTTGCAAGACATAAGGTACCCCATTTCACGTCGGACACACCTCTTGAAAAGAATGGCATGAGC
Organism: Citrus x changshan-huyou; assembly: GCA_039657385.1. NCBI lineage: Eukaryota > Viridiplantae > Streptophyta > Magnoliopsida > Sapindales > Rutaceae > Citrus > Citrus x changshan-huyou. Next base: position 15,835,088 of record CM077554.1, on the reverse strand, counting down.
AAATGTGTTTTCAAAGTTCGACATGAAATCAGGATTTTGGCAAATCAGAATAAAAGAAGAGGACAAACACAAGACAACTTTTGTGGTCCCCCATGGGCACTATGAATGGAACGTGATGCCTTTTGGATTAAAGAATGCCTCGTTAGAATTCCAAAACAGAATGGATGAAGTGTACAAATCCATCTCAGGATTCTATCTTATCTACATTGATGATGCTCTTATCTTCAGCAACAGTGAAGAAGAACATATTGTGCACTTGTCCAAGTTTAAAGCTCTAAGCACTGTCAGAATAAAAAATGAAGATAGGTCTCGACGAAGTAGATTTCTTGGGACTACACATCAAGCAAGGATATATCATTCCTCAGCCACACATTGCTGAAAAAATATTAGTTTCCTGACTAGCTGTAAAGCAGAAAGCAGATCCAACAATTCCTCGGGATAATCAACTATGCAGCAGATCATATCCAGAACCTGTCAAAGATGATGAGTCAGATATCCAAGCACTTGAAGAAAGGTGCCCCACAGTGGTCGGAAGAAGCGACAAAAGCTGTGATAGACTTAAAGCAAAAGTGCCAGTCACTTCCGCCATTAAAGATACCTGACAACGGACAGCTCATCCTACAAACAGATGCTAGTGACCATTATTGGGGAGCACTATTGATAGAGGAATCCGAGGGAAACGGGAAAGTCTGTGGCTATAAATCTGGCCAATTCAATGACGCCTAGAGTCACTACCCATCCTTAAATAAAGAAGTCCTACCAGTAGTAAAAGGAATAAAAAAATTCCAGTTTTTCCTTTCTCTCACCCCTTTTGTGATCGAAATAGACTACAAGTACCTCCAGGGGTTACTCAAAAGAAAAGAATGAGAAATCCCATATCCTCAGCTTGCTAGGTGGTCAGAATCTCTCTCCAGATTCAAATTCGAGGTCAAACACATAAAGGGAGAATCCAACACTGTAGCTGATTTCCTATCAAGGCCAGTCACCATGATCTCGAGAAAAAGCCTTCCAAAACGATGGGAAGAAGGAAGTTCCAAAGCCCACGAAGCAAGGGCACACTTCCTCGAAAATCTCAACACCTTCATCGCATGGCTCCCAGGAGATGTGCAGAAAATAATTTTTAAGAAGGTGATAGACCACAAAGGAGATCCAGAGGATAGGCCTCTAACTTGGTGGATATGGCAGCTCATGGCCATACAGGAATTCCGGCCCTCTTACAACAAAAGGAGTTAGAGACCTTTTGAACCTCATCAGGATCCAGATCAGATGCATGAAACAATCTTCAAGCTAGGTTGCACGTTCTACAACGTGATCGATGAGAACACAAACTGGGGTCATTACGTCATCTGTGACATAACCCCACAAGCCTACTATGTTTTTTGGTACTGGCTAAACATCTACTCGATGGCAATCTTGTTGGTGAGATTTCCTCTAGGTTTACAAGTAACACTTGAACACATTAAACTATGATACCACCTCTGCTTGAGAACGTGTGGCTCTGATACCAAACGGAGGTCAAAGTACATGGCCTTGTTATACCAGAATTACAACAGTTTGAAACTGTTCTTTGGACCAGTAGTCCGCAAATTCAGGTTTCCAGCCGATATACCCTAATCTTTTAGATATCAAACCGGTGGAAGAAAACCATTACCCACGATACCACCCAAAGACAAGTCATCTCCTAGACTTTTAGAGAGGGTGAACGTTGTGAGAGAATAATTTTGGCATACTGGTTTGAAAATAAATCAGGACTTTTCTGATGCACAGGATCCTTACTCAAAGGCAAGTGCAGAGCATACTCAGTATAGAGATAGAGATGAAACGCTCTTAGAATAATGGCTCAAGTGTTAACTTGTTCCCTAGAAGAAGAAAAGAACTTAGAATGACATGAGAGGATTATGAACAAGCTTTCAAATTTTTATTGAAGATGTTCTACCAAATACAAGGACTTGAGAGCTCTTATATAGAGCCTTTAATAGCAAAAAGATAAGACATGACCCTTATCTTTGAGAGCAAATGACAAAATCATAAAGAAAAAGTAAAAAGCATACTACACACATAGAAAACATAAAAGCACACTTTAGATAGGACATGACCCCTGTCATTTTTATTAAAGCCGAGATTCTCGGAAAGCTTTTGTAGCCATGTGAAAAGCCGGGAGCTTTATGGAATAGAGGGATATCTAGATGGAGATATGTCTCCTGTCTCTTTTTCATACTGCTTTCGAGCTTTGGAAATCTGTCGGTAGATCAGATAGTCTTCGTTAAGCTCATCCTTTTCTGCAGTGATTGTGGCTGGTTGAGAAACTGGCTCAGTAGAGAAACTCTGAGAATCTTGAGTAGGGAGTAGTGAGTGGAAGTCTTCCCAAGGGTCTTGAGCATCTTGAAAAAGGATATTTGTGTAGTCAGTGCGTTTTTCTCGGACGAGAATACCCTTTGGACTGGAGCTGGATCCTGGAGTGTTTTCACTAGATCTTGGTAAAAATTCAAGAGAGTGGGATGGTCCTATGGATGTGTGACAGATGTTTGTTGAGTTCTAGAAGATTGGTTTTGAGAACTGAGATTATGGTTGGATCATGGTTGAGTGGGAATGGATGCGGAAATGTTTTCCATTCATATGCTTGGTCTTGTGTCCAATAGTCTCTAGTGACGGGGTGCTAAAAATATAGCTTGTGAATTATGAAAAATGAGGTAAACAGATCTGCTTCTTGGTCAGGGATTCTGTTTAACTGATGATGGGTTGAGATATTCTGAATTTGTTTACGCCACCATGTGAGTGGAGAAAACCATTCAAGTAATGTCTAGAGGAGAGATGGTGCATGGTCAGGAGTTGAGATATACCTGAGGGTAGGTTGGACAGGAAGAACTAGTTTAGTGGCATACAGGACTGTAAGACACCAAACATACCATAATTCATCTTCTGAGATGGTCAGGGATGGATTGAGAGTGAATCCTATAAGAAATAAGTGTTCTAGGTGAAGGGATGGAAAACAAAGTGGTTGGGTTCTGTAGACATTCATGAAATACCTGAAGAGGAATTTTCTGGCAAAATCCTGGATTTGAAAAGTTGAACTAAAGGAAAGATTGAGGGGAAAAGTTTTTTGGGTTAAGGCTTTGAAAGGAAGAGAACGATTCATTGCTATTATGGGAATGGTATGGATGGAAGTGATTAGAGTTGGTTTATTTATAGACGGACGGGTGAGGAAATCAGGGATCAGATTTTTATCACCTTTGATGTGCTGGACTGTGAAGTCATACTTGGCGAACCAAGCTTTCAAGCTGAGCAATTGCTTATCTGGAAGTAATTTTTTTTTTAAGTCAAGAATCTTTGGGAAAGAGGAGTTGTCCATTTTGATAAGGAAATTGTGACTAATCAGATGGAATTCAAATTTTTTGATTCCATACTTGACTGCTAAAATCTCCTTGTAAATGACATGATAATTCTTCTCTGCATCTTTGAATTGTCCACTTGCATGAGCGCAATAGGACTCTGTTTCTCCAACTTTTTTTAAAAGAATAGCACTCCAATATTCATCACTGGCGTCGGTATGGAGAATTCTTTGTCTCGTTGTGGGAATCTTCAGTGGTGGTGGTGATTGAGAAATCTTTTTGAGCTGTTTGACAACTGTTGTCTGTTCAGGACCCCATGGTGGGGGTTGTTTCTTTAGCATGCGTGACAATTTGCTGGTGTGAACCGCAACTTTGGGAATAAAGTCTCACAAATAATTCACTGTTGAATTTGCTTTTTATTGAGATATGTGTCTGGAAACTTTATCAATTCCTCTGCAATGTGTGGTCTTGGATGGTAGTGACCATTGTGTAACACCATGCGTAAAAAGTCGATTGATTCCTTTTCGGTGCTACTTTTCTTTTCGGAAAGCATTATGCCATGTGCTTGCACAATATCAAATAAATCTGAGAGTAGTTTTTGGTGGATCTAGTGGTTGGTAGAAAACAACAAAATGTCATTGATATACACCAGAGCATGATGGAGGATAGGAGAGAATATTTTTACCATTGCCTTTTGAAACAGGGAAGGAGCAACTTTGAGACCAAAGGGCATTATTGTCCATTGATAATGGGCATTGGGTATACAGAAAGCCGTTTTAGGTCTATCAGAGGGTGAAATGGACAAACAGTGACTGGATTTTTGGAAGAGGAAATTTTTCATCTCTGAGAAAAGCATTGAGAGGCTGATAATCAATTACCAATCTCTTTTTTCCTCGAACTAACTCAGATCTTTTTTTAACATAAAAGGCTTGACAGGCCCAATATGAAGTTGTGGGCTCAATGAGACATTGCTGAAGCAATTTATCACATTCTTGTTTGGCTAGGAAAAGATCAGAAGGTGGTAATCCTGGATGAGTTGCCTTTGTGGGATTTATATCTTCATTTAACTTAAAAGGGAGTTGAATGAAGAACTTATCATTTTTCCAAAGAGGGAAAGGATGACTGAATTGAGAATGATTCTCAAGACAGAACTGAAGAAGTTTTTGAGTGATAGATGCATAAAAAAGGGTTGTATCTGAGAGAGTATACAGACGTAGAACATCTGTATAAGGCAAAAACATTTGTTTGAACTTGATTCCAGTTGGTGTGATGTGGAGATTTTTTACCAGATGAAGGATATCAAATCCTATGAGAAGATCTTTGTCTTGTAAATCTGAACTAACGATTTTTTGCCATATGATATAGTTTGGAAAAAAACTGAATCCCAATGGGTTTTTTGGTAATTAGTGATGTCTTGAAGATTTCACCATTAGCTGCTTTGAAGAATTCAATATGATTTTCCCAATAGGAGGAAGGAAGAACTGTGGGATTGAGCATACTGCGTTGTGCACCAGTATCAATAAAACCAATAACAGAAATGGGTTTATGAAACTTGGATGGGAGGACAGAAATTTTAACTGAAGGGATAGTAGGTTTAGAATGGACCTGGTTAATTTCTTGAATAATAGAAATCACAGAAATTTCATCTACCTCAGAATCATCTATTGACTCTGTAAGGATGAATCTTGTATGATCATCATATTCAGTCTGTTCAAAGAAATTGGACTCAACATCTTCTTGGTCAGAAAGCATTGAGGACTGTTGTAGATGTTGAATAAGGCGAACAGCTTTTGCAGACTTGTTTGGACAATTTTGGGCAAAATGAAACAACGGTTATGCTTCTTTTTTTCTGAATTGTGAAGGATCTGTCTTCTTAAAGTATCTGTAAGGTTTTTTGCCTTTCTTGGAAGATCCGTGGGGGTTTTTTTGAAAATGACCTTTCTTCTTGGTTGGACAAGTGCATTTTTTGTCATCTTTGCACTGGATCTTGAGATATGGTTTTTTACAGGCTGAGGCAAAAGGCTGTCTATTTTCAATGAGGTCTTTGAAGAACTCTTTTTGTTCACACAATCTGTCAAGACATAACATAGTCAACTAGAAGATTTTTCCAAGGGAGATGTTGGCTATGTCCAGGTTGAAGGCTGTAAGCTGCCTCTAGAGTTCTGGCTGAAGTTCTGAAGGGAGTGAAGCAATGAAAACATGCTTTAAAGTTGGATCATTGAATCCATTTAACTTGTAGTAGAGCATGCTCATTCTTTTGTAATGCATCTCCAAATGATTGCGCTTGAGGGAGCAATATTTCATCTAGTGGAATTCTTTTCTAGAAGCTTCATTTGTTACAGCTGGTTCTCCAATGAATTGTTCATAAATAACTGTGAGTGCTGTAGCAATAGTGGTCTGGATTAGTTGAAGTTGTCTATATTCTCCTAGACTTTCAAACCAATCTCGCAAAGAACCAGTAAATCGGGAACAAAATTCTCGGAGGACTATCTGAGATTGTGCATTTGGTTATGTCATTTGTACGTCGACCCAGGCAGTAAATTCTTGGTGTCTGGCTAGCCATTTGTGGCGAGGAATGTCATCAAAAGTAAACCACTGTGTTGAAGATGGTTTAGAAGAAGGTTCAGGCGCTGGTGGATTTGGGAGAATCAGTTCAGTTTGTGAACTGTCTTGTCCTTCATTTTCATCATTAGATTCCTCTACAACAGGTGTAGATGTACTTGGTTCTTCTGTCTTGGTAGACGGTTGAACCATTAGTAGTCCAGAAATGTCTGCATATTGAGATTCTGCTCATAGGAACTGGAACTATTTTCAGAGGATGAGTCTGGATTGGGATCATTACTCTGCGTACCAACACTCTGGTAAAAGTATTAGTGGACTAGAGCTTTGTCTTTCTTTATTGGCTCAGGGGTTGATTTTGGAGAGTCTTCGGGTATTGGAGAGGTTTCTTTTGGTTTTGGTTATGAGATTCTAACCTTTGTGGCTGGCTTTTTGGAAGTTGATGGAGAGGTTGGTAGATCTTGGTTTTTGTAGAGAAGATGGGAAAGCCCAAAGAAGTTGTTATAGTCCATTGGTGGTTTAGAAGGATTATAGAAAGGTTGATGTGTATTAAATAGAGGGGCAGGAATGCGTAAAGATTGAGTTTTGGTAAAGAGTGATGGTTGTTCTTTATCTGCATCAATTCTGGCTAGCTCTGCTTTTAACTTTCTAATCTCTGCTTCCTTTTTGTTGAATTATGGTCCCCATATATGATTGTTAATCATCGTTCTGAGGTCAACATCCAGTTCAGAGATTCGACTTTGTAAATTCAGATAAATCTATTCTAGCTGAGCGTTGAGAGAATCCACTTTTATTTATGTTTTTGTCACCTGAGTTGCAACTTTATCGATTTTTCTCCTAAGATTATGAAGTGCTTGATTTTGAGCATTGGCATTTTGGGTTTGCCAATTTAAGACTGCTTCATATTGCTTTGGGACTTTTAGTTGGCCAGGAGAAGTTATGGGTGACTGCACAAAAGGCTGGGAAACAACTTTTGTTTGTGGATCTGTTTATTTTTCAAGAGGGGGAAAAGATTCTTGGTAAGACTAGCTGGAGGAAGAGAACATCAGGCATGACCTGAGCTTTGTTGTAGAAGGAATAGGTTCTTGGGGATTAGCCATTCTATTTTCCTTTTCTATCCATTTGAGAGCCTTTTTATAGATCGGTAAAGGCTGGCTTGAACTTGGATCATTTGGTGGTTTTGGAGGATATGATCTACAAGGAGTTTTTGAATGGGAAGTTTTCTTCTTTCTCCTTCATGTTCTCCTCATGATTTCAAAGTCTTCATCATCATCATATGGATCGTCCAGACAAGGGCAATTAGGGTTGCACATATGGGCTTCTAGAACATCCCATAAGAAATGACTATTGACTTTGTCAGGATAAACTGGATATCCTTCTGAAGAAAATCCATAGACTGGAAGATTTTCCTCATGTGCCGAGGATACTACCGTGATCATAGCAGTATAAGAGAGCCTCGGAGCTTCTGGATCTGAAGATTGTCCTGGGGTTTGGAAGGACAACTTAACTTGGCCATCAGATCTTCTTTCAAAAATGGCTTCAGAGGTTTGGATTGGCTCTGAATTCTGGTGAAATTGCTCATAATTGGAAAGCCATTCAAGCGGCATAAGTTTAAGCAACTCTTGCTTTTGAATTTGTTTGGGGATTTGAATTATTGTTGGGATTGTATCAGTGTCTGCAAGGATCATCAATGCATCTGTGGTTGTTTGTGCAGTGGGAAGATCTAGTGCATGATTCTGTAATCGATACACTATCTGGTGATGGAGAGTGGCTATTTTTGAAGTAGCTGTTTGGTCTGCTCCTTGGAGCTGGATCTGGACTTTTATAGTTGTTGGAAGATTTGGGTCTTCAAGGGACATGTTGAAATTGGGATAAAAGGTTAACAATACACTTCCAGCATGGAGTGTAGTTAAAACAGTTCCAATGACAGCATGTTGGTATTGCTTGAATTTGGTATCCAGTAGGGCAATTCTGGCTGTGACAGGCAAGCCTTTTCTTCCATGTAAAGTGAGAATTAGCCTTACACCTCCAAGATGAAGGTTTGTATACCCTTCTCATTTCCAGTTGGTTACGAGATCAGTAGGTATTTCGAGAGTAACATATTGTTCACTCTGAGAGGCTTGGAGAGCACACTGGTCTAGTCTTGAAGACTGAATGTATTCTTTGGGTAGAGGTCTTTTAGTAGAAATCAAGGTTCTGATGCTTCTGGTGAAAGAGGTTTTTTGTTTGTAAAGATGGTATGGGCTCATTACTGGAAATTGTGATTCATTAATTTGGGCTGATTTAGGGATATATGAGTACTCAACAAGATTTTTGATTTTTGAAGCAACATGTTTCTGACAAGAACGAGGTAAAGAGAGGGTAGAAGAGAGAGAAATATGGGACAATTCAGACGAAACTGTGTTTGCAGATGAAGATGCCATGTTGATGGGATTTCCTCTAGGTTTATAAGTAACACTTGAACACATTAAACAACACCAGCAGAAGATATGGGAAAAGGCGCTAGTTTGATCGAATGTTTGCCCCCATCTTTGAAGATATCCTAATGCTCAAACTAATTAATGGTTTCCACATCACACACACTACTATTGTGATTGTGAGACTAACGATAGTCCAGGTGGAACGGATAGTCCAGGTGGTGGAACACAACCACTCATGTGAAGACGTCGATTCCATGTGGACAGGATGCTTCACAGTAAGGAAAGCATTGGCTGAAGTTTATGGTACAGTCCCTATGTACATAACTCACAGCCCAATCTCCCCTATAGGTCCAGACAACACCAGATCTCTACTACAGGGAAGGAATTAAAGATTCTAGACTCCACAACGACAATGAAGGAGAAGAAGACATGCAGGAGAGATATAGAGAGTATCTCATGCGTCATGGAAGAGAACTCGAAGGTTATCCATGGAGGACCCCTGAAGTCGACAGATGGAGAGGAGAGCTAGAAGAGATGGCAGATTGGCTGAACAATGAACAATGGCCACAACCAGAATTAGATCCACAACCAGAAGATGTGGATTGGCAAGAGCTAGCAGATGCTATGGCCCTGTCAGAAGAAAGAAGAGCGAACCTGTCAGGAAGGAGCGCGCCGAGAAGTGACAACTTAGGACTGTAAGCGAAAGCATAGTGGTGGAAGCGATGGTGATAATAATATATGTAATAATTGTATGTGTGCCTCACGTGTGTACAGGAGAGATTCCATATGGATAAGGATAAGAGTGTAATGAGTGTGGTGTGACATAAAGTAGGTAATGAGTTGTAAAGTAGATTCCTTAGTGATAAGGATCAATAATGCTAATAGTGTGTAATAGTGGATCCCTTGAGCCTATAAAAGGGAGCCCTTGGTTTGTAAACAAAAAATCAAATCTAAATTTGAATATAAACAAGTAGGAAATAATCTAAATCAAGTCAGAATCCTAATCTAAGCAAATAGCAAAGAATCTAAATCAAATTAGAATCCTAACCTAAGTAAATAGGAAAGAATCTAAATCAAGTCAGAATCCTAATCTAAGCAAATAGCAAATAATCTAAATCAAATTAGAATCCTAACCTAAGTAAATAGGAAAGAATCTAAATCAAATCAGAATCCTTATTGGCTTAAATGCCTTACATCAATTAAAATGGAAACTAGGAGATTAAAATAGAAATAACTTATTTGCTTCCCTAATAGCCTCCCCAAGAAATGCAAAAGTATCTAAAAAAGGAAAATAATATATTTTCCCGCCATAATGTGCAAGCCAACTCCCTATTTCATGGAAGTGATTATTTGGAAATTTCAAGAGCCTGAATCATGCATTTATCACGTGCGATTCCTCCAACGGTCCTCCATTAATTTGATTGAGCCCAATTTGCTTGAATCAATCCATTAAGCGCTTCTTTGAATTTCTTTACTCAAGCTCTTGTAACAGGTCCGACGGGAACTTGAATAAGATCTTAATATGCCTTATCCCACGTGCTTGTGATAGTTTTATCCTTAATCTCATCACACCTCCACAAAATCTAATGCTCTTTAGCAACCACCTCATTATTATCTTCAAAATCATCATCTAACAATCTCACTCCTCTAGCAATTATTTTGTACTATTGCTTAGTTGGTTCCCACCACCTGAAGAAATTACAAGTTTTCTTCTCGCATTTGTAGTATAGCCTTTGAGGATTTCGAATAGACTCTAAGATTTTCATAGATACTCGGTCACAATAGTTAGTGTAAAATTTTTTTTCTGAACTTGATAACTTTGCCATTGATCCATAGCTCCCTATCTTCATCTGCAAACCACTCCAGCTACCTTTGGATGATGACATTATTCTTGTTTTTTTGCTTTGCTTTGTTGATATTTTGATGGCATTAATGATTTTGTGGCCAGTAAAGTGTGTTGGGAGCTAGATTAAAGGAATAAACCTGCCAAATACAATTTTGAATTTTGAATTTTTGTTGTTTCTGCAACCGTCAGCTCTTTTAACTTACCAAGTTGATGGCATGCAATGTAATATGTCTGACTTCAAAGCCCAAATTCTATTAACACTAATGCAATCCTTGTAATTTTTTTTCAACTTCAAAGCCCAATTGACAAATAATATTAGTGGCAATCTTCGTAATTTATTTAACTTCAAAGTCCAAATTAGGATTATTTATTACATTTTTTGGCCCATTAAGACATTTCACTTTTTGAATATTTAAATCTTACAAACAACTTACTTTTTCATATTTCATTATTTAGTTTGTAAGTGTCCCATGTCCTTTTGCAGACATGTCAAATCAACTATTACAAGTCAAGGTGTTTTCGTATTTTAATCAATCAACATTACTCAGCTGTTAAAAATAATAGTTTCTAGGGGGTAGATTGAAGTTTTCATACTTTTGGGGGGTGAACTTAAATATGTCAATCTAATAAGGGGGTAAAATTTACCCTTAGAATAATGATTGATGTATACAAACTCATGTAATCAATATTTTAAAATTAGGGAAGATAAAACACATTGATATATATAGTAATATAGCAATTAAAAGGAAAAAAAAAAGGATCCTGACTATTCATCACAAAATAACCATATGTCATGAAATCTTTAAAATATCTGAAAAACTAGATGACGAGAGGATATATATATATATGTGAAAGTACATCTGGAAATTTAGATATCTGGATCCCTACAATTGTTTCAATACTTAAAAATTGTAACAACCTTATCTTTTTTGTCTCATCTCTAACACAGTCACGTGTATCCCACTGCCACTAACTCTCATTCTTTGCTTCCTACATTGTTCTTGTAACACCCTAGGTGAATCCCACATCGGCAAAGCACGAGAGCGATCCTGGGTTTATAAAGGGTGATCCACACCTTAATTGGCAAAATGCATTTTGGAGTCTATGGACGCCTCAGGAACAAAACTGTGCCAGCCTTATTAAGGCGCAAAATGGACAATATCCTACTAGGTCTGGGTTGGATCATGACAGTTCTAATTTTGAAAATCAAAACATAGTAGCACCAATACTAGAAGAGATGAATTCTATGTTAAATCAAATAAAAAAAATAAGATTAATCCACTTTTTCTCTTATTTTCTATTCTTCTCTCTCCTTTTTATTCCACTTCTCTACCATTTTCTCTCGTTTTTTCTAACAAAACATGGGATAAAATCTTATAATGTAAACCAAATTAGAAATGCATGTGATTCCAAATTTCCTTGTTAGGTTATTCTACACTAGTGTTTTTTATCATTTATAGCAAAGATTCTTCTCTATGTCTTGAATTTTATATAGTAGTAGGCTTTAAATTTTGAGTTTCAATCCAATTTGGTTTGAATGTAAACCCAAATGGATCAAAAATGTAAAATGGATCAGTTTTGCATTTAAAAAAAAAACTAAGAATTTAAAAATTTTAAAACCTGATTGCCAAACTATACAATTATACAATCATTTCTCTCATAACTCTCTCAAATCTCACTACCATCTACCCGTAGCAAGCCCTCACCGTGTTGCCAGCCCATAGTGACACCACGCCACGCCATGCTACCAGCCTACCACTAGTTGTCTCTCTCAGTAATCAGCAACCATCTCTCAGCGGCGCACCAGCAACTATCAATCCTTAAGCATTGATGGCGCATCTCCCACAAGTAGTCTCTCTTAGCTGCCGTTAGCAGTCGGTCTTTCCACATCAGTGTTGTAGCTCCCAGCCTCTTACTAGTAACATTGCCTAATTTTGCGACCTCCATCTCATCGACTATCGGTATTGCAGCACTCGATTTCTCAACTTCCATCTTCACCTGATGGTAGCTATAACATCAGTTGTCCAATTCGATATCATAATTTTATATCTGATACATATGTGGATGCCAAGTTTTTAGAAGCTTTAAATCCATAGTTCTAGCCTTGTTAGCTCTATCATTCAAATTTTTTTTTCTCTTTGCATATTTTTTGCTCTTACTAAAATCATTATATAGATTGTATTTACTTTTTAAATTTTCTACGATGAAATGCTGCTTTTCAAGTTATGACTCTAATTCCATTCTACTTAATGAGGGTGAACATTGAACAAAATGACCTGACTCTATAGATTAGTATATGTTGGTTTTTTCCTTGTAATGAATATATAAAATGGTATTAAGTTGTTGTAGCTCCCAGCCTCTTACTAGTAACATTGCCTAATTTTGCGATCTCCATCTCACGACTATCAGTATTGCAGCACTTGATTTCTCAACTTCCATCTTCACCTGATAGTAGCTATAACATCAGTTGTCCAATTCGATATCATAATTTTATATTTGATACATATGTGTATGCCAAGTTTTTAGAAGCTTTAAATCCATAGTTCTAGCCTTGTTAGCCCTATTATTCAATTTTTTTTTCTCTTTGCATATTTTTTTCTCTTACTAAAATCATCGTATAGATTGTATTTCCTTTTTAAATTTTCTATGATGAAATGTTGCTTTTCAAGTTATGACTCTAATTCCATTCTACTTAATGAGGGTGAACATTGAACAAAAGGACCTGACTCTATAGATTAGTATATGTTGGTTTTTTCCTTGTCTTTCAAACGTGGCTTCTGTGGTTTGAACTGGTTCAGAGTTTTGGTGGAAATGCTCATAGTTGGTTAACCATTCAAGAGGCATGAGTTTAAGCAATTCTTGTTTCTGGATTTGTTTGGGAATTTGGATGATGGTTGGAAGTAGGCGAGACAACTAACTTGTGTGGATTGCAACTTTAGGGATGAAATCACAGACCTTCTCTGGACTCTCCTTGAATGGTATTCACCACTAACATGGTGGTGAAAACAACTCAAAAATCTGTGTACTTTTCACGGATTAGACAAAATGCCAGAACAAGAAGCCAACATGTTCACTACATTGTTCATAGACCTTATTTCCAGCACCCAGAAACAATAGACTTCTGGACACAAGATATGGCCTATGAATGGAAAACTTATCCTCACCCTTATACCTTCATCCATGATACATTTGTTACCTCTGTTCTGAAAAAATACCTCAACAATGTTCCGCCACCTGCCACAAACATCCACCACACTTCTATTGAATCATCACACACCTTGGAAATTGTCCCAAATGGTGTACGTCACTTCTGTGCACATGCAAGCGGACAATTCCAAAACTCTGAACCAGTTCAAACAACAGAAGCCACGTTTGAAAGACGAAAAAATGGTTAAGTCAAACTATCTTTTCAAACACCTGAGACCAAGTCTGTTTCAGACACTTCACAGCTTTCCTACAATGCTATGATTAGGGTGGCGAAAACAACTCAAAAATCTATGTACTTTTCACGGATTAGACAAAATGCCTGGGATGAGGTTCTGTTTGCCTTTTATGTGTTGAATAGTAAAATCATATTTAGCAAACTAGTTTTTTAGGCTAAGCAGCTGTTTGTCAGGGAGCAACTTATTTTTGAAGTCAAAGATTCGAGGAAAAGAGGAGTTGTCCAAAGGATTTTTTTGTCTTCCATGAGGTCTTTGAAGAATTCCTTTTGCTCACAGATCTTGTTGAGACATAGCATGAGTGCCGTGTTTTCAGGTGGTATCATGAAAAACTATTTTCAAATATGATTTTTGGATTTGGTATTTGACGGATAAGTGTATATCGGCTGGAAACCAATTGTTGGGAAAAACACTTGAAACGTTTTCGAGCAGTTAATGGAGAAACTTTTGAAACCACTTTGATTACCAAAAAACCCATTGATATTCAATTCTTTCCGAATTGCATAATTTGGAAAAGATTGTAGCATCCAAACTCCCAGATAAAGATTTACTTACCCTCTATTCCTTAACCATTTGCGACGATGAGTTATGGTACATGTGGTGTCTCACAACCCTGTATGCCACAAAGCAAGGGTATCCTGTATATCCTGACAAAATCAATGGTCATTCCACTCCCAAAAGAATACATCCAGTCTTCTAGACTAGATCAGTGTGCTTTACAAGCCTCTCAAAGTGACTCGACCTTCCCTTTTTACTCAAACACAAACCCCACCAGTTCCTCCTCCGATCTTTGAAACTTATGCACCTTTCTACACACCATCCAGACCTCAAGAACTCTGGTTCTGTTGGAGATGCTTTATTTTTAGCATCAGAAGAACTGTCTTCAACAATAGGTGTAGCAGTTGAAGTACTTGGATCTTCAGTTTTGGTGGCCATTATTTCATCTAATCAGCCATAAATTCCTTATCAACGTGGACAACTCCTCTTTTCCTCGAATCTTTGATTTCAAAAATAAATTGGTACCTGACAAACAGTTGCTCAGCCTCAAAAACTGGTTTGCTAAATATGATTTTACTGTCCAACACATAAAAGGCAAACAGAACAGAACCTTGTCCCAGACTTCCTTACACGTCCGGCTATAAATAAACCCTCACTTATTTCCTCCATCCACACCATCCCAGTTATAGCCATGAATCGTCAACTTCCTTTTGGTTAATAATGATACGCTCACCTCTAACTTTCTAAACTGAGTATGCTCTGCACTTGCCTTAAGCCTAAGGATCCTGTGCATCAGAATCATTTGGACTAATAGCCCACAAGTTCTGGTTTCCAGCCGATATACACTTATCCGTCAAATACCAAATCCAAAAATCATATTTGAAAATAGTTTTTCATGATACCATCCGAAAACACGGCACACATGGCCTTCAAAGAGGGTGAACGTTGTGAGAAAACAATTTCATTTTACAAAAATCAGTTTTGGAGGATAAAACAGGACATTTCTGATGCACAGGATCCTTAGGCTTAAGGCAAGTGCAGAGCATACTCAGTTTAGAAAATTAGAGGTGAGCGTATCATTATTAACCCCAAATAATTTCTTTGATTCCTAAAAGGGAGAAAAAGGTTTAGAGAAACATAATGTGAAGAAAACTGAATTTTATTTCAAATTAACTCCTGCCTTACAAAGGGAGAAAGAGATCCTTATATAGAGATCTCGAGGAAGGAGAGATAAGGTGGGGCCCTTATCTTTTACAAAAGCAGAATGATTAAAGCATACCACGCTAAACTTTAAAAAGGAAAAGCGAAAAGCAAAAGACACACTTTAGAAAAGACAGGACCCTTGTCTAATTATTAAATCTAACTTTTAGAAAAGTAAAAGCTAAAGATTCTAATGCGTGTCTGCAATCATGGAGTGGATGGGTAGTGTGATGGAGACACATCACCAGTTTCTTTGTCATATTGGCGTTTGGCACGACGGATCTGTCTGTGATCAAGATAAGCTTCAGCTTGCAGATAAGCTTCTTCATCAGCGTCAGTCATTTCTTTTGGGGCTAATGTAGCAGGAGGGTCTGGGTCTATGATAGTGTAATGGGGATTTTCAGTATGGAGAAGAGACTGAAAATCTTCCCATGGATCCTGAGCGTCTTGGAAGAAGACGTTAGTGTAATCAGGACGTTGTTCCACGACAAGAATTCCTTGAGGACTTGAACTGGAACCTGGAGTACAAGTTTGTGTCTTTGGGACAATTTCCAAGATGTGTGATGGTCCAATAGAGGTGTGGTGGATGTTTGTGGCAGGTGGCGGAACATTGTTGAGTTTCATTAGGTATGATTTGAGAACAGAGGTAACAAATGTATCATGGATGAAGGTATAAGGGTGAGGATAGGTTTTCCATTCATAGACCATATCTTGTGTCCAGAAGTCTCTTGTTTCTGGGTGCTGGAAATAAGGTCTATGAACGATGAAGACTGTAGTGAACATGTTGGCTTCTTGTTCTGGCATTTTGTCTAATCCGTGAAAAGTACATAGATTTTTGAGTTGTTTTCGCCACCACGTGAGTGGTGAATACCATTCAAGGAGAGTTCAGAGAAGCTGATGAAAACTCAGGAGTGGTGATGTGAGTGAGGACTGGTTGAACAGGAAAAACACCACATGTACCATAACTCATCGTCGCAGATGGTTAAGGAAGAGAGGGTAAGACCTGTGAGAAACAAGTTTTCTATATAGAGGGAAGGAAAACGATCAGGCTTTTTGCTCTGAACATTGAAGAAATACTGGTAAAGGAATTTCTTTGCAAAGTCTTGGATCTGGTAGGCTGAATGAAAAGGAATGCTCATGGGAAAGGTCCTCTGGTTGAGAGCTTTGAAAGGAAGTTGACGATTCATGGCTATAACTGGGATAGTGTGGATGGAGGAAATAAGTGAGGGTTTATTTATAGCCGGACGTTAAGGAAGTCTGGGATGAGGTTCTGTTTGCCTTTTGTGTGTTGGACAGTAAAATCATATTTAGCAAACCAGTTTTTGAGGCTGAGCAACTGTTTGTCAGGTAGCAATTTATTTTTGAAATCAAAGATTCGAGGAAAAAAGGAGTTGTCCATGTTGATAAGGAATTTATGGCTGATTAGATTAAATTCAAACTTTTTGATTCCATTCTTGACTACCAAAATCTCTTTGTAGATCACATGGTAGTTCTTTTCAGAGTCTTTAAATTGTCCGCTTACATGAGCACAGAAGTGACGTACACTATTAATTTCTTCAAGAATGATGGCACTCCAGTAATCATCACTGGCATCGGTCTTTAGAATGCATTGTCCAGTTGTGGGAATTCGGAGAGGAGGAGGTGACTGGGCTATCACCTTTAGTTGTTGGACAACTTCTGTTTGTGCTGGTCCCCATGGAGGGCACTATTTTTTGAGCATGCGGGACAGCTGGGTTGTGTGGATTGCAACTTTAGGGATGAAATCACGGACATAATTAACAATCCCGAGGAATTGTTGGATCTGTTTTTTGTTGAGATGTGTGTCCGGAAACTTTAATAATTCAGTTGCAATGTGTGGACTAGGTTGATAATGGCCATCTTTAATCCCCCTGCTTTTCTTTTCAGAAAGCATGATTCCATGTTCCTGCACAATATGAAAGAAATCCAAAAGGAGCTTCTGGTGGCTCTCATGGTCAGAGGAAAATAATAAGATATCATCAATGTATACCAAGGCATGATGGAGGATAGGACTGAAGATTTTTGTCATGGCTTTTTGAAATAATGAAGGAGCGACCTTAAGACCAAAAGGCATAACAGTCCACTGATAATGGGCATCAGGGATGCAGAAGGCAGTTTTGGGACGGTCAACTAGTGAAACACCAAGTTACCAAAAACCAGCTTTTAAATCAAACTTAGAGAAGATACGAGCCCCTTGAAGATGGACAAACAGGGTATGGATTTTTAGAAGGGGGAACTTATCATCCTTAAGGAAAGAATTAAGTAGCTGGTAATCGATAACTAACCTCTTTTTACCACGAACTAATTCAGATCTTTTTTCAACATAGAAGGCTTAACAAGCCCAATCTGAATTAGTAGGTTCAATAAGACCTTGCTGAAGCAACTGAGAACATTCTTGCTTAGCAAGTAGGAGGTCGGAAGGAGAACCCGGGTGTGATGCTTTTGTGGGATTTATGTCTTCGTTGAGTTTGAAAGGAAGGTGAATGAAGAATTGTTCATTTTTTCAAAGAGGTGAAGGATGGTGGAACTGTGAATGGTTTTCTGGACAAAACTCTAGGAACTTCTGTGAGATATGACTGTATGGAGATGGTGTTTCGGAAAGTACATACAGACGTAATGTATCTGTATAAGGCAAGAACATTTGCTTGTAGCGAACTCTAGAACTAGCGAGGAATATGTTTTTAACCAAATGAAGAATGTCAAAACCTATAAGTAAATCTTTATCTGAGAGTTTGGATGCTACAATCTTTTTCCAAATTATACAATTCGGAAAGAATTGAATACCAATGGGTTTTTTGGTAATCAAAGTGGTTTCAAAAGTTTCTCCATTAACTGCTCGGAAAAGTTTCGAGTGTTGTTCCCAACAATCAGAGGGAAGGACAAAAGGATCAATCATACTGGTGTCAGAGCCAAGGCCCGAGGGCGAGGGTAGAGTGAATGATAAGCTCTTATCCCACATCGCTGGCAATCCAAAGCTCCTGGTCGCTTATAAGCGCTGGGTAGTCCTCACCCTTTGAGAGCTCTTTTGGGGCTGAGTTAGGCCCGGTCCAAGTTGGTATCAGAGCCACGCCAACCGCAGAGGTGGTATCATTAGTAATGTCAAATAATATTGCTTGATTTCCTAGAAGAAGATTACACAAATATGGAAACATCTTCATCTTCAATTTCAATTCCTTCATCGTCTTCATCTTATATCTCTCTTTCCTCTACCCTATCTCTTCCAAAATCATGTTCCAAACACATAGTCTCCAAAATTGAAAAACTTGTTGAATATTCCTATATCCTTGAGTCTGCCCAAATCAATGAATCTCAGTTTTCCATTATGAGTCCTTACCATCTCTACAGACAAAAAACTTCTTACACCAAAAGTATCCGAACCTTGATCTCCACCAAAAGACCACTACCAAAAGAATATATTCAGTCTTCTAGACTGGATCAGTGTGCTTTACAAGCCTCTCAAAGTGAGCAGTATGTCACTTTAGAAATACCCCAAGATCTCGTCGCCAACTGGAAACGAGAAGGGTATACGCATCTCCATATTGGTGGTGTTAGATTAATTCTGACCCTCCATGGCCGAAAAGGTTTACCTGTTACAGCCAGGATTGCTCTGTTAGACACCAGGTTCAAACAGTACCAACATGCTGTTGTAGGAACCGTCCTAACCACACTACATGTTGGCAGTGTCTTGTTAACCTTTTACCCAAATTTCAACCTCTCTCTTGAGGATCCCAATCTTCCGACAACCCTTAAAGTCCAAATCCAACTCCAAGGAGCAGAAAAAACACCCACATCCAAGATTGCAACCCTCCATCACCAAATAGTGTATCGATTATAGAATCATGCACTAGATCTTCCTACACCACACACTACATCTGATGCATTAATGATCCTTGCAGACACAGACGCAATTCCAACCATCATCCAAATTCCCAAACAAATTCATAAACAAGAATTGCTCAAACTCATGCTTTTTGAATGGTTAACCAACTATGAGTATTTCCACTAAAACTCTGAACCAGTTCAAACAACAGAAGCCACGTTTGAAAGAAGACAAAATGGTCAAGTATAACTATCTTTTCAAACACCTGAAACCAAGCCTGTTTCAGACACTTCACAGCTTTCCTACACTGCTATGATTACAGCAGTTCAAACTGGTCAAGAAAAGAAACTTCCCATTCATGGTTTCTCATCAGAAGGGTATCCAGTATATCCAGATAAAATCAATGGTCACTTCTTATGGGATGTTCCTGAAGCCCATATGTGCAATCCAGATTGTCCTTGCTTGGATGATACGGATGTTGATGACGAATTGGAAGTTATGAGGAGAAAGAAAAAGAAGAAGAAAAAATCTTCTCATCCAAAACCATCTTGCAAATCCTTTCCTCCACAACCTCCACCAGATCCCAAACCTCCTGTCCATCCAATAAGATCATGCCTTATGTTTTCAAGTCAATCTTATGAGGAATCATTCCCTCCACTTGAAAAACAGACAGACACACAAACCAGAGTTATCTCAAAACCTTTTGTCCAATCCCCAGTTATAGCCTCTGGACAACTGGAAGAGCCAAAACAATATGAAGCTGTTTTAAACTGGCAAACCAAAAATGCCAATGCTCAGAATCATACTCTTCAACAACTCGGTAAGAAAATTGATAACGTTGCCAGTCAAGTCTCTCAGACTGAAACTAAAGTTGATTCAATCAGCAATCGTCTTGATCAGATGTACATCCATCTACAAGAGCGTATCTCTGAGCTAGACACCGATCTCAGACGAATGATCAACAACCACATCTAGGGTCCAGAGTTTAATAAAAAAGAAGCAGAGATCAGAAAGCTCAAAGCTGAATTGACAAGAATTGATGCTGAAAAGACTCGACCTTCCCTTTTTACTCAAACACAAACCCCACCAGTACCTCCTCCGATCTTTGAAACTTTTGTACCTTTCTACACACCATCCAGACCTCAACAACCTATTTATAATCAGTTCTTTGGCTTCTCACACCTTCAACCAACTCCTCAACTAAAGCCATCTTCACCTAAAAAATCAAAATCCAAAGTCAAGATCTCAGAACCAAAATCAAAGGCCAATTCATCTTCCTCTGTTCCTCTGGTACCTCCAGCTGATCCACCAAAAGCCACTCCTGAACCTCCCAAAAAAGACAAAGGCCCAATGGACCAGTATCATTATCATACTGTCCAAAACACATCTTCTGACTCATCTGAGCCAGAAACAATCTATGAGTCAAACCCATCAGAGTCTAACTCGTCTCCCTCTTCCTCATCCACAAACTCATTCGGTACCTCCACTGACTCTGAATCTGAATATGCTGACATTACAAGCATATTAATGGCCTCTAAAACTGAAGATCCAAGTACTTCAATAGCCACACCTATTGTTGAAGACAGTTCTTCTAATACTGAAAATAAAGCATCTCCAACAGAACCAGAGCCATCAATGCCTCCACCAGTTCTTGATCACTCAACAAAACCATCTTCAGCATCTTGGTTCACATTTGATGACATTCCCCGTCATAAATGGCCTGCTCGACTTCAAGAATTTTCCGCATTGATCGATCTCCAAGGAACCAAACCTAATGCTCAACCTCAAGCTGTTCTCCGTGAATTTATGGCCCGATCAACGGGTTCTTTACGTGATTGGTTAGAAAGTTTGGGAGAATACCGTCAGCTCCAATTCATGCAATCTCCAATTGGCACAACACTTAATATCATTCATGAACAACTCATCGGTGAAAAAACTGCTTCCACTGATGCAGACAGAAAAGAGTATCATTAGATGAAATGATGTTCGCTGATGAGTATTCTTTTTTATAAGCTAAATGGGTTCAATGAGCCATCTCTCAAACATGTCTTCATAGCCTCACTTCCTTCTGAGTTACAACCTGATCTCTAAAGAAAACTCACAGCCACTAATCTCATCATAACTAATATCTCTCTGGGAAAGATTTTCCAAATGGCAATGCTATGTCTCGACAAGATCTATGAGCAAAATGAATTCTTCAAAGATCTCATGGAAGACAAAAAATCCTTTTCTCAAGCTTGCAAAAAACCCTATCTCAAGATAGAGTGCAAAGATGAAACGAAGTGTGTTTATCCAACCAAAAAGAAAAGACATTTTCAGAAACACTTCCATAGAAAATCATCCTCCAAAAAACCTCTCCGATATTTCAAGAAAAAGGATGTTTCCCAGTACAGAAAAAAAAAGCACAACCGTTGTTTCATCTGCAAGAAACGCAGTCACTTTGCTCGAAATTGTCCTCACAAGTCTGCCAAAGTTGTTCGTCTCATACAACATCTTCAACATCCTTCACTGTTATCTGAAAATGAACATGTTGAATCAAATTTCTCAGAACAGTCAGAACAAGATGATCAGACTGCTTTCATTATTGCAGAATCTTCTGATTCTGATGATATTTCAGTTATTTCTATAGTTCAAACTGTCAACCATGTTTCAGCCATTCCTCGACCAACAGTTAAGACTGTACTTTGGACTAGTAGTCTGCAAGCTCGGGTTTCCAGCCGATATACCTCTGTAATAAAAAACCTTTAAAACATTTTCCTCAGGTTATACAACCCAAAACAGACTTTTCTTTAGTCTAAAACAGGGTACCAAACCAGATAAGAAATGATCGAAAGTTTTCTAATGCACAGGATCCTTGCAAAAGGCAAGTGCAGAGCATACTTCCTTAAGTTTTCAAAATGAACAAATTTAATCCTTTATCCTTTTTCTTTCTTAGAACTTCATTTGCAGAGAGAGAAGGGAGAGTTTAGAAATCCATGGAAGAAAACACATGAGTTTTTATTTCTGGAAAACTTCTATTTCATAAACTTCCTTTCAAATTTCATAAACTTGTTCATGTCATTGGGTTTATTGACACTGGTGCAGATACTAGTATGATTGATCCTTCTGTCCTTCTCTCTGATTGTTGGGAACAACACTCGAAAGGATTTTAAAACACTCGAAAGTGACATACTACTCACTCTGAAAGGCTTGTAAAGCACACTGATCCAGTCTAGAAGACTGAATATATTCTTTTGGTGGAGATCAAGGTTCGGATACTTCTGGTGAAAGAAGTTTTTTGTCTGTAGAGATGGTAACGACTCATAATGGGAAATTGAGATTCATTGATTTGGCCAGACTCAGGGATATAGGAATATTCAACAAGGTTTTCAATTTTGGAAGAGATAGGGTAGAGGAAAGAGAGATATGAGATGAAGACGATGAAGGAATTGAAATAGAAATATTAAAGGTTTTTCATCATACAAATATGATTTAACCTAACTTTAACTTTCAAGTTATAACAATTAGCATTTACCAAATACTTTTGTGTTGTAGGTTTTATGTTGTAGCTGTCTAACGTCAAAGCTAAAACCATATTTAGAATTTGTACCGGAATGTCATTTGGGTTTTTACACAATGCATTATCTTTACAATAAAATTGTTGTTGACTGCTGGAGAAGAAATTGCTAAAGAAGAAGCTGATGAAGAAATTAAAAGGTAAATAAAGACTTTCTTTTTTTCTTTTTTACTTTTTGGTAGATTATTTAAGTTCACTTTCAACAGTTCCTATATTCCTTTGCGCATAATGGTTCATTATGGTAACTTGGGTGTGCATTGACTATTTTCATTTTAGCTAGGGATGACTAATATTTGAAGTAACATATGGGCTTAGAATAACCCATGTCAATTAGGTTATCTATCAATTGGTCTTTTAGTTATAAAAGTTGTCAAGTAACCTAACGACCATAATTAATTATGCTGCTCGATGCAGACTAAGCATCGTAGGCAGATCTATGTCATTTTACCCTAAGATGCCAAGAAAATAGGGTCGTTCTAAAGTGTCGGTTAAAAAAATAATGTATTAATGATGGAAAAAGGTGAACCATTGGATGAGATCCAACAGTTCACAAGTCAAATTATAAATTGAAGTCTTTTTACTTGATAGTAATACAGATAGTAAAAAGATTAAAAAAAGAAATATAGATGCCATGAATCCTACAACAAAATCATTAGTTTATAGCAGGGTTATAAATAAGTTAGAAAAAAGGGGCCTATGCCCATTAAACCTGCAGCAGAGCCCGTTAGTCCTTAAGCAGAACCATAAGTCCTACGGTAGAACCCTTAGCCCTACAACATGACCATTAGAATGAAAAAAAAAGAAAAAAGAAGAAGATGCAGGATTATGAATCCTGTTGTAGATTAAACCTGCAGCAGAGCCATTTACACATGAACGAAATGTTAGATCATATGCACCATACAAAAGATGGGTTAAGACAATCTAAATCCAAACTACAAGATACAAGCCCACGACATCATGGATCAGATACTTCGTTAGAACCCAACCTTGCTCCAAATACAAGAATCCAAAAGATTGATTTTAATAAGGTAGAGATAAAGAAAAAAAATAAATGCTAGGGGTGGACATAAGATAGGATTTGTGAAAATCTAACCCAACCCAGTATTAAATGGGTTGAGATAAAATCAACCCAACTAACTAAATAAATATGGTTAACCCAATTCAGTCCACCATTAAATCATTGGATTGGATTGCATTGATTGGGTTGAAAGTTAAATCAAAATTAAAAATTAAATAAAGAAAAAGATATGAAACTTTGAAAATGAAACTTATTAAAACAAAATATAAATCTATTATAACATAAAAATTTCATTGTCTAGTGTTTGGTGAAGAAAACTAAAAAAAAAAAATCTTAAAATTAAGAAAATTTCAACAATGAGCTTCTAGACGTTATTCCCGACTTCTCGCATCTCTTTTTTTAAAATTTTAAATTCAGGCCTTTTATGTAATTAACTAGCATCATGCCTACTAACAAAATAAAAGTGATATTTAATTGCATATTGTTAAGTGTTTAATAAAAAAATAATAAGAAATTGAAACTAACATACTTTCAAAGTTAATCTTATGCGATAAGAAATTTACTTGTGTGCGATAGTGACATTAGTTTTGGAACTAAAGTCTAGAGTAGTAGATATGAGAATGAGATAGTCTCTTTTATAAATAAAAATAAAAAGAGTTAAAAATTAGGCCAGGCATTTAGGTCTTTAAGGTTTTATAATTGAAGATTAACATATCATCGTCGTCGTCGTCGTCGTTATTATTTATATGGGTTAGGTTGGATTAGACCGGTTCAGCATGATTAACGCAACCCAATCCAATTATTAATTGGGTTCAAAAAAATTAACCAAATTAACCGACTATACTCCACTAAACTCGTCAAAATTAGATTGGATTGGATTGAGTTGAATCCGGTCTATTGGTTAGATTGGGCTTGTTTACCCTCAGTTTCATCCACAGAGATAGAAAGGAAGAGGGTGATGGATTCTTCCATACAACTCTTTTTAATTGAGACATGACAATGAAAAGTAATAAAAATATGAGTTTTATATCAATTAGAGAAGACATATATTCATTTCATTACTACATTCAGAATTTTAATCTTATAATAAGTCTATAAATCACAATGTTCAAATTTATTTGAGAGTTGTATTTGATTTATAACTACAGAGTGAAAGCAGAGGTGATGAGTCTCACGCAGCAAATCCTACAATTGAATATTATCAAGGCCTTTCCGAGGCAGACGCGACCGTACTGATAGACAGAGATTCATCTGTTAAAGACTGATCCAATGAAAAATCTTCTTCCTCTTCTGTTGATTCAGTCACCTTTATAATCTCCAGCTCACTCACAACCTCCGCCATCTCAGGTCTCTTCTCCGGTGACTTATTGCAGCATTGTATTGCAACTTGTAGTAGTTTAAGCATCCCATGAGCAGCACTTCTCTGCACAGATATCTCGGAGTCAAATATCTCAGCCGTCCACTCTTCTCTTACCGCTCGAAGAACCCAACTACAAAGATCTGCACCGTTGATTCCCTGTGGAGCTGAGTGTGTCGAGATTCTTCCCGTCAATAGTTCTAAAAGAAGGCATCCGAAACTCCAGACATCAGATTTTCTCGAAATCTTTTTCGAAGATTGGTATTCGGGAGATTTGTATGAGATCATTCGTTGAGCTGCAATGGGTTGTGCCACTAATGAAGAAAAGCCATAATCTGAAACAAGAACCATTTCATTATCATCGAGAAGAATGTTGGTTGATTTTAGATTGCCGTGAATGACTGCACTTTGTGTCCTGCTCTTATCTTTGTGGTGAAGATATTCCAAGGCTCGTGCTACACCTCTAGCCACCAATAATCTTGACCAACATCGAAATGGAATCCGATTCTTACTTGATTTCCCACCTATATGCATGAAATCAGGCAGGTTACCTGAATTTGAATCTTGGGAAGGTAGGGATTTTAAAAATAGCAAGTGACTCACCGTGAATGCGGTTAAAGAGGTTTCCATTTCCAGCGAATTTGTAGACAAGCAATTTCTCATCGTTGGAAAAGTAGTAAGCTAGAAGTGGTAGCAAATTGGGATGCTTTTGATCAGCAATAACAAGCAGTTGCTTTCTCAATTCTTCAGTGCTTAGTGGTTTCAAGTCTCGTAGGCGCTTAACAACAACAGGTGCTCTGCCTTCAAGCAAAGCTTTGTAACTATTTCCGAAAATCCCCTTTCCTAATCCTTCAGCTGGAGCTTTCAAAAGATCATTCAATTTGAACCCCGCAGGCTGTTCATCGTCAATGAATACGAGATTCCTGTCTTCTCCTGCAACAACTAACTTTCTTTTGCCCTTTCCAATTTTCTCTTCTTCTTCTTCTTCATCATCTCCACTCTCCTTTTCTTGGTCCATGTATTCTTCCTGCTTCTTGATCATTATGTTCGGCTTTCTTGTTCTTTTCGTAAGGTAAAAAATGAAGAGCATTAATACAGTAACAATACAAAGGGC
This sequence comes from Citrus x changshan-huyou, assembly GCA_039657385.1. Classification (NCBI taxonomy): domain Eukaryota; kingdom Viridiplantae; phylum Streptophyta; class Magnoliopsida; order Sapindales; family Rutaceae; genus Citrus; species Citrus x changshan-huyou. The sequence continues at coordinate 15,808,913 of CM077554.1, read as the reverse complement.
AGCGAGAAGAAAATAAAAGATTTTCAAGTCATTAGATCCTTTGTCATCAGAATTTGTTACATAATTTCCGGTGGAACTGCAATTATTCAAAGATGGTGGACCGCATAAGTAAGGATTATTAGAATAGGAATAGCTTCTAAATAACTGGAGAGTTTGAGTTTTTGGGATGGAGCCACTGAGATTGTTGTTTGAGACATTGAAAACTTTCAAGCTAGACTGATTAAACTCCGGGACTGGACCTGTCAAATTGTTATTTTGAAGCTGTAATGACTCTAAAAATTTAAGACTCAATAGTGATCTTGAAATCTCCCCATAGAACTTATTGCCCGAAAGATCAATATCCTTCAACTTGTGATTTGACGAGAAATTCATAAAATTTCCTGATATTATGTTGTTCTTGAAGTTAATGACTATCAGTTCGGGAATGTCTGCGAACGCATCCGACTTTATTTCACCATTCAGGCGCATATCTTCTAACACTATTCCAGTAACATGAGCGCTGTTGATGTCACATTGAATGCCATACCACTGTGAAGGAAAATCCTTGAAGCAATGAATGCCTGTCCAGTTTTGAATTAAAAATGGATCATTAAACATAGCCTTGAGAGCAAATAGAGCATTCATCTCTTGTACATAATATCCATTATTTGAGCTTGAAGAATCAGTTTTGGCTACAGGATTACGAAAGTATAATAATAATGAAAAAAGAATAATGATATTGTATTTGATGCGTACTGGGAAAACCATTCTGCAAAATTCAAAGTGAACGGACTGGTGGTTAATTTTTCGTGGCTGTGGTTAGGGGATGCGAAATAAAAATTAATTAATGCTTCAAGTTCAATAGTAATTGGTTCGATGAAAACGCAAATATTATCATTAAATCCAATTACAGCTAATAGAGATATTCTTGTTGAAGACAAGAACAAGGACATTCCATGAACCTGCCTTTTCTCTATTGGATATTTTAGGCTGAGAATCCTAGAAATAATATATGCAAGATCGATATCCTATTAGAAATAGACTTTATTTAAGGTGAATTTATGATGGGGATGGAGGGAGCAGGCTGATAGCATATCAAATACAAAGGCGGCCACTGGACAAGTATTGCGAAATGATAAACTACTACATTAACTCTTAAACTGTAGTACTTCACTATAATAACACTTTTGTTACTTATAAAATATCAATATGACCCTAATGAATGACGCCTTAAACTATATTAAAAAGCAAATAATTTTACAGTATTCAAAATAACCCTAAATGTGTGAAATTTGACAAATGATCCTTAACATATTAAAATATGTTCCAAAGATTTTGTACTTTAGTTGATCACCCCTAAAATTCTAAATCCCCAAATTTGGTCATGAAACCATAAAATTCAAAATTTCTAACAAAATTTACAAACCTTAAAAGCCAAAACACATCCACAACAACAATCCACTCTTCATTGCCCACAACAACCACATCATCCCGCCATTGCACACAGAGCCCCGTCCTTGTGTCATCGTGTGCAACAGCCCCATCCTCGTACCATCGAGCATGGTAGCTTCAACACCTTTATGCTGCCGTGTGTAGCAACTGATGAGAACCAGGTTGCTAAAGCTCCATCAGATCCATTAAGCATCTATTAAGGTCCAATGATAAGGTCAAGAACTAAGAAAATGAAGGAAGTATTAAATGGATTAATTGAGCACATCTCAAATTCATACCTTGTTCAAAACAATAATCTGCATAAATTAAGTATTTAAGATTACTCAGGCTTTTAAATTTTATTTGGAGTGACTTGCATGATGAACAAAGAAAGCCTTATCAAATTAAGAAGAGAAATCAAGCAAAATCCTGTTTCCCAATCTATTTTGAAAATAAGATCTTTTATTTCCTTTTTATTTTAGGATAAACAAGATCTTTTTATTTTCTTTTAACTTTAGGGTAAACAAGATCTTTTATTTCCTTTTTACTTTAGGATAAACAAGATCTTTTATTTTCTTTTTACTTTAGGGTAAACAATATTTTTTATTTCTTTTTTACTTTAGGCAAGATCTTTTATGGTTATATTTAGCAATAAGGAAAACCTTATTCCATTAGTAAACTTCAACCATACAAACCCATGTAACCTATTAGGAATTTTAAATTAGAGTTTATACTAATGTGAGAGCTTTTCTCTTTGGTTCTTCCAAGAACTTTCAAAATTTATCATGATCTCATCTTGTGGCATTCTTTTTTGACATATCACTTACAATCTTCTCTTTTTTCTTAAGTGTGGCCTCAACCCTGATTTCTTATACCGTTGGTTCTTATCTTTATAGATAAAATATCAAGATCTTTATTTTATGATTGTTTAAATCTAAATTAGAACAATCCTCAGCAAAAGAACATCAGTGAGTGTAGGGTCTCACTCATCTTTGTGAGGTTCACATTATCAACTCTAGCACTATGCCGCCGCATGCAACAACATCATTACATCAATCTCATGCTAATGAATGCTAGCAATCCCCAATCTCTCATCACCATATCAAGGTTTCGTAAGTTTGATCAATTTGAATTAGGGTTAGGCTCTATGAATTTGATTTAGGTTCGGGTGATCAGATTAAGGACAAAACTATCACAAGCATGTGGGATGAAGCATATTCAGATCCGATTCAAGTTCCTGTCAAACCCGTCACAAGCGCTTGAGTAAAGAAATTCAAAGAAGTACTTAATGGGTTGATTTAAGTAACTTGGGCTCAATCAAATTTGTGAGGCCCGTTGAAGGAATCACACATGATAAATGCATGATTTAGGCTCTCGAAGTTTTCAAATAATCACTTCCATGAAATAGGAAGTTGGCTTGCACATTATGGCAGGAAAATATATTATTTTCCTTTTTCAAATACTTTCTCATTTCTTGAGGAGGCTAGTGGAGAAACAAATAAGTTATTTCTCTTTTAATTGCCGAGTTTTCATTTTAATTGATGTAAGACATTTAAGCCGATTAGGATTTTGATTTGATTTAGATTCTTTCCTATTTGCTTAGATTAGGATTCTAATTTGATTCAGATTCTTTCCTAGTTGTTTAGATTCATATTTCGATTTGATTTTGGTTTAGGATTTACTTACAAAAATTCTTGTAACCAACCCTATATAATGTACTCGCAACCAATAAACAGAGAAGATCAATTTTGATGCAATTGGTCATAGAGTTAATTCTCTTTCGTTCTTAAACAAACTCTTTGAGCTTATCGGATTTCCGTGACATTCAAACTCTTGAATTATCAATCAGATCATCCACAATCGATTGTGGCATCCTCACATACCAACGTTCGTGCTTTCATTAAGCATTGGGTCACGGTTCCATTCAATTCCAGATTTAGATTCGATCTTGGGGACTAAATTGATTAGGGTCGCATCAATTCTGGATGGGGTTCTTATCATCAAGTTTGATAATTTCCTCAATTTTTTTTATAATTTTCTAATTTATTATATTGTACTATTTGTTGATAATAATAATAATAATAGTAATTTCTTAATAATTTTTTTAATAAAAGCGGCTGTTATATTTTAAAGAGTAAACTAAAGAGAACATTCTATAATATTTGGGTAATTCTCGACCCAAACTAAGGATCTAGAACACTTAGGAGCAAATTTAGCTAATACATCAATAGCACTGATATGAACCCCACCAAGAACTAGCGCCACCCTAATCAATTTAGTCTCCAAGATCAAATCTAAACCTAGAATTTAATGAAATCGCGATCTAATGCTCTAAGAAAGCACAAACCTTGGTATGTGAGGATGCCACAATCAGTTATGGATGATCTGATTGATAAGTCAAGAGTTTGAACGCCATGGAAATTTGATAAGTTCAAAGAGTTTGTATAAAGACTAAAGAGAATTAATTCTCTCACCAATTGCATCAAAATTAATCTTTTTTTCATTTATTGGATGTGAGTACAAGAATTTTTGGAAGTAAATCGTAAACCAAAATCAAATCAGAATCCTAATCTAAAGAAAATAAGAAAAGAATCTAGATTAAATTAGAATCCTAATCTAAGCGAATGGGAAAGAAACTAAACCAAACTAAAATCCTAATCTAAGCAAATAGGAAAGAATCTAAATCAAATCAAAATCCTAATTGGCTTAAATGCCTTACATTAATTAAAACGAAAACTCGGCAATTTAAAGAGAAATAATTGATTTGCTTCTCCATTAGCCTCCCTAAGAAATGGGAAAGTATCCAAAAAGGAAAATAGCATATTTTCTCGCCATAATGTGCAAGCCAACTTCCTATTTCGTGGAAGTGATTATTTGAAAACTTCAAGAGCCTGAATCATGCATTTATCATGTGCGATTCCTTTAACGGGCCTCAACGAATTTGATTGAGCCCAAGTTGCTTGAATAAACCCATTAAGTACTTCTTTGAATTTCTTTGCTCAAGTTAGGCTTGGCAAAAGTCCTAGTTAGGTCCGGGTTTGGGGCTGCCCGGGACCTACCCGCATGACACACATTGCTGCCTGAACTCAGACTGTGCCTGAATTTTTTCTATACGAGCCGAGGATATACCCGGTTCTATCCAGGTACGGGCTTTTTTTTGGGTTTTCTCTGCCCGCATTTTCCAAGCACTGGGCGGAGGCATCCCTCATGCTTCAACTTCAAGTCCTCAAGCATACATAAAAGTTTACTTTTAACTAACAAACCAGCAACATTGTCCAAAACCAAAACAATTGTTTCAAGTAAATTCATTCAATCTTATGGAATTATTAAAATTAAGAACGGAAAAAAATTCTGTAATAAATTGTTACAACATCTTAACTATTTCAATCTACTTTATAAATTTTAAGTAAATAACAAATAAAAATTATTTCAATCTATTATCTACTATCTAAATTCATTCAATTTCTAAACTAAATTCATTCAATCCCTATCAAAAATTTAAATTCAACATGACAATAATCACCAAATAAATCTAAATAAATGTAGCATACTAACACCCAACATATTACATAATACATATCATAACTCCAATATCAATAACCAACATAACATATAAAAATCCCAAAATATCAAACACAAATAATTCATAAAAGAGTCTAAAATATAGTAATGTAACATATGTAAATAATAACTTCATGTCAAGCAGCTCGACGATTGTGCCCCATCATCATCATCATCTGAAATTACCTCCTCCCCAGCAAAAATCTCATTTTCCGGAACTCCACCTAATAACAAAAATAACATATTAAGATTTAAAAGCATTTTGAGCAAATAAATAATACTATAACATAATTAAAATAACTTTATACCTTGAGAAGAAGCCCAAATCCAGTTTTGAGCACACATCAAGGATTCCAAAGTGTTAGGATGAAGTTTACTACGATGTGGACTCAAAAATCTGCCCCCAGTACTAAAAGCGAACTCAGAGGCAACAGTGGATACAGGAATGGCTAAGATATCCTTGGCCAACTCACCCAAAATAGGATATTGGCCTGTGTGCATCTTCCAAAAAGCTAAAATATCAAAGTTCGGAGTAGTATCCAACAATTCATCATCTAAATACCTATCCAACTCCGACTTAGTCACCTTAACACGCTTATTTCGACTCCGAAATGTTTCAAACTCATCTACATCCCAAAACTTATTCGGATTTAGAGGGTAGAGTGAATGATAAGCTCTTATCCCACATCACTGGCAAGCCAAAGCTCCTGGTCGCTTATAAGCGCTGGGCAGTCCTCACCCTTTGAGAGCTCTTTTGGGGCTGAGTTAGGCCTGGCCCAAGTTGATCCAACCCAACATCCTGCCTATCACTCAAAACCATAGTTTTCATTTCATATTCTTTCACTAAATCATGACAAAGCTTATGTGCACGCTCAATATGCTCATCCGTTGTATCACCATAGATCTTTGGGAAATAAAAATCAATTAACAACATCTTATATCTCGGGTCAAGTACTACAGCCACAACTAACATCAGATGAATTTCATTCCAATATTTTTCAAATTTATCCGCCATTTTATCAACCATAATTCTAATAGCAAGATTATTAGAAGTGCGCCACCCATTAATTGACATGTTCATTTTACATATCAATGGAAAGAACAAATTAACAGTAGGGTATCTTGTACCCGAAAACATCTCCGTTAACATGCAAAATGATTTCAAATGCTCCACCATTGTGGGTGCCAAATCCCACTCACTGTTACTAGGCAAGCTCTTATATTGAGGCTCACGCTGTTGTAACCGAGAAAAAACACTTCCATACATCAATGGTACATCAAGCATGGCATAAGTAGAATTCCAACGAGTTAGATAGTCTAACTTCAATTTTTTTTTACAAATAATTTTCAATTGCCTAGCAGCTAGCTTAAAAGTTTCAAACCTTTTTGGTGTTTGTGTCCAATAACACACACTCTTCCTAATCTTTCCAACCCCGTTTTCTATAACTTTTAACCCATCCCGCACAACCAAGTTCAATATATGAGTAGTACATCTCATATGAAAAAATTTACCATTGGAAATTAAGGTACCAGGATCAAGCCTTAATAACAATTTCTCCACCATCGCATCATTAGTGGTACAATTATCCAAGGTCATTAAAGACAACTTTCTATCCACGTTCCAATCCAGTAGACATTGCACCAACTCATTAGAAAGGGCCTCAGCAGTATGGGGGCTCAGAACATAAATAAACCTAATAAATATTCAAGTGATAGTATTAAATACACAAACTTAAAATATTATAACAATTTAAACTTGAAAAGAAATCAAATATAAGTAATAAAAAAATTGAAAGAGAAATTAAGCAAATAAAAAGTTATAGACAAATTACCTTAAAATTCGACTATGCAATTTCCAGGAGTTGTCAATGAAATGTGCTGTGACAACCATGTATCCCTTTTTCTGGTTACTTACTGTCCATAAATCCGTAGTAATAGCCACTCTACCATGATTTTTCTCCAATAAATGCAAAGTCTTAACCTTCTCAATATGATACAGTTTCAAAATCTCATTCTTCAAAGTATTTCTACTCATTGGCTTAACCACGGGGTTGGCATGTGGCATCATTTCTCTAAAGCCATTATATTCCACAAATCCACCATTCTTGCAATCAAACTCTGTAAAACATTTGGATCGAAACTGTCAAAGCCAATGTCACAACTCCCATCCTCTCTTTTGAGCACTTTGAGACTTCCTTGAAGTGCTTCCTCTATTTTCGGTTGATTCTTCAAAAAACAAGTTTTCATGTGTCTGTTCAAGCTCGTGGTCCCTGATATGTTTTTGGCTTCTAAAATTGCATTACAGTGCATGCACATTGCTTTTATTCTCCATTAATAGTTACTTTTGTAAGTGATCCCAAGCCTTAGAGACTTTCTTTCCCTTTTTATCTTTAACAATTGACAATGAAATTTCCTCAACCTCATTATCATTGCTATCTTCAACATTACGGGATAAATTTGGAGCATTTGATGAATTAATTTCTATATTGTCTGACTGTGACATCGCACTGCTGTTTATTATAAAAAATAATGAATAATTATAAATAATCATACAAATTACATAGTTATAATATTATGTAACAAAATTAACTTAAAAGCAACCTAAATGCTAAAATTAGCTCCTATTAATAAAAAATTATCATACAAATTACATAATTATGAATGTTATGCAACAAATTAAGTTAAAGCAACCTAAATCTAAATTCAGCTCCTATTAATAAAAAATAATCATAAAAATTACATGATTACAAATATTATGTAACAAATTAACTTAAAAGCAACCTAAACACTAAATTCAGCTCCTATTAATAAAAAATTATCATTATATCATACAAAATTACATAATTATAAATATTAAGTAATTGATTTAAACTGTTAAAGCAACCTAAAATCTAAATTCAGCTCCCATTAATTAAAAATAATCATACAACCATAGCATCCAAGAAAAACATTAAGCATATATATAACACCTAACAATAATAATGTCAATTACTCAATTTCATATTTTTTTTGGGAAAAAACAGCCAAAAAATAGATAATACCTCATGGGTCATGGCTATGATGGCGGAGCAACTGATAAGGCGAAAAAACAATGGAGTGAGACCAGCTATGATGGTTGACGTCGTCGCACAGTGGCTGCTGCTGAGAAGATGACCAAACGATGGAGAGCTCTGTGACGGCTGTGCTTTGCGGGAAATGAAAAGAGTTGACCGAGGGAGGTAAGCAGTTCGTAGAGGGCTAGAGGCATGGTCAACACTGCATCGGTGCCGGTGGGTGGTGGCTGCTAGTGGAGAGACGCAGGGAGGTGCCGATTCTTGGTGTTGTGACCGGACTCGTGCCCGGAAGCAGCCGGGCATTGATTTTCAATGCCCGGATCCACTTTTTCCATACATTCGGTCTGGGTTTTACTCAGACCGCATACGCGGGGTCCGGGCCGGATCCGGTCCGAGTGGCTTTTTTGCCACCTCTAGCTCGAGTTCTTATGATGGGTCCGATAGGAACTTAAATAGGATCTGAATATACATCATCCCACGTGCTTGTGACAATTAGGGGTGGGCATCAGATTGGATTCAAATAGATCCGATCCAATCCGAAATAATTCAAATTGGATTTGGATCGGATTGGATTCAGGTCAATCTGAATCATCCAATCGGATATGCACTGTTAACAATTAAAAAAAAATTGACTAAACCTAATTCAGCACTCACCAGTTAGCCACAAAAATAATTCAAACAAAGTAATAAACGACTGAATGAGCCAACAAAGGAAAACAAAAACCAGCCTCATCCGTCTTGAACCCATTAACCCACTAGTGATCCATGAGTCCAACGACAATGCCACTGTCACCACAGCCTCGTTCGTCTTAAAACCAAGCTGTCGTTGACACCAATCGACTAGAATCTAGCCAAATCCGAGCGAAACCAAGGCAAACGAAACTCAGCTGCAGCCAACAGAAATCGATTGAAACCTAGCCGCCTCTTTAACTATTGATTATGTCTAGCCAGCCAGTTGCATGTCCGACACCAATAATTTACTATTCCCGAGCAGCTAACAACAACTTTGTTCATGGTAATCAATTAATCGCGACACATGATAACTGCTCGCAATTTGTGTTTGAAACTTTGAATTTCATTCTTGTCTTAGATGTCTATAATCTATACAATTTGTTTGAAACTTTAAAATTAAAAAATTTCATACTTGTCTTACTGTTCTTGAATTTGTTTTGTTTTTTCCTTTTTTTTTGTGTATGTATTCATGTGTAACATTAGTTGAGAAGGACATGAACATGTATTGATGTATAAAGTGCACGGAGAAAGACATTAAAAGTTGAATTTTTTATTCATGTATTGAAACTTTGAAATATACGATTTGTTCATATTTTCATTCTCTCTACAGTTGGATTTTTTTAAATTTTTTTCATTATTTCATTTTCGTTTCCTGATAATTCATTATTTAAGGAGTTTATCTGAATTTTATTAATTATTAATAAACTAAGAAACAATATCGTTTCATTTAAACTAAAAATTGAATTTTATTAATTATTATTTGTAACATTAGTTTAATAATTATTAATAAACTAAGGAACAATATCAATTCCTCAAAACTAAAAATTCAACTTCATACCATACGTTGTGGTAGTAGGATTACTTTTTGATAAGTTAATGCCATTATTTGCTAGGCTATAGCGATTATATATAGTCAAAATCCATATTTATTTTTTAATTGAAAATTCATAAACGGAAGTTATAGAACAATGATGATTGATATGGTTTTTGTATTTTCAGATGACTGAGCATTCAAGATCAAATTTCAATGATGATGATGAAGTTCAAAGTGTACAAGTACCTATGCGGAAGAAGCCAACTCAGAGACAACCAATGACGAAAAGATCTGAGACATGAAATCATTTCAGTTTACTTGAGGACAATCAGCATAAAGCAAAGTCCAAAGTTTGCAATATGGGAACTCATTTAAAAGTAAGTGAAGCATACTTGAAAGTGAAGCAAGAGAAAGATGAAAGACAACAAAAGTTGGCAGCTGAGAGTGTTGAAGGAAATGCAAGTAATATGGTTTTTGGCCAAAGCATGGAGCCAAGAAGTTTGTAGAAGGGCGGTCACTAAAATGATTATCTTGGGTGAGTTGCTGCTTAATTTGTTGATAACAAAGGGTTTAGGCATGTCTGCAATGTAGTTTTTCCTCAGTTTATTATGCCATCTCAAAGAACTATTATTAGAGATGTTATGGATATGTTCTTGGAAAAAAAGGGAATTTTGAAGAGTTTGATATGTAAGAATAAGCAGAGAGTGTCTCTTACAACTAATATATGGACTTTAGTTCAAAACATGACTTTAGTTCATTTTATTGATTGTGACTGGTAAACACATAGGAAGATTATTAGTTTCAGCGTGATTGAAGACCATAAAGGGAAGTCGATTGGTAGAACGATTGAGGCTTGTTTGCAATAACCATTGATAATGCATCGGGTAATGATGTTGCAATTGATTATGTGAAGAACCAAATGCTTATGTTTGATGCACTTGTGCTGCGGGGTGATTACATGCATGTGCGTTGTTGTGCACATATCTTAAATTTGATTGTCACTGGGGGGTTGAAAGAGTTGATGCCTCAGTTGCCAGTAATCGAAATGCTGGTATAACAAGCCACATACAATTATTCAATTCTTTCTAGGATGTGTCCTTTGGACCAAGCTTGTTGGATCTAATCTTCGATCAGTTTGCACTACTGGTATAACAAGCCACGTACAATTATTTTCTATCTTTGAGCATAATGCTTTTCATCAAAATGAAGTGGTAAATATGAGATCTATTCGTCTTGAATAGGTAAATAAAGGAAAATCTGAAACAAAATGGCATCTTCATCCCACAGTTTAGATAATCTTGCTCTTATTACTCTTTCTTCAACCCTCTCACTTGCAAAATCTTGTTCTAAACACCTGGCTTCAAAAATAGAAAACCTAGTTGAATATTCGTATGTCCCAGAATCAGCCCAAATCAGTGAATCTTCTATGCCTCTCATTAGCCCATATAAGCTGTATCAATGACCAAATTCCTTAACCAGAAGTATTAGAACCCTAATTTCAACCATAAGGCTTGCTCCAAAAGAATATATCCAGTCATCACGACTAGATCAGTGTGCTCTTCTACCACCCAATGGGGGAAGCCACTCATTGGCTATAAAACAGGATGAACTGTGGTAGGTACGATCAATCTCAAAACCTTGAACTTTCTGATGCACAAGATCCTCAAATGAGGCGAGTACAGAGCATACTCATTAAAAGAAATTGAAGTGAACTATTATGAGAGCCTGTTGTCTTTCTTAGGAAATAAAGGAAAAAGAGAATTTTTAGTGAGTCATGGGAGATAAAAACTTGGATTATTATTTTATTTCCCAAACTTAAGCTGCTTACAACCGAGCTCGAATTCTCCTTATATAGGAAAATTCAAGAGAGGAGGACAAGACATGCCTTATCCTCTTTTTGGAAAGCAAAAGTAAAAGATTCCTGATAGGCCAGGACCCCTATCTTTTCAACAAAAGCAAAAGCAAAAGGAAGGTGCCTTAAAGTAAAGATAAAGTAAAGCAAAGCAAAGTAAAGATAAAGTAAAGCAAATGCTTTGCTTTTACGAAAGTAAAAGCAATTATTACAAAAACTTTAAAAATTGTACGAGGGAGATAAGTTGTCAACATCACTGTCAACTTCAGCAAATGGCTCTTTCCACCAAGGCAAGTTTTCATAATACTGTCGGGTAGGTGAATCTGTCGGTGGAACAGTACTTGTAGAGGGAGCATGTGAATCTATCGGTGGAACAATACTTGTAGAGGGAGCATGTGATGATTCAGTGGGATGCAGAATTGAAGTGAATTCTTCCCATGGGTCTTGTGAATCCTGAAAGATGATGTCTGTGAAATCAAGCTTTTCTTCTTTGATCAAAATTCCAGAGGGAGGAGGGTTACTAGATGAAGGTGACTTGGTGGTAGGGATGACCATAAGCTCATGTTGCGGACCAAGGGAGGTGTGTTGGATATCAATAGGGGTGGACTAAACATTGTTTAATTCAAAGAGGTATTGTTTCAGGGTAGAGACAAGGTTAGGATCATGATCTAGAGGAAAACTATGGAGAACAATCTTCCATTCATAAGCTTGATCTTGAGTCCAAAAAAGTCTGGTAACAGGGTGTTGGAAATAAGGACGATGGACAATAAAGACTGAAGTGAAATGTTCTTCTTCTTGGTCAGGGAGGAGATTAATGTGGTGATGCTTGATGATGAAATCAAGTTATTTTTTCCACCAAGAGAGAGGAGAAAACCATTCAAAAAGAGTCCATGTGAGAGAGTGAGCCTGGTTTGGATATGTGAGACATCGAAACATTGGTTGTACAGGAAAGATTAGTTTGGTGGCATATAAGACGGTGAGACACCATAAATACCACAGTTCATCCTCTGTGACATCCCTGGAAGAGGTGATCTGGATGAAAGCTTGGAAATTCGGATGTCTGGGTGCGATATATATTCATGAAATATCAAAAAACAAATTTCTTTGCAAAATCTTTTTGATAAGGACTGGAGAAAGTGAGATTGCAAGGGAAGGACTTTTTGGTCAAGGCTGTGTTGGGAAGAGTAGAAGCCATGAAGATGACTGGAACTGAGGCAAAAAAGACTCTTAGGGAAGAAGATGAAGGTCGGGACAAGAGATCAGGGATGAGGTTATGGTCTCCTTACATATTTCGAGAACCAAGTTTTGAGATGGAGAAGATGCTTGTTTGGGAGAACCTTATTTTTGAATTCAAGGATTTTTGGAAAGGACAAATTGTCTAACCTGACAAGGAAATTATGGCCAATAAGATGAAATTCAAATTTTTGAATTCCTTATTTAACGGGTAGGATTTCTTTGTAGATTACATGGTAGTGTTTCTCTGATTCCTTGAATTGTCCACTGGCTTGGGCACAGTAAGATTCTTTACCATCATGTTTTTCCAAAAGGATGGTTCCCCAGTATTCATCACTTGCATCAGTTTGAAGAATACGTTGACCGTCAGTGGGGATTCTCAAAGGAGGAGGATGCTGGGCTATCTTTTTGAGATGTTGGACAACAGTAGTCTGAAGAGGGCCCCATGGTGGGGCTGATTTTCTGAGCATTTTTGAAAGCTGACTGGTGTGAACTGCTGCATGTGGAAAGAATTCCCGAAGGTAATTGATAATGCCTAGGAATTGCTGAATCTGCTTTTTTGACAAATGTTTATTTGGGAAATGAATGAGTTCTTGGGCTATGTGTGGACCAGGACTATAGTATGCATCTTTTAGAGTCATGCCAAGAAAGGTAACAGTGTCTTGGCCTAGGATACTCTTTTTGTCAGATAACATTATGCCATATGTTTCCACTATATTCAGGAAATGGGAAAGTAATTGTTGGTGGGAATCATGATCTTTGGAGAATAATAGCACGTCATCTATATAAATAAGTGTGTGATGAAGGATTGGTTTAAAGATCTTGCTCATGGCCTTTTGAAAAAGTGAGGGGGCTACCTTAAGGCCAAATGACATTACTTTCCATTGGTAATGGGCATTTGGAATGCAGACAAGATCATGCAGACAAGAGACAACCTTGTTCTCATCTCATACTATGCCTGTCCAACCTTGCATGATGTTCTCTTCAAGCTCTTACCAAGAGTAGTTCCCTCCTCTAGAAAAACAAACTGATCCACAGACAAAAGTCACCACCAAACCTTTTGTCCACTCTCCTGTTACACCAAATGGTCAGCTTGAAGAACCAAAACCTTTTGAAGCTATTCTAAACTGGCAAACTCAAAATGCCAGGGCTTAGAACTCAGCTTTCAGATCTCTTGACGAGAAAATTGAAAAAGTGGCATTTCAAGTCAAGCAGACAGACACAAAGGTAGACAAGATCACATCCCAGCTTGAACAAATGTATCTTGACATGCAAAATCGAGTTACCTAACTTGATTCAGATCTCTTATTCATGATCCGAAACAGAAGCAGAGATCAGGCAATTAAAAGCTGAACTTGCTAGGATTGATGCAGACAAACAACAACCCTCTTTGTTTGCAAAATCTCCTACTCTACCCTTACATGCACCAACCTTCACCACATACCAACCTTTCTATACACCCTCTACCTCTAGGCAACTTGTAGACTATGCCAAATTCTTTGGCCTGTCTCATCTCAAACATGCTCCAACTCCTGTTCCTCCTAAACCACGGTCCAGACCTACTAAGACTGAACCACCTCCAGCTTACCACCAACCTTCTGATCCACAATTTTCTCCACAGTCATCTCCAGAACCTCAATCTATTCAGAAGAACAAAGAACCTATGCACCAATACTCATCTCAGATCCTACCTCACCCTTCAGAATCAAAAGAAACCTCCACTGACGAGGAATCTTTTTCTTCAGAATCCTATTATTCTTCCTCCAACTCTGAAAATGACTTAGCTGATATCTCTAAGCTTCTGATGGTTCAGCCATCAACTGGGTCAAATGATCCTTCTCCTTCCTCACCTCCTCAAACACCTATAGTTGAGGAAACAGATTCTGATACCAATCTACACCCCATCAAGAAAATTCTTCTTCTAAACCTTCCAATGGCCCATGGTTTACTTTTGATGACATTCCAAGAATGAAATGGCCAGCCAGGTTTCAAGAGTTTTCTGCCTGGATTGATGTTCAAATGCTCAGAACTGGAGCAACACCCCAAATGTTCATTTAATGAAGTGTTGTTCTCTCTAGAAAAAAGACTTGGATTTTCACTACAAGAGAATGTCTATAATGTATTACAAGCTCAATGGTTTTAATGATCCTTCATTAAAACATGTCTTTGTAGCATCTCTTCCGAAGGAGATCCAACCAGAACTTCAGAGGCAGTTCACAATCCACCAGCTGGACATAGTCAACCTCTCATTGTCTAGAAAGACTATGTGAGTAGAAAGAAATTTTCAAAGATCTCATAGAAAACAAACAGCCTTTCAAGAGTGCTTGTAAAAAACCCCATCTTTCCATTAAGTGCAAGAGTGAAAAAGATTGCACTTGCTCAACAAAAAAGAGATCCCATTTTTGGAAATTCCAGAATTCAGAAAGGAAAAGCCAAACCTCTTCCAGATCCAGATCCAAAAAACCTTATCGATTCTCAGAAAAAAGAACCCTGACCAGTCCTCGACATCCAAAAGCAGCCGTTGTTTTATCTGTAAAAAGAAAGGGCATTTCACGAGAAATTGTCCAACTCGGCCTTTAAAATCAGTCCGGCTTATTGAGCATCTCCAGGGTTCCATGTTACTTTCAGAAAGTGATGATGTTGAATCCTTCTTCTCTGAACAAGAGGACTATGATGAACAAACAGCTTTTGTTCTTGCTGAAACAGAAGATCATTATGAGCCAGAGAATGTTTCTGTAATTCAAATTGTACAACAAATTCAGAAAGTCCAACCAGCCATTCCTATCCCTTCAATCAAAATTCACCTTCTCCCCGAAAAATTTGGCAAACCAGTTCCCATAATAGGATTTGTTGATACTAGAGCCCAGAAAAATATGCTTAATCCTTCAATCATTCCATCCTATCTTTGGGAAAAGCATACAGAATATTTCAAAGCTGCTAATGGAGAACTGTTTCATACAAATTGGATTACTAAAAAACCCATTGGTATTCAATTCTTTCCAAGATGTGTCCTTTGGACCAAGCTTGTTGGATCCAATCTTCTTGACAAAGATCTTTTGATCGGGTTTGATGTTCTTCACCTGGTTAAAAAGCTCTATATAACAACTTCTAGAATCCGTTATAAACAGATGTTTCAACCTTATACGAATATCCTGAGATTGTTCTCTATCTCAAGCTCTCCTCTTTCATATGATCCTCTCAAATCCCATTTTCTTCTTCACTTTCTAGAAAGTCACAGTCAATTTCTTCATCCTATCCCTCTATGGAAAAATGAAAGCTTCTTCATTAAGCTCCCTTTCAAGTTTAAAGAGGACATTAACCCAACCAAAGCTACTCATCCAGGAATGACTCTGACGGACCTGAAACTAGCCTAAGAAGAATGTTCTCAATTGCTAAAACAAGGCCTTATTGAGCCCACATGTTCAGAATGGGCTAGTCAAGCATTTTATGTGGAAAAAAGGTCTGAAATAGTTAGAGGCAAGAAACGTCTTGTTACTGATTACCAGCCTCTCAACTGTTTTCTCAGAGACAATAAGTTCCTCTTACAAAAAATCCAATCCTTATTTGTTCATATAAAAAATGCTAAGGTCTTCTCAAAATTTGACCTTAAGGCAGATTTCTGGCAATTAGGAATCCACCCTAATGATAGACCTAAAACAGCTTTTTGCATTCCGAATGCCCACTACCAATGGAAAGTAATGCCATTTGGCCTTAAGGTAGCCCCCTCACTTTTTCAAAAGGCCATGATCAAGATCTTTGAACCAATCCTTCATCATGCACTTATCTATATAGATGACGTGCTATTATTCTCCAAAGATCATGATTCCCACCAACAATTACTTTTCCCATTTCCTGAATATAATGGAAACATATGGCATAATGTTGTCTGATAAAAAGATTATCCTAGGCCAAGACACTGTTACCTTTCTTGGCATGACTCTAAAAGATGGATACTATAGTTCTGGTCCACACATAACCCAGTAACTCATTCATTTCCCAGATAAACATTTGTCAAAAAAGCAGATTCAGCAATTCCTAGGCATTATCAATTACCTTCGGGAATTCTTTCCACATGTAGCAGTTCACACCGGTCAGCTTTTAAAAATGCTTAGAAAATCAGCCCCACCATGGGGCCTTCCTCAGACTACTGCTGTCCAACATCTCAAAAAGATCGCCCAGCATCCTCCTCCTTTGAGAATCCCCACTGATGGTCAACGTATTCTTCAAACTGATGCAAGTGATGAATACTGGGGAGTCATCCTTTTGGAAAAACATGATGGTAAAGAATCTTACTGTGCCCATGCCAGTGGACAATTCAAGGAATCAGAGAAACACTGCCATGTAATCTACAAAGAAATCCTAGCCGTTAAATATGGAATTCAAAAATTTGAATTCCATCTATTGGCCATAATTTCCTTATCAGGTTAGACAATTCAAAAATAAGGTTCTCCCAAACAAGCATCTTCTCCATCTCAAAACTTGGTTCTCGAAATACGACTTCACAGTCCATCATATAAAAGGAGACTAGAACCTCATCCCTGATCTCTTGTCCCGACCTTCATCTTCTTCCCTAAGAGTCTCTTTTGCCTCAGTTCCAGTCATCTTCATGGCTCCTACTCTTCCCAACGCAGCCTTGACCAAAAAGTATTTCCCTTGCAATCTCACTTTCTCCAGTCCTTATCAAATCAGAGATTTTGCAAAGAAATTTGTTTTTCGATATTTCATGAATATATATCGCACCCAGACATCCGGATTTCCAAGCTTTCATCCAGATCACCTCTTCCTTACAGGCCTAAAGATCAATCCCTCCAGGGACGTCACAGAGGATGAACTGTGGTATATGGGAAATGACCATTGACTTTGTCACGATAAACTGGATATCCTTTTGAAGAAAATCCATGGATTGGAAGATTTTCTTCTTGTACCGAGGATACTGCCCTGATCATAGCAGTATAAGAGAGCCTCGGAGCTTCTGGATCTGAAGTTTGTCCTGGGGTTTGGAAGGACAGCTTAACTTGGCCATCAGATATTCGTTCAAAAATGGCTTCAGAGGTTTGAATTGGCTCTGAATTTTGGTGAAATTGCTCATAATTGGAAAGCCATTCAAGTGGCATGAGTTTAAGTAACTCTTGCTTTTGAATTTGTTTGGGGATCTGAATTATTGTTGGGATTGTATTAGTGTCTGCAAGGATCATCAATGCATCTGTGGTTGTTTGTGCAGTGGGAAGATCTAGTGCATGATTCTGTAATCGATACACTATTTGGTGATGGAGAGTGGCTATTTTTGAAGCAGTTGTTTGGTCTACTCCTTGGAGCTGGATCTGGACTTTTGTGGTTGTTGGAAGATTTGGGTCTTCGAGGGACATATTGAAATTGTGATAAAAGGTTAACAGTACACTTTCAGCATGGAGTGTAGTTAAAACAGTCCTAATGACAGCATGTTGGTATTGTTTGAATCTGGTATGAGCAATCTTCCTCAGACTCAGATATCTTTGGACTACTCATGGTTCAACCATCTACTCAGACAGACAAACCAAGTACATCTGGACATATTATAGAATTTGATGATGAAAATGAAGATAATGGCAGTTCACAAACTGAACCAATTCTTCCACATCCTCCAGCACCTGAAAATTCCTCTAAACCATCTTCAACACAGTGGTTTGCTTTTGATGACATTTCTCGCCACAAATGGCTAGCCAGACACCAAGATTTTGCTGCTTGGGTCGATGTACAAATGACACAACCAAATGCACAATCTCAAACAGTCCTCCACGAATTTTGTTCCCGATTTACTGGTTCTTTGCGAGATTGGTTCATTGAAAGTCTTGGAGAATACAAACAACTTCAACTGATTCAAACCACTATCGCTACAGAACTTATAGTTATTTATAAACAGAACCAGTTACAGTAAATGAAGCCTCTAGAAAAGAATTTCATCAAATGAAATGTTGCTCTCTCAAGCGCAACCATTTGGAGATGCATTACAAAAATGAGCATGCTCTATTACAAGTTAAATGGATTCAATGATCCAACTTTAAAGCATGTATTCATTGCTTCACTCCCTTACAGCCTTCAACTTGGAGATAACCAACCTCTCCCTTGGAAAAATCTTCCCGTTGACTATGTTATGTCTTGACAGATTTTGTGAACAAAAAGACTTCTTCAAAGATCTCATTGAAAATAGACAGCCTTTTGCCTCAGCCTGTAAAAAACCATATCTCAAGATCTAGTGCAAAGATGACAAAAAATCACTTGTCCAACCAAGAAGAAAGGTCATTTCCAAAAACACCCTCACAAATCTTCCAAGAAAGGCAAAAAACCTTATAAATACTTCAAGAAGAGAGATCCTTTATAGTTAAAAAAAAAGAAGCATAACCGTTGTTTCATTTACAAAAAAAAACGCGGTCATTTTGCCCGAAATTATCCAAACAAGTCTGCCAAAACTGTTCACCTTATTCAACATCTACAACAATCTTCAATGCTTTCTGATCAAGAAGATGTTGAGTCCAATTTCTCTAAACAAACAGAATATGATGATCATAGAACATTCATTCTCACAAAGTAAACAGATGATTCTGAGGTAGATGAAATTTCTGTTGTTTCTACTATTCAAGAAATCAACCAGGTCCATTCTAAATCTATTGTCCCTTTAGTAAAAGTTTCTATCCTCCCATCCAAGTTTCATAAACCCATTTCTGTTATTGGTTTTATTGATACTAGTGCACAACGTAGTATGCTCAATCCCACAGTTCTTCCTTCCTCCCGTTGGGAAAATCATACTGAATTCTTCAAAGCAGCCAATGGTGAAATCTTCAAAACCTCACTGATTTGATATCCTTGGGATTCAGTTTTTTCCAAACTGTATCATATGGCAAAAAATCGTTGGTTCAAATTTACCAAACAAAGATCTTCTCATCGGATTTGATATCCTTCATCTGGTAAAAAATCAGATACAAATGTTCTATGTATACTCTTCACATCACACCAACTAGAATCAAGTTCAAACAAATGTTTTTGCCTTATACAAATGTTCTATGTATACTCTCTCAGATACAACCCCTCTTTATGCATCTGTTACTCAAAACCTTCTTCAGTTCTGTCCTGAGAATCATTCTCAATTCAGTCATCCTTTCCCTCTTTGGAAAAATGACAAGTTTTCATTTAACTTCCTTTTAAGTTAAATGAAGATATAAATCCCACAAAGGCAACTCATCTACGAATGCCACCTTCTGATATTTTCCTAGCCAAACAAGAATGTGATCAATTGCTTCAGTAAGGTCTCATTGAGCCCACAACTTCAGATTGGGCCTGTCAAGTCTTTTATGTTGAAAAAAGATCTGAGTTAGTTCGAAGAAAAAAGAGATTGGTAATTGATTATCAGCCTCTCAATGCTTTTCTCATAGATGAAAAATTTCCTCTTCCAAAAATCCAGTCACTATTTATCCATCTTTAAGATGCCAAAATCTTTTCAAAATTTAATCTTAAAGCAGGTTTTTGGCAACTCGGTATTTCATCCTCTGATAGACCTAAAACGGCTTTTTGTATACCCAAATTTCCTTTTTCAAGATGCTAAAGACCCTTGGGAAGACTTCCACTCACTACTCCCAACTCAAGATTCTTAGAGTTCCTCTACTGAGCCAGTTTCTCAGCCAGCAACAACCACTGTAGAAAAGGATGAACTTAACGAAGACTATCTGATCTACCGACATATATCCAAAGCTCAAAAGCAGTATGAAAAATAGACAAGAGACATATCCACAGCCAAATATCCCTCCACTCCATAAAGCTTCAAGCTTTTCACATGGCTACAAAAGCTTTCCAGGAATCTCGGCTTTAATAAAAGATGACAGGGGTCCTGTCCTGTCTAAAGTGTGTTTTTCACATGTGTACGTTTTCTTTGTCTTTTGTGGTTTGCTATCAAAGATAAGGGTCCTGTCTTATCTTTGCTTTTAAAGGCTCTATATAAGAGCTCTCAAGTCTTTGTATTCGGCAGAACATCTTCAATAAAAATGTGAAAGCTTGTTCATAATCCTGTCATGTCATTCTAAGTTCTTTTCTTCTTCTAGGGAACGAGTTAACACTTGAACCATTATTCTAAGAGTGTTTCATCTCCATCTCTATACTGAGTAAGGATCTTGTGCATCAGAAAAGTCCTGATTTATTTTCAAACTAATATGCCAAAATTATTCTCTCACAACATTCACCCTCTCTAAAGGTCTAGGAGATGACTTGTCATTGGGTGGTATCATGGGTAATGGTTTTCTTCCACTGGTTTGATATCTAAAGGATTAGGGTATATCGGCTGGAAACCAGAACTTGCAGACTACTGGTCCAAAGAACAGTTTCAGACTGTTGTAGTTCTAGTATAACAACGCCACATGGAAGAAAACAGTTTAGAAGGATTATAGAAAGGTTGATATGTATCAAATAGAGGGGCAGGAATGGGTAAAGATTGAGTTTTGGTAAAGAGGGGTGGTTGTTCTTTGTCTGCATCAATTCTGGCTAGCTCTGCTTTTAACTTTCTAATCTCCGCTTCCTTTTTGTTGAATTTTGGTCCCCATATACGATTGTTAATCATCGTTCTGAGGTCAACATCCAATTCAAATATTCGACTTTGCAGATTCAGATAAATCTGTTCTAGCTGAACGTTGAGAGAATCCACTTTTGTTTCTGTTTTTGTCACCTGGGTTGCAACTTTATCGATCTTTCTCCCAAGATTATGAAGTGCTTGATTTTGAGCATTGGCATTTTGAGTTTGCCAATTTAAGACTGCTTCATATTGCTTTGGGGCTTCTGGTTGGCCAGAAGAAGTTATGGGTGACTGCACAAAAGGCTGGGAAACAACTTTTGTTTGTGGATCTGTTTGTTTTTCAAGAGGGGGAAAAGATTCTTGGTAAGATTGGCTGGAGGAAGAGAACATTAGGCATGACCTGAGCTTTGTTGGAGAAGGAATAGACTCTTATGGCTTGGCTTTTCTGTCTTCTTTTTCTATCCATTTGAGAGCCTTTTTGTAGATCGGTAAAGGCTGGTTTGAACTTGGATCATCTGGTGGTTCTGGAAGATATGATCTACAAGGGGTTTTTGAATGGGAAGGCTTCTTCTTTCTCGTTCATTTTCTCCTCATGATTTCAAAGTCTTCATCATCATCATATGGATCGTCCAAACAAGGGCAATTAGGGTTGCACATATGGGCTTCTGGAACATCCCATAAGAAATGACCATTGACTTTGTCAGGATAAACTCGATATCCTTTTGAAGAAAATCCATGGATTGGAAGATTTTCTTCTTGTGTCGAGGATACTACCCTGATCATAGCAGTATAAGAGAGCCTCGGAGCTTCTGGATCTGAAGGACAGTTTAACTTGGCCATCAGATCTTCGTTCAAAAATGGCTTCAAAGGTTTGAATTGGCTCTGAAGTCTGGTGAAATTACTCAAAATTGGAAAGCCAATCAAGTGGCATGAGTTTAAGCAACTCTTGCTTTTGAATTTGTTTGGGGATCTGAATTATTGTTGGGATTATATCAGTGTTTGCAAGGATCATCAATGCATCTATGGTTGTTTGTGCAGTGGGAAGATCTAGTGCATGATTTTGCAATTAATACACTATTTGGTGATGGAGAGTGGCTATTTTTGAAGTAGTTGTTTGGTCTGCTCCTTGGAGCTGGATCTGGACTTTTATGGTTGTTGGAAGATTTGGGTCTTCGAGGGACATATTGAAATTAGGATAAAAGGTTAACAGTACACTTCCAGCATGGAGTGAAGTTAAAACAGTCCTAATGACAGTATGTTGGTATTGTTTGAATCTGGTATCCAGTAGGGCAATTCTAGCTGTAACAGGTAAGCCTTTTCAGCCATGTAAAGTAAGAATTAGCCTTAGGTTACAAGATTAGTGGGTATCTCTAGAGTAACATATTGTTCACTCTGAGAGGCTTGAAGAGTACACCAGTCTAGTCTTGAAGACTAAATGTATTCTTTGGGTAGTGGTCTTTTAGTAGAAATCAAGGTTCCGATGCTTCTTGTGAAAGAGGTTTTTTGTTTGTAAAGATGGTATGGGCTCATTACTGGAAAATGTGATTCATTAATTTGGGCTGATTCAGGGATATATGAGTATTCAACAAGATTTTCAATTTTTGAAGCAATATGTTTATAACAAGAACGAGGTAAAGAGAGAGTAGAAGAGAGAGAAATATGAGAAGATTTAGACGAAACTGGGTTTGTAGATTAAGATGCCATGTTGATGGGATTTCTTCTAGGTTTACAAGTAACACTTGAACACATTAAACTATGATACCACCTTTGCTTGAGAACGTGTGGCTCTGATATGTCTTCTATGCCACCAAACTAATCTTTCTTGTACAACCAATGTTTCGGTGTCTCACAGATCCAAACCAGGCTCACTCTCTCACATGGACTCTTTTTGAATGGTTTTCTCATCTCTCCTGGTGGAGAAAACAACTTGATTTCATCATCAAGCATCACCACATTAATCTCCTCCCTAACCAAGAAGGAGAATAGTTCACTTTAGTCTTTATTGTCCATCGTCCTTATTTCCAACACCTTGTTACCAGACTTTTTTGGACTAAAGATCAAGCTTATGAATGGAAGATTGTTCCTCATAGTTTTCCTCTAGATCATGATCCTAACCTTGTCTCTACCCTGAAACAATACCTCTTTGAATTAAACAATGTTCGATCCACCCCTATTGATATCCAACACACCTCCCTTGTGCATCAGAAAGTTCAAGGTTTTGAGATCGATTGTACCTACCATAGTTCATTTACTCCAACAAGGTCTCATTGAACCTACTAATTCAGATTGGGCTTGTCAAGCCTTTTATGTTGAAAAACGATCTGAATTAGTTCGCGGCAAAAAGAGATTAGTTATTGATTACCAACCACTTAATTCTTTTCTTAAAGATGATAAGTTTCCCCTTCTAAAAATCCAGACCCTGTTTGTTCATCTTCAAGGGGCTCGTATCTTCTCTAAGTTTGATTTAAAAGCTGGTTTCTGGCAACTTGGTATTTCACTAGTTGACCGTCATAAAACTATCTTTTGCATTCCAGATGCCCATTATCAATGGACCGTTATGCCCTTTGGTCTTAAAGTTGCTCATTCCTTATTTCAAAAGGCCATGACAAAAATCTTTAGTCTTATCCTCCATTATGCTCTGGTCATGGATGATATTTTGTTATTTTCCTCTGACCATGAGAGCCACCAGAAGCTCCTTTTGGATTTCTTTCATATTGTGCAGGCACATGGAATCATGCTTTCGGAAAAGAAAAGCAGCATCGGAAAGGAATCAATTGACTTTCTTGGCATGGTGATTAAAGATGGCCACTTCCAACCTGGTCCACACATCGTAACTGAATTATTAAAGTTCTCGGACACAAATCTTACCAAAAAGCAGATACAACAATTCCTCGGGATTGTTAATTATGTCCGTGATTTCATCCCAAAAGTTGCAATCCACACAAGCCAGCTGTCACAAATGCTAAAAAAATAGTGCCCTCCATGGGGCCCAGCCCAGACAGACGCTGTCAAGCATTTAAACAGTGTATAGATCATGTGAAAAGCCCTAATGGAATTGTGGTTTTGGATTGTATCACTAGATGGAATTCCACCTATTGGATGTTGATGACTGCTTTGAAATTTAAGGAGGCACTTAAGAGGATAGCAGAAGTGGATAAACTATATGAAGCATACTTTAAAGAGGAAAAAAAAGGAGAAAAAAGCATGGGGCCACCTAGGCCTGAAGATAAAGAATTGCGAGGTTTTTGAAGATCTTTTATGTTGCTACATTGACTTTTTCATCCTCTTTGATGAAGGATATCAAATCCTATAAGAAGATCTTTGTCTGGTAAATCTGAACCAACGATTTTTTGCCCTGTGATACAGTTTGGAAAAAACTGAATCCCAATGGGTTTTTTGGTAATCAGTGAGGTTTTGAAGATTTCACCATTGGCTGCTTTGAAAAATTCAGTATGATTTTCCCAACAAGAAGGAGGGAGAACTGTGGGGTTGAGCATACTGCGTTGTGCACCAGTATCAAGAAAGCCAATAACAGGGATAGGTTTATGAAACTTGGAAGGGAGGATTGAAATTTTTACTGAAGGGACAATAGGTTTAGAATGGTTAATTTCTTAAATAGTAGAAATAACAGAAATTTCATCTACCTTATAATCATATGTTGACTCTGTGAGGATGAATGCTGTATGATCGTCATATTTCATCTGTTCAGAGAAATTGGACTCAACATCTTCCTGATCAGAAAAGCATTGAAGATTGTTGTAGATGTTGAATAAGGCGAACAACTTTGGCAGATTTGTTTGGACAATTTCTGGCAAAATGACCCCGTTTTTTGCAAATGAAACAACAGTTATGCTTCTTTTTTATGAACTGTGAAGGATCTCTCTTCTTGACGTATCTGTAAGGTTTTTTTGCCTTTCTTGGAAGATCTGTGAGGGTGTTTTTGGAAATGACCTTTCTTCTTAGTTGGACAAGTGCATTTTTTGTTATCTTTGCACTGGATCTTGAGATATGGTTTTTTACAGGCTGAGGCAAAAGGCTGTCTATTTTCAATGAGGTCTTTGAAAAAGTCTTTTTGTTCACACAATCTGTCAAGACATAACATAGTCAACTGGAAGATTTTTCCAAGAGAGATGTCCAGGTTGAAGGCTGTAAGCTGCTTTTGGAGTTCTGGCTGAAGTTCTGAAGGGAGTGAAGCAATAAAAACATGCTTTAAAGTTGGACCAATGAATCCATTTAACTTGTAATAGAGCATGCTCATTCTTTTGTAATGCATCTCCAAATGGTTGTGCTTGAGAGAGCAACATTTCATTTGATGAAATTCTTTTCTGGAGGCTTCATTTGCTGCAGCTGGTTCTCTAACGAACTGTTCATAAATAGCTGTGAGTGTTGTAGTGATACTGGTCTGAATCAGTTGCAGTTGTCTGTATTCTCCCAAACTTTCAAACCAATCTCGCAAAGAACGAGTAAATCGGGAACAAAATGCTCGGAGGACTGCCTGAGATTGTGTATTTGGTCGTGTCATCTGTACATCAACCCAAGCAGCAAATTCTTGGTGTCTGGCTGGCCATTTGTGTCAAGGAATGTCATCAAAAGTAAACCACTGTGTTGAAGATGGTTTAGAAGAATTTTCAAGTGCTGGAGGGTTTGGAGGAATTGGTTCAGTTTGTGAACTGCCTTGATCTTCATTTTCATCATCAGATTCTACAATAGGTGCAGATGTGCTTGGTTCGTCTGTCTTTGTAGATGGTTGAACCATGAGTAGTCCAGAGATATCTGCATATTGAGACTCTGAGTCTGAGGAGGATTGCTCATAGGAACTGGAACTATTTTCAAAGGATGAATCTGGATTTGGATCACTGTTTTGTATACCAACACTCTGGTAAAAGTATTGGTGTACAGGAGCTTTGTCTTTCTTTGTTGGCTCAGGGGTTGATTTTGGAGAATCTTCAGGTATTGGAGAGCTTTCTTTTGGTTTTGGTTCTGAGATTCTGACTTTTGTGGTTGGCTTTTTGGATGTTGATGGTGTTGTTGGAGGTTCTTGGTTTCTGTAAAGAAGATGGGAAAGACCAAAGAACTTGTTATAGTCCATTGGTGGTTTGGAAGGGTTATAGAAAGGTTGATATGTATCAAATAGAGGGGCAGGAATGGGTATAGATTGAGTTTTGGTAAAGAGGGATGGTTGTTCTTTGTCTGCATCAATCCTGGCTAGCTCCGCTTTTAACTTTCTAATCTCTGCTTCCTTTTTGTTGAATTCTGGTCCCCATAGACGATTGTTAATCATCATTCTGAGGTCAACATATAGTTCAGAAATTCGACTTTGCAGATTCAGATAAATCTATTCTAGCTGAGCATTGAGAGAATCCACTTTTGTTTCTGTTTTTGTCACTTGAGTTGCAACTTTATCGATCTTTCTCTCAAGAATATGAAGTGCTTGATTTTGAGCATTGGCATTTTGAGTTTGCCAATTTAAGACTGCTTCATATTGCTTTGGGCCTTCTGGTTGGCCAGAAGAAGTTATGGGTGACTGCACAAAAGGCTGGGAAACAACTTTTGTTTATGGATCTGTTTGCTTTTCAAGAGGGGGAAAAGATTCTTGGTAAGACTAGCTGGAGGAAGAGAACATTAGGCATGACCTAAGCTTTGTTGGAGAAGGAATAGGTTCTTAAGGATTGGCCATTCTATTTTCCGTTTTTATCCATTTGAGAGCCTTTTTGTAGATTGGTAAAGGCTGGCTTGAGTTTGGATCATCTGGTGGTTCTGGAGAATACGAGCTGCAAGGAGTTTTTGAATGGGAAGTTTTCTTCTTTCTCCTTCGTCTTCTCCTCATGATTTCAAAGTCTTCATCATCATCATATAGATCATCCAGACAAGGGCAATCAGGGTTGCACATATGGGCTTCTGGAATATCCCATAAGAAATGACCATTGACTTTGTCAGGATAAACTGGATATCCTTTTGAAGAAAATCCATAGACTGGAAGGTTTTCCTCCTGTGTTGAGGATACTGTCGTGATCATAGCAGTATAAGAGAGCCTCGGAGCTTCTGGATCTGAGGATTGTCCTGGAGTTTGGAAGGACAACTTGACTTGGCCATCAGATCTTCTTTCAAAAATGGCTTCAGAGGTTTGGATTGGCTTTGAATTCTGATGAAATTGCTCAAAATTGGAAAGCCATTCAAGTGGCATGAGTTTAAGCAAATCTTGCTTTTGATTTTGTTTGGGAATTTGAATTATTGTTGGGATTATATCAGTATCTACAAGGATCATCAATGCATCTGTGGTTGTTTGTGTCGTGGGAAGATCTAGTGCATGATTCTATAATTGATACACTATTTGGTGATGGAGGGTGGCTATTTTTGAAGTGGCTATTTGGTCAGCTCCTTCGAGCTGAATCTGGACTTTTATGGTTGTTGGAAGATTTGGGTCTTCAAGGGACATATTGAAATTGCGATAAAAGGTTAACAATACACTTCTGGCATAGAGTGTATTTAAAACTGTTCCAATGACAGCATGTTGGTATTGCTTGAATCTGGTTTCCAGCAGGGCAATTCTGGCTATAACAGGTAAGCCTTTTCTTCCATGTAAAGTGAGGATTAACCTCAGTCCACCAAGATGAAGATGCGAATACCCTTTTCGTTTCCAGTTGGTCACGAGATCTGTAGGTATCTCTAGTGTAACATATTGTTCACTCTAAGAGGCTTGAAGAGCACACTGGTCCAGTCTCTAAGACTGAATGTATTCTTTGGGTAGAGGTCTTTTAGTAGAAATCAAGGTTCTGATGCTTCTGGTGAAAGAGGTTTTTTGTTTGTAAAGATGATATGGGCTCATTACTGGAAACTGTGATTCATTGATCTGGGCTGATTCAGGAATATACGAGTATTCTACAAGGTTTTCTATTTTTGAAGCAACATGTTTCTGACAAGAACGAGGTAAAGAGAGAGTAGAAGAGAGAGAAATATGAGAAGATTCAGAGGAAACTAGGTTTGTAGATGAAGATGCCATGTTGATGAGATTTCTTCTAGGTTTACAAGTAACACTTGAACACATTAAACTATGATACCACCTCTGTGTGTGTAACACCATAACTCTTTTATTCACACATTCACTTGCTATGTGTCCCCTGCCTTGAAATTTAAAACACTTAATGTCACGATTCCTGATGCGAATCCCACAATGAAACTTTGAAACCCACTCTTAATTTGAAGTTTCAACTTCCCAAGAAATTTCTAAACAAATTTATGCCAAATTAGGGGGGAAAGACCCTTTTTATAGATACAATGAGTAAATCATAGTTATCGGATTAAAAACATTTTGGAAGCTCAGGATTGCGCCACATCATCAGGCAACAGTATGCGGTTTGACCACACGGTTTGAACAGTGACGCGGTTTGATTGTAAGTTATCTTGTGTATATGCATGTACCGTACGCATAATTTTTGGTCCACTGATATGCTGCCGCGTCATCGATCAATAGTACATAAGAATTTTAGTCCAATAGAATCGAGACACCTCATCAGTCAATGCCACATCATCGGTCAATGCCACGTCATCGATCTATCAATGTGAACAATGTCGTGAATAGTAACGTAGACAGTACCGTACATGTGAATAGTACCATACATGTGAACAGTGTCATTTTTTCTTTTGTGCTCCTCCTAAGGTTTTCGACTATCCTGAGTTCAAAAGTAATGTCTGTTTTTTATGCCAATCCCACAATGAAACTTAATGCTAGTCTATTATAATTAATGCTATCATTGATAAACTTAATGTTAGCCCACCATCATTGATGGTAGACTTACCTTACACATTGACAAACTTGAAACAAAACAACAAATGAAGTTGAAAAATAAAGGAGTCGTTGAAAATCCCAAGTCTGAACAAGCTGTAATTAATTGGTCATAACTCCTTCTAGAGAACTCTAAATCCAGCTCTGTAAAATTTATTGGAAATCTGACTTAATTATCTTTCTAACGGTATATAGTTTGTACATTACTTCTAGCGTAATCAATACAGTTTTGATTCTGAATTTGACCTTTCTGCATTTGATACAAATTGTGTATTTGGCTGCCCAATAACTTGAATAATGCCCATAATGCCTTGTCTTCTCTTCAAGCCCAATTCATGATGTCTTGCATCTTGAATTACATTTTCAATCCATATTTTCTCAATTAATCCATTTAAAGCAGCTTGCATCTTTATGGCTATAGCTCTTGTAATTGGGCCTCTATGAATATGCAAAGGATCACTTGAAGTTTTAATGGTATTCCCTTGATGGTTCTTATCAATTCCTAATAGTGGGAGTCATCGTGTTACCTTGAGAATAGTGCTTGGAGGGCTCGAATCTCGACTTAGGTGCAGTAGATGCTTAAGGCCTCTCGTCTCGCTTCATAGAGCTCAACTTCTAAGGAGTAGAACTCGAGCCTGGGGCTGCACGGGTGTTACCCCTCCTCTTGAGTTGCTGCTCAATCTTGATGGCTTTGTGGACCATCTACTCAATCTCCACATAATGTTACAACTCAACCATATTTTGCAATCTCCCGATTAAGGGCATTCAAAAATCGTGCCTTGGTAGCTTCTCTATCTTTCTCCCCATTTGCTCTAATCATGGCAATCTCCATTTCTTTGTAATAATCCTCCACGTTTCGGCTACCCTGCATACTTTGTAATTTTTGGTACAAGTCTCAATAGTAGTGGTTAGGTACAAAATGCATTCTCATCAATGATTTCATTTCATCCCATATCTTAACTGGACGTCCCTATTCTGCCTCCTATTGAAGTAGCTTGTGATGTTCATCATGAGTACTTGAAAAAAGAAGCAAATCGTCAATGTAAACAAGGGTATGGTGGAGGATTGGCTGAAAGATAGTGGTCATGGCCTTTAGAAAAGTGGAAGGGGCTGTTTTGAGGCCAAAAGGAAGGACTGTCCATTGGTAATGGGCATTTGGGATACAAATAGCAGTTTAGTATCTTTCGGAGGGATGAATGCCAAGTTTCCAAAAATCAGACTTCAAGTCGAATTTGGAAAAGATTCGAGCATTTTGGAGGTGGACAAAAAGGGTGTGTCTGTTGGGTAGTGGAAATTTTTGATCTTGGAGAAAATTATTGAGTGGCTGATAGTCTATGACCAATCTTTTTTGCCACGAAGAATTTCAGACCTTTTTTCAACATAAAAGGCTTGACAAGCCCATGGAGAATTTGTGGGCTCAATGAGGCCTTATTTTAGCAATTGGGCACATTCTTGTTGGACCAAGATAAGGTCTTGCAGGGTCATTCTTGTATGGGTAGCTTTGGTTGGGTTGCTGTCTTCATTTAGTTTGAAAGGTAAGGATATGAAGAACTATGGGTTTTTCCACAACGGGTTTGGATGGGGAAAAAGGCTATGGTTTTCAGGGAAAAATTTGAGAATTTGATCTGTAATGGCCTAGTATGAGGGTGGTGAATTGGCTAAAGAATAAATCTTTAGAGTGCTGGTGAAGGGTGTAATCATGGATTTGTAACGGAGACCAGAGGAAGTAATCTGGACATTTTTTGCTTGATGTAGGATATCAAACCCTAGAAGGAGATTTTTGTTTGGCAAAGATGAACCAATTAGTTTGATCCAAACAACACAATTAGGAAATAACTGAATTCCTATTGGATGTTTAATAACTAATTTAGTTGTAAAGATCTTTCCGTCTGCTACTTTGAAATGTTCCTCTTGAGTTTTCCAATACTCAATAGGAAGAATAGTAGGATCAAGCATACTTTGCTGAGCACTAGTGTCGATAAAACCAATGGTTGTGATAGGGTTGTGATATTTGGAAGGGATAATTTGGATTTTGACAGAAGGTATGGGTATTGAACGGTCATGAATAAGAATGGAGGAAGGTTGGATTGTGTAAATGGGTTCAAAATCAGAACTGTCTGAATCACTGGATTCTACTGGTAAGGCAAAAACTGTATCATCATTTGGCTCTTCTTGTTCAGAAAACAAGTGTTCAACTTGGTTTATGGTTGGGGAAAATTTTGTAGTGGATTCCAGGTGTTGAATAAGTTTTATTGCCTTGTGAGGTTTGACAGGACAATCTTTGGCAAAATGTCCTTTCTTTTTGCAAATGAAACACCTGCTTTGTCAGGAAACCGTTTGGAATGGGATTGGCTTTTTCTGAAAAAGCGAAACTGTTTGGTACGCCATTTCCTAGATGGAAATGGGAATCTGGATTTCCTAAAGTGAGACTTTTTCTTGGGTGAGTAGTCACACTTCTTTCGATCTTTGCACTTGATAGCTAAGTAAGGCTTTTTGCAAGCAGATCTGAAAGGTTTTTTTCTCTTTGATAAGTTCCTGGAAGAACTTCTTTTGTTCACACAATTTGTCAAGACATCCCAGAGCAATCTAGAATAATTTTCCCAATGATAATGTGTCAATGTTGAGCCTGTGAGCAGCTAACTGACGCTGAATTTCTGGTTGTAATTCTTCTGGAAGAGATGCAAGAAATACACGCCTGAGTGTGGGATCATTGAATCCAGTCAGCTTATAATAGAGCAAAGACATTCACTTGTAGTGGTAATGAAGGTCTTTGGGGTTGAGAGAACAACATTTCATGTTGAGATAATCACATCGTGCGGCTTCAAAAGAATCCAGAATTGCTTACTGCCACATGTCAATCACCACACAAGCAAGTTGTCTGCCCTTCTAAAAAAGAATCCATCATCTTGGTCAGAAATCCACTCACATACTGTAAAGCAACTAAAGCAGATTGCCCAAAATCCTCCACCTCTGAAACTTATCACCGATGGCAAAAGAATCCTGCAAACTGACGCCAGTGATGAGTCATGGGGGGCCATCCTCCTTGAAGAATGCAATGGAAAAGAACACTTTATTGCCTATGCAAGTGGACAATTTCCTGATGCACAAAAGCATTATCACACAGTCTACAAAGAAATCTTAGCCGTGAAAAATGGTATCAAAAAATTTGAATTCCATTTGATTGGTCATAGATTCTTGATCAGACTAGATAATTTAGCTTTTCCCAATATCTTGAACTTTAAGCAGAAAGTTGTCCCAGAAAAAACCCTACTTCGGCTTAAAGAATGGTTTTCAAGATATGATTACCATGTCCAGCATATAAAAGGAGATCATAACCTCATTCCAGACTTACTATCCAGACCTCCAAAATCAAAACCTCCCTAGTTTTTCTGTCTCACTTCTCATATTTCCTTCCCGATCATTGCCATGGCTAGTTCACTCCCTAAAACAGCTCTCACCCAAAAGTCTTTCCCACTCAACATGACTTTTCAGTCACCTCACGCAATTCAAGACTTTGCTAGGAAATTCCTCTTTAGGTTTTTTATGAACATCTATCAGATGAGTAGAGAACCTATGTTCCTTCCCAGCTTTCATCCTGATCATCTTTTCCTCACAGGATTAGTAATTACACCTCACAAAGATATTACCGAAGATGAACTTTGGTACACATGGTGTCTTACTGTTCTGTATGCCACAAAAATGGTTTTCCCTGTTTTACCCCTTCTCAACAGACTCAATAATCCAGAGTTATCCACCTCCCTTACCTGGACTCTTTTTGAATGGTTTTCACCATTACCATGGTGGCGCAGGAAGCTGCAACAGATTGCTGACACACACCACCTTCTCGACCTTCCAGACCAAGAAGGACAACAGTTCACTTCTGTTTTTATCATTCACCGTCCATATTTCCAACATCCTCATACCAGAGATTTTTGGACCCAGAATCAGAGTTATGAATGGATGACAGTCCCTCACATTGCTTATCTCGAACAAGATTTCCATATCAAGGCTTCCTTGAAAAACTTCCTTATGGAACTCAACCATATTCCTCCAGACCAGCCAGAAATCCTCCACACATCTCTTGGACCAAAACATGAAATGTTTATGATCCCTACTCCATCCTTACATTCCCAACCTCCCAACATTGGCTGAGGTGGAATTGACTGAGAAGATTCACTAGTTTCACCAGTTTCTTAGTTTTCTTCATCAGTGTCAACAGGTTCAGTTCTTGGGCCCGGGTCAGTGGCACCATACTGTTCAGTAGGTTATGCCATGAGGAGTTTGTAGTACGTGGCGTTGTTATACCAAAGCAATGGTAACAAAGTTATCCTTTGGACCAGTAGTCCGCATGCTCGGGTTTCCAGCCGATATACCTAGAAAACGAGAATGAAGTGGTTGCGAGATACCAGACATTCTGTATCTTACGATGAACTAAGAACCTAGACGGCCCAAAAAGACACATACTCTCCTTGGTCACTTAGTCTAAAGGCAGGGTTCTGTCTATTGTCTCAGAACAAAGAAATAATAAGAGCCTGACTAGCTTTCTGATGCACAAGATCATTTTTCAAGGCAAGTACAGAGCATGCTTGTAGAAGATATTGAACAAGGGTAAGAGTTCTAAACCTAAAGAATCTTAGGATTAAAGAATAGAAACGAAGGTTTTAGTTATCCATAGGGTGGAATATTGAAACTTGAAATGTTATCAAAAACTTCTCCTGATTTTTATTCAAAATAACTCTCTTTATATAAGGATAAGGAGGGGAAAAGACAAAAGCTGGCTCGAGATCATTCCAGCTGGCATATAGGCACACTTATTTTACAAAAGTAGGTAGGGCATGACAAAAGTAAAGTGCATGATTACATAAGGACAAACAACTTTAAAAAGCTAAAGCATAAAGTACTTTATTTTACATTATTACAAAGTGAAAAATCTCTTAAAGAGATATGGTTCCATCTTCATATGAGGATTTAGTCTCGTTAGGGTCACGATCAGGGTCCTTGTCTTTTTTGAGGATTCTTTCTGGATGAGAACATCCTGGAACACATGGCCAAGGGCAATATTGTCCTTTTGGTAGAGGAATATCTTGTGGAGATGAAGGAACTGGTTGAGGATAATGTTCAGGCTGATCAGGCTGAGAGGAAAATGGTGGATATGGAGAAGAGGATGAGCCAAGTTCATATGGCGATGGTGAAGGTACCGGGGTAAAATCTTCATAAGGATCTTGGGAATCTTGGAATAAGAAGTCAGTGTAATCTGGCTTTTCTTCTTTTATGATGATTCCACGGTTGGGAGGTTGGGAATGTAAGGATGGAGTAGGGATCATAAACATTTCATGTTTTGGTCCAAGAGATGTGGAGGATTTTCTGGCTGGTCTGGAGGAATATGGTTGAGTTCCATAAGGAAGTTTTTCAAGGAAGCCTTGATCTGGAAATCTTGTTCCAGACAGGCAATGTGAGGGACTGTCATCAGGAAATTGTCCACTTGCATAGGCAATAAAGTGTTCTTTGCCATTGCATTCTTCAAGGAGGATGGCCCCCCATGACTCATCACTGGCGTCGGTTTGCAGGATTCTTTTGCCATCTGTGATAAGTTTCAGAGGTGGAGGATTATGGGCAATCTGCTTTAGTTGTTTTACAGCATGTGAGTGGATTTCTGACCAGGATGGTGGATTCTTTTTTAGAAGGGCATACAACTTGCTTGTGTGGTGATCGACATGTGGCAGGAAATCACGAATGTAATTGATGATTCCAAGAAATTGTTGGACTTGCTTTTGGGTAAAGTTACTTTCGGGAAACTGAAGTAACTCTTGTGCAATGTGGGGTCAAGAAAGTCAACAGAGGTAGTCGCAATCGTACTTTTCTTGTCAGAGATCATGATCCCATGTTCTTGAATAATCTGAAAACACTGTTGAAGTAGCTTGTGATGTTCATCATGAGTACCTGAAAAAAGAAGCAAATCGTCAATGCAAACAAGGGTATGGTGGAGGATTGGCTGAAAGATAGTGGCCTTTTGAAAAGTGGAAGGGGTTGTTTTGAGGCCAAAAGGAAGGACTGTCCATTGGTGATGAGCATTTGAAATACAAAAAGTAGTTTTGTATCTTTCAGAGGGATGAATGCCAAGTTGCCAAAAACCGGACTTCAAGTCAAATTTTGAAAAGATTCGAGCATTTTTTAGGTGGACAAAAAGGGTGTGTCTGTTGGGTAGTGGAAATTTTTTATCTTGGAGAAAATTATTGAGTGGCTGATAGTCTATGACCAATCATTTTTTGCCACGAAGAATTTCAGACCTTTTTTCAACATAAAAGGCTTGACAAACCCATGGAGAATTTGTGGGCTCAATGAGGTCTTGTTTTAGCAATTGGGCACATTCTTGTTGGGCCAAAATAAGGTCTTGCGGGGTCATTCCTGTATGGGTAGCTTTGGTTGGGTTGCTGTGCCTATTCAGGATCACCTCTGGAATTTACGTCGTCGGTTTCCCGTCGATATACTCAAATGGGAAAGCAGAAAAACCCTTTTAAAACATTTTTCATCTCAGGTTATATAACCCAAAACAGACTTTCTTTTAGTCTAAAAT
The DNA here is from genome assembly GCA_039657385.1 of Citrus x changshan-huyou. Lineage (NCBI taxonomy): Eukaryota > Viridiplantae > Streptophyta > Magnoliopsida > Sapindales > Rutaceae > Citrus > Citrus x changshan-huyou. The sequence goes on along the minus strand of CM077554.1, from coordinate 15,773,368 downwards.
AGGGTACCAAACCAGATAAGAAAAATGGTCAAAAGTTTTCTGATGCACAGGATCCTTGCAAAAGGCAAGTGCAGAGCATACTTCCTTAGGTTTCAAAATGAACAAATTTAATTCTTTATTCTTTTTCTTTCTCTAGAGAGCTTCATTTGCAGAGAGAGGAGGGAGGTTTAGGGAGTCATAGTGATAAAAACACGCGAGAGTTTATTGCTTCAAACTTCTATATCTTACAAATAAGGGGAGAATCCTTTATATAGGAGAATTCTCAGTGAAGATAGGACAGGACCCCTATCTTTTTTCAAAAGCAAAAGTAAAGATACGACAACATAGATCATGACTTCTCAAGTGATCATGACCTGTAGCACACCTTTTTCGAAAGCTAAGCCCGCCGATCAAGACTTGGACAAATGGACAAAAGATAAAGCATGCTTACAAAGACTTTTATAACTGGTAAAAGCCAAATCGTAAGGCAAGCCAAGACAAAACCATAAAGTAAAATATAATTATTACAACAAGACAAACTACTTTATTGAAAGCAACAAGACAAACAACTTTATGGAGAGCAGAGATTCATGTACTCGTCTTCGGATGAGCTTTCAGTTTCATAGGGATTGTCACAGTTGGATTTTGGGAAAAAGGTTTTAGAGAGCTTTGGATGCTTACAGTGGGGACCACGGCAAGGGGGATAAGGACAATATTTGCGGTATCCTGGCCTAAGGGATGTTTGAGTGGCTTTGTCAACTTTGGAGGGTTTAGTGGCCGTGTCAGCTTTGGGAGGTTGGGATGAGGATCCTGGTTCATTCATGGATGGTTGTGGAAACTATTGGAGGTGTTGGCTGAGGGGAAGGAAGTCTTCCCAGGGGTCTTGGGAGTCTTGGAAAAGGAAGTCAGTGTAGTCTGGCTTTTCTTCTTTGATAATGATTCCCGTGGATTTTGGTTTGGATATGGCGGATGGAGTGGGGATCATGAGAAGGTCATGTTGGGGGCCTAAGGAGGTGTGGAAGATGTCTTTAAGTGGCGGAGGTTGGTGGTTTAATTGGCAGAGGTAGTTGTGAAGGACATCTTGGATTTCATTTTCAATGACAGCTAGATGTGGTGCGGTGAACCATTCATATACCTGGTCTTGAGTCCAAAAGAGTTTTGTGTCTGGATGTTGGAAGTATGGCCTGTGAATGATAAAGACGGAGGTAAACATTTGTGCTTCCGAGGCAGGCATACGTTCAAGGTTGTAAATTTCTGACAGTTGTTGGAGCTTCTTTCTCCACCATGGTATTGGGGAGAACCATTCAAGTAATGTCCAGGTAAGAGAGGTGGCTTTGTCCGGGTCGAGGAGATGTTCCAAAGTGGGAGTAATTGGTAGGACTAACTTAGTGGCATAAATGACTGTTAGGCACCAAAGGTACCATAACACATCTTCAGTGGTTTCTCTGGATGGATCAAGGGTTAAACCGGTAAGGAACATATTTTCTGGGTGGAAAGAGGAAAATGGAAAATGTTATGTGACAAGGTAGGCTTTCATGAAGAAGCAAAAGAGAGCTTTTCTTGCAAACTCCTGGATGGCAAAGACAGAAGAAAAGGTTTTATTAAAGGGAAAAGTTTTCTTGGTGAGAGCCTCTGGGGGTAGTGATGTAGCCATGGAGATGATTGGAACGTGGTATGTAGTGGAAAACAGGGTGAGAGGTTTTTCTGGTTTGGAGAGTCTGGATAGCATATCAGGGATGAGGTTTTGGGATCCCTTTATATGCTTGACCGAAAAGTCATATTTGGAAAACCAATCTTTTAATCTGAGTAACATTTTTTCGGGAACAGTTTTACCTTTGAAATTGAGAATATTGGGGAAGGCTGAACTGTCCATACGGATGAGAAAATGGTGTCCAATCAGATGATACTCAAACTTTTTGATGCCATTCTTTACCGCTAAGATTTCTTTGAATACGCTATGATAATGCTTCTGTGTGTCAGAAAATTGTCCACTAGCGTAAGCGATAAAGTGTTCTTTGCCATTGATTTCTTCAAGGAGGATGGCACCCCATGAGTCATCACTTGCGTCTGTCTGCAATATGTGCTTTCCATCAGTAATCAACTTTAATGGAGGCGGATTTTGTGCAATTTGCTTGAGAGTAGTGACAGCATTTGTGTGGTCAGTATTCCACTCTGGGGGCTTCTTTTTCAATAAAGTCGAAAGGTGATGAGTGTAGTGATCCACATGTGGGATGAAGTCTCTGATGTAATTGATGATGCCGAGAAACTGTTGAACTTGCCTTTTGGAAAAGTGCTGATCTAGAAAGTTAAGCAATTCTTGGGCAATGTGTGTTCCTGGCTGATAATGGCCATCTTTTATGATCATACCAAGGAATTCAATATTGTCGGTAGCAATGGTACTTTTCTTGGCTGATAACATAATTCCATGACTGTGGACAATATTATAGAATTAAGTTAACAGCTGACGATGTTCATCATGTGATTCTGAGAAAAGCAAAATATCATCAATGTAAATTAATGCATGATGCAGAATAGGCTGAAAGATGTTGACCATGGATTTTTGGAAAATGGATGGGGCAGTTTTGAGGCCAAAGGGTAGGACGGTCCATTAGAAATAGGCATTTAGGATACAAAAAGTAGTTTTGTAACGCTCAGAGGGTTCAATGCCTAGTTGCCAGAAACCTAATTTTAAATAGAATTTTGAAAAGATCTGAGCATTTTTGAGAAAAGTAAACATGCTTTGTCGACGGGGCAAGGGAAACTTGTCATCTTGTAAAAACATGTTTAATGGCTGATAGTCAATGACTAGGTGTTTCTTTCCTCGGATAATTTCAGAATACTTTTCAACATAAAAGGCTTGGCAAGCCCATTGAGAATTTGCGGGCTCAATAAGACCTTGGGCTAACAGTTGGGAACATTCTTGTTGGGCTAGGAGTAAATCAGAAGGACTCATTCCTGGGTGAGTGGCTTTAGTTGGGTTAATGTCTTCATTGAGTTTGAAAGGTAACTTAATGAAGAAAGACTTATTTTTCCACAATGGGTTTGGATGGGTGAACTCAGAATGGGACTCTGGACAGAAACTCAAAAGCTTGTTTGAAATATCCTGGTAGGGTTGAGGGGTTTCAGACAGATTGTAGAGTTTTAGAATGTCTGTGAAAGGTTTGAACATGGACTTGACTCGAATTCCATTGGGAAGGATTTGGAGGTGTTTGATCTGGTGAAGGATGTCAAAACCTAACAAGAGATCCTTATTAGGAAGGGTTGAACTAATAACTTTGGTCCAAATGACACAATTTGGAAAGATTTGGATACCAATGGGTTTTTTGGTAATCAAAGAGGTGGTGAAGAGTTTGCCATTGACAGCTTTGAAATGTTCTTCATAGTCTGTCCAGTATTCTGGTGGAAAAAGATGTGGGTTTAACATGCTGCGTTGGGCACCAGTGTCGATGAGACCAATTGCTGGAATGGGCCTTTGAAACTTCGAGGGTAAGATTTGGCGTTTGATGGATGGTATAGGAATAGTAGTGTCAAGGGACAGTAACTGTTGGTGGAAAATGATTTGGGACTGATCACTGTCTGAATCATCAGAGGAGTTCTGTAGTGCGAACACTGTTTCATCATTGGGTTCATCTTGTTCAGAGAAATAGAATTCCAGTTCATCCTTTTCGGGAGAGTAATCTGTAGTTGCTTGAAGATGCTCAGCTAACCAAATAGATTTTTCTCGCTTGTGGGGACAGTCTTTGGCAAAATGGCCTTTCTTCTTGCAGATGAAACATCTGCTTGATTTTCTTCATTTAAAGTCTGTGGAAGAAGATGACTTCTTTCTGAAGAATTTGTAAGGCTTTCGGGATCGACGAGGTCTGGATGAAAATTTTGGATTTCTGAATTTCTTAAAATGCCTTTTCTTTTTAGGACTGCAATCACAATCCTTCTTCTGCTTGCATTTGATCTGCAAGTAAGGCTTTTTGCAGGCACTCCGGAATGGTTCTTTGTCTTTCAACAGTTCTTTAAAAAACTGCTTCTGTTCACAGAGTTTATCGAGACAAGTTTTGGCAAACTGGAAGATTTTGCCAAGAGAGATGTTGTCAAGAGAAAGATTGGATGCGGTGAGTTGTCTCTGGATGTCTGGTTGGAGTTCGTCTGGAAGGGAAGCTAGAAAGACATGCTTTAATGTTGGCTCATTGAATCTATTAAGCTTATAAAAGAGCAAAGACATCCGCTTGTAATGGAAGTCAAGATCCTTAGCATTAAGGGAACAACATTTCATGTTGAGATAGTCTCGTCGTGCAGCTTCAAAGACTGCAGAGGGGTCTCCAAGGAATTGATCATGGATAACTGCAAGGGCACTTGAGACTTCTGGTAATTGAACAAACTGCAATTGTCTGTAGTTGCCTAAAGAATCAAACCAATCTCTTAGAGCCCCCGTAAAACGAGTAGCAAACTCTCTAAGGACTGATTGAGTTGTGGCTCCTGGACGTAGCATTTGAAGGTCAATCCAGGCAGACATTTCATTAAGGCGATCACGCCATTTATGAGATGGAAGGTCATCAAAGGTAAACCATGGGCCATTTGAAGATTTTTGACTGGGTGAACTGGTATGGGCTTGAGCTGGAGGGGGTTGGTTCGTGGCAGAGGATTCAGGCATTTCTTCTTCAACTTTTGAGGGAATGTCAACATATGGTTCTATATGGGAAGTTTGGCCTGGAGGAGGTTGATCAAGTTGGGCCATTAAGATTATGGTGATATCAGCATAGGACTTTTCAGAATCACTAGTGGATACTGAAGATACTGTGTCAGTCTCCGTATGGCTATCAGAAACAGCTAGATTTGAATCAGAAGTTTGGTCATCTGTAGTAGAAGAGTGGTCGACTGTGTGGGCACTAAACTGGTGCATCGGTTGTTTATCTTTGGATTGAGAAGGTGGTTGGGATTCAGTTGGTGGTGAAAGTACTGGTGGCGATGCCGGAGTATGACCAGGAGAGTGTTGGCCATGGATATGGAATGTGACGGGTCGCAGCTGAGGTATGAGCTTTGGTTTAGGTTTAGGTGGTGGTGGTAAGGGATTGTCTCTGAAAAGAGTATGGGTCATGCAAAATAACTTGAAAGGATCATACTGTCTGATGGGGGAAAGCATAGAGGCAAATGGATGATAAGTTGGACTTATGGAAGGGATAGGAGGTGAGGTGGTAAAAAGGGTAGGTCTTTGAAGAACTATGGATATGAAGAACTATGGGTTTTTCCACAACGGGTTTGGATGGGGAAAAAGGCTATGGTTTTCAGGGCAAAATTTGAGAATTTGATCTGTAATGGCCTGGTATGAGGGTGGTGAATTGGCTAAAGAATAAATCTTTAGAGTGCTGGTGAAGGGTTTAATCATGGATTTGTAACGAAGACCAGAGGAAGTGATCTGGACATTTTTTGCTTGATGTAGGATATCAAACCCTAGAAGGAGATCTTTGTTTGGCAAAGATGAACCAATTAGTTTGATCCAAACAACACAATTAGGAAATAATTGAATTCCTATTGGACGTTTAATAACTAATTTAGTTGTAAAGATCCTTCCGTCTGCTACTTTGAAATGTTCCTCTTGAGTTTTCCAATACTCAATAGGAAGAATAGCAGGATCAAGCATACTTCGTTGAGCACTAGTGTCGATAAAACCAATGGTTGTGATAGGGTTGTGATATTTGGAAGGGATAATTTGGATTTTGACAGAAGGTATGGGTATTGAACGGTCACGAATAAGAATGGAGGAAGGTTGGACTGTGTAAATGGGTTCAAAATCAGAACTGTCTGAATCACTGGATTCTACTGGTAAGGCAAAAACTGTATCATCATTTGGCTCTTCTTGTTCAGAAAACAAGTGTTCAACTTGGTCTGTGGTTGGGGAAAATTCTGTAGTGGATTCCAGGTGTTGAATAAGTTTTATTGCCTTGTGAGGTTTGACAGGACAATCTTTGGCAAAATGACCTTTCTTTTTGCAAATGAAACACCTGCTTTTCTTTCTGTCAGGAAACCGTTTGGAATGGGATTGTCTTTTTTTGAAAAAGCAAAACTGTTTGGTACGCCGTTTCCTGGATGGAAATGGGAATCTGGATTTCCTGAAGTGAGACTTTTTCTTGGGTGAGCAGTCACACTTCTTTGGATCTTTGCATTTGATAGCCAAATAAGGCTTTTTGCAAGCAGATCTGAAAGGTTCTTTGTCTTTGATGAGTTCCTGGAAGAACTTCTTTTGTTCACACAATTTGTCAAGACATCCCAGAGCAATCTGGAATAATTTTCCCAATGATAATGTGTCAATGTTGAGCCTATGAGCAGCCAACTGACGCTGAATTTCTGGTTGTAATTCTTCTGGAAGAGATGCCAGAAATACATGCCTGAGTGTGGGATCATTGAATCCATTCAGCTTATAATAGAGCAAAGACATTCGCTTGTAGTGGTAATGAAGATCTTTTGTGTTGAGAGAACAACATTTCATGTTGAGATAATCACGTCTTGTGGCGTCAAAAGTAGCACTTGGTTCTCCAATAAATTGATCATGGAGAATGGCTAAAGCTTGAGAGAGATCAGAAATCTGGATGAACTGAAGTTGTCTATATTGTCCAAGACTGTCAAACCAATCTCAAAGAGAACCCGTAAACCGAGTACTGAATTCTCTTAGAACATATTGGTTTGTTGCATCTGGGGCTAACATCTGGAGATCAATCCAAGCAGACAACTCTTGCAGTCTTTCTCTCCATTTTTTCGGAGGGATATCATCAAAAGTAAACCATAGACCATTGGAAGGTTTGGAAACTTTTGGCTGAGGTGGAATTGACTGAGAAGATTCACCAGTTTCACTAGTTTCTTGGTTTTCTTCATCAGTGTCAACAGGTTCAGTTCTTGGGCCAGGGTGAGTGTGATGAGAACCATCAAGGAAATACCATTAAAGCTTCAAGTGATCCTTTGCACATTCATGGAGGCCCAATTACAAGAGCTAGAGCCAAAAAGATGCAAGCTGCATTAAATGGATTAATTGAGAAAGTATGGATTGAAAATGCAATTCAAGGTGCAAGACATCATGAATTGGGCTTGGAGAGAAGACAAGGCATTGTGGGCATTATTCAAGCTATTGGGCAGCCAAATACACAATTTGGATCAAATGCAAAAAGGGCAAATTCGGAATAAATATGGTATTGATTAAGCCAGCATTAATGTGCAAACTATATACCGTTGGAAAGATAATTAAGTTAGCTTTCCAATGCATTTTACAGAGCTGGATTTGGAGTTCTCTAGAATGAGTTATGATCAATTTATTACAGCTTGTTCAGGCTTAGGAATTCAAACAACTCCTTTGATTATTCAACTTCATTTATTTGTTTTGTGTCAAGTTTATCAATGTGTTAGGTAAGTCTATCATTAATAATAGTGGGTTGGTGAAGGCTTTTAAAGCACCCTTTGACAAACCTATACTTGGAGGGTTGTTCCAATGTTTCCATTTGTATTTTTAGGATCTTGGGTTTCTTTTAGCCTATTTAAACTCAGCAACCTTGCTATGTATGATAATTAAGAGATTAATGTTATTTGAATTTGAAATATTATTCTTTCTTTGGTTCTTTTGAGAACTAGTGAACTTATCAAGAATTTGCATTCTTGTGGAGTTCCAAATTTAGACTTATCACTCACCTTCTCATCTATTTCTTGAGTGTGGCGTCAATATCATTCTCTATACCTTTGGTTCATGCTTTTCTTAAGCATTGGGTCAAGGTTTTTGTTTGTCATAAATCTATTTAGAACTTTCTTGGGAAGTTGAAACTACAATTTAAGTGTGAGTTTCAAAGTTTCATTGTGAGATTTCGTATCACAGTGGCACCAGATTGTTCAGTAGGTTCTGCCATGAGGAGTTTGGAAATATCAGCTAGATTTGAATTAGAAGCGTCTGAATCAGACAAATCGGATGACTCAATGGATGAGGAATCTAATTGTGAAGGGGAATTTTGAGGAGAGGAATCTAGAGATGGTGAATGGGAAAGTTGTTGAGAAGAATACTGGAAACAGTAGTTTGGATTAGTAGTGGTTGAGTAGATTCAGGTAAAGAAGTTGGTGATGGAGAGGGTGATGGTTCAAATCTGGATGTCTGAGGATTTTGCTGAGGAATGCGTTTTTGAACTAGAGCTGGTTTTGGTGTCTTCTTTAGTGTTGGTTGAGGTCGTAGATGTGGAGGAAATAAAGTATGGGTCATGCCAAAAAGTTTAGAAGGTTCATATGTTCGGGAGGAAAAAGATGGCAAGAAGGGATGATAGGTAGGATTAATTACTGGTAATGGAGCAGAACTTGTAAACAGGGTAGGCTGGACCATTTCTGAGTCAATTCTGGCAATTTCAGCTTTCAAAGCTCTTACCTCAGCTTTTTTTTATTTATCAAAATCAGGACTATAGACTTGTTGAGCAAGCATAGCCCGAAGTTCAGAGTCAAGTTGAGTAACTCTGTTATGAAGATTTTGATAAATCTGATTTAACTTATCTGAGATAGTATCAACCTTTTTTTCAACCTAGTTGTTTTTTTTTGTAATGTGGTCTACCTTATGATGCAAGGTAGTGAGTACTTGGTTTTGTGCAATATCATTTTGAGTTTGCTAGTTTAAGACTGCTTCAAAAGAACGAGGTTCTTCTAAATGGCCAGCATGAGTTACTACAAAGGGGACATATGGTTTGGGGATGAAATTCTTTTGTTGGTCAGTTTGTTTTTCAAAAGGTGGGAACTGGGCTTGGTATTGTGTAGAAGTTGATGGGGAAAACATCATACAGGACTGTATTTTGGGAGTGGGACTAACATGGGTAGTCTCATGGGTTGATTGAAGTCTGCAGCTGAGCAAAGCGGGTTCATGTTTTCGGATCCAGGCAAGACCTTTATCATAGATGGGTAAAGGTGCTTGAGAATCAGGCTCAGATGGATCTTCAGGATGAGCAGCATGATAGCGGCAAGCTAGATAAATGATATTTTTAGACTTGTGCTTGCGTCTTTTTGGTTCGTCATCATCTTCTTCAATATCTTCCCAACAAGGACAGCCTGCATCACAGTTGCCAGAGGCTGGGACATCCCATAAGAAATGTCCATGGAGTTTTACTGGGTAGATAGGAAAACCTTGATCATTAAAGGCTTGAATGGGTAGGTTTTCTTGTTCTGTGTGTACAGAAGTGATCATTGAAGAATAGGTAAAAGTTAACCTGGGTGGTTCTGCAGATGAACTAGGTGGTGGTTTGAAAGTAAGACGAACAATTCCATCTGAATTTTTCTGAAAATGACTTTCAGAAGTTTGTATGGGTTCGGAATTTTGATGAAATTGTTCATAATTGGACAACCATTCTAAAGGCATGAGTTTGATCAATTCTTGTCGAGGAATTTGCCTTGGGATTTGAATGATGGTTGGGATCTCTTCAGATTCTGCAAGAATCATAAGAGCTTCTGAATTTGCAGTTTGTGGGGTTGGCAAATCCAAAGCATGATTTTGCAGCCTATAAACAAGCTGATGGTGCAGGGTAGCTATTTTAGCTGAGGTGATTTGTTCAGCTCCTTGAAGCTGGATCTGAACTTTTAAAGTGGTAGCAAGGTTGGAATCAAGAAGTGAAAGATTAAAATTGGGATAAAAGGTAAGCAAAGCACTTCCGGCATGGAGGGTGGTTAGGACTATGCCAATGATGGCATGTTGATACTGCTTAAACCTGGTAATTGCAACAATTACCAGTAATAACATAGTCAAAAAACTCAATCACAACCAATTTTACCTTTTTTACCTCTGAATAATTGCAACAATTGAACACAAACCCCATTTTCTTCTCCCATTCAAAGTATGCTTCCAGGTTGGTTTTACCTTGAAAATATGGGATCTTCATCTTTATCCCACTCAAACCATCCCTAGCTCTGCTACCCCATGCATCTCTCTTATAGGTACCCACTGAGTCTTCCCTTTCATCATACTATAATTGTCATCAATCTCTCCTCTATCCGGAGTTCTCTCTCTCCTACGTGCTTGAGGAACGAGTTATGGCTGTCCCACATGCGTGTTCTTGATCCCAACACTCGTGTATGTGTTCTTATTCAACCCTCATTATCCTTCTCATCTCTCTCATCAATACTTGAATTTGTAAATTTTGAGTAGTTGTAGATTGATCCTCTTCATATGTGTTTCATCTAGGTTGTGAGATATGCCTAGCATCTGCAAACGAAAGTTAGAAAAAATGTGGAAAGGACCTCACCTCACTCCCTTACGTGTTTCACTCAAGAAAATGATTCACTCAATTATACTCATGTTTTACTCAAATTTATTGGCTTTTACCCTTTAATATGCTCACACTCTCTTGCCTTTTTCCACTCGTAGTAATTCTCATTGGTTCTGATCAAACTAATAGCAAGATTTTAGTAGCAATTCACTAGATTACACCAAGGAGACTCAAGTTTCAAAAGCAAGAATACAATGCGTGCGTGCATATGGGTTTCAAAACACAAATTACTGGAATTTCGGGCAAAAATTTTCACCTATGGTGACAAAAGATTTTAAATGGAGGTTGGGGACTCTTTCTTTTTTTTCTCACTATCCTCTTGTTTATTTGTTTTCCTCCTTTTTTTTGGATTTTTTTTTTTGCTAGGGAAAGGAATAGATGAAATTTGTGGATTTAAGAAGAATTAACCCTCAAGGATGCAAAATTGATAAAAAAAAAAAGAAACCATAAAAATATTGTTCATGTGGTATTGTTAACAATTTTTTTTTTTTAATACTAGAACAAGAATGAAAATCTCAAACAAGAATGAAAAACAATAAAGATAGATGAATCTGACCTTGGTGCCTAAGCTTTGATACCAAAATGATACGAACCCCGCCATGAACTGACGCGACCCTAATTAATTTAGTCTCCAAGATCGAATCTAAACCTATAATTGAATGGACCTGTGACCCAATGCTTAATGAAAGAACTAACCTTGGTATGTGAGGATGCCACAATCAGTTATGGATGATTTGATTAATAAGTCAAGAGTTTGAATGCCATGGAAATCCGATAAAAGAGTTTGTATAAGAACCAAAGAGAGTTAACTCTCTCATCAATTACATTAAAATTGATATTTGTTTCATTTATTGGATGTGAGTACATTATATACGGTTGGTTACAATAATTTTTGGAAATAAATCGTAATTCGAAATCAAATCAGAATCCTAATCTAAAGCAAATAAGAAAAGAATCTAGATCAAATTAGAATCTTAATCTAAGTGAATAGAAAGGAATCTAAATCAAATCAGAATCCTAATTGGTTTAAATGTCTTACATCAATTAAAATGGAAACTCGGCAATTGAAAGAGAAATCACTAATTTGCTTCTCTACTAGCCTCCTTAAGAAATGGGAAAGTATCCAAAAGGAAAGTAGCATATTTTCTTGCTATAATGTGCAAGCCAACTTCCTATTTCATGGAAGTGATTATTTGGAAACTTCAAGAATCTGAATCATGCATTTTCATGTGCGATTCCTTCAGCAAGCTTCCACGAATTTGATTGAGCCCAAGTTGCTTAAATCAACTCATTAAGCGCTTCTTAATTTCTTTGCTCGAGTTCTTGTGATGGGTCCAACGAGAACTTAAATAGGATTTGAATATACCTCATCCCACGTGCTTCATCAAGCATGATTACAAAATCTTTGAATATGCCGAAGTTTGAAGCTTTGTCGCACTAAAATTAGCATCTATATCTCTTAGATAATTCAAAATAACTTTGTACTTATATGACATATGCCTAAAACAAATTGAGTAACCTGCAATGAATATGACTCCACCACCAATGGAGATAAAATGAGTCTCAGTAGTGAGTTGTATGCCAAAGTAAAATGCTTTAGCCTCTGCAGTATCCACATCATTTGAAAAAAACACCCTCATCAACCCCCACACCCATAACACAACCATCTTTATTGTGAATTACAGCTCCATAACCCACCCTACCATTCACTATATCCACAACTGCATCCACATTTGATTTTACAACCTAATGGAGGCACCTCCGATTTCTTCCTTAACAATTACATCTTAGAAATTTGGGTTTCATTTGATGAAAATAAAATTTTATCCACATGAAATTAGTGTAATATCATCGTTAAACTAATGGACATAACAGAAATGTAGTAAACTATTATTTTTAAAATGTTATTGTAGGGAAGTGTTACTCTTCAATAATTTGATGAAATATTGCTAGATATTGTGTCTAGCCTAATTTATTTTTCCCAAAGTCCCAAAAATTTTACTAATAAACCAAATAGCATAGGCCACCAATTGACCAATCGATTCCAACCAAACTAATGCCACACCTCGCCATCAATGTTGCACCAATCCTCACCATCAATTCGGCTGTTCTTCCAATTAGATTTTTATCCTTTCATTTTTTTCTCTCATATTCTCAATTAGTTATTAGTCAAATTACCTTTGATTTAGGTTGATGCAACTAAATTTTGTGAGTTAGAATGCAAAGGCAGTAACTTCATGGGGTCATAGTATATTTATGATTTTATCTCTAGATGTTTGATTCTATATGTCTGCAATCTTTTATTATTTTAATTTTGCTCGCGTGGAGTAAAAAGAAAATAAAAGATCTTATCTATCCTAAAGTAAAAAGGAAATAAAAGATTTTTTCTATCTTAAAGTAAAGAGGAAATAAAAGATCTTGTTGATCCTAAAGTAAAAAAGAAATAAAAGATCTTGTTTTCAAAGAAGATTAGGAAAACAAGATTTTGCCAAATTTATGTTCCTAATTTGATAAGGCCTTGTTTGTTCTTTATGTAAGTCACTCTAAATCAAATTTAGAAGTTTGAATAATATTTTGACGAAGCATTGATATCTTCAATTCCTAATTTGGGCAGATTAGTATCTTGAAAAAAGGTATGAATTTGAGATGTGCTCAATTAATCCATTTAATGCATCCTTTAGTTTGTGTTGTCGGCTGCTCCATTTAATGCATCCTTTAGTTTCCATAAATTGTTTCCACTTTTCTCCAAAGAACATCAGCCCCAGATTCTTGTCGCAACATATACACTTTGATCAATCCATGACCTAATCGTATTTATGGCCATAAATCTAACTTATTCACCTTTAATAGATTCATGTAACTCCTTCATACAATGTAGATCCTCCATTCAATGCCAAAAGTTCCTAAATCTCAACCACACAAGTAATAAAAACATATAACCCAATGTTGGGAAAAGAACCTACACATGCAGCTACAAGTTAAGCAGAAACAAATTGTCTCCCTCTTTGTATGATTAAAACAGGTTGTCTACCATAAGTAGAAAATAAACCAACACAATCCAAATGAATAAATCAACCATAAGAGACAGATTTTTATGAAAAATCCTAAATCGGGAAAAACAACAGGACCATAGTTCGATATAACCTTCCACCATACTGATAATGGGATTACACCACAATTTTTCTCGGATAACAGTAGAGGCTAACAACATTAAGAATCTCAATCGTCTGGCTTATAGTAATAACCTAATATCTATCTCTCTAACAAGTAGGTATCTCAAATAACAATCAATGAGAGAATAAAAGAAAAATCGAGACCAGTACAATTGTAAATGGTGATGTTAGGAACTTATCCTCCAAATTTGGGGGAAAACAAAGTTAAATTCACCTTTTGATTGTCCAATAAAATATTGAAACACTTGCCCCCAAATTCAAGTTCACGCCATTGTCGTCTCTTTTCTCTCTCATTTTTTCTGTATTCATTAATGAGGGCTGCCACTTGCTCTTACTTTTGTACATACATTCTTTTGGCTAATTTCATCCAAGTCCAAAACTTAATGATAATTGCACATCAAACAAGCCTTTTGGACTTTGGGCTTTTGAGCCACCAAAATGAGATGGACCCAAATACTATACCCACTTAATGTATATATGACATGTGTGCATTTATTTTAAAAAATAATCATATAATTTGTAGTTGCATTTAGTTCATTGAGTGAGTGTAGTAAAATAGAGATACTCTAAAATCTCACGAAGGGAAGACATTTAACTTATAAAATTTCTTATCTCCCTCTTATTAATTACTAACTGTTTTTTAACTCTTTTTTCACTATGCTTTCTCTCTTGGTTGCTTTTTTTTTTCTTAATTTCTTCTCAAAATTGAAATCTTTGCTGTCAAATTTACTATCCAAATAATTGTGTATTCTTTTAGTGTTTAAAGCACACTATATTGTATTACACTTACTACAAGTGTATTGTATTATGTTGTACTGTACTAACATTGAATTTTAATAATATTGTACAACGTTTCAATACTACAAAATGGGTCTATAATGGTGGTTTTAAACAACATAAGATGAAGGTTTGAAAACCATCATCTTAGGCTATGACATTAAAAGGGGTATATTTTTTTATGACGATTTCTAATGACGGTTAATTTATTTAACCTTTATTATTTGCCAATCTGCACTGGTTTTCAATGACAGTTTTGGTATAAAACCATCATTAAAAAGCGATATTTAATGACAGTTATTTAGAAAATCGTCATTAAATATAAATTTATAATGATGGTTTGATACCAAAACCGTCATTATTGACCCCATGTACATAACTTTTAATGACGGTTGTTATAACAAAACCATCATTAAAAGTTCAGATTTAATTATAGTTACTTAAATGTTGATTACTTAAATAACCATCATTAAATCTAAACTTTTAATGATGGTTTATTATGAGAACGATCATTAAATGTTGTTTGTTGAACAATACATATTATTAAAAAAAAACATGGCAATTTTAAAACCATTTCAAGCCCCTATTTTAATTCTAATTTCCTACAAAAGGATAGCTCTACAAAAATCTTTGAAAATAATTAAACTTTAACAATATATATTAGTTAGCTTTTGCATCAAAATTCTCACAACTCTTTAATACCTACTAATGAATCTACTAGCAACCAACAAGACTGGCACACATCTAATTTCACATCAAGTCTTCAACCAGCATGTGATCTAATAGTAGATTTGGAAAAACTAGGGAACTAAGGCTCTAGATTGACTGAACCTCTTCTGCCCAAATCATAGCAGGAGACTTGGCATGGGTTCAATAGGAGAACACTTCCCATCAACTACATCCTTATTTTTCTTAGAGTTGCAAATTAAGCACAGAACCATTCATTTAGTCATAAATCAAATCAAGTCAAATCTACAATAATGTTAATAAAAAAGTGTTCACTAACATCTTAATCTTCCCTCCTCCTCTAGAATCAAGCTCGACCTGTTTGAATTGATAATTTTTTTTCTATTAAAATAACTTAGCAGCTCAAGAATAAAATATGACAATCAACAGTAAAAGTAAAATTAGAATAATGTTGTTTGAGGTGAAGAACGATAAAGGCATATTACGGTTATACAAATAGGGTTGATTGATGTGTACTAAGTAACTAAGACTTTAAGGTTTTGAAGAAAATGATAGAGCCTTTACTCATTAAATCTCTGAAAATCTTCCTCAATAGGTAATTGCTTTGGCCACTCAATATCGTTTAAAACTTATGAAATTGAAGTAAAATCACTTCAGCTTTTACAATAATTAATGTACTAAAAAGACAAATCAATATATTTTTATTTGGCTATATAATAATTTATCAATACATTATATATATGCTGTAAATCTAAAAAAAAAATTCTTCAAATTCAAAGATTTATAAGTTGGGAAAGAACTTTAAATAAAAGAGCTAGAGGATACTTAAAGCCCCATAGAGTACCATTTTTATCTCTCCCCTAGCTTGTGTCTTTGAAAAATAGTAGTCTAACCATGGATTATAGCATATACAGAACAATGTTAACATTAGTAGTCAAAGAAGTCTACCGCAAGCAAAATAGTTGAGTATTATAATAATCAACATGAACATATCAACCTTTTATTAAACTTCAAAGTAATATTACCCAACCTCAAGTAATCATCCAAATCCTTGTACTTGATAACCTCAACAAATCTTCCCATTTGCTCCTCCATCTTTGAATCTTACCCATTCTTCATCTTCACAATACAGTACAGAACAAAGTACAGAAGCTTTTGGGAAATTCTACTTGGTTATTCACATTGCTACTGCCACCTTCTGATTGCCAATTACAAAATAAGTACCCAATATCATCTTTGTCTAAGCCATAAGAGATAACTACTAATAAACCAAATTTATCAAGATAAAATAAAGCAATAACTATAAATGAGACCCCCAATCAAAATTAGTGATGGCAATGGCCGGGTTCAAGGTGGGGTTTATGATCCCCGAACCCGAACCCACACACAAAAAAATTTTAATTGGGGATAGTTTGGGTATGTCCCAAAAAATCTCTGAATTGAGTGGATTAAAACAAGGACCCGATCTCCATTTAATTTTTATTTACAAAAGAAAATGAATACTTTTTAAATAAAAAATGAATAGTTTTTGTATATTTGGGTCTCTTTTTTAAAAAAAATCCCGAATGGGGACTAGATCAGTTGCACTGCTGGTATAACAAGCCACCAACAATTATCTTCTACTCTCTAGTGCATTATGCTCTCTCTAAAACGAAGTGGTAAATACGAGGTCTGTTCATTTTAATTGGTGAATAGAGGAAAAACTTTCTCTAATGGCTTCTTCCTCCAATGGCTATGAGAGGGGGACAAGTTGTCAACATCGCTATCGACTTCTGCGAAAGGTTCTTTCCACCAAGGCAGATGGGCATAGTATTGGGGAGTTGGAGAATCTGTTGGTGGAACTGAACTGGTTGAAGGTGCATCAGATGCTTCTGCAGGATGCAGGATTGACCTAGAAAGTGTTTCAATAATCCAAACCATGCAACAAACACACACGATCCAGCCAGTCATACCAATTCCTTCAATCAAAATCCATCTTTTACCCAAGAAATTTGACAAACCAATTTCCGTCATTGGATTCATTGACTCATTGGCTGCTGAATATGATGAATTGTGGTTGGAATGTTGGAATTTATAGCCTAAAACTTTCTGATGCACAAGATCCTACAAAGAGGCGAGTGCAGAGCATACTCGTTACAGGATCGAAATGAACTATTACGAGAGTCTGTTGTTTTTTCAAGGAGGATAGAGGAAAAGGAAGAAGCTTAGAATTATTAAAACACGATTCTATTTTATTCTTAAACGAGTTCTGAATACAACTGAGATCAGTTCTTCTTATATAGAAGAACTCCTGGAGAGAGGATAAGACATGACCCTTATCCTTTTGTAAAAGTAAAAACATAATTATGAAAGGGATAAGACAGGACCCCTATCTTACTTTTCTTAAAGAAAAAGCAAACATTAGACATCATGATTACAAAGCAAAAGCAAAAGTAAAAGCAAGCTTTTAGAAAAGTAGATGCTTTGTTTTTGTAAAATCAAAAGCAATTATTATAAGCAAACAAAAACTTAAAGAGGCAGCAATCACGAGACTCATAGATAAGATCATCAATGGCTATGAGAGGGGGATAGGTTGTCAACATCGCTATCGACTTCTGTGAAAAGTTTTTTCCACCAAGGCAGATGGGCATAGTATTGGCGAGTTAGAGAATCTGTTGGTGGAACTGAACTGGTTGAAGGTGCATCAGATGCTTCTGCAGGATGCAAGATTGAAGTGAATTCTTCCCAAGGATCCTGGGAATCTTGGAAAAGAATGTTGGTATAGTCTGGTCGTTCTTCCTTAATTAATATTCCAGTGGATGGTAAATTGCTGGATGAGGGCATTTTAGCAGTAGGAATGACCATAAGTTCATTATGTAGACCGAGGGAGGTATGTTGAATATCAGTTGGTGTGGGCTGGACATGGTTTAGTTCAAGGAGGTAGTTTTTCATAGTAGAGACAAGGTTAGGGTCATATTTAGAAAACCATGTCTTAAGATGGAGAAGGTGTTTGTCTGAAAGTGTATTGTTTTTGAAATCAAGGATCTTCGAAAAAGAGGAGTTGTCCAATCTGACAAGAAAATTATGGCCAATGAGATGAAATTTAAACTTTTGAATTCCATATTTTACAGTTAAGATTTTTTGATAGATTACGTGATAATGTTTTTCAGATTCTTTGAACTGACCATTGGTATGAGCATAGTAAGATTCTTTTCCGTCAAGCTTTTCCAAAACTCCTGCTCCCCAGTACTCATCACTTGCGTCTGTTTGGAGAATGCGCTGTCCTTCAGTAGTCTGAGAGGGACCCCATGGTGGAATAGTCACATGAGGGAAAAAATCCCGAAGACAATTCACAATGCCTAGAAACTGCTGTATCTGCTTTCTGGACAGGTGTTCGTCAGGGAAATGGACTAGTTCTTGAGCTATGTGTGGACCAGGGCGGTAATGGCCATCTTTAATGACCATGCCAAGAAATTCTACAAAGTCCTGGCCTAGGATGCTCTTTTTTTCAGAAAGCATAATGCCATATGATTCCACTATCTTGAGAAAGTGGGAAAGTAGATTCTGATGGGAGTCATGGTCTTTTGAAAATAAGAGCACATCATCTATGTAGATAAGTGCATGGTGGAGTATGGGCTCAAAGATTTTGATCATGGCTTTTTGAAAAAGTGAAGGTGATACTTTGAGACCGAATTGCATTACATTCCATTGATAGTGGGCGTTTGGGATGCAAAAGGCAGTTTTGTGACGGTCAACAGGGTGAATTCCTAATTGCCAGATGCCAGCTTTAAGGTCAAATTTGGAAAAGACCTTGGTATCACGAATATGGACAAACAAAGATTGATTTTTTGGCAAAGGGAATTTATCATCACGAAGGAAACAGTTAAGAGGCTGATAATCTATGACAAGGTTTTTTTTACCTCGGACTATTTCGGATCGTTTTTCCACATAGAAGGCCTGACAAGCCCATTCTGAATTTGTGGCCTCAATAAGTCCTTGTTGAAGCAATTGAGAACATTCTTGTTGGGCTAGTTTAAGATCAAATGGTGTCATACCAGGATGGGTAGCTTTGGTGGGATTGATGTCTTCGTTAAGCTTAAAGGGAAGCTTAATGAAGAAGTCTTCATTTTTCCACAATGGAGATGGATGTGAAAATTGGCTATGCCTTTCAGGACAGAAAGGAAAAAACCAGGTTTTGAATGAGCCATATGAGGGAGGAGAGTTTGAGATGGAGAACAGTCTCAGGATATCAGTGTATGGTTGAAACATTTGTTTGTACCTAATCCCAAAGGCTATACAGATATACTCCGTCTGTATACACTTTCTGATATCCCAACTCCATACAGTCGTATTTCACAAAAACTTCTTGAGTTCTGTCCAGATAATCATTCTCAATTCCATCATCCTTCCCCTCTCTGGAAAAATGAACAGTTTTTCATTCACTTTCCTTTTAAACTCAACGAAGACATCAACCCTACAAAAGCCTCTCATCCAGGCATGTCTCCCTCAGCTAAAGGTGATAGCTCAATCACCACCTCCACTCAAAATTCCTACAACTGGATAACGCATTCTGCAGACAGATGCCAGTGATGATTACTAGAGTGCCATTCTCCTCGAAAGAATAGAGGGCATAGACCACTTCTGTGCCTATGCAAGTGGACAATTCAAAGAATCTTAAAAGAACTACCATGTGATCTACAAAGAGATTTTGGCGGTAAAGTATGGAATCAAAAAGTTTGAATTTCATCTAATCAGCCATAAATTCCTTATCAACATGGACAATTCCTCTTGACTAGGCTTGTCAAGCCTTTTATGTTGAAAAACGATCTGAATTAGTTCGTGGTAAAAAGCGGTTAGTCATTGATTACCAGCCTCTCAATTCTTTCCTTAAAGATGATAAGTTCCCTCTTCCAAAAATCCAGACCTTATTTGTCCATCTTCAAGGGGCACGTATCTTCTCTAAGTTCGATTTAAAAACTGGTTTTTGGCAACTTGGTATTTCACCAGTTGACCGTCCTAAAACTACCTTCTACATTCCTGATGCCCACTATCAATGGAATGTTATGCCTTTTGGTCTTAAAGTATCTGCGTCCTTATTTCGAAAGGCCATGACAAAAATTTTCAGTCCTATCCTCCATCATGCTTTGGTTTACATCGATGATATTTTATTATTCTCACCTGATCATGATAACCATCAACAACTCCTTTTGGATTTCTTTCATATTGTGCAGGTTCATGGAATTATGCTTTCTGAAATGAAAAGCAGCATAGCAAAGGAATATATTGACTTTCTTGGCATGGTGATCACAAATGGCCACTACCAACCTGGCCCGCACATTGCAACCGAATTATTAAAATTCCCAGACACAAATCTCACCAAGAAGCAAATTCAACAATTCCTCAGGAATGTTAATTATGTTCAAGATTTTATTCCTAAAGTTGCAATGCACACCAGCCAGTTGTCTCGCATGCTTGAATTCTAATGGGTTTTTTGGTAATCAGGTTTGTTTCAAATGTTTCACCATTGACTGCTCTGAATAATTTGGAATGGTTTTCCCAACAGTCAGAGGGAAGGACAGAAGGATCAATCATACTGGTATATGCACCAGTATCTATAAACCCGATGACAGGAACATGTTTATGAAACTTTGAAGGAAGGATTGACATTTTGAGGGAACGTCTGGGAATAGATGAAACTTGGTTGACATTTTGGACTGTAGAGATGATGGAAATGTCATCAGAATCAGAAGATTCTGCGAGAATAAAAGCAGTGTGATTATCTTAGCTTGATTGTTCCGAGAAGTTGGATTCAACATCTTCATTCTCAGATAACAGGGAAGAATGTTGAAGATGTTTTATGAGACGAATAGCTTTGGCAGATTTGTGAGGACAGTTTCGAGCAAAGTGACCGCGTTTCTTGCAGATAAAACAACGTTTATGTTTCTTTTTTCTGTACTGGGAAAGTTCAGGTGAAGTATGTTAAACCCAATTAAAAGATCCTTATAAGGTAAATTAGATCCAACAATTTTGATCCAAAGGACATAGTTTAGAAAGAACTGAATACCAACTGGTTTTTGGTAATCAGGTTGGTCTGGAATAATTCTCTATTAGCTGCTCTGAAATATTCTTTATATTTTTCCCATAAATGAGATGGGAGGATGGATGGATTGAGCATGCTTTTTTGTGCTCCAGTGTCAATGAATCCAATGACGGAAATTGGTTTGTCAAATTTCTCGGGTAAAAGATGGATTTTGATTCAAGGAATTGGTATGACTGGCTGGATCGTGTGTGTTTGTTGCATGTTTGGATTATTGAAACACTTTCTGGGTCCGAGTGATCTTCTGTAAGAACAAAAGTAGTTTGCTCATCATAATCTTCCTGTTATGAAAAGAAAGATTCATCATTGTCTGAGAGCAACGAAGAACCTTGAAGATGTTCAATGAGACGAACTGATTTGGAAGGGCAGTTTGGACAGTTTCTTGCGAAATGCCCTTTTTTCTTACAGATGAAACAATGGCTGCTTTTGGATTTTGAGGACTGGGTAGGATCATTTTTTCTGAAAAAGCGGTAGGGTTTTTTGGGTGTAGATGAAGTTCGGTTTTTCTTATGTGGGTGTCGGTATTTCTGGAAATGGGATTTTTTCTTGGTCGAACAAGTGCAATCTTTATCACTTTTACACTTGATGGAGAGATGAGGTTTCTTGCAGGCACTTTTGAATGGCTGATTGTTTTCCATCAGATCCTTGAAAAACTCTTTTTGTTCACAGAGTTTTTCCAAACAATTTATTGCCAACTGGTAGATTTTTCCTAAAGAAAGGTTCGCGATATCTAGCTGATGAATAGTGAATTGTCTCTGTAATTCTGGCTGGATTTCTTTGGGAAGAGATGTCACGAAGACGTGCTTTAACGAAGGATCAATAAAGCCATTAAGCTTATAGTACATCGTAGACATTCTTTTGTAGTAGAAGTCAAGATCTTTTACTTGCAGAGAACAACACTTCATTTGATGGAATTCTCGTCGTGTCTGTTCATTTGCAGCTGTAGCCTCTCCAAGGAATTGTTCATAAATGATACCAAGAACTTGAGGAATTTCAGCTTGGACCAACTGAAGTTGTCTGTATTGGCCAAGACTTTCAAACCAATCTCTTACAAATCCAGTAAATCGAGAACTGAACTCTTTAAGGACTGATTGAGTTGTTGCTCCAGATCTGAGCATCTGAACATCTATCCATGCTGAAAATTCTTGGAATTGAACAAGCCATTTAACTTTTGGGATATCATCAAAAGTAAACCATGGGCCATTGGAAGGTTTAGGAGCATTATCATGGGAAGGTGTAGTGGGATTGGTATCTGACTCTGCTTCTTCAACAATCGGTGTTGTTGGAGATGAAGGAGATGGATCATTGGACCCTGTAGTGGCTGGAACCATAAGCAATTTAGAGATATCAGCCAAAACTACTTCAAAGTCTGAAGAAAGAGGGGATTCTTTTGAAGATTCGTCAGAGGATTCCTGATCAGAAGAAGTATCTTCTGACTCAGATGAATGATAATAAACTTGGGACGAATACTGATGTAAGGGTGTTTTATCTTTTGGTTCAGGTTCAGGAGTTGATTTTGGCGAAGATTGTGGATCTGGAACAGTTGGTGGTGTTGTTGTTTCGGTTTTGGTGGGCTTGGGTTTTTGTTTAGGTGGAGCTGGAGTTGGGGTTTGTCTGTACAAAGTATGAGACAATCCAAAAAATTTAGCATAATCTACTAACTAACGGGAGGAAGATGGTGTATAAAACGGTTGATATGTGTTGAAGGTGTATGAAGAGGTAGGGTAGGAGATTTTGCAAATAAGGAAGGTTGTTGCTTATCTGCATCTATTCTCGCTAGTTCAACTTTTAGCCTTCTAATCTCCGCTTATTTTTTGTTGAATTCTAGACCCCAATATCTATTTTGAATCATTATCTGAAGTTCTAAATCAAGCAGAGAGACTTGATTTTGCAGATTGAGGTATATCTGTTCAAGTTGAGTCGTGATTTTATCAACTTTGGTGTCAGTCTATTTGACTTGGGACACAACCCTTTCAATTTTGTCATCAAGGGTTCTGAAAGCCAAATTTTGTGCTCTGGCATTCTGTGTTTGCCAGTTTAGGACAGTTTCAAAAGATCTTGGTTCTTCAAGTTGGCCTGTGGGAGTCACTGGAGACTGGACAAAAGGTTTAGTGACAACCTTTGTCTGAGGATCTGTCTGTTTTTCCAAAGGTGGAAACTGTTCTTGGTACACATCGGATGAAAACATCATGCAAGACTGGATTGGTGATGGTTGCATAGTAAGCTAATCAGCCTCTTGTCTGCATGGTTTTTGTTGATACTATTTTTTAATGAGCCTTAGCCCTTTCGTATAGATCGGCAAAGGAGTTGTATTGGCCTTTGTTGGCATGGTTCCATCTTATGTCTGTTAAAGTCATCATCCTCTTCTTCAAGGCATGGGCAGCCTGGATCACACATATGGGAACCTGGAACATCCCATAAAAAGTGACCATTAATCTTATCCGGGTATATCGGATAGCCATCAGAAGCAAATCCATGGATGTGAATGGCTTCCTGTTCTGTTGGAACAACGGTAATCATGGAAAAGTAAGAGAAAGAAGCTCTGGGTAGTGTTTGTTCAGTAGGTGGCTGAAAGGTCATCCTAACCGTTCCATCAGCTCTTTTTTCAAAGAGAGCGTCAGAGGTTTTAACAGGTTGGGAATTTTGGTGAAATTTTTCATAATTGGATAGTCACTCAAGAGGCATGAGCTTAAGATGTTCTTTCTTTTGAATCTGTCTTGCTTTTGAATATGATTTTACTGTCCAACACATTAAAGGCAAACAGAAGGCATCAATTGATGTTTGTGGAGTAAGAAGATCAAGTGCATGGTTTTGTAGCCAGTACACCAACTGGTGGTGTAACGTTGCCATTTTTGAAGAAACTGTTTGTTAAACTCTTGGAGTTGGATCTGAACCTTTAAGGTTGTGGATAGATTGGGATCATCAAGAGAGAGGTTAAAATTAGGATAGAAGGTTAAAAGAACACTTCCTGCGTATAAAGTGGTCAGGACAGTGCAATTAACTGCATGTTGGTACTCTTTGAACAGGGTATCTAGCAGTGCTAGTTGGGCGGTGACCGGTAACCCTTTCCTACTATGAAGAGTGAGAATTAATCGGACTCCACCAAGATGGAGATGAGTATATCCTTCCCTTTTCCGGTGGGAGACAAGATCCGTTGGAATTTCTAAGGTGACATATTGTTCCGATTGTGTTGCTTGAAGAGCACACTGGTCCAATCGAGATGACTGAACATATTCTTTAGGAGCAGGTCTTTTGGTTGAGATCAAAGTCCTAATACTCCGGGTAAAGGAATTTGGTCTCTGATATAGTTTGTATGGGCTAATAAGGGGCATATAAGACTCATTGATTTTGGAACATAAGAATATTCAACAAGGTTTTCTATTTTGGAGGCAAGGTGTTTAGTACAAGTTTTTGGAAGAGAAAGAGTTGAAGAAAGAGAAACAAGAGCAAGATTTTCTGAGCTATTGGAGGAAGAAGCCATTAGAGAAAGTTTTTCCTCTATTCACCAATTAAAACGAACAGACCTCGTATTTACCACTTCGTTTTAGAGAGAGCATAATGCACTAGAGAGTATAAGAGAATTTTACATGGCTTGTTATACCAGCAGTGCAAACTGATCTAGTCCCCATTCGGGATGACCATCAAAATATATGTCGCTGGTTTCCCGCCGATATACAATAATATTCTAGCCGTCGGAAAAGTTTTTTGGCTCCAAATAAATGAAAACATAATTATTCTAAATTACAAATGATCAAATTTTGCAAGACAAATCAAAATAATGTTAAGCCTTAACCATAAACTTGTAGTAGCTTCTCTGTAACCATCACCATTGTTTCTAAGATTCTTCATAAACCTATAACAAGATAAACAAAGAAAAATAAAAACATGTTTTAATAATTTCAACTAAGTACTTGATAAAATAATATAAATTAAAACTATAAGCCTCTATAGCCTCTACATCTGTTTCGATCTATGGTTCGTCATTAAAAATTTTTGCATAGGCCAGGGAGGTAGATGCCACAGGTAATTAAAAAAAAAGGCACAAATAAAAACCAAAATTAAGTTACTTATTAGCTAATTTAAATAAATAAAAATACAAAAATTAAAATGTAAACCATATACCCCCACAAAGAGCATGTATCCAGCTTTGACTACACATCAAAGTTGGAGTAAATACAGAAATTAAAATTTTTTTAAAAATTTAAGATATATTTTGATCTAAAAGATATTTTGGGTTTGGGGCTAATAGTGCTTGTAAGAGCAATATTAATTAAATGAATGCTTTAACAGATTATTATTTCTAAATTATCAAAAACATAAGCTTATGAAAGGGAGTGTTTGTACAAAATGAATGCATAGATTTCATTACTTAAATGTTTTCATTTTGATGGTTTATATCTCTTGTGAATGGAAAATTTGTATCAGCTTGTTTTCTGAGTATATATCAATGCCATATTGTCAAGGAAACAATATATTGTCATTTGTCAGCTTGTTTTCATTTTTTTTAATGGTTAGTGAGTTTTCATTAATTATAGATTTCATAAATTTTTTGTAAAAATTGTCGAAAACGTCCTAAATCCAATTTCAATCCGAATGAATCTGAATCCAAAATATAATCCGAAATCTAAACTCATCTGATCCGATTCAAATTCAAAGTTATCTAAAATATTCATCCGATCCGAATATTCGGATTGGATTCGGATCGGATTTAAAGTCGGATTGAATTCAAATGCATTTTTTTTACAATCTGAATTATCCAAAATCCAATCGGATTCTTCTGAATTTGATCCAAATCCAAAATTGCCCAACTTTAATGATAGTTTTGTCCTCAATGTCATCATTCCCCTCCTCTTGAAGAGGATTTGTCCTCAAATCATCACCTGTATCAAAATGACTCAAATAGGAAACATTAAAAGTAGCACTTACGTTGTATTCATCGGGCAAATCCAGCTTGTCATTGATTTATTCTAAGACTTGGAAAAGACCATCCCCTCGAGGAAATAACTTAGATTTCCTTCGTTCTGAAAATCGTTCCTTGCAAATATGTAACCACACCTAATCGTTGGGTTCAAAAACTAGCTTATGTCGCCCTTTGTTGGCATATTTAGCATATTGCTCAGTTCTCCACTCGAAGTTGAACTTTACCATCTCGTGTATCTGTTTAACAATTTCAACCTTTTTTTCTCCATCTAAGTTAACTTGCTTAGAAATAGGTTGTGGAGTTAAATCCAATGGGGTTAAAGGATTAAAACCACAAATAGTTTCAAACGGTGAATACTTAGTAGCAAAATAAATAAAATGATTATAAGCAAATTCAATATGTGGCAAACAATCTTCCCAAGTTTTGATGTTCCTTTTAATGATAGCCCACAATAGAGTAGATAAAGTTCTATTCACAACTTCTATTTGACTATCAGTTTGAGGGTGACAGGTAGTTGAAAACAACAACTTAGTTCCTAACTTAGCCCATAATGTTTTCCATAAGTAACTTAAAAACTTAGCATTCCTATAAAAAACAATTGTCCTGGGCATACCATACAACCTCACAATCTCTTTAAAGAGCAAGTCAGTGACATTAGAAGCATCATCTGTTTTGTGGCATGAAATAAATTGTACCATCTCCAAAACTCTATCCACAACTACAAAAAAGTGAGTCTCTCCCTCGTTCAGACCTAGGTAACCCTAGTACAGAATCCATTGAAACATCAGTCCAAGGCGCACTAGCTATTGGCAACGGGATGTATAAGCCATAGGGCTACACCTTCGATTTGGCTTGCCTACAAGTGACACATTTACCACAAAGTCTCTCAACATCTTGTTTCATATGTGGCCAATAGAAGTGTTCCTGCAAAACTGCTAAAGTCTTTACAACTCCAAAATGCCCCATCAACCCTCCTCCATAGGATTCTTTCACTAACAAATCTCTCAAAGAACAATTAGGCACACAATTTATTCCCCCAAAATAAGTAACCATCATGCCTAAAGTACTTACCAATCACAGTCTTTTCGCAAGGTTGATATTCAACACTAACATCATGGTCGTCAGCATACAATTCCTTAATATGTTCAAAACCTAGCAGTTTAGTACAACGTTTTCCTTATCTTGCTTGTAACAAATGACATACGAAAACATCTTTATGAATTCTACCCATTGAGTATGCCTCTTCTTCAGCTTGTGTTGGCTTTTAAGGTCTTTCAAGGACTCATGATCGGTGTGAATCACGAATTCCTCAGGCCATAGGTAGTGCTGCCACGTTTCTGACACTCAAACCAACGCATACAACTCCTTATCATAAGTAAGGTAGTTTAAGGCTGCCCCACTTAGTTTTTCACTAAAGTAAGCAATTGGTCGTCCCTCCTGCATTAGGATTGTGCTAATACCAATACCTGAGGCATCCCATTCAATTTCAAATGTTTTATTAAAGATAGGCAAGAACAATAAGGGAGCATTGATTAGGTTTTGCTTAATTATTTGAAACACTTTCTCCAATGTCTTTTTTTATTACTTCAGTAGGCAGTGTAGCCAATATGCTAAAGTCTTTCACAAATCGCTGATAGAAACTTACGCTTGTGGGACTCGACCACTCTTGGATTGCACTTATCTTCTCCTCATCAACTCTGCACTCATACCAAATCCTAGAAACACAAGTTTATTGGCGTAAAAGGTACATTTCTTTAGATTTGCAAACAACTTTTCCTTCCTCAACACATCTAAAACAGATTTCAAATGTACTGCATCTTTGTCCAAGTTTTTGCTATATATGAGAATATCATCAAAATAGACAATAACAAACTTGCGAATAAAAGCTCGCAAAACATGATTCATAAGTCTCATAAAAGTGCTTAGGGCATTAGTCAAACCAAAAGGCATGATTAACTATTCACACAAACCATATTTTGTTTTCAAGGTAGTTTTCCTTCATCTCCTTCTATCATTCTAATTTGATGATATCCACTTTTCAGGTTAATTTTTTAAAATATACAAGACCCATGCAATTCATCAAGCATATCATCTAGTCTAAGAATGGGATGTCGATACTTTATCATTATATTGTTGATGGCTCAACAGTCAACACACATCCTCCATATTCCATCCTTGTTAGGAACTAATAAAACTGGAACTGCACATGGGCTCATGCTTTCTCTCACATACCCTTTTTCCATCAATTCATTGACTTGACTTTGAAGTTCCTTTGACTCCTCTAGGTTACTCCTATAGGTTGGTTGATTTGGAATAGTTGCATCAGGTACAAAATCAATTTGATGCTCAATCCCTCGGATTGGAGATAAACCATGTGGTATTTCCTCGAGAAAGACATCCTTATATTCTTGCAAGAGTGTAGTAATAGAACTAGGTAAAGTAGGGTCAAGTTCGTTAGTGTTTAAAAATACAATCATTGGCTAATGTGAGAACAATGTTTTTTTTTTTTTTTATCTCACTTGCTCTTGCATAGAAATTCTTTTGTTTCCTTTTGATTTTCTCTTAATGGCTGCATTTTTCTTGGCCTTTTCTCTCTCATTTTTCTCGACCTCTTTATGATTTTCATTCTTTTGTTCTCTCTTTTTCTTTTACTCACTCTCTTTTATTGATTCCTCTCTCTCTATAGTCTCACTTGGTCTCTATTAACTTGCTTTGGCGTCAATGGAACAAGAGTGATGTTGCATTGATTAAACACAAATGAACATTTGTTGGTGAAGCCATCATGTTTTACATGTCAGTCGAATTGCCTAGGCCGCCCAAGTAACAAGTGTCCAACTTGCATTGGTATTACCTGCTTGTTCACTTTCACCTCACCACTGTCATTTAACCACTGTAGTTTGTATGGTCGTGGATGTTTAAGTGTTGAAAGCCCTAACTTCTCCACCATAATAGTACTAGCAATATTAGTACAGCTTCCTTCATCAATAGTCAAACTAAATAATTTGTTGAACATAGCACCTAGTATGGAATATATTTTGCCATTAAACTGCTTTGTCTTCATTTACTTGCACACTCAAAGGTCTCCTAGCTATTAAAATCAATTCCTCAAGGGTTGTATACTCTTCATCTTCGACGTATTCTAATGGTGGCATTTCATCTGCAGTGGTTGTGGCTGGCTGAGAGACTAGCTCAGTAGAGAAACTCTAAGAATCTTGAGAAAAGTTGTTTCCCAGCCTTTTGTGCAGTCACCCATAACTTCTTCTGGCCAACCAGAAGCCCGCTCAGCTAGAACAGATTTATCTGAATCTGCAAAGTCGAATCTCTAAACTGGATGTTGACCTCAGAACGATGATTAACAATCGTATACGTGGCGTTGTTATACCAAAACTACAACAGGCTGAACCTGTTCTTTGGACCAGTAGTCTGCAAGTTCGGGTTTCCAGCCGATATACCTTAATCCTTTAGATATCAAACTAATGGAAGAAAATCATTACCCACGATACCACCCAAAGACAAGTCATCTCCTAGACTTTTAGAGTCTGGTGAACATTGTGAGAGAATAATTTTAGCATACTGGTTTGTATAGAGATAGAGATGAAACGATCTTAGAATAATGGCTCAAGTGTTAACTCGTTCCCTAGAAGAAGAAAAGAACTTAGAATGACATGAGAGGATTATGAACAAGCTTTTAAATTTTATTGAAGATGTTCTGCCAAATACAAAGACTTGAGAACTCTTATATAGAGCCTCTAAAAGCAAAAGACAAGACAAGACCCTTATCTTTGACAAAAACATAAAGAAAAAGTAAAAAGCATAAAAGCACACTTTAGACAGGACAGGACCCCTGTCATTTTTTATTAAAGTTGAGATTCTTTGAAAGCTTCTGTAGCCATGTGAAAAGCCGGGAGCTTTATGGAGTGGAGGGATATCTAGATGGGGATATGTCTCCTATCTCTTTTTCATACTGCTTTCGAGCTTTGGATATATGTCGGTAGAGCAGATAGTCTTCGTTAAGCTCATCCTTTTCTGCAGTGGTTGTGGCTGGCTGAGAGACTAGCTCAGTAGAGAAACTCTGAGAATCTTAAGTTGGGAGTAGGGAGTGGAAGTCTTCCCAAGGGTCTTGAGCATCTTGAAAAAGGATATTTGTGTAGTTAGGGCGTTCTTCTCTGACGAGAATACCCTTTGGACTGGAGTGTTTTCTTGAGCTCTTGGTAAAAACTCAAGGGAGTGAGATGGTCCTATGGATGTGTGACAAATGTCTGTTGGAACTGGTTGGACATTGTTGAGTTCTAGAAGATAAGTTTTGAGAACTGAGATTATGGTTGGGTCATGGTTGAGTGGGAATGGATGTGGAAATGTTTTCCATTCATATGCCTGGTCTTGTGTCCAATAATCTCTAGTGACTGGGTGCTGAAAATATGGCCTGTGAATGATGAAAACTGAGGTAAACAGATCTGCTTCTTGGTCAGGAATTCTGTTTAACTGATGATGGGTTGAGATATTCTGAAGTTGTTTACGCCACCATGTGAGTGGGGAAAACCATTCATGTCCAGAGGAGAAATGGTGCATGATTAGGAGTTGAGATATACCTGAGGGTAGGTTGGACAGGAAGAACTAGTTTAGTGGCATATAGGACTATAAGACACCAAACATACCATAATTCACTTCTGAAATAGTAAGAGATGGATTGAGGGTGAATCCTGTAAGAAATATGTGTTCTAAGTAATGGGACGGAAAACGAAGTGGTTGGGTTCTGTAGACATTCATGAAATATTTGAAAAGGAATTTTCTGGCAAAGTCTTGGATTTGGAAGGCTGAACTGAAGGAGAGATTGAGAGGAAAAGTCTTTTGGGTTAAGGCTTTGAAAGGAAGAGAACGATTCAATGCTATTATGGGAATGGTATAGATGGAGGTGATGAGGGTAGGTTTATTTATAGATGGACGGGTAGGAAAATGAGGGATCATATTCTTATCACCTTTGATGTGCTGAACTATAAAGTCATACTTGGCGAACCAAGCCTTTAAACTGAGTAATTGCTTGTCTGGAAGCAATTTGTTCTTGAAGTCAAGGATTTTTGGGAAAGAGGAGTTATCCATCCTGATAAGGAAATTGTGACTAATCAGATGGAATTCAAATTTCTTGATTCCATACTTGACTGCTAAAATCTCCTTGTAAATGACATGATAATTCTTTTCTGCATCCTTGAACTATCCACTTGCATGAGTGCAATATGACTCTTTTTCACCAATTTTCTCCAAAAGAATGGTACTCCATTATTCATCGCTGGCGTCCGTCTAACAGCTGTTGTCTGTTCAGGGCCCCATGGTGGGGGTTGTTTTTTCAGCATGCGCGAAAGTTTGCTCGTATGGACCGCAACTTTGGGAATAAAGTCTATTCCAAGGAACTATTGAATTTGCTTTTTGTTGAGATCTGTATCTGGGAACTTTGTCAATTCTTCTGCAATGTGTGGTTCTAGATGGTAGTGACCATCTTGTAACACCATGCCTAAAACGTCGATTGATTCCTTTCTAATGCTGCTTTTCTTTTCAGAAAGCATTATGCCATGTGCTTGCACAATGTCAAAAAATTCGAAAAGTAGTGTTTGGTGTGTTTGGTGGTTGGTGGAGAATAACAAAATGTCATCAATGTATACTAATCATGATGAAGTATGGGAGAGAATATTTGACCATTGCTTTTTGAAACAGGGAAGGAGCAACTTTGAGACCAAAGGGCATTACTGTCCATTGATAATGGGCATTGGGTATACAGAAAGCCATTTTAGGTCTATCAGAGGATGAAATGCCGAGTTGCCAAAAACCCGCTTTGAGATCAAACTTTGAAAAGATTTTGGCATCTTGAAGATGAACGTAGTGACTGGATTTTTGGAAGAGGAAATTTTTCATCTCTGAGAAAAGCATTGAGAGGCTGATAATCAATTACCAATCTCTTTTTTCCTCGAACTAACTCATATCTTTTTCAACATAAAAGGCTTGACAAGCCCAATCTGTAGTTGTAGGCTCAATGAGACCTTGCTGAAGCAATTGAAGTTCTAGAGAAAGGAAAAGAATAAAGAATTAAATTTGTTCATTTTGAAAACTTAAGGAAGTATGCTCTGCACTTGCCTTCCAGTAAAGATCCTGTGCATAATAAAACTTATGATGATTTCTTAAACGGTTTGGTACCCCGTTTTAAAGACTAAGGAAGGTCTATTTTTAGATTATATGACCTTTTTAGACATCATCTAATCTAAATGGTATCAGAGCCATACTCGTCCTTGAACCTTATATTTTCTAAACTTCGTTTTCCATGATCAAAGTGGTATGATTTATGTCTTTATTCTGTTTTAGGCTAGGAAAAGATCAAAAGGTGGCATTCCTGGATGAGTTCTTTTGTGAGATTTATGTCTTCATTTAACTTAAAAGGAAGTTTAATGAAGAACTTGTCATTTTTCCAAAGAGGGAAAGGATGACTGAATTGAGAATGATTCTCCGGACAGAACTGAAGAAGTTTTTGAGTGACAAGTGCATAAAGAGGGGCTGTATCTGAAAGAGTATACAGATGTAGAACATCTGTATAAGGTAAAAACATTTGTTTGAACTTGATTCCAGTTGGTGTGATGTGGAGGTTTTTTACCAGATGAAGGATATCAAATCCTATGAGAAGATCTTTGTCTGGTAAATCTGAACCAACAATTTGTTGCCCTATGATACAGTTTGGAAAAAACTGAATCCCAATGGGTTTTTTGGTAATCAGTGAGGTTTTGAAGATTTAACCATTAGCTGCTTTGAAAAATTCAGTATGATTTTCCCAACAAGGAGGGAGAACTGTGGGGTTGAGCATACTGCGTTGTGCACCAGTATCAAGAAAACCAATAACAGGGGTAGGTTTATGAAACTTGGAAGGGAGGATTGAAATTTTTACTGAAGGGACAATAGGTTTAGAATGGTTTCATCTACCTCAGAATCATCTGTTGACTTTGTGAGGATGAATGTTGTATGATCCTCATATTTCGTCTGTTCAGAGAAATTGGACTCAACATCTTCCTGATCAGAAAGCATTGAAGATTATTGCAGATGTTGAATAAGGCGAACAGCTTTGGCAGATTTGTTTGGACAATTTCTAGCAAAATGACCCCGTTTTTTGCAAATGAAACAATGGTTATGCTTCTTTTTTATGAACTGTGAAGGATCTCTCTTCTTGAAGTATCTGTAAGGTTTTTTTGCCTTTCTTGGAAGATCTGTGAGGGTGTTTTTGGAAATGACCTTTCTTCTTAGTTGGACAAGTGCATTTTTTGTCATCTTTGCATTGGATCTTGAGATATGGTTTTTTACAGGCTGAGGCAAAAGGCTGTCTATTTTCAATGAGGCCTTTGGAAGATTTTTCCAAGAGAGATGTTGGCTATGTCCAGGTTGAAGGCTGTAAGCTGCCTCTGGAGTTCTGGCTGAAGTTCTGAAGAGAGTGAAGCAATAAAAAGATGCTTTAAAGTTGGACCATTGAATCCATTTAACTTGTAATAGAGCATGCTCATTCTTTTGTAATGCATCTCCAAATGGTTGCGCTTGAGAGAGCAACATTTCATTTGATGAAATTCTTTTCTGGAGGCTTCATTTGCTGCAGCTGGTTCTCCAATGAACTGTTCATAAATAACTGTAAGAGCTGTAGCGATTGTGGTCTGAATCAGTTGAAGTTGTCTGTATTCTCCCAGACTTTCAAACCAATCTCGCAAAGAACCAGTGAATCTGGAACAAAATTCTCGGAGGACTGTTTGAGATTGTGCATTTGGTCGTGTCATTTGTACATCAACCCAAGCAGCAAATTCTTGGTGTCTGGCTGGCCATTTGTGGCGAGGAATGTCATCAAAAGTAAACCACTGTGTTGAAGATGGTTTAGAGGAATTTTCAAGTGTTGGAGGATTTGGAGGAATTGGTTCAGTTTGTGAACTGCCTTGATCTTCATTTTCATCATCAGATTCTACAATAGGTGCAGATGTACTTGGTTCGTCTGTCTTAGTAGATGGTTGAACCATGAGTAGTCCAGAGATATCTGCATATTGAGACTCTGAGTCTGAGGAGGATTGCTCATAGTAATTGGAACCATTTTCACAGGATGAGTCTGGATTGGGATCATTGTTCTGTATACCAACACTCTGGTAAAAGTATTGGTGGACTGGAGCTTTGTCTTTCTTTGTTGGCTCAGGGGTTGATTTTGGGGAGTCTTCAGGTATCGGAGAGGTTTCTTTGGTTTTTGGTTCTGAGGTTCTGACCTTTGTGGTTGGCTTTTTGGATGTTGATGGTGTTGTTGGAGGTTTTTGGTTTCTGTAGAGAAGATGAGAAAGACCAAAGAACTTGTTATAGTCCATTGGTGGTTTGGACGAGTTATAGAAAGGTTGATATGTATCAAATAGAGGGGCAGGAATTGGTATAGATTGAGTTTTGGTAAAGAGGGATGGTTGTTCTTTGTCTGTATCAATTCTGGCTAGCTCCGCTTTTAACTTTCTGCTTCCTTTTTGTTGAATTCTCGTCCCCATATACGATTGTTAATCATCATTCTGAGGTCAACATCCAGTTCAGAGATTCGACTTTGCAGATTCAGATAAATTTGTTCTAGCTGAGCATTGAGAGAATCCACTTTTGTTTCTGTTTTTATCACTTGAGTTGCAACTTTATCGATCTTTCTCCCAAGATTATGAAGTGCTTGATTTTGAGCATTGGTATTTTGAGTTTGCCAATTTAAGACTGCTTTATATTGCTTTGGGGCTTCTGGTTGGCCAGAAGAAGTTATGGGTGACTGCACAAAAGGCTGGGAAACAACTTTTGTTTGTGGATCTGTTTTCTTTTCAAGAGGGGGAAGAGAACATTAGGCATGACCTGAGCTTTGTTGGAGAAGGAATAGGTTCTTGAGGATTGGCCATTCTATTTTCCTTTTCTATCCATTTGAGAGCCTTTTGTAGATTGGTAAAGGCTGGCTTGAGCTTGGATCATCTGGTGGTTTTGGAGAATACGAGCTGCAAGGAGTTTTTGAATGGGAAGTTTTCTTCTTTCTCCTTCGTCTTCTCCTCATGATTTCAAAGTCTTCATCATCATCATATAGATCGTCCAGACAAGGGCAATCAGGGTTGCACATATGGGCTTCTGGAACATCCCATAATAAATGACCATTGATGTTGTCAGGATAAACTGGATATCCTTTTGAAGAAAATCCATAGAATGGAAGATTTTCCTCCTGTGCCGAGGATACTATCATGATCATAACAGTATAAGAGAGCTTCGGAGCTTCCGGATCTGAAGATTGTCCTGGAGTTTGGAAGGACAACTTGACTTGGCCATCAGATCTTCTTTAAAAAATGGCTTCAGTGGTTTGGATTGGCTCTGAATTCTGATGAAATTGTTCATAATTGGAAAGCCATTCAAGTGGCATGAGTTTAAGCAAATCTTGCTTTTGAATTTGTTTGGGAATCTGAATTATTGTTGGGATTGTATTAGTATCTGCAAGGATCATCAATGCATCCATGGTTGTTTGTACTGTGGAAAGATCTAGTGCATGATTATGTAATCGATACACTATTTGGTGATGGAGGGTGGCTATTTTTGAAGTGGCTATTTGGTCAGCTCCTTCGAGCTAAATCTGGACTTTTATGGTTTAACAGTACACTTCTGGCATGGAGTGTAGTTAAAACTATTCCAATGACAGCATGTTGGTATTACTTGAATCTGGTATCCAGCAGGGCAATTCTGGCTGTAACAGGTAAGCCTTTTATTCCATGTAAAGTGAGGATTAACCTCACTCCACCAAGATGAAGATGCGAATACCCTTCTCGTTTCCAGTTGGTCACGAGATCTGTAGGTATCTCTAGAGTAACATATTGTTCACTCTGAGTGGCTTGAAGAGCACACTGGTCCAGTCTCGAAGACTAAATGTATTCTTTGGGTAAAGGTCTTTTAGTAGAAATCAAGGTTCTGATGCTTCTGGTGAAATAGGTTTTTTGTTTCTAAAGATGATATGGGCTCATTACCGGAAACTGTGATTCACTTATCTAGGCTGATTCAGGAATATATGAGTATTCTACAAGGTTTTCTATTTTTTAAGCAACATGGTTTTGACAAGAACGAGGTAAAGAGAGAGTAGAAGAGAGAGAAATATGAGAAGATTCAGAGGAAACTAGGTTTATAGATGAAGATGCCATGTTGATGAGATTTCTTCTAGGTTTACAAGTAACACTTGAACACATTAAACTATGATACCACCTCTGTGTGTGCAACACCATAACTCTTTTATTCACTTGCTATGTGTCCCCTGCCTTGAAATTTAAAACACTTAATGTCACGATTCCTTATGCGAATCTCATAATGAAACTTTGAAACCCACTCTTAATTTGAAGTTTCAACTTCCCAAGAAAGTTCTAAACAGATTTAAGACAAACAAAACCTTGACCCAATGCTTAAGAAAATATGAACCAAAGGTATAGAAAATGATATTGACGCCACACTCAAGGAATAGATGAGAAGGTGAGTGATAAGTCTAAATTTGGAACGCAACAAGAATGCAAATTCTTGATAAGTTCACTAGTTCTCTAAAGAACCAAAGAAAGAATAATCTTTCAAATTCAAATAACATTAATCTCTAATTTTCTTATATAGCAAGGTTGCTGAGTTTAAATAGGCTAAAAGAAACCCAAGATCCTAAAAATACAAATGGAAACATTGGAACAACCCTCCAAGTAGGTTTGTCAAAGGATGCTTCAAAAGTCTTCACCAACCCACCATAATTAATGCTATCTTTGACAAACTTAATGCTAGTCTATTATAATTAATGCTATCATTGATAAACTTAATGTTAGCCCACCATCATTGATGGTAGACTTACCTTACACATTGACAAACTTGAAACAAAACAACAAATGAAGTTGAAAAACAAAGGAGTCGTTGAAATTCCCAAGTCTGAACAAGCTGTAATGAATTGATTATAACTCCTTCTAGAGAACTCCAAATCCAGCTCTGTAAATTTTATTGGAAAGCTAACTTAATTATCTTTCTAACAGTATATAGTTTTGACATTACTTCGGGCTCAATCAATACAGTTTTTATTCCGAATTTGACCTTTCTGCATTTGATACAAATTGTGTATTTTGGCTGCCCAATAACTTGAATAATGCCCACAATGCCTTGTCTTCTCTTCAAACCCAATTCATGATGTCTTGCATCTTCAATTGCATTTTCAATCCATATTTTCTCAATTAATCCATTTAAAGCAGCTTGCATATTTTTTGCTATAGCTCTTGTAATTGGGCCTCTATGAATATGCAAAGGATCACTTGAAGTTTTAATGGTATTCCCTTGATGGTTCTTATCAATTCCTAATAGTGGGAGTCATCGTGTTACCTTGAGAATAGTGCTTGGAGGGCTCAAATCTCGACTTAGGTGCAGTAGATGCTTAAGGCCTCTCGTCTCGCTTCATAGAGCTCAGCTTCTAAGGAGTAGAACTCGAGCCTGGGGCTGCACGGCTGTTACCCCTCCTCTTGAGTTGCTGCTCAATCTTGATGGCTTTGTGGACCATCTCCTCAATCTCCACATAATGTTACAACTCAACCATATTTTGCAATCTCCCGATTAAAGCCATTCAAGAATCGTGCCTTGGTAGCTTCTCTATCTTTCTCCACATTTGCTCTAATCATGGCAATCTCCATTCCTTTGTAATAATCCTCCACGTTTCGGCTACCCTGCATACTTTGTAATTTTTGGTACAAGTCTCAATAGTAGTGGTTAGATGCAAAATGCATTCTCATCAATGATTTCATTTCATCCCATGTCTTAACTGGATGTCCCTATTCTGCCTCCTATTTATAATAAGCTGATCCCACCAAGTAATAGCATAGTCAAAAAACTCAATCACAACCAATTTTACCTTTTTTACCTCTGAATAATTGCAACAATTGAACACAAACCCCATTTTCTTCTCCCATTCAAAGTATGCTTCCAGGTTGGTTTTACCTTGAAAATACAAGATCTTCATCTTTATCCTACTCAAACCATCCCTAGCTCTGCTACCCCATGCATCTCTCCTAGAGGTACCCACTGAGTCTTCCCCTTCATTATACTCATCCCTATAATTGTCATCAATCTCTTCTCTAGCAGGAGCTCTCTCTCTCCTACGTGCTTGAGGAACGAGTTGTGGCTGTCCCACATGTGTGTTCTTGATCCAAACACTCGTGTATGTGTTCTTATTCAACCCTCATCAGCCTTCTCATCTCTCTCATCAATACTTGAATTTGTAAATTTTGAGTAGTTGTAGATTGATCATCTTCATTTGTGTTTCATCTAGGTTGTGAGATATGCTTAGCATTTGCAAACGAAAGTTAGAAATAATGTGGAAAGGACCTCACCTCACTCCCTTACGTGTTTCACTCAAGAAAATAATTCACTCAATTATACTCATGTTTCACTCAAATTTATTGGCTTTTACCCTTTAATATGCTCACACTCTCTTGCCTTTTTCCACTTGTAGTAATTCTCATTGGTTCTTATCAAACTAATAGCAAGATTTTAGTAGCAATTCACTAGATTACACCAAGGAGAAAGCAAGAATACAATGTGTGCGTGTGTATGGGTTTCAAAAGCACAAATTACTAGAATTTCGGGCAAAAATTTTCACCTATGGTGTAAAACCAATTTTGGACTCTTCAAGACACTAATAATGGAAAATAAACAAAAGATTTTAAATGGAGGTTGGGGACTCTTTCTTTTTTTTCTCACTATCCTCTTGTTTATTTGTTTTCCTCCCTTTTTTTGGATTTAAGAAGAATTAACCCTCAAGGATGCAAAATTGATAAACAAGAAAAAAGAAACCATAAAAATATTGTTCATGTGGCATTGTTCACAATTTTTTTTTTTAATACTAGAACAAGAATGAAAAACAATAAAGATAGATGAATCTGACCTTGGTGCCTAAGCTTTGATACCAAAATGATACGAACCCCGCCAAGAACTGACGCGACCCTAATTAATTTAGTCTCCAAGATCGAATCTAAACCTATAATTGAATGGACATGTGACCCAATGCTTAATGAAAGAACAAACCTTGGTATGTGAGGATGCCACAATCAGTTATGGATGATTTGATTGATAAGTCAAGAGTTTGAACGCCATGGAAATCTGATAAGTTCAAAGAGTTTGTATAAGAACCAAAGAGAGTTAACTCTCTCATCAATTACATTAAAATTGATATTTGTTTCATTTATTGGATGCGAGTACATTATATAGGGTTGGTTACAATAATTTTTGGAAATAAATCCTAATTCGAAATCAAATCAGAATCCTAATCTAAAGCAAATAAGAAAAGAATCTAGATCAAATTAGAATCCTAATCTAAGTGAATAGAAAGGAATCTAAATCAAATCAGAATCCTAATTGGTTTAAATGTCTTACATCAATTAAAATGGAAACTCGGCAATTGAAAGAGAAATCACTAATTTGCTTCTCTACTAGCCTCCTTAAGAAATGGGAAAGTATCCAAAAGGAAAGTAGCATATTTTCTTGCTATAATGTGCAAGCCAACTTCCTATTTCATGGAAGTGATTATTTGGAAACTTCAAGAGTCTGAATCATGCATTTTCATGTGCGATTCCTTCAGCAGGCCTCCACGAATTTGATTGAGCCCAAGTTGCTTAAATCAACCCATTAAGTGCTTCTTAATTTCTTTGCTTGAGTTCTTGTGATGGGTCCAATGAGAACTTAAATAGGATTTGAATATACCTCATCCCACGTGCTTCATCAAGCATGATTACAACATCTTTGAATATGCCGAAGTTTGAAGCTTTGTCGCACTAAAATTAGCATCTATATCTCTTAGATAATTCAAAATAACTTTGTACTTATAGGACATATGCCTAAAACAAAT
This sequence comes from Citrus x changshan-huyou, assembly GCA_039657385.1. NCBI lineage: Eukaryota > Viridiplantae > Streptophyta > Magnoliopsida > Sapindales > Rutaceae > Citrus > Citrus x changshan-huyou. The sequence continues at coordinate 15,733,602 of CM077554.1, read as the reverse complement.
TGAGTAACAAGCAATGAATATGACTCCACCACCAATGGAGATAAAATGAGTCTCACTAGTGAGTTGTATGCCAAAGTAAAAAGCTTTAGCCTCTGCAGTATCCACATCATTTGAAAAAAAAGCACCCTGATCAACCCCCACACCCATAACACAACCATCTTTATTATGAATTACAGCTCCATAACCCACCCTACCATTCACTATATCCACAACTGCATCCACATTTGATTTTACAACCTAATGGAGGCACCTCTGATTTCTTCCTTAACAATTACATCTTAGAAATTTGGGTTTCATTTGATGAAAATACAATTTTATCCACATGAAATTAGTGTAATATCATCGTTAAACTAATGGACATAACAGAAATGTAGTAAACTATTATTTTTAAAATGTTATTGTAGGGAAGTGTTACTCTTCAATAATTTGATGAAATATTGCTAGATATTGTGTCTGGATCGGGTCAAATCATATAAAATATCGAAGCTAAACTAGTAAACCTAATTTATTTTTCCCAAAGTCTCAAAAAGTTTACTAATAAACCAAATAGCATAGGCCACCAATTGACCAATCGATTCCAACCAAACTAATGCCACACCTCGCCATCAATGTTGCACCAATCCTCACCATCAATTCGGCTGTTCTTCCAATTAGATTTTTATCCTTTCATTTTTTTCTCTCATATTCTCAGTTAGTTATTTCCTTAATTCGAAATTTTTTTTAGACTTTTTGTTAATCTGTCTTTACAAATGGTTTATTAGTCAAATTTCTATTTAAATAAAATCATGCTTCTTTGTTTGGGAAAGTTCTTTGTTGCATAAAATTACCTTTGATTTAGGTTGATGTAACTAAATTTTGTGAGTTAGAATGCAAAGGCAGTAACTTCATGGGCTCATAGTATATTTACGATGCATTGATATCTTCAATTCCTAATTTGGGCAGATTAGTATCTTGAAAAATGCATGAATTTGAGATGTGCTCAATTAATCCATTTAATGCATCCTTTAGTTTGTGTTGTCGGCTGCTCCATTTAATGCATCCTTTAGTTTCCATAAATTGTTTCCACTTTTCTCCAAAGAACATCAGCCCCAAATTCTTGTCGCAACATATACACTTTGATCAATCCATGACCTAATCGTATTTATGGCCATAACTCTAACTTATTCACCTTTAATAGATTCATGTAACTCCTTCATACAATGTAGATCCTCCATTCTAGACTTCCAAATATCATAGTTCCATGACTTTAATTTAATTATGAATGCCAAAAGTTCCTAAATCTCAACCACACAAGTAATAAAAACATATAACCCAATGTTTTGATACCACTTTGTTGGGAAAAGAACCTACACATGCAGCTGCAAGTTAAGCAGAAACAAACTGTCTCCCTTTTTGTATGATTAAAACAGGTTGTCTACCATAAGTAGAAAATAAACCAACACAATCTAAATGAATAAATCAACCATAAGAGACATAGATTTTTATGATATAACCTTCCACCATACTGATAATGGGATTACACCACAATTTTTCTCGGATAACAGTAGAGGCTAACAACATTAAGAATCTCAATCGTCTTGGCTTATAGTAATAACCTAATATCTATCTCTCTAACAAGTAGGTATCTCAAATAACAATCAATGAGAGAATAAAAGAAAAATCGAGACCAGTACAATTGTAAATGGTGATGTTAGGAACTTATCCTCCAAATTTGGGGGAAAACAAAGTTAAATTCACCTTTTGATTGTCCAATAAAATATTGAAACACTTGCCCCCAAATTCAAGTTCACGCCATTGTCGTCTCTTTTCTCTCTCATTTTTTCTGTATTCATTAATGAGGGCTGCCACTTGCTTTTACTTTTATACATATATTCTTTTGGGTAATTTCATCCAAGTCCAAAACTTAATGATAATTGCACATCAAACAAGCCTTTTGGACTTTGGGCTTTTGAGCCACCCAAATGAGATGGACCCAAATACTATACCCACTTAATGTATGTATGACATGTGTGCATTTATTTTAAAAAATAATCATATAATTTGTAGTTGCATTTAGTTCATGTATATAAGTCATAAAAACATTGAGTGAGTGTAGTAAAATAGAGATACTCTAAAATCTCACGAAGGGAAGACATTTAACTTATAAAATTTCTTATCTCCCTCTTATTAATTACTTAACTATTTTTTAACTCTTTCTTTTCTCCCAAATTATTTTCTCTCTTCTTTTTTCACTATGTTTTCTCTCTTGGTTGCTTTTTTTTTTTCTTAATTTCTTCTCAAAATTGAAATCTTTGCTGTCAAATTTACTATCCAAATAATTTTGTATTCTTTTAGTGTTTTAAGCACACTATATTGTATTACACTTACTACAAGTGTATTGTATTATGTTGTACTGTACGAACATTGAATTTTAATAATATTGTACAGCGTTTCAATACTACAAAATGGGTCTATAATGATTGTTTTAAACAACATAAGATGAAGGTTTTAAAACTGTCATCTTAGGCTGTGACATTAAAAGGGGTATATTTTTTATGACGATTTCTAATGACGGTTAATTTATTTAACCTTTATTATTTGCCAATCTGCAATGGTTTTCAATGACAGTTTTGGTATAAAACCATCATTAAAAAGTGACATTTAATGACAGTTATTTAGAAAATCGTCAGCAAATATAAATTTATAATGATGGTTTGATACCAAAACCGTCATTATTGACCCCATGTACATAACTTTTAATGATTGTTGTTATAACAAAACTATCATTAAAAGTTCAGATTTAATGACAGTTACTTAAATGTTGATTATTTAAATAACCATCATTAAATCTAAACTTTTAATGACGGTTTATTATGAGAACGATCATTAAATGTTGTTTGTTGGAGAACAATACATTTAGTGATGCTTCTTTTCAGATAACCTTCATCTTTTTCGTTGATTATAAAAAAAAAAGGCAATTTTAAAACCATTTCAAGCCCCTATTTTAATTCTAATTTCCTATTAAATTCTTTACAATTATTTTTCAACAAATGTTTCATATACAAAAAGATAGCTCTACAAAAATCTTTAACAATAATTAAACTTTAACAATATATATCAGTTAGCTTTTACATCAAAATTCTCACAACTCTTTAATACCTACTAATGAATCTACTAGCAACCAACAAGACTGGCACACATCTAATTTCACATCAAGTCTTCAACCAGCATGTGATCTGATAGTAGATTTGGCAAAACTAGGGAACTAAGGCTCTAGATTGAACTGAACCTCTTCTGCCCAAATCATAGCAGGAGACTTGGGTTCAATAGGAGAACACTTCCCATCAACCACATCCTTATTTTTCTTAGAGTTGCAAATTAAGCACAGAACCATTCATTTGGTCATAAATCAAATCAAGTCAAATCTACAATAATGTTAATAAAAAAGTGTTCACTAACATCTTAATCTTCCCTCCTCCTCTAGAATCAAGCTCGACCTGTTTGAATTGATAATTGTTTTTCTATTAAAATAACTTAGCAGCTCAAGAATAAAATATGACAATCAACAGTAAAAGTAAAATGAGAATAATGTTGTTTGAGGTGAAGAACGATAAAGGCATATTACGGTTATACAAATAGGGTTGATTGATGTGTCAGGTGGACTCTTCTTCAACTTTAATATAATAAAACAAATTTGTACTAAGTAACTAAGACTTTAAGGTTTTGAAGAAAAGGATAGAGCCTTTACTCATTAAATCTCTTAAAATCTTCCTCAATAGGTAATTGCTCTGGCCACTCAATATCGTTCAAAACTTGTGAAATTGAAGTGAAATCATTTCAGCTTTTACAATAATTAATGTTACTAAAAGACAAATCAATATATTTTTATTTGGCTACATAATAATTTATCAATACATTATATATATGCTGTACATCTAAAAAAAAAATTCTTCAAATTCAAAGATTTATAAGTTGGGAAAGAACTTTAAATAAAAGAGCTAGAGGATACTCAAAGCCCCATAGAATACCATCTTTATCTCTCCCCTAGCTTGTATCTCTGAAAAATAGTAGTCTAATTGTATCTGCAAATTAAATTCATCATAGGAAACCATGGATTATAGCATATACAGAACAATGTTAACATTAGTAGTCAAAGAAGTCTACCGCAAGCAAAATAGTTGAGTATTATAATAATCAACATGAACATATCAACCTTTTATTAAACTTCAAAGTAATATTACCCAACCTCAAGTAATCATCCAAATCCTTGACCATGATCCTACAATCATCTCCACTCTCAAAGCCTTCTTGTTAGAACTCAACAATGTTCAACCTGTCCCAACAGACATTCACGACACCTCCATTGGTCCTTCCCACACTCTTGAGATTCTGCCAGGCACTCAAATATGTACTCCAGGCTCCAATTCCAATCCTCATGGCATTCTTGTTCGAGAACAACGACCCGACTACACCAATGTTCTCTTCCAAGACGCTCAAGACCCTTGGGCAGACTTTCAGTCTTTATTACAAACCCAAGAGACTCAGTACACCGTCACTGAACCAGGCTCTTCGTCTACTCCAACTCAAGCTCAACGACCAGCAAGCCCCGAATTAGATGAAGACATCCTGATTTACCAAGAGATCCAAAGAGCAAAAGAAGAATATGAAAATCAAACTGGCGACGTGTCCCCATTCAGATTTCCCTCAACTCCATAATCGACTCATATGGCTACAGAGTCATCCGGGAATCTCGGCTTTTCCTGCTTTCAATAAAAGACATGGGTCCTACCTTGTCTAAAGTGTGTTTTAGCTTTTATGCTTTTACTTTTGCTTTAATTATGGTTTGCTTTTGCTTTATGCTAAAAGAAAAGATAAGGGTCATGTCTTATCTTTATCCATCCTTGTAAAATTCAGATTGCCATCAATAATATTTCTAAGTTTTTCTTAAACTTCTATGACTTACTAGGTCTCTCTTCTTCTTCTTCTAGGTAACGAAGAAAATACTTGAGTTATTAAACTAAGAGCGTTCATCTATATTTTATATACTGAGTATGCTCTACACTTGCCTTGCTTCAAGGATCTTGTGTACCAAAAAAGTCTTGATTTCTTTATAAAACCGATTTAAAATAAAACTGTTTTCTCACAACGTTCACCCTCTTTGAAAGTTAGAGGTGACCTGTTTTCAGGTGGTATCGTGATCAATGGTTTTTACTTTTTTAGGTTTTATATCTCAGGGGACTATAGGTATATCGGCTGGAAACCAGAACTTGCGGACTACTGGTCCAAAGGATAGTCTAGCACTATCATAGTTCAGGTGTAACAACGCCACATACCTGTCATAACCCAGTGGTATCAAAAAGAAAAGTTGTTTGCTAATCTGAAGAAGTGTACCTTTTGCACCGATAAACTTGTGTTTCTAGGATTTGTTATGAGTGCATAGGGTATATAGGTTGATGAGGTGAAGGTACGTGCAATCCAAGAGTGGCCGAGTCTTACAAGCAAAAGTAATGTGGAAGCTTTCACGGGCTCACTAGCTTTTACCGATGATTTATGAAAGACATTGGCCGCACCACTTACCGAAGTAATCAAGAAAAATGTTGGATTCAACTGGGGAGAAGAACAGGAGAAGGCATTTCAAGTGATTAAGCAAAAGCTAACCAATGCTCCCTTATTATCTTCACCTAACTTTAATAAAACATTTGAAACTAAATGCGATGCTTCGGGTATTGGCATCTGCCCAGTTCTAATGTAGGAAGGGCGACCGATTACTTTCTTCAATAATAAACTAATTGGGGCAGCGTCCTTACGATAAAGAGTTTTATGTGTTGGTTCGAGCATTAGAAACGTGGCAGCACTACCTAAGGAGTTCATGATTTGCACCGACTGTGAGTCCTTAAAACACCTTAAAGGCCAATACAAGCTAAACAAGTGGCATGCTCGATGGGTAGAATTCATAGACACGTTTCTATATGTCATTGGTTAAAAGCAAGGTAAGGAAAACATTGTTACAGATGCACTTTCTCCCAGGTACGTCTTAATCTTGACAGTTAATACTAAATTTCTTTGTTTTGAACATATTAAGGAATTGTATGCTGATGACCATGATTTTACTGTTGGTAAGTACTTTAGGCTTATGAAAAGACCGTGGTTGGTAAGTACTTTAGGCATGATGGTTACTTATTTTGGGAGAATAAATTGTGTGTGCCTAATTGTTCCTTAAGAACACTTCTATTGGTCACATATGAAACGAGATGTTGAGAAACTTTGTGGTAGATGTGTTACTTGTAGGCAAACCAAATCAAAAGTGCAGCCCTATGGCTTATACACCTTATTGCCAATGCCTAGTGCGCCTTAGATTGATGTTTCGATGGATTTTGTAATAGGTTTAGCTAGGCCTAAACAAGGGAGAGACTTAATTTTTGTGGTTGTGGATAGATTTTCAAAGATGGCACATTTTATTCCATGCCACAAAATGGATGATGCTTCTAATGTCACTGGCCTATTCTTTAGGGAGTGAGGTTGCATGGTATGCCCAGGACAATTATTATGGGCTAAGTTAGGAACTAAGTTGTTGTTTTCAACTATTGTCACCCTCAAACTGATGGTCAAATAGAACTTTGTCTACTCTGTTGCAGGCTATCATTAAAAGAAACATCAAAACTTGGGAAGATTATTTACCACATGTGGAGTTTGCTTATAATCGTTCTACTCATTCTGCTACTAAGTATTCATCATTTGAAATTATTTATGGTTTTAATCCTTTAACCCCATAAGATTTAACTTCAATACCTGTTTCTGAGCATGTTAACTTAGATTGCAAGAAAAAGGCTGAAATTGTTAAATAGATACAAGAGATGGCGAAGTTCAACATCGAGCAGAGAATAGATCAATGTGCTGAACAAGCCAACAAAGGGCGCATAAGCTAGTTTTTGAACCCGACGATTGGGTGTGGTTACACATGTGCAAGGAACAATTTCTAGAACAAAAAAAATCTAAGTTATTACCACGAGGGGATGGTCATTTCTAAGTCTTGGAACAGATCAATGACAATGCATACAAGCTGGATTTACCCAGTGAGTACAACGTAAGTGCTACTTTTAATGTTTTTTTATTTAAGTCCTTTTGATGTAGATGATGATTTGAAGACAAATCCTCTTCAAGAGGAGGGGAATGCTGAAATTGAGGACAAAACTATCACAACCACGTGGGATGAGGCATATTCAGATCATATTTAAGTTCTCGTCGGACGAGCCAAAAGAGCTTGCGCAACAAAATTCAAAGAATCATTTAATGGGTTGATTCAAGCAACTTGGGCTCAATAAAATTCGTGGAGGCTCGTTGAAAGAATCGCACATGATATTTAGACCACTAAATGTGTGAATCAGGCTCTTAAAGTTGGGGCTGCACATTATGGTGGGAAAATATATTACTTTTCTTTTTGGATACTTTCCTATTTGGAGAATACACTATCCTTTTTAGATACTTTCCCGTTTCTTGAGGAGACAAGTGACAAAATAAAATCAGTTATTTCTCTTGTAAGGCATTTAAGCTGATTAGCATTCTGATTTGATTTATATTCTTTCATATTTGCTTTAGATTAGGATTCTGATTTCATTTAGATTCTTGCTTATTTATTTAGTTTAGACTGGTATCAGAGCTATACCTTTCCTACCTGAGGTGGTAAATATGGAGTTTATAGTATCTTTCTAATCACACAGAGAAAACATCTTCACAAATATGGCATCTACTTCAAGCACTTCAACTTCATCTCAAATTACCTCTGATAAATATGCTATATCTATTTCTTCTACTCTTTCACTACCTAAAACTTGCACTAAACATGTGGCCTCCAAGATTGAAAATCTTGTAGAATATTCGTATGTCCCAGATTCAGCTCAAGTTAGTGAATCTTCTATGCCCTTAATCAGTCCATACCAACTCTATAGGCGTGGAAACACTTTTACTTGTAGTATCATAACTCTGATTTCTACGAAAAGGCCTACTCCAAAAGAGTATGTCCAATCTTCCCGTCTTGATCAATGTGCTCTCCAAGCCACACAAGCGGAACAATATGTTACGCTTGAAATTCCCACAGATTTAATAGCACAATGGCAAAGAGAAGGATACACCCACCTTCATCTTGGTGGTGTACGCCTAATCTTAACTCTCCATGGCCGAAAAGGTCTTCCTGTTACAGCCAGACTAGCCTTACTTGACACAAAATTCAAAGAGTACCAACATGTTGTAATTGGTACTATTTTGACCACTCTTCATGCTGGCAGTGCTCTCCTTACCTTCTACCCAAACTTCAATCTGTCTTTACAAGACCCAAACCTACCCACTCCTTTCAAGGTACAAATCCAGCTTCAAGGAGCTGAACAAGCCGTTATGGAAAAAATGGTCACTCTCCATCATCAGCTAGTGTATAGGTTACAGAATCATGCACTAGATCTTCCAAGCCCCCAAACTTCTTCAGACGCTCTTATGATTCTTATAGATACAGAGACTATTCCCACAATAGTCCAGATCCCTAGACAGATCCCAAAGCAGGAGCTTCTCAAATTAATGCCAATGGGATGGCTTTCAAATTATGAGAAATTCCATCAAAATTCCCAGCCAATCCACACTTTTGAAGCTTTCTTTGAAAAAAGAGATGATGGTATAGTAAAAATGACCTTCCAACCACCATCTGAGCCAGCTGCTCCAAGAACCTTTTTTTCATACACATCAATGATTACCGCAGTATCTGCTGCTTAAGAAAACATTCCCATTCATAGCTTTTCCTCAAAAGGCTATCCCATCTATCCTGATAAATTAGATGGACATTTCTTATGGGATGTTCCTGGTTCTTATATGTGTAATCATACGATGATGATGCGATCTATTACCAAAAACGTCGATCACGGCGTAAAAAGAAGCCCGTTCTCAACCTCATTTTCCTCCAAATGACCCAGAAGCCAAAATTATAACCTCATTTCCTTCGTATAACTCTACACCCCAGAATCATAAGCCAATACAAACCTGTCATCGCAAGCAGGTTTCATTTATGCTCTTCAACCACTTTATTTTATAATGTTCTCATCCACATTAGCATCATATCAAGAACAATTCCCCTCCTTAGTAAAAAGGACAAATCCTCAAACAAAAGTCACTACAAGACCTTTTGTTCCATCACTAGTAACCCCTAATGGTCGGACTGAAGAGCCTAGACCTTTTGAGACAGTCCTCAACTGGCAGTCTGAGAATGCCAGAGTCCAAAACAATGTGTTGCAAAGACTTGATGGTAAAGTTGATTCAGTAGCATCTCAGGTCCGTAGTACTGATGGCAAGGTTGATTCAATTGCTGCTCAACTTGAAAAAATGTATTTTGACATGAAAGCCCATGTCTCTCAACTGGACTTAGATCTTCATCAGATGATAAGAAACATATATTGGGGTCCTGAGTTTGACCAGAAAGAAGCTGAGATTCGAAAGCTTAAAGCTGAGTTAAAACGAATAGATGCAGAGAAACAACAACCCTATTTGTTTTCTCTATCCCCCTCTTTACCATTACCAACACCATCTTTTGGCTCATATCAATCCTTCTACTCTCCAACGATGTATGCTCGTCGGTAGATTATAAAAAATTCTTTAGAATGACGCATACTATGTTCCAAAACATACCTACCCACCAAAACCATCAAGATCTTCCACTCCATCCCAACCTAAAACAACATCATATATACCACCTACACAACCATCATCAATACACACTTCTTCACAACCCATATCAGATCTTCCTATTCCTCCACTATCTATGCCAGACCCTACAGCTAAGGACAACTATGCACCAATATTCTTCTCAGCAGTTAATAAAATCAGTGGTAATCTCTCCCTCTGCTTCTGACTCTGACACTTCAGAATATGAGCAAACAAAATCAGTTTCTAGTTCCGACTCAGAATCAGAATATGTTGATGTCTCTAAACTATTGATGGCTCAACCGACTGATGAACCATCTTCTTCATCTCCTCCCCTAAAGACGCCAATTGTTGATGAGTCAGCAGCTGACACCGAACCAACTGCCCCTGCACCTGCTCCTGATCCTACACCAAGACCTACCACAGGTCCATGGTTCACATTTGATGATATTCCAAAAATTCAAAATGGGTAGACAGATTCTAGGAATTCTCAGCCTGGATTGATGTCCAAATGATTAGACCCGGTGCAAACACTCAATCAGTTCTCCGAGAGTTCATGTCCAAAACTATTGGATCTTTGCGTGACTGGTTTGAAAGTCTTGGCCAGTATCGCCAATTATAATTTGTCCAAATCCCTGACACTCCTACTGCCTTGGGACTCATCTATGAGCAATATCTAGGTGAACCATCTACAGCCCAAGAATTGGCAAGAAGAGAGTTCCATCAAATGAAATGTTGCTCTTTACAACAGAAATATTTGGATTTTCATTACAAGAGGATGTCCAGTCTTTATTACAAGCTCAATGGCTTCAATGATCCAATACTCAGACATGTTTTTGTAGCATCCTTACCCAAGGAGTTGTTACCTGAACTGCAACGACAACTTAAAGTGCACAATCTGGAGGTATCCAATTTATCTCTTGGAAAGATTTATCAATTTGCTATAGGTTGTCTTGAGAAACTCTATGAGCAAAAAGAATTCTTCAAAGATCTCATGAAGGATAAACCACCCTTTAAGAGTGCATGCAAAAAACCATATCTTGAGATCAAATGCAGAGATGACAAGCATTGCACATGTATCCCAAAGAAAAACTCTCATTTCCACAAGTACCCAATAAAACCCAAACACAGGTCTTCCAAACACAAAAAACCTTACAGGTTTTTCAAAAGAAAAGACCCAGCTCGAATCCACAGAACCAAAGGCAGTCGATGCTTCATTTACAAGAAAAAAGGCCATTTTGTAAAAAATTGTCCTAACCGACCAACCAAAGATGTGCGCCTTATTAGTCACCTCCAACAATCCTCTATGATTTCTGATCATGAGGATATTGAGTCTCTCTTTACTGAGCAGGATGACTATGATGATTTCACTACTTTTGCATTAGATGATTCAAGTGAGTCTTTAGACTCTGATAATGTGACCATCATACACACAGTCCAGCAACTCTCTGTTTCCCAACAGGCACCCATACCTTCAGTCAAGCTTCACCTGCTGCTTTTTAAATTTGATAAACCAATCTCTCTTATTGGTTTCATTGATACAGGTGCTCAAAAAAGCATGTTAAATCCTTCCATACTTCCTTTCCACTGTTGGAAAAACCATACTGAATATTTCAGAGCTGCAAATGGTTAGTTGTTCCAAACCAATCTTATTACCAAAAAGCCAGTTGGAATTCAGTTCTTTCCCAACTATGTCCTTTAGGTAAACATTGTCGGTTTGGATTTACCTGACAAAGATCTTCTTATAGGATTTGATATCTTTCATCTCATAAAAAAAAACTTCAAATCACTGCATCTGGAATCCGATTTAAGCAAATGTTCCAACCATATACAGATGTTTTACGTCTGTTTGCTTTGTCTGATACACCTCCTCCCTACACTTTCATCAAAAACCAACTTCTCCCTTTTTGTCCAGAAAGTCATAATCTATTCTCCCATTCTAATCCGTTATGGAAAAATCAAGACTTCTTCATTAAACTTCCATTTAAGCTTAACGAAGATATCAACCTAACAAAGGCAATCCATCCGAGAATGACACCCTCTGATCTCAAATTAGTACAGGCAGAATGTTCTCAACTCCTAGCCCAAGGTCTCATTGAACCAGCCCATTCTGATTGGGCCTGTCAAGCTTTTTATGTTGAGAAAAGGTCAGAACTTCTTCGAGGAAAAAAGAGGTTAGTCATTAATTATCAACCTTTGAACTGTTTCCTCAAGGATAACAAATTCCCATTACCAAAATCAGAACCCTTTTTGTTCATATTCGTGATGCAAAAATATTTTCCAAATTCGATCTCAAAGTCAAATTTTGACAACTTGGGATCCATCCATCTGATCGTCACAAAACAACGTTCTGTATCCCAAATGCTCACTACCAATGGACCGTAATGCCTTTCGGTTTAAAGGTAGCACCTTTTTTGTTCCAAAAGACAATGATCAAAATATTTGAACCCATTCTACAATATGGCCTGATCTACATTGGTGACATTTTACTATTCTCAAAAGATCATGATTCACATCAAAAACTGCTTTGTGAATTCCTGTCCATAGTAGATAAGCATGGCATTATGCTTTCTGCTAAGAAAAGCATCATTGGTCAGCCCTCAGTTGAATTTCTCGGGATGATTCTCAAAGACGAAAACTTCCAGCCTGGACCACACATTGCTCAAGAACTTCTCCATGTCTCGCAAACAAATTTAACAATTCCTTGGAATTGTGAATTATCTCAGAGACGTCATTCCACATGTTGCTAGCCACACAAGCCACTTATCAATTATGCTTAAAAAATCAGCCCCCCCTTAGGGTCCCATCCAGACTAAAGCAGTCCAAGAACTCAAGCAACTCTGCCAACAACCAGTTCCATTAAAGATACCCACAGATGGCCAAAGAATTCTCCAGACAGACGCAAGTGATAATTACTAGGGAGCAATCCTTTTGGAAAGACTAGATGACAAAGAATACTACTGTGCCCACACCAGTGGTCAGTTCAAAGAATCGGAAAAACACTACCACATCATCTACAAAGAAGCTTTAGTCGTGAAATATGGAATTCAGAAATTTTAGTTTCATCTAGTTGGGCATAACTTTTTGGTCAGATTAGATAACTCATCTTTTCCCAAGATTCTAAACTATAGGATCAAGACACTACCAGACAAACAGTTGCTTCGTCTCAAAAAATGGTTTACCAGGTATGACTTCACAGTCCAGCATATAAAAGGAGACAATAACCTGATCCCTGACCTTCTATCCAGACCTCCTCCTAAATCAACTTCTAGTTCCTCATCCATTTTAGTCACCTCTCTATTAACCATTCATGTCATAGCAATGGCACCACCTTACCTTTCATAGCCCTTACTAAAAAATCCTTTCCATTTAATATAACATTTTCCTCACCACACCAAATTCAAGACTTCGTAACCAAATTTCTTTTCCCATAGTTCATGAACATCCATCAACACAAGCCCTACAATTTCCCAAGTTTCAACCCAGACAAACTCTTCCTCACAGGCCTTACTATTGATCCATCTGTACCTATCATAAAAGATGAACTTTGGTATCTCTCGTATCCAGTCTAATCTATTCTTCGTCATCTCCTTGACCCTTCCCAAGCCTCCTCCCTCCTTTGGATACTTTTTGAATGGTTTTCACCACTTTCTTGGTGGCGTAAACAACTTCAGTCAACCTATGATAAAAATCATCTTAACATTCTCCCAGAATTAGAAGGTGATTTGTTCACCACAATTTTCATAGTCCATCGACCTTATTTCCAACATCCTGTGAGAAAATTATTTTGGACTCGGGATCAAGCTTATGAATGGATAACTATCCCACATTCGTTTCCCCTTTCTCATGATCCACAATTGGTTAACAATCTGAGATCCTTTCTGCTTGAGCTTAACCATGTTTAACCTCCACCTCCTGACATTCAACATACCTCTCTTGGACCAAAACACGAGATTCTCCACATACCAACCCATACCACAACTAGCACTCCAAGTATTCTCATCAAAGAAGAAAAGCCTGACTACATTGATGTCCTAATTCAAGATTCCCAATACCCTTGGGAAGATTTTACTTCTCTTCTCCAGACATTTGGTGAGTTGTCACAATCAGATCCTTCCCAAATTACACCAACTCAACCACAAGGAACATCACCGTCTCCTTTAACACCCTCCAAAACTAACATTGACTACGAGAGCATGTATGCCAACCTCCATTGGTCAAAAAAGCATTTTGCAGAAATTGATAGAAATGTTGATAATTTGTCACCATCACACAGCTTTTGATGCAGCAGCCCATGTGACTCCCGTGTGTCCCTTATGTAAATATCAGCTTTGGATGCTTTGCTTTCTCTTATGCAAAAGTCTTAGTCGGTGTGCTTTACTTTCTAAAAAGGTGTGCTTTACTTTCTAAAAAGGTGTGTTTTACTTTCTAAAAGCGTGTGCCCGGTTGTCGATTATAATCATTCAAGGGGTCATGTCCTTGATGATTTTTTCGTTTATAATCATTCAAGGGGTCCTGTCCTTGATGATTTTCTATATAAGGCACCTTATGTTTCAGTTGTAAGTAGAAGAGTTTATGAAATAAAAATTTCCCTATAAGATATTCTAGCATGACCTTCTAAGTTTCTTCTAAGTTTTCTCTGTTAAGTTAGAATAACTATAGACTTCCATAACCGTTCATCTCTATCTATAACAAGTATGCTCTGCACTCGCCTCTCTGAAGGATCTTGTGCATCAGAAAGTTCTCTTTAAGCCCAGTTCCAGACAGTTTAACACAGTTCACTCTCTTCCCCAATGCCATGGTGGCATTCATGTCTGAGTGGTAAGTGTACGACAGTCACCCCTACTGGTCACCTAGCTGAATTTGTTTCTAAGTATATCAGTTGGAAACCTGAGCATGCAGACTATTGGTCTAAAGGATAACTCTGTTGTCATGGCTCTGGTATAACAACGCCACGTACTTAGTGCACAAACTCTTTGAACATATAATGTACTCGCATCCAATAAATAGAGACAAATCAATTTTGATGCAATTGGTGAGAGAGTTAATTCTTTTTGGTTCTTAAACAAACTCTTTGAACATATCGAATTTAATCCATAGTTGATTGTGGCGTTCGATTGTGGCATCCTTACATACCAAGGTTTGTGCTTTCATTTAGCATTGGGTCGCGATTCTATTCAATTCCAATTTTAGAAGTGATCTTGGAGACTAGATTGATTAGGATTGCATCAGTTCTTGGCAGGGTTTGTATCATTATAAGTCTTGGTTTAGCTTCTTTCTTAGTAACTGCGTGGTCAGAAAACACAGTTACTTTAGTACCAATTAAGTAAGAACGAAGCTTTTTTAAGCAAAAATAACTGCCAATAGCTCTTTTTCGGTGGTAAAGCAGTTAAGTTGAGTGTCATTGCCCCAAAGCAATGACAGGACCCCTATCTTTTGAAAAAGAGGCATGTTCAAAAATTCAAAACTCCAGACTTTTCATCAAGCCGTCGCAGATCTAGAAAGCCCTACAGATTTTTCAGAAAGAAATCATCCTCTTCCAGAGAATTCAAATGAAAGCACTCAAGTAGATGCTTTATCTGCAAGAAAAAAGGCCACTATGCCAAAGATTGTCCCAACAAAAGAGAAAAATCCATCCGGTTAGTCGAGCATCTTCAAGCCACTACCGACTACTCTCCTGAGAGAAATCTTTCCAGCTCATTGCCCCAAAACTGCTCCCATGGCATACTCGCTTGCATTACACATTAGCTAAAATGGAGGGCTCCAATCAAGTGGCTGAATAATAGGAGCAGTGATCAATCATCTCTTTAAGCTTCTTAAATGCCCCCATACACTCTTTATTGAATTCAAATTTCACTTCTTTTAATAGTTTTTGGCAAAAAGGCCGTGCAATCTTCGAGAAGCCCTTAATAAATGTTTAATAAAAACCTGTATGTCCAAGAAAAGAATGGACCTCTCTCACACTTATAAGATCTATTTTAGATTTATAGGGGAATTCATTCTCAGTTGTAAGCATCTCAGATTTTGGGAATAATAATATGAGTTTTCCAATATCATGACCTTCTAATACTTCGGGTTAAGGAATTTGGTCGTTGGTACAATTTATATGGGCTAATGAGAGGCATGGAAGATTCACTAATTTGAGCTGACTCTGGGACATACGAATATTTGTCCTTCCTAGGGAAATAAAGGAAAAGAGAGAATTTTTATAAGGTCATGATATTGGAAAACTCATATTATTATTCCCAAAATCTGAGAGGCTTACAACTAAGAATGAATTCCCCTTATATAGGACAACCACTACCACCCAATGGTGAAGCCACTCCTTGGCTATAATACAGGATGAACTGTGGTTGGTTGGATCGATCTCAAAGCCAAACAACTTTCTGATGCACAAGATCCTACAAAGAGGCGAGTGCAGAGCATACTTGTTAAAAGAGATTGAAGTGAACTATTATGAGAACATGTTGTCCTTCCTAGGGAAATAAAGGAAGCAAAAGCAATTATTATAAAATGCTTTAAAAACTATGCGAGGAAGATAAGTTATCAACATCACTATCAACTTCAGTAAATGGCTCTTTCCACCAAGGCAAGTTCTCATAATATTGTCGGGTAGGTGAATCTGTTGGTGGAGTTGTGCTTGAGGAGGGAACATATGAGTCTGCCGATGGGGTTGTGCTTGAAAAGGAACATGTGATGCTTCAGTAGGATGTAGAATTGAGGTGAATTCTTCCCATGGGTCTTGTGAATCCTGAAAGAGGATATCTGTAAAATCAGGCTTTTCATCTTTGATCAAAATTCCAAAGGGAGGAGGATTACTGGATGATGGTGACCTGGTGGTTGGGATAATCATGAGTTCATATTGTGGTCCAAGGGAGGTGTGTTGGATGTCAATGGGAGAGGACTGTACATTGTTTAGTTCAAAGAGGTACTGTTTCAGGGTAGAGACAAGGCTTGGGTCATGGTCCAGAAGAGTTTGGTAACAGGGTGCTGGAAATAAGGACGATGGATAATGAAGACTGAGGTGAACTGTTCTCCTTCTTGGTCAGGGATGAGATTAATATGGTGATGCTTGATGATGAAATCAAGTTGTTTTCTCCACCAGGAGAGAGGAGAAAACCATTCAGAAAGAGTCCATGTGAGAGAGTGAGCCTAGTTTGGATCTGTGAGACACCGAAACATTGGATGTACAGGAAAGATTAGTTTGGTGGCATATAAGACGGTGAGACACCATATATACCACAATTCATCTTCTGTGACGTCCCTGAAGGGATTAATCTTTAGGCCTGTAAGGAAGAGGTGATCTGGATGAAAGCTTGGAAATCCGGATGTCTAGGTACGATATATATTCATGAAATATCGAAAAAAAAAATTCTTTGCAAAATCTTGGATCTGATAAGGACTGGAGAAAGTAAGATTGCAAGGAAAAGACTTTTTTGTCAAAGCTGTGTTGGGAAGAGTAGGAGCCATGAAGATGACTGGAACTGAGGTAAAAGAGACTCTTAGGGATGAAGATGAAGGTCGGGACAAGAGATCAGGGATGAGGTTCTGGTCTTCTTTTATATACTGGACTTAGAAGTCATATTTTGAGAACCAAGTTTTGAGTCGGAGGAGGTGCTTGTTTGCGAGGATCTTATTTTTGAATTCAAGGATTTTTGGAAAAGAGGAATTGTCTAATCTAACAAGGAAATTATGGCCAATAAGATGAAATTCAAATTTTTGAATCCCATATTTAACGACTAGGATTTCTTTGTAGATCACATGGTAGTGTTTTTCTGACTCCTTGAATTGTCCACTAGCATGGGCACAATAAGATTCTTTACCGTCATGTTTTCTAAAAGAACGACTCCCCAGTATTCATCACTTGCATCAGTCTGCAGAATACGTTGACCATTAATGGGGATTCTCAAAGGAAGTGGATGTTGGGCGATGTTTTTGAGATGTTGGATAGTAGTAGTCTGAGAGGGGCCCCATGGTGGGCTGATTTTCTGAGCATTTTTGAAAGCTAACTGGTATGAACTGCTACATGTGGAAAGAATTCTCGAAGGTAATTGATAATACCAAGGAATTGTTGAATCTGCTTTTTTGACAAATGTTCATCTAGGAAATGAATGAGTTCTTGGGCTATGTGTGGTCCAGGACTATAGTATCCGTCTTTTAGAGTCATGCCAAGAAAGGTGACAGTGTCTTGGCCTAGGATACTCTTTTTGTCATACAACATTATGCCATATGTTTCCACTATCTCAAGAAAGTAATAAAGTAATTGTTGATGAGAATCATGATCTTTGGAGAATAATAGCATGTCATCTATATAGATAAGTACATGATGAAGGATTGGTTCAAAAATCTTGATCATGGACTTTTGGAAAAGTGAGGGTACTACTTTAAGGCATTACTTTCCATTGGTAGTGGGCATTTGGAATGCAAAAAGCTGTTTTAGGTCTGTCATCAGGGTGGATTCCTAATTGCCAGAAACTTGCTTTAAGGTCGAATTTTGAGAAGACCTTGGCATTTTGGATATGAACAAATAAGGACTGGATTTTTGGCAAGGGGAACTTATTGTCTTTAAGAAAATAGTTGAGAGGCTGATAATCAATAACAAGACGTTTTTTTCCTCTAACTATTTCAGACCTTTTTTCCACATAAAAAGCTTGACAAGCCCATTCTGAAACTGTGGGTTCAATGAGGCCTTGTTTTAGCAACTGGGAACATTCTTCTTGGGCTAGTTTCAGGTCAGTCGGAGTCATTCCTGGATGGGTAGCTTTAGTTGGGTTAATGTCTTTGTTAAGCTTAAAAGGGAGCTTAATGAAGAAATTTCATTTTTCCAGAGAGGGGCAGGATGAAGAAATTGACTATGACTTTCTGGACAGTGAATAAGAAAACGGGATTTGAGGGGATCATATGAAGGAGGAGAGCTTGAGATAGAGAATAATTTCAAGGTGTCCGTATAAGGTTGAAACATCTGTTTATAACGGATTTCAGAGGCTGTTAAATGGAGTTTTTTAACCAGGTGAAGGACTAGGAAGATTTGATCCAACAAGCTTGGTCCAAAGGACACATCCTGGAAAGAATTGAATACCAATGGGTTTTTTGGTAATCAAATTTGTATGAAATAGTTCTCCGTTAGCAGCTTTGAAATATTCTATATGCTTTTCCCAAAAATGGAATGGAAAGATTGAAGGATTAAGCATACTCCTCTGAGCTCTAGTATCAACAAATCCTATGATGGGAACTGGTTTGTCAAATTTTTCAAGGAGAAGCTGGATCTTGATTGAAAGGATATGAATGGCTGGTTGGACTTTCTGAATCTGTTGTACAGTTTGGATTACAGGAACATTTTCTGGATCAGAATGTTCTTCTGTTTCAGCAAGAACAAAAGCTGTTTTTTCATCATAGTCCTCTTGTTCAGAGAAGAAGGATTCAACATCATCACTTTCTGAAAGTAACATGGAATCCTGGAGATGCTCAATAAGTCTGACTGATTTCGCAGGTCTGTTTGGACAATTCCTCGCGAAATGGCCTTTCTTTTTACAAATAAAACAACGGCTGCTTTTAGATTTAGAGGACTGGTCAGAGTTCTTTTTTCTAAAAAATCGATAAGGTTTTTTGGATCTGGAAGGTGTTTGGCTTTTCTTTTCTGAATTTCAGAATTTTCAGAAGTGGGATTTCTTTTTGGTTGAGCAAGTGCAATCCTTCTCACTTTTGCACTTAATGGAAAGCACTTTTGAAAGGCTGCTTGTTTTCTATGAGGTCTTTGAAGAATTCCTTCTGTTCACAAAGTCTTTCTAGACAATTGATTGCTAACTGATAGATTTTCCCCAAGGAGAGGTTGGCTATGTCCAACTGGTGGATTGTGAACTGTCTCTGAAGTTCTGGTTGAATCTCCTTCGGAAGAGATGCTACAAAAACATGTTTTAATGAAGGATCATTAAAACCGTTGAGCTTGTAATACATTGTAGACATCCTCTTGTAGTGAAAATCCAGATCTTTTATCTGGAGAGAACAACACTTCATTAGATGAAACTCTCTTCTTGTTTGTTCATTAGCAGCTGTAGCTTCCCCAAGGAATTGCTCATAAATTATTCCTAGGACCTCCGAAATTTGAGCTTGAACTACCAATAAAACGAGAACTGAATTCCTTAAGGACTGTTTGGGGTGTTACTCCAATTTTGAGCATTTGAACATCAATCCAGGCAGAAAATTCTTGAAATCTAGCTGGCCATTTTACTCTTGGAATATCATCAAAAGTAAACCATGGGCTAGAATTTGCTTCCTCAACTATAGGTGTTTGAGGAGGTGAGTAGGGAGAAGGATCATTTGACCCAGTTGATGGTTGGACCATCAGAAGCTTAGAGATATCAGTGAAGTTTTTTTCAGAGTTAGAGGAGGAAGAATAGGATTCTAATGAAAAAGATTCTTCATCAGTTGAGGTTTCTTCTGATTCTGAAAGGTGAGGCAGGATCTGAGATGAGTATTGGTGTATAGGTTATTTGTTCTTCTAAGTAGGTTGAGGTCCTGGAGAAGATTATGGATCAGAGGGTTGGTGGTAAATTGGAGGTGGTTCAGGCTTAGGAGGTTTGGACCGTGGTTTTGGAGGAGCAGGAGTTGGAGCATGATTGAGATGAGACAGGCCAAAGAATTTGGCATAGTCTACAGGTTGTCGTGAGGTGGATGGTGATGCGAATCCCACAATGAAACTTTCAAACCCACACTTAATTTGTAGTTTCAACTTCCCAAGAAAGTTCTAAACAGATTCAAGACAAACAAAACCTTGACCCAATGTTTAAGAAAACATGAACCAAAGGTATAGAGAATGATATTGACGCCACACTCAAGAAATAGATGAGAAGGTGAGTGATAAGTCTAAGTTTAGAATGCCACAAGAATGCAAATTCTTGATAAGTTCACTAGTTCTCAAAAGAACCAAAGAAAGAATAATCTTTCAAATTCAAATAACAGTCATCTCTAATTTTTTTACATAGCAAGGTTGCTGAGTTTAAATAGGCTAAAAGAAACCCGAGATCCTAAAAATACAAATGGAAACATTGGAACAACCCTCCAAGTAGGTTTGTCAAAGGATACTTCAAAAGTCTTCACCAACCCACCATAATTAATGCTATCTTTGAAAAACTTAATGCTAGCCTACTATAATTAATGCTATCATTGAAAAACTTAATGTTAGCCCACCATCATTGATAGTAGACTTACCTTACACATTGACAAACTTGAAACAAAACAAACAAATGAAGTTGAAAAACAAAGGAGTCGTTGAAAATCCCAACTCTGAACAAGCTGTAATAAATTGGTCATAACTCCTTCTAGAGAACTCCAAATCCAGTTTTGTAAAATTTATTAGAAAGCTAACTTAATTATCTTTCTAACAGTATAAAGCTTGAACATTACTTCTAGCGCAATCAATACATTTTTTATTCCGAATTTGACCTTTCTACATTTGATACAAATTGTGTATTTGGCTGCCCAATTACTTGAATAATGCCCACAATGCATTGTCTTCTCTTCAAGCCCAATTCATGATGTCTTGCATCTTGAATTGCATTTTCAATCCATATTTTCTCAATTAATCCATTTAAAGCAGCTTGCATCTTTTTGGCTCTAGCTCTTGTAATTGGGCCTCCATGAATGTGCAAAGGATCACTTGAAGTTTTAATGGTATTCCCTTGATGGTATCAGAGCCATACCCATCCTTGAAACTTTCATGTTTTCTAAATCAACGTTTTCCTGACCAAAATGGTATAATTTAAGGCTTTTTCTATTTTGCTCTCTAGAACTTCAGGCGCAGAGAGAATTTCTCATTCATGGTTTCCACTTCCTCTTCACCTCCTGTTACTCTTTCTTCTACTCTTTCTTTGCCCAAATCTTGCTCTTCTCATACCACTAATAAAATTGAAAATCTTGTCGAATACTCCTACATCCCTGAATCCGCTCAAATCAGTGAATCTTCTTACCCTCTCCTCAGCCCTTACCACCTATACAAACGTCCCAGTTCTTTTACCCGCAGTATCCGTACTCTTATATCCACCCGCCGCCCTCACCCTAAAGAATATATCCAGTCTTCTCGCCTAGATCAATGTTCTCTCCAAGCAACCCCTGCTGAGCAATATGTCACTCTCGAAATACCTTCAGAGTTAATTTCCAATTGGAAACGAGAAGGTTACACTCATCTTCATCTTGGAGGCATCAGATTAATCCTTACTCTTCATGGTAGAAAAGGATTACCGGTTACCGCTCGCCTTGCTATGCTTGATACCCGGTTTAAACAGTACCAAGATGCTGTTATTGGCACTGTCCTTACAACCCTCCATGCAGGAAGTGTTTTACTTACCTTTTACCCAAACTTCAACCTTTTTCTCCAAGATCCCAACTTGCCCACAACCTTAAAGGTTCAAGTCCAAATTCAAGGTGCTGAACAAATTTCTTCTGCCAAAATTGCCACCTTGCACCACCAATTGGTCTATAGGCTTCAAAATCATGCCTTAGATCTACCCACTCCTGAACATCATTCTGATACTCTCATGGTCTTAGCCGAATCTGACCAGATCCCAACCATAATTCAGATCCCAAGACAAATTCCCCGTCATGAGCTCATCAAGCTTATGCCTCTTGAATGGATCTCCAACTATGAACAGTTCCATAACAATACAGCTCCAATTCAGACCTCTGAAAGGATGTTCGAAAGACGCCAAGATGGAACCATCCGAATGACTTTTAAACCACCTCCAAGTGGTCCACAAGAGCCTCATCGGCTCTCCTTTACCTATTCTTCAATGATCACAGCTGTTCAGATAGCCCAAGAAGATCTGCCCATTACAGGGTTCAATTCTGAAGGTTACCCTGTTTATCCAGCCAAGCACAATGGCCATTTCCTATGGGATGCCCCTGGCTCAGGCATGTGTGACCCAACTTGTCCCTGCTGGGATGATTGGGAAGAAGACGACGACTATGTTCCTCGACGGAAAAGGAAACCCAAAAGGAAAAAACCTCCAGTTTCCTGCCACCACTATGATCCCAAACCACCACAAGATCCTCCATCTCCACCAGCTCCATTACCCTATTACCAAAAAGAACTCCAATGGATTGCAAAGCATTGCAGATCTGAGACTCCATCACCAATCCCACTTCCAACACCACCACTCACTTGTATGATGTTTTCATCTACTTCTTCAGATTACTCTTCCTCCTTTCCTCCTTTAGAACCTCACACCGATTCACACCGAAATGTTGTGTCCAAACCCTTTATCCCTTCACCTATTACCTCCACTGGCCACCTTGAGCCCCCCAAGCCTTTTGAATCAGTCCTCAACTGGCAAACCCAAAATGCCAGAGCACAGAATGATACTTTGTTGAATATCAACTCCAAAGTTGAGAACATCAGTTTATGAACTGAACAACTTGAGACAAAAGTTGACTCCATCTCTACACAGATGCAGCCGATCCACCAAAATCTCCAGTCCCGAATTACCCAACTCGATTCTGAACTACGAGCTATGCTTGCCCAGCGCTATTATGGCCCAGAATTTGACCAAAAGGAAAGGGAAATCCGACACTTAAAAGCCAAACTTGCTCAGATTGAATCTGAAAAATAAAAACCTACCATTTTTACCACCTCACCTCTTATCCCTTCCATAGGTCCAACTTATCATCCATTTGCCTCTATGCTTTCCCCCATCAGACAGTATGATCCTTCCAAGTTATTTTGCATGACCCATACTTTTTTCAGAGACAATCCCTTACCACCACCACCTAAACCTAAACCAAAGCTCAGACCTCAGCCGCGACCCGTCACATTCCATATCCCTAGGCAACACTCTCCTGGTCATACTCCGGCATCGCCACTAGTATCTTCACCACCAACTGAATCCCAACCACCTTCTCAATCCAAAGATAAACAACCGATGAACCAGTTTAGTGCCCACACAGTCGACCACTCTTCCACTACAGATGACCAAACTTCTGATTCAAATCTAGCTGTTTTTGATAGCCATACTGAGACTGACACATAATCTTTGGTATCCACTAGTGATTCTAAAAAGTCCTATGCTGATATCACCAGAATCTTAATGACCCAACCTGATCAACCTCCTCCAGGCCAAACTTCCCATACAGAACCATATGTTGACATTCCCTCAAAAGTTGAAGAAGAAATGCCTTAATCCTCTGCCACGAACCAACCCCCTTCAGCTCAAGCCCATACCAGTTCACCCAGTCAAAAATCTTCAAATGGCCCATGGTTTACCTTTGATGACCTTCCATCTCATAAATGGCGTGATCGCCTTAATGAAATGTCTGCCTGGATTGACCTTCAAATGCTACGTCCAGGAGCCACAACTCAATCAGTCCTTAGAGAGTTTGCTACTCGTTTTACGGGTGCTCCAAGAGATTGGTTTGATTCTTTAGGAAACTACAGACAATTGCAGTTTGTTCAATTACCAGAAGTCTCAAGTGCTCTTGCAGTTATCCATGATCAATTCCTTGGAGACCCTTCTGCAGTTTTTGAAGCTGTACGACGAGACTATCTCAACATGAAATGTTGTTCCCTTAATGCTAAGGATCTTGACTTCCATTACAAGCGGATGTCTTTGCTCTTTTATAAGCTTAATGGTTCAATGAGCCAACATTAAAGCATGTCTTTCTAGCTTCCCTTCTAGACGAACTCCAACCAGACATACAGAGACAACTCACCGCATCCAATCTTTCTCTTGACAACATCTCTCTTGGCAAAATCTTCCAGCTTTCCAAAACTTGTCTTGATAAACTCTGTGAACAGAAGCAATTTTTTAAGAACTGTTGACAGACAAAGAACCATTCCGGAGTGCCTGCAAAAAGTCTTACTTGCAGATCAAATGCAAGCAGAAGAAGGATTGTGATTGCAGTCCTAAAAAGAAAAGGTATTTTAAGAAATTCAGAAATCCAGAATTTTCATCCAGACCTCGTCGATCCCGAAAGCCTTACAAATTCTTCAGAAAGAAGTCATCTTCTTCCAGAGACTTTAAACGAAGAAAATCAAGCAGATGTTTCATCTGCAAGAAGAAAGGCCATTATGCCAAAGACTGTCCCCACAAGCGAGAAAAATCTATTCGGTTAGTTGAGCATCTTCAAGCAACTACAGATTACTCTCCCGAAAAGGATGAACTAGAATTCTATTTCTCTGAACAAGATGAACCCAATGATGAAACAGTGTTCGCACTATAGAACTCCTCTGATGGTTCAGACAGTGATCAGTCCCAAATCATTTTCTACCAACAGTTACTGTCCCTTGACACTACTATTCCTATACCATCCATCAAACTCCAAATCTTGCCCTCGAAGTTCCAAAGGCCCATTCCAGCAATTGGTCTCATCGACACTGGTGCCCAACGCAGCATGTTAAACCCACATCTTCTTCCACCAGAAGACTGGACAGACTATGAAGAACATTTCAAAGTTGTCAATGGCAAACTCTTCACCACCTCTTTGATTACCAAAAAACCCATTGGTATCCAAATCTTCCCAAATTGTGTCATTTGGACCAAAGTTATCGGTTCAACCCTTTCTAATAAGGATCTCTTGTTAGGTTTTGACATCCTTCACCAGATCAAACACCTCCAAATCCTTCCCAATGGAATTCGAGTCAAGTCCATGTTCAAACCTTTCACAGACATTCTAAAACTCTACAATCTGTCTGAAACCCCTCAACCCTACCACGATATTTCAAACAAGCTTTTGAGTTTCTGTCCAGAGTTCCATTCTGAGTTCACCCATCCAAACCCATTGTGGAAAAATAAGTCTTTCTTCATTAAGTTACCTTTCAAACTCAATGAAGACATTAACCCAACTAAAGCCACTCACCCAGGAATGAGTCCTTCTGACTTACTCCTAGCCCAACAAGAATGTTCCCAACTGTTAGCCCAAGGTCTTATTGAGCCAACAAATTCTCAATAGGCTTGCCAAGCCTTTTATGTTGAAAAGCATTCTGAAATTATTCGAGGAAAGAAATGCCTAGTCATTGACTATCAGCCATTAAACATGTTTTTACAAGATGACAAGTTTCCCTTGCCCCGTCGACAAAGCATGTTTACTTTTCTCAAAAATGCTTAGATCTTTTCAAAATTCGATTTAAAATTAGGTTTTTGGCAATTAGGCATTGAACCCTCTGAGCGTTACAAAACTGCTTTTTGTATCCCAAATGCCCATTTCCAATCGACCGTCCTACCATTTGGCCTCAAAACTGCCCCATCCATTTTCCAAAAATCCATGGTCAACATCTTTCAGCCTATTCTGCATCATGCATTAATTTACATTGATGATATTTTGCTTTTCTCAGGATCACATGATGAACATCGTCATCTGTTAACTCAATTCTATGATATTGTCCACAGTCATGGAATTATGTTATCGGCCAAGAAAAGTACTATTGCTACCGACAATATTGAATTCCTTGGTATGATCATAAAAGATGGCCATTATAAGCCAGGAACACACATTGCCCAATAATTGCTTCACTTTCCAGATCAGCACTTTTCCAAAAGGCAAGTTCAACAGTTTCTTGGCATCATCAATTACATCAGAGACTTCATCCCACATGTGGATCACTACACTCATCACCTTTCGGCTTTATTGAAAAAGAAGCCCCCAGAGTGGAATACTAACCACACAAATGCTGTCACTACTCTCAAGCAAATTGCGCAAAATCCGCCTCCATTAAAGTTGATTACTGATGGAAAGCGCATATTGCAGACAGACGCAAGTGATGACTCATGGGGTGCCATCCTCCTTGAAGAGATCAATGGCAAAGAACACTTTATCGCTTACGCTAGTGGACAATTTTCTGACACACAGAAGCATTATCATAGCGTATTCAAAGAAATCTTAGCAGTAAAGAATGGCATAAGAAAGTTTGAGTATCATCTGATTGGACACCATTTTCTCATCCGCATGGACAGTTCCACCTTCCCCAATATTCTCAATTTTAAAGGTAAAACTGTTCTTGAAAAAATGTTACTCAAATTAAAAGATTAGTTTTCTAAATATGACTTTTCGGTCAAGCATATAAAGGGATACCAAAACCTTATCCCTGATATGCTATCCAGACTCTCCAAACCAGCAAAACCTCTCACCCTGTTTTCCACAACATACCACTTTCCCATCATCTCCATGGCTACATCACTACCCCTAGAGGCTCTCACCAAGAAAACTTTTCCCTTTAATAAAACCTTTTCTTTAGTCTTTGCCATCCAGGAGTTTGCAAGAAAAGCTCTCTTTCGCTTCTTCATGAAAGCCTACCTTGTCACAGAACCTTTTCCATTTTCCTCTTTCCATCCAGAAAATCTGTTCCTCACCGGTTTAACCCTTGATCCATCCAGAGAAACCACTGAAGATGTGTTATGGTACCTCTGGTGCCTAACAGTCCTTTATGCCACTAAGTTAGTCCTCCCAATTACTCCTACTTTGGGACATCTCCTCGACCCGGACAAAGCCACCTCTCTTACCTGGACATTACTTGAATGGTTCTCCCCAATACCATAGTGGAGAAAGAAGCTCCAACAACTGTCAGAAATTTACAACCTTGAACGTATGCCTGCCTCGGAAGCACAAATGTTTACCTCAGTCTTTATCATTCACAGGCCATACTTTCAACATCCAGACACAAAACTCTTTTGGACTCAAGACCAGGTATATGAATGCTTCATCGCACCACATCTAGCTATCATTGAAAATGAAATCCAAGATGTCCTCCACAACTACCTCTGCCAATTAAACCACCAACCTCCGCCACTTAAAGACATCTTCCACACCTCCTTAGGCCCACAACATGACCTTCTCATGATCCCCACTCCATCCGCCATATCCAAACCAAAATCTACGGGAATCATTATCAAAGAAGAAAAGCCATACTACACTAACTTCCTTTTCCAAGACTCCCAAGACCCTTGGGAAGCCTTCCTTCCCCTCAGCCAACATCTCCAACAGTTTCCACAACCATCCATGAATGAACTTAGATCCTCATCCCAACCTCCCAAAGCTGACACGACCACTAAACCCTCCAAAGTTGACAAAGCCACTCAAACATCACCTAGGCCAGGATACCGAAGAGATTGTCCTTATCCCCCTTGCCGTGGTCCCCACTGTAAGCATCCAAAGCTCTCCAAAACCTTTTTCCCAAAATCCAACTGTGACAATCCCTATGAAACTGAAAGCTCATCCGAAGACGAGTACATGAATCTCCGCTCTCCATAAAGTTATTTGTCTTGTTGCTTTCAATACAGTAGTTTGTCTTGTTGTAATAATTATGTTTTCCTTTATGGTTTTGTCTTGGCTTGCCTTACGCTTCGGCTTTTGCCAGTTGTAAAAGTCTTTGTAAGCATACTTTATCTTTTGTCCATTTGTCCAAGTCTTGATCGGTGGGCTTGGCTTTCTAAAAAGGTGTGCTACAGGTCATGATCACTTGAGAAGTCATGATCTATGTTTTCGTATCTTTACTTTTGCTTTTGAAAAAAGATAGGGGTCATGTCTTATCTTCACTGAGAATTCTCCTATATAAAGGATTCTCCCCTTGTTTGTAAGATATAGAAGTTTGAAGCAATAAACTCTCGTGTGTTTTTATCACTATGACTCCCTAAACCTCCCTCCTCTCTCTGCAAATGAAGCTCTCTAGAGAAAGAAAAAGAATAAAGAATTAAATTTGTTCATTTTGAAACCTAAGGAAGTATGCTCTGCACTTGCCTTTTGCAAGGATCCTGTGCATCAGAAAACTTTTGACCGTTTTTCTTATCTGGTTTGGTACCCTGTTTTAGACTAAAAGAAAGTCTGTTTTGGGTTATATAACCCGAGATGAAAAATGTTTTAAAAGGGTTTTTCTGCTTTCCCATTTGAGTATATCAACGGGAAACCGACGACGTAAATTCCAGAGGTGATCCTAAATAGGCACTAGTCTGGTCTGCACTATCGGATAACAAGTCACGTACCTTAAATGGTATCAGAGCAAGGGTAGAGCAGGGGATTTTGCAAACAATGAAGGTTGTTGTTTGTCGGCATCAATTCTGGCCAGGTCAGCTTTTAATTGCCTAATCTCTGCTTCTTTTTGGTTAAATTCTAGACCCCAATATCTGTTTTGGATCATAAACCGCAGATCTAAATCAAGTTGTGTAACTCAATTTTGCATGTCAAGATACATCTGTTCAAGCTGAGATGTGATCTTGTCTACCTTTGTGTCTGTCTGCTTGACTTGAAATGCCACTTTTTCAATATTCTCATCCAGAGATCTGAAAGCTGAGTTTTGAGCCCTAGCATTTTGAGTTTTCCAGTTTAGAACAAATTTGAAAGGCTTTGGTTCTTCAAGCTGGTCATTTGGTGTAACAGGAGAATGGACAAAAGGTTTGGTGGTGACCTTTGTCTGTGGATCAATTTGTTTTTCCAAAGGAGGAAACTGTTCTTGGTAAGAGCTTGATGAGAACATCATGCAAGGTTGGACATGCATAGCATGAGATGAGAGCAAGATTGTCTCTTGTCTGCACGATCTTTATTTAAACTCTTTTTGTATAAGCCTTAAGTCTTTCCTATAAATGGGTAAAGGCATTAGACTGTCTGGATCGTCTGGAGGCAGAGGAGGCTTTTTGTGACAGGGATCCAATTTGTGACTTTTCTTTTTACGCCGCCTGGGACGCCTATTGAAATCATCATCATCTTCTTCTTCGAGACAAGGACAATCTGGGTCACACATATGGGAACCTGGAACATCCCTTAAAAAATGACCATTAATTTTATCCGGGTATATCGGATAGCCATATGAGGCAAATTCGTGGATGGGAAGATTTTCTTGTGCCGTAGATATGGCTGTGATCATGGAGGAGTATGAAAAGGAGTTTCTAGGTGTTGATCGTTCAGAGGATGGATGAGAAACAATGGGTGTATGAGAAGTTGATGGTGATTGAAAAGTCAACTTTACAGTTCCATCTGCTCTTTTTTCAAAATAAGCATTAGTTGTTTGGACCGGCTGGGAGTTTTGATGGAATTTTTCATAATTGGAAAGCCATTCAAAAGGCATGAGCTTAAGCAACTCTTGCTTTTGTATTTGTCTTGGGATTTGAACTATGGAAGGGATGCTTTCTGAAGAATCCGCAAGAATCATCAATGCATCTGATGTGGTTTGAGGAGTGGGAAGATCAAGGGCATGATTTTGTAGGCGGTACACCAATTGATGGTGTAAGGTTGCCATCTTTCAAGAGACTATTTTTTCAGCTCCTTAGATCTGGATCTGAACCTTCAGAGTAGTTGGTAGATTTGGATCATCAAGTGAGAGGTTGAAATTTGGGTAGAAGGTCAAGAGAACACTTCCTGCATGTAACGTAGTCAGGATTGTTCCTATGACTGCATGCTGGTACTCCTTGAAACGGGTATCTAGTAAAGTCAGTCTTGCTGTGACAGGTAAGCCATTTCTCCGGTGAAGGGTGAGAATCAAACGAACTCCTCCAAGATGGAGGTGTGTGTATTCTTCTCTTTTCTGCTGGATAAGAAGTTCTAGTAGAATTTCAAGGGTGACATATTGCTCTACTTGGAGAGCACACTGATCTAGTCATGATGATTGGATATATTCTTTTGGAGCAGGCCTTTTTGTTGAAATTAGGGTTCTAATACTTCGGGTTAAGGAATTTGGGCTAATGAGAGGCATGAAAGATTCACTAATTTGAGCTGACTTTGGGACATACAAATATTCAACAAGGTTTTCTATTTTTGAAGCCAGGTGTTTAGAACAAGATTTAGGAAGTGAGAGGGTTGAAGAAAGAGTAACAGGAGCAAGATTATCTGAACTGTTTGATGAAGATGCCATTTTTTATTCAGAATTTCCTTTATTTGCCTATTCAAGATGAACAGATCTCATATTTACCACTTCATTTTGATGAAAAGCATTATGCTCAAAGATAGAAGATAATTATACGTGGCTTGTTATACCAGTAGTGCAAACTGATCTAGTCCCCATTTGGGATGACCATCATAATATATGTCACTGGTTTCCCGCCGATATACAATAATATTCTAGCTTGTGGGCAAAAAGTTTTGGTTTAGCTCTGATACCAGTCGGACAACCACTACCACCCAATGTGACATTTTCCCAATTAAGTGCAAGGTCAGTTTCCATGCATCGTTTTAAGAACAAGGGTAACGTTATCTCAACATTTGTCAAAAGAATCACTATAGATATTGAAATCATCCATATATACCTCTATGATGTTTTCATCATAATCTGAAAATATACTAACCATACACTGCTAAAAAGTGGTGGGGGCATTGCAAAGGCCAAATGGTATTCTTCTATAAGCAAATGTGCCAAAAGGACAAGTCAATGTTATTTTCTCTTGATCTTCTAGTGCAATGACAATTTGATTATAGCCTGAATATCCATTAAGAAAAAAATACCAGCAAGTCTTTCTAACATTTGATCAATGAATGGCAAAGGAAAATGGTCTTTGCGAGTTGTAGATTTGAGCTTCCTATAATCGATGCAAACTCGCCACCCAATTCGAGTAGGCATTACCTCATTCTCCTCATTCTTAACTACAATGATTCTAGATCTGTTTGGAACAACTTAGATTAGGCTCACCTATTTTCTATTTGAAACAGGATAGGTTATACCGGCATCTAACAATTTTAGAATATTTTTCTTCACAACTTCCATCATTGGGGGGGGGGGGTTTCAATCGATGTTGAGCTTCCTTAGTTGGTTTTGCTTCCTCCTCAAACAAGATTCTATGCATACACAGAAAAGGACTCATCCCCCTTATAAGGATCTATCTTTCCTTTTGTAAGGCAGGAGTTAATCAGAAATAAAATTAAGTTTTCTTCACATCATGTTTTGTATTCCTTCGAAACATGGACCAGCTTCTCTTCTTATAAATGTCATGGATTCTCTGCAATGATAATAGGCAGCTTGTCTTTCTCACTTAGAAATATATATTTAAGATTTTTGAGAAGATTTTTAAGCTCCAGTGTAGGTCCTTGTATCACCGAAGGCAAAAGTTTCTCATTACGTAAAGATAACGACACAAAGGAAATATTATATCTATTTGGAACTTTTGGCAATACTTCTAAAAAATGCCATTGTTTCCTCAATATTATCACATAATTACAGAGTGTGGGGAGGACCAATAGAGGTGTGGTGAATGTCTGTTGGGATAGGTTGGACATTGTTGAGTTCTAACAAGAAGGCTTTGAGAGTGGAGATGATTGTAGGATCATGGTTAAGAGGAAAAAGATTAGGGAATGTTTTCCATTCATACGCCATGTCTTGTGTCTAGTAGTCTTTTGTCTGTGGATGTTGGAAATATGGCCTGTGGACTATGAATACCAAAGTAAACATATCTGCTTCTTGATCTGGAATTCGATCTAACTGATGAAAGTTAGATATATTCTGTAATTGTTTACGCCACCAAGTGAGTGGTGAAAACCATTCAAGGAGTGTCCAGAGAAGTGTGGGTGCATGATCTGGAGTGGATATATGCCTAAGGGTTGGTCGGACAGGAAGAACAAGTTTTGTAGCAAACAGGACTGTGAGACACCACATGTACCATAACTTATCTTAGAGTGTCTAGGTCAATGAATCTAACCTCAAGTGTTTCGCGAACAAAAATAACAATGGCCTTCACCCTCAAGCTTGGCTACAAATAAAAATCATACATATAATCAATACCATCACCAAAAGAAATCATACTATCATAAATAAATAATAGCATAAAAATAGGCATAATACACCAAAAACCCTTGTTAACAAAATCTAAACATGATATTCATATTAAAATTACAAACTAGAATAAGTAATGTGAAGTGCACTGGACTACACTCAATGAATTTCTACCTAGAAGTTGGCAAATACAGCTGCTTCTTGAGGACAAATTCAGTTAAAAATACAAATATAAAAAATGTATGAAGTTTACCCTGAAATCACACTAATTTTAAAAAAAATGCCTCATAAACAAGATCATTAAGAGTAACAACAACACCAGTATGATTATCCTCTCTTTACTAACAAATCTTCACAAATGAAAGTATTAATTTTAATAAAATGTCTGATAAAATCAAAACCCAAATTTTGTTAACCTTGGTTTGTTCATCAATTTTTTCTACAACTATCAATCCAACAATAACCAATCCTATTAACACGTTGATTATTAGTACTCAACATTGTCATCCATTTCCTCAATATTTACCACACCCTTATACAAACACTCTTTTATGTTCTTTAAACACACCTTTGACAATCTTGAGTTTGACATCATTGGAGAGGATTTTCTCGACTTGTTCTTGAAAGAACTTTTGACTTATCAAATGAGCTGCTAGCCTTTGTGGCGTCCTATTTAGCAATCCGAGTTCTTGAGGCTTAACTTGTCAAGGGTTTGGATCTTTTATCCGAATTATGATCATATTGGCTTTCTTGGGTTCTTATCAATCTAGTTGTGGTTTTCTAGATAGATCTAGAGGGTTTCTCCTCATTTATCACACAAATTGGCTTTTACCCTATAATGATCTCACACACTCTTGCTTCTTACCATACTTAATTTTGTCTATTAGTTCTTTATTGAACTAAGTAAACAAAATCAAGAGAAATCCAGGAACCGTACCAAATATGACAAACCAGCACACTAAACAAAGAAAATGAATTAAGAGCACACTAAGATCGACAAAGAAAATTGAAGAAAAGAAAACAAGCAAGCAAAGGAACGTAATCGATATTATGTAACTAAAATTGAATTTGATGAAATTAGGAAGATTTGAATCCCTTGGCATTTTGATTTTTTTTCTTTGATAATAAAAAGAAATAAGACATTCAAACCTGATTAGAAACTTGGCTTCTATACCAAATTATGTGAACCCCACAGTAAAACTTCAAGACCCACACTTAATTTAAAGTTTCAATTGCCCAAGAAAGTTGCAAACTTGTTTAAACCTAACAAAAACCATGACTCAATGTTTCAGAAAACATCAACTAGAGGTATAGAGAAGGATATTGACGCCACACTCAAGATGTAGATGAGAAGGTGAGTGATAAGTTTAGTAGTTCTCAAAAGAACTAAAGAAAGAATGATCTTTCAAATTCAAATAACATTAATCTTTCAATTATCTTTTACATAGCAAGGTCGTTGCGTTTAAATAGGCTAATAGAAACCCCAAGATCCTAAAAATACACTTGGAAACATTGGCACAACCCTCCAAGCATAGGTTTGTCAAATGATGCTTCAGAATGAAGTCTGTCCTTAGGGCCAGTAGCCCGCAAGTTCTGGTTTCCAGCCGATATACACTTATCCATCAAATACCAAATCCAAAAATCATATTTGAAAACAGTTTTTCATGATACCACCCAAAAACAAGGCACCCATGGCCTTCAAAGAGGGTGAACGTTGTGAGAAAACACTTTCATTTTATAAAAATCAAATTTGGAGGATAAAAACAGGCCCTTTCTGATGCACAGGATCCTTAAGCTTAAGGCAAGTGCAGAGCATACTTAGTATAGAAAATTAGAGGCGAGTGTATCATTATTAACCCAAATAATTTCTTTGAGCCCTAGAAGAGAGAGAGGATTTAGGGAAACATGATGTAAGGAAACTTAAATTTTTATTTCTGATTAACTCCTCCCTACAACGGAAGCAGAAGGTGCCTTATATAGAAAATCCTCAAGGACAGGACCCCTCGAATGATTAGAATCGACAAACAGGCACATGCTTTGAGAAAGTAAAGCACATCGACTAAGACTTGGACATAAGACATGGCTATTACGGGAATTGTTTGGAGTGAGGAAATGAGTGAGGGTTTATTTATAGCCGGACGAGTGAGGAAGTCTGGAATGAGGTTTTAGTTGCCTTTTATGTGGTGGACAGTGAAATCATATTTAGCAAACCAGTTTTTGAGGCTGAGCAGTTGCTTGTCAGGGAGCAACTTATTTTTGAAGTCAAAGATTCGGGGAAAAGAAGAGTTATCCATGTTGATAAGAAATTTGTGGCTGATGAGATGAAATTCGAATTTTTTAATTCCATACTTGACTGCCAAAATCTCTTTATAGATCACATGGTAGTTCTTTTCAGAGTCTGTGAATTGGCCGCTTGCATGTGCACAGAAATGACGCACGCCATTGATTTCTTCGAGAAGAAGGGCACTCCAGTAATTATCGCTTGCATCAGTCTGGAGGATACGTTGTCCAGTTGTGGGAATTCTAATTGGAGGAGGCGATTGTGCTATCACCTTTAGTTGCTTGACAGCTTCTGTCTGGGCTGGGCCCCATGGAGGGCACTGTTTTTTGAGCATGTGTGACATCTGGCTTGTGTGGATTGCAACTTTTGGGATGAAATCACGGACATAATTAATAATCCCGATGAATTGTTGTATCTGCTTTTTGGTAAGATTTGTGTCCGGGAACTTTAATAATTCAGTTGCGATGTGTGGACCAGGTTGGTATTAACCATCTGTAATCACCATGCCAAGAAAGTCAATTGATTCCTTTCTGATGCTGCTTTTCTTTTCGGAAAGCATAATTCCATGTGCCTGCACAATATGAAAGAAATCCAAAAGGAGCTTCTGGTGGCTCTCATGGTTAGAGGAAAATAACAAAATATCATCAATGTAGACCAGAGCATGATGGAGGATAGGACTAAAGATTTTTGTCATGGCCTTTTGAAATAAGGAAAGAGCAACTTTAAGACCAAAGGGCATAACGGTCCATTGATAATGGGCATCCGGAATGCAAAAGGCAGTTTTGTGACGGTCAACTGGTGAAATACCAAGTTGCCAGAAACTAGCTTTTAAATCAAACTTAGAGAAGATACGAGTCCCTTGAAGATGAACAAACAGGGTCTGGATTTTTGGAAGGGGAAACTTATCATCTTTAAGAAAAGAATTAAGTGGCTGGTAATCAATAACTAATCTCTTTTTTTCGCGAACTAATTCAGATCGTTTTTCAACATAAAAGGCTTGACAAGCCCAATCTGAATCAGTAGGTTCAATGACACCTTGTTGGAGTAACTGAGAACATTCTTGCTTAGCAAGCAAGAGGTCTGAAGGAGACATACCCGGGTGAGAAGCTTTTGTGGGATTTATGTCTTCATTGAGTTTGAAAGGAAGATGAATGAAAAATTGTTCATTCTTCCAGAGTGGTGAAGGATGGTGAAATTGGGAATGAGTTTCTGGACAAAATTCTAAGAACTTATGGGAGATATGACTGTATGGAGATGGTGTTTCTAAAAGTGCATACAGATGCAGTGTGTCTATATAAGGCAAGAACATTTGTTTGTAGCGAACTCCAGAGCTGGTTAGGAATAGGTTTTTAACTAAATGAAGAATGTCAAAACCTATGAGTAGATCTTTGTCAGGGAGTTTTGAGGCTACAATCTTTTTCCAAATTATACAATTCGAAAGAATTGAATACCAATGGGTTTTTTGGTAATCAAAGTGGTCTCAAAAGTTTCGCCATTAACTGCTCTGAAAAGCTTTGAATGAGGTTTCCAATAGTCTGAGGGAAGAACAGAAGGATCAATCATACTGGTATCTGCACCAGTATCAATAAACCCGATGACAGGAACAGGTTTATGAAACTTGGAAGGAAGGATTGACATTTTGAGTGAAGGTCTGGGAATGGTGGAAACATGGTTGACATTTTGAACTGTAGAGATGACTGAAATATCCTCAAAATTGGAAGATTCTACGATGGTGAAAGCAGTTTGGTCATCTTGTTCTGATTGTTCAGAAAAGTTTGATTCAACATCTTCGTTCTCAGATAACAGGGAAGAATGTTGAAGGTGTTGTATGAGACGAACAGCTTTGGCAGACTTATGAGGATAGTTTCAAGCAAAGTGACCGCGTTTCTTGTAGATGAAACAACAATTATGCTTTTTCTTTATGTACTGGGAAACATCTTTTTTCTTGAAGTACCGGAAAGGTGTTTTGGAGGATGATTTTTTGTGGAAGTGTTTTTGAAAATATTTTTTCTTTTTGGTCGAACAAACACACTTCTTTTCATCTTTGCACTCCATCTTGAGATGAGGTTTTTACAAGCTTCAAAGAAGGATTTTTTGTCTTCCATGAGATCTTTGAAGAAGTCCTTCTGCTCACAGATTTTATCCAGGCATAACATGGCCATCTGGAAAATCAAGGGGCTAGTATCTTCTCTAAGTTTGATTTAAAAGCTGGTTTCTGGCAACTTGGTATTTCACCAGTTGACCGTCACAAAACTGCCTTTTGCATTCCAGATGCCCATTATCAATGGACCGTTATGCCCTTTGGTCTTAAAATTGCTCCTTCCTTATTTCAAAAGGCCATGACAAAAATCTTTAGTCCTATCCTCCATCATGCTCTGGTCTACATTGATGATATTTTGTTATTTTCCTTTAACCATGAGAGCCACCAGAAGCTCCTTTTGGATTTCTTACATATTGTGCAAGCACATGAAATCATGCTTTCCGAAAAGAAAAGCAGCATCGGAAAGGAATCAATTGACTTTCTTGGCATGGTGATTACAGATGGCCAATACCAACCTGGTCCACACATCGCAACTGAATTATTAAAGTTCCCGGACATAAATGTTACCAAAAAGCAGATACAACAATTCCTCGGGATTGTTAATTATGTCCGTGATTTCATCCCAAAAGTTGCAATCCACACAAGCCAGTTGTCACGCATGCTCAAAAAACAGTGCCCTCCATGGGGCCCAGCCCAGACAGAAGTTGTCAAGCAGCTAAAGGTGATAGCCCAATCGCCTCCTCCACTCAGAATTCCCACAACTGGACAATGTATCCTCCAAACTGATGCAAGCGATAATTACTAGAGTGCCCTTCTTCTCAAAGAAATCAATGGCGTGCGTCATTTCTGTGCACATGCAAGCGGCCAATTCACAGACTCTAAAAAGAACTACCATGTGATCTACAAAGAGATTTTGGCAGTCAAGTATGGAATTAAAAAATTTGAATTTCATCTCATCAGCGACAAATTTCTTATCAATATGGATAACTCTTCTTTTCCCCAAATCTTTGACTTCAAAAATAAGTTGCTCCTTGACAAGCAACTGCTCAGCCTCAAAAACTGGTTTGCTAAATATGATTTCACTGTCCACTACATAAAAGGCAACCAAAACCTCATTCCAAACTGGTCAAGAAAAGAGCCTTCCCATTCATGGTTCTATAACAGAATAAAGTCTGTCCTTAGGACCAGTAGCCCGCAAGTTCTGGTTTCCAGCCGATATACACTTATCCATCAAATACCAAATTCAAAAATCATATTTGAAAATAGTTTTTCACGATACCACCCAAAAACACGGCACTCATGGCCTTCAAAGAGGGTGAACGTTGTGAGAAAATACTTTCATTTTATAAAAATCAGTTTTGGAGGATAAAAGCAGGACCTTTCTGATGCACAGGATCCTTAAGCTTAAGGCAAGTGCAGAGCATACTTAGTATAGAAAATTAGAGGCGAGCGTATCATTATTAAACCAAATAATTTCTTTGAGCCCTAGAAGAGAGAGAGGATTTAGGGAAACATGATGTAAGGAAACTTAAATTTTTATTTCTGATGAACTCCTCCTTACAATGGAAGCAGAAGGTGCCTTATATAGAAAATCCTCGAGGACACGACCCCTCGAATGATTATAATCGACAAACAGGCACATGCTTTGAGAAAGTAAAGCACACCTTTTGAGAAAGTAAAGCCAACCTTTTGTCCAATCCCCAGTTACAGCCTCTGGGCACCCTGAAGAACCAAAACAGTATGAAGCTGTTTTAAATTGGCAAACCAGAAATGCCAATGCTCAGAATCAAACTCTCAAACAACTCAGAAAGAAAATTGATCGAGTTGCCGGTCAAGTCTCCCAGACAGAAACTAAAATTGATTCACTCAGCCATCGTCTTGATCAGATGTAAATACATCTACAAGACCATATCTCTGAACTAGATACTGATCTCAGACGAATGATTAACAATCATATCTGGGGTCTAGAGTTTAACAAGAAAGAAGCAGAGATCAGAAAACTTAAAACTGAATTAGCAAGAATTGATGCTGAAAAGGCTCGTCCTACACTCTTCACTCAAACATAGTCCATACCTGTGCCTCCACCTGTGTTTTGAGTTTGACTATGACGGATTGGACTTATATCTTTTTTCTGGTTCAGAGGATTCAGAAGATGAGTCTTGGACAGTATGATAATGATACTGATCCATTGGTCCTTTATCCTTTTTAGGGGGTTCAGGAGTGATTTTGGGTGAATCTTCTGGAGGGACCGGAGGAACAGATGAGGATGAAGTTGGCTGTGACTTTGGTTCTAAAATCGTCATAAAACTTCCTTTTGCATTCCAAGTGGCCACTATCTACACCCTCACTTTTTCAAAAGGCCATTATCAAAATCTTTGAGCCCATACTCCATCATGCACTTATCTACATAGATGATGTGCTCTTATTTTCTAAAGACCATGACTCCGATCAAGATTTACTCTTCCACTTTCTCAAGATAGTGTTCTCACATGGCATCATGCTTTATGACAGAAAGAGTATCCTAGGCCAGGATTCTGTAGAATTTCTTGGAATGGTCATTAAAGATGGCCATTACCGCCCTGGTCCAAATATAGCTCAAGAGCTGATCCATTTTCCTGATGAACACTTGTCCATAAAACAAATGCAGCAATTATCTTCGAGATTTTTTCCCTCATGTGACAATCCACACCAGCCAGCTGTAAAAAATACTTAAGAAATCTGCCCCATCATGGGGTCCCTCTCAGACTGCTGTAGTTCAACATCCAAAGAAGATTACCCAGCATTCTTTTCCACTAAAGATTCTTACTGAAGGACAACACATTCTCCAAACAGATGCAAGTGATGAGTACTGGGGTGCAGTACTTTTGGAAAAGCTTGACGGAAATGAAGCTTACTGTGCTCATGCCAGTGGTCAGTTCAAAGAATAAAAAAAACACTATCACGTAATCTACAAGGAAATCTTAGCCGTAAAATATGGAATTCAAAAGTTTGAATTTCATCTCATTGGCCATAATTTTCTTGTCAGATTAGACAACTCCTCTTTTTCGAAGATTCTTGATTTAAAAAATAAGACACTTCCAGACAAACACCTTCTCCGTCTTAAGACATGGTTTTCCAAATATGATTTTTTAGTACAACATATCAAGGGAGACCAAAATCTCATTCCTGATCTGTTATCCAGACCTCCCTCATCAACTTCTCTTACTCTCATATCCTCCTTTGTTACAGTACCAGTAATCTTCATGACTTCTTCTTTACCAAACTCAGGACTTACAAGGAAATATTTCCCTTGTAATCTCGTGTTTTCCAGTCCCTATCAAATTCAAGACTTTGCTAAGAAATTTGTTTTCCGGTACTTCATGAACATATATCATATTCACTCATCTAGTTTTCCTAGTTCCCTGATGACCTCTTTCTCACATGACTCACCATTGATCCCTCCAGAGATATCACAGAAGATGAATTGTGGTACCTATGGTGCCTCACTGTTTTCTATGCTACTGAGCTTATCTTTCCTATACAGGCAATATTCAGACGTCTCACCGACCCAACTAAAGCTTATTCCTTGTTATGGACCCTCTTTGAATGGTTTTCTCTTCTCCCCTGGTGGAGAAAACAACTTAACCTTATCATAACTCATCATCACCTCAATCTTCTCCCTGATCAAGAAGGTGAACAATCACCTCAATCTTCATTGTCCACCGTCCCTACTTTCAACATCCTGTCACTAAACTCTTATGGACACAGGATCAAGCCTATGAGTGGAAAATCGTCCCTTATAGTTTTCCCCTGACACATGACACTACCTCCTTGAACTAAACCATGTTCAGCCCACACCAACTGACATTCAACATACCTCCCTTGATCCACATCATGAACTTATGGTCATTCCTACTGCTAAAATGCCCTCACCCAGCAATTCACCATCCTCTAGAATATTAATTAAGGAAGAAAGACCAGACTATACCAACATTCTTTTCCAAGATTCCCAGGATCCTTGGGAAGAATTCACTTTAATCCTGCATCCTGCAGAAGCATCTAATGCACCTTCAACCAGTTCAGTTCCACCGATAGATTCTCCAACTCGCCAATACTATGCCTATCTGCCTTGGTGGAAAGAACCTTTCGCAGAAGTCGATAGCGATGTTGACAACATGTCTCCCTCTCATAGCCATTGATGATCTTATCTATGAGTCTCGTGTTTGCTGCCTCTTTAAGTTTTTATTTGCTTGTAATAATTGCTTTTGCTTTTACAAAAGTAAAGCATCTACTTTTCTAAAAGCTTGCTTTTATTTTTTCTTTGTAATCATGTTGTATGTATTAATGTTTGCTTTTGCTTTAAGAAAAGGAAGATAGGGGTCTTGTCCTATCCCTTTCATAATTATGTTTTTACTTTTAGGATAAGGGTCTTGTCTTATCCTCTCGCCAGGAGTTCTTCTATATAAGAAGAACTTATCTCAGTTTGTATTCAGAATTTTAAGAATTAAATAGAATCATGTTTTCATAACATGGCATTCTAATTTTCTTCATTTTCCTCTATTCTCCTTGAAAAACAACAGACTCTCATAATAGTTCATTTCGATCCTATAATGAGTGTGCTCTACACTCACCTCTTTGTAGGATCTTCACATCTACACCAACGTTCCAACCATAGTTCATCATATTCAACAGCCAAGGAGTGGCTTCCCCTTTTGGGTGGTAAAACTTGGAACAAAACAAATAAATGAAGTTCAATAAACAAAGGAGTCGTTGGAATTTCAAAGCTTGAACAAGCTGTAATAAATTGGTCATAACTCCTTCTAGAGAACTCCAAATCAAGCTCTGTAAAATGCATTTGGAAAGCTCACTTAATTATCTTTCCAATGGTATATCGTTTGCACATTAGTTCTAGCTCAATCAATACCAGTTGTATTCCGAATTCGCTCTTTCTGCATTGGATCCAAATTGTGTATTTGGCTGCCCAATAACTTGAATAATGCCAACAATGCCTTATCTTCTCTCCAAGCCCAATTCATGATGTCTTGCATCTTGAATTGCATTTTCAGTCCACATTTTCTCAATTAATTCATTTAAAGCATCTTGCATCTTTTTGCCTCTAGCTCTTGTAATTGGGCCTCCATGAATGTGCAAAGGATCACTTGAAGCTTTAATGGTATTCCCTTGATGGTTCTCATCATAGTTTGATAAGACAGAGTGAGAATTACTATGAGTGGAAAAAGACCAGAGAGTGACCATATTAGAGGGTAAAAGC
This sequence comes from Citrus x changshan-huyou, assembly GCA_039657385.1. Lineage (NCBI taxonomy): Eukaryota > Viridiplantae > Streptophyta > Magnoliopsida > Sapindales > Rutaceae > Citrus > Citrus x changshan-huyou. The sequence continues at coordinate 15,691,700 of CM077554.1, read as the reverse complement.
TAATAAATTTGAGTGAAACACGAGTAGAATTGGGTGAATAATTTTCTTGAGTGAAACACATAGGGAGTGAGGTGAGGTCCTTTCCACATTATTTCTAACTTTCTTTTGTAGAGGATAGTCATGTCTCACAACCCAGAACAAAACACAAATGAGGAGAATTAATCTACAACTACTCAAGCAGGTGGGATGAGGCATATTCAGATCTTATTCAAGTTCTCATCGGACCCGTTGAGCTCGAGCAAAGAAATTCAAAGAAGCACTTAACGAATTTATTCAAGCAACTTGAGCTCAACCACATTGAAGAAATCGCACATAATAAATGCATGATTTAGGCTCTTGAAGTTTTCAAATAATCGCTTCCATGAAATAGAAAGTTGGTTTGCACATTATGGCGGGAAAATATATTATTTTCCTTTTTCAGATAGGCTATCAGAGAAACACATAAGTTATTTCTACTTTAATCACCTAGTTTCCATTTTAATTGATGTAAGGCATTTAAGCCAATTAGGATTTTGATTTTATTTGGATTCTTTCCTATTCGCTTAGATTAGGATTCTGATTTGATTTAGATTGTTTCCTATTTGTTTAGATTCAGATTTCGATTTGATTTTGGTTTAGGATTTATTTCCAAAAATTCTTGTAACCAACCCTATATAATGTACTTGTATCCAATAAATAGGGATCGGTTTTGATACAATTGGTGAGAGAGTTAATTCTCTTTGGTTCTTATACAAACTCTTTGAACTTATCAGATTTCTGTGGCGCTCAAACTCTTGACTTATCAATCAGACCATCCATAGCTGATTGTGGCGTCCTCACATACCAAGGTTCGTGCTTTCATTAAGTATTGGTTCACGGTTCGATTCAATTCTTGGTTTAGATTCAATCTTGGGGACTAAATTGATTAGGGTCGCGTTAGCTCTTGACGGGGTTCGTACACGTTATGTTGTTGATGGCTCGATAGTGAGCACATATTCTCCACGGTCCATCCTTCTTAAGAACTAATAAAACTAGAAATGAACATAGGCTCATGCATGGAAAACTACCTTTAAAACAAAATATGGTTTATATGAATGGTTAGTCATGCCTTTTGGTCTAACTAATGCCTATAGCACTTTTATGAGACTTATGAATCATGTTTTGCGAGCTTTTATTAGCAAGTTTGTTGTTCTTTATTTTGATGATATCCTCATATATATCAAAAACTTGGACGCACATGTAGTACATTTGAAATTTGTTTTGAGATCAATATCCAATTCAGGGATTCTGTTCTGCAGATTTGAATAAATTTGTTCAAGTCGGGTAGTAATAGTGTCCACCTTTGTTTCTGTTTTTGACACATGTGATGCCACTTTGTCAATCTTTTTACCAAGATGGTGGAGAGCTTGATTCTGAGCACTGGCATTTTGGGTTTGCCAGTTGAGCACTAATTCATACTGCTTTGGTGCTTCTGGTGCTCCAGAGGTTATGATTGGTGATTGGACATAGGATTGAGAAACAACTTTGGTTTGAGGGTCTGTGTGTCTTTCGAGTGGAGGAAATGATTCTTGGTATGATTGGCTAGAAGATGACAACATCAAGCATGACTTGATTTTTGGTTGAGCAGGAACAGGCTTAATTGAGGATTCTCGTTGGAGTTGTCTGAGTGCTTTCTTATAGATGGGTAATGGTTGATCTGATTCTGGATCATCCGGAGGTCCTGGGAGATAGGGCCAACACAAAGTTTTAGGAGGAGAAGGTTTTTTCTTTCTCCTTCTTCGTCTCATGATTTCAAAGTCTTCGTCATCATCTGTGTCATCCAAGCAGGGACAATCTGGATTACACATATGGGCTTCTGGAACATCCCATAGGAAATGACCGTTGACTTTGTCAGGGTATACTGGATACCCTTCTGAGGAAAATCCATAGATCGGAAGATTTGGCTCTTGTCCAGTAGAGACTGCAGTGATCATAGCAGTATAAGAGAGCCATGGAGGATCTGGGCTTGGTTTGTCAGGAGTCTGAAAAGACATCTTGAATAGATAAACTTATGCTTCTAGGATTAGTAGTGAGTGTAAAGGGTATACAAGTTAATGAGGAGAAGGTATAATGGGCTTGCTAGTTTCTACTGGTGATTTGTGAAAGACTTTAGAACATTGGCCACACCACTTACTGAAGTAATAAAAAAAGATGTTGGATTCAAGTGGGAAGAAGAATAAGAGAAAACATTTCAAATAATTAAGCAAAAGCTAGCTAATGATCCTTTATTGTCCTTACCTAACTTTAATAAAATGTTTGAAATTGAATGTGATGCCTCAGGTATTGGAATAGGCACAGTCCTAATGCTAGAGGGACGACCAATTGCTTACTTTAGTGAGAAATTGAGTGAGGCAACCTTAAGCTACCCTACCATTAAAGCTTCAAGTGATCCTTTGCACATTCATGGAGGCCCAATTACAATGGATTAATTGAGAAAATGTGGACTGAAAATGCAATTCAAGATGCAAGACATCATGAATTGGTCTTGGAGAGAAGACAAGGCATTTTTGGCATTATTCAAGCTATTGGGCAGCCAAATACACAATTTGAATCCAATGCAGAAAGGGCAAATTTGAAAAAAAAAAAGATTGCAAAAGGAATCAAATATTCCTACTTTCATCAAATTGATTTTAGTTATTCATTTTCCTTGACATTGTTTACACACAATATCAATTGTGTGTTCCTTGGCTTTCTTGCTTTCTTTTCATCAATTTCCTTTGTCGTTCTTGGTGTTCTCTTAATTCTTTTTCTTTGCTTAGTGTGTTGGTTTGTCATATTTGGTGTGCCACCTTGGTTTTTCTTGATTTTGTTTATTTAATTCAATAAAGAACTGAAAGAGAGAATTAAGTGTGGTAAAAAAAACGTTTGTGAGATCATTAGAGAGTAAAAGCCAATTTGTGTGTTAAACACGAGAGTTAAGTGACATCAAATTAAGTGAAACGCGTGAGGAAGTATTGTGAGGTCTTTTTGCTAACATTCTTTTCAGATCATAAATATGTCAAAAGATCAAGAAGTTATAGACCAATCAATCATGCTCAAAGCCATGCAACAACAATTTGAGCACATGAATCTGATGTTTGGAGAGATCCGTAACAAATTAGAGGGGCAAGACACTGCCATAGCCAATCTACAAAGGGGGCAACAACCAATAGCTCCTAATGTAAGAAGATGGTGATGATGCGTGGAAGATATGATAGAAGGGTAATTAAAGGCGTACTGCCATGGGAGAAGAAGATGGTGATTACCTAGATAATTCAGACCAAGCCACTGTTGACATGCGTGGAAGAGATGATAGAAGGGTAAGAAGTATAGATCGTGATTTGGGGAGTATCAAACTGAAAATTCCTTCTTTTCAAGGTAAAAATTATCCGAAAGCTTATTTTGAGTGGGAAAAAAAGGTGGAGCTAGTATTTGATTACCACAACTACTCTGAGGAGAAAAAGGCAAACTAGCTGCTGTTGAATTTACTATGCTATAATTTGGTGGGATCAACTTATTTTGAGTAGGAGATGAAATCGCGAAAGGCCAATAAACACTTGGGAGGACATGAAGGCCATCATGAGGAGGAGATTTGTTCCTAGTCATTATTATAGGGAGCTGCACCAAAAGCTTCAAAGTCTTACACAAGGTTTCAAAAGTGTGGAAGATTACCATAAGGAGATGGAAATAATCATGATTCGAGCCAGCATTGAAGAAGAACAAGAGGCCACTATGGCTAGATTTTTACACGGTGTAAATTAAGATGTTGCTAATGTGGTTGACTTGCATCACTATGTTGAGTTGGAAGACGTGGTTCACATGGCCAAATAAAAAAGAAAGGTTCCACTAGAACCAGTTTGGGTTCATCTTCTTCATGGAAGTCAAAATGGAGCAAAGATGAAAAGGCTATTTCAAAGTCTAGGATTGAACCATTCAAGGATCATAAAGAGGGAGGCAACCAAAGCAAAGGTAAATCTGATTCCCAACACTCTAGAAATAGAGATATTAAGTGTTTTAAATGTTTGGGGATAGATCATATTGCATCCCAATGCCCAAATAAGAGAGTAATGATCTTAAGGGATGATGGTGATGTTGAAATCAAGAGTGAATCAGATGATGATCCTATGCCACCTTTGGAGGATGCTAATGATGGTGTAGAATATCTTGTTGATGGTAAATTCATGGTTGCTAGGCGTGCTCTCAACGTACTAGTAAAAGAAGATGCAGAGGTACAACGTGATAACAACTTTCATACTAGATGCCACATCAAAGATAAAGTATGTAGTACGATAATTGATGGTGGAAGTTGTACTAATGTAGCTAGCATGAGTTTAGTTGAAAAATTGAATTTGAAAACCTTGAAACATCCTAGGCCATATAAGCTACAATGGCTGAATGATTGTGGGGAAGTTAAAGTAAATAAACAAGTGCTGGTTTCATTCTCTATTGGGAGATTAAGGATGAGGTTCTATGTGATGTAGTACTCATGCATGCTGGACACATTCTTTTGGGGTGACCTTGGCAATATGATAAGCATGTGACTCATGATGGATACTTAAATAGATATTCTTTTATAATAAATAAAAAGCAAATCACTCTTGTACCATTAACACCTAGGCACGTGTATGAGGATCAAATGTCAATACAAAAAGAGAGCAATACAAAAAAAGAAAATGAGAGTACAAAAGAAAGAGAGATTGAGAGAAAAGCAAGTGGAAAGATAGAAAAAAAAATATTGTTGAGAGAAAAGAGAGGCAGCAATTGAATTTGTTTGCATGAGAGAGCGAGGTTAAGAGGGCTTTCTTTTCAAAACAACCTATCATTGTACTTTTGTGCAAAGAGGCTTGTTTACATACTAATGAGCTTAGCTTTGCCTAGTGCTATTGTGACTCTTTTGCAGGACTTTGATGATGTGTTTCTAAATGAAGTGTCTAATGGTTTGCCACGTATTAGGGGAATTGAGCATTAAATAGACTTTATCCCTGGAGCAAGGAGCTTCAAAGGCAGGTTGAAGAACTCTTGGCAAAGGGATATGTGAGGGAGAGCATGAGTCCATGTGCGGTACTAGTTCTACTAGTGCCCAAAAAGGATGGAACATGGAGAATGTACGTTGACTGTCGTGCAATCAATAAAATCACTGTAAAATATAGACATCCCATTCCTAGACTTGATGATATGCTTGATGAATTGCATGGTTCTCGTGTGTTTAGTAAAATTGATCTTAAAAGGGGGTATCATCATATTAGGATTAGAGAGGGAGATGAGTGGAAAATTACCTTTAAAACAAAATATGGTTTATATGAGTGGTTAGTGATGCCATTTGGGTTATCTAATGCACTTTTATGAGGTTAATGAACCATGTTTTGCGTGCTTTTATTGGTAAATTCGTAGTTGTCTATTTTGATGATATTTTGATCTATAGCAAAGGCTTGGATGAACACATTGAACATTTACAAAGTGTATTGACTGTTTTAAGGAAGGAAAAGTTGCATGCTAATTTGAAGAAGTGTTCCTTTTGTAGAAATCAGATTGTTTTTCTTGGTTATGTTGTAACTGTTAAAGGAATTGAGGTTGATGAAGAAAAGGTAAAGGCTATTAAGGAGTGGCCTACACCTAAAAGTATTGGAGCCGTTTTGATGCAAGAAGGGAGTCCAATTGCCTATTTTAGTGAGAAATTGAGTGGAGCAGCCCTAAACTATCCTATATATGGCAAGGAGATGTATGCATTGGTGAGAGCATTGGAAACTTTTTCTTTTACCTAAAGAGTTTGTTATACACACTGATCATGAGTCCTTGAAGCATTTAAAAGGGCAAGGTAAGTTGCATAAGAGACATGCCAAATGGGTTGAATTTATTGAGCCATTTCCTTATGTGATCAAATACAAACAAGGTAAGGAGAATGTGGTGGCTGATGCATTATCTAGAAGATATGCACTATCTCTACATTAAATGCAAAATTGTTAGGATTTGAGTACATTAAAGAATTATATGTTAATGATCCTGATTTTGCTAATGTGTTTAATGCTTGTGAGAAAGTTTCATTTTGTAAGTTCTATAGGCATGATGGGTTATTATTTAGAGAAAATAAATCGTGTGTGCCTAATAGTTCTTTGCGTGAATTGCTTGTGCGTGAAGCTCATGGGGGAGGTTTAATGGGACATTTTGGCATACCAAAGACTTTAGATGTTTTAAAAGAACACTTTTTTTGGCCACATATGAAACGTGATGTTGAAAGAATATGTGAGAAGTGTATCGCTTGTAAACATGCTAAGTCTAGAGTTTTAGCCCATAGATTGTATAACCCTCTGCCCATATCTAGTGAACCTTGGGTTGATATTTCTATGGACTTTGTTTTGGGTTTTTACCTAGGTCAAAAAGGGGAAAGGATTTTGTTTTTGTTGTTGTTGATAGGTTTTCAAAGATGGCACATTTCATTCCTGTCACAAAACTGATAATGCAACAAACATAGCTAATTTATTTTTCAAGGAAATAGTCAGATTGCTTGGAGTACCAAGGAGCATAGTTTCAGATCGAGATGCTAAATTCTTGAGCCACTTTTGGAAAATTTTGTGGGGTAAGTTGGGCACTAGACTTTTTTTTTCTACTACTTGTCATCTACAAACTGATGGACAAACTGAGGTTGTAAATAGAACTTGAAAACTTGGGAAGAATGTTTGCCACATGTTGAATTTGCTTACAGTAGAACTGTCCATTCAGCTACTAAATTTTCACCATTTGAGATTGTATATGGTGTTAATCCATTAACTCTTTTGGATTCATTACATTTACCTATTGATGAGCGTGCTAGTTTGGATGGTAAAAAGAAAGTTGAATTTGTCAAGCAATTGCATGAGAGATTGCGACAACACATAGAAAAGAGAACTGAACAATATGCTACTCAAGCCAACAAAGGACGTAAGCAAGTGATTTTTTAGCCTGGAGATTAGGTTTGGGCGCATATGAGAGAGGAGAGGTTCCCAGCACAAAGGCGTTCCAAGTTGCTTCCAAGGGGAGATAGTCCATTTCAAGTGGTTGCACGGATCAATGACAATGCCTACAAATTGGATCTTCCTGGTGAGTATAATGTGAGTGCTACTTTTAATGATGTTGGGAGACTTTATGGTAAATGTGTCACTTGTAGGTAAGCCAAATCAAAAGTGTAACTTTATAGCTTATACAACCCCGTTACCAATAACTTGTAGGCCACATATGAAAAAAGATGTTGGGAGACTTTATGGTAAATGTGTCACTTGTAGGTAAGCCAAATCAAAAGTGTAACTTTATAGCTTATACAACCCCGTTACCAATATCTAGTGTGCCTTGGATTGATGTTTCGATGGATTTTGTACTAGGGTTACGTAGGTCTAAATGAGGGAGAGACTCAATTTTTGTGATTGTGGATAAATTTTCAAAGACGGCACATTTTTATTCCATGCCACAAAATGGATGATATTTCTAATGTCACTGACCTATTCTTTAGGGAGATTGTGAGGTTGCAGAGTATGCCCAGGACAATTGTTTCTAATAGGAAAGTTTTTAAGTTACTTCTGGATAACATTATGGGCTAAGTTAGGAACTAAGTTATTGTCTTCAACTACTTGTCACCCTCAAACTGATGGTCAAACAGAAGTTGTGAATAGAACTTTATCTACTCTGTTGCGGGCTATCACTAAAAAGAACTAAAAAATTAGGAAGATTGTTTGCCACATGTTGAGTTTGCTTATAATCTTTTTGTTCATTCTGCTACTAACTATTCACCGTTTGAAATTGTTTATGGTTTTAATCCTTTAACCCCATTTGGATTTAGCTCCATTACTTGTTTCTGACGTGTTAACTTAGATGGCAAGAAAAAGGCTGAAATTGTTAAATAGATACACGAGATGGTGAAGTTCAACATCGAGCGGTGAATTGAGCAGTATGCTAAACAAGCTAACAAAAGGTGACATAAGCTAGTCTTTAAACCGAGCAATTGGGTGTGGTTACACATGCGCAAGGAACGATTTTTGAAACGAAGGAAATCTAAGTTATTACCTTGAGGGGATGGTCCTTTCCAAGTTTTGGAGCGCATCAATGACAATGCATACAAGCTGGATTTGCCTAGTGAGTACAACATAAGTACTGCTTTTAATGTTTCTGATTTGAGTCCTTTTGATGCAGGTGATGATTTGAGGGCAAATCCTCTTTAAGAGGAGGAGAATGATGAAATTGAGGACAAAACATTCATAAGCTTGTGGGATATGGTATACTCAGATCCTATTCAAGTTCCCGTTGAACCCGTCATAAGAACTCAAGCAAAGAAATTCAACGAAGCGCTTAATGAGTTTATTCAAGCAACTTGGGCTCAATAAAATTCGTAGAGGTCTGTTGAAGAAATTGCACATGATAAATGCATGATTCAGCCTCTTGAAGTTTCCAAACAATCAGAGCCCGGTTTTCCATGGAAGTGGTAAATGTGATAAGTTTTTCTATTCCTTCAGTGATAACAAGAAAGCACTTTCTCATCTATCATGGCATCATCTTCTTCAGAATCCTCTATTGCCCCCAATCCTATTACTCCTTCATCTACTCTTTCTCTCCCATCCTCATGTTCTAAACATACAGCCTCAAAAATAGAAAACTTGGTGGAATACTCCTATATTCTAGAGTTAGCTCAGATAAGCAAATCATCCATGCCCTTAATTAGCCCATACCATCTTTACAAACGACCAAATTCTTTTACCCGAAGTATCAAAACTCTCATCTCTACCAAACGACCTCTTCCAAAAGAATACATCCAGTCTTCCCGATTGGATCAATGTTCAATTCAGGCCACCAAAGCAGAACAATACGTAACCCTTGAAATACCTTCTGAGCTTATAGCCATATGGAAACGGGAAGGTTATACTCACCTTCACTTTCGGGGTATCAGACTAATCCTCACCCTTCATTGCCGAAAAGGCTTACCAGTAACTGCTTGGTTAGCCCTTCTTGATACCCGTTTTAAAGAATACTAACATGCTGTTATTGGCACCGTCCTCACAACCCTTCATGCTGGAAGCGCACTACTAACTTTCTACCCAAATTTCAACCTCTCTCTTGAAGATCCTAATCTACCCACAGCCTTAAGAGTTCAGATCCAGCTTCAGGGAGCTGAACAAATTGTATCATCCAAGATGGAACCACTACACCATCAGTTGGTATACCGACTCTAAAACCATGCTCTTGATCTGCCAACTCCACATACATCAGCTAAGGCTTTAATGATCTTAGCTGATACAGAGTCTGTACCAACCATCGTACAGATCCCCAAACAGATCCCAAAACAAGATCTACTCAAGCTCATGCCACTTCAATGGCTTTCTAATTATGAACAGTTCCACCAAAACTCTCAGCCTGTCCAAACTTCAGAAGCCTCTTATGAAAAGCGTCCAGATGGAACTGTCCGGATGACCTTTAAGCCTCCTGCAGAATAAACCCCAAGACTTTCTTTTTCCTACTCCTCGATGATTACTGCGGTTTCCACAAGTCAGGAGGATATTCCCATTTCTACTTTCAAAATGGATGGATATCCCATCTATCCTGCCGAACTCAATGGCCATTTCTTATGGGACACTTCTGAGGCCCATATGTGTGACCCTGATTGTCCCTGTCTGGATGATTATGATTCAGACGACGATTATCTTGTACGGTGGAGATGAAAGAAAAAGAACAAACCTGTTTTTACAAACACCCCATGTCATACTTACCCTCCTCACATGCCAGATGAACTTGACTTTCAACGTCCCTTACCAGTTTATAACAAAGGGCTCAAATACTTGCAAAAGACGCATGCTTTTTGATGCGAATCCCACAATGAAACTTTCAAACCCACACTTAATTTGTAGTTTCAACTTCCCAAGAAAGTTCTAAACAGATTTAAGATAAACAAAACCTTGACCCAATGCTTAAGAAAACATGAACCAAAGGTATATAGAATGATATTGACGCCACACTTAAGAAATAGATGAGAAGGTGAGTGATAAGTCTAAATTTGGAATGCCACAAGAATGTAAATTCTTGATAAGTTCACTAGTTCTCAAAAGAACTAAAGAAAGAATAATCTTTCAAATTCAAATAACATTCATCTCTAATTTTATTACATAGCAAAGTTGCTGAGTTTAAATAGGCTAAAAGAAACCCAAGATCCTAAAAATACAAATGGAAACATTGGAACAACCCTCCAAGTAGGTTTGTCAAAGGATGCTTCAAAAGTCTTCACCAACCCACTATAATTAATGCTATCTTTGACAAACTCAATGCTAGCCTACTATAATTAATGCTATCATTGACAAACTTAATGTTAACCCACCATCATTGATGGTAGACTTACCTTACTCATTGAAAAACTTGAAACAAAACAAGCAAATGAAGTTGAAAAACAAAGGAGTCGTTGAAAATCCCAAGTCTGAACAACCTGTAATGAATTGGTCATAACTCCTAGAGAACTCCAAATCCAGCTCTGTAAAATTTATTGGAAAGCTAACTTAATTATCTTACCAACGATATATAGCTTGCATATTACTTCTAGCTCAATCAATACAGTTGTTATTCCGAATTTGACCTTTTTGCATTTGATACAAATTGTGTATTTGGCTGCCCAATAACTTGAATAATGCCCACAATGCCTTGTCTTCTCTTCAAGCCCAATTCATGATGTCTTGCATCTTGAATTGCATTTTCAATCCATATTTTCTCAATTAATCCATTTAAAGCAGCTTGCATCTTTTTGGCTCTAGCTCTTGTAATTGGTCTTCCATGAATGTGCAAAGGATCACTTGAAGTTTTAATGGTATTCCCTTGATGGTTCTCATCACTTTTTCTTGCAAACCTCAAACAGGTGTATCCCCTAGTCCACCTATGGTTTCTCCCTGTATGATGTTTTCAAGTTCTTCATCTTCATACCAAACACACTTTCTAACACTTGGAAAACAAACTGATCTAAGTACAAAGGTTTCCTCACAACCTTATGTACAATCCCTAGTTACCCTTACTGGACAGTTGGAAGAACCTCGCCCTTTTGAAGTCATCCTCAATTGGCAGACTCAGAATGCAACAACACAAAATGTTGTTTTGCAAAACCTTGATCATAGGGTTCAATCGGTTGCAACTCAGGTTCAGAACACATATAAAACATTTGACAACATTGCTGCCTAGCTTGAACAAATGTATACTAATCTCAAGAACAGAGTTACTCAACTTGACTCTGAACTCAGACAGATGATCCAACAACGATACTGGGGTCCTGAATTTGATAAAAAAGAAGCTGAGATCCGTAAACTCCAAGCAGAATTATCCAGAATTGACTCTGAAAAATAGCAACCTTCGCTGTTTGCTCCTACACAACCTTTGCCCAGACATACATCCCTAACTACGTATCCACCTTTCCACACTCCGTCCTTATATGAGAAACCCCATGATTATTCCAAAACATTTAGCCTTACCTACAAGTTATTCCAGTCCTTTTAAAAAACACAAGCCTCAACCTCTGTCCCATCTTCCTCGACAACACCTCCTAAACAACCAACCAAAGTAGACACTCCTCTAGCTTCAAATCCTCCTCCACAAGCTAAGGATAAACATCCTAGTCAACCCAGTCAACAATATGCTGCACATTCAGTCCCTTTACTACACTTAACTTTTCATTCTGAATCTTCTGATTCTGGATCAAAATCAATAAGTGAATCCGATTCTACTTCAGATTTGGAAGCTGAATTTGCTGATATTACCAAATTACTCATGGCCATACCATCCACTGGTTCCAATGATCCTTCTCCATCAGAATTCCCAACTGATACACCAATAGTGGAGGAATCAAATGAAACAAGCACAGTTCCTCCTAATCGACCTGACACGACTCCTAAACCCTAAAATGGTCCTTGGTTCACTGTTGATGACATCCCTAAGGCAAAGTGGCCCTCACGGTTACAGGAATTTACGGCCTGGATCGATGTCCAAGTGCTCAGGCCTGGTTCATCAGTCCAATCAGTCCTGAGAGAATTTAGTTCCAAATTTCTTGGGTCACTAAGAGACTAGTTCGACAGTCTTGGTCAATACAGACAATTGCAGTTCATACAAATTCCTGACGTGGCCACAGCACTAGGCCTCTTGTATGAACAATTCATCGGAGAAGCAGTCCTAGCAAATGAATTGGCACGAAAAGAATATTTTCAAATGAAGTGTTGTTCGCTTCAACAAAAAGATTTGGATTATCATTACAAGCGCATGTCAACCCTGTTCTATAAGCTAAATGGGTTTAATGACCCAACACTCAAACATGTGTTTGTAGCCTCTTTGCCAAAAGAACTTCAGCCTGAATTACAAAGGCAAGTGAACCTCCATCAATTAGACATTTCCAACCTATCTTTTGGAAAAATTTATCAACTAGCAGTGAGCTGCCTTGAACGTCTATGTGAACAAAAAGAATTTTTCAAAGACTTGATGGAAAACCGTCAACCATTCAAAAGTGCATGCAAGAAGCCTCATATGAAGATTAAGTGCAAAGATGAAAAAGACTGCACCTGCTCCTCAAAGAAGAAATCCCATTTCAAAAAAGTCTTCTCCAAAAAGAAGTCTTATTCCAGACCAAAGAAACCCTACCGGTTTTTCAAAAGGAAAGATCCATTCTCTTCCAAGAACCCAAAAAACAGTCGTTGTTTCATATGCAAAAAGAAAGGGCATTTTGCAAAAAATTGCCCAAATAAGCCGGCAAAGTCCAGTCGTCTTCTCCATCATTTACAACCTCCTCTGTCATCTCTACCCATGATGATATTGAGTCCTTGTTTTCAGAACAAGAGAGTGCCAATGAAGAAACAGTCTTTGCTCTCGAAGAGACAGATACAAATTCTGCCTCTGACTCAGAAAAGGTCTAGATAATCGACATGGTCCACATTCTCCGAGCATCTGTTGCTCAGTCTCCCATATCCATACCCTCCATCTCAGTCCATATTCTCCCTTCAAAATTCCATAAACCCATCTCTGTCATTGGATTCATAGACACTGGTGCCCAGAAAAGTATGTTACACCCTTCAATCCTCCCTCTAAACTGCTGGGTAAAACATATTGAAAATTTCAGAGCTGCAGATGGCCAGATCTTTCAAACCAGCCTTATCACTAAGGCTCCCATTGGGGTACAAATTTTTCCAAATTGTGTCATATGGTCAAAGATTATTGGCTCAGAGCTTCCAGATAAGGATTTACTGATTGGCTTTGATCTCTTGGCCTTATCCAAAAGACTGCAGATCACAGCTGCAGGAGTCTCCTACAAAAGACAATTCAAGCCATATACAGAAATTTTACGTCTGTATAAACTTTCAGAAACTACATCATCATACCAGCCTTACATCCAAAAATTTCTCCCTTTTTGTCCAGAATCCCATACCGAATTCAGTCATTCAAACCCTCTCTGGAAAAATACTCAATTCTTCATTAAGCTTCCCTTCAAGCTTAACGAAGATGTTAATCCCACCAAAGCCACACATCCAGGTATGTCTCCTACAGATCTTAAATTGGCTCAACAAGAATGTTCAGATCTCCTCCAACAAGGTCTCATTGAACCCACCAAATCAGACTGGGCGTGTCAAGCATTCTATGTGGAAAATTGATTACCAACCCTTAAATTGTTTTCTTCAAGATGACAAGTTCCCTTTACCCAAAGTCCAATCTTTGTTCGTCCACCTCCATGATGCAAAGGTATTCTCAAAATTTGACCTTAAGGTAGGGTTTTGGCAACTAGGCATTGATCCCAGTGATAGACATAAAACTGTTTTTTGCATACCCAATGGCCATTATCAGTGGACTGTCATGCCATTTGGCTTAAAGGTGGCCCCTTCTCTTTTTCAAAAAGCTATGACCAAAATCTTTGAGCCAATCCTCCGTCACACACTGGTCTATATTGACGACATCCTCCTATTTTCCAAAGACCACGTGACTCACCAAAAATTGTTGGACCACTTCCTCACCCTAGTGGAATCCCACGGTATTATGCTTTCTGAAAAGAAAAGCACCCTAGGTCACTCCACAATTGAGTTTCTTGGCATGATCCTTGAAGATGGATACTACCATCCAGGTCCCCACATAGCACAAGAATTGTTACACTTTCCAGATGAGCACCTGACCAAAAAACAGATCCAACAATTCCTCGGGATAATCAATTATCTCTGGGATTTCCTGCCACATGTATCTGTTCATACAAGCCAGCTGTCTAAAATGTTGAAGAAGAAGTCCCCCCTTTGGGGTCCAGATCAGACATCTGCTGTCCAACACCTAAAGCTGATCGCTCAAAATCCACCAGCTTTAAAGATTCCATCCACTGGTCAAAGAATTCTCCAAACCGATGCTAGCGACGAATACTGGGGTGCCATTCTACTCGAATTGATAGATGGCAAAGAACTTTTTTGTGCCCATGCCAGCGGGCAATTCAAGGACTCCGAGAAGCACTACCATGTGATATATAAAGAGATCTTGGCTGTTAAGTATGGAATTAAAAAATTCGAGTTCCATCTGATTGGTCATCATTTTCACATCCGTCTTGACAACTCTTCGTTCCCCAAGATCCTTGAATTTAAAAACCGAACCCTCCCTGATAAACAGCTACTGAGATTGAAAAACTGGTTTTCCCAATATGACTTCTCAGTAAAACACATAAAGGGAAATCAAAACCTCATCCCTGACCTCTTGTCCAGACCGCACAAAATCTCACTCATCACCTCTCAGACATACTTTCCTGTCATAGCCATGACGACCTCTTTACCTAACCAAGCTCTTATCCAGAAATCCTTTCCTTTAAATCTTACCTTCACCACTCTTAACCAGATCAAAGACTTCGCCCAGAAATTTGTCTATCGCTATATGTTTAAAGTCCACCAAACCAGTCCTGATAGTTTCATGCATTTTCATCCTGACTGTTTGTTTTTGACAGGTCTTTCAGTTAGTCCGTTTAAGGATATCTCTGAAGATGAGTTATGGTACATATGGTGTATAACGGTTCTCTATGCTACAACACTAGTATTTCCAGTCCAAGCAATGCGCCAACATCTCGACACTCCTGAGTTATGGACTCTTCTTGCGTGGTTTTCTCCCATCCCTTGGTGGAGAAAAGAACTCACCCGCATTCACCACCAGAATCACCTTCACTTAATTCCAACAAGTGAAGCCAATCAGTTTACATCAGTCTTCATCATCCACCATCCTTATTTTCAACATCCTGTCACCAACCTCTTGTGGACTCAGAATCAGCTCTATGAATGGAAAACCTTGCCTACTTCTTCTCTCCTAAAACATGATCCCACTATTATTTCGGCCTAAAGGAATTTCCTCTTTGATATCAACCATTACCAACCACCTCCAACTCCCATCCAGCACACCTCACAAGGCCCTCAACATGAAATCCTCATGTTACCTCCACTTGGTATAAGCAGTACTCCACCCACCAGCGGAATCATCATAAAGGAAGAAAGACCGGACTACACAAACATTCTATTCCAGGACTCTCAAGATCCTTGGGAAGAATTCATGTCTCTTCTCTCCTTTCCAGAAATTTCACAAAAGACTCCAAGCACTCACCTTGCATCAAGCTCTTCTGCCCTACCAAACAAGACACCTGTCAACTCTCGTGACAGCTCTCCTCATAATTCTCCAACACGACAACCTATGTCCCTGTTTGATGAAGTAGACAGTGATGTAGACAACTTGTCTCCATCTCATAGCTTTTGAAAAAGCATCTCCTAGCTTTTTCTTTAAGCTCGCACTTTAAAAAATGTTGTAATAATTGTGGTTGTTTTTTGACTTTTACTTTAGCCCATGTGTGTTTGTCGGGCTCTTGTCAGAAAAGTTTGTCGTTTTCTTAGCTTCTTCCTATATTTAAAGGGGGAAGTCTTTTGTTGAAAGAATAAGAAAGTTTGAAGTTTGCAAATCTATGGCTTTCTAATCTCCTTCCCTACTTTCTTGAAATCCTAATAAGAAAAGGAAAGACTATCATCATCATTCATTTCCACCCACACACTAAGTATGCTCTGCACTTGCCTCTTCGAGGATCCTGTGCATAAAAAAACAGTGTTATCACCACCAATCAGATAAAAACCACTACAGTTCGCCCTGTGTGTCACCCCTAAATATATTATTTTTCATTTTTGGATACTTTCCCGTTTGGAAAACATATTACTTTCCTTTTTGGATACTTTCTTGTTTCTTGAGGAGGTTATTAGAGAAACAAATTAGTTATTTCTTATTTAATTGCTAAGTTTCCATTTTAATTAATGTAAGGCATTTAAGCCGATTATGATTCTTATTTGATTTAGATTCTTTCATATTCACTTAGATTAGGATTCTTATTTGATTTATATTCTTTCCTTATTTGATTTAGATTAGGATTCTAATTTGATTTCAGTTTAGGATTTATTTCCAAAAATTCTTGTAACCTACCCTATATAATGTACTCACATCCAATAAATAGAGACAAATAAGTTTTGATGCAATTGGTGAGAGAGAGTTAGTTTTCTTAGATTCTTAAACAAACTCTTTGAACTTATCAGATTTCCATGGCGTTTGAACTATTTACTTATTAATCAAATCATCCGTAACTGATTATGGTATCCTCTTATACCAAGGTTCGTGCTTTCATTGAGTATCGGGTCATGGTTCCATTCAATTCAAGGTTTAGATTTAATCTTGGAGACTAAATTAATTAGGGTCTTGTAAGTTCTTGATGAGGTTATCCCAAATGTTTCCCACACTCTTAATCACTCAACTTGATGTTTAAGAATGAAAATTACAGAAATTTCTTTAACACACTATACTGGGGGGTCACGAGAATGACGTGGTTGCGAGATACCAGACATTCCATATCTTACGATGAACTAAGAGCATAGACAACCCAAAAAGACACAGACTCTCCTTGGTCACTTAGTGCCTGTTTGGTATGGCTTATTTAAGAGCCATAAGTGCTTATTTAATCCCATAAGTGCTTATTTAATCCCATAAGCACTTTTTATATTTTTTTATGGTGTTTGGTTATTTTTTTAGTAGAGTTTTTTTAGCTTAAATAAGTTAATTTACCTCTACTAGCAAAAGCCCAAAATTTGAGCTTTTGGGAGTAGAGGTTAGAGAGCTTTTCCAAAAAATATATAATATCAAAAATATCCTTGACATATTTCATTAATTACATAATACCCTTTGTATAAAACCTACCCAACGAAAATTGTTGTCGCTATATAAACATATTGTTGCCGTCATTTCACTTTATCTCTTTTTGTTTTATTTATTTTTAAATAACCAACACTTTAATTTTGCAATCTCTAATACATAATCAACACTTGAGAGAGTAATCATAGTCATAACCAACGTTTTTGGTGAGGAGGATGTCAGGTAATACGACACTTCTCATGTTTCGTTAACATTTCAGTTATATTATTGATTATCATTTTAATTTGGATAGTATTATTTGTTTAGGAGAATATATCAATTATGAAATTTTTAATTTTGAAAATTAAAGAAATGATTGAACTGCTTTTTTCTTATTAATTGATAGCTTGGATGCATTTTGTTATATGTTAAATAATTATGAATACATATCCTTTTTGGTAATTAAATTACACAAAAGTACTTTTAATTTTACACAACCAAACTGTTTAATGGTTCAAAAGTGCTTTTTTAAATCAATGCATGATGCAGGATAGGCTGGAAGATTTGAACCATGGATTTTTGAGAAATGGATGGGGCAGTTTTGAGACCAAAGGGTAGGACGGTCCATTGAAAATGGGCATTTGGGATACAAAAGGCGGTTTTGTGGCGGTTTTGTAACGCTCAGAGGGTTCAATGCCTAATTGCCAAAGCTCTTATCCCACATCGCTGGCAAGCTAAAGCTCTTGGTCGCTTATAAGCGCTGGGCAGTCCTTACCCTTTGAGAGCTCTTTTGGGGCTGAGTTAGGCCCGGCCCAAGTTGGTATCGGAGCCAAGGCCCGAGGGCGAGGGTAAAGTGAATGGTAATCTCTTATCCCACATCGCTGGCAAGCTAAAGCTCCTGGTCACTTATAAGTGCTGGGCAGTCCTCACCCTTTGAGAGCTCTTTTGGGGCTGAGTTAGGCCCGGTTCCATTAGTATAAGCTCTACTTCTATAAGCTCTCCAAACAGAGCCTTAGTCTAAAGACAGGGCTTCATCTATTATCTTAGAACAAAGAAAGAATGACAGCCTGACTAGCTTTCTGGTGCACAGGATCCTTTTTCAAGGCAAGTGCAGAGCATACTTGTAGAAGATAGATATTGAACAAGGGTAAGAGTTCTAAACCTAAAGAATCTTAGGATTAAAGAATAGAAACGAAAGTTTTAGTTATCCATAGGGTGGAATATTGAAACTTTGAAATGTTATCTAAAACTCTCCTCCCCCCAAGCCTTTTGAATCGGTCCTCAACTGGCAAAATAACTCTCCTTATATAAAGATAAGGAGAAGAAAAGACAAAAGATGGATCAAGATCATTCCAGCTGGCACAAATATTTTACAAAAGTATGTAGGGCTCACTGGAACAGTAGTGGACAAACAACTTTAAAAAGTTAAAGTATAAAGCACACAGTACTTTATTTTACATTATTACAAAGTGACAAATCTCTTTAAAGAGATATTGACGCGTCTTCGGATGAGGAGGAATCTGTCTCGTCAGGATCACGATCAGGGTCTTTGTCTTTCTTGAAGATTTTTTCTGGATGAGAACATCCTGGAACACATGGCCAAGGGCAATATTGACTTTTTGGTGATGGAGGAGCTGGCTGAGGAAAATGATTAGGTTGAGAGGAAAATGGTGGATATGGAGAAGAGGATGATCCAGGGAATTCATATGGTGATGGTGAAGGTACCGGGGTAAAATCTTCATAAGGATCTTGGGAATCTTGGAATAAAAAGTCAGTGTAGTCTGGCTTTTCTTCTTTTATGATGATTCCTCGGTTGGGTGGCTGAGAATGTAAGGATGGTGTGGGGATCATGAACATTTCATGTTTTGGTCCAAGAGATGTGTGGAGGATATCTGGTTGGTCTGGAGGAATATGGTTAAGTTCCATGAGGAAGTTCTTTAAGGAAGTCTTGATTTGAAAATCTTGTTCAAGACAGGCAATGTGAGGAACAATGATCCATTCATAACTCTGATTCTGTGTCCCAAAATATTTGGTTTGAGGATGCTGGAAATATGGACGGTGGATAATAAAAACAGTAGTGAACTGTTTTCCTTCTTGGTCTGCAAGCTCTAGAAGACGATGTGTGTCAGCAATCTGTTGTAGTTTTTTGCGCTACCATGGTAATGGAGAAAACCACTCAAAGAGAGTCCAGGTAAGAGAAGTGGAGAGCTCTGGATGATTAAGCTTGTTGAGGAGAGGTAAAATTGGGAAAATTAGTTTTGTGGCATACAGAACAATAAGACACCAGATATACCAAAGTTCATCTTCAGTAATGTCTCGATGTGGTGTGATTACTAATCCTGTGAGGAAAAGGTGATCAAGATGCAAACTGGGAAAAAACATAGGTTCTTTACTCATCATGTAGACGTTCATAAAAAACCTAAAGAGGAATTTTCTGGCAAAGATCTGGTGAGGTGATTGAAAAGTCATGTTGAGTGGGAAAGACTTCTGGGTGAGGGCTATTTTAGGGAGTGAACTAGCCATGGCAATAATCGGGAAGGAGATCTGAGAAGTGATACAGAAAAACTGGGGAGGTTTTGGCTTTGGAGGTCTGGATAGTAAGTCTAGGATGAGATTATGATCTCCTTTTATATGCTGGACATGGTAGTCATGTCTTGAGAATCATTCTTTAAGCCGAAGTAAG
Source organism: Citrus x changshan-huyou (assembly GCA_039657385.1). NCBI lineage: Eukaryota > Viridiplantae > Streptophyta > Magnoliopsida > Sapindales > Rutaceae > Citrus > Citrus x changshan-huyou. Next base: position 15,671,884 of record CM077554.1, on the reverse strand, counting down.
GTTTTTGCTGGAACAACCTTTTGCTTAAAGTTCAAGATATTGGGAAAAGCTGAATTATCCAATCGGATCAAGAATCTATGGCCAATCAAATGGAATTCAAATTTCTTGATACCATTTTTCACGGCTAAGATTTCTTTGTAGACTGTGGGATAATGCTTTTCTGCATCAAGGAATTGTCCACTTGCGTAGGCAAAAAAGTGCTCTTTTCCATTGCAGTCTTCATTTTACCATTGCATCCCCCTATGATTCATCACTTGCATCTGTTTGTAGAATCATTTTACCGTCTGTGATAAGCTTTAAAGGTGGCGGATTCTGGGCAATCCGCTTTAATTGCTTTACAGCATCTGTGTGAATGTCTGACCAGGATGGTGTATTCTTTTTTAGAAGTGTAGACAACTTGCTTGTATGGTGATTGACATGTGGCAAGAAATCTCGGATGTAATTGATAATGCCAAGGAATTGTTGGACTTGCTTTTTAGTAAAGTTACTTTCCGAAAAGTGGAGTAACTCTTGTGCAATATGGGGTCCAGGCTGATAATGTATGTTTTGAATTTTCATGCCAAGAAAGTCAGCAGAGGTTGTTGCAATCGTACTTTTCTTGTCAAAGATCATGATTCCATGTTCTTGAATGATCTGAAAAAACTATTGGAGTAACTTGTGATGTTCATCATGAGTACCTGAAAAAAGAAGCAAATCATCAATGTAAACAATGGTATGGTGAAGAATAGGTTGAAAGATGGTGGTCATGGCCTTTTGGGAAATGGAAGGGGCAGTTTTGAGGCCGAAAGGAAGGATTGTCCATTGGTAATGGGCATTTGGAATACAAAAAGCAGTTTTGTATCGTTCTGAGGGGTGAATGCCAAGTTGCCAAAAACAGGACTTCAAGTCAAATTTTGAAAAGATTCGAGCATTTTTGAGGTGGACAAAAAGGGTGTGTCTGTTGGGTAATGGAAATTTCTGATCTTGGAGAAAATTGTTGAGTGGCTGATAGTCAATGACTAATCATTTTTTGCCACGAAGAATTTCAGACCTTTTTTCAACATAAAAAGCTTGACAGGCCTATTGAGAATTTGTGGGTTCAATAAGGCCTTGTTTTAACAATTGAGCACATTCTTGTTGGGCCAAGATAAGGTCTTGTGGGGTCATTCCTGTATGGGTAGCTTTGGTTGGGTTGCTGTCTTTATTTAGTTTGAAAGGTAAAAATATGAAGAATTTTGGGTTTTTCCACAACGGGTTTGGATGGGTAAAAAGGCTATGGTTTTCGGGGCAAAATTTGAGGATTTGATCTGTAATGGCCTAGTATGTGGGTGGTGAATTAGCTAAAGAATAGATCTTTAGAGTGTTGGTGAAGGGTTTAATCATGGATTTGTAACGGAGACCAGAGGAAGTAATCTAGACATTTTTTGCCTGATGTAGGATGTCAAGACCTACAAGGAGATCTTTGTTTGGCAAGGATGGACCAATTAGTTTTATCCAAACAACACAATTAGGAAATAACTGGATTCCTATTGGATGTTTAGTAACTAATTTAGTTGTAAAGATCTTTCCGCCAGCTGCTTTGAAGTGTTCCTCCTAAGTTTTCCAATACTTGGTAGGAAGAATAACAGGATTAAGCATGCTTCACTGAGCACCAATATCGAGAAAACCAATGGCTGTGATGGGTTTCTGATATCTGGAAGGGACAATTTGGATTTTGACAGAAGGTATAGGTATGGTATGGTCATGGATTAGAATGGAGGAAGGGTGGACTGTATAGATTGGTTCAAATTTAGAACTGTCTGAATCACTGGATTCTGTTGGTAAAGCAAAGACTGTATCATCATTTGGCTGTTCTTGTTCAGAAAACAAGTGTTCAACTTGGTCTGTGGTTGGGGAAAATTCTGTAGTGGATTCCAGGTGTTGGATAAGTTTTACCGCCTTCTGAGGCTTGACAGGGTAGTCTTTGGCAAAATGACCTTTCTTTTTACAAATGAAACATCTGCTTTTCTTTCTGCTAGGAAAATCTTTGGAGTGGGATTGCTTTTTCCTAAAAAAATGAAATTGTTTAGTACGTCGTTTCCTGGATGGAAATGAGAATATAGATTTCTTGAAATGAGACTTTTTCTTTGATGAACAGTCACACTTTTTTGGATCTTTGCACTTGAAAAGTTTTGTTTTCTAAAACTTCAGTTTTTCTACTCAAAATGGTATGATTTAAGTCTTTTTCTGTATCGATCTTTAGTCTTCAGGCGCAGAGAGAATTACTCCTTCATGGCTTCCACTTCATCTTCAGCTCCTGTTACTCTTTCGTCTACTTTTTCTTTGCCTAAGTCCTGCACTTCTCATACCGCCCATAAAATTGAAAACCTTGTAGAATATTCCTACATCCCTGAATCCGCCCAAATCAGTGAATCTTCATACACTCTCATAAGCCCTTACCAGTTATACAAACGCCCCAGTTCTTTTACCCGCACTATCCGTACTCTCATATCCACCCGCAGACCTCACCCTAAAGAATATATCCAGTCTTCTCTCCTGGATCAATGTTCTCTCCAAGCAACCCCTGCTGAGCAATATGTTACTCTTGAAATACCCTCAGAGTTAATTTCCAATTGGAAACGAGAAGGTTACACTCATCTCCATCTTGGAGGCATCAAATTAATCCTTACCCTTCATGGGAGAAAAGGATTACCGGTTACAGCTCGAATTGCTATGCTTGATACCCGGTTTAAACAGTACCAAGATGCTGTTATAGGCACTGTCCTCACAACCCTCCATGCAGGAAGTGTTTTACTTACCTTTTATCCAAACTTCAACCTCTCTCTTCAAGACACCAACCTGCCCACAGCCTTGAAAGTTCAAGTTCAAATTTAAGGTGCAGAACAAATTTCCTCCGCCAAAATTGCCACCCTACACCATCAACTGGTCTATCGGCTTTAAAATCATGCCTTAGATTTACCCACTCCAGAACACCATTCTGACACCCTCATGGTGTTAGCAGAATTCGACCAAATCCCCACAATCATCCAGATCCCGAGATAAATTCCCCGTCATGAGCTCATTAAGCTTATGCCTCTTGAATGGATCTCCAACTATGAGCAGTTCCATACCAATACAGCTCCAATCCAGACATCTGAAAGCATGTTTGAAAAACGACACGATGGCACAGTCTGAATGACCTTTAAACCACCTCCCAGTGCTCCACAAGAGCCCCCTCGGCTCTCCTTTACCTATTCCTCAATGATTACAGCTGTTCAGACAGCTCAGGAAGATCTACCCATTACAGGGTTCAATTATGAAGGATACCCTGTTTATCCGGCCAAACACAATGGCCATTTCTTATGGGATGTCCCTGACTCAGGCATGTGTGACCCAAATTGTCCCTGCTGGGATGATTGGGAAGAGGACGACGATTATGCCCCCAAAAGGACAAAGAAACCCAAAAAGAATAAACCTCCAGTCCCATGTCAACACTGTGACCCTAAATCACCAAAAGATCCTCCACCTCCCACAGCTCCATTACCCATCTACCGAAAAGAGCTCAAATGGATTGCAAAACATTACAAATCTGAAATTCCATCACCACTCCCAAACCCAACACCTATCGTCCAACCACTGGCTTGTATGATGTTTTCCTCTACTTCTTCAGATTACTCTTCTTCCTTTCCTCCTTTAGAACCTCACACAGATTCACAACGAAATGTTGTGTCCAAACCCTTTATCCCTTCACCTATTACCTCCACTGGCCACCTTGAGCCCCCCAAGCCTTTTGAATCGGTCCTCAACTGGCAAACTCAAAATGCCAGGGCACAAAATGATACTTTGTTGCATCTCAATTCAAAAGTTGAGAAAATCAGTTTTCGAACTGAGCAAATTGAGACGAAAGTTGACTCTATTGCTGCACAGATGCAACAGATCTACCAAAATCTTCAATCTAGAATTAGTCAACTCGATTTAGAGTTACGAGCCATGCTTGCCCAAAGATACAATGGCCCAGAATTTGACCAAAAAGAAAGGGAAATCAGGCGCTTAAAAGCTGAACTTGCTCAGATTGAATCTGAAAAATAGAGACCTACCCTTTTTACCACATCACCTCCTATCCCTTCCATCGGCCCAACTTACCATCCCTTTGCCTCTATGCTTTCCCCTATGGGCAGTATGATCCTTCCAAGTTATTTGGCATGACTCATACTCTTTTCAGAGACAATCCTTTACCAGCACCACCTAGACCTAAACCAAAGTCTAAACCTCAACCACGACCCGTCACATTTCATCAATCCTCTATTTCTATTCTTGGTCATCAATCCTCTGGTTCTACACCGGCATCATCGTCCGTACCACCACCAACTATCTCCCAACCTCCTACCCAATCAAAGGATAAAGAACCCATGCACCAGTTTACTGCTCACACAGTCGCCCATTCATCTACCCATTCATCTACTATAGATGATCAAACTTCTGATTCAAATCTAGCTGTTTCAGATAGCCATACCAAGACCGACACCGAATCTTTAGCATCCACCAATGACTCTGAAAAGTCCTATGCTGATATTACCAAAATCCTGATGGCTCAACCTGATCCACCTACCCAAGGCCAAACCTCTCATACAGAACCATATGTTGATATTCCCTCAGAAGTTGAAGAAGAAATGCCTGAATCTTCTGCCACAAACCAACCTTCTCCAGCTCAGGCCCAGACCAATCCACCCAGTCAAAAATCATCAAATGGTCCATGGTTCACATTTGATGATCTTCCATCTCATAAATGGCGTGACAAACTTACTGAAATGTCTGCCTGGATTGACCTCCAAATGCTAAGACCAGGAGCCACAACTCAATCAGTCCTTAGAGAATTTGCTACTCGTTTTACGGGTGCTCTAAGAGATTGGTTTGATTCTTTAGGGCGATACCGCCAATTACAGTTTGTTGATCTCCCAGAAGTCTCAAGTGCTCTTGCTGTTCTCCATGATCAATTCCTTGGCGACCCTTCTGCAGTTTTTGAAGCTGCAAGACGAGACTATCTCAACATGAAATGCTGCTCCCTCAATGCTAAGGATCTTGACTTCCATTATAAGTGCATGTCCCTGCTGTTCTATAAGCTTAATGGATTCAATGAACCGACATTAAAGCATGTCTTTCTGGCTTCCCTTCTAAAAGAACTCTAACCAGACATCCAGAGACAACTCACATCCTCTAATCTTGCCCTTGACAACATCTCTCTTGGCAAAATCTTCCAGCTTTCCAAAACCTGTCTTGACAAACTTTGCGAGCAGAAATAGTTTTTTAAAGAACTATTGAAAGATAAAGAACCATTCCGAAGTGCCTGCAAAAAGCCTTACTTGCAGATCAAATGCAAAAAGAGAAAGGATTGTGATTGCAGTCCTAAGAAGAAAATGCATGTTCGAAAATTCAAAACTCCAGACTTTTCATCAAGACGTCGTAGATCTAGAAAGCCCTACAGATTTTTCAGAAAGAAATCATCCTCTTCCAGAGAATTCAAACGAAAGCACTCAAGTAGATGCTTCATCTGCAAGAAAAAAGGTCACTATGCTAAAGATTGTCCCAACAAAAGAGAAAAATCCATCCGGTTAGTCGAGCATCTTCAAGCCACTACCGACTACTCTCCAGACAAGGATGAACTAGAATTCTATTTCTCTGAACAAGATGAACCCAATGATGAAACCGTGTTCGCACTGCAAAACTCTCTGATGACTCAGACAGTGACCAGTCCCAAGTTATTTTCCACCAACAGTCACTATCCCTTGACACTACTGTTCCTATTCCCTCCATCAAACTCCACATTTTGCCCTCCAAATTCGAAAGTCCTGTTCCAGCAATTGGTCTTATAGACACTGGTGCCCAACAAAGCATGCTAAATCCCTATATTCTTCCACCAACATATTGGACCAAATCTGAAGAACATTTCAACGCTGTTAATGGCAAATTGTCCACCACCTCTTTGATTACCAAAAAACCCATTGGCATTCAAATCTTCCCAAATTGTGTCATTTGGACCAAGGTTATTGGTTCAACTCTTCCTAATAAGGATATCTTAGGATTTGACATCCTTCACCAAATCAAACACCTCCAAATCATTCCCACTGGAATCCGAGTCAAGTCCATGTTCAAACCATTCACCAACGTTCTGAAACTCTACAATTTGTCTGAAACTCCCCAGTCTTACCAGGATATTTCAACCAAATTTTTGAGTTTCTGTCCAGAGTCCCATTCTGAGTTCACCCATCCAAATCCCTTCTAGAAAAATAAGTCTTTCTTCATTAAGTTACCCTTCAAACTAAATGAAGACATTAACCCAACCAAAGCTACTCATCCAGGAATGAGTCCTTCTGACTTACTCCTAGCCTAAAAGGAATGTTCACAATTGTTAGCCCAAGGTCTAATTGAGCCCACAAGTTCTCAATGGGCTTGCCAAGCCTTTTATGTTGAAAAACATTCTGAAATTGTCCGAGGAAAGAAACGCTTAGTCATTGACTACCAACCACTCAATATGTTTTTGCAAGATGACAAGTTCCCTTTGCCTCGCCGACAAAGCATGTTCACTTTTCTCAAAAATGCCCAGATCTTTTCAAAATTTGATTTAAAGTCAAGTTTTTGGCAACTAGGCATTGAACCCTCCGAACGTTCCAAAACCGCCTTTTGTATCCCCAATGCCCATTTCCAATGGACAGTCCTACCCTTTGGTCTCAAAACTGCCCCATCCATTTTTCAAAAATCCATGGTTCAAATCTTCCAGCCTATCCTGCATCATGCATTGATTTACATTGATGATATCTTGCTTTTTTCAGGCTCACATGATGAACATCGCCAGCTGTTAACTCAATTATATGATATTATCCAAGGTCATGGAATCATGCTATCGGCCAAGAAAAGCACCATTGCTACAGATAATATTGAATTTCTTGGTATGATCATAAAAGATGGACATTATTAGCCAGGAAAACACATTGCCCAAGAATTGCTTCACTTTCCAAATCAGCACCTTTCCAAAAAGCAAGTTCAACAGCTTCTCGGCATTATCAATTACATCCGTGATTTCATCCCACATGTGGACCATTACACTCATCATCTCTCGGCTTTATTGAAAAAGAAGCCCCCATAATGGAATGCTGACCACACAATTACTGTCAGTACCCTAAAGCAGATTGCGCAAAATCCGCCACCCTTAAAGCTGATTACTGATGGAAAGCGCATCCTCCAGACAGACGCAAGTGATGAATCATGGGGTGCCATCCTCCTCGAAGAACTCAATGACAAAGAACACTTTATCGCTCACGCTAGTGGACAATTTTCTAACACACAGAAGCGGGCATAAAAAAGTTTGAGTATCATCTAATTGGACACCATTTTCTTATCCGAATGGACAGTTCAGCCTTCCCCAATATTCTCAATTTCAAAGGTAAAACTGTTCCTGAAAAAATGTTACTCAGGTTAAAAGATTGGTTTTCCAAATATGATTTTTCGGTTAAGTATATAAAGGGGTCCTAGAACCTCATCCCTGATATGCTCTCCAGACTCTCCAAACTAGAAAACCCTCTCACCCTGTTTTCCACCACCTACCATTTTTCGATTATCTCCATGGCTACCTCCCTACCCGCAGAAGCCCTCACGAAGAAAACTTTTCCCTTCAACAAAAACTTTTCTTCTGTCTTTGCCATCCAAGAATTTGCCAAAAAAGCTCTCTTTCGCTTTTTCATGAAAGCCTACCTTGTCACAGAACCCTTTCCCTTCTCCACCTTCCACCCTGAAAATATGTTCCTTACAGGTTTAACCCTTGATCCATCCAAAGAAACCACTAAAGATGTGTTATGGTATGTTTGGTGTCTCACTGTCCTCTATGCAACCAAGTTAGTCCTCCCCATTTCCCCCACTTTGGAACATCTCCTTAATCCAGACAAAGCCACCTCTCTTACCTGGACGTTACTTGAATGGTTCTCCCCAATACCATGGTGGAGAAAGAAGCTACAACAACTGTCAGAAATTTACAACCTTGACCGTATGCCTGCCCCTGAAGCACAACTGTTCACATCAGTCTTTATTATTCACAGGCCATACTTTCAACATCCAGACACAAATCTCTTTTGGGCTCAAGACCAGGTATATGAATGGTTCACTGCACCACATATAGCTGTAATTGAAAATGAAATACAATCCACCCTGCACAACTACCTTTACCAATTAAACCACCAAACTCCGCCATACAAAGACATCTTTCACACCTCCTTAGGTCCCCAACATGACCTCATCATGATACCCACTCCATCTGCCATATCTAAACCTAAGTCCACTGGCATCATCATTAAAGAAGAACGACCAGACTACACTGACTTCCTCTACTAGGACTCACAAGATCCATGGGAAGAATTCCTTCCCCTCAACTAGCATCTCCAATAGGTCCCACAACCTACCATGTGTGAACCAGGATCTTCATCCCAACCATCATCATCACAACCCTCTAAAGCTGACAAGGCCACTCAAATGCCAAGTCCCACGTCTCAACCATCACCCTCCAAACCCGGATACCGAAGAGATTGCCCTTAATGTAAGCATCCAAAGCTCTCCAAGACCTTTTTCCCAAAAAGCAACCTTGACAACCCATATGACACTGAAAGCTCATTCGAAGACGACTACATGAACCTCCACTCTCCATAAAGTAGTTTGTCTTGTTGTAATAATTGTGTTTTCCTTTATGCTTTTGTCTTGTATAATTATTAAGGTTTGTATAACTTAAGAAAACAGCTCTGATACCACTCCGAGCTCTTGAGACTCTTAAAACCAGTTTTCTTTGCTAGGTTATACAACCCTAAAACAACTTTCCTTAGCTTAAAACGGGTACCAAACCAGATAAGAAAACAGCTAAAGACCGTCTCAAGTGTTCTGATACACAGGATCCTTCATACAAAGGCAAGTGTAGAGCATACTAACTTGGTTTTGAACAAATTCATTTTTTAAAATTTTCCTTATTCTTTTTCTTATCTATTTCAGAGCTCCATAGAACTTAAGAAAGAGGAGTTTAGAGAGACATGGATAATAGAACACTCAATATATTGCTTTAAAGCTAACCTCTAACTTAGTTAAGAACTAAGAGTAGGCTCCCTTATATAGGGATTACAACGGGATAAAGCCAAACTTAGAAAAGTGAGACAGGACCCTCATCTTTTCATAAAGCAAACAACTATTCAAACTTTAATAAAGTAAAGTAGGGATAGGACCCCCTAACTTTATCTTTTACATAAAAAGACAAGACATAAAAGCAAAAGCTACTTTAATAAAGTAAAGTAGGGACAGGATCCCCTAACTTTATCTTTTACATAAAAAGACAAGATATAAAAGCAAAAGCTACTTTAATAAAGTAAAGTAGGGACAGGACCCCCTAACTTTATCTTTTACATAAAAAGACAAGACATAAAATCATAACATGACAAAGCCAAAAGCATAGACAAGACATGCGACGGAGATTACGAAGAGGATAGATTCATCCCGTAATCATCGGGAGCTGGAGCTTGATTCAAATCTGCGGTAGTTGACGCAGCTTTTGTGACAGTTGGCTCCATGAGGTTCACAGAACAAGGTGCACTGTTCTAGATAAGTAGGGCCATCATACTGAGGACATCCTTTTGCATGGACAATCCCGGGAATGCAGAGAGATCTGCATTGGGATGGCGGATGAGTGATGATGGGCTCAGATTGTGAAATGACTCTTGATGACTGGCCTTGTTCTTGTTAGGGTGGAGTCTGAAACTCCTGGAGGAGTTGACTGAGCGGTAAAAAGTCATCCTCAGGATCCTGGGAATCCTGGTAGTAAATCTGTGGAGGAGTATTTGGACGTTCTTCTTTGATAATGATACCTTTGCTAGAACCAGAAGGATTAGGTACCATGAACATTTCATGACGAGGTCCAATAGAACTGGAGATGATGTCTTGTGGTGGTGGAGGAACATGATTTAAGGACATGAGATGATTCATGAGAGCTTTTTTGAACATGGGGTCTTGATCCAGTGTGCTGGGATAAGGGGTTGTGTGGTAGTGGCTGATTTGTGGTTGAGCAAAGAAGGCGGCTGTTTCTGGGTGACGGAAATATGGTCGGTGGACTATGAACACGGATGTGAATTTTTTAGCTTCATGAGAAGGGATGGTGGAAAGATGATGGTTGTGACTAAGCTGCTGGAGTTGGGATCTCCATTGAGGAATAGGAGAGAACCACTCTAACAGAGTCCATAACAGAGAAGTAGCCTTGGAAGGATTATTGAGGGTGTTGACTGTGTAGGCTAAGGGGATGATTAACTGAGTTGCATGGAGTACAGTTAAGCACCAGAAATACCAGAGTTCATCGTCACTGATATCCTTGATAGAGGGGATGAAGAATCCGGTGAGGAAGAGATTCTCGGGATGAAAAGTGAGGAACTGATTGTGAGGGTTTTCTTCAAGGAAGAAAGCTTTCATGTAGTAGCGGAAAAGAAATTATTTAGCAAACTCCTGAAGGCGGTAGAGGGAAGGAAAAGTTTGTACAGGCCTTGGGAAGGTCTTTTGGGTGAGAGCCTTAGAAGGCAGAAAGGTAACAGTAGATCTAGTAGCCATGAAGACCAGGAAGACTGGGGAAGTGTAGAAGATTGGAGAGGCAGGTGTCTGAATGCGAGATAGGAAATCTGGAATGAGGTTCTTTTGTCCTTTTATATGTTCAACATCAAATTCATATCGGGAAAACTATTCCTGCAACCGAAGTAACTGGCTGTTGGGAATCGTTTTACCTTTAAACTGGAGGACTCTAGGGAAAGAGGAATTATCCAATCTGAACAAGAATCTATGGCCAAGGAGGTGGTATTCGAACTTTTTGATGTTGTTTTTTACGGCAAGGATCTCCTTGTAGATCGTGTGATAGTGCTGCTGGGCTGGACTAAAATGTCCACTAGCATGTCCAATTAGATATTCCTTTTTGTCGATCTGTTCAAGCAACAGGGCTCCCCATGATGTGTCTGAAGCATCGGTCTGTAGGATACGTTTGCCATCTGTCATGATCTTGAGTTTTGGTGGATTCTGGGCTATCTGCTTTAGCTACTGGACAGCTGTAGTGTGACTGGAATCCCAAGAGATAGGATTCTTTTTTAGTAAAGCTGAGAGTATACTTGTCTGCTGGTCCACATGAGGCAGGAAATCGCGGATGTAGTTGATGATGCCAAGGAACTGTTGGACTTATTTCTTTGTGAAATCCTTATCTGGAAAGTGGAGTAATTCTTGTGCAATGTGGGGTCCAGGCTGATAGAATCCATTCTTTATCTGCATACCCAGATATTCTACGGTATCTGTGGCAATTGTACTCTTTTTGTCGGAAAGCATAATACCGTATTGATCTACGATATCATGGAACTGTTGGAGTAAAACTTGATGCTCTTCTGGAGTACCTGAAAACAGAAGCAAATCGTCAATATAAACAAGGGTATGGTGAAGGAGGGGCTGGAAGATTTGGGTCATGGCTTTTTGGAAAATGGATGGTGCGGTTTTGAGACCAAAGGGAAGAACGGTCCATTGGTAATGGGCATTTGGAATACAAAATGCAGTTTTATAACGTTCAGCAGGGTCAATACCCAGTTGCCAAAACCCAGACTTTAAGTCAAACTTAGAAAATATTCTGGCATTTTGGAGGTAGGTAAAGATGGAATTTTTCCGACGTAAAGGAAATTTATCATCCTGTAAAAACTGGTTTAAAGGCTGATAATCAATGACAAGACGCTTTTTACCCCGTAACGTTTCAGCACGTTTATTAACATAAAAGGCTTGGCAGGCCCACGGAGAAGTTGTGGGCTCAATGAGGCCTTGGGCGAGTAACTCTGCACATTCTGTTTGGGCTAACTGAAGCTCAGAAGGAGGCAGACCCGGATGGGTTGCTTTGGTAGGATTAAGGTCTTCATTAAACTTAAAAGGAAGCTTAACGAAATGGGCTGGATTTTTCCACAGAGGATGTGGATGGGCAAAGGCCAAATGATTTGGAGGACAAAACCTTAGTAACTGGGCCGAAATAGACTGATAATCAAGAGGGGACTGGGCCAAATGATAGAGTTTGAGCTGGTCTGTGTATGGTTGGAACATGGACTGGAATCTGAGACCAGTAGGAAGGACTTGAATCTTTTGGGCTTGGAATAGGATATCAAACCCAAGAAGAAGATCTTTGTCAGGTAGGCTAGACCCAATAACATGGGTCCAAACTGTGAGCTTTGGGAACAGCTGAATTCCAATTCTAGACTTGGTGCGGAGCTTTGTAGAAAATAATTTTCCACTAGCAGGACGGAAATGATTTTCATTTGAAATCCAGGTTTCAGGCGGCAAAATAGTAGGGTTTAAAATACTGCGCTGAGCGCCAGTATCTATGAAGGCAATAGTAGGAATGGGCCGACTGTATTTAGATAACAGGATTTGGATTTTGACGGAAGGAATGGGTTGAACTGACAATTGAGTGGAGGATGAAGGTACTGACCGGATGTGGAAGACAGGGGAATAGTCTTCTGGTTCAGTAGATGAAGCTGAATCTGAATCTGAATCAGAAGTGCCAAGGGCAAAAACTATATCCGGGTCAGGACTTTCTTGTTCAGAGTATAGAAACTCAATTTGGTCAGTATCAGGAGAGAACTGATGTAAGGACAGAAGCTGTTGAACTAAGCGTTGAGACCGCTTAGGGTTCTTAGGGCATTCTTTAGCAAAATGTCCGAGCTTTTTGGCAAATGAAGCATCTGCTCTTTTTTCTTCGTCTGTCAAGGATCTCAGAAGGTTCTCGTCTTCTGAAGTACCGAATCTTTTTGGGACGCTTAGGGAATGGGCGTGACTGTGGAGTTCTAGAAAATTTTTTGTGAAATCTGACTTTGTGGTGTTTCTTCGTGGAGGGACAAGTACAATGCTTAGAGTCTCTGCACTTGATTTCCAAGTAGGGTTTCTTGCAGGCGGTTCGGAAACCTTCTTTGTCTTTCATGAGGTTTCGGAAGAATTTCTTCTGATCACAGAGGTAATCGAGAGACATTAAAGCCAGCTGGAAGAGACGGCTAAGAGAAAGATTGTTGATGTCGAGCTGGGCATTAGCAATCTGGCGACGGATTTCAGGTTGTAATTCTTCAGGCAAAGAGGACAAGAAGACATGCTTGAGGGTGTGGTCATTGATACCACCAATTTTATGGAACAGGGCAGACATGCGTTTGAAATGATAATGCAGGTCAGATCTCTGCATCGAGCAACATCTCATTTGGTGATATTCTTTACGAGCAGTGGCAAAGATAGCTACAGGTTCTCCAAGAAACTGGGAATGAATGTCCATGAGAGCAGCAAAGACAGTAGGGTGCTGAAAGTACAGTAATTGTTTGTATTGTCCGAGACTATCAAACCAATCACGGAGAGAGCCAGTAAACTGGGAGACAAATTCTTTAAGAACTGCAGAGAGTTCTGCATTAGGTTTAACCATGTGTAAATCTAACCAGGCAGAGAGTTCCTGGAGACGTTCATGCCACCGAGCCGGTGGAAGATCATCAAAGGTAAACCATGGTCCATTGCCAGAGGCAACTTTAGTTCGAACTCTTGGAGGAGGATTAGAGTTGTCTCCTTCATTTTCTCCTTCAACATCGGAAGGAATGTCAACATAGGGTTGGCCAGGTTCCCGAGGAGGGGGATCAGTGGTGGTAGACTCAGCATGATTCGCCATAAGAAGACATGAAATATCAGTCAAGTGCTGTTGGGAATCATCGGAACTGAAACTATTGGGCTCGGAAGTCTCAGTGATAGAATCAAAGGTTTCGACTGAGTCAGAGGGACTGGATTCTTCTGAGGAGCTATTAAGCTAGTCAAGTTCTGGTGCAGTGATAAGGTAATTCTCAGCAGGTTTCTTTTGTTCGGCTTTAGAAGGAGATTCTGTAAATGGAGGTAAGGCTGAGGTAGATGGAAGGTTAGGAAATACTGGTTCATGTATCTGAAGGGGTTTTTGGATAGCGTCGGAATACATAGGACGAACTGGAGGAGGGATAGACACTGCAGGAGGTGGAACAGGGCGTCGAGGAGGTCGAGGTTTAGGTTTTGCAGGTTGAGGGTTCAAGTGGTAGGTCATGGGAAAGACTCTCTCAGGAGTATAATCCCTTGGAGTAGTAGGGAAAAAGGACCCGAGAGGGTGATATGGTTCTGCGGGAAAATAGGATGGGGGAGCAGTGTGAACTGCTTGATGCCGTTGGTTGTCAGCATCAATTCTGGCAATTTCAGCTTGAAGCTGTCTGATTTCTTGCTCTTTTCGAGTGAACTCATAAGAATTATCACCGCGGGCAATCATGGCTCGAAGGTCACGGTCAAGCTGTGCAACCTTAGCATGAAGACTATTATACAAATTGGTCAACTGGTCTGAGAGGGAAGTAACCCTTGTTTCAACAGCAGAGGATCTGTGAGCGATCTGATCAACTTTAGAGTGTAAGGAAGTAGGAGAAGCATTCTGGACTCTGGCATTCTGAGTTTGCCAGTTAAGGACTGCTTCAAAAGGCTTGGGTTCTTCAAGATGTCCACTGGAGGAAATAGGAGAGTTGACAAATGGTTTGCTCCAGACCTGGTGCTTTTGGTCTGAGCATTTCTCAAGAGGTGGGTACTCAGAACTATAATCTGAGGCGGAGGCAGAGGCAGATGAGAACATCATGCAGGACACCATAGGAGGTGTAGGCAGAAGACCAGCCGAGGAACGGACTAGTTTGCATGATCTGGGCTGATGTTTCTAGAACCACTGAAGTCCTTTGTTGTAAAGTGGCAAAGGAGGTGGATAATCGGGTTCATCATCATCATCTTCGGGCAGGTATAATTTGCAGGCAGGATAGATAATGTTCTTCTTTTTCGGTCTGGAGGAATAATCATCCTCATCATCATTACATGGACAGCCGGGATCACATCGGCCAGAGCCGGGAACAACCCATAAGAAATGGCCATCAATTTTGTCTGGGTAAACAGGAGTACCTTGGGAGGTGAAGGACATAATGGGTAATGTTTTTCCAGAAGGAAGGACTTCTGGAATGATGTCAACAGGTTGGACCATTAAGCAAGTAAAGGATAATCGGGGAGGTTCTGCAGGGGCAGAAGGAGGAGGTTTGAACTAAAGGCGAACAGAACCATCAGGTCATTTCTCATACATGGGTTCAGAGGTTTGAACAGGAGTGGTTTTTTGCTGGAAATGCTCATAGTTGGTTATCCACTCGAGAGGCATGATCTTGAGAAGATCAGCACGAGGGATCTGTCGTGGGATCTGGATAATGGTAGAGATGTCTGGAGATTCAGCAAGGATCATGAGTGTGTCTGAACTGAGATCTGCAGGTGTGGGAAGGATAAGAGAGTGGTTCTGAAGTCTGTAAACCAACTGATGATGGAGGGTAGCAATCTTTGCACTGGAGACTTGTTCAGCTCCTTGAATCTGAACTTGGATTTTTAAGAAAGTGGAAAGATTGGGGTCATCAAGGGAAAGATTAAAGTTGGGATAGACAGTGAGAACAACACTGCCAGCATGCAGGGTAGTGAGGACAGTACCAATGGTAGCCTGCTCATATTGTTTGAATCGGGTGTCAAGGAGTGCAATACGGGCTGTGACAGGAAGACCTTTTCGCCCATGGAGGGTGAGAATAAGGCGGACACCACCGAGATGAAAGTGAGTGTATCGTTGCTGTTTTCAGTGGGAAATGAGCTCAGGGGAAATTTCTAAAGTGACATACTGCTCAGCAGAAGTAGATTGGAGGGAACATTGATCAAGAGACGAAGACTGGATATACTCTTTAGGAGTAGAACGGGAAGTACTAATAAGAGAACGGATGGAACAAGTGAAACGAGAAGGACGTTGATACAACTGGTAAGGATTAACAAGAGGAAGAGAAGACTCATTTACTTGGGCAGAATCTGGGATATAGGAATACTCAACAAGACTCTCTATTTTAGACGTAGTATGCTTAGTAACAGTTTTTGGAAGGGACATGGATGAAGATAATTGAACTGGATTTTGTGAAGAAGATGCCATGATTATAAAGCTCTTAAGTTCTCTGGAGATGAAGCAAACTTAAATCAGAATAAAGAATTTTTCAAAAGGAATTATACCAAAATCATTTTGCGTGTTGAGAAAAAACAGGCTCTGATACCCCTCCGAGCTCTTGAGACTCTTAAAACCAGTTTTCTTTGCTAGGTTATACAACCGTAAAACAGCTTTCCTTAGCTTAAAACGGGTACCAAACCAGATAAGAAAACAGCTAAAGACCGTCTCAAGTGTTCTGATACACATGATGCTTCATACAAAGGCAAATGTAGAGCATACTAACTTGGTTTTGAACAAATTCATTTTTTAAAATTTTCCTTATTCTTTTTCTTATCTATTTCAGAGCTCCATAGAACTTAAGAAAGAGGAGTTTAGAGAGACATGGATATAGCACACTTTGTCCTTTGTAATAATTAAAGTTGTCATAATGTGTCTTTTACTTTTTCTTTTGTAAAAGATAGGGGTCCTATCCTATCTTCCCCGAGAATTCTCCTATATAAAGAGTTCTCCCCTCTTTTGTAAGATATAGAAGTTTTCCAGAAATAAACTCTCGTGTGTTTTCTAAGCTATGAAATTCTAAGCTCTCTTCTCTCTCTGCAAATGAAGTTCTAAAGAAAGAAAAAGGAATAAAGAATTAAATTTGTTCATTTTGAAAACTTAAGGAAGTATGCTCTGCACTTGCCTTTTGCAAGGATCCTGTGCATCAGAAAACTTTCGATCATTTCTTATCTGGTTTGGTACCCTGTTTTAGACTCAAAGAAAGTCTGTTTTGGGTTGTATAACCCGAGGGAAAATGTTTTAAAGGTTTTTTATTATAGAGGTATATCGGCTGGAAACCCGAGCTTGCGGACTACTGGTCCAAAGTACAGTCTTAACTGTTGTAGTTCTGGTATAACAACGCCACGTATCTTTAAGGCATTTTGCAAGCAGATCTGAAAGGTTCTTTGTCTTTGATGAGTTCCTAGAAGAATTTCTTTTGTTCACACAATTTGTCAAGACATCCCATAGCAATCTGGAATAATTTTCCCAATGATAATGTGTCAATGCTGAGCTTGTGAGCAGCTAACTGACACTGGATCTCTGGTTGTAATTCTTCTGGAAGAGAAGCTAGAAATATATGTCTGAGTGTAGCATTATTGAATCCATTTAGCTTATAATAAAGCAAAGACATCTGTTTGTAGTGGTAATGAAGATCTTTTGTGTTGAGAGAACAACATTTCATGTTGAGATAATCACGTCTTGCGGCTTCAAAAGTAGCACTTGGTTCTCCAATAAATTGATCATGGAGAAGGGCTAAAGCCTGAGAGACATCGGGAATCTGAATGAGCTGAAGTTGTCTATATTGTCCAAGACTGTCAAACCAATCTCGAAGAGAACCCGTAAACCGAGTACTGAATTCTCGTAGAACAGATTGGGTTGTTGCATCTAGAGCTAACATTTGGAGATCAATCCAAGCAGACAATTCTTGTAATCTTTCTCTCCATTTTGTTGGAGGGATATCATCAAAAGTAAACCATGGTCCATTTGAAGGTTTAGAGACTTTTGGCTGAGGTGGAATGGACTGAGAAGATTCACCAGTTTCGTGATTTTCTTAATCAGTGTCAACAGTTTCAGTGCGTGGGACACTAGACTGTTCAGTAGGTTCAGCCATGAGGAGTTTGGAAATATCAGCTAGATTTGAATCAGAAATGTCTGAGTCAGACAAATCAGATGACTCAATGGATGATGAATCTGATGGTGAAGGGGAATTTTCAATAGAAGAATTTGGAGATGGAGAATGGGAAATTTGGTGAGCAAAATATTGGTACATGAATTGTTTTTCTAGGGAAATGGAAGTTTGGATTGGTGGTGGTTGAGTAGATTCAGGTAAAGAAGTTGTTGATGGAGAGGGTGATGGTTCAAATCGGGATGTCTGAGGATTTTGCTGAGGAATGGATTTTTGGGGTTTTCTTTGGTTTTGGCTGAGGTCGAGGATGTGGAGGAAACAGAGTATGGGTCATACCAAAAAGTTTAGAAGGATCATATGTTCGGGAAGAAGTTGATGGTAAGAAAGGATGATAGGTAGGATTAATTACTGGTAAAGGAGCAGAACTCGTAAAAAGGGTAGGCTGGACTTTTTCTGAATCAATTCTGGCAATTTCAACTTTCAAAGCTCTTATCTCAGCTTCTTTTTTATCAAAATTAGGACTATAGACACGTTGACCAAGCATAGCCCGAAGTTCAGAGTCAAGTTGAGTAACTCTGTCATGAAGATTTTGATAAATCTGATTTAACTTATCTGAGATGGTATCAACCTTTCTCTCAACCTGGTTGGTTTTGTGAGTAATGTTGTCTACCTTATGATGCAAGGTAGTGATTGCTTGGTTCTGTGTAACAGCATTTTGAGTTTGCCAGTTTAATACTGCTTCAAAAGAACGAGGTTCTTCTAAATGGCCAGCAGGGGTTACTGCAGAGGGGACAAATGGTTTGGAGACGAAACTCTTTTGTTGGTCAGTTTGTTTTTCCAAAGGTGGGAACTGGGCTTGGTATTCTGTAGATGTTGATGGGAAAAACATCATACAAGACTGTATTTTAGGAGTGGGATTAACATGGGTGGTCTCATGGGTTGATTGCATTATGCAATTGAGCAAAGCGGGTTCATGTTTTTGGATCCAGGCAAGACCTTTGTCATAAATGGGTAAAGGTGCTTGAGAATCAGGCTCAGGTGGATCTTTAGGATGAGCAGCATGGTATTGGCAAGCTGGATAAATAATCTTTTTAGACTTGCGCTTGCGTCTTTTGGGTTCGTCATCATCGTCTTCAATATCTTCCCAACAAGGGCAGCCAGCATCACAGTTGCCAGAGGCTGGGACATCCCATAAGAAATGTCCATGAAGTTCTGCCAGGTACATGGGAAAACCTTGATCATTAAAGGCTTGAATGGGTAGGTTTTCTTGTTCTATGTGTACAGAAGTGATCATTGAAGAATAGGTAAAAGATAATCTCGGTGGTTCTGAGGACGAACTGGGTGGTGGTTTGAAAGTAAGACGAACAGTTCCATCTGAATTTTTCTGAAAATGGCTTTCAGAAGTTTTTATGGGTTCAGAATTTTGATGAAATTGTTCATAATTGGACAACCATTCTGAAGGCATGAGTTTGATCAATTCTTGTCAGGGAATTTGTCGTGGTATTTGAATAATGGTTGGGATCTCTTCAGATTCTGTAAGAATCATAAGAGCTTCTGAATTTGCAGTTTGTGGAGTTGGCAAATCCAAAGCATGATTTTACAGCCTAGAAACAAGCTGATGGTGCAGGGTAGCTATTTTAGCTGAGGTTATTTGTTCAGCTCCCTGAACTCTGTTATCATTGCTCTGGTATAACAATGCCACGTACTTAGACAACTCTCTTGCATTGCTCTGGTATAACAACGCCATGTACTTAGACAACTCTCTTGGTATCAGAGCCATATACTCCATTCCCAAGAAAGTCAATAGATTCATTTCCTATACTATTTTTCTTTTCAAAAAGCATGATGCCATGTGTCTGCACGATTTCCAGGAAATCGGAAAGGAGTTATTGACGTGTTTGGTGGTTGTGGGAAAACAACAGGATATCATCAATGTAGATTAAAGCATGATGGAGGATCGGAGAGAAGATCTTAACCATTGCTTTTTGAAATAAGGAGGGAGCAACCTTGAGACCGAAGGGTAGGACTATCCACTGATAATGAGCATCAGGGATACAGAAGGCTGTTTTAGGACGGTCTTCGGGAGAAATACCAAGTTGCCAAAAACCAGCTTTAAGATCGAACTTTGAAAATATCTTTGCACCTTGAAGATGAATGAATAGGGACTGGATCTTTGGAAGTGGAAATTTATCATCTTTAAGGAAAGCATTAAGTGGCTGGTAATCAATAACTAATCTCTTTTTTCCACGAACCAATTCAGATCGTTTTTCAACATAGAAAGCCTGACAAGCCCAATATGAAGTAGTAGGTTCTATGAGCCCTTGCCTAAGCAATTGAGTGCATTCTTGCTTGGCGAGAGAGAGATCAGATGGAGGCATCCCTGGATGTGTAGCTTTTGTGGGATTGACATCTTCATTAAGTTTGAAAGGAAGATGGATGAAAAACTATTCATTTTTCCAAAGTGGTGATGGATGAGTAAATTGTGAGTGATTTTCAGGACAAAGTTCAAGGAACTTTTCGGAAATGGAGATATAAGGGGGAGTTGTATCTGACAATGTATACAGACGGAGAACATCTGTATAAGGCATAAACATTTGTTTGAATCTAATTCTTGTTGGTGTAGTGAAGAGATTTTTTTACCAGTTGGAGGATATCAAATCCTATGAGGAGATCTTTGTCTGGTAAATCTGAACCAACGATGTTTTGCCAAATGATACAGTTTGGAAAGAACTGGATACCAATGGGTGTTTTGGTAATGAGGGAAGTTTCAAAAAAATTTCCATTTGCAGCTCTGAAGTATTTAGTATGGTGTTCCCAATAGTCAGGAGGAAGGACTTTAGGGTTGACCATACTACACTGTGCGCCAGTATCAAGGAAACCAATGACTGAGACAGGTTTGTGGAATTTAGAAGGGATGGCTGAAATTTTTACCGAAGGACCAGTAAGCTTGGAACGAATCTGGTTCATGTCTTGGATAGTGGAGATCACAGAAATGTCATATGTTTCTGAATCTGTTGATTCGGTCTGAATCTGTATGATCATCTTTCTCTGACTGTTCTAAGAAGATGGATTCAACATCTTCATTGTCAGAAAGTATGGAAGATTGCTGCAGGTGCTGAATAAAATGAACAACTTTTGCTGACTTATTTGGGCAATTGCGGGCAAAATGTCCGCGCTTTTTACAAATAAAACAGCGATTGTATTTCTTCTTTCTGAACTGGGAAGGATCCTTTTTTCTGAAGTATCTGTAAGGGTTCTTTGGTTTTTTGGAAGAGGATTTGTGGAAATGTTTCTGGAAGTGCTTCTTTTTATTGGTTGGACAAGTGCATTTTTTGTCATCTTTGCACTGGATTTTGAGGTAGGGTTTTTTACAAGCTAAGGCAAAGGGTTCTTTGTGTTCAATAAGATCTTTGAAGAAATCTTTTTGCTCACATATCTTATCAAGGCATAGCATGGTTAATTGAAAGATTTTTCTAAGGGAGACATTTGTTATGTCAAGGTTAAAGGCTGTCAATTGTCTTTGAAGCTCTGGCTGAAGTTCTGGTGGTAAAGATGCAGCAAAGACATGCTTTAAGGATGGATCATTGAATCCATTCAATTTGTAGTAAAGCATGCTCATCCTTTTGTAATGCATTTCCAGGTGATGTCGTTTGAGAGAATAACATTTCATCTGGTGATATTCTTTATGAGATTCTTCAGTTGATGCTGCTGGTTCTCCAATAAACTGCTCATAAACGACTGCAAGAGCTATAGAAATGGTGGTTTGAATCAATTGGAGTTGTCTGTATTCTCCTAGACTTTCAAACCAATCTCGTAATGACCCAGTGAATCTGGAACAAAACTCACGGAGAACATTCTGAGATTGTGCATGAGGCCTTGTCATTTGCACATCAATCCATGCAGTAAATTCTTGATGTCGGGCCTGCCATTTGTGACGAGGGATGTCATCAAATGTAAACCATGGTGAAGAAGATGGTTTGGAAGAATTTTCAGGAACCAGGGGAACTGGTGGAACTGGTGGAACCGGTTCTGTTTGGGAGCCTTGGTCAGCATTATTATTATCATTAGAAGATTCATCGACAACAGGAGTAGATGTACTAGGATCTTCTGTTTTTGTGGCCATTAGAAGACTAGAAATGTCTGCATATTGAGACTCTGAGTCTGAAGAAGTTTGTTCAGATGAGCTGAGAGTATCTGTAGAGGGTAAACTGTCATCTGAGGTTGAACCTGAGTCATTGTTTTGGTACTCAATCTGCTGGTAATGGTATTGGTAAGCTGGAGCTTTGTCTTTCTTTGGAGGCTCAGGAGTTGCTTTTGGAGAGTCTTCTGGAACTTGAAGATCTTCCTTTGGTGGAGGTTTTGAGATTTTGACTTTTGATTTGGGCTTTCTTGGTGAGGTAGGCTTTGTTGGTGGAACGGGAGGAATATTTGGATTTGTGGAATGGAGATGAGAAAGACCAAAGAAGTGGTCTTTGGAGGGTTGTAAAAAGGCTAATATGATGTAAAAAGTGGGGCTAGTATAGGTATGGACTGTGTTTTGGTGAAAAGGGAAGGTTGTGCTTTGTCAGCATCAATTCTGGCTAATTCTGCTTTCAGTTGTCTGATCTCTGCCTCTTTCTTATTGAATTCTGGACCCCAAATACGATTGTTAATCATTGTTCTGAGATCGATATCCAATTCAGAGATTCGGTTCTGCAGGTTTGAATAAATTTGTTCAAGCCGGGCATTAATTGTGTCCACCTTTGTTTCTGTTTGTGACACCTGTGATGCCACTTTGTCAATCTTTTTACCAAGATGGTGGAGAGCTTGATTCTGAGCACTAGCATTTTGGGTTTGCCAATTTAGCACTGCCTCATATTGCTTTGGTGCTTCTGGTGCCCCAGAGGTTGTGATTGGTGATTGGACATAGGGTTGAGAAACAACTTTGGTTTGGGGGTCTGTGTGTCTTTCGAGAGGAGGAAAGGATTCTTGGTATGATTGGCTAGAAGATGAGAACATCAAGCATGACTTGATTTGTGGTTGGACAGGCTTAGATGAGGACTCTTTTTCTATTTGGCTGAGTGCTTTCTTGTAGATGGGTAAAGGTTGATCTGACTCGGGATCATCCGGTGGTCCGGAAGGATAGAGCCGGCATGGAGTTTTAGGACACTGATGACGAAAATCATGAAACTAGTGAATCTTCTCAGTCAATTCCACCTTAGCCAAAAATCTCCAAACCTTCAAATGGACCATGGTTTACTTTTGATGATATTCCTACCAGAAAGTGGAGAGAAAGACTACAAGAGTTGTCTGCTTGGATTGATCTCAAGATGTTAGCTCCAAATGCAACAACCCAATCTGTTCTATGAGAATTCAATACTCGGTTTACAGGTTCTCTTCGAGAATGGTTTGACAGTCTTGGACAATATAGACAACTTCAGTTCATCCAGATTTCTGATGTCTCTCAAGCTTTAGCCATTCTCCATGATCAATTTATTGGAGAACCAAGTGCTACTTTTGAAGCTGCAAGACGTGATTATCTCAACATGAAATATTGTTCCCTCAACACAAAAGATCTTCATTACCACTGCAAGTGGATGTCTTTGCTTTATTATAAGCTAAATGGATTCAATAATGCTACCATCAGACATGTGTTTCTAGCCTCTCTTCCAGACGAATTAGAACCAGAGATCCAGCGTCAGTTAACTGCTCACAAACTCAACATTGACACATTATCATTAGGGAAATTATTCCAGATTGCTCTGGGATGTCTTGACAAATTGTGTGAACAAAAGAAATTCTGCTTGCAAAAAGCCTTACTTGGCTATCAAGTGCAAAGATCCAAATAAGTGTGACTGTTCATCAAAGAAAAAGTCTCATTTCAAGAAATCCAGATTCCCATTTCCACCCAGGAAACGGCGTAATAAACAGTTTCGCTTTTTCAGAAAAAGACAATCCTGCTCCAAAGATTTTCCTAACAAGAAGAAAAGCAGATGTTTCATTTGCAAAAAGAAAGGTCATTTTGCCAAAGATTGCCAACACCTGGAATCCACTACATAATTTTCCCCAACCACAGACTAAGTTGAACACTTGTTTTCTGAACAAGAAGAGCCAACAGTCTTTGCCTTACCAGCAGAATCCAGTGATTCAGACAGTTTTGATTTTGACACCGTCTACACAGTCCAACCTTCCTCCATTCTCATTCATGACCGTACCATACCCATACCTTCTGTCAAAATCCAAATTATCCCTACCAAATATCATAAACCTATCACAGCCATTGGTTTTCTTGACACTGGTGCTCAAAGAAGCATGCTTGATCATGCTATTCTTCCTACTAAGTATTGGAAAACTCAAGAGGAACACTTCAAAGCAGCACACTGAAAGATCTTTACAACTAAATTAGTTACTAAACATCCAATAGGAATCCAACTATTTCCTAATTGTGTTGTTTGGATAAAACTAATTGGTTCAACTTTGCCAAACAAAGATCTCCTTCTAGGTTTTGACATCCTACATCAAGCAAAAAATGTCCATATTACTTCCCCTAGTCTCCGTTAAAAATCCATGATTAAACCCTTCACTAGCACTCTAAAGATCTATTCTTTAGCCAATTCACCATCCTCATACTAGGCCATTACAGATCAAATCCTTAAATTTTGCCCTGAAAACCATAGCTTCTTTACCCATCCAAACCTGTTGTGGAAAAACCCAAAGTTCTTTATATCCTTACCTTTCAAACTAAATTAAGACAGCAACCCAACCAAAGCTACCCATAAGGAATGACCCCACAAGACCTTATTTTGGCCCAACAAGAATGTGCCCAATTGCTAAAACAAGGCCTCATTGAACCTACAAATTCTCAATGGGCTTGTCAAGCTTTCTATGTTGAAAAAAGGTCTGAAATTCTTCGTGACAAAAAACGATTAGTCATTGACTATCAGCCGCTCAATAATTTTCTCCAAGATCAGAAATTTCCATTACCCAACAGACATACCCTTTTTGTCCACTTAAAAAATGCTCGAATCTTTTCAAAATTCGACTTGAAGTCCGGTTTTTGGCAACTTGGCATTCACCCCTCCGAACGATACAAAACTGGTTTTTGTATTCCAAATGCCCATTACCAATGGACAATCCTTCCTTTTGGCCTCAAAACTGCCCCTTCCATTTTTCAAAAGGCCATAACCACCATCTTTCAACCAATCCTCCACCATACCCTTGTTTACATTGATGATTTGCTACTTTTGTTAGGTACCCATGATGAACATCATAAGTTACTCCAATAGTTTTTCCAAATCATTCAATAACATGGAATCATGATCTCTGATAAGAAAAGCATGATTACGACAACCTCTGTTGACTTTCTTGGCATGAAAATCCAAGATGGCCATTATCAGCCTGGACCCCACATTGCACAAGAGTTACTCCACTTTCCCGAAAGTAACTTTACAAAAAAGCAATTACAGATCAAATCCTTAAATTTTGCCCTGAAAACCATAGCTTTTTTACCCATCCAAACCCGTTGTGGAAAAACCCAAAGTTCTTCATATCCAACCTTTTCAAACTAAATGAAGACAGCAACCCAACCAAAGCGACCCATAAGCAATGACCCCACAAGACCTTATTTTGGCCCATCAAGAATGTGCCCAATTGCTAAAACAAGGCCTCATTGAACCCACAAATTCTCAATGGGCTTGTCAAGCTTTCTATGTTGAAAAAAGGTCTGAAATTCTTCGTGGCAAAAAACGATTAGTCATTGACTATCAGCCGCTCAATAATTTTCTCCAAGATCAGAAATTTCCATGACCAACAGACACACCCTTTTTGTCCACTTAAAAAATGCTCGAATCTTTTCAAAATCCGACTTGAAGTCCGGTTTTTGGCAACTTGGCTTTCACCCCTCCGAACAATACAAAACTGGTGTTTGTATTCCAAATGCCCATTACCAATGGACAATCCTTCCTTTTGGCCTCAAAATTACCCCTTCCATTTTTCAAAAGGCCATAACCACCATCTTTCAACCAATCCTCCACCATACCCTTGTTTACATTGATGATTTGCTACTTTTTTTAGGTACTCATGATGAACATCACAAGTTACTCCAACAGTTTTTCCAAATCATTCAAGAACATGGAATCATGATCTCTGAAAAGAAAAGCATGATTGCGACAACCTCTGTTGACTTTCTTGGCATGAAAATCCAAGATGGCCATTATCAGCCTGGACCCCACATTGCACAAGAGTTACTCCACTTTCCCGAAAGTAACTTTACAAAAAAGCAAGTCCAACAATTTCTTGGAATCATCAATTACATCCGTGATTTCCTGCCACATGTCAATCACCATACAAGCAAGTTGTCTACTCTTCTAAAAAAGAATCCACCATCCTGGTCAGAAATCCACACAGATGCTGTAAAGCAATTAAAGCAGATTGCCCAGAATCCGCCACCTCTAAAACTTATCACATATGGCAAGAGAATCCTACAAACAGACCCAAGTGATGAATTATGGGGGGCCATTTGTTGTGCAAATTTTAATGTACTCGCAAGCTCACGAATCTATTGTAGTATAGATCAATGGTGACGAGTGTCGATCCCACGAGGAGGTGGATTTTAATTATGTGTAGAATTAATTTTGTAAATGGGTGGTTGGAATTATGGTGGAAATGATTTGGAATATGCTAAAACTTAAATTAAAATGGCGAGAATAAATTCTAAAATTGGAATTGCAATGGCGAGAATAAATTGAAGATAATTCTATTGAAATGACGTACTTGGGTATTCGGATCCGTATCAACATGCATCATGGGCTAAATATTTCTTATTAATGCCAATTAAATCATGAGGGGGGAATCCACACCTCATGAACCACACTCTAATCAATATGGTGCTAAGGGCTTATCGTGCCAAATAATAATAACCTTATACTAGAGAGCCGGTGTAACCAAGGCGGTATCTAGACAAGATCAGTATTATTTGTCGACGATAAGTCAAATCATCCACAAAAACTAGAGGGGAAAAGAAAATAAATTTACCAAATAAAGCCCATGACACATGTTGAGACTTCACCTTCAACCCAAGCTTGAAAGGAAATTAGCTACTCATAATTGAACTAGGGGCAAAATGGGAATTTATTAAAATACAAAGAAAATACAAGATGGAGAGGGAATTACAGAAAATGGATCCCAAAAATGGATTCAGAGATATCAAATTAGGGGGGGGAGGCCCCCTTTTTCTAGATACATGGAGTAAATCATGGCCATCGGATTAAAAACAGTTTGGACGCTCAGGATTGCGCCACGTCATCAGTCAACAGTCCATGGTTTGACCACGTGGATGAACAGTAACACGGTTTGACCCGGATGAACAGTAATGCGGTTTGGTTGAAAATAATCCTGTGTGATGCATGCACCGTACGCGAGATTTTTCGTCCACTGATATGTTGCCACGTCACCATCAACAGTACATAAGAATTTTAGTCCAACAGGATCGTGACACCTCATCAGTCAATGCCACATCATCGGTCAATGCCACGTCATCGATCCGTCTATGTGAACAGTGTCGTGAACAGTAACGTAGACAGTACCGTATACGTGAATAGTACCGTACATGTGAATAGTGCCATTTTTCCTTTTATGCTCCTCCTAAGGTTTTCGACCGTCCTGAGTTCAAAAGTGATGTCCGTTTTGCCGTTTGATCTCTCCTTTATTGTGAAATGACTATAATACCCCTAAAATACATAAAATACTTAATTAAAATAACACACACGTAATTACATCACAAGAAGGTTAAATACATAAAAGTAAGAGTTGTTAGTAAGACTTGAAATGTAAAATGATGGTTTTCTCCTTTATAAATATGCATTTTCTAATACTCAACACACCCCCCAACCAGCTTATTGCTAGTCCCTAGCAAATAAAGCGAAAACAAAATTCAAATTCAAAATGATTTTTTTTTTTTTTAGAAACACTCGTGTTTATTCAATCAGATTAATGATAGCAATCAAATAAAAGTATAAGCATTATCTCCAGTCTAAAGCAACATCACACCCACATCAACCATCCACATGAATTAGCCCAGTAGACTTTGTTATAGCTACTTTCAAGAATGACATGTCAAACCCCAAAATCTCACTGGAAGTAGTGACACTCTCACAAATAAATTAAACCCAATAAAAATAGTCACTCCAATGAATGGTAATTGAGAGAGAAAATAATAAAGAAGTGATATCACATGCTCTCACCAAGATGAAATAATTATGCCCTCAGCTTAGAAATAATACGATCTCAAGTCAAACAAAAATGCTAGTCAACCCACTTTATTTATCTTTTATTATTATTATTATTATGCATCACTACATCTTTTTAGCCCATATAACTAGCTTCTACTTCAAACTATAGTTCCCTAAAATCAAGAAGGACTTTTATTATGACGTAATGTAGGCTAGGGATATGGCTAACAAAGAAAGGAAATAAGGAAAACAAAGTGTATGTTTGAGAAAAATGTAGAAATATTTTTTTTTTTTTTTTGAAGTTGCAAGGTGGATTTCACCTATTATTGTTATTTTATTCTTTTGAAACAACAACTTTTGTTTTTTGTTTTTTTTTTACTTTTATTTGGCATAACTTCACTGAACAACATAATTATTTACATTTTCTCAAACATAAATAGGTGATGAAACTTATAAGACATCGAGTAATACTCCAAATCGGAGTGGGTCAAGATGATAAGTTGACAAAGAAAAGGTTTTTTTTTTTTTTTTAAAAGGCTCAAAAGGGGTAACTATGGATATTTAATAACAGGGATGGCTAGAAAGGCTCAAACGGATCAAAGATGGCCTTTCCATCGTCTTTTAGGGCTCTAAATAATTATCCATATCTACTAGTTAGATGGGCCTCCCAATGTAGTAACACACATTTTTTCTTTTTTCTTTTTTTTTAATTTTACCATTTTTTTTTAAAGGGTTAACTCAAAAGAAATCTAGAGATCGTGTATAAAATAATAAACTGCTAAGCTGTATAGAGAATGGGCAAAAGGGTTACTCTCCAAGAAAATGATAGGCTCAACAACTCACTTGGCACTTATTTATGACATGTTCATTCCTTCAAGCAACTGATATTTGTCTCCGACATCAACATGTAAAGTAGCAAACATAGCGTAACATCACTTAAGATCAAAGATAATACAAATACTAAAATTTGAAATTAATCATGTCATCCAATGTTAAAACAAATAAGACAATTTTTTTTTAAACAACATTCTACCCCCCAACCTATTCTAAACATGAAAGGAAAATATGCATGCAGAAATGTGAAAATGATGTAGAAAAATTAATTAGAAAAAGAATATTTTTTTTTTTAAACTAAGAAGATGCGTTTCTAGAGGCACTACACTCCATATTCAGCCATCTTCGACTCAAAAATTTGAAACTATATATTTATAAAGGAGAAAGAGGAAGAAAACGATTTTTTTTTGTTTTTTTTTTGTTTTTGTTTTTTTTTTTTAAACGATGAAGATGCGTTTCTAGAGTAACTACACTCCATATTCAGCCATCTTCAACATAAAACGTTAGCAACAGTTAGTTTCTACAACAAAAAATCAGTAAAAACTTAACCAAGATTCCATAATTGTCGACTATTCCCTCCCCCCAACCAGAACGAAACATTGTCCTCAATGTTTTAAAGGAAAGAAGTAGAGTTTAGAAGACATTACCTGGGTGGTGCAACACAGAAGAATATATTTACAGGCGGAGAGTTAAATCTAATTTGTACTTCTTACTGCGGCTACTGTTACCATCATTATTTGGGCGCTCCAACACAAAGGTCCAGGGGTCTGGCTCCGGTTTATAAGCTTGTAACAGATCAAGTAGCTCATTAGCAGTGTGAGCACAAATAAAAAGTTTTTTCACATTAGAAGGAATGAAATAGTTTTTTATTGCATGGTTAAGAAATGCGATAAAGCCATCATAAAAGTTATTGACATTTAACAAACCGATGGGTTTCTGGTGAATGTGTAGATGGGCCCAAGATGCTAGTGTCATAAGTGCCTCTAGTGTTGCAAGATCTCCTGGAAGGAAAATAAAAGCATCAGCATGATTAAGCATTTCAGTTATTCTTTCTTGCATACCTGAGACGACTAACTCTTCTCCAGTTGATGAGTCAGACGAACTGCCCAATGGTTTTAGGACTCTTGGGATGATGCCTAACACTTGACTTCCTCTGATAAAAGCTGCTTCTGAGACCATTTTTGATAACCCTCGGTTACCTCCTCCATACACCAAGTGTAATTTTCTCGCTGCTATGCTTCGACCAAGATCTATGGCTGCCTCCACGAACTCTTTATGTTTGCCATAGGTAAATCCAGAAAGCACACAAATGTTCTTGAATTGTCTATTGGGAGTAGCTGCCATTGTGATACTTCTCAAAAACAATTTGTGAGTGCTTGACAAAAGATAAATCACATTTAAGAATCTTGGTGATAGTGGGTCACAGCTGTGAATGAGGTAACATGTCAGTGTGAAATAACGCGTGAAGCACATGGCTTGCGAGTAAAAAAGGAAACAGTAAAAAGGAAAAAGCAAACAGTAATTAAATTATTAAAGACAATAATGCAAACAATAAAACAACAGTGAAATGAAATAAAATAACAGTAAAGTAAAAGGATATTTACACGTAGTTGCGACTGTGGCTCACATCTTCCTCTGGTTTTACGTCCAGAAACGGCTTGAACGCCCTCTATGGGTCGAGGATGGGCTTCCTATCCAGTTTTCTTATAAACTGGCAAACAGGGTCGTTTATAGTCAGATTCCCGAGACTATATCGTGCATGCTCTTTCTGGAATAATGGTCATAACTGGAGAATCGCTCCTTGCACATATCCACTGGGATGCGTTTCAAGAGACAAAAGGATATCATCCAATGACTCCTTATTCAAGCCATCCCTAATGAATTGAATCTTATCTTCCCTGTTATCAGACACCATTCCTAAAGAACATGGGTTTCTATCGCAACTCATTCTGGCACACTTAGAACAAGCAACAGAAATTCTTCGAGCTCGTCGTTTTCTTGCATAATTTCCTTTACCACAACCAGGCATGAATGCAATAAATTTTGGAGATAATTCACCTGCCGATCGTACTTTAGCCTCGATTAACCAACGGATGTCAGCAGGTATATTATTCCTCATGAGTAATCACATGCGTTCGGACCGAGCTTTATAGATCGTAAGGAGGGCATTCTGAGGAAGTGAAGGGAATCGCTTGTGAAGCTTTGCTAAAATCTCGTTTCTATCCATACCTTCGCCTCAGAATATCAGTTATTATGGGAAACTGAAGTTAACCGACTTGATTGTCACGGAGTACCGTTATCCGCCACTTCACCGGGGTAACAAACTAAAGCACACAAACAGAAAAACAAATTAAAACACAAAGAAAATTAAAATCGTCCTCTTATTGAATTTACCTCAAGCTCCAACTGGATGTCGTAAACACTTCTCTCAATGTCTCTGAGTTGGCGTTCTAAACCCTCAACATAGGCTACTAACTCTGGTGGTTGTAGAGCCCAAATGCGTTGTGTTTTACAAAATTGAATCTGCCTTTTGAGATGAGTTTTGACACGTTGAAGTGGTTTAAGAATGTTCAGGAGGAACGGTCTAAGTATGAGACTCATGATTAAAAATGATAAGAGAAAACTTAATGGTAAAATAAACACACTTATGTAAAAACAATTTCAATTAGCAAAAGAATAATAATAAAAAGAAATAAAGAAAAATCAAATCAACGAAAAGAAAAAAAATCAATTCAAATTTGGTGGGTCACTCAAATTTATTTCGATGTTTTCTCCATGTGGTTGGTACTCTAGATATGGCTTTAATCTTTGACCATTAACATTAAACGTGACACCGTTCTTTGGGTCCTTAATTTCAATTGCCCCATGTGGAAAAACAGTATGTACAATAAATGAGCCAGACCAACGAGAGCGTAACTTACCTGGGAATAGGTGCAAGCGAGAATTGAATAAAAGCACTTTCTGACCTGGAGTGAACGATTTTCTCATAATTTGCTTATCATGGAAGACTTTCATTCGTTGCTTGTAAATCTTGGCATTTTCGTATGCATCATTGCGAATTTCTTCAAGTTCTGCCAGCTGTAATCTTCTTTCTGAGCTGGCTTGCTGCATGTCAAAATTGAATTTCTTGATGGCCCAATATGCACGATGCTCTAGTTCCACAGGTAGGTGGCAAGCTTTTCCATACACTAGCCTATAGGGTGACATCCCAATCGGGGTCTTGAAAGCCGTTCTATATGCCCATAATGCATCATCAAGTCTTAATGACCAATCTTTTCTGTCCGGCCTCACCGTCTTTTCTAATATGTGCTTTATTTCTCGATTGGAGATCTCAACTTGGCCACTGGTTTGCGGATGATAAGGGGTCGCCACTTTGTGTGTGATTGAATACTTTGTCAAAAGAGCTTTGAATGCTTAGTTACAAAAGTGGGCACCACCATCACTGATTATTGCTCGAGGGAATCCAAAGCATGAAACAATGTTGCTTTTCAAAAATGCTATCACCATCTTGTGATCATTGGTCCTACATGAAATTGCTTCTACCCATTTCGATACGTAGTCAACAGCAACCAATATGTATTGATGGCCAAAAGACGGGGGAAAGGGTCCCATTAAGTCGATACCCCATACGTCAAAAATTTCAACCACTAAAATTGGATTTAATGGCATCATGTTCCTTCGTGTAATGCTCCCCATTCGTTGACACTTATCACATGAAGAACAGAAAGTGTAAGCATCTCGAAATATAGTTGGCCAATAGAAACCACATTGTAAAACTTTAGTCGCTGTTTTCTTAGTGCTGAAATGGCCTCCACAAGCTTGTTCATGGCAGAATGAAAGGATATTTTGAATTTCACTTTTCGGGACACATCGTCTAACAATTTGGTCTGCACAATACTTGAACAAATACGGGTCATCCCAAAAGAAATTCTTTATTTCCGCAAAGAATTTAGCCTTGTCTTGCTTGGTCCAATGCTCTGGAAATTTACCTGTAACAAGATAATTAACTATATCAGCATACCAAGGTAATACTTCCACATTCATCAATTGTTCATCTGGGAATGACTCATTTAATGGTAATGGCTCTGTAATTGTGTCAAAATGGAGACGAGAGAGATGGTCCGCTACAACATTCTTTGTGCCTTTCTTATCTTTGAATTCCAAGTCAAATTCCTGCAAAAGTAACACCCAACGAATTAGTCTAGCTTTTGCATCTTTCTTTGTGAGAAGATATTTAAGAGCAGCATGATCTGTGAATATAATTATTTTACAACCAATGAGATAAGATCGAAATTTTTCCAATGCAAACACTACTGCTAGCATTTCTTTTTCAATAGTTGAATAGTTCAACTGTGCATCATTCAATGTCATACTAGCATAATAAATAACATGGGGAATTCGATCAACTCTTTGTCCTAATACTGCTCCTACTGCATAATCAGATGCATCACACATTAGCTCAAATGGTAAGCTCCAGTTTGGGGCCTGAATGATGGGTGATGATGTCAACAACTGTTTTAATTTTTCAAACGCCATAAGACATGAATCACTAAAGATAAAAGGTACATCCTTAGCAAGTAAATTGCATAAGGGTCTAGAAACTTTGCTAAAATCTTTAATGAAACGTCTATAGAAACCAGCATGCCCAAGGAAAGATCTTACTTGTCTGACTGTTTTAGGTGGAGGAAGATTAGAAATGAGATCCACCTTGGCTTTGTCAACCTCAATACCTTTGCTCGAAATGATGTGACCGAGAACAATACCTTGTTTTACCATAAAATGGCACTTCTCCCAATTTAAGATTAAGTTCTTCTCGATACATCTCTGCAAAACTAACGTTAGATGATGTAAACATTGATCAAACGAGTCACCAAAGACAGAAAAATCATCCATAAAGACTTCAAGGAATCGTTCAACCATATCAGAAAAAATGCTCAACATGCATCGTTGGAATGTAGCAGGTGCATTACATAATCCAAATGGCATTCTCCTATATGCAAAAGTGCCAAAAGGGCAAGTGAAAGTAGTTTTCTCTTGATCTTTTGGTGCTATGGGAATCTGATTATATCCTGAGTAGCCATCTAGAAAGCAATAAAATTCATGGCCTGCTAATCTATCAAGCATTTGATCAATAAATGGTAAAGGAAAATGGTCTTTACGTGTGACAGAATTCAACTTTCTATAATCAATGCATACACGCCATCCTGTAGTTACTCTAGTTGGTATCAATTCATTATCAGCATTGGTAACTACTGTGACTCCTGACTTTTTGGGGACAACTTGTACAGGACTGACCCATGAACTATCAGAAATTGGGTAAATGATACCTGCGTCTAATAGCTTAAGGACTTCAGTTCTAACAACTTCTTTCATGTTAGGATTTAACCGACGTTGCATCTCCCTAGTAGTTTTAGCATTTTCATCAAGGTGAATGTAATGCATGCAGTCTACTGGATTTATACCTTTTATGTCTGCTATGGTCCATCCTAATGCTCCTTTATGTTCTTTTAAAACATCCAACAACTTACCTTTTTGTTCGTCATTGAGGGATGATGAAATGATTACTGGTAGAGTACTTTCTTTTCCCAAAAATGCATATTCCAATGTGTTGGGCAATGGTTTGAGCTCAAGTTTCGGTGGTGATTCTGATGATGGGATGAGTTTCTTCTCTGATGGTGCTAGTTGTTCAACTCTTGATTTCCATGTATTAGTGTCCATGGATGGTGCTGAGTCAAGTAGGGCGTTGACCTCTTCGACCGATCTGTCAATATCAAAATCCAAACCAAAGTGAGTTAAACATGTTTGTAAAGGATCATCACTAAGATTTGAAAGAAAAGTATTATCAACTATTGTTTCTATTAAATCCACATCAACAATTCCATCATCTGCACTGTGAGGTTGTTTGGCAATGTTGAAAATGTTTAGCTCCATAGTCATGTTGCCGAAGGACAACTGCATATTTCCGGTCCTGCATTGAATATGAGCATCCGCAGTTGCCAAGAAAGGTCGGCCTAGAATAATAGGGATGTGCTTCCTTGAATCCTGTATTGGTTGAGTGTCAATTACAATGAAATCAACAGGAAAATAAAACTTGTCTACCTGGATAAGCACGTCCTCCACAATACCACGAGGTATTTTCGTAGACCGATCTGCAAGCTGTAACACCACTGGAGTTGGGTGTAATTCTCCCAGTCCAAGTTTCACGAATACAGAGTAAGGCAACAAATTTACACTAGCTCCTAAATCCAACAAAGCATTCTCAATTGTGTGGTTCCCTATACTACATGAGATAGTGGGGGAGCCTGGGTCTTTGCATTTTAAAGGAATTTTATGTTGGAGTATAGAACTAACGTTTTCTGTTAAAAATGCCTTCTTTTGAACATGCATATTTCTCTTTTTAGTACAAAGGTCTTTAAGAAACTTGGCATAAGATGGAACTTGCTTTATAGCATCAAGTAAAGGGATGTTAACACTTACCTGTTTGAAGATTTTGATAATCTCACCTGTGGATTTTCCCTTCTTTCCTTTCGCTAACCTCTGAGGAAATGGAGCTTTGGGAACGTATTCTCGTGGATTGGTTTCTTCTTTTTCCTCCGGTGGTGAGTCCTCAACATTCATAGGTACAATTTGATTTTATTTTGTCACCGGCATCTCCACTTTGTTGTCGACTTCTTTTCCTTTTCGCAAGGTCATGACTGCTTTGACCTCTCCATGCTGTTGTGGTGAACTGGTACTTGCTTCATGTACTCCTTTAGGATTAGGCACTGGTTGACTTGGAAATTTACCTTTCTCAACAGTCATTGCCAAGGTCTGAACTGAAGAAGCAAGTTGTCCCACCATTTTCTCCAGGCTTGAAACTGATTGAGCTTGTGAGTTGAAGCCTGCTCTCAACTCATTTCGTAGTCCATCAATGGTGCGGTTCTGTTGCTCAATCGTGGAGTGAGTAAGATTCTTGAGATTCTGGAATGAATCCTCCCATGGTCTGGGTTGAGAGTAGTTCTGGTTCTGATTGAATGGTCTAAATGGGGGCTGAGAGGCTTGAGGAACTTGAGGAATTTGTGGAGCTGGAGCTACTGGTCCATTCTGTTGGAATCCTTGAGACCATGAAAAATTGGGGTGGTCTCTCCATCCAGGGTTATATGTGTTGGAGTATGGGTTGTAATTCGATGGTTTTCTCATTACAGCTATGGCATTGGCTTGATCGGAGTATGAGTCATGGTCATGTGGTTCTGTTGATTTAGCAGTCGACAATGATGCTATTTGTCGAGCAAGACCTTCAACCATCTCCTTGACTTCTTTGATTCCCGAAGTTGACTCGCCAATTTGAACCTCATTTACTCCCTTAATTCTTCTAGTATTCCTGAGTGATTGACTCCGTTGTTGGGAATTATCTGCTTGTCGCTGGAAGAATTCCCAAATCTTTGATGCACTTTTTGACATTAGCTCTCCTCCACTTGTTGCCATTAGCCATTCTTGCACATTCGGCAATAATCCCTCCAAAAAGTATTGGCATTGGTGCCATTTCTCGTACCCATGATGTGGACACTTCAAGAGTAGCCCATTGAATCGCTCCCAAGTTTCGAAAAACTGCTCGTCCTCTCTTTGTGTAAACTCTGAAATTTCCCTGCGAATAGAATTGGTTTTATGCACTGGGAAATATTTATTTAGAAATTTTGTAACCATTTGTTCCCATGATGCAATGCTATTAGCAGGCAAAGTATTTAACCATGAACGAGCTCTATCCTTTAAAGAAAATGGGAATAATCTAAGTTTAACATCATCGTCTGAAAAATTTTCATATTTAAAAGTTTGACAAATGGCATGAAAATCATTCAGATGATTATATGGGTCCTCATTTTCTAGGCCATAGAATGTGGGGAGACAATTTAGCACACTAGGTTTTAATTCAAAACTCCTAGCAGCTACATTTGGGTATCTTATGCATGATGTGCTCAAATTAGCTAAGGGACTAAAATAGTCCTTAAATTGCCTCTCCTGTGGTGCTTGTAAATTCATTCCAAATTTATTTTTAATGTGCTTTTGTGTGCGAAGTGTTTTTTCTAATTCAAGGTCTATAGGTTCAAGATTAGGTAATAATGATCTACGACCATGCATGCAAAACAAATAAAATAAAAATAAAGATGGAAATAAAACAAATAAAAATAAAGCCGAGGGAGAAATTACGATACTAACCTTATTGCGCTATTACAACCTTTCTATAAAAATACACAAAAACAAATACGTGAAATAAATTAACTAAAAATTAAATTAATAAAATAAAAAAAAATTACAAAGAAAAAATAAATTGAAAATTAAATTATAGAATTTTAAAGAAGAGAAAAAGAAAAGAAATACTAACCTTTAAATGTAGATTTACTTTTTTTTTTAATAATAAAAATAAAAAAATAAAAAAAAATACAAGAAAACAAAAATAAAAGAAATTATTCACAAAAATTAATTCTATGAATCAAAACAACTTACCTCCTCGGCAACGGCGCCAAAAACTTGTTGTGCAAATTTTAATGTACTCGCAAGCGCACAAATCTATTGTAATATAGATCAATGGTGACAAGTGTCGATCCCACGAGGAGGTGGATTTTAATTATGTGTAGAATTAATTTTGTAAATGGGTGGTTGGATTTATGGTGGAAATGGTTTGGAATATGCTAAAACTTAAATTAAAATGGCAAGAATAAATTCTAAAATTGGAATTGCAATGGCGAGAATAAATTGAAGATAATTCTGTTGAAATGACGTACTTGGGTATTCGGATCCGTATCAACATGCATCATGGGCTAAATATTTCTTATTAATGCCAATTAAATCATGAGGGGGGAATTCACACCTCATGAACCACACTCTAATCAATATGGTGCTAAGGGCTTATCGTGCCAAATAATAATAACCTTATACTAGAGAGCCGGTGTAACCAAGGCGGTATCTAGACAAGATCAGTATTATTTGTCGACGATAAGTCAAATCATCCACAAAAACTAGAGGGGAAAAGAAAATAAATTTACCAAATAAAGCCCATGACACATGTTGAGACTTCACCTTCAACCCAAGCTTGAAAGGAAATTAGCTACTCATAATTGAACTAGGGGCAAAATGGGAATTTATTAAAATACAAAGAAAATACAAGATGGAGAGGGAATTACAGAAAATGGATCCCAAAAATAGATTCAGAGATATCAAATTAGGGGGGGGAGGCCCCCTTTTTATAGATACATGGAGTAAATCATGGCCATCGGATTAAAAACAGTTTGGACGCTCAGGATTGCGCCACGTCATCAGTCAACAGTCCACGGTTTGACCACGTGGATGAACAGTAACACGGTTTGACCCGGATGAATAGTAACATGGTTTGGTTGAAAATAATCCTGTGTGATGCATGCACCGTACGCGAGATTTTTCGTCCACTGATATGCTGCCACGTCACCATCAACAGTACATAAGAATTTTAGTCCAACAGGATCGTGACACCTCATCAGTCAATGCCACATCATCGGTCAATGCCACGTCATCGATCCGTCTATGTGAACAGTGTCGTGAACAGTAACGTAGACAGTACCGTATACGTGAATAGTACCGTACATGTGAATAGTGCCATTTTTCCTTTTATGCTCCTCCTAAGGTTTTCGACCGTCCTGAGTTCAAAAGTGATGTCCGTTTTGCCGTTTGATCTCTCCTTTATTGTGAAATGACTATAATACCCCTAAAATACATAAAATACTTAATTAAAATAACACACACGTAATTACATTACAAGAAGGTTAAATACATAAAAGTAAGAGTTGTTAGTAAGACTTGAAATGTAAAATGATGGTTTTCTCCTTTATAAATATGCATTTTCTAATACTCAACACCATTCTCCTTGAAGAATGCAATGGAAAAGAACACTTTATTGCTTATGCAAGTGGACAATTTCCTGATGCACAAAAGCATTATCACACAGTCTACAAAGAGATCTTAGCAGTGAAAAATGGTATCAAGAAATTTGAATTCCATTTGATTGGTCATAGATTCTTGATCAGACTAGATAATTAAGCTTTTCCCAATATCTTGAACTTTAAACAGAAGGCTGTTCCAGAAAAAACCTTACTTCGGCTTAAAGAATGGTTCTCAAGATATGATTACCATGTCCAGCATATAAAAGGAGATCATAACCTCATCCCAGACTTACTATCAAGACCTCCAAAACTAAAACCTCTCCAGTTCTTCTGTCTCACTTCTCAGATTTCCTTTCCGATCATTGTTATGGCTAGTTCACTCCCTAAAACAACTCTCACCCAGAAGTCTTTCCCACTCAACATGACTTTTCAATCACCCCACCAAATTCGAGATTTCGCCAGAAAATTCCTCTTTAGGTTTTTTATGAACATCTACTGTTATATTTTTTCCCAGTTTTCATCCTGATCATCTTTTCCTTATAGGATTAGTAATTACACCCCACAGAGATATTATCGAAGATGAACTTCGGTATACATGGTGTCTTACTGTTCTGTATGCCACTAAAATGGTCTTCTTAATTCTACCCCTTCTCACCACACTCAATAATCCAGAACTTTCCACTTCTCTCACATGGACTCTTTTCGAATGGTTTTCACCATTACTATGGTGGCGTAAAAAGCTACAACAGATTGTTGACACACACCACCTTCTCGACTTTCCAGACCAAGAAGGAAAACAGTTCACCTCTGTTTTTATCATCCACCGTCCATATTTCCAGCATCCTCATACTAAGAATTTTTGGATACAAAATCAGAGTTATGAATGGACCACTGTTCCTCACATTGCCTGTCTTGAACAAGATTTCCACATCAAGACTTCTTTAAAGAACTTCCTCATGGAATTCAACCACATTCCTCCAGACCAACCAGACATCCTCCATACATCTCTTGGACCAAAACATGAAATGTTCATGATTCCTACACCATCCTTACATTCCCAACCTCCCAACCGTGGAATTATCATAAAAGAAGAAAAGCCAGATTACACTGACTTCTTATTCCAAGATTCCCAAGACCCTTATGAAGATTTTACCCTGGTACCTTCACCATCACCATATGAATTCCCAGTTTCCTCCTCTTCCCCATATCCACCATTCTCCTCTCAACCTGAGCATTTTCCTCAGCCAACTCCTCCATCACCAAAAGAACAATACTGCCCTTGGCCATGTGTTCCAGGATGTTCTCATCCAGAAAGAATCTTCAAGAAAGACAAGGACCCTAATCGTGACCCTGACGAGACCGAATCATCATCTGAAGATGACTCCATCTCTCTTTAAGATATTTGTCATCTTGTAATACTGAGTGTCTTTAGCTTTTGCTTTAAGCTTTTGCTTTTAAATTTTTAAAGTTGTTTGTCATTTTGTAATAAGTGTATGCTTTAGCTTTATGCTTTAGTTGTTTGTCCTTATGTGTGCCTGTATGCCAGCTGGAAGGATCTCGATCCAGCTTTTGTCTTTACTCCTCCTTATCCTTATATAAGGAGAGTTATTTTGAATAAAAATCAGAGGAGTTTTGAGATAACTTTCCAAGTTTCAATATTCCACCCCATGGATAACTAAAACTTTCATTTTTATTCTTTAATCCTAAGACTCTTTAGGTTTAGAACTCTTACCCTTGCCTTGAAAAAGGATCATGTGCACCAGAAAG
Source organism: Citrus x changshan-huyou (assembly GCA_039657385.1). Taxonomy (NCBI): domain Eukaryota; kingdom Viridiplantae; phylum Streptophyta; class Magnoliopsida; order Sapindales; family Rutaceae; genus Citrus; species Citrus x changshan-huyou. Next base: position 15,631,507 of record CM077554.1, on the reverse strand, counting down.
CTAGTCATGCTCTTATTCTTTCTTTGTTCTGAGATAATAGACGGAACCCTGCCTTTAAGACTAAGTGACCAAGGAGAGTCTGTGTCTTTTTGGGTTGTCTATGCTCTTAGTTCATCGTAAGAACGGAATGTCTGGTATCTTGTAACCACGTCATTCTCATTTTCTAGGTATATCAGCTGAAAACCCGAGCATGCAGACTATTGGTCTAAAGGATAACTCTATTATCATTGCTCTGGTATAACAACGCCACATACTTAGACAACTCTCTTGCATTGCTCTGGTATAACAACGCCACGTACTTAGACAACTCTCTTGTTAAAATTGGGATAAAAGGTAAGCAAAGCACTTCCGGCATGGAGGGTAGTGAGAACTGTCCCAACCTAATCTAAACAATATCTTAACGTTTTATAATTTTACAAATATGCATACAAAAAAAAAAGAAAGAAATAATAAAAGAGAGAAAAAATAATAATAAAAGAAGAAGTGGGGGAGATCTCATCTGAACTCGATGCAGAAGCTTGAATGGAGATGACAAAGAACGAAAAAATATTACATTTTTTATAATAAAACGTTAAGATTAAGAAGATATGTTTTTAGAGGTAATGCACTTTCCATATTCGACTATTTTCGACTCAAATTTGTCCAAAGTTAGTCTTTACATCAAAACTTTATAAAAACATCACCATGACTAAGACATTCTACAATTATCAACTATTCCCTCCCCCCAGCCTGAATGAGACATTATCTTTAATGTTTTAAAAGGAAAGAGGAAGAGTTTAGAAGACATCACATGAACACTTCAACAGAAAATATTTACAAATGGAGAGTTAAATCTAATTTGCACTTCTTACTACGACTATTGCTACCATCATCAGTCTACCAATCCAGCACATAAGTCTTGGGATCTAGCTTTGGTGTATAAGCTTGTAAAAGATCAAGTAACTCATTAGTAGTACAAGCATAAATAAAGAATTTTTTTACAGTGTGTGAAACAAAATGATTCTTCTCAACAAAAAGCAGATCCAGCAATTCCTCGGGATTGTTAATTATGTCCGTGATTTCTTTTGGGGTTGATTTAGCAGGAGGGTCTGGGTCTGTGACAGTGTAATGGGGATTTTCAGTATGGAGAAGAGATTGAAAATCTTCCCATGGATCCTGAGCGTCTTGGAATAAGACGTTAGTGCAACTCTAGTAATCATCACTGGCGTCTGTTTGCAAAATACGTTGTCCAGTTGTGGGGATTCGGAGTGGAGCAGGCAATTGGGCTAGCAGCTTTAGTTGCTTGACAGCTTCTGTCTTTGATCAAGATAAGCTTCAGCTTGCAGATAGGCCTCTTCATCAGCGTTAGTCATTTCTTTTGGTAATGGTCTTTTGGTGAAGATCAAGGTTCAGATACTTCTGGTGAAAGAAGTTTTTTGTCTGTAGAGATTGTAAGGGCTTATGATGGGAAACTGAGATTCATTTATTTGGGGAAAGGTCCTGTTTTATCCTCCAAAACTGATTTTTTTAAAAATGAAATTGTTTTCTCACATCGTTCACCCCCTTTAAAGGCCAAGAGTGCCGTGTTTTCGGGTGGTATCGTGAAAAATACACATATTTTTGAGTTGTTTTCGCCACCACGTGAGTGATGAATGCCATTCAAAGAGAGTCCAGAGAAAATCTGACGAGAACTCAGGAGTGGTGATTTGAGTGAGGACTGGTTTAACAGGAAAAACTAGCTTTGTGGCATATAGGGTAGTGAGGCACCACATGTACCATAACTCATCTTCGCAGATGGTTAGGGAAGACAGGGTAAGACCTGTGAGAAACAGATTTTCCATACAGAGAGAAGGAAAACGATCAAGTTTTTTACTTTGAACATTGAAGAAATACCGGTAAAGGAATTTCTTTGCAAAGTCTTTGATTTGGTAGGCTGAGTGAAAAGGAATGTTCATGGGAAAAGTTCACTGGTGGAGAGCTTTAAAAGGAAGTTGACGATTCATGGCTATAACTGGAATGGTGTGAATGGAAGAAATAAGTGAAGGTTTATTTATAGCCAGACGGGTAAGGAAATCTGGGATGAGGTTCTGTTTGCCTTTAATGTGTTGGACAGTAAAATCATATTTAGCAAACCAATTTTTGAGGCTGAGCAGCTGTTTGTCAGGGAGTGGCTTATTTTTTAAGTCAAAGATTCAAGGAAAAGAGGAGTTGTCCATGTTGATAAGGAATTTGTGGCTGATTAGATGAAATTCAAACTTTTTGATTCCATTCTTGACCGCCAAGATCTCTTTGTAGATCACATGGTAATTCTTTTCAGATTCTTTGAATTGTCTGCTGGCATAGGCACAGAAATGAGACACACCATGTAATTCTTCAAGAAATGTCAAATAATATTATTAGTAATGTCAAATAATATTATTTGATCTCCTAGAAAAAGATTACACAAACATGGCAACAACTTCATCTTCAATCTCAACTCCTTCCTTGTCTTCATCTCACATCTCTCTTTCCTCTACTCTTTCTCTTCCAAAATCATCTTACAAATCCTTTCCTCCCCAACCTCCACCAGATCCCAAACCTCATGTCCATCCAATAAGATCATGCCTTATGTTTTCAAGTCAATCTTATGAGGAATCATTCATTCCACTTGAAAAACAGATAGACACACAAACTAGAGTTTTGCCCAGAAAACCATTCACAGTTCCACCATCCTTCACTTCTTTGGAAAAATGAACAATTCTTCATTCACCTTCCTTTCAAACTCAGCGAAGACATAAACCCCACAAAAGCATCACACCCGGGTATGTCTCCTTCAGACCTCTTACTTGCTAAGCAAGAATGTTCTCAGTTGCTTCAGCAAGGTCTTATTGAGCCTACTGATTCAGATTGGGCTTGTCAAGCCTTCTATGCTGAAAAAAGATCTGAATTAGTCCGTGGTAAAAAGAGGTTAGTTATCATTAGTAATGTCAAATAATATTATTTGATCTCCTAGAAGAAGATTACACAAACATCCACCACACCTTTGTTGGACCATCACACACCTTGGAAATTGTCCCAAAGACATAAACTTGCACTCCAGGTTCCAGTTCAAGTCCTCAAGGAATCCTTGTCATAGAACAACGTCCTGATTACACTTCATGCAGGCAATGTCTTGTTAACCTTTTATCTAAATTTCAACCTCTCTTTAGAAGATCCCAACCTACCAACGTCCCTTAAAGTCCAAATCCAGCTCCAAGGAGCAGAACAAACACCCACATCAAAGATTGCAACCCTCCATCACCAAATAGTGTATCGATTACAGAATCATGAACTAGATCTTCCTACACCACACACTACATCTGATGCATTAATGATCTTTGCAGACACAGACACAATTCCAACCATCATCCAAATTCCCAAACAAATCCAGAAACAAGAATTGCTCAAACTTATGCCTCTTGAATGGTTAACCAATTATGAGCATTTCCACCAAAATTCTGAACCAGTTCAAACAACAGAAGCCACGTTTGAAAGATGACAAAATGGTCAAGTCAAACTATCTTTTCAAACACCTGAGACCAAGCCTATTTCAGACACTCCACAGCTTTCCTACACTGTTATGATTACAGCAGTTCAAACTAGTCAAGAAAAGAAACTTCCCATTCATGGTTTCTCATCAGAAGGGTATCCTGTATATCCTGACAAAATCAATGGTCACTTCTTATGGGATGTTCCTGAAGCCCATATGTGCAATCCAGATTGTCCTTGCTTGGATGATACGGATGTTGATGACGAATTGGAAGTTATGAGGAAAAAGAAAAAGAAGAAGAAACAATCTTCTCATCCAAAATCATCACTGGTGTCTGTTTGCAAAATACATTGTCTAGTTGTGGGGATTCGGAGTGGAGATGGCGATTGGGCTATCAGACAGAAAAGAGTATCATCAGATGAAGTATGAGTATTCTATTTTATAAGCTGAATGGGTTCAATGAGCCATCTCTCAAACATGTCTTCATAGCCTCTCTTCCTTCTGAATTGTCCGCTGGCATAGGCACAGAAATGAGACACGCGATGTAATTCTTCAAGAAGGATGGCACTCCAGTAATCATCACTTGTGTCTGTTAATAAAAGTTAACAAACATCATAAAAATTATTAACATTTAACAAACCGATGAGTTTTTTATGAATGTTCAAATGGGCCTAAGATGCAAATGTAATCAGCGCCTCAAGAGTTGCAAGATCTCCTAGCAAGAAAATAAAAATATCAGCATGATTTAGTATTTCAAATATTCTCTCTTGCATACTTGATACCACTAATTCTTCTCCAATTGGTGGCCCAGACAGGCATCCTAGAGGTTTAATGGCTTTTGCGATAATGTCTAGTACTTGGCTTCTCTAGTAAAAACAGCTTCTAAGATACGCTTTGATAACCTTCGTTCACCTCCTTCGTATACAAGGTATAGTTTCCTCTCTGCTATAACACAACCAAGAATTACAGTTGGTTGAATGAATTCCTTGTACTTTCCATAATGAAACCTAGAAAGTACATATATGTTTTTGAATTGTTTACTTGAAGATACTGCTATTGGAATAATCTTCAAAAACAAGTTGTGAGTGTTTGAAAAAGCAGCTCATATTTAAATATCTTAGTGACAGCTGAAAATGGGTTTGGCATATTTGTCAAATGACATATAAAGCTCGTGGCTCAATAATTCAAAAGTAAACATTAAAAAGAAAAAGAAAATAGTGAACCAGTTCCAGTCATCGGTTTTGTTGATATTGGAGCTCAGAAGAGTATGCTTAATCCTTCAATCCTTCCATCTCATTTTTGGGAAAAGCATACAAAATATTTCATGTTTGATACAAATTTGATTACCAAAAAACCCATTGGTATTCAATTCTTTCCAGGATGTTGTGTTTCTTTCATGTTTGATTTTGGAGTTTCAGTTATTGTTGGAAACTGAAGATACCCACTTAAGAAGTCACAGAGTACCGTTATCCGCCATTTATATGGGAAAATAAGGGAGATTGCCAATTTCCCCCTACAGTAATCAACATATACCATTTTCCTCCCTGCTGTTTTTATAATGGCCAAAACCCCCCCTGATAGTATAAGTTTACAATATTACCCTTATTTTCAACTACTCTTTTATTTATATTTATTATAAATTAAATAAATCACATGAATAGAAACTAAATAAAAAATTAAGTATTAAAAACAAGAAATATATGTTTTGATATGAGCAAAAAAATTAATAATAAATTTTTTTTCTTGTACTTATTTAATTTGTGAAAATTTTCTTATGGTAAATATATAAGAAAATTATTATAAAATGATATAAAAATTATTATAAGAAAACTTGAATGACAAATAAAAATTTATTATAAGATAAATAATAAAATATTTTACCTATCTTTTTACATTTAATTTTAAAATATTACAAAATTTTTATTATAAGAAAATGTTCACAAAATAAATAATTACAAGAAAAAAAATTATTATTAATTTTTTTCTCATATCAAAACATATATTTCTTGTTTTTAATGCTTCATTTGTTTATTTAGTTTCTATTCATGTAATTTATTTAATTTATAATAAATGTAAATAAAAGAGTAGTTAAAAATAAGGGTAATATTGTAAACTTATGCTGTCATGAGAGTTTTTGGCCATTATAAAAACAGCAGGGAGATAAATGGTATATGTTGATTTCTGTAGGGGGGAAAGTGGCAATCCCCCGGGAAAATAAATCAATACACACCAGAATAAAGTGAATCAAATCTGCAAAATGAAATCAACCGTGAAAATGAGCAAAACAAAGAAACAAAATCACACAATGTAAAAAGAAGAATGAACTTACATTTATCATTTTATTGAGTTAACCTCAAGCTCCAATTAAAATTCATATACACGACCCTCTATTTCTCCGAGTTGTCTTTCTAGATCCTCAACATAGGACACTAATGTTGGTGGCTGCAGATCCCAAATTGGATAATTTCATATACAAAAAGTTTTTAAGATGTGTGAACAAGATCTTTCTTATTGACGTACTCATGAAATATAATGAAACTTGATGAGAGAAAATACAATTGTCAAACAAACAAGTTGAATATAATGCTTAAAAAAATTTACGAGAAAAAAAATCAAACAATCAAACAACAAAATAACAGTAAAACAAAATAAAAAATTGAATCCCTTCTTAAAGATTTAATCAAGATTTGGTGGGTCACCCAAATTGATTTAGGTGTCTTATTCACGTGGTTGATGTTCCAGTTATGGTTTTGATCTTTGACCATTAACTTTAAATATGACATTGTTCTTTGGATTCTCAATTTTTATGGCCTCATATGAATATACATTTTTTACAACAAATGAACCACTCCATTTTAACTTTAACTTTCCTGGAAACAAATGAAGACCATTAACTTTAATTCTTGAATTTTCATATACATCATTCCTTAATTCCTCAAGTTCATTCAATTGCAATTTTTGCACATTATCAACATCATCCAAATTTGAATTAAAAACTTTAACAGCCCAAAATGATTTATGTTCAAGTTCAACAAGTAAGTGACAAGGTTTACCACAAGGTTTATCATAAACTAGCCAATAGGGTAACATTTCTAATGACATCTTAAATGCAGTACGGTAGGCCCAAAGTGCATCATTAAGTCTAAGAGACCAATCTTTTCGGTTTGGGTTAATCATTTTTTCCAAAATTTGTTTTATCTCCCTATTTGCTAATTCATCTTGACCATTTGTTTGAGGATGATAAGGGGTAGCAACTTTATGCGTAATTTCGTATTTCTTCATTAAAGACTCAAATGACTTATTACAAAAATGCTTACCTCAATCACTGATAATTGCTCGAGGGATTCCAAATCGACTTAAAATGTTCTCTTAAAAATTTAACGACAGTTTTACTATCATTATTTCAACAAAAAATTGCTTCAATCCATTTTGAGAAATAAAAGAAAATTTGAGGATCATGATGAATATATATAGAAATGAAGATAAAATTGACTAGAAAATGAGGTATCCTCTTATGGTGGATGTTTGTAATGTTTTTCTCGACAAGTGTGTGCTATTCAGATCGCATGTCCTTTTAGTTAGTACATGATATTCTTACCCCCTAGAGATTCATTGTGCACTAGAAACTAAGGAGAGTTTGGAATTTTATTTTTATATATTTTTAATATTTATATGGCCAACAGGCCTTGTCGACACCGCCTACTAGGGTCCATGGGCCCGCACGACACAGCCCACCAAGTTGGTGGGTCGTGCTGTGCCATGCCTAAATTTTTTTTATAAAGACTCGGCATAGCCAACGACACGAGTACGAGTTCCCTCAAGTCCACATGTCCATCGTGCTTAAAAAAAGCCCACGTGTCTGCCGCACTTTTTTAAACCCATCAGCCTAATAACAATAATAACAACAACAACAACAATAATTTTTATTAAGAGAGCAATTAACATTTTATTATCAGTTTATCATGATTTCGCAACTATATATTTAATTTCACTTTAATTTATCATAAAACATATTTTGTTCATAATTTTTTTTGTGTATAAATATGAAAAATATTTCATTTACAAATGAAACATATCTCCATTAACTAAGTTATGATTTCATAAATGAAATATTAATGTCGTAAAACTTTTCATTTATCATTTATCATGATATTTATAATTTTATTTATCATTTATCATGATATTTATAATTTTATTTATCATTTATCATGATATTTATAATTTTATTTATTAAAATCATGATATTTATTTATTCATTTAATAAATTATAAACATAAAATAATTAGAATATTCATTTAAACTAATTTTAAAATGCGTACGCTAAAAAAATATTAAACAATTTAATTTTAAGATATTTGTAAAATCATAATATTTTATATTTATTTTTTATTAAAAAATTTTATTTTGATATATTTGGGCCCACGTGCTAACCCACCAATGAAACATGCTTATTACGTGTCTTTTCGCATACCGTGTTTTGCCCCATCTCTAATCGTGCCGTGCTTTTAAGGCATGCATGCCTACAATTGTAGGCCCAACCCAGCCCACGTTCGTGTCGTGTCGTACCGCCTGCTGCCTGACCCATTGGCCATCTTTAGATGTGATAAATAGTATCTATTTTTTAGTGCTTATCTTTACATATTACAAAATCCCGTGTTTGTTGTATGATAATGTCTTTTATAATGAAACATGACTAGTTTTTCATTTTTCGATACCTATTTAATATGAAACTATTCAGCTTGGATTTGCCTATTTCCGTGAGCTAAGGTACTCAATTTAGAAGCTTCTAGTTTAGACCATCTTCCTATTTTTCTCGACCCTGCTCCTCTGGTCGTACACTCACGGCTTTCTGGCTCTGTGAACCCGATTGTGTGAATGTTGTGAAGGAAAGCTAGTTATCTTATGTTGAAATGCCTTTACAATCTAAGATTACTAAATGTGGCTCTAATTTGTTTCGGTGGGGTAATCACCTCTCGCGTGAATTTCGTAATCGAATTCTGGCTTGTAAAAGGAGGATGGGTTCATTACGGAGTAAGCGGGATGATGTGAGTATCACTCAGTTTACAGAGGCTAAGTCCATGTATAATGAGTTATTGCACAACCACGAAGTATATTGGAAACAGAGGTTGAAATTACTTTGGCTCAAGGAGGTTGACATGAACTCCAAGTATTTTCATGCCACAGCTTCGACACGGAAGAGGTGGAATACAGTTGGGAAGCTTCGAAATAGTCAAGGGCAATGGTGCACTCGGCCTGAGGAAGTAAATGAACTGATTGCTGAGTACTTCATAGACATTTTCTCTTTTGATAGAGATTCCTATCCTGAAGTCCTTCAGTGTGTAACTTCAAAAATATCACTTGATCAGAATCATCAACTCATAGAGCCTTTTACTGCTATGGATGTCCAAGAAGCCATCTTAAGTATGCACCCTGATAAATCACCAGACCCCGATGGTATGAACCCTACTTTTTTCCAAAAATTCTATTGTATTGTTGGTGATGATGTCTCCTCTGCTTGTTTAGACTTTATTCGAAATTGTGAACTCCCTAATGGCTTGAATGATACTATTGTTGCCTTGATTCCTAAAAAGTCTAATCCTGAGTATGTAACTGACCTGAGACCAATAACATTGTGTAATGTAATTTATAAAACCATTGCTAAGATGCTTGCTAATCGCCTCAAAGTGGTCTTGGAGTCTGTAATATCTGAGTCACAGAGTGCTTTCATCTCAGGTAGAGCTATAACAGATAATATCCTGATCTCTACTGAGGTTATACATTACCTAAAGCGGAAAAGGCAAGGTAAGGATGGGATAACAACATTAAAAATAGATATGTCTAAGGCTTATGATAGAGTTGAATGGACTTTCCTTAAGTTGATTATGCTTAAGATGGGTTTTGCTGCTGACATTGTTAATTTGATTATGATGTGTGTGACTATTGTTTCTTACAAAATCATGAGAGATGGGCGGGAAATAGGTCCTATTATACCTAGCCGGGGATTAAGACAAGGTGACCCCTTATCACCATACCTATTTATTATCCGTGCGGAGGGGCTGAGCTCGTTAATCCATCATTATGAGAAGGCAGGTCTTTTGCATGGGGCTAGAGTAGCTAGAGGTGCTCCTGATACCTCTCACCTTTTCTTTGCCGATGATTGCCTTTGATTCTTTAAAGCTAGTGTCCAGGAAGCTCACTTAATGAAGGGTATCTGTTGGTTGATTTGTCTAATCAATTAATACCAATGCCAATGTGCAAGTATACACAAAAAGTAATAAAGTGATAAGTATTCAAGATCATCTCCATAGGGATTGATGTTACTTAAGATGCTAAAGCAATCACAATAGTACAAATTCAACTTAAGACCGAAACAAATAATTGTCAAATAATTCTATCGTAATTAATAATTGCGAGAGATGAAAATAAAATAATACTGTAATGAAATAAACTAAGTTAAATGTATCTAAGATTCAATTGAGAATATAGTAGTTGAATGATCAAACTCTCCTAATGGGGTGACTGTTGTTTACCAATGTAGCATCGGTTGTTACAATAAGTGTTGCAGCAATGGGTAGAATAAATCTACATCCGCAGTTATCGCATGTTGGAAATCTCATATCTTTAAATCTGCTAACAATGACCAGTTGCTCATATATTTATGATACG